>CM051354.1:15297393-16679893 GCA_028015215.1 Gynostemma pentaphyllum
TGCATTTTTAAATTTTTTTAAGTTATTAACACAAATTTCTATAAAAAAATAAAAAAATCTCAGAGCCCGTTCTTCACAATGATTTATTTAAAAGAAAAAAATTCATCATTCATTATCTTCAAACGGTTTTAACCACAAAATGTAAAAACCAAAAATCACAATTACAAATCTTTCATTTTCTCTCTTCATCTTTCATAACGCTGGTCTACAATCAGCCCCTTCCGTGGGAAAAAAAGAAAATTTTTACATCATAAACCTTAATCTGGAGGATATATTTACAAAAAATATTTGAAGGCTACAATACCTATGGTGATTTGTTTTTTTTTTTTTTTCATTATACGCTTTTGTCAAGATTTCATTCTCTCTTTGTTAATCGATCTTTCTGGTTATTTTTTAAAATTTAAAAACGGTTTCATTGATTCGTATACTCTTTCTAAAACTCGTATCTTTTAATTACAATTTTATTAATTGGAATTTCTCATTTTTTTCCTTATATTTTGTATGTTTCTATTTTCATGATTACGCATTTGAATTATTTTTCCTTCTCGATCTATTTTCTTCTCCCATTCGAATCTTCTTGATAATTTTTAAAAGTCTCTAATAATACGGGGTGTGTCATCGTTGATATTTTTAATGCTTGATTGTCATTCTTCATTCTCACGTCAAGTTCTCATGTTCTCTTGTTTATTTGTTTTTTTTTTCAACTTTTTTATTATTAAGTTAGTTTTTGACATGTGTGTACTTTATTTTCACGATTTTAACATAATTAAACACAATAATATTTTTAATAATAATATTCATTCTAAAATCTTTACAACATTTAAGTTTAACTAGTTTAAATCATATATAGTTTTTAACAATGTTAAATCGCAAAATACATCTCGTGATTTTTGCATTTAATCGCTTCGCCCGCTTTTTCCATCATCCACATCGTTTAATTTTATTCAATTTTAGAATTTATTTATTTTTTATTGCACCAACCCTCATTACAATTTTGTCTTTGACTTAGTCAACTAGAATGATATCCATTTATTTTTGCTTACTTTAAATTTTTTAATCTAATATTTTTTCACATAATGTGTTTATAGCATGAAAATACAAGAACTCGAATCTTATCTTCCAGTCTCATTTACTTCATAAATGTAAAAACAAGCAGAGTTCATTTGTTTAATGAATTTACTTATTTTGTTTTACAATATTAAACAAGAATATCACTGGGACAATGTCGATAAAGTAATATACCTCCTATAATTCTGTAGTTTTCTACATATGTTTTTATATAGGTTTTTTCAGAAATTTAATTGTAAATTGGCATATTTTGTTTTACAATATTAAATCCCATTTTTTTGCATAATGTCAAATCAAGTAATACATCTTATATATTTTGTAGCTTCTACACAAGTTTTTATATAGGTTTTTTTCGTTATACTTATGTACTGGCTGTATTTTTAAAGATATTAACTTATTAATGATATTGAATAAAATACTATTCATTGTTTGTTTAACAAAAATCAAATCTAGTATTTTGTTTCCAATACTAAGTTTTTTCAAAATTCATTTTTCCTTTTTGCTTTGTTTTGGTATTGATTTTTCATATATGTTTTATTCAACAAACAGACATTTTTCGCTTTTTTGTAATTTTGACAGAATTTAGCACTTTCACAAAATCATGCATTGTTTGTGTCAAAAACAAAAGCAAATCTAAAACTATAGTTTTAACAAGATAAAGGGAATGAAAAGAAAATTAAATTTGACAGCTTTCTTTAGTCTTTCTTTTCGAAAGTAAATAAGTGGAATATTGGGCGTGTTTCATCTCCTCGAGTCAAACTTTTATATAGGCTTTTTTGCTATACTTATGTACTATAGTTTAACAATATTAAATTATTAATGATATTGAATAAAAATACTATTCATAGTTTGCTTAACAAAATCAAATATAGTTTTTTTAAAATTTATTTTTCCTTGCTTTGTTTTTCATCGATTTTGCATATATATTATATTCAACAACAAGAGCGTCAGCCATTAAAGCATGGTTCTTTTCTTATTTAATTTACTTATCCGAGAGTTGTTAAAGTCATAGAAAACAATTATACATATTGTATTAATATAAATAGAGATTTCTGTAATCATTTTCAAGTAATGAAAAATGCATCGTATTTCTCTCTCTCTCTCTCTCTCTCTCTCATGAAATCAAGCATGGTATCAAACGCCTTAGGCTAATCGCCATTTTCGACAGTGAAATTCTCTTCCGCTTCTTCAATGGCTATTGCTAATTCCTCATCTAGTTCTTCAACTACTACCATTCCTATTTCACAAATCTCAATTCTTTGCAATTCTTCTTCGGGACATCAAACCTATCGATGAAAATTATCCGAGTTGGAAGTCAAGTTCTCTGCCATTGAAGGTTATGGCCTTGAAGATTTCATAACCAAATCACCAGATTCTCTTGATTCTTAGATGAAAGTTCCACGACTCCAAATCCGACTTTTGTTCTATGGAAAAGGCAAGACAAATCATCGTTTTCTTGCTTGGAGAGTTCCATGGCCGAATCCATACTTTGGAATCAATGGCGCCAATCTGCAAGTGAGGTATGGAATTGTATCTCTACTATTTTCTTCACAAGACATGGCTAGGTGATGCAATACAAAGCAAAGCTACAATCGTAAAAAGAAAGATGCCTTGTCAATGAAAAGATTACTTGAGCAAGATGAAGTCATATGCGAATGCACTCAGTTTATGTAGGGAATAAAATCTCTCAAGTGACTTGATTATGAATGTTCTTAAAGGTCTCAACTCTGAATATGATTCAATTGTTTCCGTAATCACGCACTTTTCAAAATTCTCATTTAAGGAGATTTACGCTTCTTTCACAGCATGAAGGGAACTTTGAGAAAAAGCTAGTTTCGATCCTACATTGGCCATTATTTAATCTCGGTGTTCAAGAAAATCATCTTCTTATACATGGAAATTCTCAAAATATCGCATTCTTTAATGGTAAAGGTAAAGGAAAGAATTTCACCAAGGGGACGATATGGTAATCAAGGTAATCGGCCCACGATGTCAAATGTGTAGTAAGTTTGTACCACTGGTCTTAAGTTATTCCCTGTTTGATCCAAATTATCATGGACCAAATCACAATGGAAATTCTGGTAATGGTGGTTCCTCTTCTCATGGAAATTGGAAATCAAAATGCTTTCCTTTTCACCATCTCAGTATAATTCAACTAGCAGGCGAATACTTATCAAGGACGAGACTAATCTTACGAAAAAGCTTTTGTTCAAAGAAGCGATCTACCACTCGATCCCAATTGGTATCCCGATTCTGGTGCAACTCATCATGTGACCAATGACATGAACAATCTCAATATAGGTAATGCATATCAAGGTAAGAATACAATTAAAATTGGAGATGGAACAGATTGTGTATCTCTGAAGGATCCTCACGAGTTTATTGTCCCAAAACCTTTTAAATCCTTTACTTTACAAACATTTATTTCATGTTCCCGATATTTCTAAAAAACTTGTTGAGTGTTCATCAATTTCAAGAGATAATCATGTCTATTTTGAATTCTTTCCTAATCATCTGTTTTGTCAACTAGTTCTTCAAAACCTAGGTTGTGTTTTAGACTACTATGACCAATATTGTTTCCTCTTCTCATTGTAATGTTTCAAATTGTAGTTCTTTAGATATTTGGCATGAAACTTATTGGGTCATCACTAACATTGCTCTGTTAAACAAGTTTTACAAAATTGTAATATCTCTTTTCATCAAATAAAGACTTTACATTCTCGTAATTTTAAGCCAAACAATGACTAAGAGTCACAAGTTACCTTTGCATCTTCAAAAACTACATATTCTTCTCCACTTCAACTTATTTGCCTTGATGTATAGGGCCCAGCTTCTCAAATTTCTTAAATGGGTATCAATATTACTTGAGTTTTGTTGATGCTTTCTAGATATACATGGATTTTTTTCTAGACTAAATGCGATGTTTATCTGCATTTACTTAGATTTAAGAAGCAGTAGAAAATCAATTTCAAACAACTATAAAAAGCCTTACAAACTGATGGAGGGTGAATTTCATGCCCTTTCTTCATTTCTTCAAACCACGGGTATAATTCATAGATTTTCTTGTCCCTCTCATACTTCAAATGGTATAGTAGAAAGGAACACGGCCATATAGTTGAACTAGGTCTTTCTCTCCTTCACCAAGCTTCCATGCCATTGTATTTTTGGGATGATGCTTTCAACACAGCGAAGTGTTTGTTATAAACTGATTACCTACATCAGCTCTTCATGGTAAAACTCCTCATTCCTATCTCTTTTCAACTCGCTTTGACTATTCATTTCTCAAAGTTTTGGTCATCATGTTTCCTTTGCTTAGGCCCTTTAACAAACACAAACTAGATCCTAGATCAACTCGTCTTTTTCTTGGTTATAATTCACAACTATCGCGGCTATAAATGTATATCTTCATCAGAAGAATATACATTTCTAGGCATGTTGTTTTCAATGAACCACCTATCCCTTATCAATTCTTATTTTCAATAATAATCGATCGATTCTTTCTCTTCACTTTTACAAATTCCTCTCAATACCAATTTACCATCCATTCTTGGTCCCATACCAACAACTTCATCTTTTTCTTCCTTTGCTATGGCTTACGAATCTCAAGAACCTTATCCCAATATCCTCCGATGTACATCTTCCACCACCATCCCGATCTCCAGCAATCCATTTCTTATGAGTCAATATCACACGATCTTCGCTTTATCACCAAAACCTTAATTCTAATCTTCTACTATTCAACCTATTTCAAAATGCTCACTCACGTCCTTTAGAGCAAAGAATGGGGTTTTAAACCAAAGGCCTATATTGTTGATTTATCTCGGGAAGAACCAACCAACATGGAAATGAGGCTTTTCAATCACGTGATTGGATTCAAGCATCAAGAGTGAATATGAAGCCTTACAAAAGAATGGAAGATGGAAATTGGTTCCCAAAATTCAAATCAAAAGATCATAGTGCAAATGGGTATATAAAATAAAGAAGAATTGGATGGTTCCATTGTAAGGTATAAAGCCAGACTAGTTGCCAAGGGCTTTCCCAAAGAACATGATATTGATTTTCTGCGATACATTCAATCCGATGGTCAAAGCTACAACAATTCATCTGTCTTTACTTTGGGTCCAGCACAGAATGGCAAATTAGGCAATTGGACATTAATAATGCTTTCCCTTCATGGTCTTCATGAACAAGTCTATATGGAACAACCTCCTAGGTTTCATGTTCTAAGACTCCTCCGGACCTCTTGTTTGCAAGTTACGAAAGGCAATTTATGGTTTAAAGCAAGCCTCGTGGCCGGGTTTGAAAGATTAAGCTCCTTTTGTTTTGCAAGAATTTTGAATTCTAAATCCATCATTCTCTTAGATTCATGTCAATTCAAGGTATTGCATTTACATTCCTTATGTAGATGATATTCTCATCATTGGCTAACTCGGTGAAGCAATTCAAACTCTTATTACAAAATTACACTCTCATTTGCTTTAAAGGATTTGGGTATTTTGAATTACTTTACAGAATTGAGGTATCCTATCTTCCAAATTAGGATTTGCATTTATCTCGAACCAAATACCTAAGCGATCTCCTTCGAAAAAACCAAAATCTTGGAATCGAATCCATTAAGACTCAATGATAAGTGGCTCGCGTCCTCAAACTCATCAAGGAGAGGCCTTAAAGGATGTCACGAATATAGACAAGTAGTTAGGGCCGTAATATGCTACCATTACTCCGTCCTGAGATAACTTTATTGATCAACAAGGTATAGCGAGTTTATGCATTCACCTGCCACTATTCATTGGCAAGCGGTTAAACGCATACTTCGATACATTAAAGGCACATTGTCTTTTGGTCTTCTTCTTCAGCATCTGCTTCCTCCCTTCGTCTTAAAGCCTGTCACGATTCAGATTGGGCTCATCCTAACGATAGAAGATCCACCTCACGGTTATTGTATACTTTTTTGGAGGAAATTTAATTTCTTGGAGTTCCAAAAAGCAACAAATTGTGTCCAGATCTAGTCTGGTGAATACTCGAAGTTTAGCTCTTGCCAGTAAATTCCTTGTGGTTTTGTCAACTTCTTCACGAACTTCATTTATCTCTTCCATCTCCACCACCCCTCTCGGGTGTGACAACCTTGGAGCTAGGGATGTGCAACAAAATCGGAACCGAGAAACCTGACCGAACAAGGCAACCTACTTAGTTCGGTCCGTTCCATCTCTAATTTCGGTTTTTCGGTTTAATTACATAGAAAACGATTAATTCTTGGTTTTTCTTGCTTTTAAAGATTATAAAACCATATAAACCAAACGAATCGAATCAAATAAAACATAATAAATAAATTAAATATAATATTACTTTTTAAAAAATTTATTACATTTATCCTCCCACTTCTCACAATTTCCTCGGACCTCTCACGATTTCTCTCTCCTTCTTCACGAGTTCATCCATCGAGCTTATTTGTCGGTTCCACCATTCATCATCTTCAATTTCTTCCTTCTTCATCTTTGATTTCTTCCTTCTTCATCCTCGATTTCTTCTTTCATCTTTCATCATCTTGATAGAACTTGGATTTGAGTTTTTAAAAACTTAGATCCGAGATTTGAAAACTCGAATATGAATTCTTAAATCTCGGATCTAAAGCATTTAGAACTTCGATCCTGTGGTTCTAAAACCCGGATCCCGGGTTTTGTAATATCAGGATCCGGGATTTTAAAACCCAGTCTGAAGTCTTCAATCTCGGATCTGGGGATTTTAAAACCCGGATCCGAGTCTTCTAATCTCGACCTGGGATTTTAAAACTCGGATCCAAAGTCTTCTAATCTCATATCCGAGATTTTAAAAATTAGATCCGAGTTTTAGAATCTTTGATATGAGGTTATTATGCATCCGATTTGAGTATTTGTTTTGATTGTTTAACTTTTTGATCAATAATTAACTTTTTAATATTAAATGATGAACAGATATAATATATGTACTATGATTTGGTTTGGTTTCATGATTTTTGTTTAAGAAATAATTGAGGCAAGTAAAACCGAAAAATTGAACCGATTAAATTGAAATATTTACAAAACTGAACCGAGCAGTTTTAAGAAAATATCAGAACCGATTGGTTTGTACATTGTGTAAACCGAAGGTCTCGGTTTGGTTCCCAATTTTGTCCAAAACCGGACCGAACCGGATCGAGCTCATCCCTACTTGGAGCAATGCATCTTAGTGCAAATCCTGTTTTGCATTCACGGACCAAACACATTGAACTTGACATATATTTTGTTCGTGATCTTGTTCGAATGAAGAAACTTGCTATTCAGCATCTTGCTCACCTTGCAGATATCTTCACCAAACCCTTGTCTAACTCCACATTTCTGAAATGGCGTTCCCAACTTGGTGTTAAATGTTCCTTAGCCATGGGTTTGCAGGTGTATCAAGCCACTCATTAAAGCATGGTTCTCTTCTCATTTAATTTACTAAGCTGGAAGTTGTTAAAGTCATTAGAAAAATGGTTATACATATTGTATTATTATAAATAGAGAATCTTGTAATCATTTGAAGTAATGAAAAACAGATCAGATTTCTCTTTCTCTCTCTCTCTCTCATGAAATTTGTTAAACAGATATTATTCAGTTTTTTGTAATTTTGACAGGAATTTAACGCTTTCACAAAAATCATGCATTGTTTTTGTAAAAAAAACTTAAAGCAAATCTAAACAGTAGTTTTAACAAGATAAAAGGGAATGAAAAGGAAAAATTAAATTTGACGTTTCTTTTAGTCTTTCTTTTCTCGAGTCAACAAGTGGAATATTGGTGTGCTCTCTTTCATCTCTCTTTTTTCTGAGCTTCCAAGATTTCTTTTCTTTTGTTATTGAGATTGTACCTTTTAGTTAGCTTTGAACTTCACTTTCTTTAGCAAGATTATGGTTGTTTGCCATCGTTTTGTTACTTCTTCTTGGTCTTTTCTATTCCTTCATTTTCCTTCATCGCTTTTTTTCTTGCTTGAAGAATCTTCTCTTCTTATGGTCATTTTGGGGAGAGATTTTGGTTTTGAATCAATGGTTTTTTAAAAAAGAATCGAAAATTTGAAATAAATAAATCGCATCCCACATTTGTTTGAATTGCCGGATTTTATGCCGATCTTAATATTTCAATAATAAATGATAATTATTATAAAAGGTTAGTTACACTTACACGCTTCCCCCATCACGCCATGTAATAGATTTGTTTTTCATTTTTGAATTTCCTTTTTTGCGCTTTTTTTTTAAATTTCATTTAATGCATATATATATCAAATCTTTACATGTTCCCCAACTCGAAGTAGGGTCATAATTAGTCTTTTCACATCTCCAGTCCAAGTTTGTAATTAATTGGTGTCCTCCGTTTTTTTTTTTTGTAATTAAGGACTTAAATATGGTTAAACATGCTAATAGCCAGAAGAAAAAAAATTCTAGATCTGGTTCTTCATACTGATTTCAAAAAAAAAATCACAATCCCAGATCTTTAAAGGTTCATCTCATAAATTTTAAAAAAAATGACAATTTCAAATCATCAAATGATTCTTTCCACATATTTTCAACAAAGAAAATGAAAAATGAAAATCCCAGATACTCATCCACACACTGCCAGAAGTCGTCTGGTTCGTTGCCCACCTCTTCGATAAGCCTTAGATTTAATGGCAGTTTATAAAAAAATTGCTACAGAGAGAGGATGTTCACACAAAGAAATTTCTAAGTAAAGAAATTAAATGCGAAATGAAATATGTTTGTATTGATGAATTTAATGTTACAATCTCTAATAAATTGTTCTTCTGATTCTTTCTCACAAGAATAAACTTCGATGCGAGTGCCGTCGGCGTATTTCTCGGATCAAAATGGTGATGTTGAAACTTTAGTCTTCAAAGCGATCTTCAAGGAGTTCTTCGAGGATTCTTCGAAAGTATTTGGTCTTAGAAATTCTTTAATCTTTAAAGCGATCTTCAAGGAGTTCTTCGAGAAGTCTTGAAAAGTCTTCTGTCTTCAAAGTCATCCGAGTCCTCTAGCCTCTGAATCTTTTTTCTCTTGTCCCCCCAAATGAATGAATAACTCCTCTATTTATAGAGTTTTTCGTGGACATTTGGTGGATATAGGCTTTATTTAATTTGGGCCTAAATTGCCACATGTCATATTTTCATTGGACTAATTTATATAATCCAATGACTAAGAAAAAGCAGTGGCATTATTTGATTTTCCAATTTAATGTCTTTAATTTATATTAGAGACACGTGTCAAATTTCAACTTGTCTAATTTTTTAATGACTTGTAATTTTGTCATTGGCTTGGATAATTAATTGATGATTTGCATTTTGTTGAAATTTCTCATTCTACAAATGCCCCTTCCAAGATTAATGCATGAGTTTGGTCGTGGATGAATCTTGAAAATATAACTCTTTGATATATAAAATCTCGAGTTCCGAGATTGAGGGGTATATTGATAATTTTGCATATTTTTGAAATTCATGATATTTGAACTTTAAACATTCCGATAGAGTCGTCTTATCGTCACGATTCCAACGCAATTTGTGGATTTAAAATCGGAGTCCTAATAAAAAGTTATGGTAAATATATATATATATATATATATATATATATATATATATATATATATATATATATATATATATAAAGTTGAAACAGAGCATGTTTGTTTGTTTTTTTTTATTTTGATCTCAATCTAATCTTTTCATAGATTAGGAGATGAGAGATTTTCCTAATCATAAACTCCCTATAAAAAAAAAAAGCCTTAGGCCTCTCATATTTTTCATTCACAAATTCTTTCTCTTCTTTGAACTTTTCAAAAAAAAAACGAGAAGAAAAATTAGGGGGTTTCCAACAAATTTCGATGAGATTTTGGCGAATTTCTGGCAAGATTTGGTGGTTTTCCTGCGAGATTTGGCGAGTTTTCGGCGAGATTTGGTGGTTTCAACAAGTTTTCAGGGCAAAAGTCCTTGACCGGATTTTCTCTACTTGACTGCCCAGAAGGAGAAAAAGTTTCCCAGGAACTTGAGCCCAAAGTTTGACCCTGAAGTCCAATTGGTGCAAGCCCAAAATTCAAACATAGCCCAATTATTGCGCTGACATCATCACTGCATCATCATCTGGGTTGGTCACTGGTCTAGTTCGGTTCTTTATTGGTTCGGTCGGTCTTTCTGGTCCTTGTTCGGTTCGAGGTTGGTTTTTTTTAATTTTATTTCGAAAATAATAATTTTTTTTTAAATTCTGAGAATTTTCCAGAAGTCTTTTTTTTTTTTTTTTGAACTTTGTTGTATTGGATGTACATATCATTATCACATTCACTGCTTTTTTTAACTTTGTTGCATTGCATGTACATATCATTCACTTTTAACAGTGACGACACTCCCCAATAGTTCCAGGGCGGTGGTCACCTTCCTTTTACAGTGACGACACTCCCCAATAGCACCAGGGTAGTGGTCACCTTCGTTTCTCTGATGACGACACTCCCTAATAGTTCCAAGGCGGTGGTCACCTTTATTTTGACTTGTTGATATGCATTGTTTATGTTTATTTTCCTTTAAATTCGCACTCTTTTTTTTTATATATTCGCACTCTTCATCCTTCTTATCTATTCTCCTTTTTATTGTACTATAGGAATTATGGTATACTTTAGAGAATATATCAGCTCTGGGAAAAAGTATCTAGTGATTTTGAAAGATAAAGATCAGAATGTTAAGGATGGAGTCAAGCTAGTAGTGGGTGAACCAAAACATGGTTGTTTTGCTAAGACATGGCCATCTTTAGATGATTCAAGCATCCTGTCTCAATGGTCCAAAAGAAGCCGTTAGATCGAGATTCCCCTTCGATAATTTGGGTTTTACAATCGTCGACACACAATAAACAAGCTTTAATGAAAATCAAGAATCAACATTAGGTCGTCGAATAATTATTGGCGACGTTCGTTGGGGCTCAACACCAAGGATGCGCCGGAGAATTCAGCTACATCCCACTTTATTGGGAATGGTTGGAAACGCAATTGCTCGAGCGGAGAGATTCTAATTAAAGCTTGTTTGCTCGATGTCGTGATTGCTTCTCTTTATTCATATGATCGTAATGGTGATGTTATTCGAGCTTTTGTGAAGCATGGTGTCCTTCGACGAATACACTTTACACTTCAACCGGGGAATTATCCATCTCTTTTATGGGATTTATGGCGTTTTCGAGGTCTTTCTTTAAAAGAAAGGTTTTATGAGGAGGTTGTTCCCTGTTGCAAGGAATTGACATATTCTTACACTCAATGCGGACATATCTTTAAGATTTGTGAGTATCTTTTCACCGCTTTATTATCACAATACAATTCTAGAAAGGTTGTTCTAAAGTTTCTATCAGAGCATGGATCTCCTTCCTGGTTCAAAGGAAGTCAAAATATGTGAAACCCCCAAGAAGGGCAAAGAAGAACATGCGTCCCCAATCTACACATAATCCAAACGGTTCGCCTATCAAGTACGGTGCTTGGTCGAATGAAGAGGGAAGACATGTTTCGTGGCCTTGGTGTTCGGGAAGAACTCAAAAGAAAAGACTTATTTAGGTGCTTTTCTCTCATGTTGGCTTTGTGTGTTTGTCTTTCCCGTTGAAGATATTAATCTCATTCGACCAGAAGTCTTCAAGGTTGTTATCTTTATTCCTTGGTGGTTACGCTTTTAGCCTTGGCTGCCTGATCTTGGCGAATATTTATTATGGGTTTGGTAACATTTCTAATGCTTCTCATTTAGCGGGGTGTTCGAGGCTTGTTTTCCAGCTCATTATGTATATGGTTGGTTGGTTCATTATTTCAACTCTCATGTTGGCTTTGTGTGTTTGTCTTTCCTGTTGAAGATATTAATCTCATTAGACCAGAAGTCTTCAAGGCTACTATCTTTATTGCTGGTGGTTACGCTTTTAGCCTTCTTGTCCGATCTTGGCGAATATTTATTATAGGTTGGGTAAGATTTCTAATGCTTCTCATTCAGCAGGGCGTTCTGAGGCTTGTTTTCCAGCTCATTATGTATATGGTTGGTTGGTTCATTATTTCAACACTCATTTTAAAGTTCCACGAGAGGTCAGAGGCCCAATGATGGTTAATTTTTCTAGAGAATGTGGTGCTAAATATTTTAGTGACATTGAAGCTCGTGATTTGATCCATAAAAGGCGATAAGTAGCGTGGCATATGAACCTTCATTTTAGGAATAGGGGAGCTTGTAACGGATAATGACAATATAGTCCTTATTTTCTCTTTGTACTTAATAAGTATTCGATTGGGTTTTCTATCATCAAGACATGGGAAATCTATAGCTATTGAGCCTTATAGTCCATTTCGGTTTAGTCGACAATTTGGATTCTATCAAGATATACCGAGTGACCTTGAAGGAGATATGTCCCCGGTTAACTTAGATACTTCTCTACATTTTTTGGAGAATCCGCACTCAACTTGGAACATCATCCAAAGTATACTTTCCAGCACGAAGTTTGAATCCTCACGATCAAGTTACTCGGCGTTATAAGGATTGGTGGGCATGTAAACATGGGGATTATCTTGAAAATAACGTGCAATATTTGGCGACAAATGCTCTTCTTCCTCTACCAAATCCTAAACAATTGAAGAATGATTATGTCATAGAGAATGGAGGTAAGAAGCTTCGTATTCTTGAATCTAAGCTATTGAAATCTCCAGGTTGTAGAGAAGATAGCGAGAGTCACGAGTAGTAATGAAAACCAATCTTGGAAGAGACTTAAGAAACCACAAAGGCTATCTTTATCGAATGGCGATTTTTTTGACGGTGTTCAAAGTGCTTCAAACCTTGGGATCACATCGACGATTTGGTAATTAATTTTTTGTTAGTCTTTTTTTAATTTGTATACTCATTAAGTTTCTCTCACCGTTTCTTCATCTTTTCTCGCATTTTTTTAGCCTCCTTGTGAAGATTTTGTTCAAGAAGAGCAACAATACAGTGATCAATCTTGTGTGGGCCCTAATACTTTTGATCTTGTAGTCACCAAAATACAAAATTCGAATTTATCAGGTAATGACGAAGTTGTGATCCTGGATGAACCTCCTATTAAGATTATTGCCAATAAAGAAAAAAATAAAGGGAAAGAAATTCAAACCTATGAAGTTTCCCATTACTGCTCGGATGTTATAATTTCTGGCTTCAGGCGCCAAATTGTTTCGGCGATGTGGGAGAGCATTCAACATAAATTGATTCGTACTTCTTTTAATAAAGTTCCACTTCTTGAGGGTGAAGTACATAAGATATTTAAAGCCATGATTGAAAATGACGTAGTTGATTTAGTGTCACTTCAGGCTATTGTGAATCAGTATTTTCAAAAAGAATGCAGTATAATGATTTGCAATCATCGTTATCTTCACGGTTAACTTTAGCGACCAAGGATCACCAATTATCACCCTTAAAATTTGTTTGAATGAAGCGTCATCTTTTAAGAAGAACATATTGGCGAAGCAAGATGCATTTGGGAGCGTAGAAATAAAGGCTTTAGAGAATTGAAGACTTGAAAGCGTAGATAGAATCTATAAAGATTGATAATACAGAAGTTGAAAAGCTGATGCTTGAGAGTGAAGAAGATTTGAGGAGACAACGAGGTGAGACTTCTCAAATTCATGATGAACTTAGCGTTATTGAAAGCGCTCCTACCATGACGGATGTTGATGTCGAGAATTCAGAGATATTTCGTGAGCTATTAGATGGAGCGCATCTGGAGTTGAAAGACTACAAACTATTTCATTGATTTTTTTTAGACATTTAGAATGTCTTTATTTTTTTTATAGCTAGAAACATGTCCTGTTTGATTTTTTTTTATTGCTTTCAATTGGATGACCATCACAACATGTGTTAATTTTTTGTTAGCTGAACGTAAAGTTTCCTTTAAGTTGCCTACGTACCCAATATATGAATAGGGATCAAGTCAAACGTAGTTCAAATACAAAGCTTCTTTTTTTTAAGAACTTAAAGTTTCCTTTAAGCTACCTCAGACCCTTTATATGAATAGGGATTAAGTCAAACGTAGTTCAAGTGTATGATGTTTATTTATTTCAAGCATAATATTTTTTAAGAAATTTGCCATTTATGGGGCCGATTCTTAATCCATCTTTATCAACTATCTTGTATGCTCCATTTGTGTAGACTTCTTTCACAACATAAGGTCCATCCCATTTGGGTGTAAACTTGTTTCCAGTATATCGAGTCGTGATGATTGGTCTTCGAACTGCAAGTACAAGATTGCCAACTTGAAATGATCGAGGTCGCACTTTTTTATTGAAGGCTTTGGACATTCGCGCCTGATAACATTCTAAAGACTGTTGATCATCAAGTCTTATTTCATCGAGAGCTTCTAACTCTTGAAGATGTATCTTTGCGTTATCTTCTTTAGTTAATCCTTCCTGAATCACCATCCGTAAAGGTGGAATTTCTTTTTCTAAAGGAAGGATAATTTCCACCCAGTAAACAAGAGAATAAGGCGTAGCTTGAGTAGGAGTGCAATAAGTTGTTCTGTGTGTCTATAATGCTTCGCCAATTTTTTCTTGCCAATCTTTCTTTGTCTTTGACACAACTTTCTTTAACAAGTTGCAAAGCGTCTTATTGAAAGCTTCTGCAAGACCATTTGCTGCAGTATTGTACATAGAAAAATTAAATTGCTTGAAGGAAAACTTTTCACATAATTTGTCAATGAAGCTATTAGAAAACTGTCTTCCATTATCTGACACGGTATAACGAGGAATACCATATCGATAGATGATGTGAGTACGAATGAAATCTGCTACATGTTCTTTCTTAGCTTCTTTCAACGCAATGGCTTCTGCCCACTTGGAGAAATAATCGATTCTTGTAAGAATATAAGAGTGTCCTACAAATGACTTGGGCGTTATAGATCCAATAGGATCAAGTCCCCATGCTTCAAAAGGCCAAGAAGCCACAGTTGAATGTAATGGCTCTGGAGGCTGATGAATGAAGTTCGAGTGAAATTGACAAGCTTCGCACTTTCTTGCATATTCCATAGAGTCTTGGACCATTGTAGGCCAATAATATCCTGGTCTCTTCAATTGAAAGTAAAGTTTAGGACCTGATTGATAAGCACCACAAACACCGGAATGAGCTTCTTCTAGTAGTTGGCTTGATTCTTCTTTTTCTAGACATCAAAGGAAAAGTCCCTCGTACGAACGACGATATAATGTATCTTTATAATATATGAATCGTGTCGCTCTTCTCCAAACCTCACTCCTATGGCGGGATCCTGAAGGGAGTATTCGATATTGAAGATAGTCTATAATGGGTTGCCGCCAATCTTCCTCTTCTATGACGTAGGCGGATATCATATTTATTTCAAGATGTTCGTTTTCAGCTATTGGCATGATCCATTTCTGACAGAGAGAGATATTTAAGACTCCTTCCTCGCCAAGTGTTAATGCAGTTGCAAGATTTGCCAAAACATCTGCTTTATTATTTTCTGCTCTTGGAATATGCTTTAAGGCTACGCTTTCAAACTTGTCTAAAAGATTTTTGGCAAGTTTGAAATAAGATATAAGGTCTTCGTGTTTGACATCATACTCTGACAATAATTGGTTGATTATCAACTTTGAATCGCCGTAGATGTTTATATATGATATTTTGATCTCTAATGCCATTTGAAGATCAATAATGAGCGCTTGATACTCAGCGACATTATTAGAGCATAATTCACCAAATGTGAAGTTGTATGGCAACATGTGCTTTTCAAGTGAAATGAAAATTACACCTGCTCCTGCTCCATTTCTTTGAGCTGCTCCATCAAAGTACATAGTCCAAGGTTTGGTAACTTCAACACAAAAGATTTCATCATCCAATAAATCTTCAGATAATTTCCAATTCGACGGGATTGGGTGATCTGCTAGAAAATCTGCCAGTGCTTGTCCCTTGATTGCTTTTTGTGGAACATAGACAATATCATATTGTTGAAGTAGAATTGTCCATTTAGCCAATCATCCAGAAAGAACTGGCCTAGATAAGATGTACTTAATTGGATCTGCCTTTGCTAACAGATGAACTGTGAAAGCTTGCATGTAATGTCTCAACTTGTCAATGGCGAAAAAGAGCGAGAGACTCATTTTCTCAATTGGTGAATAGTTTAATTCAGCTCCAATCAAAGTTCTACTCAGATAATAAAGTGGTCATTCTTTACCTTTTTCGCATTCTTGTGCAAGTAAAGCTCCAAGTGATTTTTCCTGTTCAGCAATGTATAAGATCAAAGGTTTCCCTGCATGGGTGCACCTAGGACTGGTGGATTAAGCAAGTACTTTTTTATGCTATCAAAAGTATTTTGACATGCTTTATCCCATTCAAAATTTGCATCTTTCTTCATCAATCTCCGAAAAGGCCGACAACGACCGCTAAGTTTGAGATGGACCTTCTAATGTAAGCTAAACACCCTTGAATACTCCTTAGTTGTTGTAATTTTTAGGCTTGGGCATCTTCTAGATGGCGTCAATTTTTGTTTGATCGATTTCAATTCCTCGATGTCTCACGAAAAAACCAAGGAACTTTCCTAAAGTTACACCAACGGCACATTTGAGGGGATTCATCTTCAGTTGATACTTCCTCAATCGTTCAAAAATCATCCGTAAAACATGTGAATGATTCGCCCTTATCTTTGATTTGAATACCAGATCGTCTACATAACATTCAATATGTTTATGTAGCATATCATCAAAAAAAAATTGTATAGCTCATTGGTATGTAGCTCCAACATTCTTCAAGCCAAATGGCATTACTTTGTAACAATATATGCCTTTTGGAGTCGCAGCGATCAATTCTTCATCTTCGAGAGCCATCCGTATTTGATTATATCCAGATGATCCATCCATAAACAATAAAACTTCATGTCCTATAGTTGCATCCACCATAATTTCTATGATTGGCAATAGGAAGTCATCTTTTGGAAACGCGTTATTCAAGTCACGAAAGTCAAGACAAATGCGAAGTTGTCCATTCTTCTTTTTTACAGGAACAATATTCGCTATCCAAGTCGGATATTGCACTTCACGTATGATTCCAGCTTCAATTAGTTTATTGACTTCGATGTCTATCTGAGGAATAAGCTCTGGTCGAAAACGACGTGTGCTTGTTTGATTGGTCGATACCTGTCTTTGATTGTAAGGTGATGAACTACAATTTTAGGGTCAAGTCCTGACATTTCTTTATATGACCAAGAAAAGACATCCTTGTATTCGGTAAGCAACTTAACATATTCAATTTCTTCATCTTTGGTAAGTGATGCACTTAGAATGGTTAAATGAGGCTCTTCTTTCGTTCCAAGATTCACTTCTTTAAGTTCATTGACTATTGGCTGATTACCATCTTCTAATGTTGATGGAGCTTTATCAGCATCTTCTTCACATTTTTCTGAATCTGAAGTTTCCTCGATTGTAATATGATGACAAGCCGCATCATTCTTCTCAGGGTTCCCACTATGTTATTCTTCTGACGAATTGGTGGAAATAATGAAATGTCGCTTTACCTTTAAATAGTCTCCTGTCTTTATGAGAAGAGATGATTTTCTCTTCATTCGTAAAGGAACAATGCTTCGAATTTCTTTCTCATATCTTCCTTCTGTTGATGATTCCTTCTCTACGACTTTTAACCCGCCTTCATGTTGATCGTTTTTCATTTTAAGCCGATCAAATATAGAAATTTGGCCTTGCTCATTTTCTTTTATCGTAGTTAGACTTAGCCTCTGAAAAACTGAAGAACAGACTGAATTATATAAAGTCGATTATTCTTCGCTATAGTAGATACACTCAACCTTTTGAAGATAGGAGAGCAAGCGGCTGGAAGTTCTATACGATCAAAAACAGATATTCTTTTATCAACTTCTTTTTCTTTCATTTCGAGGCTATCCATTTCTTCTGCTGTGATATAATTCATATCTACAGCTTTCTTTTTTTCCTTTCTAGATATACGTATCAGTTCAGATGGTTTATAACCAATTCCTTCTCTAGAAATGGGTATGGTATAACCTTTCTTCAAAAGTTTTTTCTGTGTTTCGGAGAGTTCGGATTTTTCATCATCAAAGATTTTCAAACCGTTTATCTCCGGAGAAGCTTCAAAATCGTAACCTGCCTTTACAAAAAGCTTGTACGCATTTGGATCGAATCCTTCCTTCGTTCGTTTACTTGGTAGAGATTCATTATTGTTTCCTCCCTTATCATGAATAAAGCCCGCAAATGAATTCTTGATTTCCTGATCCACTATTTTTGCAAGTGGAATCATAAATTCATTCTTGAAAATTTCAACATCTCCAACTTTTATACCTTTTGGACATTCGGAAAACGGTGACTGACCTTCCTTCCGTCGGGACAAAGGTACATAACGTAAAACAGAAGTATATCGTGAAGTTTTTGCCTTTGTTACTTCTTGCGCTTGTACATCCGAAGTATCTTTTTTGGACATTTCTTTCATCAATTTTACTTGTTTTTCACCAGAACCTTCGATCATAGGAATCTCAGCTGGTACAATTTCTTCTGCCACATTACTTTGCATATAAAATTTTGCATCCGCATAGTGCGATTCTGCCTCGGTAAAGGTTGGGTATCAACTTCTACTTTCTTTTACACCATTTTGATAAAACTTGAAGCATTGATGTAAGGAGGAAGTTATTACTCCATTTCCATGAATCCAAGGGCGACCCAATAGCAACTTGTAGGTAGTCTTGCAATCAATTACATGGAATATAGTGCAGGCTTTCAAATCTCCAATAGTGAGCTCTAGACGAATCATCTGTATTGCTCGTTGCCTTCCTTGATTAAAGCCTTGGATGACTAAACGACTCTTTGATAGCTCTTCCATTGTAATGCCTAATTGTTTCATGGTACATTTAGGCATTATATTAATTTTCAAGCCATTATCAATGAGAATTTGACTAACTCTTTACTCTCGGAGATATCCTAAGATGAATAGAGGTCTATTGTGTAGTTTGGACCCTAGCAGTAAGTCTTCATCTTTAAAGGCGATGGCCATGAAACATGAGGCACATACATACTTTTCAGAACTTTGCGAATGAGAAGCAGTAGAACCTTGTAATACCTCGGCGAGAGTATCTTTTGCTTTTTGGGGCAGCGAAAGGAGATCACTCATCGTGAAAGAAGACAATCCTTCCAGATTCACCACATCTTCAATTTTATTTGTAGTGGGGATCTCACTGTCCACTATGCTTACGGTATTTCATGTAACGATGCTATAATCTTCTCCCTCAATGTCACTCAAGAAATTCATAGGATAGAAATTTTGTAGAGTTATCATTCTCCGTGGTCGAGGAATTTCTTCACTTTCTTCTACAACAAGTTTAGGCATCTTCACTGCCTTCTTACTTTTCTTCTTTTTAAAATGCCTATTCTTCTTTCCATTTCCTTTCTTATTTCTCTTTCTAAAAGGGAGAGAATTTTTTTCAACATAATGATTTTTTCATGGCTTTCGTCGGGTTACAAGAGTCCATCCATCTTCATCATTTTCGGACTTGACTCTATCTTCGCTGTCTTGAAGCCTAACTTCATATTCATTGTCTTCAAGTTTAACCTCGTACTGCAACGTCTCTATGGGAGTCTCAGTCTAGAACCAAATACCAACTGGTTCTAAAGTTCCACACTGAATTAGGCTAACTTTCAGATTCTTAAACCCTAGATTGTTCACAGTTGATGCTACTACAGTATGGTTCGATTGATCAACTTCGTCAAGGTCCAACTCAATCTTTTGTTCTTAGGCTAATTTTAAGATTATTTCCTTCAGGACAAAACATTTTTCCACCGGGTGACTGACGACTCGGTGATATTTGTAATCGTTGGGATCATTAACTTTTTCCGATTCTTCTGGTCTTTTACACTTTGGTAATTCGATCAGTTGGTTCTTCAATAACTGCTCTAGCATATCCGGGATGTCTAAATCGGGAAAATGATAGACTTTTTCTCGTTTTTCCTTCAAAGTTAAATGACGTTTTTTTATTTTTTGGTCGCTTTTCATCTTTCTTATCTTTTCCTTGAAGCTTGAATGGGGTTGTGTTAACAACAAATGATTCTTTTGTAACACACTTTGAAGTCTTCTCTACCTTTTTGACTTCATTCTTTTCCTTGCGCTCTGGCACTAGAAGTTCTTTGCTCCCTCTACTAGCAATGTTCAATTCCATATTGTGAGCACGGGTCACCAATTCTTCAAATGTTCGAGGTTTTATACCTTGTAAGATATAAAGTAAATTCCAATGCATGCCTTGAATACACATTTCGACAGCTGATACCTCCGTTAAATGATCTTTGCAATCTAAACTTAGAGATCTCCAACGGTTGATATAGTCAACAACTGACTCATCTTTTTGTTGTCGTGCGTTGGTGAGTTCCATCATGCTGACTGTCCGTCACGTACTGTAAAAGCGATTCAAGAATTCTTTTTCAAACTGCTCCCAACTATCAATAACCTCATGCTCTAAGTCTGTGTACCAGTCAAAGGCATTCCCCTTTAGCGTTCGGACGAATTGCTTGACAAGTAAATCTCCGCGAGTTCCAGCATTTTCACAGGTTTCCACAAAATGAGCTATATGTTGCTTTGGATTGCCTTTGCCGTCGAATTGCTGAAACTTGGGTGGTTGATAACCAATCGGCATATTCAGACTATCAATTCTCTTTGTATATGGTTTAGAATATAAAAGAGAAGTTTGAGATGGTCCACCGTATTGAGCTCTAACGGAATTCATTATCATGTCCTGCAGCTGTTGAACAGATAAAGAAGCAATCGATATAGAGTGTTGATTTTGATGAGCTTCTAGCTTGGACTTCTCTTTGTTATTATCTTCAGTAATTTTGTTTTGAGAAGTACTATGACTTGATTCACCATCATCACGAATCTCCAGTTTCTTCATAAGAAAGACAATCTTTTGATCTTTTTCATCATTTGCCTTATCTAGGGTGGAAAGTCTTTTCTCCATTTCTGCCATTTGTTCTTCAATCGTAGCAGTATTCGCCATCATGACGGAAACATGAGACCCCTTTGACTGTTCAAGAGAATAAGACGATTTGTCTTCGGATTCATGTTCAAAAAGAAGGCTAGCTTTGATGGTAACATTCTCTTTAGGAATTGATGATTGTTGTTGCTTCTTCATTTTACTCTCAGCAACAGGAAGAGATTGGTTCTCTTGTAGTTGAATATCTTTAGAACGACTACGAGTGATAGGACCCGATTGGGAGTTAGTTGCAGCAACAGTCTTTGAAGATGTCTTCTTTGATGCCATTGATTTCTTGATGAAACTTGAAGTGATGAAAAAGATATGAGAGGTAGAGATCGTCCCACTGGGCGTGCCAATTTGTTCACACAGAGAAATTTCTAAGTTAAGAAATTAAATGCGAAATGAAATATGTTTGTATTGATGAATTTAATGTTACAATCTCTAATAAATTGTTCCTCTAATTCTTTATCACAAGTATAAACTTCGATGTGAGGGCCGTCGGCGTATTTCTCGGATCAAAATGGTGATGTTGTTGAAACTTTAGTCTTCAAAGCGATCTTCAAGGAGTGCTTCGAGGATTCTTCGAAAATCTTTAGTCTTGAAATTCTTTAATCTTCAAAGCGATCTTCAAGGAGTTCTTCGAGAAGTCTTTGAAAAGTCTTCTTCAAAGTCTTCCGAGTCCTCCTGGCTTCGAATCTTTTTTCTCTGTCCCCCAAATGAATGAATAACTCCTCTATTTATAGAGTTTTTGATGGACATTTGGTGGATATGAGCTTTATTTAATTTGGGCCCAAATTTCCACGTGTCATATTTTCATTGGACTAATTTATATCATCCAATGACTAAGAAAAAGACAAGTGTCATTATCTGATTTGCCAATTTAATATTTTTAATTTATATTAGAGACACGTGTCAAATTTCAACTTGTCTCATTTTTTAATGACTTGTAATTTTGTCATTGTCTTGGATAATTAATTGATGATTTATATTTTGTTGAAATTTCTCCTTCTACAGAGGAAAAAACAGAGATGGTGTGAGATGTAAATAAAATGGCAGGAGAAATAATGAAAACGCTGAAAAGTGAGGGATGAATTTCCTTGATATGTGGGATTATAATTGAAGGTTGTTGGGAATAAAGTATTTTTAGGTTTGCAAAAATAAGAGACAAAGTACGGACAAATTTGGGTAATTTTGATATTTTGAAACATATTTGATATTTTAAAAGGATGATTTGTAAAGTGGGTACCGGTGATAATTTCTATAAATATTTAATGTCGAGTCCCACCTTTTTATTATCTTTTCTCGTTCTCTCTTATTTTATTGAACTTTTGTATACACGTGAATGGACAATAATATCCTTCACTTTTCTTCTCTCTCATTTTTGTTTGGTTTTACGTACACTTCATATTCATCCTTTGTTCTCACCTTTCAAAAATATTCATCACTTTTCCAAAAATTTTCCAACTAAAACCATATTTATCACATCTCCACTTTTTTCATCCACCATAATTCCCAGCTCATTATATATTCAAATCCCATTCTCTTTCAAAACACCAAAACCGCAAGAATCTAATACCTTTTACCTCTCTAACTTGAAATGGTATGAGTTTGCTTCGAGTTTAAGCTTTGAGATTGCTCCGAGATTGGACCAAGATTGAAAAATTTCGAGATTAATAAAATGTTATGAATTTTGGACTTAGAATTTCCCGAGATTGAAAAATCGGACCTAGATTATGAAAATTGTATGAGCTTTGGATCAAGATTGGAAAATTACTCTGTGATTATTATAAAAAAAAACTTTTATATATATATTAATTGACCTTAAAAAATGGGAATGGAGTTAGAATAAAAAAAACTTTAAAAAAATAGAAAGGGGGTAAATAAAATAAACTTAATAGATGAGTTTAAAAAAAATGGGGAAGGAGTTAGAATAAAAAAAACTTTAAAAAAAGTAGAAAGGAGGTGAATAAAATAAAATCTATAGTAAAAAAATTGGTCGGGGCTTGCTCTGCCTCAATTCTCGGGTGGAGAGCCCATTCAATTTTTATTCAACTCCTCAAATAAAAAAGAGTTTTTGGAAAATAAAATAAAATAAAAGGAGTTAAAAAAATATAAAATACAAATTTTGAATCTCATTTTTTTAAAAACTCTTTTCCTTAAATTTAAATTCAACCTTGGAGAAATCTCGATCCTCGGTTTTAGTCCTAAATTCCAATCTCGGAACAATCTAGATCATTTTTTGTCAAGTGAGATATGAGGTATAAAATTGTGGAGGTTTTGTGTTTTGAAAAAGAAAGTGATGAATATTTTTTTGTCAAGTGATGTTGTGGGTGAACCGGTACACGTAGAATTTCTCAACTTGTTCAAAGAATGCACAATCAACATGTCTACGTCACCTAAGAGGCTACGTCTACGTCGTTTGGAAGGCTACGTCTACGTCGCCTAGGAAAGTCTTGTCTCCTCGCCTAGGAAGGTACGTCTATGTAGTCCCGAGAGTCTACGTCTACGTCATCTAATAATGCTACGTATCTAAGATCAAGAAACTACATTATACTGGTATCCAATCAAAATATGACATGTGGCATGACCAACACGCGACATATTGTTGGGAAGCAACATGTGGCACAATCCCGACGCGACACGTGGCATGATGATGTCATCAACCTCCTTTCATATAAATAGGAGAAGAAATTCATTCATTAGGTAACTAATTTCGACTACTATTCTCTCTGGCACACTAGCTCTACTTGCTCTAACTTTAGCATCAGAGGGTGTTAGGCCGGCACCACACCGGTGCTCTTTTCCTTTCCTGTGCAGGTACCTATGTAGCACGCCGTCGAAGCAGCGCACTATCTCCGACTCGTCCCATATATTAAGTTTGTTGCCTACATGGAAGCTCTCCATTTTTACGCAACAACAAGTGAGATAGAAGGATTGTGAGTAATTTGAGAATTATGGTGGAACGAAAAGAAAAAAAGAGGGACAAATATGGTTTGAGTTGGAAAAGTTAGAAAAAGAAAGTGATGAATATTTTTTTATGGTTGATGGAAAAGTGAGAATAAAAGAAAAAGATGAAGTGTACGTAAAAGGAAAAATAAGAGAAGAGAAGTGAAGAATATTATTGTATTTTCATAGGCTTATGATGTTATCATAAGGTCAATTAAATGTAGTAGTGAAGGGGAAATGACTTAAAAAAAAGTGAAGGGGAAATCAATAAACCTTAGATTTGTATTTTTGAGGTTAATAATGTCAATTTTCCAAAACAAAAGAAAAAAAGTGAAAATGATATATTTTAAGGAGAGTTGAGAAATATATATAAAATATACGGAAAAGTCAATTTTCTATTAGATATTTTAATTTTTATATAAAAAAAACATTTTTTAAAAAAATAATTGTGCTCTCCTTAACAAGTGCATCCACCGATCCAGGAGAGGAGGAAAAACAATAAGCTGGGGCGAGACTTTGAATATTTAACTGAGTTAGTGGGGAAGATGCATAGTTCTAGAATTATGTGGATGTAATTTGTTATTTCTTAACTACAGATGGTATTTTTTGACCAAAATCAAGAGTCTTATTTGAATTTTACCCTAATTATAACCACTAAAGTTATTATTATTTTTATTTGTTTATTAATTTACTATAGATGATATACTTTATAAATTATTGACTATTAGTCTGCCGTAAGCTTTGTTTTTGTACGTAAAACTAATAAAATTAGAATAACTTAGTGAGAAAGTTGGTTAAGGAACTGATACACAATCAGATGAGGAAGTTGAACCAACACAATCTATTTTCTACCATATCCCTTTGGCCATTTTTCTTCCCCCCAACGTTTTTTTAGTTATAAAAACCTTTGTCAAATAGGCAATTGAAACCATAAGCAAATCCCAAGGAAAGGATATATTTTGAAAGTACTCAATTCACTTCCCTACCAAAAACAATGGCTACTTGAAGCTTCGCATCCTTCATATTCCCATTTATGCTTTTTGCTTTCATATGGATGAGCTTCGACACCGTAACCATAACGGTTGTTAGCGCGAGACATCTCTTGAAATCATCATTGCCGAAAGTACCTGAAGAGCTTCTAAAGCCGGAAATTCCCACATTGCCAAAACCAGAGCTACCTCCACTTCCAAAGTTTGAGTTACCTCCATTGCCTCATCTTCCACCCTTGGAGAAACCTCAACTGCCCGAATTACCTAAGCCAGAGCTCCCCAAGTTGCCTGAATTACCCAAGCATGAACTTCCAAAACTGCCCGAAATTCCTACACTCCCAAAACCTGAATTGCCTACCCTCCCACATACTAATCCTTGAATTTAATTTTCCATTTCCATCATGTCCTCAAACTTTGATATGCAAAACTCTCTAGTGGAAAATATTCATTACATAGATTGATTAAAACCTTAAATTCTTGTTTGGAAACTCGCATTAATATATGGTTAGTCTACTGGCATTGTTGTATGTGTTTTTTCTACTATTAGTTTGCAGAAAGTGTTGTTTATTTTCCTTATTGTATAATTGTTGTCTTGTATACGTGGAGATTATATTATAGATCATATGTACTAGTTTTGATGATGTATTTGTAGTTTGTTGGTTATGGCTTTCTATAATTTGCAATCAACTATTGAGATATGCAAGTACAAATTTATACATTCAAAAGTTCTCCGAGAGAGAGAGACTTTTTTGCAACTTAGCCCCTTTTTAAGAAGTAATTAAGTATATGTCCAAACGCTTAAAGTATTTGGGAAAATGTTCTTTTTTTTTTAAATCGGGGGTTCAAGACCTGTCTTTGACACGCAGACTTAAAAACGGGTTTTGAAAACCCGTCTTATTTTCCAAGTGGCAAAGACGGGTCATGAAAACCCGTTTTTGTGTAAATTTTTTTTACCTAAAGACGGGTTTTGAACCCCCATCTTCATTTTTTTTTAAATATCCTCCATTTTAGTGTTACTATTTTTTAAATAAGAATGTCTTCAATATTTTTTTTTAATAAAAAATCCTCCATTTTATTTGTCAACCTTTTTTAATATGAATTGAAATATGGAAAACTAAAATTTCATAATAAAAACAAAACACATTTTCAATATTTTTTAAAATGTGAATAAGATGGAAAGCTAAAATAATAAATGTCATAATAAAAATAAAACTCGTCTTCAACTAAGTGTACAAAAAATAGTAATCAAAACAACTAACGATGACCCCCGGTCCCACATGGAGGTCTTTGACGGTTACGTGCTGGATGGGGAGGTGCATACTGTCCATGAGCTTCTCGCCCTCGAGTACGTGGTCGCTCCCCAGACTGTGACTCATCTAGCTCAATATGAGATGCATCCACCTCAATATTACCTGGCTCAATATAAGGTGCATCTGCCTCAATATGCGGTAGATCTGCCTCATATCGAGCATGCTGCTGGAAGGATGTGAATGATGAAGTAGGTGTAGAAATCATACAATACGTAGGGGTAAATGGCGTGCTAGAGGGACCCACACCCAATGAATGTGATAATGTCGGGGTAAATGGTGTGCTATAGGGACCCGCATCTAATGAATGTGTAAATGTAGATGGTCCCACACCTGATGGGGTAGAAAGAGGGTGCATATCATCTGATAGTAAACCAAAATCTATAGGATCCAAATCATGATCATCAGGTTGCGCAGGGGCAGGTGCATCATTTCTTCCTGCACGTTGATGACCCTCTTTGAGGAGAAGGTTCGTGACCATGCTCATGTCGTACCTGATAAGTCCTCAAAATACCCTAATGACTCCATTGTATTTGTGTGTAAAACAGAGTCCTCTAGAGTTTGTACAGCCTCGGTCTGAAAGCAACAATAATATAGTAATTATATTATATCAATCAAATAACTTAATTTATTGAAATAATTCAAATTAATAACACTTACCACTTGGGATAATGACTCCCCGTATCGAGTAATGAAGCGTTTTGTGATCGAAAAATACCACAAGAAGTACTCATGCTCAACAGTGGTGTACGCATCGACCATTTGACCGCAATAATATGATCCATGCGAGCATCCCAATGGGCCAATTGCTCACGCAATAAAACGCTCTAATTATTTGTGTGACGTCCACGTAGATCATATTCGTAGAGCGTGGGGTCGGTATAGCAAGCAATAGGAGTCGGCTGGATCATACCAAACTACCTCATGACTCAATCCGGAAAATGCCACTCCACTACAAGGAAACATATGAAGGGACTTCAAGTCCGCCAGACACCATGCCCATTAAAACATTATGCAGGTAAAGATGACATAATGTCCCAATATGGATCCCACTCAATCTATAAACAAACAAAAAAACCAACAAATTTAATACATTAAAATGAACTAAATACGTATATGGATACAAATGTTAAATAGTCTAACCTGATCTGGTTGTAATTGATCCAGCATGTAACGATATTCCACTAGTACATGTGTCGAAGAATTTGTGGTACGAAGGTCGTCCTGCCACCTACAATTGAAGGTATAATAAGTATATGTATGCAAATTTAAATAAATTAGTAGTCGATAAGGGATTTAATGTAAACATACCGAAAACCCAATGGACAATCCTCTAATACCACTTGACTCAATCGATGCGATACAATACACGGGAATCTATACCAAGTCCATACCTGAAGTAGTACTAACGGGCCAGCAATCTCCGTCTCCTCACATCAGGTTGCCTTGCACAACTCTTTATACATCCATGCAAGACACGCTCCACCCCAACTGTATCTACCTCTCATCTCAAAATCTGCCAATAGAGGTAGATACATTATGTGCACAAAGTAGTAAGATTTGTCTGGCATAAGCACGCCTCTGATCAATGAAAGAATGTATGTACTCGCATATCTCTGGATTGCTACATCATCTGCTTCGAGAGGAAGATGCGTAAAAGAATTAAACGCTCTAGCCAACCATGTCAAATTTAAGTGTTGCCCTCTCGTAGCTCCATCAGTGACTGTGAGTGCGACGCCTAATAAATCAAGACTTAACTGTCTCTAATCCAAACCTAGTAGTCTAGTCACTGCTAAACCGTCGACTGGTAAACCCCACTAAATAGCTACGTCTTGAAGCGTGAATGTAAGCTCTCCATACGACATGTGAAATATGTGAGTCTCCGGCCTCCAACGCTCCACAAGTGCAGTAATAAGATGCTAGTCAAGTGACATGAATCCAATACTGGCTAGTCCCTAAAATCCGGCCTATCGTAAGTACGGGTCAATACGAGGGTCGTACTTGTGGTAATGTAAAGATCTGGCAATAATGGCCTCACATCGTACACATGGAAGGGAGTCTGTATGTTCATCATCCTATACCAACTGGGATCGATGTGTAAGCTATGAATGTAAAACCGTGGGATCTAATGGGCCAGGAGCAAGATGAGTCATCGTCTATAATATATAGAATGTATTAACAACAATGAATTACTTAACACTTAGTTATATGACACGCATAACACGTATAACTTGGAATAGAACTTGGATTACCTCACAAAAATGAAATACATAACATTTATAAACAAGATGTAATATAAAATATAACTTGAAATAAGCTGAAATTCAAAACATAACTTAAAAAACAAAATGAAACCCTAATCTAAGTCTGAGAATGAGATGGACACGTCCGTCAATTATGACCATCCTGACCACAAAGGCCACATCGCTGTTTCACAACAGGCTCTCTTAAGTCCATCTCGTTATGAATACGAGAGCCTACAAAAACTACCAGGTGCTCGAACTACATTTGAAGGAGGATGTATAATCAAGAACTCTGAAGTTGGCCATTCATCTTTGTGAGGGATCGGTTGGAAATGGGGTGCATAACATGACATGTACTTGTCTAATTGATAATATTCAGAAATAAATTACATGTAATCGACTCGATGTGCTTCACAAGCAGCAATGACATGCGAACATGGAATTTTGAAGGTCTGCCACTTGTTACATGTACGTGTCTGCTCATTTAGTCTGACCACACATTTGTTCCCGCCTCTAGGACTATCTTCATGCATACCAGTGATGATATCGAAAATCCCTTTTATTCAACAAAAAGTGGTCACATCATGGCCTTTGGCACATTCCCTCCACCCATCGATCTTATTTAATGCAAACCTAAAAGTATAATGAATTAAATCAAAATTAATTACCTTATAATTAATGGACAGGTAGAAAATATTAATGTCTACCTAGTGAATCTGTCTCCTCTATTCAAAGCCTCTTGTGCCTCAAAGCATTGGATATTGAAATACCTCACAGTTCGATAAAAGTTCATCTCAACCACTGCAGTGATCGGCAACAAAGGACTGCTTTTTAAAACACCGTTGATGCATTCAACGAAGTTAGTCGTCATCCAACCATATCGATGGAACCCATCATGCAAAAGTGTCCATTTTTCAGGAGGGAGAAGTCGAAAAAACTGCATGGTAGCCTCGTTCATCTGTTTTATATCATCCATGGCCTTTTCAAACTTACGGACTTGAAATGCAGCACCAGCACGATACACAATGTTTTTCATCAATTTACTCTTGAATCTCTCATTAAAATAACTCGCAACATGAC
Organism: Gynostemma pentaphyllum; assembly: GCA_028015215.1. NCBI lineage: Eukaryota > Viridiplantae > Streptophyta > Magnoliopsida > Cucurbitales > Cucurbitaceae > Gynostemma > Gynostemma pentaphyllum. Next base: position 15,327,011 of record CM051354.1, read on the forward strand.
GCAAGCAGAATCGATGATATGCCCTAGGCTATACCCAACCATTGATAGAATCGTTAATAACAGAGATAATACTTGCGTGTCTATTTGACATCAAACAAATATCATCTCTGTCTGTAACAATGTGGCGTAAATTGTACAAAAACTAGTCCCACGTGTCAGAACTCTCCTCGTTAACAACAGTAAATGCAAGCGAGAAAATATGGCCCTCTGAATCGAGAGTTGTTGCTATCAACAACTTTCCCTTATGCTTGCCATATGGATGAGTCCCATCAATTTGGATTATGGGATGACAATGTCTTAATCCCTCTACAGTTGGTCCAAATGCTCAAAATATACTACAAAAATATGCATTACCCTCGCATCCTGGCATATGATAATATCTCCACGCAATCTGAGTCTGAGGGTTTCTTTGCTTCAAAATATTAATAAAAAATGATAACACCGTAAATTAGTGATCATGGTCACTAAAAACCCTTTTCAATACTTTGCTTCTACCATCCCACACCTTATAATAATTGACCGTGTACTGAAACTTTTTTCTTATGATTTCCTGCAGTGTGACAATTTTTATATGTGGTTCGTCCCTCATAAAACTTTCTACCTCCATAGCAATGAGGTTAGCGTCTAGTCCAATATGGGCTTGATGAAGTAGAGAACAAACATGTGTGTTGGTCTTTATACTGAGTAATCTCATATTTGTCAGACCTTTTCCTTAAACTGCCACGGAGTCTCCACTTGCATCCATTGTTGTGTTCCCTACATCTAACAACCCAAGCAGTGGTGTTAGACTTGACTACTTCAAACAACTGATGCTTCTTTACGCAATACGACTTGACAACATATTGAAGCTTCGCCTTCGTATCATACATTGATCCTTTCCTCATTTCAATAGATCCACGATCATCGAACCCTACATATTCAGTAGGAACTGTCTAGGATACGGTATTCATGATATCCATATCTAACTGAGAAAAATAGATGAGGGAGGCTCGTGCTCATGAACATCGACATCCATATCATAGTCACCCTCATCGTCAGTCAATGTGCGCACATCTATATATTCATTGGATGCTAAAATATCATCAAATATACTAAAAGGGTCGGATTCGAGATGGACATCTCCAAACACGGGATTGGTATTTTCCATATTTTGGCAATAAGCTGGATAAAGTGGACAACCTAAATTAATTAAAGACAAAATACAATTTCATAAAATAAAACATACAATTTTTAAAAAAAAGACATTCCACTAAATATTTCAAAACTTTAGACATATACTTGATTATACTTTAAAAAAAACCTAACCTTAAATAAGTCCAAATCTCGGTTAACATTAATAAAATAACCATAAAAAACATATCAAAACAGCATAAACGGATTTATTTTAATTTTATAAACATATTTATTCATAATATATTAAAAAACATACCATTAACAAAACATGCTTAACATTAAAACATTTAAAAAAAACAACATTACCTTAATTTCATGAACATATTTACTCTTAATATATTAAAAAACATATCACTAACAAAACATGGTTAACATTAAAACATTTAAAAAAATAATAACATAACCCTAATTTCATAAACATATTCATTCTTAATATATTAATCATTAAAACCCTATTCTTATGTAATGAAAAAAAAAACTTACCACAGTCGTTTAAATAGCCGCTGAAATCAGTGATTCACGCCGAAAAATCCGTTTAATATCGCCCTAATTTCATAAACTTATTTATTCTTAATATATTAATCATAAAATCCCTATTCTTACATAATGAGAAAAAAAAAACTAACCACAGTCGTCTTAAAGAGCCGCTAAAATAAATGATTCACGCCGAAAAATCTGTTTAATATTGCCCTAATTTCATAAACATATTTATTCTTAATATATTAATCATAAAAACCCTATTCTTACGTAATGAAAAAAAAAATAACCACAATCGTCTAAACAGCAGCTGAAATCAGTGATCCACGCCAAAAAAATCCGTTTAATATCACCTGAAATGGCAGGAAAAACGACTATAAATTACAAACATAATGGATATGAAAAACTGAATTAATGGAATAAATTGGAATCCTATGTAATTGCAGTAAGAAGGAGAAAAGAAAAACGAGAATGGAAAATAAAATCTCATCTCTCACTATCACTCTCATGCTTTAAAACGAGAAAACGAAAAAAAAAAAAGAAAAAAGAAAAAAAAAACCTTACCTCTACGTTAATGGCATAACGGTGGGGAAGAAAAGGGAAGGAATGCTTAAAAGGGTTTAAAGTCGGGTCTTGAAGACCCGACTTCATTTAAGAATTTCTACTGCTCATAAAATTACCGTTGGTAATTAATTGAAATCCGGTTTTGAACCTCCGACTTCTACTTTTCGCGTGAAATTTGTACTTCAACCCCCGACTTCTACTTTCACGAATTTAATTTAGCCACGTGTCTGTGACACATTAGATTCGGGACTTGAAATTCGGTTTTCAATTTGCTAGCTGCATGAGAACGGGTCTTCAACACCAGAGTTAAAAAAATGGACATTTTACTAAATACTTCAAATGTTTGGACATATACCTAGTTACTTTATAAAAAGATGCTAAGTTGCAAAAAAGTCAGAGAGAGAGACCAATTCTAATGCTACATGTGTGAAAATGGGAAACTTCGATCAAAATTTTGATCTGAACCAACATAGAATTAGTTAATTTTATGATTAACAATACTTAGATGCTTATATGTAAGCACCCAAATATACATACAAGCTGATAAGAAAACACCACATGGGTAATCGAAGTTCGAATGAAGAAGTTATGACTAAAACTAAGTTAATCACATTGAAAGGGAAGTGTCACATTGAAATAATTTAGAAATACATGAGTGTGATTTGTCATTTTCACACAATTGGTGTTTATGCATTTGACAAAAACCAGAGGGGTCTCATTTGCATTTTACCTAATATAAAAATGGTAGAAAAGTAAAACTATTGTAGATGTGTCCATCACATTTCATGCCAATAAATATAGTTTTGGGTATTTTTAAAATTTTGAAACACTTTGATTATTTTTATAAACGAGACTTGTAGATTAGATATATATGCATACGCCCAAATATTTAACCGTATTAGTGGGCAAGAGATCTCATTGCATGTTCTAGATTGGAACTACATGAGCTTAATTTATTTTTTTTAATTATAAGTTTTATTTGTGCATATGGACCAAAACCACCAAAGTTTTATTTCTAATTTACTCTTGGAATTATATGAAATTTATTATAAGTCTTGTTGAGGCTTGGTCGTTGGTAAATCGAATCATGATGAATTTGACCTGTCGAACTATCCAATCTGGCTCGCTATTGACCCACAGATCCAAATCAACATATTTATTTGTTTATTTGAGTATAACAGAACTAAGAAATTGGACTAACACATGAGAAAGTAGCTAAAGAAAAGCCACCTCATTTTATATGCAAAATACTTATACAATAAGGTGAGAAAGTTAAACTAACACAATTTATTTTCTACCAACCCCTCCTCTTCCCAAAGATCTTTTCTTTTCCCCAATGTCCCTTTAGCTATAAAAACCTTTACTATATAGCATATGAAACCACAAACAAACAAGGCACCAAGTAAATCCCAAGTATATTTTTGGAGTACAAAGTTGTCACCTTTCAAATCTCTCCAACCAAAAAACAATGGCTACTCTCAATGCTTCGCATCCTTCATATTCCCATTAGTACATTAATCACTGTTAATCACTGATTAACATAGTAAAAAATTATTATATTTAAAAATAGTTTTAAGTGATGGTATATTTACAAATATTGTATCAAAATCTACTATTTATTGAAATTTCTCATTATTTTATTTATTTATTAATTAAATATAGTTCATAAATTATTGACTATTAGTCTGTTGTAAGCTTTGCTTTAGTTACACAACTAATGAATTTGAATAACTAAGTGAGAAGGCAGCTTAAGAAAAGCCACCTCATTTTGCAATTAGATGAGGAAGTTGAACCAACACAATCTGTTTTCTAAAGTTTGAGTTACCTCCATTGCCTCATCTTCCACCCTTGGAAAAACCTCAACTGCCCGAATTGCCTAAGCCCGAGCTCCCCAAGTTGCCTGAACTTCCAAAACGCCTCAAATTCCTACCATCCCACACACTAATCCTTGAATAGAATATTCCATTTCCATGTGCTTCAACCTTAAACTTTAATATTCAAAGTTCTAGTGGGAAAATATTAATTTCATGGGATGATTAAAACTTTGTATTCTTGTTTGGAAACTTGCATTAATTAATGATTAGTTTACGGCGTGATATATGTGTTTTTTCTCAAATTATTTTGTAGAAAGTGTTGTTTATTTGGTCCTATATATCTATGGTCTAACTGTTGTACGTGGAGATTATATTATAAAGGGTAAAGTACTTATTTGGTCCCTGAGTTTTAGAGGTTGTGTCTATTTGGTCCTCGTGTTTTCAATTTGTGACTAAATGCTCCTTGAGTTTTTTATGTTATGTTTATTTGGTCTCTGCATTTTCAATTTGTGTCTAAGTGGTCACTGAGTTTTGGATATTGTGTTTATTTGGTCCATAGGTTTTCAAGAACTATTAGAAATAAGTTTAATTAGTCCTTTATTTAAGATATTCGTAAACTTCTTAGCAGAATGTTGACTTAATGCTGACATAACATGCTATTTGGCCAAAATACGGACATGGAATTAAATATTATTTCAAATCTTTCATCAATCCAGGCTTACGATTTGACATAATAATTAATCTCATGTCAGTATTTTGGTTAATTAAACATTTTTTCTCAGCGTTAAGTCGATATTAGGTTAATGAGTTAACAAATTAATGAACAATTAAACTTATTTCTAATAATCCATGGACTATTTAGACACAAATTGAAAATTTAGGGACCAAATGGACAAAAAATTCAAAACTCATAGACCACTTAGACACAAATTGAAAACGCATGGACTAAATAGACACAACATCCAAAACTCAGGGGCCATTTAGACACAAATTGAAAACGCGAAACCAAATAGACACGACTTTCAAAATTCAGGGACCAAATGAGTACTTTACCCTATTATAAATCATATTTATCTCTTACATTTATTAGTTTTGATGATGGTCTATCTATAGTTTGTTGGCTTTCTGTAATTTTTAATTACTATTGATGCAAAGTAAAAATTTCTGCATTCCAAATTTCGTCTAGAAAGACCAATGGTAGAATTCTAATGCTCTACCTTCGAGAAACTATTTGAAAAGGCCGCCTCATTAGATACTTGACATGTGGCATATGAATAAAAACTTTTTTGCTCTAGCGGCCAAATAAACGGAAGGAAACGGTGAGGGAAATACCTAAGGTTTTTTTCCTCCATTGTAAATAACTTAACTTTTATTTTATTCACAAAATTGAACCATTAAATTAAAAAAAAAATTGGGATAAATTATAAAGGACCATCTTTTTGGGGGTTTATCACACTTATGCTTAGTAAACCGCCTATATTACATAAGTGGACAAAAATCACCATGGACTGATTTAAATGCATTGTGAAAAGATGAAATATACCCTCGATTTAATTTTCCTTAAATCATGTAAGATTTATAAAAAAAATTATGAAATCCCATAATTTATGCAAAATTAAAGGAAAATTAAAAACTAAAGTATTGAAAGGGGGGAACTAAATTTTATCTAACTAATATCTTTCTTTCGAGATCATTTTAGGTATATGAAAACTCTTTCTTCTTCAATCTTCCTCCAATTGACATTAAACAACCATTGATGCTTCTTCAACCTATAAAATTTTAAAAATGTAACAAATGGTTAGTTTAATAGGTTTATATTTGTTAAACCAATAAAATAAAGGGAAAATGCCAATTAAAAACGAAGATTATGGTTAGCTTAAAAGATTTAGAGTCAATAAATCAATAAAATACTATAATCTGGGTTAGTTTAACAAGTTTATATTATATAAACCAATAAAAATTATAAAATAATTGAAGTTGAAAAACTTAAAATGATGATTATGGTTAGTTTAACAAGTTTATATTATAAACGTATAAAATTTACAAAATAATTGAAGATAAAAAACTTAAAACGAAGATGATGCTTAGTTTAATAAGTTTATAATATATAAACCAATATAACCCAAAAGTAATTGAAGTTACAAAATGTAATTGAAGACCAATTTTAATTTAACAGGTTTATATTATATAAACAAATAAAAATTATAAAATAATTTAAGATGAACAACTTAAAACAAAGATACTCCTTATTTTAATAAAGTTATATTATATAAACAAATAATTGTAGATTAAAAAAAACGTAAAACGATGATTATGCTTAGTTTAACAAGTTTATATTTTATAAACCAATAAAATCCATAGGTAATTGGAAATAAAAGAAACTATAAATAAAACTAGTTTAACAAGTTTATAAAAAATAAACCAATCGGATAGTTTTTAAAAATCAAATCAAAATATATAAAAGAAAGGCTGGAAAGTAAAAAAATAAAAATAAAAAAACAACAAATAAAACTTAGAGGAAGCGGTACAAAGAGAGAGTCACCACGTTGAAAATGAATTGGGGATTCTCCATATTAATTCCAATAAATAAGGAGATTTTAAATTTAATTCTCCATTAAATGCTCCTTGAATCTACTATCAGTTATCTTCATCAAATAAACAATCATAATTAAATGATAATAGTTTACCAAAAAGTTGAGGGCAAATCTGTCAAACAAAAAGGGAATAGCAACTGTATCTGATCCCCTCATGTTTATTATTAGGGTTAATGTCTTAAATAGCTTAAGTTTTCCTAAATTCCTCAAATAATTTTTTTTTTTAAATCCCCAAATCTCTCAATTCCTTTAATGGCGTTAATGGTGCTTCGTTAATGGCATTATATTCCTCTCTCTCATATGCTTTTCATCTCTCTCATCTTCTCCCAACTGCGTTAATTGCGTTCTCGTCCTTTTAATTTCTCATCTGCTTATCATCTATCTTCCATATATCTCTCAGCTACGTTAATTGGTATCTTTTCCCGAAATCTCTCAGTTGTTATTCGTTTATCTTCTTCATCTCTATCAGCTGCGTTAATGTCGTTTTCATTTATGTTTTCTTTTCGTTTTGATTTTTGTTTATCTCCCCATCTCTATCATCTGTTTGTTTTGATTATCTTGATTTGATCTTAGTATTGCCATTTGTTCTGATTTTATCTCCCCCACTCGTTTTGCTTTCATTTGTTTTTCTTTCATTCTGTTTTTTTTTATTTTGATTTTCATCATTCAATTTGCTTTAAGTTCATCATCAGTCCAGCTGCGTTAATGGCGTTTTCCTTTATGTTTGATTTTTGTTATCTTGCCACCTCTATCAGTTGTTTGTTTTGATTTTTTTTTATTTTCATCATCCTTTTTCTGCTTTTTGTTTGGTTTTTAGCTAGAAAACTTAGAAGTAATGTTTTTTGTTGACTCTGGAAACAACCATGTTTTTGTTTCTTTAAGTTTGCTTTGTTGTATTTGTTTATAATTTATCATCTTATATTCACTAAGTTATTGATTTATCATTTTTTGCATTGAAGTATGGTTTGTTTGTGCTGTTTTTTTGTTATTTTTGTCTTTTTTTTCTTTTGGATTTTGTTTTGTTGTTTTTTTGCCTCTGTTGTATTAATTGATAAATTATACCCTAATAATCACTAAGTTATTGATTTTTTTAATTTCAGCAAAGCATGGTTCATCTTACTGTTGTTGTTTATGACCATGGAATGTGGGATAATCACAAAAATTATGTAGGATTTAAGATGGATGCTCTTACGGCTGACGATTCATTAGACTTTCTTAGTTTCCGTGAATGCCTTATTGGTCATCTTCATTTGTCTAGTACTTTTGGTCAAATTAACTTGTTTTCCCATCTAGAAACTTCTAGTGGTTTGTGCAAACTTGTTCCTTTGTTAGATGACAAAGATGTGACATGGTTTTTTGCAATTATTAAGAGTGGGACTTTTGATAGGTGTCCTATTATTGTTGACCAACCTATTCCTTTGACATCATCCGATCAAATTGAGGCATCCTTGAGTAGTTCTGTTGGTTCCTTTTCTATGTCATGTCTTGATGTGTTGCCTCCAGGTTTTGAGTATATAGATTTTGTTGATATCAATAGCATGCCCGCTTCGTTTACCATTCGTGAGCGTATGGCATTTCCTAATAAAAACGAGGTTAAGAAAGGTATACAGGTAGTTAGTATAAGAGGAAACTTTCATTTTCGTACCTTGCGATCCAATGCTGATCATATTGTTGTATCATGCATTCCACCTAATTGTTCTTGGTTTGTTCGTGCTTCAATGTATAAGAATTCTAGTATTTGGGTTGTTAGGAAAGTTGTGAAAACACATTCTTGTCCAGTAAATGTTACACACAATAGTCATAGACAAGCCTCTTCTTTCCTTGTTAGTGAATGTGTAAAACACAACTTAACTTTATATGGTGATGAAGCAATTACTCCAAAAATGATTGTCAAGTACATGCGTGATAAATTTGGAGTGTGCATTAGTTACAAGACTGCTTGGCGTGGCAAGGAGTTAGCAAAGGATGTTATAATGGGTTCTCCAGCTGACTCTTATGCATCTATCCCTTTGTTTTCAGCTGGTCTTTGTTCTAGCAATCCAGGTACATTAGTAATATTTTAGTGATTTGTAGGGTTTATTTTAGTGATTTTCATGTTTTTTCCCTGTTACATTTCAGTAACATTTTTTCCATTTTATTATGTATTTCAGGTTCTGTAACAGCTCTTGTTCTTGATCAAAACCAAATATTCAAATAATTCTTCTTTGCGGTTCACGCCTCTATATGTGGGTGGAAGTATTGTCGGCCAATTATTTCTGTTGATGGAACCTTTTTAAATAATAAATTTGCTGGTACGCTTCTTACAGCTGCAACCTTGGATGGTAATAATCAGATATTTCCTCTTGCATTTGGCATTGTTGATTCTGAAAATGATGCCTCTTGGGAATAGTTCTTTTTGAACCTTAGGCTTTCATTTGGTTGTCGCAATGATTTGGTTATTGTATCTAATAGAAACATTAGCATAGTGAATGGTATTTCTAGTGTTTTTCCTGAAATGGATCATGGTATTTGCATGCATAATTTACTCGGCAATTTGAAGTTGTGTTTTAAATACTTTCATTTTGATTGTTACTACTATCTTTGTGCCAAGGCATATACATTGGATGATTTTGAGAAGTTTATGTCAAAGATAGATTCCACAGTTCCTGGGTTTCGTTCATAACTAGAGGAGGTTGGTTTTCATAGATGGGCTCAATCTTATTTTAAAAGAATGAGGTATTTCATGTTGACAAATAATTGTTCTGAGAGTTTAAATTCCCGATTGAAGAAACCTAGAGGTGTGACGACCCGACACTTTTAAATAAATTAAATTAGAAAACACAGCGGAAGTCTTTTATTTTAAGAAAATTTGGCGTGGTTATGTTTGAAAATTTGCTGGCCAAAACCTGTTTACATCTTAATTTCAAAATCTAAAATACACAAGGAACATTAAGTTCCTATCCAGGAGTTCAAAATGATTATAATCATAAACATAAATAAAAAAGCTCTTAAGAGCTATATACAATTGTACAAATCTCAAAAATGATATAAAATTCACAAAACCATGTACATGGATTTTTACATAACACCTAGTCCATCTCGAAATCATCATCATCTCGATCAAGCGCGCACCAACTCCTCTTCCACGATCCCAAACATTACCTAAAATGTTTGTAATATCATGAGCTAACAAACTAAGCCCAGTGAGAATAATAAGAATAAAAAGTAAGGTTAGACCTCAAACTTGCATTTCCGATTTGTGTCCAAGAACATACTTACTCTTTGCTATCAATCCATTCAAAGAGTTTATATCAAAATGTTCCACTTTTACTTACCAATTCTTCAATATAATTGTGGAACTACATTCCAAATATTCTGGGTATGGTTTCGTAAATGCATATAGCATTTATATCTCATTTTCCTTATAAACCTTATACTATATACAAGAATTACATCAAATCTTATTCTCCCAAAAGATGATATTACTACTCTCGTAGTCAAATCCTCATCCATTAACTTGTTATGACATAGAATAAGTAAAGTAAATAAACTTTGTATAAAATATAACATCTCGATTCTCTATATCATCAATCATAATCATGAATGCATGAGGACATCCCGTAGGATTTCGCATTTGCCCTTATGCATGAGGAAGTAATGCGTACGTCCCGTAACTTACCATTCAACTCCCTATGCATGAGAAGTAATGTGTACGTCCCGTAACTTACCATTCAACTTCTTTCCTTGTTTTACTTTCTTTTCTTTTTCTGAAGGTGATGCGGACACTACCCGTAGACTCCAACATTCTCCCCTTCTTTTCTTTTTCAATGCATGATGCGAAAATGTTATGGTGCAATATGATATGCATATGTCTGCATATCCTTGTAAAAGTAAATAAAGTAAAGTGTGAATAATAAAGTAACCGAAACAAACATAAAGTAAAGGGGCATAAAATAAAAGACATAAAGTAAAATAGATAATAATCTCGGACGAACGATATGTAAATCGAACTCCGCTACAAATAATAAAAGTAAAATCATAACTTAAACAATTAACCTATACCTTCCAGGATTCTAAACTTCCAATATAATCCGAGGTTCTATTAACCATTCTAAATACAAGTTTGGATCTTTTAACTTCCAATGATCCAACCTAAGCTTCGAAACGAATCTAACTTAGAATCTTCTAAGATTCAATGCTTTCCTCGAGAACTCCTAAGTTCTCACTTAAATGATTCACTTCTAATCCTAAGGGCACTAACTCACTTCCCTCTATCTTAGATTTGAATTCTAATCTTAGTTTCCAATTCTACAAGCCATCATACTTATTTTCTTTCTAAATTTACTTTAAATCCTAACTATTCTCACCTTAGCCAAATAAGATTTGGCTCCAAGTTTCCGAAAGCACGATTGAACAACGATTCGAAACACCTACAATTAATTACATCTAACAATTAATAAATAAACGTACATCGATCAATTAACATCTAAAAGCTCAAAACAACGAACAACCCCATAAACCCCACGATGAGGCTCTCGTCCCCCCCCCATGAAAAGTGGGTCTCGGGTTTGGTTTTCCGACTTTTAGGTACCTTAGAGGTGTTTCGAGTTGGTTTTAAGCAATTTCAAAGTTCCCGATTTCAATGGGTATCGATGATTCGGGTTTTTGAACAACATGTCATTTCCCGAATTGAATTACAATAAACATTATTTCAATAATAATTAACCCATATTCAAACCCCAAAAGGTAAATTTAAAACGGGAAGGGCTTCGACTGAAATTTGGTTTTAGGGTTAAGGAAAAGTCAAGTAATAGTTACCCAATAAGTTTTCCATCAACATTCAACCACAAAATTGGAAGGGGATGAGGGTTTTGGCCAAGAACTCAAAAGCTTGAATCAATTTCCATGGAAATACTATGAGAATTCAAAATCTAGGGCTTACCTTAGAGAGTTGGAAACATTCCAAGACTGGAATGGGTAGAAAGGTCTCGGCGAGAGCTTTCCAACGCATCCGAAATCACGTAAAACGGCCAAGAAACGAAGCCGGGGCGACACTTTCTTCCTCTTCTCTTTTCCTCCTCTATTTGCTCGGGTTTGGGGAGAGTGGATGAGCAAAATGAGTCAATCTTGGTCAATGGAGATTTAAAGAAGAAAGGAGAATAGTGTTTTGATATTTTAAGAAGTTTAGAAATGACGGTTACGTTCTTTTATGACCTTTGACTTATAAATCGAAACCCGAAGCTCTTAAATTAATCTAAAGGTGATTAATAATTATTAATTGGCCTATTAATAATTATTAATGTCACCGAAGCGAATTTAAAGTATTAAAACGATTAAAAAGAATTTCGGACGAAATTAACTACTAAATTCTAAATTACAAAAATTATAATTTAACTAAATACTTAAATTGAAATAAATAAATAATAGAATAAAATAAATAAGAAAAATAAAAAAAAAATTACTTCAAAATAACGGGACGTTACAAGAGGATTGCCAGTTTCTAACATATGTGAGTCTGTTCGACAATTGCTTCAAGAATGGTTTTATGATCGGAGGATTGCTTCACAATCTTTTACTTCTAGTCTAACTGTTTTTTCTGAATCATTTGTTAATGAACAAATTGAGCTTGGGCGTTCAATGATTGTAAGTTCTTGTTTTTTGTACTTTTTTTAAAAAAATTTGTTTAGGTTTACTGTATTAATTTTTTTTGAATTCATTGTAGGTCATTCCCTCCAACCCTGAAGAGTTTCAAGTATTTGATTCTTCTATACAATATGTTGTTAATCTTTCAACATGGAGTTGTTCATGCAAACTATGGGATGTTGTGGCCATTCCATGTTCTCATGCATGTCTTGCTATTTCAAAGTGCTACAAACATGTCCATAACTTTACTTCTTTATACAATAGTACATCATTTCTTGTATCTTCTTACATCGAGGTAGTCCACCCCATACCTTCATCATCATATTCATCTTTTGAAGTTCCAACCGACCGTGTGTCACCACCTCTTGTTAGGCGTCCAGCTGGTCGTCCAAAGAAAAACCGAGTCGTCATCTTCTGAGTTGAAACATCATGTAAAGTGCGGTCGTTGTGGAAAGTATGGTCATAATATTAGGACTTGCAAGGACCCGTTGCCTTGATGTAATTATCATTTTTTCCATTCATACTTGTTATTTTTTGTTACTTCATTTCCATGTACTCTGTTTACAGATATTATATTCAATATAGTCAAAAACCTTTACTGGATTGTGTCATCTTACTTTTTTTTTTACAGCTTTTATTTTTCCCAATTTGTATTCCATAAGATATGGAATTATAGGGTATATTTTAGTGATTAATTCTATTTTTACAAATTTTTAAATCAATCGGTGGGTGTAAACCCTTCATTCATTTAGTTTTTTTACTTGAAACTAATGGGATAATATAGTGAATTATAGGGTATAATTTAGTGATTTTCATAAATGAAAAAAAAATTTAGGTTGAATCATCGAGATGTCATGAAATATTTTGGAGGAAACCACTTCTTTATCATTTTTGTAAGGAAATTTCTGAATATACATAACAGTTAGTTGAGATAATTGTATTCAAACTCATTTTTTGCAAGTTTTAAAATCAATTAGTAAACTTTGTTTTTTTTACTGAAACTAATGTGATAATATAGTGAATTAGAGGGTATAATTTAGTGATTTTCATAAAATGAAGAAAATTTAGGATAAATCATCAGTATGTCATGAAATATTTTGGAGGAAACCACTTCTCTATCATTTTCTTAGGGAAGTTTTTAAATCAGTTAGTAAACTCTGTTTTTTTTTTTTACTGAAACTAATGGGATAATAGTGAATTATAGGGTATAATTTAGTGATTTTCATAAAATGAAGAAAATTTAGGATGAATCATCAGTATGTCATGAAATATTTTGGAGGAAACCAATTCTCTATCATTTCTTAGGGAAGTTTATGAATATACATCATAATTAGTTGAGATTGTTGTGTTCAAACTCATTTTTAAATTAGTTAGTAAACTCTCTTTTTTTTTACTGAAACTAATGGGATAATATAGTGAATTATAGGGTATAATTTAGTGACTTTCATAAAATGAAGAAATTTTATGATGAATCATCAGTATGTCATGTAATATTTTGGAGGAAACCACTTCTGTATATAACAATAAGATTCTCAAAATTGCCTAAAATAAGAAAACTGCCGAATTACCAAAAAATGCACTTTTGCACTTCCTAACTCAAAACTCATGGTAATTAAACTTAAATGACTTCCGAAAATCCCAGAACTAAGTTCATTATCAATCAAAATCGAATCGAAACTAAAAACATCAAATTTCACCTAAAAGGCCTAAACTAGTTCTAACCGAAAATTATTTTCTCCCAATTGATTTTCGGTGTTTCCAAAAGTCCATTCTCATCCTAAAATTCCAAAATATAATATTTAAATATATTAAATCAAATAAGATATGGTAAGAGCCTTAGATTTTTCTAAAACCTCACCGTTGACTAAACCGTTAACTCACCTTGAAATTCGCTAAATCCGATTTTTCGTGCTACTTTCCACTACGGTCCAGACCTGAAACGGAGGTCCTAAACAGTTAAATTACAAACTAAAACAGGCCCAAAAAGGTACAAAAATTTTGGGGTTCAATGGCTCAAAGAACGGGAAAAAGAAATGACAAACGGATCGTCGTTGGGAAGGGGACAGTCACGGCGCTGCTGTCCCCTTGCCGTGGCTGAACCGTGACTTTCAGGTCATGGTTTGGTCGCGGTTTTGAGTTCCGGGTGATCATTTTTTATGGTTTTAGTTTTAGGTAAAGAAGATCAATACCGATTGAGGTTTAGGCCAAGGATTGAGAAATTAAAAGTGATGGGAATGGGTTTCAAGGATAAATTCTTGAAAAATATAATTTAATATTAAACCTAGAATTTTCATAATTCAAAAGGACTAAGAATTGATCCAAATCACGTACCCAATGATAGGAAATCACGGAATCGAATTACAACCTTCGCCTATCAATCAACCACGATCAAAACGAGCACCTAGCATCAAGAATGGACGAAAATTATCACCTATAAACCCTAGGGAGGGGTGGCAGCAATCGGGATTCAAAGAGAAGAAAATTTTACCTTCTTCATCGGAAAGATGATCCCCAACTACTCCAAATTCTAAATCGATACCTGGAACGACGAGCAAACGACGATCAAACGAATCGGAACCAGGGTTTTTCTTCTTAAAGAGCGGCGGCTTGGATGAGGAAGAGGAGAAAGTCTAAAAATTTGTGAATGACAAATTGGAAGTCATCTTAGGTTAGAAATCCTGAGTTGCCATATTTACGAAACTGTCACTCACCTCAAAACGTTTATATCTTGATCACCAGGTCTCAGAACGACAAACCGTCAGTTGTGTTGGAATCGTGACATCGAGACGATTAATTTAATGTCAAAATATTAATCAAATCACAAGGTTCAAATTTTGAGGTTTTTCGGGAAAAAGTACCATAATACCCTTTTTGAAAGAACACGATATTTTTGTTCTAATTAATCGATCAAGCCTGATTAATATTATTTAATAAAATAATATTGATTTTTAACTTTCTCGTGATGGGGCGTTACACCAATTTAATTGACTGTGAACCTACTTCTATATAAGATGCTTTATTAGCTAATCATTGAAAAAAGGCAATAACTAAAGAATATAATGCATTGATGAGAAATCATACATGGGATCTCATACCTATACCTACTGATAAGAAGATAATAGGTTGTAAATGGGTCTTCAAAATTAAGAAGTATTCTAATGGTTTTATAGCACGGTATAAAGCTCATTGGTTGCTAAAGGATTTCATCAGCAAGCTGATATTGACTACACTGAGACTTTCAGTCCAGTGATTAAACACGCTACTATCCGCATACTACTGACTCTAACTCTTGCAAACAGCTGGGGTATCAGACAATTAGATATTAATAATGCCTTTCTACATGGCATTCTTCAGGAAACAGTTCTTGTGAACAACCTATTGGATTTGAGAAACACTTTTCCCATTGCAGTTTTGTTTGAAAACTAAATAAGGCCCTATATGAACTTAAACAGGCTCCAAGGACATGGTTTTAGAGACTTAGCACTTTTCTTCAAAGTGTTGGCTTTAAGAGTACAAAATCCGACCATTCTCTATTTTTTAGAATCACATATACAGAAAAACTCTAAATACTCATCTATCTTGATGTTATCTTTATCACTGGAAGTTCACCCTCTGCTATTAATTCTCTTATTAGCTCATTGAATGATGCCTTTGCTTTAAAAGACCTTTGGTCCACTCAACTATTTTCTAGGGGTTGAAGTATCCTACACATCTATAGGGAGTTTATTTTTGTCTCAATCTAAATACTTATCAGATTTACTCAAGAAAAGTAAATATGTTAGATGCAAATCTTATCTTAACACTTATGCTTAGTGGCTCCATTATTTCATTTCATCAAGGATCAACATTTCATGATCCTCATTTGTATCAAAGCAGTGTCAGAGCTCTTCGATATACTACAATTTTAAGACCAGATTTGGCTTACTCATTCAATAAAAGTTTTCCAATTCATACATAATCCAAATGAAGCTCATTGGAAAGCAGTTAAAAGAATTCTTAGATATATAAAGGGTACCTTACCCGTATTCATCTGACTAGGCCATCACATTTGAATCTTCAAGCCTTTGCAGTTTCAGATTGGGCTTCTGATCCTGATGACAGACGATCGACATCAGGCTTTTGTATATTTTTTTGGTGGAAATATCATCTCATGGAGCTTGAAGAAACAACGTCCCACTATTTCCAAATCCAATTGTGAAGCAGAAATCGAAGTGTAGTAAATGCTTCTGCTGAAATCTCGTGGCTTCAATCTCGCCTGAGAACTTCATATTTCTTTTCCATATCGTCCAATTATGTGGTGCGACAACCTTAGCGCCGTTCACTTAAGTAAGAATCTGATTCTACATGTAAGAATAAAACATGTTGAATTGGACTTCTACTTTGTCAGAGATCTTGTCCATCAACGAAAACTAGAAATTCACCATCCTCCAGATCAAGAACAGCTCGCTGATATTCTTACTAAACCCCTTTCAGCTTCCATGTTTAAAAAATGGAGATCTAAACTTTGTGTTCTTACTCCAGCTAAAATCGGTTTGAAGGGGGATATTAAGGAAGCTCACTGAGCCTAAAGCCTCGATTGAGAAAATGACTCTCTAACAGTTTAGGACGTGGAAAATGAAAGAGTTAGAATTCTGTTCTTACGTTGTTAATCCTATAGTTATGTTAAACCAACTAAGTTAACAACCCATTTAATACAGTCCTTATAAATATTGTATCTTGACCACAGTTATTCAATAAGAAAGAAATCATTATTGTGTTCAATTCTTCTTCCTCTCTCTCGTGTAATAGAAAATTAAAATTAACGAACATGAAGAACTTCATCAATGTCCACCTTCAAAGCTTTTATGGATTCAACATGCCGACATCGCTCTCTGCAACTTCCCGAAACCCAATTCTCCAATGAAAATGATGACCTGTTTAAAGAAGAATCACAAGAAAGCATGGTCACATGAGCGTCGGTCACAGCCATATCGAAAAACACCGTAAACCAACGAGGGTTTTCTTCTTTGTGATAGGCTGTTTTTTTTTAAACGTTAGCAGATCTGGGCTCAAGAAGAAGCATTACAGCGGTGGTTAGAAATTGAAAGAAGAAGAGAAGAAAAAGAAAATGGCGGAAAAGGTAGCAATTGATGAAGTTCTTCGAGTTTTATAAATGTAAACATAGAATGCATAAAGAAGACGACAATGGTAAATAGGTTGAGTACGGCGGCAAGGGGCTGAAGAATCCTCTTTTAGGTTAAGTTTCTTAATCCTTAATTAAGGATTATAAAAATCAACGAAGATTGGAAAAAAAATATATAAATTAAATGATATGTAATTAATAAGATAAAGTTATTAGGAGAGATAAAAGGTTGTAAGATGGTAAATTATAAAATCGGAAACCACCAGATTAACACCATAAATGGTGTTTTTTTGGGTATATTTGATATTGATTGTAATTTACCATTAATTTTGAAATTGAGTGAATTAAAGTGGTTATATGTGTAATAAGTTCTAGAATTTATTCTATCATCAGTCTGGAACTAGGAGTAAAATGTCGATGTCGATGAAAATGTTGAGATCCAAATTTACAGAAATATCGATGTCGAGAGATATTCACGAAACAAATATGGAAACGATGGAAATATATGTGAATTTTTGGACATTTTGAATGAAACTTTCTCAATACCTTAATTTAGTCATAATATATCATATAATGGAGTTATACACCTAAAAGTGATGTTAAACATATTATAAATGTAAAAGGACAATATATGCTAGTGAAATATAAGATTAAAATATGTTTATAATCAAATTAACATTATAATTAAAACTTAATTAAAATTTATAATTAATTTAATATTGAGATTAAATATTTACTCAAAATCAAATTAACATTAACAATTTGTATTATGAGGTGCCCTCATTTAATTTTTACTTGAATAAAACTTTTAACAATACATGTAAATTTTTTTAAAACTAACATTAAGATTAAAACTTTACTCAAAATCCAATTAACATTAAGATTATATTTTAAATAAAATTTATAATCAATTTAACACTATGATTAAAACTTATATTATAATAAATTTAATATTAAAAAATAATTAAAAACTAATCATCAAAAGGAAAAAAAAAACTTACTAAAATAGATTAATTTAAAAGGAAGAGAAGTGTTCTTGAAGATGAATCAAGAACACTTCTCTTCCTATGTTGAGATCAAGGAGTAAAATGTATTATAAAATTTTGTATTATTTATAATTTATTCACTATTTGTATTAAAAATAAAATTTAATATATTTATTTTAAAACAGCAAATAGAATAAATAATGATGTTGTTATAAATAGAGAAAATAAGAAAACAATAAAATAAAAAGGAAAGAGGAGAAGAAGAGAAGAGAGAAATTTAAAAAATAACTTTCTTTGTCCCACATCGAAAGAGTCTATAAATTGTGTGAAAATTCAACCCTATAAAATTGTCTTCATCGTTGCAAGAAGTAATAAAGCCTACCACTACTTTGGGCTCAAGGCCTATAGGTATTGGGATGGGCTAACTGATTTTAATTTTCTTTTTATAAAAATTAAATGTTTGATGTCGGCGACATTTTGTCAAAATATCGTGATAGTTTTTATAATATCGCGATATTTACCAACATTGGCGATATTTTCACGATATTGGAGAAAATATTTTTTCTCCTCTATTTTTAGGTCGATGGTTATTTTGTGCGATATGTTGAGCGACATTTCGATGTGTCGCTCGATATTTAACACCCTGGTCTGGAATATAAAATGGGGGGAAAATCTAAATAGCCACTTTTTGCATCAAAAAGGTTAAAGTAGCCACATTTTTTTTTAAATATTGAGACTAGCCATTTTTACTATTTAATTTTTTAATATACCTATTTTGCTCTTTTCGTATGGCAGGTATAGTCGACATATCCGACACGTCCTACCGACAGTTTTGATATTTTTCTTTCCCAATGCATTCTTTCTTTCCCATTTTGGGTATAGTTCGTATAGCGTCCATAGTGTTTCATGTATTTAGTATATGTTTTATATTTTTATTATTTTTGCATTTTGATTTCATATTACATATTTCGATTTTTAATTCAATTTTATAGATTCATTTTAGTATATTATTTTGGTATAGTACGTATAGTGTCCATAGTGTTCGTGTAGCGTCCGTAGTGTTTCATTTGTATATGATTTACGTGCCATATAACCTGCAAATGTAAAACAAAAGGAGTGTTAATTCAATAATACTAAATGTATAAAAAAAGATACTTAATATGCAAACAAAACAAAAAGAAATACATATTATATTATTTATATTATAGAACGAACATAAAAGAAAGTGGGTGTACATCAAGAAAAACTCATAGGTGTGTATAGTACGTATATTTCATATATTGCGTGTAGTACAGACCGTATATCAAGAAAAACACATAGTTATGTATAGTGCGTATATTACAAAAAATATATATATTAAACAGAGCACAAAAAAAGTATATTACAAACTGTATAGCAAAACAGCAACAGGAGTGAGAGACCATAAAGAAACTGAGTGTACATCAAGAAAAACACATAGGTGTGTATAGTACGTATATATCGTATATTACGTGTAGTACAGTGGGTGTACATCAAGAAAAACTCTTAGGTGTGTATAGTACGTATATATCGTAAATTACATGTAGTACAGACTATATATCAAGAAAAACACATAGTTATGTATAACACGTATATTACAAAAAAAATATATTTAAACAGACCAGAAAAAAAGTATATTACGTATATTACATACTGTATAGCAAACATATTACGTATATTATAAAACGAACATAAAAGAAAGTGGTGTACATGAAGAAAAATTCATAGGTGTGTATAGTACGTATATATCGTATATTACGTGTAGTACAATTGATGTACATCAAGAAAAACTCATAGGTGTGTATAGTACATATATATCATATAGTACGTATATATCATATATTACGTGTGATATTGACTGTATATGAAGAAAAACACATAGTTATGTATAGCACGTATATTACAAAAAGATATATATTTAAACAGACTAGGAAAAAAGTATATTACGTATATTACATACTATATAGCAAACACAGCAACAGAATGAGAGATCACAGAAAAATGTATATTATGTATAGTATGTAGTACAGACTGTACATTAAGCATACACAGAAATAGACGAGAGACAAAATATATATAACATACTGTATATAAAAAAAAACGCATAGTTGTGTATAGCACGTATATTACAAAAGATATATATTTAAACAAACCACAAAAAATGTATATCGTATAGTACATATAGTACAGACAATACATTACACAAAACAAGAACAAACGAGAGACAAAATATGTATATTACGTATATTGCATGCATTACATGTATAGCAGAAAACAAAATATTAAGAATTTGTGTATAGTACATAAAACAACAAAAAGACACAAATCAAACAAAATCTGTATATTACTTTTCGTCAAATCCATGCTTATTTTGGTTTAGATCTTCGAGATTCGGAATAAAAAACGTTGAAATATATTTATGAAAAAACGAGATTGAGAAGAAATTAAGTAGGGATATAGTAATTAAAAAAGTGTTGGAAATTTGTGAGATTAACATTTGTAGAAGATAAAAAATGTAGGTTTTTGAAAAACAAATAGAAAGAATGAGAGAGATGGAAGAAGAAATGAGAGAAAAATGAAAAAAAAATGAAGGGGGGAGAGAGATAAATTCAATTATATAGAAGAAAATTGGGGAGGGGGAGTGAAAGAGAAAAATGGGAGGGAAAAAATTAAAAAATAAATATGAAAAGTAGGGAGAGGGAGAGATGAGAGAGAGAAATATTAATATTAAAAAAAAGGAAAAAAAAATTTGAATGGAAGGGAAGGGAGAGAGAGGAGAGAGAATGGGAAAAAAAAAAGAAATGAAGGACGGAAGGGAAGAGGGAGAGAGAGAGTGATTTGACATCAAGAGTGTATTAGTCTTTTTACCTTTGGAGGTGGCTAAAAAAAAAGAAAAAAAAGTCATGGCTATTAGGAAAAAGGAGAGGCAAAAAGTGGCCAATTATACATTTTTACTCTTAGGAAAAATAAAAATATGACTATTTTACCTCCTCTTTTCATCAATAGCCACATTTTTTATTTCATTAATTAGTAGCCACATACCCATAATAAAAATACTAAACTGCCCCTACCATCAAATCACCCCTCTCTCTTTCCTCTTTCTTTCTCTCCTTTATCCCACGTGCCCCCCCTCTTTTTTTTTAAATCAATTCAAATTTCCCTCTCTCTCTATCTCTTTTTTATTTTCTTTTTATTTCTTTCTTATCACCATTTTCATCTCTCGCTCTCTCTCCCCCTCGTTTCACCATTTTTATCCATCTCTCCCTCATTTCTTATTTTACAAAACCTATCATTTTAAAGATTTTGTAAGTATACTCACTCTCTTTCTCTTCATCTATTTTGATTCTCCATTTTCATATTTTTTTCACCATTTTTCAATTTTATATTTGAAGAAAACCGAAATCTTTTTTCATTTACATTCATTTTTTTCTTCATATATCTCATATCTATGTTTTTTTATTGAAGATCCAAAATAAGAAAAGCATAGATCTGAAAAAATAAATTGGTGTTTTTTTCTCTCTTTTTTCTTCATAAATCATTAGATTCGGCATAAATCTTGAAGCCTAAATAGCATGGAACTAACAAAATGTTTGTTTCTTTTAACTGTTGAAATCATTTTCTCCATTTTTCTGAATTTTTTCTCATGTTTACACCATTTTCTGGATTTTTTTTGTAATATATGTAATATACATAACCGTTTTTGTTGAAGTGTACTGTAATATACATTATATACGTTATGTCTGTTTTGCTAGAAATAAAGTATGTAATACACGTAACATACATAACATTTGCAATATACAGTTTTTTTGTTTCCGCATTCTTGTCAATCTGTAAATTTATATTATGTACACAAGGCTTAATAGTTATCCTTGTATATTTACAGTGTACTATTATGTGTTTATATACAAAAAAATTTGTGTTGTAATGTTATGTGTCCATATTTTGTATATTATGCATATGAGACCTAATAACCATAAATATGACATAATTCACAATGTACTGATAAAATGACATGTATACTATGTATATTATGCATATGAGGTCTAATAACCATAATATGAAATGAGTCGCACTATACTGATAAGATGACATATATATTATGTATATTATGCATATGAGATCTAATAATCATTTCTCTATCTGTCTTTTCATTGCACTGTTATGTGTTCATACTGTTATGTGTCCTCCATTTTTATGAAATTTTCTCATGTTTACACCATTTTCTGGATTTTTTTCATTCTTATAAGGTTATTGTAATATACGTAAATTTTGTTGAAGTGTATTGTAATATACGTTATATATGTGATGTCTGTTTTGCTAGAAATAAAGTATGTGATACACGTAATATACATAACATTCGCAATATCTGATTTTTTTGGGTTCTCCATTCGTTGTCAATCGATAAATGTATATTATGTATACAAGGCTTTAATAGTCTTCCTTGTCCTGCTCACAATGTACTATTATGTGTCCATATCAATTTTTTTTCGTATTGTAATGTATGTGTCCATATTAAGTATATTATGTATATTATACATATGAGGCCAAATAATCATAGTATGACATGATTCGCAGTGTACTGATAAGATGACATGTATATTGTGTATATTATGCATATGAGACCTAATAAACCATAATATGAAATGATTCGCAGTATACCAATAAGTTGACATGCATATTTTGTATATTATGCATATGAGACATAATAATCATTCTTTGTCTATTTTTGCACTTGCACTATTATGTATCCATACCAAGTTGTTATGTGTGTATTGTTATGTCTTCATATCAAGTATATCATGTATATTAATATAAATTGTAAATTATATATTGGTTTAAAAGTTTGTTAAAATGACATGTATATCATGTATATTATGCATATGAAGCCTCAATAGCATCCTTGTCTGTTTTGCAAAATAGTGTTTATATATCCATATTAAGTAGTTTGTGTGTGTACTGTTATGTGTCTATATAAGTATATTTTGTATATTAAGTATTGTGTAAATTATATATTGATTTTAAAGTTTTTTAACATTTTTTGTTTTTACTGCAGATAAAATGACATGTATATTACACATATCACCCATATCTTTCTTTTCCTTCAAATTTTATTACAAAGTGGAGGACGATATACCAAATGTATAGAACCGTACATAGAAATCGGAGAGAATGTACGAAATTCAATTAAATCAAATATAAAAAATGAAAATATACGGAATATACCAACAAAACTGAGAATATTATACTAAAACACAATAATAAATAAAAAAGAAATTAAAAAATAAAGGGAAAAACAAATGGATATTGGAAAGAAAAAAGAAAAGAAATAAAAGAGAGATAATAAATAAGGGGGAAAATGAATTTCAAATTTTATAAAATAAAAAGAAAGGGAAAATAATAAAAATAATTGTTTTCATGCATCGGGAAAGAAAAAGTCAGAAATATCATACATGTCAGAATATACACAGTATACAGGAGGGGCAAAATGGGAATGAACAGTATACAAAGTGGCTGTTTTGATTAGTTTTTAAAAAAATGAGTCATCTTGATAAAAACCACCAAAATGTGGCTATTTTTATTTTTGTCCCCTCCAATTATTTGGTTGAATAAAAAAAAGTTATGTTTTAATTAACTCATTTCAAGGTTTAAATTTTGTGAATTAAAAAAAAACTAAGTTATTTATAAACTTCTAGTCCTTTTGAAGATTTTAAAGGGAAAAAAATAAAAATCTGCATTCCCTCAGGTTTCCTTTCGTTTATTTGACCGTAAGTATATAAATTTTTTTTTACAAATGTCACGTGAAAAGTATTCAAAGAGTGAGCCGGCCTCTTTGAATAATTTCTCCTATCTTCTAGTGAATATGCTAGTTTTCTTTATTTAAATTTAGCATTCATTTAACTTCATTATTTTCTTACATATCTAATAAATGAGCTAAATAAGTTATTATGGTTATAGACGGCTAAATTTTCAAGTTCGCTAATAATGATTTGTTAGAGAAATAAAAGAATTTTGCAAAGAAATTACTTGACTGCACCTAGGGGTGTAAACGAGGCAATTTGGGCGCTGTTGGGCGTTGCGGTGGATGGAGACCGCGTGACAGTGGCGATGGCTAGCTAACCTGGTGTGGGGAGGCGGCTGCTGGCGAGGTGTAGCGGTGAAGATGAGAGGCATGAGGTTCAGGCGAGTTGTTGTGCGTGGGTGGGCGGCCTGACTGAGAAGATGAGAAAGGTTAGGGTGTGATTCACGAAAGGAAAAGAGAAGAAAGAAAAAGAAAATTGTGGGCAGTGGGCTTCACTTTAGTTCATGTTGGAACTTGGGCGTGGGTGGGCTTTCATGTTGGGATAAGGGGCTTTCAGCTTTGTAAATATTAGAAGAAGAAAAAATAAATAAAAAATTGCCCCTTAAACGGGGCAACGCGGAGCCTTTTAAAAAAATAAAAATAAATAAACGGGGCCTTTTAAATGGAGATTTTTTCATGTTGGGAGATTCTTTTTTTTAATATTTTTGTAAATATTAAAAAAATCGCCAAATTTAATAAACGGGAGATTTTTTTCCCCCGCCCCATTTATAAAGCAGGTTTGGCGGGTTCGGGGCGTGGATTTTTTCTTTTACCCCTAGCTGCACCAAACCAATGCCGCCTTTTTTTTTTTTTTCAAATTTGGTTGCACCCTATTGGTTTGGTGAAACTAGTTTTAATCGTTTTTTATAGTCAAATATATGTATCTCTTTTTATATTTTTTAATGGGATTTGTTGATACGTGTTCTCTTTTATATTTTCATTCCCTCACATAAAATGATTGTCACAACTTATTTGCATTTTTTTTCTACTCATCTTATGTGAGTTATTTGAACATTAGAAACCAACATTTCCTCTTCTATTAATTAATTTATTAATTTATAATCAATTTTCTACTTACACCTTGAGCCGATATCTAATGATCTTAGACTTCTCTTTCTTATTATTTAGCTATAAATAAAGATGTAGACCATCTGATGGAAATATTTACGATTTATTGTAATTTCAGAATACTTACAATAATAGACTATTTTATGATGTCAACTTTCATGGATATATTACGAAGATGTCCTTCAAAACATAATTTATTTATGATTTTTGAATTATATCGTTAATTGAAGAGATTGATTTTCCAAATTTAAATATAGAAAGAGAGATTGACATATAATTTTGGGAACATGTATTTATAATTAATTGAGTATTTACCATGTAAATCTTTTAATTTTGACCATTATTACACGAATTTCTAACCAGTATCTAATTTAAAACTCAAACTCCCAAAAAAATAAAATTAAAAAAATTATCGACCTTTCGTTTCTCCCCCTACGACTCACGATCAAATTATATAATTTACTTCTCGTTCTTACTTGTTCAACATCTAAAAAAAAATTCTATTGCTTTTCACTGATAAATATTTGAGCATCAACACGATAATATAGATGATAACAGTACAAATTCGAGATTATAAAGCCAAAAGGACACAATTATATAAGTCAAAGTAGAACATTATTTAATTATTCAAAGCCTCTTTAGAAATTGTTGTGGGGTGAAATTGGATTACACGTGGAATTTTACAACTTGACAAAATTGGTCCGAAGCACCTGGTGTAAAGCACCTGGTCCGAAGCACCTGGTGTAAAGCACCTGGTCCGAAGCACCTCGTCTGACCGTGGTACCTAGGCATAAAGTCCATGCACCTAAAAAGAACTGGCTACGCAGTCTCCAACACAGACATACATATCTAAACCGATTACAAGTGTCCAATCAGAAAATGACACGTGGCGTGACCCGAAAGCGACACGTAATTGAGAAGCAACACATGGCCCAATCCCGACGCGACACGTGGCGTGATGATGTCATCAACCTATTCTCCTATAAATAGGAGAAGAAATTCATTCATTAGGTAACTAATCTCTACTACTATTAACTGGCACACTAGCTCTGCTTGCTCTGACTTTAGCATCGGAGGGTGTTAGGCCGGCACCACACCGGTGCACTTTTCCTTTCCTGTGCAGGTACCTACGTAGCACGCCGTTGAAGCAGCGCACTATCTCCGACTCATCAAATAAATTAAGTTCGTTGCCTACGTGGAAGCTATCCATTTTTACGCAACAACATTTGGCGCCGTCTGTGGGAAGAGTATATAACTAAGTGCTCTACCATCAAGGATGGGTCGTAGAGGTCAGCAACACGGTGATGTTACTGAAGACGGTGAAAACCGTAACCCTCGTAATACGAAAAATCAAACTCGTAGCACTAGGGAGCTACAACAAGTTGATGAAAATCAAGAAGTGGAAAGAGTTATGTCAATGCCTGATGGAAGGGTTGATGCTCTAGAAGAACAAGTCCGAGGTGTGAATCGAGATCTTGCTAAAGTACTCGAAATCCTTACACAGAGAACTGACCATCAATCCCCTACTGACAATCAAGAAGTCCAATCCAAGAAAGATAAAGAACCTATAGAACGCATAGGAGAATCGTTGAATCATGAGAAAGGTGGTTCAAAGAGGAAGTCAAATCTAAATATCCAGGACAATTCCTCCTCCTCTTATAACTCTTATCGCAACAAGCAACCTAGTCAGAAACGAAGATCCGACCTCCAGAGAAGTTCTCAATCAAAAGAGAAAGGAACATTCGGATGTTGTGAAGTCTATCGCGAAAGTGCCCGGTCTTGGGCACCAGTTGAAAAAACTCCAAGATCAACTTGGTCATATGAAGAAAGAATATAGAGGAAAGACTCCTCTTGCACTAGAAGATCTACTCGAGCAAACTGAGCCTCCATTCAGTGATGACATAATGGAGGTGGAGCTTCCGACCAAGTTTAAAATGTCAACTATGACCACGTATGATGGTTCAAAGGATCCAATCGAGCATGTCGATACGTTTCGGACCTGGATGGAGCTCCAGGGAGTCCGAGATGCTATCAAGTGTAGGGCATTCCCCCTTACATTAGGAGGCCCTGCTCGCGATTGGTACAGAGCATACTCAAGCCGAGGTCTATCTTTTCATTTAAAGACCTCACTCGATCTTTTGTAACTCGGTTCCTTGGTGGAAGAGATCATAAGAAACCGCCACGCACCTTTTGACGTGCGTCGAGAGTCGAGGAGAGCCTCCGAGACTACGTAGTAAGATTTAACAGTGAGGCATTGAAGGTGCAAGGTTACGATGATGACATAGCTCTAATCGCTATGATGGCCAGGCTTAAAAGATGAAAAATTCTTATGGTCACTTGGTAAAAAGACACCACTACGTACACCGAGCTTCTTGCTAGGGCTCAAAAGTACATGAGTCTTTGGAGAATTACTTAGTGCAAGAAAAGCTCCGGATGAGGGAGGTATTAGCAAACAATCAGAGCACAAAAAGAGAGACAGAACAGAAGACCTTTCCAGGAGTACTGAACGTCATGATGACGAAAAAAGGAAAAAGTCGGGAGACCAACTTGATAAACAGAGTCTTCCTCCTAGTAAATTTAAAAAATACACTCCCACCACGGTCCCAATTGAACAACTACTCATGGAGATCCAAGACAAAAACATAGTGAGGTGGCCCGCTAGGATGATGGCAGCGTCAAATAAGAGGAACAAAAACAAGTATTGCCTCTTCCATAAAGACCACGGGCATACCACCTCTGATTGCTTTGATCTCAAAGAAGAAATTGAAACCCTAATTCAAAAAGGGTACTTGAAAGAATTTGTAAGAAGTAAAAGAGATGAGGAAGATCAGGACCGTGATGATCAAATTTTTCAATTGGAGAAGTAGGAACCATATTCGGGGGCCCGACTATTGAAAAGGAGTCCAAGCTTTCAAAAGGACCATCTTTGGGTCACTGAGGTATTGGCCTCATCTAAAAGACTCTACAATACCTATGAAGATGTCAAGCAACATAGATTTTATTTCAACAATTTAATTTATTGCAATTTTCATTTCCAATAAAGTCTTCTATTGTAAGAGTTCGAAAATGAAATGAATAAAATTATATTTTTTCTACTTATTGCATTCATGAGAGTTAGATCATTCGAGAAAAATTAGACTCGAGCTAAACTTCAAGACATAAAACTCTACTCGAGTGGGGGCCAACTATGCGATTCTACTGCAACAAAATTAAAAATGTTCTGAGTCCATCAAGGTGGAAGAGCAAAAAGTTCTAAGTCCGCCTAGGTGGAAGAACAAAAAGAAAATGTTCTAAGTTCACCAAGGTGGAAGAGCAAAATGAAAATGTTCTGAGTCCATCAAAGCGGAAGAGCGAAAAGTTCTAAGTCCGCCTAGGTGGAAGAATAAAAAGAAAATATTCTGAGTCCATCAAGGTGGAAGAGCAAAAATTTCTAAGTCCGCCTAGATGGAAGAACAAAAAGAAAATGTTCTAAGTCCATCAAGGTGGAAGAGCAAAATAAAAAAAAATTCTAAATCTACCAGGGAGTGCAGGGCTCGCACGAGCCGCACCTGGTAGAAGAATTTAAAAAGACTAAAAAGTTGTAAGTCCGCCACGGTGGAAGAGCTAAAATAAAAAATTCTAAGTCTATCGGGGAGTGCGGGGGCTCGCACGAGCCGCACCTGTAGAAGAATTTAAAACGACTAAAAGGTTCTAAGTCCGCCACGGTGGAAGAGCTAAAATAAAAAAATTCTAAGTCTATCAGGGAGTGCAGGGCTCGCACGAGCCGCACCTGGTAGAAGAATTTAAAAAGACTAAAAAGTTCTAAGTCCGCCACGGTGGAAGAGCTAAAATAAAAAATTCTAAGTCTATCAGGGAGTGCAGGGCTCGCACGAGCTGCACCTGGTAGAAGAATTTAAAACGACTAAAAGGTTCTAAGTCCGCCACGGTGGAAGAGCTAAAATAAAAAAATTCTAACTCTATCAGGGAGTGCAGGGCTCGCACGAGCTGCACCTGGTAGAAGAATTTAAAACGACTAAAAAGTTCTAAGTCCGCCACAGTGGAAGAGCTAAAATAAAAAATTCTAAGTCTATCAGGGAGTGCAGGGCTCGCACGAGCTGCACCTGGTAGAAGAATTTAAAACGACTAAAAAGTTCTAAGTCCGCCACAGTGGAAGAGCTAAATAAAAAAAATTCTAAGTCTACTAGGGAGTGCAGGGCTCCCACGAGCTGCACCTGGTAGAAGAATTTAAAACGACTAAAAAGTTCTAAGTCTGCCACGGTGGAAGAGCTAAAATAAAAAAATTCTAAGTCTATCAGGGAGTGCAGGGCTCGCACGAGCTGCACCTGGTAGAAGAATTTAAAACGACTAAAAGGTTCTAAGTCCGCCACAGTGGAAGAGCTAAATAAAAAAAATTCTAAGTCTACTAGGGAGTGCAGGGCTCCCACGAGCCGCACCTGGAAGAAGAATTTAAAACGACAAAATAATTCTAATTCTACTAAGGAGTACAAGGCTCGTAGAGGAATTAAGGAAAATTCTAAGTTTACTAAGAGTGTAAGACTACTACACCTATAAAGCAACACTTAGAAAATTTGAAGATGGAGCAATCAAGCAAGCTTGTGTTAAGATTCAACGACAAGTCGACGACGGAAAACCAACTTGAAATTGGTTATTATTATTATTTAAAAAAAAAAGTATAAAGTAGTTTGACTTTGTATAATGGAAGAAAGGAAAAAAGAAAAAAAAAAAAAAGAGAAAGAAAGAAAGAAAAAAAAAAAGTTAGTGGGCGCGGGTCAGGCTTTGACCCGCGGGCAAAAGAACCAGCAGGTTCTAAAAAAAAAAAAAAAATTGAAGGGAGGGACGGGTCATTCCCTGACCCGCGCCTGACCATGGGTCAAATCCTGACCAGGGTCTGGGAACCCCTCCCCCTTCATTTTTTTTTTATTCCTTTCTTCTTTCTCTTTCAACCCCTCTTCATTCCTCTCTATAATCTTTATCAATTCAATTCTTTTTCAAATTTTGTAAACTTTTCTTCAATAAAAGATAGAAAAATTTAATATATTTGATTTAAAGAGAACTTATACTCTTAAAATCAAAGGGGGCGAAGTACGTGATGATTAAGCGTGACAACTTGGACATGCAACTCAACTCCAAAACGACCAGGGACATAAAATTCAACCTGCTACACTCCAACACTTAAGTATTTTCTCAAGTTTTTTAATGACAGAAAATTCAAGTTACCAAGGGAGAAAATTCAAGCTACATACCTCAACACTTTGAATATTTTCAAGAAATTGACTAAGGTAAAATTCCGCTTTGAAAGAATACTCCCAAGTAGCATTGAACTCGCGTCTCAACTCAACTCGGGAGTAGGGGGCCTCTGTTGTAGGGTGAAATTGGATTACACATGGAATTTTACAACTTGACAAAATTGGTCCGAAGCACCTGGTGTAAAGCACCTGGTCCGAAGCACCTGGTCCAAAGCACCTGGTCCGAAGCACCTGGTGTAAAGCACCTGGTCCGAAGCACCTGGTCCGAAGCACCTGGTCCGAAGCACCTGGTCCGAAACACCTAGTCCGAAGCACCTGGTGTAAAGCACCTGGTCCGAAGCACCTCGTCTGACCGTGGTACCTAGGCATAAAGTCCATGCACCTGAAAAGAACTGGCTACGCAGTCTCCAACACAGACATACATATCTAAACCGATTACAAGTGTCCAATCAGAAAATGACACGTGGCGTGACTCGAAAGCGACACGTAATTGAGAAGCAACACATGGCCCAATCCCGACGCGACACGTGGCGTGATGATGTCATCAACCTATTCTCCTATAAATAGGAGAAGAAATTCATTCATTAGGTAACTAATCTCTACTACTACTATCTGGCACACTAGCTCTGCTTGCTCTGACTTTAGCATCGGAGGGTGTTAGGCCGGCACCACACCGGTGCACTTTTCCTTTCCTGTGCAGGTACCTACGTAGCACGCCGTTGAAGCAGCGCACTATCTCCGACTCATCAAATAAATTAAGTTCGTTGCCTACGTGGAAGCTATCCATTTTTACGCAACAACAGAAATATTTCTAAAACTTCCATATGAAGATATATTAAGGGTTTGACGTTTGTAATAACTTTTAAAAAGGTCTAAAACTATTTATGGGTAGGCCCTCTTAAAAATTATTCCAAATAGACACTAAAACAGTTTATATATATATATATATATATATATATATATATATATATATATATATATATATATATAATTGATTTTATTCCTTATACATAGGGTTAAGTGAGAAGAGAAGAGAATATGGAATATGGTTTATAAATTTGGAGGAACCAAGGGGTTGAAGGGATTGTTTGGAGTGAATAATGGATAGGAGAAACGTGGTGGATATGTCAAAGTTGTCATCCAAGGAAACACATGAATTGGTGAGGGCGGAGAGCCGATGATCGTGAGACGACGAGCAGCTTCACTAACATTGATGATTGAAAGAGAGAAAACTATGAGAAAAGCATAGGCTAATAGCAAATTGTAAGAACCCATGAGTGATCAAGATAAGTTTATAGTCTATGGACCGTGTTTATTAAGGGTGAACAATTGATGGGAAAACTGGGTATATAGCCCAAATTCTAAAACGTTAAAGTATAATGGCCTGAAAGAAAAAAAATAAAACAAAATGGCCACAATGAACTTTCAAATGAAAATGAAAATACAATAAAGCTCTTAACTGAGATATGGAAAGAGAAGACTAAGGGATTTGAAACAAACTGAAAATGAAGGACTAAAAAGAGGGGGAAATCTGGAATGTTTTTTTTGGAGATATGTAAATATCTAAAAAGAAAAGAAAACTAAGACGCATAAAAAAAGAGCTTTAAAGATAAAGAGATCTCAGAATTTCAGAGACAAAAAACTCAGAAATTGAAGAAGAATAAGAAGATGAAGGTACAAGGAAGAGTAAAGTAAGTAATAATATTAAATATTGTACTATACATTAGAAACAAAAATAAAACAGTGCAATATAATAAAAAATTTCTTAAAAAGTAAGTAGCAATAGTAAACACTATATTGTACGTAATATAGTAAATTTTCTCTTAAAAAGTAAGTAATAATAATAAACACTATACTGAACGTTATAAACCTAGAATAAAACAGTACAATGTAGTAAATTTTCCCTTTAAAAAATAAGTAATAATAATAAACGCTATACGTTATAAATAAAAAATAACAAAATATTAGTAAATAATTGTAACGCATAACCATATTCATGTACAGTATAAGAATAAACTTGTACTGTACAGTGAATGAAGAAGAAAAAACAAAAAAAAAAGGAGAAAGAAGAAAGAAGAAGAACCACATTCATGTACAGTGTGATAAAAAAAACTTGTACTCTACAGCAAACCCAGGAAAAAAAACAAAAGAAGAAGAACAATAGGAGGAAGGAGTAGAAGAAAGAACCTTCGACTTTGGCCATCGGAAAAAAGCAGATCTAATGAATCGTGAATAAAAAAAATCACCAAAAACCCTAACTCAACAATGAACAAGGAAAATTAAAAAAAAAAATCATCAAAAGAAGAAGACGAAATTCTTGGAAGAATCCCAAGAACCAGAAAACTTTACATCAACGAAGCTTGATTCCATAAGAAATAAGAACAGAGGTACAGGTATGAACGATATTTTTGAAAATCGTATAAAGCTTGAAGAAGAAGAAAACGAAAAGAAAAAAAACAGCCTGAAACTTGAAGAAGACGAACATGAAAAAAAAAACCCCTAAAAAAAGAAAATTAATGTGGCCAAAGAAAAAAATTAAGAAACATAATCGTAAAATTTGAGGATATGATTGAGAACAATTAATATGGAAATATATATAAATAAATAAAAAAAGGAAGAGAGATAACGTACCGACAATAAAATCTCCAAAAAAAAAGAGATAGGAAAATTAAATTAAGAAGGGGGAAATCAGGTATTTATAAAAAATCAAACTTTTAAAAAGCTAAAAAGACTTAAAAAAATTTAAAGGCTAGAAAAACATTGGGTATAGCCATTTTGAGCTATATATTGGATTATCCCACCATTGATTGTTTGATTTGGATTTTAATCAATTCTAAAAACTAATGGATTTTATTTTTTAAACATTAGGACCTGAACCGAACCAAATATTGGTTCTTATACCTTTTTTTCACAATTATTCTTAAATGTTTAATTTATATCATCGTTATATGAAATTTAAATAAAATCTCAAAATTAACTTCTAAAAGTAGTAGAATTCATTTCAATTCATCCAAAAGTCTTATATAACTAATAAAATATAATTTACAACTACAAACATCATAAAGTTTTTTATAATTATTACAAACATAATAAATACGAGATTGAAGTTTCTTCTTCTTGTTGTTTTTTTTTTTTTTAACTTTATTAACTTTTTATAATTATTTTTTTCCATTTATTTTTAAAATTTCATTAATTAATACTTTTCTTTCATTTTTATAATGAATGTTTATAAAAGTATCATTTTTTAAAATACCCAAAAATCAATCATATTCAACTGTTTTTTTAGATATGGCTATTCATCCTAACTTTTTAATTAATTTTTAATTATCACTTATAGACTCTGACTTTGTAATGTTTGAAAATTTGAGTAATCTACTAAGTATAGATAAGAAAGGCAAGAAACAAAATAAATAAAACCTATGGCCGACCTGCTAGTGGCTAAGCCACACAAACAGTCGTAGTGACAGCAAAATATGAATGGTTAGGTGTTAGGTCTAAAATTTCTATGTATGATAGGCAACTTAAGACGTTATTGAAGTCATGAGAAACAATCAACCTGACCATAGTTCAACTGATCAGATATCAATATCTTATCTCATAGGTTTGAGCTAATTGTACCGAGTTTGTAATGTAATATTTTTAAAAAGAAAAAAAAAGGAATGGAAAGGTTGATTTGATGCATTCTTATCATTTAATTAAGAAAAAAATCTGATACAAAAATGAAGTTGAGGGCATACTTTGAACCTGACACCATTGTACTAAATAGTCTCAACTACTATACAATTTCTTACAATTATACAAACACTGTAATCTTTGATCTATTATTTAAACATCATAAAATATATTGTTTAAAAATTGGTTATTGAAAAATGTGATGGCAGCTTTGATAATTAAAAAAATCAAAAGAGAAAAAAGTTTAAAAAGGTTTACTAATTATTGTCAAATATATTACTATGAGATTGTAAAATTAATGTACAAAATATTTCGAAAAGAATAATATATTAAATACATGTTAAATTTATTCATGTAAGTGTTAAGAATGATGTCCTAAAATTTGTAATTATTTAACAAAGATAATTTATTTTGAATAAATAATATAAATAAACTTAAGTTTGTTTCTTTATCTATATTGATTCATTGACGATATAAGAAATATATATATATATATCAAACATTTAAATAGTAAAACTCTAAATTACTTTTATGAAATCACGACTAAGTATGTTAGTCATACGAAAGGGTTAAAGTCGAGATAAGTAACGTAAAGTGTCTACAATAAATGGATAACGTTTGAGAACGTTATCTTGTTAATATTGTCGATAGCAGTATATTTTGTATAGTTTACAAATGATCTTATCCTGATCATTTATGTGGGTAGCATGAAAATGGAAGTATCATATACAATGGTGATTGTATAAGACAATAGGGGTGTTCACGGGCCTGTTTAGGTCGGTTTTCACCTATTTTTTAGACCAACCCGATTTTTCGGGTTGTTCATATGCCTAACCCGAACAACCCGAATTCAAGAGATAACCCAACCCGACCCTATGAAGGTAGGGTTGGGTCTTCGGGTTGGCCCTATGAACAATTTTTTTTTTTTGCAAAAACATTAAAAAAAAAAGCAACAACATGTAAAATCATTTTTTTTAAGCAAAGTAAAACTAAAAAAGTAAAAAAGAAAAGAAGGTTGGCCTATTGAATAAAAATTAAAAGAAAAATAGCAAAGTAAAAAAAATTTCAAAAAATTATATAATATTTAAAGTTTGGGTCGGTTTGGGTTGAACCGACCCCTAATATTTTGGACCCGAGACCAGAACCGAAAATTCGGTTCCACTAAAATATGACCCGAGGAGACCCGAAATAAAAATGAACCCAACCCAACCCACTCGATTTGGGTTGGGTAGGCCGGGTTCGTCGGGTTTTTTGAACACCCCTATAAGACAACCAAGATATTTGATCAATATCTCAATTGTACCGTTTACGAGAAATGATCGAATATCAATATAAGTTTATCAACAGTGATAAATCTCATTCCTGAGTGAAATATAAATTTCTATTCATGGCGTTATATTCCACATGGGTGAGAGCGATCTGAATGAACGCTCAATAAACTCCTGTTTTGGGAACATAGCAAGATAGTAGCTGGGAACACATTTATACAATAGAATTCATAACTTTATGAAAAATGACGGTATCAGTGCAATATCTAGAATCATTTTATGAACTTTAGGAAACTCCTTTGATTTACTGATTCGAGACATAGACAAATGGCACCACAACGTCTATTGATCACAGAAGTACTTTATCTCTAATTTAATTACAGATAAGGTTCATTGGAAAATCAGCGAGAACACAATGATAATGTAGTAATTACATAGGTAAAACAGTAAATTTAACCCATTTGTAACTATGAATAGGGCCGTTTCAAGGAAAATAAAGGCCCGAAGCGAAAAATATTTTTTGGCCCTCTAGCATATAATTTTAATATAAAAAAATTACAAAAATAAAAAATAAAAAATTTTATCTTGATGATAACGATTACAATATTTTCTTTCCTAATAAGAACTTAAAAAAAGTTAAAAAGAAAATATCAAGTTTCTAACGCTTCGTTCCCACACCGATCTTGAGACTCTCTTTTTCATGTTCTCCGATCTCTCCCACCGTCTTTTTTCCAATTAGGTTTTTTATTTTAGGAATTTTTTTCTTCTCTTTTTCCCGTTCTTCAATCCACATTCTTGAGGAATTTTAATTTTTTATACCTTTATCTTCCTGATCTCATCTAGAGGCCCTTTTTTTAGGTTTCATCTGACCATTGATATAATCTAAAGTTTTTATTTATTAATTTTAAGCATATACCATACACATTTGGGCCCCCAATATTTAGGGGTCCAGTGCCATCGCTCCAATTGTTCCACCCTTAAGCCGGCCCTGATTATGAGTTTTCCACGTGGAAGGATATATCACAGATATAATTAAAGATAAACTAAATGGATATAACTCATCTATAGCGAGGGGAGTTCAGCTATGAATCTATAGTGGAATCAATGATAGTTAGATAATAAGTAATTAACTCATTATGAGTTAATCACTTAATTGACTAATTATTAAGCCCATGATCTATAGATCTATTGGGCCCCTATGCTAGCCCAAATATCGTAGTCACAAAATCAAGTCATTAACTTGACTATTGAAGAA
This sequence comes from Gynostemma pentaphyllum, assembly GCA_028015215.1. Taxonomy (NCBI): domain Eukaryota; kingdom Viridiplantae; phylum Streptophyta; class Magnoliopsida; order Cucurbitales; family Cucurbitaceae; genus Gynostemma; species Gynostemma pentaphyllum. The sequence goes on from CM051354.1 coordinate 15,363,729, forward strand.
ATAAACAATTTAATTAAGTTAAGTTACTTAAATAGACAATATAAATTATTTAAATATTGAGTATATTTAAATGGTAATTATTAAAAACATCATTAATTGTTTAAATAATGAGTTTATTTAAACAAAAATTAATAATGAAATATTATTATTTGTTTAAATATTGAGTATATTTAAATAGTAATTAATAATTTTTTTTTTGAGATGTTACATCAATGTGGGGGAAGGGGACTCGAACGGAAGGGAGTTTATGCCTAACTAGTTGAGCTATGCTCATGTTGGCTGGTAATTAATAATTTGATATACTATGAATTGGTAATTATTAATTGTTTAAATAATTAATTTATTTAAATAGAAATTAATAATAAAATATTATCAATTAGCATTATTAATTAATTAAATAATGAGTTTATTTAATGGAAATTAACAATTAAAATATTTATAAATATTATTAATTGTTTAAATAATGAATATTTTTTAAATGGAAATTAATAATTAAATATTGCTTGATGATATTTAATTGGGAGAAAATATTAATATTATTAATTATTTAAATAAAGTATTTTATTTAAATGGTAATTAATAAATAAATTAATATTAAAGTTTATAATTAATTAAGTTAATTAAGTTGGACTTACTTATTTCAAAAGAGAATTTCTAGCCCAATTGGATAAGTGAACCCAATTGAAAATGGCCCAAATAATTAATTGAAAAAATTAGACTTATTAATTAATTTACTATGTGAAAATCAGCCATACATGTAATATTAGAAAGATAATTGGTTGAATTATATTTAAAGCAAATAAAGAAAAATTAATCTTTTTTTTTTATTAACAACAACCCTAAGGCAGAGTTGCAAAGAAAGGGAGCTTAAATCCATAGAAAACAAAAGTAACATCCAGCTAGAGAAATTAGAGAACCACTCCATAGAAGCTCTGGTTCCTAAAGATTTTTTAGCTAAAGCATTAGCAAAGAAATTACTATCCCTGGACACATGAACAAATCGAACACTTGAGAAAGAAAGCGATAGACGATTGATCTCCTTTGCAATTACTCTCAATTCTGACAAATTCTCCTCTTCAAAAGTTAAAAGCGCTTTAACACTCGTTGAATCCGTTTCAACGATGAGATTCCCTCTCCAGAACTTAAGAGAAAGCAAGATAGCTTATTTAATGGCTTTAAATTCAGTCCTCATAGTTCCCAAATTTTCTAAGAAAACCCCAGAGCCAGTTCCTTATAACACAACCATAGTCAGATCCCATATTCTAAATCCCAACCGCATCATCAGTATTGAGCTTCATCCAATCAGTCAGAGGAAGCAACCAATAATTGATAATATTATTAGAAAGAAGACTCTCATAGATGTTAGATCGACAGGCTTGAGTAGCATCTTTGAATTCTTTCCAGTAACTAAGAATCTAATCCCCTTTATTTATCCCTTCAACCACTCCCTTCTTATGAACAAAAGCATTTCTTTCCGACCAAATACTCCATGCTACAATATAGAATAACTCAAAAAACTCCACACTATTATTGTCTGTAAAACACACGACTCTGTCAGGAAAATGATGATGAAAAGATTTCTCTCTCACTCCAGGAATGAGCAGAGAGTCCCAGACTTCCTATGCTCTCTTGCAAATGATAAGGGCATGATCTATCGTTTCCTCAGTACAGTTACTTCTTGGACAGAACGGATGAACATCAACCTCTTTCCTCCTCAAAACAGCATTAATAGGTAGAAAGTTGTGAAAAGCTTGCCAAATAGTAATTTTAATCTTATTTGGTATTTGAATCCCTAAGAGCTTCCTCCTCTATGTAGCCATCTCCGAACAATTTAAGGAAGAGGAAACATATTTCTCTTTGACAAACAATTTATATTTACTCCAGACCATAAACACACCCTTATCTTTGTAATGTCAAATCTTAATATCATAATTATGTCTAGTTACAAGGGGGATCTGGTAAAAACACATGTCTATCAGCCACGCACAATTCGTTGATCTTCTGGACATCCCACAAACAATTTGGCAAATCTTTTTCTTTATTATATGTGAATTTCAGCCACTTGTTATATAAAGGGGGGGAGAAAAGTCTTTTTCTTTTATATTTATTTTTATGGAATTTTTCTAATTTGATTAGATATTCCATTAGCCTATATATAGGAGGCTTGGGTTATTCATAAAATATAACAATTCAATTCCTTAGAAATTGAAGTTCTCTCTTCTCTTCCTCCCTAACCTATTGCCGATTTTAGCATTTAAAAAAATGATGGAAAAATATTTTTCTTCTTCCTAATTTATTTTAAAGTTCGATCTCACCATCGGTAGAAGATTCGTTGATAAAGAAACCCTCAAAGTGATTCTCCATATTTACTCAATGTAAGTAAAAAGCTTTAATTTTCGAAAAAAACAAGTATGAATCTACATGTTTTATAAAACTTTGCATGACATTAAAGTAAATTCGTCTCTTTCCTGTTAATTAATTAGAACAAACTTTCGCTACGTTAACTTATAACATTCTTCAGAGTAAAAACCATTTATAAATCAGAATCAACGATAACAAGAAAAAGAAAATTAAAAAATAAAATAATTATAAGAGTTGATTGATGAAGATATACATTAATATAAAATTGATAAACAGTTCAAAACCTGTAAATTTAAAATGTATAGTATTAACTTAAACATATAGTATAAAGTGTGAAAATCCATAGTATAAACATATATGTCAAAGTAAATCATGTACTGAGAATGAACTAGTTCTTAAAAAATAATAGAATTATATATAAAGAATATGTTAAATTTTCGTAACCTACATAATTATTGGTACGGTACAATATAAACTTAAATGTTATTTTTCTGAAAAGAACAAGACTTATTACTGAAATAAAAAACGAAAAAAAGTGATTGTAGCTTTGGTTAAAAAAACAAATCAAAAGAAAATAAATTACAAGGTTTATTTTAATTTAAAACATCACGAGAGGTATAATGAGAATTATAAATTATGTACAACATATTTATATGAAAAAAAAGTATACATCAAAAAACTAGATGACAATAAAGGAGAAGGAACTAGAAAATAATGATTTTTTAAAACAGGCCTTTTAAAAAGAGTTCTCATGTGAAATTTCCAAGGATCTTTCCTTCCAGTATAATATTATCAAAAACATAATTGCATAAAAGAGTATTAACCCTTGTAGAGAAGTGTCTGACTTTTCCTCGTTCTTCTTGGTTACGATCCTGGGACCACCAAAAAGTTCTTCCTCACTAAGCACAAAAGAAATCGGTGCGTGGGCACTATCCTCTTTAGAAAAAGGAAAGGGAACAAAAATCTTTCCTATGACCACTATAGGGCCGGCGGTGGCAACAAGAGAAAAGGAGGAGAGAAATTTCTCTTAGCCTTTCTTTTGCTCTCTTAGTTTTATGTTTGGGGTCACCCCAAGGTTCCAATTTATAGGAAAACTAAGGTCTCAGAAAATCTTTGAATATCTTTTTAATTATCAAATATTTAATAAGATATTATAAAAATTAAGATATAATATTTTATTCCATAATAAGATAATCCCCTATCTTTATTTAAATTAATCCTTATTAATTTAAAATAATTATTCCATATCTTACCCATTTAAATTAATCATATTAATTTAAATTAAGATATTCCATATATATACTTTAAATAATATACAAATAATTGGTTCATCATCAATCATTGGGGCGTGTGACACTCTCATGGGTCACATGCCCACCTTATCATCTCCATGACAATATTGAGCATTTTATTTTCTTTTTTATTAAATAAAACAATTCCATTAAATAAATAAATAAAACTCCTCTTATTTATTTCCTCTTTAATTTGATTTCCTCAAATTAAATATTTAAATAGACTCCTCTATTTAAATTCTCATTAATTTTGGACAAATGTAAAATCAATTTAATTAAATAGACTCTTCTATTTAATCTCTCTATTTTATAATTAAATAGTCTCTTTTATTTAATTTCACTATCAATTAAATAATCAAATAGAGTCATCTATTTAATTTTATTTAATTAATCAAATAGACTCCTCTATTTTTATTTACCTTAACTGATTTGACAACTTCAAATCAAATACTTGAAATCATTTTTCCAAAGAAATTAATCATTATTAATTTATGTTCTCAATTACATGTGTTAGCTCAGAAGACTTAATGGAACTATAGGACTAAACTCCAATGATCTAGAATTATATTGATTGAACACCTTCAATCAATTAATTCTTATTCATTAACTCCTAAATAACTCCACCAAATATCTAAAGTTGCACTCTTAATACTATACACATTGTTATGTCCATTGGCTAATATCATTAACTACACTTTGATCCTTTACAAGTTAGTTCGTATCCATGGCTAGGTAATTGTACTGTATTAATCTCCATGATACATCTTGTTTCTTAAGCCCAACTGATTCTCCACTTAACAACCTTACATAATTTTCATTATGCGTCTTTACCTTTTCCTTGATCAGGGGAATTTGGGGCCCCGTTGTTCAAGCACCGAATCAGTCCATAAGGGAACTACTTATCTATTTTCCTGTATGGAAAAGAATGAATTCCATTCTTGTGTAATTACGTTCTCAGCTATAAGTAAGATGCAATCCCTAAAGTGGGAGTCATATTGAGCGAACTATATCGAGTCACTCTCATCTAAGCAAATCAAAGGTTTGTCTCTTACGAACAGGGGTTCGTAATCCACTCAGGATTAAGATCAATTGTACATGATCAACCGATTGATAAACGAAGTGTCTTTCTGTAACAACTTTCCCAGAAGACAGTAAGTTTATTTTAGTCCAGTCTACTACAATCTCTATTGCAGCAACACCCCCACTCACATGTCTCTACATGAGCGATCCAGATGAGACCACTTGTGCCAATTCACAAGTGGGCTGTGTTAGTGGTGTTACCAGAAATAAGGCACCCAACCTTTATTCATATACCAAAGACTATTTGAGTTACACTTAAGTGAATATTCCCGCATCACATGCTCACTTTAAGTTATCATAAGTAACTTTTCATCTTATGATAGATTACATTTATTAAACTATTAATAAATGACAATGTAAATATTACTAATTAATAATTTATTTATTTATTTATAGTTTAATTGGATTATATAAGATTTAGGGCAAAAACTCCAGCAAAAACGATGTGAAATTCAAATGATCAACGAGCTACCTTTTTAATAGGAAAAAGAAAAATTTTAGTTATTACGATAAAATGGGAGGGAATTCACAAAAATTCAAAAGGCAAATCAGAAATTGATAATGTGGAGCAAAATATTTAAGTGAAAAAAGAATGATAAAGAACAAGGGAACTTAAAATAAAAAGTAAAATAACATGTGTGAATCATCAACAATTAAGCAAATACAAAAAGAAATAAGCTACAAATAAGAGAACAAATCAGTTGCAAACCGAAAAACTACGAAAGGGAAAAAAGAGGGCATTTAATGAGTAAATAAGGGTAAATCTCGTATATATATTTTGTATGATTTTCTTCTATGCCATAAACTTGAAGGAGACTGTCTCATTTAAGCTGTCTCCTGTATGTGTGACACGTGGTACTTTTAAAATCAAAATTTCTTATAAATATTAGCAAGATTGAATGGAAACTACCACATGTCCCACATGCAGGAGACAACCTCAATAAGACAGTTTCCTCCAATTATTCTCCATAAACTTGAAGAAAGATTGATTTGGATATAAACCAAATGATACCATCTTAAATAGGCCATATACTTAATTATCCCCTATATCTTTGATTCACTAGTATCGAGATTACATCAATCAAATGAGCCCAAAATGAAATTAAAAACATAAAAATGAATAAATGGTATTTAAGCTAATCAATAACCCTCATACGTTCTCTGATGCCAAAAATGGGGTGGATAATGGATATGGCTTGCGGTAAAGTGGCAATAGGGATTCATATTGAGGGTATTATCTTTGATATTCAATATCTTTGTAGTGAGTTTATCTCTTGTTAATTGTTTTTATTGAGAGGGATTGTAAAAAAGAAGTTCATGATATGGCAAGAGCTTCCTTACCTCTCCTACAATTTAATCTTTTCTTATCAACTGAAATTAAAAAGAAAGAAAGAAAAAACTCTACTTTTTGAAGTCTTGGCTCTTTTTTTTTTTAGGAATTGGGGTCTTGGATTTTGAAATAAAACCAATTAAGCCAACTATTTATTGGACAATTCCCATCTCAACTTTATAAAAAACTAAATTTAACAATATTGACGGTAATATCATAAATTAAAATGTTTCTTCATAATTCAGATTAAATTTGCAGCCACCTCAATTAATGTTATGTTATTCTAAAAGAATTTGAACTATAAAATCCCAATATTATCCCTTCACTTTTTATCAACCATTTCTTTCAAGAGAATTATCCAATATTTCGATGACATCTCAAGCAATGACTCTTTGTACTTACTATTTTTGTCATGTTGTGAATTCCACATTGGGAAGATAAAGGGAACTCTCAATGTCTATAAGATACATGAGCTACTCCTTTCATTTTCAATTGGTTGTAACATGGAACTCTATGATATCAAGATGGTATCATAGCCCAACAAACCTAAACGGGCAATCACTTTGAAAATAGGATGCAAACCAAGAATGAGGAGCCCAAATAAGGTACCATCTTGAGGGGACATGTTGAGAATCTCACATCGGAAAGATGAAGAGAACTCACAATGTTTATAAAAAATTGTCTATCTATATATTAGTCAAAATACATTTCTTTATGATTAAAAACTTGTATCTCGAAGCTACCTCTAAATTACTTTGATGTCCTTGTTTTGTTAATTGTTTTATTGATCTTCTGAAGTATTAGTTGCTTCTTTCCCTAGCGCATCATAAGTATAACTCTCATTTCCTTATCTTTAAAGAGATTTAGTGAGGTTTCAAACATCATCTATTCATGATTTTTTTTTCTTTCTAAAATGTCCCTCGAGACACTGTGTAAAGACCAGAATTATAAAAAAAAATCTTAAATCAAAAGTAAACAGCGAAAGACTTGTTTTCATAAAAGTCGGCATGGTGCCGTTTGTATTTTGAACAATCCAAAAACAAAATACAAGGTTCTCAAGTAAAAAAAGCGATAAAACATAGAAATCATGGAATTGCGCAATTCCAACATAGTTCTAAATCAAATAGAAAGTCTTAAAATACCAAAGGCTCTTTCGAGCTCCAATTAACAAAAATAATCCAGAAAGAAAGTAAACTTTTTCAAAAGTTGTCTAAAATGTCATGAATTCTTAGAAAGCCCAATCATCCGGTCCAAATCCAAACCATCATCCTACGATCACGCAGCACCACCACCTCTACCACGGCCTCTACCTCAGGGCGTACCTGAAAAGATTGAAGTGTAGGAACATTAGCATAAAAATGCTAGTTACAATCAAATGGAGGCATGTAATCCTATGAATGAATTCCACATCGGAAATTGTGTCCAAAGTCTTAGCATGCTCTTTACTTTACTACCCATTTTATACTCCCAAAACAACTTACATCCTAAATCAATCCACTTCCCAATTACATACCACATGAATATCGGAAAGTAATTTCCATAAATCAACAATTATGTTAGACCCACATTTCATACCCAATAACACTAGAGAAGTACGTACATCGACGAGCAACATTATCAAAGGTAATAATCCTCACTCTTAACATTCATGCACTCCATCTAAATAATTCGAGTACATTATCTAAAGAATTCGAGTACATTATAATTCCAATTCAATTGATACATATACACCATCTAAAGAATCTGAGTATAAATCAATATTTCACTTTTATATAACACACATACTACATCTAAAGAATCCGAGCATGTTTACAATTTCTCATTTAATTGATACATATACTCCATCTGAAGAATCCGAGTATATATCAATATTTCACATTTACACAATACATATACTCCATCTAAAGAATTCGAGCATGTTTACAATTTCTCATTTAACCGATACATATACTCCATCTGAAGAATCCGAGTATATATCAATATTTCACATTTACACAATACATATACTCCATCTAAAGAATTCGAGCATGTTTACAATTTCTCATTTAACCGATACATATACTCCATCTAAAGAATCCGAGTATATATCGAAATTTCACATTTATATATCACACATACTCCATCTAAAGAATCAAAGCATATTTACAATTTCTCATTTAATCGATACATATATTCCATCTAAAGAATCCGAGTATGGTTTACAATTCCACAATTTCAATCGATTCCACTAAAGTTTGTCAATCATGAACATTACGAAAAGTAAAGTACGCACAAGAATAATAATTCACTATCATTAATGATTCCGCAAAGGTAGAGAAAATTTCCATGTAGCCATAAAGTAAATTCATAAGCCCGGACTACTTTGGCTACTAACAACAAGGCAAACTCCTAATTTACCTATAACCGGAATCCAATCCTCAATATTGTACCTTACTTTCCTCAACTTTTCCTTTAAAACTCTTAACTTCTAATAACAAATCCGGAGACTTACTATTCTCCACAATAAATACCAATCACAATAAAAAAATTAAATGATCAACCGAAAATCCATCTTAACTCCGAAACTAACCTCAAAGCAAACACTCAAACACTCACTTTTGAAACATCTAAACAACCAAATCCTCAAATGATCTCAAATCAAACATCCCCTCTTAAACTCAATCAACAAAATCATCATGCAAAATATACATAGAACAACACACCACCACTTTAAACTCACCTTTGAAAAATAGAAGTCGACCCTTAATGCTGGATGATCAAAATTGCGCACGGTTACCGGAACCTACAAATTAATTACACATAAAATACATTAATTTCACAAATAGAGCAACTAACGATATGAAATTAATTAAAAAGTAAAAACAGCCCGGTAAAGGGGTTTTGATGCCCACGGCTAAGAGAGGAAAAGTGAGGGGTGATTATTTTCCGGGTTTTGGACATTCTAGGGGCAATTCGGGTTGGTTTTAGGCAATTTGGAAGTAGATTTCAACAATGGGTAATACTAAATAAGGGTTTAGAGCTCAAATCTTCCACCCAAAATGGAAGGAAATGAAAATAATGCATGAAAATAGTCCCCACTAACAGCCACGACAAGAGAGAAGTCATGGGTGTCTGGTTTTTTCTTGGTTTTGGTCTATGGGTTCTCGGAGAAACGAAAATTGATTTCCCAAAGAGTTTCCAACAATAAGAATCATCAATTTTTAAAAGAGAGAGAAGATTTGGTGGTAGCAAACAAAAAGAAATCAAAACTAAGAAAAATCACAATTCTTACCTTTCTAGGGTTTCTCTTGGAGAGGGAGATGATCTCTAAGAGAACAATGGGTAGAAAGGCCTCAGTGATAGCTTTCCAACGCGCCAAGATTCGAAGCAAACGGTCGAGAAACAAACGAAATCCGGGCTTGGGGAACCCCCTTTAAATTTCGGCCATGGAGGAGAATTGGGAGAGAATTTTGGTGTTTTGTTCTTTTGTATTATAATGAAGAAGATGAATAGTATTAGGTTTTAAGGGTTTTTCCCTTTTTGACAAAATACCTCTCCTTCCACATTTAACCTTATCCTGAAACCCATCCTTGGACCGGAAATATTTCTAATCAACATCCAAGATAATTAAAATAACTAAGGGTGATTAATGATTATTAAAGGGCCCGTTAATAATCATTAATGACCCAAACCTTTAAATTAAAACAAACAGAAATAAATTCTAAACTAAATTAGTTACTATAAATTAAATAAACTTAATTAAATTAACATAAATTAAATAAATTCACCTCAAAGTAACGGAACATTACACACCGACATATCCATAAATTCATACCTCAATATTTTTATCGATATCAACTTCTCAAACCTTTTTTTTTAGTCTAGGCATGATGTGTTTTGAAATTCTTAACAAAAATCAATTATTAATGGTAATGATTTGGGACATTATCTTTAATGAGTGTGACTTTCATTTTGTCTCCTTGAACAAATATAACATTATGTTCAATTAATAATATAGGTCTGATTATCTTAGTGTTATTCATCGTGTATTGGATCGATGAGTGGATGATTCGATCTGAACCCAATGGGGAGGTGTCACGGTATCATTTCCATTTTTTTTACATCGTAATGTTACTAAAAGGTTCTCCTAGTTAACCCTTACTCAAATCGTCGTTGATTCAAGTAAAATGATAAGTAAGATATCGTTCTCACGAGGATTAGTAGATTAAGTAGGTGTTTAACAATTAGTTTAAAATAAAAATAATGAGAATGATAATTTGGGATGAAATACTTGATGTGAATAACGATATAAAAAGATGTGTAAGATGCAAATATGTGAAGTGCATATGCCTAGTTGTGAATCTAAGTGAATGAGATCTAAATTAATTATGAGAAATTTAATGACCTAATTAAGAAGCTTGAAACTAATGAAAATTGATCCTAAAATGTTCTAAAAGAATTAAGATTTAAAACTATAAAGAGAAAAGCGATTGGAACATCAAGAATCCCTCTAAAAAGTGTTAAACTTCATAATGCTATAGAAAAAAACGAATTAACTTCAAGCAAGCCAAAAACCTAATTTACATGTGACTTCGTCAAACCTAGTATGATTCTAACCTTCCAATTCAATCTAACTCCTATGTCTAGGTAAAATCAAATTAGAAAAACCGTTTATTATCTCCGTTTTGTTCATCTTTAAGGGGTAAACATATATGCCTATACATCTACTCTTAACAGTTCAAAGAATAATAAATCCCCTATCAAATCAAGTAATTTCCATCTATTTCTAACCTTTTCAGAATTAAAAATAAATTATTTTCTTCAAAATTGTTAGCTAGGCAAAAACAAAGAATTTAGGAATCATAACAACACTTGATTGAGCATGAAAATTGAATTCAATAAAGTCTTGAAGTTTAATAACCTCTTAAGGTTCATCAATCTATTCCAACCTAATGCAATTAGTTCATAGTAAAAAATAAAATAATAAAGAAAAGCATAAATAATAAACCTACTCTAAACATAATTAAAAATTTCAACAATGGAGTTTGGAAACTAAGAAGAATAAGAAAAAGAAGAAATCTAAGGAAAACATAAAAGAAAGCATAAAGAGAAGAGGAAAATATTCAAATCCAAGTTCCAAGTGTAGAAGATGAAAATATAAACTTTTCTCCTCTCCCATGGCTGCTATATCTTCCTCCCACGTTCAGTTTTTTGCCTCCAATGAAGTCTAGGGTTTCTTTCTTTCTTTTCTCTTTTTATGGATTCTTTGCTTCAAGAATGGGCTTGAGTTTCTTAAAAAAAAACTCCCCAAAAGTTTCTCCAAGATGAATCACATGGCTAGCCCGAATGTTCTCTCACATGGATTCTCTGAAAAGTAGGGATGGTAAAATTCTCGACGGGGCGCCGACCCTATAAGGGCGGGAAATCCCTGTTTTATTAGGGTCAGGGGGGAAAATTTCCCCCGATTTCTTATAGGGTACGGTGGTGAGAATACATTCCCCTGCCCCACCCAGACCCGAAACCCGATATTTTAATAATATCTTTTGTATTTTGTTTACTTTTATTTTTATTTATTGAAAAAAATTTATATAATATGGTTATTTTAACTAATAAACTATAAAATGTTTAGTATTATGTTTTCTTTTTATCTTAAAATGTATATTTTAAATATGCATTTCATTTTTTTAAATAATAATAAAAATATAAAACGGGAAATTTTCCCCGCAGGTAATCTGATCCCCGAATGGGGAATCCCCAAACTCGCCCCCGATTTTTTAATTAGGAGATAGGGTAGGGTATGAGGATTAAAAATCCCCGCGGGTTTAGGGAAGGAAAATGTATCCTCGACCCCGCCCCGCCCCATTGCGATCCCTACTAAAAATGGCCAAAAGAGATGACTTTTTGGGATGAAAATCGTGGATATGTTGTGTTTTTTAATGAATCTACTGCATTAAATCAATAACTCTTCAAGCACTTTACTTCACTCAAAATAATTAGTATTAAAATAAAGAAAGCCTAAAACAAGTCCAAATGATCTTTCTAATGTAAAATATCTATAATATCTCAAATTATGTTCAACTTAAGAATGAATGTGAAACAAGCTCAAAGTATCTGCATTGTAAGCAAACATCAATCAAATATTCATATAATTGGCATGAAATTAGGACTAAATAACTCTATTTGATAGAGTTATCAATAACAGAGTAAGTAATCCACACTAAAGAACAACGATTGAACATAAACAAATGCCAAAGGAAAGCATCTTCATTATATTCACAAAAGCGTCAAATACTTGCAAAACATAAATGTTTGCCACAAACTTGGCAACTAGCTTCATTCAAAATAAGAAAAGCTCACAAGATAATGTTTCTCTCAGCCTCACAAACACTAATACATACCAAGTCTTTTTGCTTGAAGACTCTTGTGTCAAAGATTATGCCTACTACCTTGCTCGATTCCTTAGAAGGGTTGAAAACTGCCCACTAACTCGCCCCACCTTTTTGTCAGCCACTCCTTCGTCCTCTACGTGCAAATTCTCATGATCTTGGGCGTTTACTAAGTATGGGGATGCTAAAGGGGTTGCCTCCATATTTTTAGGAACTTCCACGTGTTATGATACATAGTTTGAGGCTATTATTGTAATTACAAAATTATGTTAGCGCAGTTAGTTTAGAGGTTGTAATAGTTAGTTAATGAGAGGTTAATGTAATTCCTTATCTATGAATACTTATATATTAAAATGAGAAAAGAAAGTCATTCATTTCTAAATTTTTTCCTTCTTAAATCATTGATATGGTATCAGAGCTGGTGAGATCTTTTTCCTTGTGATTTCCTCCACATCTTTTCTCAAAACTTCTGTCATTTTCATCTCAATTTGTTCATTGTCAGAAGATTTATTGATTTTATTTCATAAATTCTACTTTTGTTTTCACTGGTTACAATTTTTCTCTAAATGGCTTCTTCAAACCATAGTGCAAATCACTCGAATCAATCTTCCTTTGATTCATGATCCAAATTCATCTGGAGATAATCATCCACCAATTATTTCAAATCAATCAAATTTTTCAACGTTGGAATGAGAATTTCAATATTCTCTGATCTTTTTTCTATCAAATATATGTACTCTCATTTTCATTCGAATTGATTCCATAATTATGTTTTGTGGCATTATCAGATGGAATTGATTATTAAGGCTCACTACTTGTTTGGTTATGTTGATGGAACTTCTGTTTGTCCAAATCATTCGATCATTTCTAGAGTTTCTACTCCAAATTCAAAATATCAATTGTAAAGATTTCAAGATCATGTTCTAAAGACTCTTATTAATGAAACTTTAACTTTTTCTACCTTAGAACTTTTTTTTTTGTTGCACTAGTTCTCATCAAGCATGGCAGACTCTTGACCGGCGATTTACTTCAACTACAAGATCTAATATTCTTGATCTGAAAACTGAAATGCAGAAGATTGTTAAAAAGAGAATAGAGACGATTGATACTTATATTCAACGAATTAAAACTGTCACAGACAAATTAATTTCAATTTATGTTAGATGTTTTAATCTATACAATCAATGACCTCTATCTGAGTACAATGTTTTTCATGTGTCGTTACAAAATCGTGGTCAAGTTGTGACATTTAAAAAACTTCATGTTCTTCTTAATGCTGAGGAATCTTTTATTCTTTCTAAACAATTATCTGATTCTGTAAATATGTCTAAAAAAATTTAAATTTCTTCATAGTTCTTCAAAATCGATAACAAAAAATAAGATAACTTGTTGATGATATGAAGTACACCTTGTACGTTTTGTACATCAAGATGTTCAGGATAATTGTTTGGATGTCATACCATATGTATATTAATCAATTAACATACATATTATACAAAATGTACGTATTAGAGATTTTATCATCATCAAATCAACTTACTATTGCACGTGATAATGTGTTTTAAGTTTATCTTTGTTTTAATATTTATAATATTCTGAACTTTTATTTTTCATTTTCTCAAATTCTCTTTTAATGACTCTCCCACTTCCCCCTAAGTTATGATATGTTTTTCTTCTCAACTTTTTTTGTTTAGCTATAAAATACTTTGTATAATTAGTATATTGTATATTATGAATTATACATACACATGCTCCGAATGTGAAGTTTCTTGTGTCATACTTTTTTTTTGTTTATTAATAAAACTAGCATGTTATGTACAACATTATTTTTTTTAAGTAAGATAAATGTAACATATAGATATGAATCATATTTGACTTATATATACGTTCTTATAAAAATTTGTGTTCTATTTTTTTTTCAAAGTTGTTGTTAATGTGTTTAACTGTAATATATTTCATATATTCAGTATATCACAACATTATAATTGTTATAAAATGGTTTCCTAGAACTTGTAATTATTTAGAAAAATATAATTTATTTTGAATAAATTAAATAAATAAATAAACTTAATTTATTTTTATCTATATTGATTCATTGACGGTATTAGGAATATATGTATATACAAATATCAAACATTCAAATAGTAAAACTCTAAATTACTTTTATGAAATCACGAATAAGTATGTGAGTCATATGAAAGGATTAAATTCGAGCTAAGTAACTTAAATATCAATAGTAAATGGATAACGTTTGGGAACCTTATCCTGTTAACACTGTTGATAGTTGTCCATTTTGTATAGTTTACAAATGATCTTATTCGGATCATTCATGTGGGGGACATGAAAATAGAAATATCATATGCAATGGTGATTGTATAATAAAGGACCAAGATTATTCGATAAATATCTCTTTTAAGCATTTATGGGAAATAATCAAATATCAAACTAAGTTTATCAACAGTGATAAATCACTACAAAAAAAAAGTCAAAATGCGACCAGCCATTTGCGACCAAGAAAAAGTGGTAGTTTTTTTGTGACCATTTGGTCACTTTTTTTTAAAGGTTGACTCGAAGTGACCATCTGGTCACTTTTTTTGCGACCAGATTGCGACCAACATTAGAAGTAATCATAAAAAATGGCGCGAAATTATGGCGCGAAATAAGCGACCATTTGGTCACCTAGAAAAACGACCAAGTGGTCGCATTTTTGTGACTAAAAATATGACTTGGTAGCAACAAATGGCGCGAAATTATGGCACGAAATAAGAGACCATTTGATCAGCTAAAAAAACGACCAAGTGGTCGCATTTTTTTGACTAAAAATATACATTGGTAGCAAAAAAAAGGGCGTAATTTTGGCGGGAAGCAAGCTACCAACTAGTCACCTTTGGAAGTGACCATCTGGTCGCATTTATTGTGACCAAAGGTGACCACTGGTAGATAAAAGAGGCGCGAAATTTTGGCGGGAAGAAAGCTACCATGTGGTCGCCAATTTGTGACTCCAAGTAACCACTGGTAGTAAAAAAATGTCTGGAACAATACGACCAAATGGTAGTATTTTTGCTACTATGTGGTCACCAATTTGTGACTAGAAGTGACCACTTGGTAGTAAAAAAGGGGGGGAAATTTTGGCAGGAGAAATACGACTAGATGGTAGTAATTTTGCGACCATAGGGTCGCAATTAAGCAGAGGAATGCATTATAAAATCTCCTTCTCTCATTGTTTGTAAAGATAAGAAAAAACAAAAATGAGAGAGTAGATGTATATTCGTTTGATAGACGGGTATTTGAACGATGAGTTCATGGCCGGGGTTGAACAGTTTGTTGAGTTTTGCAAGACAACTGTCTATTACGCCAATTATGGTGAAAAGCTACGATGTCCGTGCAGAAAATGCGACAATAAGAGAATCATACCGGTTCCAGATTTGAAGGTTCATCTTTATAGTCGGGGATTTGTGGAGAATTATTATCACTAAGTGTATCATGGGGAGACGAGGGAAATGTTCGATGCTGCAGTACAGGAAGCAAGACAATACGAGGGTAGCAGCTCGAATGCGGACATTGTTGTTGAAGAACCTAATGAAATATAGCAATATAGTCAGATGCAGCAAATGATACTTGATGGTGCGGGATATGGGGGCGGCAATGAAAGTTATCGCGAAAGTTTGAACGTAGACGACGAAAGAGAAGGGGTTGTTGAAGAAGAAATGAATCTGGAAGCACGTAAGATGCACGAGCTGCTGAAAAAAATGAGCCGACCATTGTACGAAGGTTGTCAGGTTAGTCAACTTGCTGCTGCTACAGAACTTTTAAATATAAAAGCGCAGTATAACTTACCTGGTAGAGGATTTGATTTAGTTGCATCGTAGTTTCGTCGATGCGCTCCACAAGAAAACCTGATGTCGCACAGTTTGTACGACATGAAAAAGCTAGTGAAGGGACTCGGGTTACCCGTAGAGAAGATAGATTCGTGTCGAAACGGATGCATGATCTACTGGGATGTGGATGTGGATCTGCATCACTGCAAATTCTGTTGTCTTCCAAGATATAAACAAGGGAAACGCGAGATGATTTCGTACGCCCGCATGTTCTATTTACCGCTAACCCCACGTCTGCAATGGTTGTATGCATCAGATGTCACAGCTTCCCACATAAGATGACATCACGAGTATTCACAGGATGAAGGTGTTATGCGACATCCCTCAGACGTTGCTGCTTGGAAGCATTTAAATAATTGGCATCCTGATTTTGCACAAGATCCGAGAAACATGAGATTGGGCTTATGCACATATGGCTTTAACCCGTTCGGGGCATCTGGGGCGCAATATTCAGTTTGATCGATGATGGTAACCCCGTATAACTTTCCACCCTCGATGTGTATGAAAGACTCGGTGATTTTTCTCACAGTGATCGTACCTGGCCCGAAAAGTCCAAAACAGAAACTGGATTTGTATTTGCAACCACTTATCGTAGAGTTGAAAAGGTTGTTAAAAGATGGTGTCATGACGTACGAGATCTCGAAGAAACAAAATTTCTTGTTGCGCGCGGCGTTAATCTGGACGATCAGTGACTTCTCTGCGTATTCAATGTTGTCAGGTATGTTGCGTTCATGTTCATTATTTCTTGAGTATGAGTTTTGATATTGTTTTGCTTAGTTCATTAGTTAATAATTGTGAATATCGATCCTCATCCTCTATTAAAGGATGGAGTACGGCTGGTAAATACGCATGTCCACATTGCATGCTAGACACAGATGCGTTTTACCTCAGAAATGGTCGGAAAACCTGTTGGTTTGATTGCCACCGTCGATTTCTGCGGTTGAATCACACGTTCTGTTCAAACGATACTGACTGGAAGAAGGGTCAGCGAGTAAGAAAGGAAACCCCCTCGATAATGTACAGTGGAAGGCAGATTCTGCACAGTATAGATGCTATAGAGATGCGGAAGATTACAGTGGAAGGTGCAAAGATTGCAAACAATGCGGCTAGAAAAAATACGGGTTGGAAGAAACGGAGTATTTTTTGGAATCTACCGTATTGGGAAGATCTACTTGTCAGACACAACCTGGATGTAATGCATATCGAGAAGAACTTCTTCGACAACATCATCAATACATTTTTTAACATTCCTAGTAAAACAAAGGACAATCTGAAGGCACGTTACGATATACAGGAGATATGTAACCGTCCTGAGTTAGAGCCTGATGACAATGATAATTACGCAAAAGCAAAGTACATGTTGACGACGGATGAAAAGAAAACACTATTTGAGTGGATCAAATCCATCAAATTCCCTGACGGATACATTTCGAATCTGAGTCGGTGTATAGACAGTCAAAAACATGTCATGTTTGGGATGAAAAGCCATGACTTTCATGTATGCATGCAACGATTGATGTCCGTCGCGTTCAGACCGTTCCTAGAGAACAGACGTTGGGAGCCGCTTGCCCAGTTGAGTGTTTTTTTCAGGGACTTGACTTGTACAGAGCTGATTGAAGCTACTGTCGCTTCAATGAGTTCAGAGATCGCTGTTATTATCTGTAAGTTGGAGCGAATGTTCCCACCTGACTTTTTTGACTCAATGGATCAACATCTTGTAGTGCATCTTCCATACGAGGCATTCTTAGGGGGCCTGGTCCATTATCGTTGGATGTACCCATTTGAAAGGTTAGCACACTTACTTTGTATATAGTTCAAGTTTTTTAATGTTAAACTTATCAGAGGTTTACTTAATTGTTTGTACCCACAGGTACTTACGTCGGTTGAAAAAGACGGTCGAAAATAAAGCAAGAGTCGAAAGATCTATCTATAGTGCGTACCTGACGCAAAGAGACTACCACGTTTTGTTCATACTACTTTGATCAACACATTGCTTGAGTAGTTTCGTCGGCTGACATGAAACGTTGTCAAAAATTTACTTGAAGGTGTTGACGTAAACGACCTGCCCCTATTTACTGAACCTGGCATGACAGTTGGAAGATTAGTGCGTAGGTCGTTGACCGATTCTAAGTATCACGTAATGCAGAGCTACGTGTTATGCAACTGCCCAGAAGTCGAGCCTTACATTGAGTGAGTTCTCGTAACGTTACATTATTCCATTGACTTAACAATCACATCCGTTTAAAATATTTTCGTAACATACAGACCATTTCTGAACGTATACGTTCGAATGACACGAGTCGGTCTTCTTCCACCAGGGAGGAGGGGTCAATAATCGAGAAGGAGTTTCGTTCCTGGTTCAGTGCATACGTGAGTTATTTGAAATTGTCAAAAATATCATGTCAAGTTATTTGTTGAAAAATAATATATCCTTCTAATTATACTCTATGTGTGCTGAATGATAGGTGGACTCCCCTACGTTACCGGTAGATGATCCTCGCATTATTTCTTTGGAAAAGAGACCTGCACGGATTGCAAGGTTAGATACTGAATACGTCGGTAACGGATTCAGATTTCAAACGAAGGCGCATTCTGTTAACAGGGCAACAAACAACAGTGGTGTTTGCATAAAAGGTCAAGTGTTCGGCACCGAAGACGATTACTTTGGAGTAATCGATGAGATTCTTGAGATTCAATACGCAAGTCCGATGCTAAAACACATTGTTCTGTTCAACTACACTTGGTTCGAGACAACCAGACGAGGCGGAGTCCGTAAGATTGATCATTTACAAATCGTTGAGGTAAACAAGTACAAGCATATGCGCACCGCTGATAGGTTTGTCCTAGCTTCACAAGCGATTCAAGTTTATTACCCGAACTATCCGAGTAATAGACGAGATCTGACAGATTGGTTAGTTGTTTGTAAAGTTAAACCACGCCAGGTAGAAGAAAACTTGTCCGAGAAAGATGACCATGCAGACGAAGCCGGTGCTTTTCAAGAAGATCAGAATATGTCGTGCAATCGACGATGGCCAGAATGCAGACCACACGTCCTTTGAACGATGGAACGATAACATTGCATGATGACGATACAAATGCTTCCACTTCTCGCGAACGTGACATTGATGCTGAATTTATTCGAGACGATGAAGAAGAAGAAAAAGAAGAAGAAGAAGAAGAAGAAGAAGAAGCAATAACTGAAGAAACTGAGGATGAGGAATAATACAGTTTGTAAATTTATATGATTCACTGTATGTTTTATAATATCATCATTTTAGTGTTTCATTAAACAATATATATAAATATTTTTTAATCTCCATTAATTTATATATATATATATATATATATATATATATATATATATATATATATATATATATTTACGACCATATGGTCGCAAATTGAAATAAAATGCGACCATATGGTCGTAACTTTGAAAATATAGACTTTATTTTTAAAAAATTTGTATTAATTTACGACCATTTGGTCGTAATTTTGTGACTATCTGATCGCTTTATTCAACGATAAATTTAAATTTTCATGAAATTTTTGGCGGTGAATTTGAAAATTACGACCATTTGGTCGCAATTTTTTATGGGAAGTGTGATATGACAACTGTTGGTCATAATGACACACTTACGACCAGTTGGTATAAAAATACGACCATCTGGTCGTATTTTTGAAACAAAATGCGACCATCTGGTCGTAATCAAGCGACTCTTCGTTTTACGTCATAATTATGAAATTGCGACCAGAAGTTCGCAATTTTTTATTTAAACGCCCCAACCTATTCTTTCCCCCCCCCCCCACCGAATTCTTTTCTCTCTTTCCCCCGTTGCTTTTTGCCCGTTCCCGTACCCCGTTCGTTCTTACCTTTCCTGTTTCCCGTTCTTTCACCTATTCCCGTTTAAAAAACCTCCAAAACCCGGTAGCGTATTCGAGGTTAGTTTTCGTTTTCGTTTTAAGTTATTATAAATTGTTTTAGTTTCATTAAATTTACTTAAATTTAATTGAATAATTTAGTTTAGATTTAAATTAGTGTAATTAATTACTTAATTAATTATGTTTAGTTAGTTACTTTAATTAATTATGTTTAGTTAGTTACTTTAATTTGTTTAGTTTTATTTAATTAGTTTAATTTAGTTAAGTAATTAGTTAATTATTTAATTTAGTTTAATTAATTTTAGTTTAATTACTTAATTAAATTTAGTTTAATAAATTATTAATTTAATTTAGTCACATTTTAGTTTAGTTTACTTTTTTTTTTAATTAATTTAAATTAATTAGTTTGATTAATTAATTAATTTAATTTAGTTTAATTAAGTAAATTAATTAGATTAGATTACTTTAATTACTTACTTAACTATTTTTCTTTAATTTAATTAATTAATTTAGTTAAATAATTAGTGTAGTTTACTTACTTTAATTAATTTAATTTACTTTAGTTTCATTAATTCATTAATTTAATT
The DNA here is from genome assembly GCA_028015215.1 of Gynostemma pentaphyllum. Taxonomy (NCBI): domain Eukaryota; kingdom Viridiplantae; phylum Streptophyta; class Magnoliopsida; order Cucurbitales; family Cucurbitaceae; genus Gynostemma; species Gynostemma pentaphyllum. The sequence continues at coordinate 15,384,504 of CM051354.1, forward strand.
TAGTTTAATTTAGTAAATTAAATAGATTAGATTACTTTAATTACTGACTTAACTATTTTTCTTTAATTTAATTAATTAATTTAGTTAAATAATTAGTGTAGTTTACTTACTTACTTTAATTAATTAATTAATTTAATTTAGTTTAATATACTCAATTAATAAATTTACATTAAATAATACATTATTAATTAATTAAATTTAATTAGTTTGATTAGGAAAATGGCACGCCAACGTTGTCCTCCGATGTTCGGCGATGATGCGCAGAACCACACTCCGCCGCCAGAGGATGACACACTGAAGTTGCACAGTTCTCCGGAGGACTGGACGCATGCTGACCTAGACGAGATCTTACGGTTGGACGACAATCTCGACCCTGCATATCCCTCGGCAGTACCGGAGTCGCAGATTGCGACACCGCGTTTGGGGGAGGACTCACCTCCCAGGCCACAATCGTACGGGAGCATCCATTTCTGGCACCGGGCCCGATCCAACGGGAGCATCCACTTCTGGCACTGGACGTCCTCGGGCCCCTGTCAACTCGACCCTTCGGATAGAAGGGGATACGTAAGTAGACAAGTATTTTTTTTAATTAAATATTCATGTTATTTATAACCTAATATCACTAATTTTTTTAATTTTTCTTTTGCAGAATATAGCCGCATCAAACCGCTTCAAAGCGGTTTCGCCAGGTCCTCCAGAGCATGTCTCTACCCAGTGAGCTTCGCTGGACAAAGATTCCGAAGACGGAGAAGCGTCGAATGTACGACAATTGGAAGGTAAATAACTTCACTTATTTTTATAATTAATTAATTTATAAATTTTTAACAATCAATTTATTAATTTAACATTTTCTTATTTCAAATTTTTTCAGGGCAAGTTTCCTATGATCGATCCCGATGTCACGGATGGTCGGATGTTCCCCCTATGGGACAGGCACGTGCAGGATCGATTCAAGGACCTCATGTACCGGGCGCAGCAGAAGCAAGCTGAAAACCGGCTTGTGTGGATGAGCGAGGAGGAGCATGCCCGGCTCCTCGCGAGCTTACAGTCTCATGAGGGCAAAAAGTGTCGACGAAGAATAAGGCTAACTGGGCCAAGAACCCGAGGAAACACACCGGTGGCGCGAAGCCTCACGACGAGCACCATCGTCTATTGGTAAGTAATTGTCCTTTTTCTTTCACGTCATTATTTTGTTTTTTTTTCCAATTATTTATTAATTTAATTTCTGTCTCTTTTTATAATATGTTTAGGAAGAAAAGTACAGTCGTCTTGTTCCGCCTGATGAGCTGCACCTGGTCCTTCACACAAAGAAGGACGGGATGATCGTCGATGAAAATGTGCAATAAACTCAGGTATTTAATATGTTTTTTCAATTATTATTTAGAATTTGTTCATCATTTTCTAACTTTTACATATTTTCTGAATTTTAAATATTTAGGACCGTTTCAAGGAGTCTTTGAATCAGAGGTTGCCCACACCCGACTCGCAACCGACTCAGGAAGACCGTCGACAAGCGTTCTTGGAGGCTGCTGGAGGCGTTCGTCCAGATGGATCCGTTGCTGGGCTCTGCTCGTACAGGAGACACCTTTACGCGGATGTGCCTCGGCCTCAGCGAAGCGGAGGGAGCACTAACTCCGGCCCTTCTCCGGTTGAACAACAACTGCGCGAGGAGGTTCAGCAGCTTCACACCGACATGGACGATATGCGCAATGACTTCGTTTCTTGAGTCGTTGTGATTGAGGCGGATATGCAGGCACGGGTCGAGGCCCAGGTTGCAGCAGCTTTGGCCGCGTTCTTCAGATCTCGAGATGGCGGCCATTCATCATCGATGCCGCCTCTGCCACCCCCCGCACCTCCGTAGTAGTTCCAGGATGTTTTCTTTTGTATAGAACATTTTTTGAATATTTGATTTATATATATTTTATTTTAATTCCAATTTTTTATTATTAAATTTAATATTAATTAAATAAATAAATAATAATTAATTATTTATTTATTTTAAGCTAAATAAATAAAAAAATTATTAAATACGACCAGCTGGTCGCATTTACCCTAGAAGATAAACGACCAGATGGTCGTATTTTATCCCTAAATAAAATGACCATCTGGTCGTATTTTGTCTTATTAAAAAAGTGACCATTTGGTCGCTTATAAAAACGACCACGTGGTCATCGTTGCATGTGACCAACTGGTCACTTATCTTCAACTTAAATTACGACCAGATGGTCACTTTTTTAAGCGACCATCTGGTCGTTTTTTCAAAATGTTGACTTTTTTGCGACCAAACATGCCTGGTCGTATTTTTATGACTATTCGGTCGCACAAAATTTCGAAACGACCAGCTTTTTTTGCCACCACCATCTTGGTCGCTTTTATGGAACCATTTTACTATAGAAACGACCTTCTGGTCGCAAATTGACTTTTTTTTGTAATGAATTTCAATCTTGAGTGAAATGTGGACTTCTATTCATGGAGTTGTTTTCTTTTATTCATATGGTTGAGAGCGATCCAAATGAACACTCGATACACTCCCGTTTTGGGAACATAACGAAATAATAGCTTGGAACATATTTACACAAAATGGAATTCATAACTTTCTGAAAAGTGACTGTATCAGTGTGATACCTAATCAATTTAGGAACTTTAGGAAACTCCTTTGATGTATTTATTTAAGACATGAACAAGTGGCGCCACGACTTTTATTGATCACATAAGTGTTTATCTCTAGTTTGACTACATATAATGTTCATTGGAGAATCAGCGAGAACACAAGGATAAAGTGGTAATTACGTGGGTAAAATGGTAAATTTAACCTATCTGTAATTATGAGTTTTCCACGTGGAAGGATATATCACTTACAGAATTATTAAGATAAACTGAATGGACATAACCCATCTATAGTGGAATCATTCATAGTTAGATAATAAGCAATTAACTGATTATGAGTTAATCGCTTAATTGACTAATTATTAAGCCCATGATCTATAGGTTCATCAGGTCCCTGGATTAGCCCAGATAACGTTGTAGCAAAACAAGTCATTTGTTTGATTTGTGAAGAAATGAATAATTTAAGTAAAGTAGTTCACTTAAATAATTGACAATATTAATTATTTAAATAACGAGTTTATTTAAATGAAATTAATATCATTATTAATAATTATTTAAATAATGTGTTTTAAATAGTAATTAATAATAAATAATTATTGATTATTTATGTAATGTGTTTACTTATATGGAAATTAATATTTAAAACTTTATTATTAACTTTAAATAATAAAGATTATTTAAAAGGATAATAGTAAATAATATATTTATTATTAATTTAAATAATATAGATTATTTAAATAGAATTAATAAATGATTATTAATAATAAATCAAAAAATCGGAAAAATATATTTTATTTAAATGAAATATTTTATTTATTTATTTAAATAATAAATATCAAGAATTAATAAAATAAGATTTATTAATAAGGAAGAATTTATAATTGAATTAATGAATTCAATAGATATTTGGTTCAAATTATTGATTAAATAAATGAATATTTATTTAAATAATACATACCAAAATCGGCACATATAGTGTTTTAGGAAATAATTGTTGAATTATTTTGTCTAAAATAAATATATAAAAGAATGTTTATCCAAGACAAATTAAATAAGGATAAAATTAGTTTTTCTTATTGATTTTATACACATAAAATTGGCACATCATAAGATAATTAAGAAATAAGATTTGATTTTATTCTTTGCTTTGTATTTATCTTGTTAATTTTCCTAATTTAATTGGAAGACTACTTTGTCTATAAATACAAGGTTTTGGCTAGCTATTCATTCTTAAGCTTCTAATTTCAATTCTAGAAATTGAAAACTTTTCTTCTTCCTTTTCCCCTTATAACCGATTTTCACTATAGTCAAAATGGAAGAAAAATCTTTTTCTTCCCAAACCAAATTTCTTCTAGTTCGACCCCACAATTGGGTTTTTTTTTAACGTTCGTGGATATAGTCTAGAAGATTTATTGATAAAGAAACCCTCCAACCGATTCTTCATAATTTACTCAATGCAAGTAGAGACTTTTAATTTTTTAAAATAAGCATGAATCTACATGTTTTTATACAATTTTGCATGATATTAAAGTAGATTCATCTATTCCATGTTAATTAATTAGACTAAACTTCCGCTGCGTTAACTTGCAATATCCTTCAAGAATATCATATATTGTAACGACCCGACTCAAAATAACCAATAAATAAATAAATAAATAAATAAATGACTCATTTTAAATATAAATAAATCAGAGTAAAAACCAAATAATTGCGGAAGCATTCGTTTAATAACCAAAGAAATAATCGAAACAAAACATGTGTTTTGGCGCCAATTTAAATAATTAAAAAAAACAACTAAAATAAATGAAAATGAAAATCCATAAAAACAAATGACAAAATATTCAATAAAATAAAATTAAGATAAAATAAATAGAAATGACAAGTCTTAAGGATCTCTCAGTGTAGCGCCGTCCTCGTCAATCGCCATGGTCCCCATTAAAATCAATGTTACCTGCAAAATAAAAGTTTGCAGGGCATTCGAAAACCGTGAGTTTTTAGCTCAGTAGATTAAAACCAAACTCATATAAGCAAATTAAATCCAAAGAATTATCATCATTAAACTTTTATGGATACTCGTCCATTCCCACGCTTTATAATTAATTAGGTAGGTACTTAGCCTACTACAACTCTTAATTAATATTAAATTTGCACATAGGTATAAATGTGGAATACGAGACCACAAACTATACGGGCCATACTATCCAGCTAGGAAATAGGTATCATGACAAGCCATGATACGTGCCATAGTATTCACTTTACAAATTTAATATGTAATTATCAAATCTCTTGTTTACTATTAAACTTGTATATAGGTATCATAGTGGGGTATAGGGCCACTCATGATACGTGTCATGCTAAGCATCCACTTGACAAGTTTAATAGGTATTTATTAGGTTGGTTTAACCTTAAACCGCTACTAACCCCTAATTATAACACATGACCAATTAACGAACATAAATTAAATAAACACAATTTTCACAATCAAACGAGCACATAATAATAATAATAAAAACAATCATAACAACAACAACAATAATAATAATTATTAGTATTATAATTATAATTATAATAATAATAATAAGAATTAAAATGATAATGATATTTAAAATAATAATAATAATTAAAATCAAATCATGAGCACTTGATAATATACTTTAAATTCAAGAAAAACATCTCTCGAAATCATTATATTAATCACATGACAAACAAGAAATCACAAGGAATTCAATTTAACTTCTAAGTAGGAATTAACCTACCTTATTCTCAAATCGAGCAAGCGATCGAGCTCCAAACGATGCCAAATAAAATCCTAGAGGTGCCCAAAACCTGTGTTGACAATTAATTAAAGTCAATTTTAAGAAAACCAGGAGAAACGGGACGAAAACCTCGATTGGGCTCTAAATAGGCCTTGAACCAAGTCTTGGACCAGGTAGCCGGTCCAATTGGACCGATCCGCCCGGTCCCATCGGACCGGTCTTCTTCCTCCCTCACCCCACGGCGGCCTTGCCGCAACTATTTTATTTTTGTTTTGTTTTTGTTTTTGTTTTTGTTTTGCTTTAGTTTTCTTTCCTTTTCTTTTAACTCAAAAACACACACTCACCTTCACGAATTCACCACGGATCCACGCACGAAGAACACGACAAAAAAATGATCCAAACCCGAGCAAAACCACGAAGGATAAACCCAGTTTCCGGCGAGGGAAAAACAGTCCGGCGAGGCTAGAATTCAAATGAAGATCCCACGAAAAAAAAACGACCATTAACCTAGGATTTAATCAGAAACAAACACGAAACGAAAAATAGACTAAATCTTACACTTGATATCAAAGAGAGAGGAGTGAAACGGCTTGATTCCTTTGATCTTTCCTGGCTAGTTCTGAGTTTGAATCATGCAAGAAAGCGGACCCAAGAGGTTTGAAATTTATTCGAAGTTAACGGGAAAACACGATTAGTAAAAAGAGATCAAAACCTTATGAGAAAAACGGAACGAAACGAAAACTTCGGCTTGATGTGCGGTACGCTGCGCGTGAAAAGAAAAGAAAGAAATAGGAAACCTAGGTTTTTTGTGTATATTATTGGCTGGAAAAATTACGATTATACCCCTGGAATGGATAATAAGAGTTAGGGACGTAAACGGTATTCAGGCCATATCTTTTTACTCGGAACTCGGAATTGAGCGTAGTCAATTGCGTTGGACTCGTAGTGACGTGACGGTTCAGGAAAGCTAAAGATAACGTTGATTGGATTAAAATGGGTGAAATGACTAAAATGACCCTAAGCGAAAAACCGGGTTGTTACAATCTTCCCTCCTTAAGAACTTTTCGTCCTCGAAAAGTGTCCATACTACATGAACAAACACGGAACTAGCTAACTTCACATCCTTGCGTTCTCAAATTGTCCCCTTCGAACTTTTGGTTTCACAATGAAACTTTAGCCATCCTAAACTTCACGCTTCAAATCTCACTATCCGCAACTATAATGGCATAATTGGAAACCAGTCAATCCACGCCAAACATCACAACAAAATAACTGTCACCAAGGACTTTCGAAATTGGACTTAGCTTGGACCACACAACAACATTAGACTAAACCTAGCTCTTTAACTGGCTAACATAAACACCCCAACTGGTGTAATCAATGATATTCAAAGCTGAAAGGTTCTAACCCAATCACAACATGTTTCACAAACAAACAAAACATATAAAAGAATAACCAGAACAAAATCAAATAAAAGTCACTCACTATTCGTAATAAAATCTTACCTTCCTAAAGATTCTTTTGTGGCGGAGGGGGAAGAGCCTTGGGAGCTGGCCTCTGGTTTAGTGGAGTAGCTGTAGAAGGGCACTGAGCAGCAATGTGTCCCTCCTTCTTACAAGAAAAACATGTCCTCTTCCAACACTGTCCAGTGTGATATTTTGAACAATAACGACACTGAGGGTAAGAGTGTCCCTGAGTCTGATCCGATCTATTCTGATGTTGCTGGTTGCCCTGCATCAGCCTCAGGGCTGAATCTTGATTGTGTTGACTCTCTGACTGCTCAAACTTCCTTTTCTGCCCAGAACTCTGCCCTTGAGATGCCGGTTGCTGATTTCTAACATTACACCCCTTGTCTAGGATTAATGCAATGCTAAGGGCACTAGCATAAGTAGTGGGAAAATGAGCTTCCACAAATCCCTGGATATCTTCTCTAAGGCCCATAACAAAAGCTTCCATTTTCTTTGCTTCAGTATCAACGTGCTCAGGAGCAAAACGCGACAAGCGGTCAAAGTCTCTCTCATACTCGGCAACAGATCTCGACCCCTGAGTCAAAGTCATCAATTCTTTCTTCATCTGATACTTGTATGATTTGGGATAATACTTGTCAAAGAATTTCGATTTGAAAGTTTCCCAAGGTATAATGCCATCGACCTGATCAATCGATCTAGCGGTAGAATCCCACCAATAGCGAGCTCCTTCCTTCAGCATAGCGGCCCCACAATGAGATTTCAATCGCTCAGGGACATTAATCTCCTCAAAACCAGCCTCTAACTGATAAATCCATGCATCTGCAGCTGCGGGATCCGTAGACTTCCCATCAAAAGTCATGATCGAACTCTTGCGAAGCATTGCAAGAAATCTCGCCTCAACAGTCAACCCGGATCGATCCAGTACTGGCTCAGGTGCTGGTGCTGGAGCTCTACTCATAGCCTGCATGAGCATAGCAAACTGCTCATCTGAAAAAGTCACAACAGGAGCTGGAGCAACAGGAGCCGGTGCAACAGGAATCTGCTGATCTTCCCCATCATCTTGCTGATCCAGAGGTACTTGATTCACAGGTGCCCTACGAGGAGGCATTCTGAATTCACAAACAAGAATAAACCTCTTAGGGTTTTATCTTACTCAACATGTATCCCAACTTGTAAACATAATAATATTATTTGAATATAATTGATTAAGTGCAAGGCCTACCTGGCGCTGACGAGGTGCTACACTGGCCCAAAAGACAACTCTAAATGTATGTGACACATACAGTCTACAGAACCCTTAAACCTAGGGCTCTGATACCAATTGTAACGACCCGACTCAAAATAACCAATAAATAAATAAATAAATGACTCATTTTAAATATAAATAAATCAGAGTAAAAGCCAAATAATTGCGGAAGCATTCGTTTAATAACCAAAGAAATAATCGAAACAAAACATGTGTTTTGGCGCCAATTTAAATAATTAAAAAAAACAACTAAAATAAATGAAAATGAAAATCCATAAAAACAAATGACAAAATATTCAATAAAATAAAATTAAGATAAAATAAATAGAAATGACAAGTCTTAAGGATCTCCGGTGTAGCGTCCTCGTCAATCGCCATGGTCCCCATTAAAATCAATGTTACCTGCAAAATAAAAGTTTGCAGAGCATTCGAAAACCGTGAGTTTTTAGCTCAGTAGATTAAAACCAAACTCATATAAGCAAATTAAATCCAAAGAATTATCATCATTAAACTTTTATGGATACTCGTCCATTCCCACGCTTTATAATTAATTAGGTAGGTACTTAGCCTACAACAACTCTTAATTAATATTAAATTTGCACATAGGTATAAATGTGGAATACGAGACCACAAACTATACGGGCCATACTATCCAGCTAGGAAATAGGTATCATGACAAGCCATGATACGTGCCATAGTATTCAGCTTTACAAATTTAATATGTAATTATCAAATCTCTTGTTTACTATTAAACTTGTATATAGGTATCATAGTGGGGTATAGGGCCACTCATGATACGTGTCATGCTAAGCATCCAGCTTGACAAGTTTAATAGGTATTTATTAGGTTGGTTTAACCTTAAACCGCTACTAACCCCTAATTATAACACATGACCAATTAACGAACATAAATTAAATAAACACAATTTTCACAATCAAACGAGCACATAATAATAATAATAAAAACAATCATAACAACAACAACAACAACAATAATTATTAGTATTATAATTATAATTATAATAATAATAATAAGAATTAAAATGATAATGATATTTAAAATAATAATAATAATTAAAATCAAATCAGCGAGCACTTGATAATATACTTTAAATTCAAGAAAAACATCTCTCGAAATCATTATATTAATCACATGACAAACAAGAAATCACAAGGAATTCAATTTAACTTCTAAGTAGGAATTAACCTACCTTATTCTCAAATCGAGCAAGCGATCGAGCTCCAAACGATGCCAAATAAAATCCTAGAGGTGCCCAAAACCTGTGTTGACAATTAATTAAAGTCAATTTTAAGAAAACCGGAGAAACGGGACGAAAACCGGCTCGATTGGGCTCTAAATAGGCCTTGAACCGGTCTGGACCAGCTGAACCGGTCCAATTGGACCAGTCCAGCCGGTCCAGTCGGACCGGTCTTCTTCCTCCCTCACCCCGCAGCGCTGCTTGCAGCGCTGCAACTATTTTTTGTTTTGTTTTTGTTTTTGTTTTTGTTTTGCTTTAGTTTTCTTTCCTTTTCTTTTAACTCAAAAACACACACTCACCTTCACGAATTCACCACGGATCCACGCACGAAGAACACGACAAAAAAATGATCCAAACCCGAGCAAAACCACGAAGGATAAACCCAGTTTCCGGCGAGGGAAAAACAGTCCGGCGAGGCTAGAATTCAAATGAAGATCCCACGAAAAAAAAAACGACCATTAACCTAGGATTTAATCTGAAACAAACACGAAACGAAAAATAGACTAAATCTTACACTTGATATCAAAGAGAGAGGAGTGAAACGGCTTGATTCCTTTGATCTTTCCGGCTAGTTACAGAGTTTGAATCTGTGCAAGAACGGCAGCCCAAGAGGTTTGAAATTTATTCGAAGTTAACGGGAAAACACGATTAGTAAAAAGAGATCAAAACCTTATGAGAAAAACGGAACGGAAACGAAAACTCGGCTTGATGTGCGGCTGCTTGCGTGAAAAGAAAAGAAAGAAATAGGAAACCTAGGTTTTTTGTGTATATTATTGGCTGGAAAAATTACGATTATACCCCTGGAATGGATAATAAGAGTTAGGGACGTAAACGGTATTCAGGCCATATCTTTTTACTCGGAACTCGGAATTGAGCGTAGTCAATTGCGTTGGACTCGTAGTGACGTGACGGTTCAGGAAAGCTAAAGATAACGTTGATTGGATTAAAATGGGTGAAATGACTAAAATGACCCTAAGCGAAAAACCGGGTTGTTACAATCTTCCTCTCTTAAGAACTTTTCGTCCTCGAAAAGTGTCCATACTACATGAACAAACACGGAACTAGCTAACTTCACATCCTTGCGTTCTCAAATTGTCCCCTTCGAACTTTTGGTTTCACAATGAAACTTTAGCCATCCTAAACTTCACGCTTCAAATCTCACTATCCGCAACTATAATGGCATAATTGGAAACCAGTCAATCCACGCCAAACATCACAACAAAATAATCGTCACCAAGGACTTTCGAAATTGGACTTAGCTTGGACCACACAACAACATTAGACTAAACCTAGCTCTTTAACTGGCTAACATAAACACCCCAACTGGTGTAATCAATGATATTCAAAGCTGAAAGGTTCTAACCCAATCACAACATGTTTCACAAACAAACAAAACATATAAAAGAATAACCAGAACAAAATCAAATAAAAGTCACTCACTATTCGTAATAAAATCTTACCTTCCTAAAGATTCTTTTGTGGCGGAGGGGAAGAGCCTTGGGAGCCGGCCTCCTGGTTTAGTGGAGTAGGTAGAAGGGCACCGAGCAAAGAATGTGTCCCTCCTTCTTACAAGAAAAACATGTCCTCTTCCAACACCGTCCCGGTGTGATATTTTGAACAATAACGACACCGAGGGTAAGAGTGTCCCCGAGTCCGATCCGATCTATTCCGATGTTGGTTGGTTGCCTCGCATCGCCTCGGGCTGAATCTTGATTGTGTTGACTCTCTGACTGCTCAAACTTCCTTTTCTGCCCAGAACTCTGCCCTTGAGATGCCGGTTGCTGATTTCTAACATTACACCCCTTGTCTAGGATTAATGCAATGCTAAGGGCACTAGCATAAGTAGTGGGAAAATGAGCTTCCACAAATCCCTGGATATCTTCTCTAAGGCCCATAACAAAAGCTTCCATTTTCTTTGCTTCAGTATCAACGTGCTCAGGAGCAAAACGCGACAAGCGGTCAAAGTCTCTCTCATACTTGGCAAATGATCTCGACCCCTGAGGTCAAAGTCATCAGTTCTTTCTTCATCTGATACTTGTATGATTTGGGATAATACTTGTCAAAGAATTTCGATTTGAAAGTTTCCCAAGGTATAATGCCATCGACCTGATCAATCGATCTAGCGGTAGAATCCCACCAATAGCGAGCTCCTTCCTTCAGCATAGCGGCCCCACAATGAGATTTCAATCGCTCAGGGACATTAATCTCCTCAAAACCAGCCTCTAACTGATAAATCCATGCATCTGCAGCTGCGGGATCCGTAGACTTCCCATCAAAAGTCATGATCGAACTCTTGCGAAGCATTGCAAGAAATCTCGCCTCAACAGTCAACCCGGATCGATCCAGTACTGGCTCAGGTGCTGGTGCTGGAGCTCTACTCATAGCCTGCATGAGCATAGCAAACTGCTCATCTGAAAAAGTCACAACAGGAGCTGGAGCAACAGGAGCTGCAACAGAACAGATCTTGATCTTCCCCATCATCTTGCCGATCCGGAGGTACTTGATTCACAGGGTGCCCTACGAGGAGGCATTCCAATTCACAAACAAGAATAAACCTCTTAGGGTTTTATCTTACTCAACATGTATCCCAACTTGTAAACATAATAATATTATTTGAATATAATTGATTAAGTGCAAGGCCTACCTGGCGCTGACGAGGTGCTACACTGGCCCAAAAGACAACTCTAAATGTATGTGACACATACAGTCTACAGAACCCTTAAACCTAGGGCTCTGATACCAATTGTAACGACCCGACTCAAAATAACCAATAAATAAATAAATAAATGACTCATTTTAAATATAAATAAATCAGAGTAAAAGCCAAATAATTGCGGAAGCATTCGTTTAATAACCAAAGAAATAATCGAAACAAAACATGTGTTTTGGCGCCAATTTAAATAATTAAAAAAAACAACTAAAATAAATGAAAATGAAAATCCATAAAAACAAATGACAAAATATTCAATAAAATAAAATTAAGATAAAATAAATAGAAATGACAAGTCTTAAGGATCTCTCAGTGTAGCGCTGTCCTCGTCAATCGCCATGGTCCCCATTAAAATCAATGTTACCTGCAAAATAAAAGTTTGCGAGCATTCAAAACCGTGAGTTTTTAGCTCGAGATTAAAACCAAACTCATATAAGCAAATTAAATCCAAAGAATTATCATCATTAAACTTTTATGGATACTCGTCCATTCCCACGCTTTATAATTAATTAGGTAGGTACTTAGCCTACAACAACTCTTAATTAATATTAAATTTGCACATAGGTATAAATGTGGAATACGAGACCACAAACTATACGGGCCATACTATCCAGTTAGGAAATAGGTATCATGACAAGCCATGATACGTGCCATAGTATTGACTTTACAAATTTAATATGTAATTATCAAATCTCTTGTTTACTATTAAACTTGTATATAGGTATCATAGTGGGGTATAGGGCCACTCATGATACGTGTCATGCTAAGCATCCACTTGACAAGTTTAATAGGTATTTATTAGGTTGGTTTAACCTTAAACCGCTACTAACCCCTAATTATAACACATGACCAATTAACGAACATAAATTAAATAAACACAATTTTCACAATCAAACGAGCACATAATAATAATAATAAAAACAATCATAACAACAACAACAACAACAATAATTATTAGTATTATAATTATAATTATAATAATAATAATAAGAATTAAAATGATAATGATATTTAAAATAATAATAATAATTAAAATCAAATCAGCGAGCACTTGATAATATACTTTAAATTCAAGAAAAACATCTCTCGAAATCATTATATTAATCACATGACAAACAAGAAATCACAAGGAATTCAATTTAACTTCTAAGTAGGAATTAACCTACCTTATTCTCAAATCGAGCAAGCGATCGAGCTCCAAACGATGCCAAATAAAATCCTAGAGGTGCCCAAAACCTGTGTTGACAATTAATTAAAGTCAATTTTAAGAAAACCAGGAGAAACAGACCTGAAACCTCTGATTGAGCTCTAAATAGGCCCTGAACCGGTCTGGACCAGCTGAACCGGTCCAATTGGACCAGTCCAGCCGGTCCAGTCGGACCGGTCTTCTTCCTCCCTCACCCAGTGGCTGCAAGCTTGCGCTACCGCAACTATTTTTTGTTTTTTTGTTTTTTTTTTTGTTTTGCTTTAGTTTTCTTTCCTTTTCTTTTAACTCAAAAACACACACTCACCTTCACGAATTCACCCCGGGATCCACGCACGAAGAACACGACAAAAAAAGATCCAAACCCGAGCAAAACCACGAAGGATAAACCCGGTTTCCAGTGAGGAAAAACGATCCGGCGAGGCTAGAATTCAAATGAAGATCCCACGAAAAAAAACGACCATTAACCTTGGATTTAATCAGAAACAAACACGAAACGAAAAATAGACTAAATCTTACACTTGATATCAAAGAGAGAGGAGTGAAACGGCTTGATTCCTTTGATCTTTCCGACGAGTTACAGAGTTCGAATCTGTGTAAGAACGGCAGCCCAAAAGGTTTTGAAATTTATTCGAAGTTAACGGGAAAACACGATTAGTAAAAAGAGATCAAAACCTTACGAGAAAAACGGAACGGAAACGAAAACTCGGCTTGACGTGCGGCTGCTTGCGTGAAAAGAAAAGAAAGAAATAGGAAACCTAGGTTTTTTGTGTATATTATTGGCTGGAAAAATTACGATTATACCCCTGGAATGGATAATAAGAGTTAGGGGCGTAAACGGTATTCAGGCCATATCTTTTTACTCGGAACTCCAGAATGAGCGTAGTCAATTGCGTTGGACTCGTAGTGACGTGACGGTTCAGGAAAGCTAAAGATAACGTTGATTGGATTAAAATGGGTGAAATGACTAAAATGACCCTAAGCGAAAAACCGGGTTGTTACATATATACACATGATTCTATCACATTTCATTTGTTTGTATTCATGTACATTTTGCGGCAATGAAGCTTAAGATAAACATAAATAAACTTTTTTAAAATATAAAATATTGTATTCAATCAACAACTTAGTCTAATGTCAAAATTAGGTCATTCTTCCACGACTTTCTTCTTCTCTTTCTTTAATGTTCCACGAACAGCTCCTCTTCCTCCTCTTTTCTTATTGACAATCCTGGACAATACCCTAAGTATAATTTGTATATTATATACCAACACACTTTGCATACAATATATACTAAATACCTAAAATATTAAGATATCTTATGGATCCATTATGTTACATCTTGGCTTTCCCCCTTTTTAGCTACATATGATAAAAAAAAACTTTTATTATATCGATTTGTACATATATTACATTGGGAATATATTGTTGTACACAATATACCATGCTTTAACAAATACTAAATCAAATTTTTAAGGTTTTTAACAAACAAAAAAGGATTTTTAGGAAAATCATCATACAAGAAGAATACAATTTTTTATATTAAAAAAACCGTATTTTAGTTAAAAAAAAATTGTATTTTTATTAATATTTTTTTCACCGTTTTTCATTCTTAAACATACTTTTTAAAAGAAATCTTCTGAAATATAAAGAAATATGAAGAAATTTAAGTTTTGTTGGAATTAAAAATACGTATTTATTTTTATTTTTTGAGTCTTTTTTGCTTTGCTTCTGATTATCTTGGCGTTCCGAGAACATTTCTAAATTGTTTGAAAAATATTTTCAATTTCTAGCTTACTTTTCTTGCTCTGAATTTCTTTTGAGATTTTATTTTGAAATTTGAATGTGTGTGATAGAAAAATTGGGAGAGAAAGAAGTTTTATGGGATTTGATTTTGACATTTGAATGAGAGAGAAAAATGGAGAAGTTTTATGGGAAATCAAAACTAGAGAGGAATAATTTTTTTTTTCCTTTTAAATGTTGGATGACATCTCAAAAATAATGCCCCACACTCTCTCCAAGTCAGTTTTCAATGAAGGGTGAAAAAGAATTTTTACTCACACATGCTCTCTCTAGATGAGTATTTTCCTTTATTTTAAGGGAAGTGGATATAGAGTTTTATTCTTAGGATAAAAGTGGGTATATACAGACCTTAAAGTGATTGAGAGTATCTGAAAACCGACCGTATATTATATTATCCCTTCTAAATTTTAGGTAAACAATAATAACAGTAATGAAAAAAATATATTCTCATTTTCTCAATTTAAGTTGAGATATTTTTATGCATATTCCAATAAACACTATTTTAGGTGAAAAGGTTGAATTTGATCATATTTTAAGGATAAAAATATACAATTTATTCAAGTTACATAGGATAGATAGAAGTATTTAAAAAAAAAAAAAATAGAAACACTGACCCCACACGGCATGCAAAAGCTAAATAAAGCGAAAGCCTAATTCACGTGTACGATGTGGACAACGCACGCTCATTGCACAGCACAGCACTCACTCAAAACCATTCGATAGATAGATAGAGATAGACATTTCCAATCTTACAAAATCCCATTCTGTTCGTTCCTTTCTCTCATTTTTCCTTCTCATTCTAATTCTCCTTCTCCTTCTCCGGTCGGATCTGTCGTGGAACAAAACAACCATGTTACGCCATTGATCTGATCTGATCTGGGTTTGGTTGGGTGATGAATCGAAGGAAAAAAGCTATGGAGTTTCAGAGGATTAAACAATTGATGCTCCTTTCGTTTGGAATTCCAAGCACTAAGGTTTCCCTCGTGGGTGGAAATCACACCTCCTCCAGGTTTTGCTCTCGCTAAATTCAAAATTTTAAATCTTTCCCTCTTCAAATTCTCTGCATTTTCCTTTTATTCTTCAAGTTTGGGCATCTGGGTTTTCCCCAAATTCTCTTCTTTTTGGAAGACATTTTAGGCATTTGGCCATGGATTTTTCTTGTGGTGGTGATCGAGCCAAGATTCGGAACAAGATTAAACGGTTTAATAACGGTAACATTGGCTGGAATTCCGAGGCTCATTTGGTTATTAACCTTCCTGATCCACGAATGTTACGTGTGATTTCTCGGTCGCTGTTTTTCGGTTTGTTTATCCTCACATTGCCTTGCATTGTGTCTGTTTTAAGGCGAGAAAATAGCTTTGAGTTTTACTCTGGATCTGATATGGTTGATTTTGATCAATATGATTTGTTTTTCCGTGATTTGGCTAAGGAAGGCCTTTTAATGAAGGGCAATAAAGGGCTTATTTTGAGCCATGGAGCTAAGGGTTTGACTCTGATTCATGTGTTGTATAGTGAAGAGCGGAAACTCGACATCGTTTTGGACTCTGATTTTGATCAAGAAGGCTTGTTTCCTGATGATTCATTTGATTTTGTGTTTGATTGGGTTTCTGTCGGCTCTGATTTCGTCGACCGCATTTTGAGAATTGGTGGCATTGTTGCCTTTCCATTGAGCAATGACTTATCAAACCACTTTCAGAAGAAATCAAATTACATGTCTGTCTATCTTAAAAGATATAGTTCCATAATTGTGGCAATGAGAAAGACACCAATGTCTGATCAATTGGTTTCGGTATCAAGACGACTCTGTCAATTGTCGTTGGAGACCAGAAAAATTGCTTTGAAGGGTCTTGAAGATGTTTTACTCGAGCCACCAGCTCGGAAATCGGCAAAACCAAATGGGCTCTCGACAAAAATCAAGTACCTCCCTGATCTATTAGGCGATTCTCTTGAACATTATAGGCGACGGATATTCGTTACGTATGGCTTGCCTAAAGAAAATAGAGACATGATCAAATATTTCCATCAGAAGTACCCAAGAAAGAATCAAGAATTTGAGGTCTACAAAATTGATCTAAAGCCTGAAGAAGCAACAACCAGCGTCGCCTCGAGAAACACCGTCTCGGATTGGTTGATAAATAATGTGAAGAAAGAAGAATATGTTGTGATAAAGGCAGAAGCAGAAGTAATTGAGGTTTTGATTGAAATGAGGACAATATCTTTGGTGGATGAATTGTTTTTGGAATGCCATAACCAATGGTGGGAAGATGGGAGTCAAAAGAAGAGCAAGAGAGCTTATTGGGAATGTCTTTCTTTGTATGGAAGACTAAGAGATGAAGGGGTTGCTGTGCATCAATGGTGGGGATGAGAAGAACAAAAATAATATTGATAAAAATTAAAAAACATCCTCCTTCCATATGTGGCTAAGTATTAGTTTATCGATGTGGTCTTCAAATCCAGTAATGGTGGATCTTATGTTATCCACTTTTGTTGTGTATTTTTGTAAGATCTTTTACTCGGCATGCATATTGAAGATTCTAAATTATTTGTTATTTGTT
Organism: Gynostemma pentaphyllum; assembly: GCA_028015215.1. NCBI lineage: Eukaryota > Viridiplantae > Streptophyta > Magnoliopsida > Cucurbitales > Cucurbitaceae > Gynostemma > Gynostemma pentaphyllum. The sequence continues at coordinate 15,402,112 of CM051354.1, forward strand.
ATTTCATGATTGAATATTAATTGATGATGGATGATATAGGTCTAACTTGGTTGACTTGATAGAAATGAAAATGAAAAAAAAATTGTGAAATTGAAATAATGGTGTTTCGAAATGTTTCAAAAATTGTATTTACAGACCGAGATTCCCCAAGACTTCAGTATGAGAAATACCATTTTTGAAATTTTTTCTAAAACTTTTATTGAAATTTTTTCTAAAACTTTTACTGTTTTTAAAAATATCAATTCTTACAATGTCATTTTTGAAAATCCTTTTTTTATATGTGGAAGTTTTTATGGGTGTCAAAAACTTCCGTAATATTTATTAATTTATCATCTTTTAAAAAATATTTACAAATGTCATTTTTTTTAAAAACGAGTATATTACTAATTGACTAATATATAATAATCACTTCACGCAATAACTATTGATTAATTGTGATAGATTACACTGATTGACGTATTCAATAAAAATTTTAAAAAAGTTGTTCAATATATAATTGTTTTTAATAAAATATTGTATTAATAAATATATATATATATATACACTAGAACTTTGCTTTCTCAAACATCGCATTTTTCTTGTAGCGCACTAAATATCTAAAATGTCCTTACCATTATCATATTTAGAGATAAAAAAAACCTCCATATTTACTTGTTAATTAACATCACATCATCATCATCTATCTTTGTCATATCATAGTCACATAAGATAAACACACAAGCAATCTCTTCACTCATGGTAAAGATAGAGACCTTTTGTAAGTTTTTATCAAATCATAAAAACTAAATTGAAACTTTTGAAGTCACATAGACCGAATTGACACAGACCCCAAACAATAAGAATCAAATTGAAACTTTTTAAAATCATAGAACTAAATTGACATATACTTCAAATGATAAGGATTAAATTTGTAATAAAATCTGAGTAATATCTAAATGCAAATCATATGAAGAGAATATTAATTTTTAGTAAAAATATCGATAAATTTACAGTAAAATTTGTGATTTTTTTTAATAATTGCAAATCACAAACGAATGGTCTTAAAATGATTTTTAGCACTAATGTGGTTTGTAAAATTACAAAACACACTCATGTACAAGTTAGTTTTAATGAAATTATGACACATAACGAATATAGAATATAGAATAAAACTACATTGAATTTGTTATTTAATTAAAATTTGAATCACAACAAACCTAGAACAAACACGTGTTCTAATGCCAATATAAACGTAGCTCAACTGGTTAGATACTCACTTTCTTCCTATTAAAAAAAATATAACTATCTAAATAATACCTTTTCCCTCCTTTTTTTTATCAATAGCTACTTTTTTTAGTTTTATTAGTTGATAGCCACATACAAAAACAAAAATAATATGTCAAATCACCTACATCAAATCATTTTTTTTTTTAAATAATTGTTCTCCCTCTCTCTCTCCCCTCTTCCCTCTTTTCTGATTCTTTTTAAAATCACTCCCCCTCCCCCCAATTTTTTCCCTCATTCTCCCCACTCTGATCTGATTCCTCCCTCTCTCCCCTTCATTTTTTTTCATCATCATCTCTCTCTCTCTCTCTCTCTCTCTCTCTCTCTCTCTCTCTCTCTCTCTCTCTCTCTCTCTCTCTCTCTCTCTCTCTCTCTCTCTCTCTCTCTCTCTCTCTCTCTCTCTCTCCCCCCCCCAAAAAAAATCCACCATTTTCATCTATTCTATTTTCTTTCTCATTTTTCATAATCCATGACTGCCCTATTTTCATCTTCTACAAACTCCCCATCACGTATTTTTCCTCACATTTTACGAATCTACTCTCCTTTTTCTTTTCATTTCTTATCTTTCTTGTTTTTTTTATAAATCATGTTTTATGTTTTTTGTTCCAGTTTTTTTCTCCAGTATATTAGATCTTGTGGATCTTGAAGATTTTGGCAAAAGGTAGTTTTTTCTGAATTTTTTTTGCAATATGTGTAATACACGACTGTTTATCTAAATATGTATTCTATAATATACGTAATGTACATAAGTTTCGAAAGAATGAATGGACACCCCTCTATCATCATAATTGTTTTTTAATGTATAGTTTTGTAATATACATAACTGTCTATTTTTTTCAATCCACTATGTTGTTTACTAAATGTACATTTTTTAATATACATAATATACAAAAAATGACAAGAGGTTGATATACACACACCCCTTCTTTTATGTTCTGTTTTTTTTTTGTTAGTCGTACATTATGTAATATATTTATTATATTAATATACATTTCCTTTTATCTGTTTGCATATTAAGTATTTTTTGTCTACTATGTATTGTGTAGTTAATACTTTTTCGTTATTTATTTTGCAGATTCAAAAACATGTATATTACGTACATTATGTACACCTTCACTTTTTTTTAAACGCACTTACGAAGCGGAGGACGATATACCCAATATACCAGATGTACAAAACACTTTATATGAGAGGGAAAACTATAAATAATATACTTAAAATGAATCTACAAAATTGAATTAAAATGGAAATATGTAGTATGAAGTCAAAACATAAAAATAATAAAAATGTACAAAATACACTAAAATCTATGAAAAATATACTAAATATGCCATCAACTGAAGAAAGAATACATCTGGAAATAAAAATTGTATTAGAAAAGAAAAAATGTCAGAAGTGTCAGACTATACGTAATATACAGACGTATCAAAATGTCAGATGTGTCAAAGTATACTTGATATACGAAAAGGACAGTTTTGATATATTAAAAAATGGTTACCTCTTAACTTTTCAAAACTATGACTATTTTGTTAAACGTGAAATCATAGGTAGCTATTGTGATTATTTTTCTCCAAAAGAAAGAAAAAAGAATCTTAATTTTATTAAAATTAACATATAATTATGGGGCAATTACTGAAATAACATATTTTTACATACTAATTATTGAAATGTTTGAACTTTTCAAAAATTACTCAAATAGCATAATTATAGTTTAATAATTAATTGAACTATAGTTCAATAATTTATTGAACTAAAAAAATTAAATTTTTTAATAAATTCATTGAAAATAATAATAAAAAATATCAAATAGTTCAATAAATTATCGACTATGAACTTAAAAAACAAAAAAAAAACAAACAAATTCATTAAAAATACCTATAAAAAATAGTTCAATAATTAATTGAATTATAGTTAAATAATTTATTAAACTATAATTAAGCTATTTGAGTAATTTTTATAAAATTAGGACGTTTTAATAATTAGTATGGAGATTTATACTATTTGAGACAAATTCTTTATAATTATGGGCCCGTTTGGTTTTCAATCCAGATTCAGTTTTATGAATCTGGATTGAAAGAATAAAAGGAATCTGCTTTGTTTTGTGTTTGGTTTACAATCCAGAAAAAAGCAATTTAGATTCAATTTCTTTTTTAGGCTAAAAAATGAATTCAACTAAAACAAGAATCCAAAATATCCAACTCAAAAACTGAAAAACACAAATTGACCTCACCCACACAATTTAATCCACGGGTTTGAACACATGAGATAAAAATACGAATCGGGCCTATTTTTCGGGTTTGGGTCAGGTCAGGCCCGTTTTTCGAGGTTGACCCGGTCCGTTCTAGCTTTTATTTATTTAATTAAATTTTTAATTGCATGTTTTTAAGCTGATTTTTAACTTTTTAAACTTACTTAATTCTAAAGTGATGGAAAAAAAGTTAATTTATTTTTTCACTATATCATATTTTTTATTTATACTTTGTTTTTATAATTATATATAGATTAATTTAAATATAAAAAAAAATTATATATATATATATATATGTGTGTGTGTGTGTGTGTGTTTTGGAGGTTGTTGCTCACATTTTTCTCTGCTTCTTATTTACTAATGTATGTAGTACTATTTGAATAACGCTATTGGAGGTTTTCAATGTCCAAATGGTCTCTCCATTTAGTGTGAAAATATTTTTTCAAATTCTCTTTTATTGAGAAATTATCTCTTTGGTTGCACTAGGTTCTTTTGAATTTTAGAATGGATCTCATTGTGTGTTGTATAGTTCTCTTTTTGGAAAAAAATGAGTTGTTTTAATCTAAAGAGTTTATTTGATAGACTTGCAATGCTTCTATTATCTTTATTATAATTTTTTTTAAAAGAAAAATTTATCCTAAGAATGAGAATAATTATAGTTGTTGCGGATAAAGATGTTTCTAATTTATAAGTTATGAATTATTAGTTTTTTCAAACTTAAAAATGAATGATTTAAAGTTGTAAGTATTATTTTCACACTGTTCTGATTCACAATCTGATTTTAAATTTTTTGAGTAAACAACCAAACATATATTTCAAATTTCTGAATCTCAATTATAAATTCTGAATCTATTACCAAACACAGTTTCAGAACAACAAATTCACAGAATACAATTCTGAATTCATTAGAATCTACTAAATTCAAATTCTGCTTTTCAGATTGCATACCAAACATGGCTTTAGTGTTGTGATTTGTTTTTGTTGTCAAAAACTTTAGCTCGGAACGTGCCTCACAACAAAAGCGCGACTCATAAAGAGAGACCTGCGCTTGCAAAGAAGAAAGGGAAAGAAAAAGAAAAAAAGGAGTGAAGAAGCAAAATGGGAGTGGAGAAAGAGGTGCTGAGATCTGGAACTGGTGCCAAGCCCGCTCCCGGACAGTTAGTCACCGTTCACTGCACTGGTTTTGGTCCGTTTTCTTCTCTCTTTCAACAAAACCCTAATTCACTAATTCCATACACTAATCATGGGTTTTGAATTCAATTATGGTGTCCGTTTTTATGTTTTACAGTTATTTTCCCTCACTGTTGAATTCCTTTTGCAGGGAAAAATGGCAATCTGTCTGAGAAATTTTGGAGGTTTTTTTTTTTTTTTTTATAATGTCAAATCTGCATTGCAATGTTGTTTCTAGAGATCTAAATATAGACGTTTTATGATCTCTTATTTTAGCACAAAGGATCCTGGGCAAAAGCCTTTCTCATTTAAAATTGGACAAGGCTCGGTTATAAAAGGTACTCGTTATTCTTTCGAGTTTCTTAAGGAAATGGATCATATCTGTACATAATCGTTGATTGAACATTTATATTGTCCTTGGTACTATTGCTTAAAAAAAATAGTCCTTTAACTTTGGAATGTATTTTTTTCTCAAATTTCAAGCTTTTTTTTGTTCACGATATTTTTCGTCATTTGAAAAAAGGTTCCCTAATTTTGGATTTCTCTTTTGTTTAGTTATTATCGAATAATCATACAATTCTTTGTAAGTAAACTGATGCAACATATTGGGAAATTTATGTATTTCACAGGTGTTAATAGGAAGCTAAGATTAATTTGATGGTCTCATTTCAGAAGAACCACTTTTACATTTTGTGTGGGTGCCATATAGTCCCATTTTTTTTGCTAAATGGAGTTCAACATAAGTATCTCATGTGAACGCTTTAGGGCCCCACGCCCCCGTTTTTTTTTTTATTATTTGTTGATAGGAAACTAAATTTCTTTGCTAAGAAGGACAAAGTCATTAAAAGCCAATGGAGTTACAAAAATCCTTTTCAATTTGAACAAATAATAGCAAGACTATAACTATTAACTACAATACTCTTTATGGAGAGAACACCTAGTGGAAGAGACAAAAGTACTTTTCTCAAATTTCTGCATCAAATGATCCACACCTTGAATAAATCCCTCATTTCTCTCTAGCCACACTTCTCAACAATAGCTCTAATTGTTCATTGAGCCACAAAAGTTGTGCTTTCGTTTTAAAAGGATGATTACACGAGGAAATACAGAAACTCTTTAACCTTTTTAGACCATTTGTAGCCCACCTACCTATGATATTATCTTAAAACAAGCTTGACCGGACACTCATGGATTCAATTGAATTGTAAAATTGATGTTATTTACCATGTTGTCTTGTATGCATTGTAAAATTGATGTTTCATTATAAAAACATTTAGCTGTGGTGGATTCAATTGAATCCTTGCTATGAAAATCTCTTGGTGCTTTAGATGATGAGAAATTTTCGTTCCTCATTATAAAGTTATTATTTCTTTCTTGATAGATGTTATTTATCCACAATTTTTTTTTTTTTTTTTTGCATAATATTTATCCACAAACTTCATATGTGCTTTTTCTCTATTTTCTTTTCTCATGGACTGTGGGAAGAGATGATTTTATTTAACCATATGTTTATGTATAGGAACTGAACTTCCAGTTATTTTTTTCAAGTGTCACCTGCAGGGTTATGTCAGCTAATTTGATGTTTGTTTTGAATTTTTGGAATTGATTCATTTCTTTGAAAAAATTTGTAGGATGGGATGAGGGTGTACTTGGAATGCAAGTGGGAGAAGTTGCTCGTCTCCGGGTAAAATATTTAATTCTACTTTTAGCTCTCAAAACGATTACAAACTCCTTATACGATTGAATGGTTTGTAATTTTTTTTATTAAGTTCATAGATCTTGAAGATATACGTAACAACTATTTTGGAGAATTCTTACATTTTACAACTTGTAGCTTCACCTAGTTACCATGTAACGTTTGATTTCTGTTTATTGGTGGAAAATTCTACTTAAATCACTTGGTGAACTAGGACACATTTTGTTTTGTGATGGATAATTTAACTTCTTCCAGAACTTAGATTGTACTTTGAGTTATTTTGACACCAGCCATTTTCCTTCAAGATACTTAATAAAAATGCATCTTTTTCTAAGTAAATCGTTGTCTTAAAGTTCTACTGTGCATAGCTACTATTGCTATCATGCTTGTGTAATCACCTCTCTGCCCTTCCTGATTGCCTACTCTTATAGCTTTATTTTATGTCTGGACCTATCCTATGCTTGCTCTTTTGGATACTTCCCTTAGTAAATTTGTTTATTCTTGTTTTGTGCTGGAAAATTGTACAGAATTTTGCAATTACCCTCCTATTATGGCCTTCAATTTGATTTTTTTTTATATAGTTCTTTGGAGGTCTTTTGTACATTTCATAGTATCTATGAAGTGTTTCGTTTCCCATTGAAAAAATGAAGATAACATGCTATTGGCAGTCTCGAGAGGTTGTCAATTTTTTGTTTAAAATTCCATAGAACTGCTTTTGATGAAAGTCACCATGTAATTATATCAAGACAAAAGGGGCATTGAAGAATTATATTGGCATGTTCTTGAAACATATGGTCATGAATTTGGAACATATATTGAAGCTTCAGATTTTTTGCTTGAGGGAAGATTGAATCCCTTTCACACTGAAAATTCCCACATGTGGTTGGCTGTCCATAAATTTACGTCTCCTATTGCAATGGTTGTAATATTTGCAAGATTTGAAATCGACTATCACAAATTATAAGGGAATGACGTTATTCAAGTGTCATTACACCTACACTTGAGGATAAGGTGTGTTCTGAGGGTGGCGAAATTTTAGGAATGAGGTGTATTAGTAAATAGTTAGTATGAGTGTTAGGGGTGAGTGGTTTTAAATAATGAGGGGTTGGGAGATTGGGAATATGCCAGAATTTGATGGGAGATAGATAGCTCTTGAAAGGTTACCTCTTGTAAATTTTTTTTTTGAATACTAATTCAAATCAGTCTTTATTTGCTTAATTCTCCAATATAATTTATGGTTCCCTATCGCACATTTCATTTTCATCTACTGATTGATTTTTCTGTGATCATCCAGTGCTCTCCAGACTATGCTTATGGTTCTGGCGGGTTCCCTGCATGGGGCATACAACCTAATTCAGTCTTGGACTTTGAAATTGAAGTTCTGAGTGCTCAGTGACGAAGTTGTTCCAAGTCTTTTGACGGCCAATGCACACCAAATAGTTGCTATGAATAAGTGTGCTTGGCTGGACACAATACGAATCGCAATGTATAATTATTACCTACTTAAACACTAGACCTGTGTTTAGTTTTTGGTAAGTATTGAATCTCTGTTATGAAACTGTTTGTTTTGCCTTGATTATCATTTCTTGTTGGCCAGAAGAACAGAGCTCTATATATCCATTATTCTGATCTATTTTAGCTACATTTATTTCCCTTATCAATTTGGTGACATGTTTTATAAGCTTGGCAGTTGCCTCTTTCATGATCCTGCACTGCATATTTGGATTTTTTTTTGTATTTAATAGCATCTTGATTTCAATACTGAGGTAATCAAAACTCAATACTGCTGGACATTTTTTTTTGAGTTTGGTGCCTGAATAATAGCCCTTGCTTTATTCATAGACCTTGTTGCCAAGAGCACTTGGCACAATAGCATTTGAATGACTCAATTTAGATGGTGGTTTGTTATCTAGTATTTGGCATCTAAATGATTCTAGATACGGGTTTAAAAAATAACATTTCTTGCTTTCATTAATTTAATGAAAGACTCTTGCAATTAAATAAATTTGTTTCCATTTAATTTTCCTCCTATTACAGAATAAAGAATCTTATTGATGTTTTTTATTATGGTTCTTAGATGTTTTGAATTATTAATTTTTCAAGTTTTATTAGTTTTTGTTATTTTAATAAATCCATTGATTTAATGAAATGATTCTCCTTCATTAAACTAACTAGTTGAAATAATGTGTGTTGCATGTGATCATGTATTGTTTAGGTATGTTGCGCGTATTTTTAAGATTTTATTATTTGAAAGTTTTGTAAGTATAATAGTGTCTAAATTATAATATTAATTGAAAATCTTTCATTATCTATGATATTTATTAATTCGAAATAGTTTTTTTAATTTGGTTTTTTTATTGGAGACTTTCTAAAAATTACAGTTTAAGAATCCATATTCTTGAAAATTCATATTATCAAGAATAGTAATGTTTTAGAATATTTTAAAAAAATCTTGATTTATTTCAAATCATTTGTTATTTTTTAAATTACTCAAAAATTAAAAAAAAAATTATTTAATCTTTAAACGTTAAAATCTAATCTTTCATATTTTTAAAAAAATCTAATTTAATTGTTTACGTTTTGTTTATATAAATTATTATTATCTACGTCTTATTATTTAAAATCATACTTTTTTATAGTAAAAAAAAAACCATCAATGTAAAAATATTTGAATTTAATTATAAAAAGGTCAAATAAGAATTTCAAATAATTTAAAAAAGGGAAAATTACAAATTTACCCCTGTACTACTCGATTTGATCAATTTCACGACTTAACTTTTGATTTGATCAATTTTACCCTTGAAGTATGTTAAGTGTTGCAATTTCATCTTACCGTTTAACTACCGTTAACCTTCTTCTTAGTTTCTCACCCACCCCCTAGTTCTTCCTCTCTCTACTTCATTCTCTCTCTCAGTTTTTTTATTTCTTCCATCAACAGATAATTCATAACATCTCCTTCTCCATGTTCTTTCTATATCTGATTGACTTTGCTCTAAGGAGTTCACTAGGTTTAGGGTTTTAGAAATCAACAATGACAAAGCCATCTCCTCATTCTTATTCTTTCCTTAACATCTCAAACATTGACTGATAATATAATACCCATGATATCCTCTGTTTTCCCCCTCCAATTCTGGGTTTCTATTATCTCCTTTACCAAAAACATTCATACCTATAATTTCATGTCTTTTTTGTAAAGTAGATGGCGATAATGACTCCATTAGAGGTCAAAACAAGTTTATGTGTTCAAGAATATAATGCATAGAGCAGATAATCGGCCATTGAAAAAAATTATAATTTTGATAATTGAATCAGTCTTTCATTCCAATGTCAAAACAGAGAACAAATTTATATAGGTGAAAGGAAAGAAACTTGGAGGGTTGATGGAAGATAGAGAAACGTAGGGGAGTGAGATAAAATCATGGATTTTGTTAAGATTGAGATTGAAAAGGATAGGGATGAATGATTGAGTGAGTTGAGATCTTAGACAGAGAATGAAGGAGAGAAAGAGAGGGAGAAATATGGGGTGGGTGAGAAAGGAAGAAAGAAAGTTAATGACACTAAACGGAATCAAACGGCAAAATGAAATTGCAACACTTAATATACTTCAGGGGTAAAATTGATCAAATCAAAAATTAAGGGGTTAAATTGATTAAATCGAATAGTACAGGGGATAAATTTGCAATTTGCCCTTTAAAAAAATGTTAGATGAGGTTTTTTGTATATGAAACTTGTATATTTTTTTCCACAATAAAAATGAGCTAAATAATATATATAATTAAAAAAAAGAAGAAGAAGAAGATTATAAGAGGTAAGACTAATACTCCGATAAAAAATGATAAGACTAAAAACGAATAAATTAAGAACCTTAAAACTCTATGATATACAATTGCCCCTCTCCTCTCTCGATTTATCTCTAACACTCCACAACCAACTCCCTTGCACACGACCGCTTGATCCCGTCTTGAAAAATGAGTTGAGGTTCGACTTTTCAAACTTTGTTATCATTCAAATTAGTTATATTTCAATGTCAATCGTGTAAGAAATGATGGCTGGAATTGAACTAAAATCAATAAAAAGAAACTCAAAAAATATATCAAAACATAAAATTAAACAGGATTTTCAAGTCGTTCTCTTACTCAAAAACTTCAACAAACCTTCAAGTTGAAATTGACCCAAACACTGACTTGGAGCATCATCACGAAGAAGGCCATTGTCTAGAGAACTAAATGTGCAATCCTAAATTTTTTTCTAATATTTCATGACAAATTTCAATTACATTATATATTAAAAATCTAAGAAAACTCATTAGTTGTTATACCATGAATCTCGAGTTTTTTTGTTCTTTCTATTCATACTATTTATGATTTTCATCTCAATTTTAAAAGTTAATACTCATCAATTCTTTTCACTTTCCTAAGCAAGTTGATAATTGATTAGATTTTATATGCAAGGTTTTTAGTTAAGGCTATTTAATTATGATTTGGGAAATGGGAGGGGGTAATTCACAAATGTTGATTTCCAAACCCGTTCCAAGCCAATATACAGGTTTGATAAGGAAAACATATTTTTGTATTTGTTAAATTTAATCGTTGTACATGATTTAAATTGATTTGCTGCAGTGATTTCCTTTTGGATTCCCAAGGTTCAGGTCACCATCATCATATGGCTCGCGGCCTAAAGGTCGGCCCTGACTCGGCTCGGGCTAGGCCCGAGCTCGGCCCGGAAGTCAACGTTTGAGGGGCCGGCTCGGCTCGTTAATTGTTTGGATTGGATATGAGCCTCCCTTTTTTTGAACGGGCCGGCTCGTGGGCCGGCTCGTTTGAGCCTCCATAGGGCCAATCCAACGAGCCGGCTCAAGCTCGGCCCAAATAAAGCTCTCAATATTTATTTATTATTTAAATAAAATTTTATATTATTACCATTTTTAAAATTTAAGATAAAAAATTCTATTATAACTTAACAATAGAGTTAAAAAAGAAACTATTATAACTTGACAGTAGAGTTTAAAAAAAAAAATTGAAATTAAGCGCCAGCTGCTCTAGCATGAAGAAGAAAATATTGAAAAGTCAATTGAAGAGTTTGAGACATTCATTTCACCAACGTCGGCTAAAGAATGTGATTCTCCTGAAGAATAATTTATTCATTTCATATAATTTTTTTAAGTTGAGAAAAATGCATATGATTGTCAAATAAGTGGGTGGCAACCTAGTTGGGATGTACTTATATTGTAGTGATGCACTTTATTCTCAAATATTCATGTATGAAATAATTAATAAAAATATATATTTTTTAATGTTGATACTTTTGTGTAATTACTAAATAAGATAAAATAAAATAGTTAAATTATTTAACAGATAAAGTTGTTATTTAAAATAATAAGTTTAATATGTTAATTTTGTTAACACTTGATTTAAAAAAAAAAGATTTAAAAAAAAAAGTGATTCGAAAGTTATACACTATTGGTTGTTGAGAAAATATAATACAAAAATGAACTTATATGATAGGCCGAGCTTGGCTCGCTCCAACAAGCCAGGCCCAAGCTCGGATCGATGAGCCTAGCCCATGAACCGAGCCGCGAGCCTTAACACTTTAGATTGGGCCGAGCCGGCTCAGCTCGATCAAAAGGAAAAGCTCGTTGGGCTCGAGCCCGAGCCGAGCTTGAGCCTACTAATGTTTGGGCCGAGCTGGCTCGGCTCGGCCCATTGATGATGGTGAGGTTCAGGTAATGTATACATGATTGGGCTTTTTTCCTTTCTTGTGGTATTTTCCATTGAAAAATCAGAAGTTAATAATTTAACCAATAATTATTACATTGATCTTCTTTAGAATGAGAACGTGAAAATAATAGCATCTATTAATTCAACCAATAATTTAATGGAAAGAAAATAAATTAAATTGGGAGGGGGTGCGTTAAAGTTTGTCAAGACGTCCAGAAAATAATGTTTTTTAATTATTGAAAGAAATGGATAAAAGTTTTGTGAAGGGTAGAAAGAGAAGTGAAAGATTCTCTCTTATTCACACTTTTAATATACTAGTTAAAATAACGTGCGTTGCACGTGGTTTATGCGTTATTTTTATGTTTAATTTATGATTATTTGTGTAAATTTTGAAATTGGAAAGATAATTACTTGTTCTTCATTTGACATATATTTTAGAATTAAAATAGAAACAGTAAAAAAGGACAAAAATACATTAAAATTAAAATCTATAGTCATCTTTATTAATTTTGTTTGAAATTTATTTTAAAAAATCGTACTTCTAATTGCGTTTTTTAGTGGGGATATAATAAAAAATATATTATAACAATGAAATGTATGGATACCTATTCTAGTTAAGTAAATTTGTGATTGTATGATTGCATATAATAATCTTGGCGAAAATTTGTGTTTTCAACTTTTCAATCTCAGTTTAACTTCAATGGAGTGTAGTAAGGAGATATACATATAGAGACCAAAGTTAAAAAAAAAAAAAAAAAAGGAAAATCTTAGTTATCATGAATACACGTCTGGAATATGACAGAAATTATTTTTCAAAAGTTTAAGTTTCATTGATTTTTTAGTCCCAATTTTAATTTAGTTAATTCATATTTATTCAAATTTGTTGGAAGAAACTTTATTTTGAAAAGGCGTACCTACACCTTTTTCTTAAGAATAACCTCAACTTTTATAGCCTTGAGATTCACAAGTAAAATATGATATAACATTTTTATAGACTCGATATCCAAATTTTACATTTTATCTTTTAGAATTATAATAATGAAAATGCTATGAGATATACATCATAAATATCTATCAACTTAAAAAATAATCAAAACCCACAAGCTTCATCAAAACCCACAAGTTAATTTTCTTTTCACAAGTTTCACACTTCCATTTAGAATGTAGTAGGCATTGCTCCTTACCAATATATATTTAATTATAGACAGGTAAAAAAGGAATTTCATAAGTTCTAAATTAAATTCATAAGGCTAATTTTAGATTAAAGGAAAATACTGAGGATAAAATTGACAATGAAAAATTCTCCACTCATCTCATCTTTTAATACCTAATAACTAAAATTAAGAAGATAAGATAAGATTAGTGTTAAAAATGTGTCATTTTTCAAAATTCTAGTAATTGATGCTATTTTTGAAATTAACGATTAAAATGTGTAATTTTTGAAAATATCCCAAAAAAAAAAAGACAGGATTAAATTGAATTGTATGTTGAACTTAATTCATGTAATTTAATATTCTCCAATTTAGGTGTATCGCAACAAATAAATTACGAATACTTATTTATTAGGGATAAATTAGTAAAGAATAGATTATTATATCGTAATATAGTCTCGAAAACGTAAGGGTGTTGACGAAAATGGTTTGATACTAATTAATAGATAGAGTAAAATACTATTTTGGTTCTTGAACTTTCACTCGAGTTTCATTTTCGTCTTTATACTTTCAAAAGTTATATTTTTCATCCCTAAACTTTCCGATTCGTTCCGTTTTGGTCCTTTAGATTGTGTTTTTCCGTCTAGGACATTAATAGAGGACTTATGTGGTATTAATTGATGATGTAACATTATAGAGATATACCGTGAGGTTAAATACCATAGAAAAACAAATATAAACGAATGTTAATCTCATCTTTTTCTCTTGTAGATTTTTCTCGATAAAGACAATCTCTAAACCAATTATCACATGCAAAAAATGGAGCAACTAACAGTGAAAAAGAAAAACCAAAAGAGAAGAAAAAAATAATCTTTTAAACACACCCACCAACTGTTGGACATAATTGCAAAAGAAACAAGTTTTGCTCATGCTTTACATTATTGACCCTAAATAGGGCTTAAAAAACTGCCGCATATAAAAAGAGAAAATTTACTGTAGTATTTATAAATATATCATTATTTAAAATTATTTGTAAATATATCAATTTTTACTGCTTTAATCAGTGATTAACATTAATTAATGTGTGAATTAGTAATTCATTTATAGTAAAAGTAGATAATTCGATGCTAATGATTGATTGACTAATTTAAAATTTACTGTACTTACAAATAATTTTAAACTATGATATTTTTATAAATATTGCATAAAAAAATACTAGATTAGATTTACAATCATCCCTATAATATAAAAGAGTTGCGAGAAATTAGAAAGGCAAATTTACATCTGCATTTACTTTAATTGTTAGTTCACCAAATGTTTGTAAAAATGATAGTTTGATATGATGTGAGTTAAAGAAGGAAGACCTACAGAAAAGGAGGGGTCTAAACTTGCAATGCAAGAAGAAATCATATGGTTAAAAATTCAATTATAAGGGACTGCGCATGATTTGCAAGGAAGAGAAATCAATTTGCAATTACCAAATTCTTGCACTCTTTTAGACTTTATACCAATCATAATCACAGCCATATGGCCCTCGTGGAACCATCACAAAAGACGAAAGGAAAAGAAAAGAAAAGAGTTTATAGTGAAAATTCAATTTTCATTGATGTATCAAGCTTAACTATAATTGGGTTTTGTTTTTATTCTTTGTTGGATAGATTGAAAGTGTGAATGGGAGTCCAAATACTATTTAATATTAAAGAAAAAAATTGCTTTTTACACCTCAATTTTAGGGGTATTATCAGTGGCGAAACCAGGAATTCAGTCGAGGGGTACACAATTAAGCCAAAGCCGATAACTCCCAAACTGATAAAAGTTTAATCGAAACCGATTAAAACCTAGTGAAATTCATTAACTTAAGCCACTTATGTGTCAAAACGGATTCGACACTTGTCAATTTGATTTTGACACATAAATGGTTCATTTTCAGTTTGCAGTTTTTTTAACCAATTTAGTGTCGGTTTTAATCAAAATTGACATAAACCGAACTGAAAACACTATTAACATGCAATCATATAATTGGTAATTGTAATATCATTAACCATTGTGTGAGATATTTCTCGTCGGAGACTCGTTCCACACAATAGAGCACGTCGCGTCACGTGCTGTTCCTTAGCGGCGGAGCAACCTGAAACGCTACAGCAGATGATAGTCAGAAGGGCACCGGTGTGGTACCGGCCGACGACCCTCCGACGATCAAGTTAGGTGGTGGTAGGTGAGATTTTCCTTGCGCCGCAAGGATTAGGTCAAAACAATCAGATTGTTCGTTTTCTAAGTTAAAGCGTCATACCTGATTTGGTGGGTCAAGTGCCCCTTTTATAGTTCCTTGATCGAGGGTTCATCGACTGGGCTAGCATGAGGCTAGGCTTAATGGGCTTTTCACTCGGCCCGTAAAGGACGAGCTCCTTATACTGTTGGTTAGGATGGGCTTGTTCCCATGTGAGTTGGCCCGGTGTGAGCGCAGCCCATAAGGGGGCTATTTTTACCCTTTACTGTTTTCCCCTATTTCCTGGGTCGGAAAGTCCGATGCAGGGGATAGTAGATTGGTCGCATCAAAGGCGTGATGCTCGTTCTGATCTTTGTGCTATTTGGGAGTGGCCGGGGCCACGACCCTTCGGAAAATAGACCACCTCGGCTTTGTCACGATTCGGGCTCTATTGACCTTCTCTCTGGAGTCGTCACGCTTTCTCGTGGATGTGTCCGTTCCAAGAGATGTGGCTTCTTGCGAAATTGACCCGTCGGATCTTCGGATGGGCACGAATTTCAACGAGGTTTGGGTGATCCGGATCGTCACGACCCTCTCCACGTGTCGTGATGGTTGGACGCGCGTTCTCTTCTTTAAATAGGGTTTTCCCTCAGACTTTAAGGCTTGTTCGCCTTTTGAATTCTCGAAGCTATCTGTAAATCGTCCGCTTTCAAAAGACTCTTCGTCGTCTTCGTTCTGATTTCTCGAAGCTTTCCCTGTTCCTCTTCGAAGGTTAGTCTTCTCCTCTCTATCTTTTGTTTCCCATTCTTGCTATAATGGATAGTGTTGAGGGAAACTCTGTAGCTAAAGGTCCTAGGACTCCTAGGTTCGCTGCAGGGGATGACGACTATGACGGTTTGGTTTTTGAGAGGATTGAGTCTCGGGCTTCCCCTTCTTTTGCCCATGCCAATGGGGCTAATACCGTTCCCTCATCTCGGGGTGAGCCTGAGGGGAATGAGCCTGCGATTGATCTTCGTTCATCGATTGGCGAGGAATCCCTGCCTTCTGTGAGTGAGCTTGGGTCAGTTTCTGAGATTCAAGCAGGTTTAGACCCCGTCCCTTCTCCTACTTCTCACCCTTTGGGGGGGAACGGATTCCGTTTCAATGGGCCCAACTGCTGTTCTCGACCTTTCCCATCCTCATCTTCCTGTTCCTGCCAAGGAGGCGGCCCAAAAGAAGAAAAGAAAAAGCCGCTCTAAGGGTAGTGGGGCCGCATCTCAGGTTGATCTATCCGTCCCTACGCCGTTGGTGGAAGTGGATTCCTCTTTGGCTGATGAGGTTACCGTCTCTGACCCTCTGGGATCCCCTTCTGTTAATTCAGACGAGGTGGAGACAGTGAACAAACAGAATAAGAAGAAGAAGAAGAAAAAGGAGCCTCAGCCGAAGGGCATCAAGGAGGATAGGGGCCCCTTCCATTTTCCCTCGAAACTAACGCAGGCCAAACTTGATAGGTTGAGGGTTAACATTGGGATTTCTTCGAACTTTGAAATGAGACTCCCAGAGGCGTCAGAGAGAGTTTATCTTTCCCCAGGGGAGGGTTGGACCGCTTTTTATCCGCGGTTTTTCCAATGGGGTGTTCGGCTCCCCCTTTCCCCTTTGATGGCCGAGTTACTTCAGAATGCCGGCCTCGTGTTGGGTCAATTGATGCCGAACGCCATGAGATCTTTGATCACCCTTTCGGTGGTGTGTTACGGGTTGGACTTTCGGCCCACCCTGAGCATGGTTTCCCACTTCTGGTCCCTTCGCTTGAATGTCCAAGACAGCATGCGTTTCATTTTTCATAATCGTAAAAAACCAACTCTGGTGGATAAGACTTCCTGTGACAAGCGTTGGAAAGAGGAGTGGTTTTTCATCCGTGACCCCTTTCTTTCTGGGGGTGGGTCCCTTCCTGCCTCGTGGGAAGACGAAGGTGAGAACATGAGTTTTGTATTACTTTGTGTCTCGCTCATCCATAGCCGTGCTAACCATTTTCAGTTTGTCTTATTTCAGTGAAGAATCCGCTTCCGAAGGGTGTCTCTCGGGAAACTCTTGGTCAGTGCAGGATTCTCGCTCAGAAGGGCCCTTTCAACTAGGAGGAGTTTAACCAGCATCCTTGGCTAGTCTTTGCCAAACTTTGGGCTCCACCTCCAGGTTTTATGCCCGTTACTCATCGTAAGTGTTTGCTTCGCTCCTTTTCCCTTTTCCATTTCTATGTGCGTAACTTGGCGTGCGGCTAATTTGGACTGATTGGACGCAGGTTTCAGCGGAAGAATGTCTGGCGTCACGCTCACCCCCGTTCCCAACTCCAATGACTCCGAAGCTTTCCTTGCCCTTCTTTAGGACATGGGGAGGAAAAGATCTGAGACGGCGTCTTCGTCCGACCTGAAAGGAAAACAGGTGGCAGCTCCTAAGCGTTCTCGTCCCTCCGGAAGTAGGAAACCCGTGAAGATCGTTAGCACGGAATCCCCTGCAGGGGGCGCAGTGGCTCTTCTCTCGGACCCTCTTTCGGGCTCCTCTGCGGATCCTCCTGCGGATTATCCTGCTCCTAAGCGAAGGAGGGGTGGAATCATCGAGGCACTCGACCGTGCGGTAAGGGGTGCTGATGCATATATTTTGAAGCATCCTGAGATGGCTTATCACTCATTTCCTTCCGAGGCGGATTCACTCTCTTCTGATTATGCCCATGCTTTGTCTTCTGATACGGACTTTGAACAGGAGGACGAGCAGACAGTCGCTGAAACTTTTGACGACCGAGTTCCTTATTTGCCTGACCAGACGGTGCAGGTTCTTCCCCCTCCAGCAGGTGCGGCTCTTTCTGTAGCTGGTGGATCGGGTGCCGCGAGCGGTGGATCTTCCTTGTTTCGTCTGTTCGCTTCCCCTGGCTCCAACTTTGACCAAGGGTCCCTCTCTAATGACTTTTGCCTCCGACGGTCTATGGATGCAGTCGGTTTTGCTCGTGATTTAGGGGCTGTGTAGTTGGAACCTCTAGTCGACCATGACAGCGAGGCCGAGACCTTCAGTCGCATGTGCTATAGAAGCTGGCTGGTTAGTCGTTTACTTCACTGTTTACCTTTCCTCTGTTGTCTCCAGTTGGATTCTTACGTCTTAAAATATCCGATCTACCAGGGGACCCAGGCCTCGACGCAGATACTTCTCAATTTGGAGAGTCTGCTTATCAAGCATCGGGAGCTTAAGCAGGAGTTAGCGGAGGCGAGGGCCAGCGGTTGGCAGTCCCACGTCCTCGACTCGGCGCTGAATGAGGGCCTTCAACTGAAATCCGATTTGGATGAGGCCGAAAAGAAAATTTCCTCACTGGAGGTCGAGGGCTACAGCTGACCGCAGATCTTGAGCGCGTCCGAAAAGAATTTGAGGACCTCAAATCTCTCAATGAGAGCAACAAGAAGCTGCTCGATGAAGCTATTGTTGCTCGAAATAGAGCATTGGAGGATCTAAGCACTGCTCGTGAGGAGGGGTCCAAGGTCGTGGATGCCTTCAACCGGGAAGCTGAGTCTCTCAGGAAGGCCAAGGAGGAAATGAACCTTGTTGCGTTGGAGAATGACTCGCTGAGGAGTTAGGTATCCGAGCTCCCGATTCTTTGTGATAGTGTCAGCGACTTCCAGCAAAAGTTGGCCGTGGCGACTGCGGCGTCGGTTAATTCCATCCTCATCGGGCTTGCTGTCGGGCGAGATTCGGTCAAGCTGCAGATGGACCAATCTGAGGAAGAAGGCGGTCCGATCAGACCGGTTGGCTTTGATGATGCCATGGACCGCCGGAGGGAGTTATTTGAGCGAGCTATGAACTTGAAGGCTTCTAGGGACGAGACTGCCACGGAAGGCGAGGTTGGTGTCGCTCGTCTTGCCGGAGACGAGGAGGTTAGTGCTTGTGCTGATGGAGGTGATGGCACGGCTGTAGAAGACATTTTTGTTGAAGTCTCCCCAACGGAGACTGTTTATGTTTCGAACTGACCCCTTCTTTTCTTTTATCTAGGGTAAACTCTGGATTGTGGAGCCCCTGTATTACTCGTTACATTGAACTCCTTTTCGTTTTTTTTTTATTATTTGAACACACATATTTTTTGTAAACATGTGCTTCTTCTTTACATCTGCTTGTCTTGTTGTTCTGCCCGCTTTATAGGAATGCTTTGACTTGTAAATATTCTTAAAAATGTCCTTGGTTATTCGGACGGACCGAGGTTCTTCACTTCCTGAAAAGGTCGTAGTACTCGGATGGACCGAGGTTTCTCGCTTCCTGAGAAGACTTTCGAATACTCGGATGGACCGAGGTTTTTTGCTTCCTGAGAAGGCTTTTGAGTACTCGGACGGACCGAGGTTTTATACGTTTTAATACTCCAACGTCTTCTATTCCTTTGGAATAGGAAGTGCTTGATGCTCGGACGGACCGAGGTTTTTAAATGCTCGGGTGGACCGAGGCTTTTAACTGCTCGGACGGACCGAGGCTTTCGCTTCCGGAGAAGGCTTTTAATTGCTCGGACGGACCGAGGCTTTCGCTTCCGGAGAAGGCTTTTAATTGCTCGGACGGACCGAGGCTTTCGCTTCCGGAGAAGCCTTTTAATTTCTCGGACGGACCGAGGCTTTCGCTTCCGGAGAAGCCTTTTAATTGCTCGGACGGACCGAGGCTTTTGCTTCTGGAGAAGGCTTTTAATTGCTCGGACGGACCGAGGCTCTTGATAATTGGACGGAGGGTGTAGGCAAACCATGCGAAACGAAAATGTTACGACTTCTTTTCTTTCTTGTACATTGTTAATCAGAAACATAAAAGAAAATGAAAGAAGGACAAGGTTATTTACAAGTCTTCGACCTCTCAGGCAACCCTTCTAGTCTTCGTCGCTGTCGATGATGACCGTCGGAGTTAGTCTCCTTCGTTGCTTCAATGAGGCCAGTTCCTCCTTCAGGGATTGGTTTTCCTGTTCGTAGTAGTCGTTGAGGTTTCTTGTCGACTGGAGGCGATCTTCGAGCACATGGTAGGGCTCACCTGGTTCTCTATTCTCGTCCGTCCCCGTGCTTTCTAGGCATTCTCGGAGGGAGAGGTTTTCTTGTTCGAGGTGCTCTGCCCAGCTGTTGGCCGCATCGAGGGCTCCTCGGATACTCTGGAGCTCTTGTCTCAGGGCCTCCGAGTCTTCTCCTTTCTCTTTTTCCTCCAGCAGAGTCGCCTCTAGTTTGGTTATTTTCGCACGCAGCCTGCAGTTTTCCCATTTCAAGACCTCTTTCGTCAACTTCGAGGTTGCTGTAGAGTCTCCCATTTCTTCCAACAGATGCACGGTGGTTGAATGATCAGACTGTAGGATATTCCTTTGGTCCCTATCCTTTTATAGCGTGAGGGAAGATTTTAGTACGGGAGTCGAAGAGACTTGCTATTAATTCGGGTGTTACTCGATGCGAAGAGTCGTTCCGCTTCTCGAGGCGGTGACGTCAGGTAGCGATTTGTCGTGTCTAAGGTTTATCATTCCCGTCAAATAATCTTGAATGTGGTTAATTAGGGGGGATTAACCGCATTAACTACGGGTTCATGTACACGTCGTTTTACATGCCTGTTCATGTACACGTCGTTTTACATGTCTGACGGTTCGCGTAGCGGCGCCTGATGCTTGACAGTTGTCACAATCGCAACGGTCTGAAGGTCCTTTAAATAGGCCTTTGTGACTTCTTTTCTATTCGCTTCTTTAGACCATGTTTTCAGAAAACGCTCTCTTTCATTCCCAGATTTTCAAGTTTTCTTACAGAGTTCAAAATTCCATACCATGGGGTTTTCCCATTTCTTCCTGTTTCTCTTCCACGTCTGGCCCTCCTTGGTCATGGCTTGTGTTGAGAAAATTTGGTCGTGATCTTCTACGCCTGTTTGGTTAGTCCCGGAGGACTTAGCCTTGGTGGTCGTAATCCTCTACGCCTGTGAGGGTGGACTCTAAGGTTAAGGTTGTTCGGGCTAACCAGTCGCTCCGCCGCCTTCCATCGTGGCTCCAGAGTTGTATCAGTAGCCTCCAGGAATTGGGGCGAACGATGGGGGGGGGGTAACTCCCTTGCCGGTCCTCCGACGGTCTTCTTCATCATCACATCGTCCGGGACTTCAGCATGGGAGGTGGCAGCTTGTTTCGTGTTTAAGGAAGCGAGAAATGTGCTTCCTCTGAGATGAGCGCCGAGCGACGTTGGATGAAAAAGGTGGTCCTCCGTCTCTCGCCCCTGTGTTTGCCCTGACTTAATTGGAGGAGCAGTCTCTTGCGCGACTGCGGAGCGGTGGGAATGGTGTCTCTTGGGCCTGCATGTTGTCCTCAGGGTAACACCATTCTCGCTCTTCCCGTTCCTAGCGACTTCATGGGTACTTTCCAAAATCCATCAGGGGTCTGGGCGCAGTGAGTCGAGGACCTCTCATTCTTTCATCTGACGGGTTTAACTGAGCCTCGAAATTGAGGAGTGGGTGGAGTGGCCGGTTGGCGATTCGGCTTTGTTCACTCATTTTCCGAGCGATATCCTCGTCTTCTCCTAGAAGAACATCCTCATTGTTTCCAAAACTGACGCCTTGAATTGCACAACTTTACTTTGTTGATCTCGTGTAATTTCCTTCGGCTGAGTTCCCGATATGTGGGTCCGAGCCTTACTTGTTTGTTGTGAAATAAAAGTCTGCATTTTATTCACTTATTATCCTCTTGCTTTACTTTCTTTGTAAGTTTTCTTTCCGTACTTCCGAATGTTAGATAGTCGGTTTGAGCTCCACTTTGTTTCGACTGAGATCTTGCCTAAATAGTTAGGGCTTTTATCCGTTTACTTATCGATTGCTCGTGTGAGGGGAAAAAACATGTAATACTCATATATTAATCTTGAAAGGAGGGCCTTTCGGCCGAGTAATTACATAGTTCTCTCATTCCTACACACGATAAATCTTTAAGTGCGTGGCGTTCCAAGCCCTCGGAACGGGTTCGCCCTTTTGATCTTCGAGGCGGTAGGTTCCGGGCTTGACTTATTCGGCCACTTTATATGGGCCTTCCCAGTTTGGGCCTAGTTTTCCCGCTCCCGGCTCTTGTGTGCTCTGAAACACTTTCTGTAAGACAAAGTCATTGACTTTGAAGCTGCGCTGCCTCACTTTCTTCTCGAAGTATTTGGCCAAAGTCTAATGGTAACTGGTGAGTCAGATCAGTGCTTGTTCCCTTCTTTCTTCGGCCAAATCTAGTGCTTCTGCCATCATGGTGTCATTTTCTGCCTCCGGGATTGAGCTCCTGGTCGTGGGGATGATCATTTCCGTGGGAATAACGGCCTCTACCCAGAAAGCCATGGCAAATGGAGTTTCGCCAGTTAGGATTCTAGGGGTGGTCCGGTATGCCCAAAGGACTCCAGGCAGTTCATCTACCCATCTTCCCTTCGCTAGTCCTAGTCTCTTTTTCAGAGAATCCATGATGGTTTTGTTCGAAGCTTCCACTTACCCATTCGCCTGCGGGTAGCGGGGCGTGAGTATCGAAGCTCCACTTTCCTGTCCGCGCAGTATTTCCTGATAGACCTTCCAGTGAATTGAGTTCCATTGTCGGTGACGATAACTTTGGGAATTCCGAAGCGGGTAAAGATGTGCTTCCAGAGGAACGTCTCAACCTTTCGTTCTGTTATTTTTGACAAGTAGCACTTTTGTCCCGGGGTTAGCGGTAATTTTCCCACTAAGTCTAGACCCTATTGCATGAAGGGCCAGGGTGCTAAAATCGTAGTCAGTTCTGTTGGCGGCGCGTGGATTGTTTTTGCTAACCTTTGGCACCTGTCGCACCGAGCGACGAAGTCTTTGGAGTCCTTAACCATGGACGACCAGTAGTACCCTTGGGTTAGTGCTCTGTGACTTAGGGACCTTGGTCCTGCGTGATTTCCACAGTGTCCAAGGTGTAGTTCTCTCAGTACGTAAGAGCTTTCTGCCTTACCCAGGCATTTCAGATAGGGCCCGATGAAGGACCTCTTGTATAACTCTCCTTGAAGGACCGAATACCTGGCTGCCCTGGATCGAATTTTTTGCGCTTCTAGTTTTTCCTCAGGTAGAAGTCCTGATTGTAAGTATTCGAGGATTGGTTTCCTCCAATTGGACTCTGGCTCTGGGTCCTGCTCTATCGGCATTATTCGTTCTGCTTCTCCTTTACTCCCCATGTTTGAATCAAGGGTGATGCTTGGTTCGGGCATGTAATCGATAGGAATAAACCTTCTTGTCTCTGTTTGGACTGCCGAGCCGAGGTTGGCCAGAGAATCGGCATGGCCATTTTCGACCCTTGGCACTTGGCTGATTGTATACGTGGTGAACTGCGACAAGATGGACATAACCTTTTCCAGATATTTTCCCATTCGGGGATCTTTTGCTTCGAACAACCCCTTTACTTGGTTAACTACGAGTTGAGAGTCGCTTCTAACGACTAGGTCTTCAACTCCCAGTTCTTTCGCTCTTTGCAACCCAGCTATCAGCGCTTCATACTCGACTTCATTGTTTGAAGCTGCAAATCCGAAACAGATCGACTGTTCCAGGAGGTATCCTTCGGGGGTCGACAAGACAAAACCTGCGGCGGACCCTCTTGAATTCGAGGATTCGTCAAAGCTCAGGGTCTAGGATCCTACGTCGAGGCTCTCCGGTAACGGCGCGGTCCTTTCAGCTTCGCCTGAGCTTCCTGGGGTCATTTCTGCAATGAAGTCCACGAGGACTTGCCCTTTAATGGCTGTCCTTGGTTCGTAAGTGATGTTGTATCTGCCCAGTTTTATAGCCCACTTCATTAGACATCCCGACGCGTCTGGCTTATGCAAAATAGCCTTAAGTGGGAACGTGGTTCTTACCACTATCGGGTGACCTTGGAAGTAGTGTTTTAGTTTGCATGAAGCCACTATCAAAGCCAGTGCCAGCTTCTCTACCTTCGAGTAGCGTGTTTCGGCGTCGATCAACGCCTTGCTTACGTAGTAGATCGGGTGATGTGTCTGCCCATCCTCACGCACCAGCGCTGAGCTGACTGCCGCATCAGACACGGCTAGGTATAAGAATAGCTTTTCGTTGTCTGAGGGCTTTGCCAACAGCGGGGGGGAGGATAGATAAACCTTAAGTTCTTCGAACGCCTTCTGGCATTCGACTCCCCAACCGAACTCTCTGCTTTTCTTTAACGCCTTGAAGAAGGGCTGGCATTTATCCGATGAACGGGATATGAACCTGCTCAGGGCGGCTAGGCATCCAGCCAGTTTTTGTACCCCTTTTAGATTCGTGGGTGCTTGCATGTCCATTATCGCTTTGATTTGGTTGGGGTTCGCTTCGATTCCTTGACTCGTCACCAGGTGACCAAGGAATTTACCTGTTGGGATTCCGAACGTGCATTTGTCGGGGTTCAACTTCATTCCGTAGCTATTTAGCACTTCGAACGCCTGCTCGATGTGAGCCAGGTGGTCTTCGGCCTTTTAGGATTTGACCAGCATATCGTCGATATACACCTCCACTGTCTATCCCAAATGCTCCTGGAACATTCGGTTCATCAGACGCTGATAGGTAGCTCCTGCGTTCTTTAGGCCGAAGGGCATCACCGTATAGCAATATGTGCCCACGTTCGTGATGAACGAGGTTTTCTCCTGATCCTTCAGGTTCATCTTTATTTGGTTGTATCCGGAGAATGCATCCATAAAGCTAAGCAATTCATTCCCACTGTCGCATCCATCAGCTGGTCTATCTTGGGCAAGGGGAATGAATCCTTGGGGCAAGCCTTGTTGAGATCTGTGAAGTCTATGCAGGCTCTCCATTTCCCGTTATTCTTTTTTACTACCACCACGTTGGCTAACCACTCGGGGTATTTGACTTCCCGAATGAAGCCTGCCTCCAGAAGTTTCCGAACCTCTTCATTAATGATTTCGTTCTGCTCGGGCGCGAACTTACGCCTTTTCTGCTTGACGGGAGGTTGATTCGGATCGACTTCGAGGTTGTGGGTTATGATACTCGGATCTATTCCGGGCATGTCGGTATGATCCCAAGCGAACGTCTTCCAGCTCTTTTTCAGAAAGTTTACCAGTCCGTCTCTCAGATCCTCTTTCAGATCTTTCCCAATGCTCGTCATTTTCTCCTGGTTTTCTGGATGGATCTGGATTTTTTTCGATCCGTCCTCAGGCGCTTCTATTCGTGGTTGAGCAAAGGGCAGGTCCTTTTCGGGGCCCCGATCCTGTAATTGCTATGCCTGGCATCGGGACTTCAGCCCCGATCCTTTATGACCCTGACCCCCTTTTCGGTGGGGTATTTCAGCTTCTGGTGAAGGGTTGAGGGATGTGCCTTCATGCTGTGAATCCACGGCCTCCCAAGCAGGGCACTGTATCCTGAGTGGGAGCCTATGACGTGAAAATGGGTCATTGGGTTCGCACCTTCCACTCGGACTGGCAGTTTGATTGTCCCTGAAGAACTTGTCACCGCGCCATTGAATCCTACCAGATCTTGGGAATTTGGAGCGAGGTCGGACTCCCTCAGCTTCATGCTTCGGAATGCGGGCATGTATAGTAGGTTAACTGAGGAACCGGGATCAACCAGAACTCTGCCGACTGTGTGAGAGCCGATCGATATTGTTATCACCAGTGCGTCGTTGTGGGGGAGGTGGACGTCTTCCAAATCCCTGTTGGAGTATTTGATCAAGTCTTCGGAGACGTGCTCGACCTGATAGATGGGGAGCTTCGCCTCGCTGTGAGACCTTTTGTGAGCGTTGATTGACTCCCCGGTACAGTGAATTGAACTGACGTGGCCGTCCCCCGGAATCTCTACTGATGTGGCGAGCCTCTCGTCCACGTCCCTCACGTCCTGCTTTTCGTTTCTTTGGGCAGGACCCTTTTCGCATACTCGGTCTATCTCTCGGGCGAGGACCTTACAGTCCTCCGTGTTATGTCCGTTAGATTTGTGGAACCTGCAGTAGGGTTCCTTCCGTTCCGTACTCCTTCCGATACGGTGCGGCCGTTTCTCTTTCGGGCTCTCTTCCTTTCTGAATGAACCCCTCGTCGTCTCTGTATGTAGGATCTGTTCCGGACTCTGTTTTTTCAGATCTCTGATCTTTCCCCAGATAGATTTTCTCTCCACTTCATCTTTCCTTTTCTCTCTTCTTTTTTCTGCGCGCCTGCGCTTCTTTCCTCTTCCTTCCTCAGCAGGAAGTTCCTTCTTCTTCCATGTGCCCTCGGACTTCGACCACCCCACTCTTCGCATTTCTCTGGCCACCCTTTCCGACTCGTCTTGCGATATTTTGGTCATCGCTCTGTCTAAAGCCTCTTTCATAGTCGTTGGTCTTCGCTTGTTGAAAGACCTCCCCAAGGGGTGGTTCGGGTGTATCGCCCGCGAGAATGCGGTGGCTGCCTCCAGATCATTGCAATCCTTCACTTCCAGTTTGACCTTTCGGAACCTAATAATGAAATCTCGGAGGGATTCCCTCTCTCCCATCAGCATGTCATAGAGGTCGTGGTTCATTTTAGCGAACTTCTGACTCACACTATACTCGCTGAGGAACGCCGAGGACAGGTCCGAAAAGGTTTTGATGGACCTCTTAGGGAGGCCATTGAACCACAATAGGGGTGAGCCCTTCAGACTGGTAGGAAAGAACCTGTAGGTTAGGGCGTCCAGATCCGGGCCGAACACGCACGAGGACTCCATCATGTTGACGAAGTGGGCCACATGTTCCATCGGGTCCCTAGTTTCGTCATACATCTCGAACTTGGGGAGGATGAAGTGTCTTAGCTGAGGGACTGACATGATCCCTCTCGTGAAGGGAGAGTCCCCCGGCTTTCGGGCATCAGAGCCTTGTTTGGCTTTTTCCTTGGACGCCTTTTTCGTCGACCTTTCTTCGAGGATCTGCCTCGCATCGGTGTACTGTCTCCTTTTTCGGCGCTCGTCCCGCCCTGTCGAGGACGAGCTCCCCTAGTCACTCCCTGTGTCACTGGAGTCTTCTTGTCCTTCGACGGCCTTTTGAGGTAGGGTTTTGCTTGGTGGTTGGCGGCAAGGTTCATCTCGGAAAGAACCCGCTCTATTCGGGGCGTCCTTTTCCTTTGACGAAGAGACCTCAAGACTGGCGTTCTCCCCGCGTCGACGGGTTGTTAGCCTACTCCGAAGGTCGTTTTGCCCAGGTTTTTTCCTTTTTCCGATACGGTGGCCCTTCGACGCCGACGTCTGGCTTGAGACTTTTCGTTCCGCGGCTTTGAAAGGCCTCTCTTATCTACGTTTAGGACGTTCTGGCTGTTGGCCCGGACCGTTGCTAACCCTTCCCTCAGTAAAGCTTTCATCTGCTTCATCTCTTCCTTCAGCGCCTTATGAGCTTCAATCAGCTCTCGATGTTCCGCCAGTGCAATGGTGATGGTTTCTGGCGTTGGGTCAGGAACTGGAACGTCGTTATCCGTCTCTCCACTTCTGACCTGGTTCTCGTTGAGAACTCGTAGTCTTGCTGACCGAGTGGTCATTGTCTGAACTTGTGGGTACCGAGTGAGTATTTAGATTTAGCCGGAAATTAGAGATGTACGGCCCCACGGTGGGTGCCAAACTGTGTGAGATACTTCTCGTCGGAGACTCGTTCCACACAATAGAGCACGTCGCGTCACGTGCTGTTCCTTAGCGGCGGAGCAACTTGAAACGCTACAGCAGATGATAGTCAGAAGGGCATCGGTGTGGTACCGGTTGACGACCCTCCGACGATCAAGTTAGGTGGTGGTAGGTGAGATTTGCCTTGCGCCGCAAGGATTAGGTCAAAACAATCAAATTGTTCGTTTTCTAGGTTAAAGCGTCATACCTGATTTGGTGGGTCAAGTGCCCCTTTTATAGTTCCTTGATCGAGGGTTCATCGACTGGGCTAGCATGAGGCTAGGCTTAATGGGCTTTTCACTCGGCCCGTAAAGGACGAGGTCCTTATACTGTTGGTTCGGATGGGCTTGTTCCCATGTGAGTTGGCCCGGTGTGAGCGCAGCCCATAAGTGGGCTATTTTTACCCTTTACAACTATAAAAATAAAATTTATATAATCATCAGTGATATTTAATGTTATATATGTAAAAATTTCTTTTGGTTTATTTTAGGTCCTATTACAATGTTATTTTTTTAAATTTTTGTCTATTTTTATTGTGATTTTCAAATTTTAAAAGCTTTTTTTAACTTTTCATTTTGCTTCTTTAACTTTTTATTAAATTCACCATTCTATGTGGAAATTATAATTGTAGAGTTTTGTTGATAGAGTTATTTGGTGGCTTTGCCTCATTTGCTAAACTACCTCCATAAACGTAGCAAATCACATGAAATTTTATCAGTCAATAAAATAGTTTTTTTCCCTTCTTTTTATTATACATTTCTTCGAAATATTTACACTAAAAATCAAATCGGTGCCCCTAATTACAACTACAACTAAATATTGAGATAAATTATAAACATGGATTTGTTTAGGCCGTATATGGTGGTGTCCTTTTTTTAGACAAAATTACCCCGTAGGAAATTCTTTAACCCTTTTAATCCTTTCTAATTTTTTATTTGATTTTTAATTTTTAATTTCAAATTTATTACTATAATTATTTTTTGAATTCCGGCGATTCTCTCTTCAATTTCATATTCAATTTCCCCTTAATTTTGGTTTTGTTTCCATATTAATTTCAATTTTCAAATTATTTTAAATTTCTTAGTTGTATCTGATTCAATTTTTTTCTTCAAAATTTCGATTTTCCGCCTAATAAACAACTATATCCATCTTCTTCTTCTTTTTTTCCTTCAAATTTTCGATTCTTAAAGATGTTTTTCCCTCTTGTATTTTGTCGGCTATGTTTTCTTCCTCTTTGTGCTTCTTCTTCCATTTATTTCGTTCTCTTCATCGACTATTACACATTTTGATTTTTTTCCATCATTGTTACAAATTTAAATGCCACCAAATCAGCCCCATATCTCACGTTTTTAGTTTCCTTTTGTATTTTTTTTCTTTCAATTTTTCAGAATCTTCATAATGTATTTCCCTCTCGTTTTCCTTTATAGCCGTGTTTTCTAATAATTCGTGGTCCTTCTTCCATTGTTTTTTCGTTCTCTTCATCTCGTGTTCATCTTGTTTTTAATTTTTTTAACATTTTGGTGATAGGTCGTTCGATCAAATTCAAGTTGTTCGTTTTTTGTCTTTTACTTATGTTTTGACATAATGGAATTAAAATTTTTAGTTGCGTTTATTTAAAATGAATATTATTAAATATTTATCTTTTATGAATTTAACAGGTTTTCCATTAATTTTATAAGATGTAAATGTTTATTGAGAATAAACGTTATTGAATCTATACTTTTTCAGTTTTCCATAAGTTAAAATATTATTCATGAGTGTAAACATTGAACAAAAATAAATGGTTGTCAATTTAATTGTTTTTCTCTTTTAATAATGTTTTCTATATTTTTCATATTATGTTTAATTTATTTCACAATGGAACTAAAATAAACATTATTAAATATTTATATAACTCGTTGGTTATATTTGTGTCTTTTTACAATGGTTTTTATACTTTACGGTAATATATTCAAGCATCACACTTTCTCTTACACAGCAAAGGAAAAACATGTTGGAAAAAACATTATTAATGTTTAGGTTAGTTGGAATAAGACTCCAAATACCTATGTTAATGATTTTCATTTAATATAACCAAACATTCGTTATGGTGACAATGATATTCGAAAAGGCCCTCGAATAGTCACATGTATCGCCAATAGTTGCGTTGATGAGAAGTAACTATTGGATATGATGGTTATAAGAATGAATGGTTTCCAATACAATTGTGACTTATCACAAAGTGACTTTATGAATGGATGTATCCGTTGGATGGATAGTGACTGTTGAATAAAAGTGGTTATTTATTCAATAGATGCAACCTTCCATAAATGTAGTTATTTATTCAATAGTTACAACTTTTTATAAAGGTGGTTACTTATTGAATAGATGCAACTTTTCATAAAGGTAGTTAATTATTCAATAGTTACAACTATTGATAAAAGTGATTACTTATTGAATAATTACAACCTTTGACATAAAGCCACAATTAAAGGTCATTTTTATTCTAAATGTAGTTATTTACTAATAGATATGACTTTTCACAAAAGTTACTTTTAAGAGTCATGACTATGCCTATAAATAGGCCTCCATATTTCATAATAACACACTTGGAAAAATACAAGAGAGAATTCTCTAATATTTCTCTCTACTTTCACATAGTGTTATTCTGTTGGATTTACTCTGCAACTTTGGGATTGAGTTTCGTTCAAGTTTTTGGTTCGACTATCAAGGTTAGTAAAGTGATTTATTAACTTTGGTTAGAAGTGTTGTATCTTGGGAGACTATTGTCCATTATCTGTAGCACCTAAGCAGTGGGCAAATATTATCTTAAGGAAATTTTCATATCTGCATACCTCACTTTATTTTAAATTTCCTTCACTTATATTTATTTGATTTAATGTTCCTATATGCCATTCTTCTTTTATCTATTCTTTAGCAAATCGTTTAGAAATTTTACCAACAAAACATATCAATTATAAATTAATGTTGTCAATCATGCTCTATTTTGAAATATAGCAATTTGAAATGTAATTTCCCCCACAAGAAACAAAAATTATGTTTAAAATTCAACACTAATAATAACCGTATGTTCTAAAATCAAAATAACACAACATTTTCTTGATGTAGCTTTTTTGTGTTTCAAGTAAGGTTGTTCAAAAAAACCAGTGAACAGACGAATCAGACCGAACCGACCGGTTCGGTTTTCTCAATAATCTGGTTTATCACGGTTTGAAAAAAGAAAAACCGATTGAATTTTGGTTTTTACTGGTCATGACTTTTTTTATCCAACAAAACTGAAACGAACCGGTCTTTTAACAAAATAATAAAATATCTAAATTTTATATATTAAAAAATCTAACAATTTTATATTAAAAACCCTAAATTTTCTAGCAATTTCTCACCACCACCTGCATTAAAAGGGGAAAAAAAACCCCTACAACTTAGAATTCTCTTGATGTTCGCTGCAAGCCACTTTCCTCACTAATCTTCTATTCCATTCACACTTCTCACCATCGTAATCTTTGTTGTGTAGAGTCATCATCGTTATCACCTTCAAATTTTAGAAATCGATATCGAGATATCATATAAAGATTCGCAAGCCACCACCACCGCCGTCTCTTGAAGTCGATAGCTAAATCATTCCCGATCTTTATTTTGCCAAATTTGTTTCTTCAGTTTTTTTCTTTCAATTTCCACAGATGATTAATGGTGCTATTGATTTCCTTATAGTTTATGGTTGTGAATTGACATTTAGATAATAAATCTCTCATCTAAGACATCTCTCCTTTCTTTGATCTGCTTTCTCTCTTGAATATTTTTTTCCCTTTTTTTTTTATCTCTGTTTCTTTTTTCATAGATCTGTGTTCTCTCTCGATGCAAGCCAAACCGGAAAAACCGAACCTATAAACCAAAAATAGTCATGAACTGAATGAAACCTGTTTCCCAAAAAATTATGAACCGAGTGGTTCACCATTTATCAAAACCAAAGTTCACAGTTCGGTTTTATTTTTGTCCAAAACCGGACCAAGCCGAACCGTGCACAACCCTAGTTTCTAGCACTCTGGTATTATTCACGGATTCAATACATTTGGTTGACTGAAAATATTGAAGTGTGGTTGCGATTCCTGAGGTTGTGAGCTGTCACTGCTTTTTTATTCTTCAAACTCCTTAAATCAATAAATATTTATCATGAGCACAGAAAAATATAGTCAAATATGTATTCATGTTTAACAAAAGTAAATATTTATAATAGATTATTCAGGACAGTTTCAAATATAGATGATAATTAAACAATATTTAACAAATATAAATATTTACTTATTTTCAATAAATATCGCTGTGATGATGCTTTTGTTTACTTCCATATTATGTGGTTCTTCTTGTTCGTATGAGTTTTCTTCTTCAATGCTTTCTTCATCCTCAATGTCTTCCTCCTCGTTTGAGTTTGCATAGTATTCAGATTCTTCCGTAGTTTCTTATCCTTTTTCAGTCATTTTCTTTTTTCTACTACCAGATTTTGTTTCATACTTCATGATGAAAAAGAATAAAAAAAAAATTTAAAACAAAGAAAATATGTAATCTGCAAAACCTTATTTTTCTGTCATAAAAATTTCATTTTTTTGCAATAACGTACCTCGTCTATCGTTTCTGAATCTAAATTTTCTTCAACCCCCGGGCTTTTCTCTTCCGATTGCTTCTTTTCTTCCACATTGTCTTGTAAGATCAGTCTCTTTCTTGCCATTAATATATGGTTTTTGTCCACCATCTTCTCTTTTCTCTCTCGCCTATTTTCTGAATCTTCTCATAACGTTTTTCAGAAATCTTTGGTTGATTTCTTTTCTCTTGAGATTGCTCATTTTCTTCATCATTTTATTTCATGATCGGTCTCTTTCTCGCCATTAAGATTTGTTGTTTTGCAACCATGATTTATTCTCTTCTCTTCTCAGAAAATTTTCAGATTTGTTTCTTTGTGATTTTGAATTTTGAGAGATAACAAATCTTTGTATTTTCAGTTTTCCCTTTCCCTCGTAATTTTCCTTTCATCCCACATCATCCCACAATTTCCGCTTGCTGATTTATTTTTTTAAATGGCACGTTCTTCTAAAATCGGCACCAATCTTATCTCATGTCAGGGGAGGTTATTTTCGTCAATTGCATTGAGCATGCGGTGGTGGTTGTCTAGAATTGTAATTAATTAGTCCATCTCAACATTGGTTTAATTATGATTAGTTTTTTTATTATTAATGAAATTAGCCCTATTTCTTCTCGGTTATTTGTTGATAATTATATATTTTTATCATTATCATTTTAAGTTTCTATCCTCATAGGAATTTT
This sequence comes from Gynostemma pentaphyllum, assembly GCA_028015215.1. Lineage (NCBI taxonomy): Eukaryota > Viridiplantae > Streptophyta > Magnoliopsida > Cucurbitales > Cucurbitaceae > Gynostemma > Gynostemma pentaphyllum. Next base: position 15,435,428 of record CM051354.1, read on the forward strand.
CGTTTGGAATATTAAAACGGTTAAAAAAATGGGTACCAATGGTAGAATGCAACTGGATGTCTAGTTCTTCTTACAAAATATCAATAAAAAAAAAGCAGATTCCTAGATCTTCAAAGGGTTCTTCTTCCCACATATTTTCAAACAAAAATAAAAACAAAAAATGATACCCCCAAACCTCTACCCACACCATAACCATTGCCTACATCTTCATCACCAATTTTTTTCTCTTGATGAAATCGTCAGATCTCTTTGTGGCAAGCCTTGTTGACGATGATGGCTTCTAGCGTATAGAGGATAACGATGCACAAGAGTTGAAAACAATAATGGCTTCCGAATAAAAAGAGACATAATAGAGATAAAGAGAGATGAAAAGTTTGAAATTCTGGAAAATGTAAAAAATGGTGGATGAAAAATGAGAGAGATAGAGAAGAAAATGAAGAAGAAGAGGGCAATTAGATGGAAGATATGTAGGTGGAGTAATTAATGGGTTAATTAATAGGTTGTGGAAAGTGATGGGTGTGTAATTAATATAAAGAGGTATTTTTCTATTTTAAAAAATTTGGAAAGAGAATATGATAAAAATTGGGTATTTTTGATATATTGAAACATGTTGGTTATTTTTTAAAATAGGAGTTGATGAGTGGTTACTAGTGATAATTTATATAAAATTAATTATAGTATTTAACTTCTATATATTTTATGTTATTTATTAATCTATATTTTATATAATATGTAAAAAATTTGTCTCAAATAGCATAAATCTGCATACTAATTACTAAAATGTCATATTTTTTTAAAAATTACTCAAATAGCATAATTATAGTTCAATAAATTATTGAACTATAATTCAATTAATTATTGAATTATTGTTCATAGGTATTTTTAACAAATTTATTTGTTTTTTGGTTTTTTAAGTTCAAGGTCAATAATTTATTGAACTATTTGATATTTGATATTATTATTTTCAATGAATTTACTAAAAAAATTAATTTTTTTAGTTCAATAAATTATTGAACTATAATTATGCTATTTGAGTATTTTTTGAAAAGTTCAAACATTTCAGCAATTAGTATACAAAAATATACTATTTCAACAATTGCCCCTAATATGTATAGTTTTATTATAACAAAAAATGAATCTTACTACTCCAAAGAAAAAAAAATCTTACTATGGTTCAATCTACTCTCAAATTTATTTTTATTATCATGCTTGTTACATATAACAATAATTTTGATTGGTTTATTATGATTTATAGGTGTTTAATTCATTTATATGATACGGATTAAAAAAATCATTTATAAGGTAGATTATGATTAAATTAAGTTATCGGGAAAGTTTCATTCAAAATGTCTAAAAATTCACCTACGTTTCCATCGTTTCCGTGATTTTTTCGGGAATCTCCGTCGACATTGACATTTCCATCCACATTTCCGTAAATTTGAATCTCAATATTTCCGTCGACATTGACATTTTACTTCTTATTAAAACCAACTATATTTTGTATAATTTAACCAAAATAAATTAATAAAAAATAAGAGAGGAATAGAGGAAATATAAACTTAGTTTGAATAAAAAATATTTTTTTAATCATAGATTGAGATGATGATTGGCTTAAAAACGAATTATCTAAGTTTAGAAAATATTTATTTGAGTTAATTGAATCAAAGATTAAGATTAGGTTTGAATCTTATTGTGGTTATCTCTTAACTAGGTTATTGGTTAGTTTTAGACTAGGGTTTTGGGCTACACAAGCCTAAATCGAGTTTAATTCTTTATTTTGTCACCTTGTTGTTGATTGGTTTTCTAAACCCGTTTTTGAAAAAAGAAGAAAAATAGTATAGCCATAGGTGAGAGAAATGATAAAAGAAAGGGGCAAAAGAGTAATTTGGCAATCTCTATAATGTTGACTTGACATCCTTTATCAATCTCTCTGTCTCTGGATTTCAAGCGTGCAATTCATCTCCCACACTCTCTTCTGTTCATCAACAACTCTCCATTTTCTGAATCTCTCTCTCTCTAAGTTTTCAAATCCTTCTGATCCTCACTGGACTAAGCTAGAAGGTAAACGCCTGCTTAATTCTTTGAATTCCTATGCAAGTTCTGATTTTTATTTGATGGGTTTAATTCCTTTTTTTCTGTTTCTCTCTTGATTGTTTTTCTCGATTGTTTCTTCATTTTCTATGAATGAATTGGGAGAAAATTTAGGAGTGGCGATATTAATTGGATTAGTAATTCTCCTCTGTGTTTAATTAATTGTTCATTCGTTCTCTGTTAGCTTCGCAATTGAAATTTGAAAGTATAGTTTTCTTTCCTCTCTGTTGCTTTACCAGAAAATGTAGAATTCCCATAATCTGTTATTATTTCCTTTCTGTGAAATGAAAATTGAAATCTATTGGAAAAGGAAGAAAATGTTATTATTTTTTAATTTTGGTTCTCTTTATGGAGCTTTAAAGATGGTTTTGATGCTTAGTTCATAGATTAAAATTCACATTTTGTTACGTATCTTTTTCTTCATACTCAACATTGTAAATTTTAATGGCCTGCCCATCGATTTTGTAGTGGAGATTGTAAACACACGAATACTGTCTTGCCCTTTTGCAGGAATCTGGTTTCAATTATCGGAGCGAATACCGTGGGATAAACGAATCTACATAGAGAGAAAATAATATGCCTTGGTTGAGTTCTACTGTTGATGTGTTTCACAAAGTTGTGCGCCTGAAGATATGTTGCTGGTTTATTTTATAAATTATTAGTTGTCCCATTAAACCTTTCTTTCTTTCGTGTCTAGCTTCTTCTTCATATCATCCATGGGATCCAATCACTTTTTTATCATTGTCTCTGATATATACATTAGTTGAAGTCAGAAAACAAGTCTGTTTTAAACTCCTTTTCTTCCCATCTTAGGAATTCAATCTGTTTTTCTTCTTAGTTTGCTTAACATTTTCTAAATCTCTTCTTTTGTGTGGTACGTACCCGGGTTATCTCTTTTGGTTTCTCTACTGTGAAGGTTGACGATCTTATTGGTCTGTTTAATTTTGTATTCGCTTCTGTCTCACCTCATACTTGATTTCTAGCTCACTAAAGGTTCTGAAGTAGTTATGGTGTGCCAAGCAGCGAGCCAAACACGATTTCGAGCATTAAAATATGAAAATGGGATTGCAGGGATGCCAAGAATTATAGTTAAAGTGATTGCATGTTTCCAACCTCTTCAGAATTGCCAGGTTTGTGCTGCTTAACATTGTCACCATTCTTTTGATAAATTATTTCTCTTCTGTTTAATTGAAGTTGAAGTTTACTGATATCTTGGAGCTATATTGTTTCTGGTTGGGTGTTTGTTTTTTTCAGGCTGAGTACTTCCGCCATTTGCTTAAACCTGTCACGTAGATCGACTTTGTGATTCTTGTGATAAACTTGAGCTGGAATTCTCACTTTTGTTCTTTTAGTTATTTGTTTCTGAAAGAATCAGTGTGTATTTGAAATTGGGGGATCAGATACATATATTAGGTGATTGTTTTTTGTTGGATGGTTAAGACTGGGGATTCTTGGCGTCAGCCTGGGCATTCTGCTGGGAACCTGCCCAATTTTAATTGCAAGAATGAGTTTCTCAGGCTTCATTGTATTAACCCAGACACTTGCATGTCTCCAGCACAAATGAAATTGCAAGGTTCTGCTAATCCTCACATCCCGGGTTTGCAAGCAGAACCGAAGAGTGGGTTGTTTAGTTTCCCATCTCATTTCCAGACCATGCGTCCTCATGTGAATCCTTACATTAAAGAAAACTACCATGAGTCTTCTTTGGGACTTGCTCATATGCCTTTGCCTGGTTCAAATACTGAGTTTCTGAAGAGAGAATTCATTATCTTTAATCAGTCTGGGAATCAAACAAGTGTGATGTATAGTTCTGGTTGTCCTCGTGTTCAGAGTCCCATCTCTATCAGTGCAAAAAATTGCAGTTATGGTTTAAATGATGATGATGGAGAAGAAGCTAGGAATATTGATTTGAAGAATTATTTGTTTCACAAAGATCCTTTGAAAAATGAAATTGTTGGTGAGGAGAGTGAGATGCATGAAGACACAGAAGAAATAAATGCCTTGCTTTATTCAGATGATGACAACAACTATAACAGTGATGATGAAGTGACTAGTACTGGTCATTCTCCGCCGCTGATTAAGGGACTTTATGATGAACAAACTCAAGAAATGAATGAGGAAATTGCTAGTTCTGATGGCCCCAGAAAAAGGCAGAGACTGCTAGATGGTAGGCACAAGAAGTTGTCAGACACCACACTTTCAGTGAAAGTAGAAGGATTTGAGAAATGCGGAATCGATATGAAATCTAGCTGTACTATTGGCCAGAGTCAAATAGATTCTGGTATAGGCAATCTATCATCGAAAAAAGACAAGATCCGAGAGACTTTGAGACTTCTTGAGAGTCTGGTTCCTGGTGCTGAGGGCAAGGATCCGTTGTTGGTCATTGACGAGGCTATAGACTACTTGAAGTCTCTAAAGTTGAAAGCAAAAGCTTTAGGGGTGGCTGCCACCCCTCCCTCTGTGTGATGTCGGTCAAGGATGCGAGGGAAGGGAGAAAAAGGGATAACCAAAGATTTCTTTGCCAGAATCATTGTTGAATTTGAAATCATTATGGTGGCTTAGCTGTCATGGGACCCCAGTTTTATCTCTCTCAGAGGCATGAAGTACTGTACATAATGGGCTACTAAAGGAAAATTAAGTGATATATGCAGATACTGCATTTTGCTTGTAAGCATTGAAGGGGAAATTGCTTTGTTTGTTGACTAGAAAAATGATTATCAATCCCCTTTAAGGGGAATACAGATTAAAGGAATCACTCAGATTTGACCAGTTAAGAGATGACAATGGAGATATATGCTGTAGTTTGAGGACCCCTCTTGTGGAAAATTGTTGAGAATCCCCATGAATTTAGTGCATGCGCATTTGGTTACTAAGGCCCCCACCACCCACTCCCTTCATTCTCCTTACCTTTCACACCTTTTATGGATAAAAATGGAGATAATAAAGTTTTTTTTTTTTTTTTTTTTTTGTAAAAGTGTTATCTTTAGTGCAAGAAATGCTGAGAAAATAGGGTAATGTTTCATGATTATATGGTGGAAGGTGAGCTGGAGTTTTGCCCTTTAATCAAGTATGTCGTAAAGGTAAGCTTGTTTTTACTCGCAATGTGGGAAGGGAAGTGATTGCTTTTTGTACAGAAAGTTGTGGTGAGGGGCAATTTTACTTTGGTGCTCGTGAGGAATTTCTCAGCAGTTGGCTCTTCATTTTTGTTGTTTCTAATGGTCTTGTGGGTTTGTCAGTTTTTGAGTGTGAATGAATAATTGGTGGATGAATGTGTTTGTTCTACATTATTGTACATTTTCCACCATTTAGCTATCTTCTTGTTACTTTGGAATTTTTTTCTTTTTGTATTTTGTTATTTTTACTACTATGGTTTGCTTGTACTCCACGTTTGTAATAATTTAAGTTTGCATTTTTATAGAACTTGCTGTCGGGTGCTTGTGATTTTTGTTGATGTACTGTAATTAAACGAGGACTGTACTTAATTTTACTATTTGCCTATTTGTCTGAGAAAATGCACAGATCTATTATTGTTGTGCATTATTAGTGATTCCAATAATCAAGAACATAGAGATAACGCCGTAGGGCGTGTTTGGTTTGTGGGTTCTGGTTGTTAAGTATGTGATTGTTAAGACTGTCTTTGGATTGTGCAAAACAGTGGTTTTATTAAGTCTGAATTAAAGCAAAATGTGTTGAAATTGTGAAAATGAATGAGTTTGTTAAGCATGAGGTGGGTTAAAAAACCCATCATCTTAGGTTTCAAAATTGAGAGACAAATGCCGGTTAGGTTTGTGTAACTCTTAACTTTTTACTTGAACCCATAAACTAAATGCATCTGTGTTCTACTGTACAACATGAATTCTCGCAAGCGTCATGTTGAATTCGTAGTGATGTTGATGTAAAATGTAGTGCAATTATTTTTTTGGACAATTACTAAAATAACATATTTTTACATGCTCACTAAAATGTCAGAATTTTATAAAAATCTCTCCGAATAGCAGTTTAATTAACTATTGAACTATATTCAATAATGAAATATTACATAACTAATTGAACTAAAAAGAGACAAAAAAAAAACTCAATAAATTCATTGAAAATAGTTCAAATAATTTTTTTTAAAAAAAGGCAAAAAAAAGCCAACAAATTTATTAAAAATAATAATGAAAAATATTACATGCTATTTGAGTAATTTTATAAAATCTCAGTAATTAGTACTTAGAAATATTCTATTTGAGATAATTTCTACTATTTTTGTTGAGTTTGATCTTCAACTTGAGATTTTAGGATGATTTGTAACTGAATTGTTAAACTTAGAACATGTATACTATACATTTTTATGAAAGGAGCCAACAACATGATGTCCAGTTATTATATATTTAAATATTTTGCCTTACACTCCTATTAAATGACTTGGTAAATAAATGGAATTTAATCAAATGTTATTTATTTAGGTTTAATTATAAATCTAGTCCTTATAGTTTGGGGTCTGTTTCGATTTAGTCTATATAATTCTAAGTTTCAATTTGATCTCTATGATTTGACGTCTGTGTCAATTTAATTCCCATGGTTTTAAAAGATTCAATTTAGTTGTTATGGTTTGATAAAACTCATGAAATATCCCTTTCATTATCAAAAGGTTAACTAAATTTTATGTGTTTGTTTAAAGTAGTGTAACCACATGATTAAGACAGCTGGCAATTTTGTCTTAACCAACGGGCAAATGTAGTAACAAAAATGATATTTTATGAGTTTTTATTAAATTATATGGATTAAATTATAACTTTAAAAACTATAAAGACTAAATCGACAGGACTCCAAACCGTAGTAATTAAATTAAAATTTTTAAAACTATTTAGGTTAAATTAAAAAATATCTCAAACTATAGAGACTGAATTTATAATTAAATGAAATAAAAGGAGTTTTATTTCAAATGGTATTGACTTATAATAGAAAAACATTATATTAGACAATGCCCACAAAAATATGTTGAACGTATTACGTTGAGTGTAAAATTGTGGTTACATAATATGACACGTTCAGTTCACCCAAAAAATAAATGTACCTTAAAAAAATTTGAACAATGGAAAAAATCAATTAGTCATTAAAAAAAAATCATTTTCCTCCACTGAATATTTGAATCAAAGAAACAAATTCTGTCTTTCTCATAAAGAAAAAGGTAGTTTAGTCCATTCCAACTCAGTTAGCAATTTGACATAAGTCCTATTAACAAAGAATAAGTGTTGTGAAATTGACTAAGGCACTCTTTTGGTTTTGGCCACTCAATCTTTGTGAAGTGGATTTGGTTATTTTGTAGCCTTTCATTATCCAAACAATCTGTCTCAGAATTGGAATTGGAATTGGAATTGGGGAACACTGTAACCATCCTTGTTTGTCTCCCATGCAAAACCCTTTCACAAGTTGCCCACTTCTGAAACCCCTGGATTTTCTTGTTTTTCTTCTTCTTTTATTAGTGGGATTTTGACTTTTTTTTTTTTGGGTCCACTTTCATGCAAATCTTAGCAAACCGGGCTCGGTTCGGTTTTCGATTCAAGCAAATTTTGATGCAGTTAAAGATCTTTAACATAAAATAATCCGGTTTAGTATGAAAATATTGACCAAATAGACTGATGCTGTGAATGCATCATCCCAAAACTCCATTGATAGGGAGGCTTTGTGATAGGAGAGATAAGCAGGTTTCAATAATATGTCTATGTTTTCTCTCTATGATTCTATTTTATTATGAGATGTGGGGGCAGGTAAGTCTATGAAAGATTCCATGCCCCAATTAGTATGAAAACTTTTGTGTTTACGATATTCTAAACTTTGAGATTTGAATTGAACAGATGCTTACAAGGTTTCGGATTTGGTTTGTAAGAAATAAATCAAAATATATCTTGAAAATACACATCAACAAAAGTAATGTAGTATTTAAAACCGTTTCTAGAACGAGTACGGGAGGTTCCGATAGATGAGAGACAACAAGTTGTAAGGAAGTTTATGACTTTTAGCTAATTGACAAGAGTATCAAAATAAAATATGTTTATTTATGGAAGCAAAGAGATTACACTTTTTGAAGAACATGTCTAGTTTTACAGAATTGACATGGCCTAATCTCCTATGGCTATGCCAAAGATCAAAGCAAGAAGGTAGTGAAGTTTTGAGATGTTGCTTCTAAAAATGGAACCTGTAAAATCCTTCATGGATGTCCCTTTGAAATAGAAGTTTGCAACTGATATTGTCTTTCACAAGAAAAAGGGAAGGGTGAAACTCAAAGTAAACATTATTTTCTTTGACCAACACATTTAAGGTTTTTGGTTCTATGAGGAAAGTGAAGTAAATTGTTGAGATAAAATGCATTTTTTGTAGAGGGAGAGAAAAGAGTAGTTTGGTAAGTGTGAGAGATGGATAAACCTGTGTCGTTTCCAACTCGGATCTTACCATTGACATGATATTCACTTTCAATGTTCAAGTTGTTGAAATCATAGCATATTTAGATCAGTTGATGTTATATTATAACTGCTGTCATCTAATTTCCATTATGGTAATAATTTGCACCTGGAGGAGAAGGATTCAAGTTCTAATTGTTGTTTTGATTGCTAGCCATGAAAGTTTAGATAAAAAACGTTGATAGCATTTTAGAGCATTGTGGCCGAAACAGCCACATAGTCGACATTGTGGCCTAAAATTTTAGTTCAGTTTCTTTCTCCTCGGGCCTTTTTCACGTCCTCAGTTGTTGGAGGACTAATCAGTTTCTTTCTTCTCTTGTTTCTGAGTTTTTAGGTCCACAAAAGGGACAAACGCCCAAGTATTAACTATATTTCTCTCTAACATTGGAGCTGAGACCCCTTTGATAGTTTGTTTTCTGGTTTTCAAGGTAATAGCAGAGACCATAAAGTCATATTCTGGATCAAGGCTTTGAGGAATGCACATGATGTGATCTTCTTCCGAGATTTCGTGTTCAACGGAGGAGAGGAAGTTCGCTATACATTTCATCTTTGCCTGGAATTCTTTCATACTGAGTCCATCTTTCTTCAGGTTTTACATCTTGGGCTTAAATTGCATTACTTTGGCCAAATTTTGGGTTGAAATCATGGAGGTGGTGCCTTGCTAGATATCTTTAGATGTCATACAGTCAACTATTTCTGAGAGAACTCCTTTTGTCATGGAGCCTTTTAGCCAACAAGGAAAAGCTTATCTTTCTTTTTCTAATGAATAAATTTCTGGTTTATAGTATATTCAGTCATTTGTCCAGTGGTCAGAACATATTTAGAGCATATCTTCATCAATGCATTGTTTAAGTCCATGACCTTTGATTGCCATCAGAGCTTGAAATTTTCCATAGAATGAAGTTATTGTCTCCAAGTTTGACTGTTTTCGTACGATTTCCAAGAATAACGAAGGAATCAACCTCATTAGTAGGTAGACTATTGGTTGACAGTGATAGCAGGATTTCCAGCATTCTTGATTGTAGACGATGACGCCAATGCCGAAGAGGATCGTGAGTAGGCAGCGAGCCTTTTCGTGGTTAATCTGAACCACATTAAACTTTTTAAGAGGGAATATCTGATCACAGGGACGAGTTTTTATCATCGATATCTTGTGATCAAGGAACTGCACTTCTATATAACAGATGAAAATTGATTTAATCCTTTACATATCAATGTGCTTGCTATCATTAGGAAATTTATCAAGAAAAAGACGCATTCAGTTAAATCGTATTTCATGTAATGTATTATTTCTATTGCGCGTGCTTATCTTAATTATGTCGAGAAAGGTAATTAGAGTATATGCAGATGGGAATTTCCATTTCAAGAAATAATTATTCTTCTTACCATAATAAATGAACTGGCAAAATAAAAAGACAACCAAAAGGATGCTAAGTAGTAAAGTCAGAAGACAAATCCATGATGCTGAAAATGCAGAAAACGTTTCAATCTTCCCCGCCCTCTCTTTCACCACTCCACCCAGCAAGAAAGATTCCGAATAATCAGTGTTATCCCATACTATGTTTCCTTCTTTGTTTTCTTTTTATGATATTGAATTTCTCCATCGTCTTTGTGCCTTTCTGCTCTTCTCTTCTGTAGTTGGAACTTGGCTAGTTAGTTCTTCGTTTTCCAGTACTGCAGTCATCTTGGTTAGCTTACTTAGTTTCTTCCATCCACTGCTCCATGATGATGTCTGTTTCTGCTTCAGAATCTTCTCAAACTGCCCCTGTAAATTTTCTAAGTTAGCTTGGAGCTCACGGTAGTTCGCCTTCACAGTATCGAGTTCGAATTTTAGTGTGTTTATGTCTTTCTTAGCTGTTGTCCATCCATCTTGGAATGACTGTGGTGTCCCTTCAAGGAGTGTTTTTCTGCTTGAAGCAATATGGGATTCACCAGCTTCTTTGAATGAGTTGTTGGTTAACACATTGTTTATTTTCATTTGCTCACAGAAGAGGACTTGAACAACAACTCGCAATGGAAGTCGTTCATTTTGTGCAGCGTGCGTACACGCATCAACAGACAGCTTTCGGCAGTCCATCACTCGGCACAACCGCTTCCTTTCATGTTCAGACAGTGTTGGATGTGCCTGTTAGTTGTAGCAACAGGCAATGACAAAAAAAAAAGGTCATTGAAAAAAAATTGAAATGGAAAGTGATTGTTAACATAAATCCTGGAAAACGGAAGCTTGCTACAATTGGATAGAATAAATTTACATTCTACTTACCTTGAGGTAGGAATCGACAGCTCGATAAAGTCCATCATCACATGATCTGGAAGATTCAGGCAAGGCCTCTGCCAGGACTTGAAACTTTGTCAAAGAGAGGTTTCTATCTTTAGCCACCTCTGTGAGATAGCTATCCACAAGCCTTGCCACTCTAATCTTTGCATTTTGGCCTGAACCGCCACTCCTTTGAGATCCTTCCAAGATGTCTTTGTCTGAAGAGCATTGTGCACTAGGACTTGAACTTTCGGTTATTTCTTGGATGAGAAAATAATCCAAAAGCCTTTGAACAAGATCAACATCATAGATGGTCTCGGTTGTATTAAATGAGGGAATTATAAGGTCCGGAAGTGTAGCCTGTTCAAACTGCATCCCCACCCTTTTTTCCAGTTCAGTGACCAATGCTGGAGCAACTTTCAACACAATTGCCATTCTCAAAAGTTGCATAAGGAAGCTGCACGAGACACTATCCTTCTGTGGTGGAAGTATGCTGATCAGACTCTCGATAATCATTCTTCGTTCTTTCGCCTGAAAAGTCGAAATTTCGTCTTTAGGATTAACCACAACCAAATGAAGTCCGCCATTCCAATTGTAGCTGCTACTACTGGCATTACCATTACGACAATTTGGAGTCTCTGTGCCTGATTTATTCCCATAATTTATTAGACCTGGAAGCCATTTAGATGCATAGTACACAATTGAAGCTCCAATAAGTTCAAAACTCATCCCTTTCACCTTTATAGCAGTGACGACTCTCACAAAGTGATCAATCCTCAGGATTGAGACATCTTCAAACCACCAATCAGGAGGAGCATTAAGATTTTTACCATGGCTCTGACCCTTCACTTCATCCCGTTTTGTACCTGAAATATTCTGAGGCTCAACAGTATAAGCCCATCTTACTGCATTTGGATTGGCACAAGCTTTCCAAGCTATGGAGTCGCTACATCTTCGAACAATTTGAAGATTTTCTGCCCATGGTGAAAGCTGCTCGCAATTTTTCAAGACAATTATCGAGTCACTCCAAGATGATAAGACCACATAGCTCAAAAATGCTTCAGTTTTGAATATCAAGTTCCCTTCTTCATAATCTTCGGTCATTTCAAGGTACTCTGCAGCACATCTCAGGCCAGAGATATTAGCCGATGTTAGATCAACAGTAATTCCATAGCAAAACTTCGCTGCTAGTAGAAAAGCCTCATGCCCTCCAGGAAGGTCATTCATTACAATTTTACTCAATTCGGCATCCCTCGCTTCATACACGATTCTTGCCATCTTTCCACTCCTAGAAAAAAGTAGATACTTTCCAATAACAAGAAAAAAATTTGGTCAGAAAATTCAATTTTACATCGTCGATAATAATCTTTTCACAAAACACTGAATTCAATACCTTGAAAAAACAAACAACAACGACAAAATTGAGTAGAAAAATGGTACTACCTTATGTAAATAGAAATTTACATCATCAACTTGAACAAGAAGATCACTTGAAATATCTGTTGATACATGCCTATTTTCAAGCAAACACAAGAGCTAAATACATCAGAAGCTTAAAATGGTAACTTAATTGATACTAATTCTAACAAACTTTTCGACAAATAGGTAAGGTTCACTTCAACCAGTAAGGATCCGTTTGAGATAACTTTTGAAAGTGTTTTTAAAAAATAAAAAAAAAAAGTTTTTAAACACTTCCAAAAGTTATTTCAAACGGGCACTGAGTTAGACATACCAAGATTGATCTTTTAGCTCAAACCCATCAGTCTTGAAGCCATGTTTGCTTGGACTAAGCAGTCCATTACCATATTCTCTTCTCCTAACTGACTCACTCTCTGATTCCCACATGATTGAAAACCCAACAAAAAAAAAAGGAAAAAAGTGTTCTTTGAGAATTTAGCAGAGGAGAAATGATTATCATATAAAAGAGTAGAAGGCATTGGCAAAGAAAATGGGGAAAAAAACAGAGATTGGATTGGAAGTGAAAAGAATAAGAAATCCCACATGGGGTTTCTTGGATTTATCTAGTTGAAATGTCGGGTTAGACAGTTGTTGAATGAATTAGATTGATTTTCAATCACGGGCCATGAATTTGATAGATTTAGACCAGTAGCTTGACAGTGTCATTCATTGGATCCTTCTCTTTTCAATATTTTTTTTCTTTCAATTTCAGACAGCTTGATATCAATCTTTCCTTGTGTTTTTTTAATGAATTTTTTCTGTTTTCATAGAAATTTGATTACTTTTTTAAGAAGGTTTCGAACTATATCTTCGTGTCAAGCTCTGCCAATAACGACCATAACGTAATGTTTGAAAACTACGTTGGTATTTAGCTTCACACTGGACTTTGTTAACTGTATGTATATTGGTGGAGTTTTTTTTTTAAATAGTAACTACTTACTTTCTATTTGATCTCATACAAAAATTCATTGTAAGGTTTGTTGACCCTCTTCTTGTTTATTAAATTTTATTGACCAGATGATGATGCCATTACTCTATGAAATGCTAAAAATATCCTCTCTTTTTTATTTTCCCTTAACTTTTCCATTTTCCCCTCGTTCCATTGTTCTTATACTTTTTTTGTTTAATGTTGTTTTTAAGATCTTAGACAAAAATTCTAATATCTGAACATAAATGGGCAATCCTCAAACCAAAATTCCAATCTCAAAGTAAAAAAAAAAAAAAACAATCTCAAACCCAGATCTTGGACTAAAATTCCAATCTCAGAGTCGAGATTGGTATAAAATTCTCATCTTGAATCAAAATTCCAATCTCGCATAGAAAATGCATAATCTCGTATTCGAGATTGGTATAAAATTCTCATCTAAACCAAAATTCCAATTTCAAATCGAAATTAGGATCTCGGACCCAAATTCCATAATCTTGAATCGAAAATAGGCAATCTCGAACCGAGATATTGGACCCAAATTCCAATCTCGAATTGAAAATAAGCGATCTCGAATCGAGATCTTTAAGCTAACATTTTGATCTCAAATCGACGGATTCGAGATTGGTCAAAAATTCTCATCTCATACCAATATTCCAATCTTAGTCCAAAAACCCAGACAAATTTATACATGTTGCAAAGTTAAAATATCATATATTTATTTGTTAAAGTGATATGAGAGAAAACTTGAGAGAAAAGTAAAAAGTAAGATAATAATGAAATAATAGAAATTACTTGGAAGTATAAAGAGTTTAAAGTTCAAGGGTAAATATCTATTTTCACTTTTTAAAAAGGTCAATAAAATAAAATAAGTGAGGGGAGGGTCTCAACAAACCTTAAAATGAATTTTTGGATGTCAATTTCTCAATTTCTCCTATATCTCCGTGTCAAGCTCTGCCTATAACGACCATAACGTAATGTTTGAAAACTACATTGATATTTAGCTTCACAATGGACTTTGTGAACAGTATGTATATTGGTGGAAAATACTCGCGTACTCACGAGTGACTATATACACATACCTTTTTTTTTTTAATATTAACTACTTACTTTCTATTTGATCGCATGCAAAAGTATGAAATAAATATATGTATTTCACAATAAATATAGAGTTTTATTAATATGTTTGTTTCAATAAAAATAAAACACGTCTAGAAGTAAGAATGAGCTCAATGAGTATTTTCCTTTATTATCTGATATAATATATATTAGATTAAATGGCAAATAGGACCCTAATGGTTAGGTCAAATGATGAATATCCCCTGTAATTTGAAAATGACAAATTACACCCACGTAGTTTTATATTATGCCATGCCAGTGAGATCCCTCACTTCCAACGTCGTTAACTTTCTTTTAGTCGTAACTTTATTCGTTTAACTCTGAGTTGCATGATTCAAGGTATTTTGAAATCCTAGTTTCAAGCCTAATTTTTTATTTTTTAGATATTACATTAAATTAGAGAGAGAATACTCAAATCTTCAACCTTATAGAAAGAGTATTGATACTAACCAATTGACTTATACTTTTACTTAGCAAAAGATCTTGTAACTTATCAAATAATGAGTGTTTTATTTAGGGAAATTCCAATTGACTTACAATTTTTTTATGAGTAATTTTTAAAATGACAAATGTTTTGAAATATTTTTAAAATATCTGAAATTGGTATATCTCAGTATTAAATATAGCATTTTTGAAAATTTTCTAAATTTTTGCTATTTGTGAAGATATCAATGTTTAAAAGTCATTTTTCGAAAATCCCCTTGATTAATTTGATTCACCTGTTATTTTTATATTAATACACGTAAAAATGAGTGGAATGAACACTCTAATTTAAAAGACAATTGTCCATCTTTTTATAATAGAGATATGGAAAAAATATTTTTATTTTATTTGTTTATTTTCCATCTTATATCTTTTATCTATCTTTATTTTTGTAAATTCCAATTATAAAAACTTTAAGTCTTAAAAAAATGAAATAAAAGAATGACTAGTTAGAAATAAAAAGCAGAGAAATTAGGGTTATCTATGAAAATGGCCATGTAAGTACAGTTTATAACACTTTTTAACCATATATTAAAAAATAATACTAAATAGCCAAAAAAATAAAATAAATTTACTAAAAAAATCTCCCACTATTTTCCATACACCCATCACATCAACCATTTTTTAATTTTAATATTCTTTTGACTTTTTCTCTTTTTTCCTTTCCATTCTCTTCTCTCTCTCTTTATTTTTCTCCCACCTAATGTGTTTTTCTCTTATTTTTCATTTTCACAAATTTACATATTCCATATTAATGCCTTCTCTCCATTTTTTTCAAGAAATTTTAGATCTAGTATAATAATATTAACTGTACAATACGTACAGTATATTATATAAAATGTAGGAACAAAACGTACAATATATTATACTATACCATACATACAGTGTATTATGTAATGTACAATACGTACGGCATATTGATTTTAAGTTTATAAACTTTTTTTTTAAATGCAAGAACAAAACAGAGAATTAAAAATATGAATATATGAAATAATAAAGAGGGAAAAACAATTAAATTTGAGAAAAATTGAAGAGGGAGAATAATTGGAAATATGTAAGAATAATTATATTAGAAAATCAAATAAAATAATCATTACACTAACGGTTTAAAAGACATAATGAAAAAATAAAAAATAATCGGTGGCTAAAAAATGATAAATGATGAGATGTGGTTAACTTTTTATACAATATAAGGAAAATTTGCTATTTTCTTAATTATCTCAAGAAATTAAAATTTGGGTTATTCAAGTCTCTAACCACTACTTTAAGTAAAAAAACAGTTTTTAGCTACTAAATTTTTTCTTAAAAAAAATACCACTAGAAGACAGAGAAATGGATATCATTTCTTCTGTTATGCTAAATAAAAGGATTTTAAATCTAACATGATTTCAAATCCTATTTTTAAGTTAAAAAATTTCCGACTAAAAATGGTCGGATCTCATAGGATTGTGTAGGATTTCATTTTAAAACAAATGAAATTACAAATTTAACCTCATCAAAATTTAAATTTTCAATAATGAAATAGATATAATAGTAAAATAATCAACTTTCATTTCAATTCCACGTATCATTCAAACAAACAATTTTAAATACATTCATTTCAAATCATTTCCAATTTTTAAAATCATTTCATTTCAAATCATTTCTTACCAATTCTGAGCTCCAAACAGAGGGTTAAGGAAGAAACAAATCCAAAAAAAAAAAAATCCCATTAATCCTTAAACGTTTAAATGAGATTTTGAATTGTTAAAGCTTATATTAGTAGATACTTAAATTTATTTATGATTGTAATATTTGTATATATATATTTTTTTTAAAAAAAGTCTTTTTTTTTTCTTTTTTTTTTTCATATTTCACATAAATTGAGCTTATATTGATGGATTGATGTTAAATAACAATTTTCTCTATGATTATCTAATATTGTATTTTTCATTTTGTAAGATTTGGTTAGTGATTTTCCAATTTACTAGTTTAGATTCAATAATTGGACTATCAATCAAATATGGTTAAAATATTAATTTCCTCACTTTTTCTATCACACATTAATTATTTATATTCTTACTATAATATTTTATTACGCATTCAATTATGAATTAGATCACTTAAATAAATACATGATTAAATAGTTTTACCAAGTTGAATATATATGTTCATTGTCTACTTTAGAAAGTAATTTTAAGAAACAAAATCAAACATTATTCTCAAATTTTCAACGATATACATAAACAAAAATAAATAAGAAATAATCTCAAAAAAAATAAATAAATAAATAAGAAATAAAAATTAGAAAAAACAATAAACCTTTTAAAATATTTATCAAATCAAATGATCACAAGACACGTGATATTTGTGTTTTTAAAAGTTTCTTTGGAGTTTTTACATTTAAAAAAATGTGAAACCATTAAAAAGAAAGAAAGGTGTCACTAAATAAGTTTGTTTGAATTAGTTATAAAACATGATTTTTATTAATGTATTTTTTTTAATAATATTTCCAAATAATATTTCTAACTTCTATTTATAATATTTCTCAGAGCCGGTCCTAAGATTATGGTAGGGCTGCAAGCAAAATCGGCAGAACCAAAACCGAATTGGAACCGGTTCATACTGTTCCGGTTCGGTTTTCGCTTTTAGAACCGATAAGCATTCCGTTCGGTTCTGGTTCCTTTCAAAAAACCGGTAAGAAACCGGAACCGAACCGATAAGGGTTTAATTAAAAAAAATATTTTTTTTATATAGCATGCCCAATTTGTTAGTTTTATGAATTGATTTTAGGAGTTTGGATCGATTTATTTGATATATTATTATGGATTTGATGATCATATTCATATATCTATGAACTTTTTGAGTTTCTATTGATTTCATTTGTGATAATTTGATTTTGAGTGAAGGTAGAATTTTATTGTCAAATAATTTGAAGACATTATGTGCTACCCGAACCGGAATTGAACCGGTAAGGAACAAATATAAAGAACCGCTACTTTTCTCATTTCTTCTTACCGGTTCGGTTCCGGTTCTTGACAAGAACCGGTAGGAACTGAACCGGTAACAGCCCTAGATTATGGGGGCCCTGTGCGAAAATAAAAATCAAGACCTTTTATCATATAAATTTTACAATTAAAAAAACCACAATAATATTGAGAAAAAAACTAGTTAATATTTTAATGTATTAATTTTATTATTATAATGAAAACAAATTAGAGTTAAGAATTATTTTAAAAATTATAAATTTTTTTAATTAAAAAACAGATTTAAAATTGATCGCTTTTTTTTAATTGAAATAGTTAAAAGATAAAAAATAGAGGTATGGTTGATAAATCTTATTATTGAAATTAATAAAAAAAAATACATCTTTTAAATATAAATAAATAAAGAAAATGACTTTAGTGAGGAATGAAACCCCTATTCTTGTCCTCAAAATTATAAATTACAACTTTAGTCTACCACATTGATTGTATGATATAAATTTCGCAGTAGTATATAAATAATATATTTAAATACCGATTTTAAAATTTTGGGTCCCCAATATTCAAGGGCCCTGTGCGATCGCTCATCTCACACCCTCTTAAAACCATCTCTGATATTTCTTATAATTATCATCACATTTAAATTTGAAATGTCAAATCATATTTCTTTAAGAAAACCTTCAAATCAAGTAATCAATGTTGTGACTACTTTCGAACCATATTTGGTAAAAGACAAACATATCTATAGTTAAAACATTTTGGTCTCATAGGACAATAATGAGAGTACAATTGTGATATCATTTATGAAGAGCTTCAACGACATTAGCATGTGATTTGAATTTTGACTACAATCTCAATCACAAATTTTACGCGTCTTGATAATTTGAAATTATACTGCCCAGTAATTCAACACCCTTAAAATAGGTAATTGAGTTTGAGATCTCCTAATTTAAAGACAAATAGAAAAATATTAAACAAGAGATTTCACCGACTAAACACTCAAAAGTAAAAGAGGATGTTTAGTTGTAAAATAGTCTAGAGTTAAAAAAATATGAAAACGTGCCAACGAGAGTTATGACATTCTGGCCCCTCACAACTACCTCTCATTATGTGTCATACCCTACTTCTCATGTACCTAAAATTTTAAAGAACGAGTAATGGAAATATCAACAAATAAATCCACACTTGTGGAGGTACGCACATACATAATCATACACTGTTCATTATCCGTGCATACTCTCGTCATACTGATTGCTATCTTATACTTATTTAAACCTACATGCTAACTAACTCATCGACATTACGTATCATCCTAATGAGGGTAAGGGACTTTATTCACAGTATGCATCATCATCCTGATAAGACCCTACTTATTTAATTCGACATTATGTAATTATCCTAATAAACCCTCGTTGCTAATGTTTACCAGCATAACATATAATAGTCTCAATAAACCATATTCAAAGATATACGGTGTCCTAAACGTTACGTATCAATATCATTCTTAGGCCTCACATGTAAGATATGTCATTGGCCTTGAGTCTATATCCCCAGTGAGGGCAAAAACAGGGGGGGGGGATAATTGAGCCGACGGTGATTGGATCCAAGTTCTGTAAATACTTTACATAGGCAAGCAAGATTTTGAAGTTTTATATTGAAGGTTTTATTCATTACCAAAAAAAAAACCTGACAAAGATTACAATTTTTATGCACAGAATGAGGAGAAAACTTCTCATTTTACCGACAAAGTAAATCTTCTCTTTTACTTGCCAACCTAAAGATAATTCAACTAATTTGATACTAATACTTCATTTCATAAAGTCGTAACTAATACTCCCTTTTATAAGGTCGAAAATCTGAGATTTCCCTTTCCCAATTTGATATAATATCTCAAATCCGCTCTTCACTTACTAATGACAAGAATTTATGAAACATTAATATATCAGAAGATGCTCAATCTCTATTTTCAAACGAATAGATTTTGAAACAACAAATTTAAATCTAAGCACATTAGTAATAACTTTTATTTATAGAGAAAACATACGAGTCAAAGA
The DNA here is from genome assembly GCA_028015215.1 of Gynostemma pentaphyllum. NCBI lineage: Eukaryota > Viridiplantae > Streptophyta > Magnoliopsida > Cucurbitales > Cucurbitaceae > Gynostemma > Gynostemma pentaphyllum. The sequence continues at coordinate 15,455,221 of CM051354.1, forward strand.
GAATAAATATAGTAACAAAAAATAAATAACAACAGCCTTAACTCAAATCGCAACAGCAAAGAATGAATATCTCACAGATATAGGGAAAAATTGGCCATTTTCTACCACGAAACCATTATTCCAACCACTAAGAAAATGCTTCTATTACTCTGAGGCTTCTGAAGGGTTACACTTTCTGAATTAAAAGCGTGAGAAAATTATTGGCTTTCTCATTCAAGTCAGCTTCAAGAAAAGCATTTAGAAGTCTTTGACAGGCCGAAACATCAAAATCAGTAGTAGTTGATTGTTTCCACTGATCAATTACTACACCACTGTCTTTCAAATGATCGAGCATCAAGTAAGAAGAAAGAACGCAGACGTAGTTTCTGCTCGTCATCTTTTGCTTTGTCATCCTGAGTGATTTCCAAATCTGATCAATTTTATCTTTGTTTCCCAGACCAGCATACAAGATAATAAGGAAGTCATACGTAATCCATTCTCTCTGAGTAATGCCACTTTCAGACTCAACGATAGAGCTAGACCCTGCTTGCAAAAGATGAGTCGACTTAAGATATATGTTGACGAGATCTATATATCTCACCCAATCTTCATTTGAATTGGAGTCTTGATTCATTTCATCAAGAACCCTTCTAACACCATCAATATTTAAAGCTGCAGCAAATGAACTGATCCAAAGATTGTAGGTGAAAATGTCAGGATTTACCATTCTTTGTTTCAGGTCATCTACAATTGAAGATACTTTTTCTACTTGGCCAACTGACATGTACAAAGTCATCATCTCATTGAATGGAAGGGCGCTGAGAGGTAAACTTGATTCCTTTAATTTTTCATATAGCTTTTCAGCCTTTTCAGTCAATTTGGACCCAGCATAAGAGTGAAGAAGAGCAGTATAAGTTTCACCTGTTTTAACATCACTGGGTAGATCTTCAAAGTAACGTTCAGCAGCATCAATACCGAACACTTTGGTCATCAAGTCAATGCGGATTGCAAAGTCAGAATCAGATAACTCAAACTCTTGTTGAGACACCATCCACTCTGAAATCTGCAAGCATGGAACAATATTGACTGCTAATGTTTATGTGCAAAAATGCATATCGATAGTCTATTGATGTTAACTAAAGATGATAACATAAAAGCCTCTGATCATTGTTCTACAAATCATGAGACTTCATTTTCCTTCCCTGAAATGAGAAATACGATTATTTTATCCAGCTGAAAAGTCGATTTCACTCGCAATACAATGCAACATGACAATAATTACATAATTAATAATTTATGCATGGACAAATTATCCTTTGAACCTTAAAATGCAAGGGTTGGGTATAAAAGCATATGGCTTCTCCGAGCCTTCAACCATTAAACGTAACTCCCAAAATATGCTTACCACCTACTCCAAGGAAGCACTACAACACGGAAAACATCATTACTCCTTTTCTTTTCCACAAAATTTCTATTCTACTCAACTATCTTAATAAACTTATGTTTTCCTTTACTCAGTTCAAACTACGGATAAATAAATACGTGGACTCTCACTCATCCAACACAAAGACAATGCAGACTCAAAAGTGGGAAAGCCTCTTTCCTCTATCTTTTTCTGTTTTTTCCTGCCTTGGTCGCCCCGAAAAACAGAACGGGGGGTGATGATCATTCAATCAGCTACCTTATTCAGCAATTAATTCTTACTTCCTTAGAATCACAAATTACAATTGTCACATCAATTAATGACAGATATTCACAATCTGTAATTATTACACGAGGTAAAAGAGAGAGAAGAAAAACAAAACGAAACTAGTTAGTTGAAAACTGATTAGGGAGCAGAAATTTTAAGAATCATAAAACACGACTGGAAAAAAAATTGCATAATTGAAGCTCACTCTCAAATTACATTAGTAATAATTTGATTTATGGTCATACAGATCACAAGTACAAAATTTAAATTGGACATTCTTCTTAGAAAACACGTATTTTATGGATCAATGCGGTTTTGGTAACTTTTTAGAACATTTGTAACTCGTCTTCCTCGCCTTTTGAAACTTGGGATTCCATTAGATTTCTAAGCTCTCAAAGGAGCCCGTGTTCTAAAAATCGTATTGTAACTATAATTCTTCTACTATTTTAGCGGATTGAAGTATCTTTTCGTAACCTCCTTGACTCAGCTCTTTTTCTACTTTTCCTCAATGAAAAGATTGTTAATCATCAAAAAAATTATGAAATTGAACAAACTTCAAGCAAGCTTACATTTTTACTCAAACCTTTTTCTCTTTTTCAATTTAATTTCAAATTAACCTAATTTTCGTTCGTAGAAAATAGACGACTATAAAATTGATAAAAATGAAAACCTCGAGGGCGTGCTTATAACGATGAATCCTTCTGAGTTCTTTGGAGATTTTCCGGAGCTCAGTGATTGAAACATGATTTCCCTCGCTCTTCCATCTCTGAAGAACGGTTGTAGCACTTCGCTTGGGCAATCTAAGCCTGAATATTCTGCTTTTTAAGTCATTGGATTCTTCAGAATTTGATGATTCTTCAACAAATTCACTCCTTAGAGCTCCATGAGTGCAATATTTCGATACATTGTGTTCGTTGAAGAAAGGGATCGATTTGAAATTTCCATTCATGAAGCTTCTATTCCTGAATTTTTCAAGAAATGGAAAGGAATGGAATGTTTTTTTTATTTAATTCTTAGTGAAATAAAGAAATGAATGAATAATCATAGAGTTAATTACCCCCTTAAGACGAGGAAGAGAGAGCGAGACGCCATGGATCGTCACTTGGTGTATGAAATTAAATGGTTTTTCTGAATCAAAGCTTTCTGGTTTGTCGTCTATCGAGGCATGGTAAGTATCTCGGCGTATTGAATCTTGAGACACGTTCTCAAACTGGAGAGAAAATAAATAAATAAATAAATAAATTACACCTCTAATATTTTATCCATTTTGGTTGTTATCAATTTGGTGGGAAATTTGTATAGATGACCTTGAAAATAAATAAACTTCACTTTTCAATTATCATAAATAAGACATTCCACTCACGTCATCCATGTGTGTAAAGTCTAAAAGGCCATTAATGTAGCTTTATTATCTCATGAACACATTACTCTACTCTTTATTTCTCTCTCACTAAAGAAAAACTCACACTCTCTTTCTCTCTAAACTTGCATAAGGAAGAAGAAGGTAGGATTTTATATCATTTCGCTTTATTCTAGCATTTCAATGCTCGTGTTATCGCATGTTTTTTTTTCCTTATTCGGATCTGTAGGATAAGATTTTATATCATTTCGCTTCATTCTAACATTTCAATTCTCGTGTTATCACAGGTTTTTTTTCCTTATTCAAATCTATTTATCGATGAATCATTGGTCAGATCCAAATAGGGTTCTTGTGATCGGTGCGATTATAAGCGATGATCTGACTGATCATAAACAATGATCGGTCAAAACATCGTTTATAACAGAAGCAATGATCTGACAGATCATTGCTTATACCGATCTTTTCTGACCGATCATAAGCATAACCAATGATAGATCTTTGCTGATGATCGGTTAGATCATTAAGCGTGATCTGGCCGATCATTTGGACAGAGAGAATGTTCATAGTAGAATATGATTGAATTTTTTAATATTTTTTGTAGATGGCAATGGTAAGACTATTTGTTCGTTATGGTGGACATTGGGATGCTTCTGGGTACGACTATATTGGAGGCTCGTTAGGAGGAATACTTGTGGATAAAAGTATAAGCTATTCAAATTTATTAGACTGACTATTTGAAGTTGTTGGAGCTGACCTTGCATTGATGACTTTAAGACAGTAAGTGTGCCACCTCCAAAAATGGTGGCAAGGATTGGATGTAGAAAGAAACTAAGGATCCCGTCCTCTGGAGAGACTGTTGTTAAAACGCGTCATTGTGGCCAGTGTGGTTCAAATTATTAATGATCTGAACAATCATTGGTTAGTGATCGATCAGATCATTTTACATGATCGGACAGATAACTTTCAGATCACTTCAGTTATCTGACCGATCACTTGCAGTGATCTGAATGAGCACATACAGTGATCTGAACGATCACTTACAATGATCTGAACGACCATAAAGGATGATCAGTCAGATCATTGAGAGTGATCTGACCGATCATTTGAACAGCGAGATCACGTTCATAATAGTAGATGGAATTCAAACAAAAAAATCATAACCATTTAACATCATACATCAAAAAATTGGTTGGTTTGACCAAATCTCATAAGACAACATGAGCCTAAACCGTTTAAATTTGTTCGGAGTTAGGATTTTCAAACTATTTCTTGTTACAAGACATTCATAAAATTTAATTGTATACACGCCACAATTAACACTGTTGCCTTGTATCGAGGTTTCCTCGATCCGCTTGATTGGTCATCTTTCCACACTGTCGCAAAGGTCGGTATTTGCCAATACATGTGAAACGCAATCACGAACCAGCGCAAGCATCATATCAATCTCATTTTCAGTACAATAAGTTGGAAGTGAATCGTAGTATACAAATTGCTTCTGACGAAGATTGATACATAGCAAAATCTAATGCTTCTTCTTTGTGTTGACAGGTGCATATATCTATGTAAACATAAACGTTAGTTAGATAAGTAAACTTTTACTGCCAATCATAGTTAAGCAAAACTTACACAATCACAGTCACCCCATGAGATCGTGAAATGTCTATGCTTGCCTATAACGTAATTGATTAGTTCAAAACATTCCTGCCAATCATAGACAGTATTATTCTGCATAGCCTTTTTATAAAACTTCCAACTTCTCATATAGTATTGTTGTAAGAAATTTGTTGTTAAATAAGTAGTTATATAAGTACTTAAATGAACTAAAATTTGTATTTTGTACAGCGAAATATGAGTCAACGACTGTGAAACGTTGCTTAATAAATTTGGGCCGCCTCCTAAGCTTATCTTGTATAAATAGGAATGAGGTGTCCATATGCTATGCAAAAAAATGTAAGTCACTAAATAACTGAGCACATAAATCTTCACTCTGTCATTATAGGAAGAAGAAGAGTTTTCAATTTCAAAAATTGAAATTAGAAGCTTTTGAATGAATAACCAAGACGTTTGTAATTTATACGCAAAACAGTTTTCCAATTGAATTTAGGAAATACTATCAAAATAAATACAAGATAAATTCCAAGAATAAAATCAAATTTTATTTCTTATTTATCTTACGTGCCGATTTTATGTGCATAAAATCTATAATTCAACAATAAGAAAAACAAATTTTTTCTTTGTTTAATTTGTCTTTGGTTAGACATTCTTTTATATATTTATTTTAGACAAAATAATTCAACAATTATTTCCTAAAATATCATATATGTGTCGATTTTGGTATATAAATTATTCAAATAATTTGAACCAAAATCCATTGAATTCATTAATTCAATTATAGATTCTTCCTTATTAATAAATCTTATTTATTAACTCTTGATATTTATTTAAATAAATCAATTATTCAAATAAAATATCATATTCCGATTTTGTATTTTATTATTAATAAATATTTATTATTTCCTATTTAAATAATCTAAATTATTTGAATTAATAATAAATATGTTATTTACTATTATCCTTTTAAATAATCACTATTATTTAAAATTAATAATAAATGTTTAATTATTAATTTCTATTCAGGTAAGCACATTACCTAAATAATTAATAATTATTTATTAATAATATTTTATTATTAATTACTATTTAAATAAACACATTATTTAAATAATTAATAACAATGATATTTAAATAAACTCATTATTTAAATAATTAATATTGTCTGTTTATTTAAGTAAACTGCTTTACTTAAATTATTTATTTCCTTTTCTAGGAAACATAGTTCTCATAGTTCAGTTTGTTCTTTTCAAGTATAGTGACTAAAACAGATGCTATATTACTGAAATTTAAATAAACTTTATCTTAATAATCTAACATGCATTCAACATTCAAATACTCAAAGTTTCGACATATAATTAAATATGATCCATGAATGCGAACATATAAATGAACAGAAAAGCCCTAAAACATGTTACTATGTCACGATATTTTAATGATACCAGTGAAGTGCCGTCGAATGATAGGTCAGTTACCATCATTAAAATGAGATGTCACTCGAACAATTGACAACTCCAGAATAACTCATATTCCTATGTCATTGTTTACCATTTGTTTGGTCAAGAATTTTGATAACAAACTTTACCAAATTTTCTTTTAAGTGTGACCCACTAATTTAGTCTTTTAAATAAAAATTGAAGAGTGTATACGAAGTGTAGATTCAGTCTTCAACTCGATTTAAAATTCTTTATCCCTTTCGGGAGACCAAACTTGATATTGATTTATACAATAGAACCTTCCTATGGGAATGAACACCTGCAGCAGTGTTACAGAGGCCATGTATAAATCTCACGTTTTGAGCCCATTAGTGGAGACCATAGGATACATTGACACGTGTCCTTCTCCCACTTAATATTTTAAGTTAGGGTTTCATAACTTAGACTAATTCAGGCTAATTCATTAATCCAAGTTTTAATTAACCTAATCAACTTTAACTCTTAAATTGGTTAGATTAATTTTATAAAAGTGATTGTTCAAGTTTTCCTAATCAAAACTAATCACATTATGAGCCGTCTTAATAATTTCGATTTATTAATTTGAACTTTTCTCCCAGATCGCTCCCAGTTAGAGGCGCTCCGTGTTAAGGGAACTTTATGAAACCTCATCGCTTGGGCAGAGCTTTCTCACCAGAGATCCATTCAATTCAATTAATCTCAATTATTAATTTTTAATTAACCCTTAATTAAAAGTTTCTACTTGTTTATCTTATATGGATTTTGGCCCAATTGTTTAAACAATAATTCCATATTACAAACAATTCATTTAGTTTCTATTCAACTATTAAACTAGATTTAACTTTTGAATTTTAACTAAATAAGCATGCTTTTAATTCTAAAACAATTAGAATAAAATACATAATTTTTCGATAATAACACATTATAAAATAAAATTATGGCATGCTTCACATACATTAGCATATAATAACACATATGATATCATGATGCATGTATCTATAATTAATTAAAATCATACAACCTATGGTTGGATTTTCTACATGACATACTTTTATGCATGAACATTATTTAAAAAATTATATCATACATATAAAACAATTTAAATAATAAATAGCTAAATTGACCGGTATTCTTGGCACTATTTCTAAGATGGAAAAATTAAATTACAACTTAATTTAAATCTTCCATTGTAGAACTTGAGGCTTCAACTTTCTCTCTCCTCCATAGTGTAGGCGTGGGAATGGGTATTTATGGGGCAAATATTATCTCCTTAATATAAATACTTGTTTTAAAATAATTATCTTTTAATTAAATGAAAAAAATAAAGAAAATATTTTCCATGTAATCTTATATCAATTTCTAAATTCATAATTTAAGATAGGGATATAATCTTTAAAAAGATTTTATCCTTATCTTAAATATTTAAATTTTTAAATTGAGATAACAAGATAATTATGATAAAATATCTTACCATATTTTTACCTTTTCTCATCCTTATCTCTTTCTTGGGCGTGGACATCATGGATGTTGGTTGAAAAATTTCTTTCTTCCTCCTCTTTGGTGTAGCCGATTTTTGCCTCCTTTGATATGGGAAAATTACAACTTTTTCCTATACCCTAAAATTAGGGTTTACAAATTTTCTACTAAAATTTAAAATCCTAAGTGCCTCAAGAATACCTAAACAGTCAATTAGCAAACCTTCACAATTTATATAGCACAATTTATATAAACATACATAAAACGATTTTTATGCAACCCACCAAAATTTTCAAAAACTCACAATTTTGCATGATAATTAAACTAGCTCTGATACCAATTGAAGGGATGATTTACTAAAATAGCGGAATTTTATTTGGTAAACTTATTAACATTTAATAAAGGATCTATTAACATCATGCAATTTGTGATAAAAACATGTAGATTCATGCTTAGTTTCGAAAATTAAAAGCCTTTCACTTACATTGAATAATAAATGGAGAATCGGTTGGAGGTTTCTTTACAGCATCAAATCCTCAGCAACACTGGATCTTCTATGTTATATCTCGATTGAAAGCAAAACCGACTTGTGGGGATCGAACCCACTACAAGATTAATGAGTACTACCGGCGTCGGCATTACCGGCGCACAACGACGGCGCTGGCAATGGCCCTAAAAAGACTACCATCGCAGGTGCACATCTTGTGCGCCGGTATTGGGGCCCAGCCAGGCCCAATGCTGGCGCTGGGACTGTCATGTGCCGGCAATGGGCCGGCCCATTGCCGGCATACATTACCTTTGAGCATCGCCGGCGCGCACGTGCACCGGCGATGTGACTTAAAAAAACAGCCTTTTCTCTCCCCCCCCCCCCGACCCCTTCTTCCCCAAAGCCATTTCCCCCTAGCTGAAGCAAAGGCAGAACGACGGCTGGTATGTTTTTTTCTTTTTTTTCATTTTCTTGGTCAATTCTTGACCGTTTTCCTTCGTTCAAAAGCCAAAATCTTCATAATCTCTCCTTTTATGTATGTTTCTATAGTCGATTTTACCAAAATATTTGTGATTTTTTCAGATTTGATAGTTTTATGTATTAGGTTTTTTTTGGAAAAATGAGTTTTTTGTTTTTGTTTTAGTGTTTAATTATTAATAATTAGTTTTGATGTTGTAGATTAAGTACACAATACATGATTGAGATTAGATTTGAGATGAATTTATGTTTTTTTATCAAAATGGATTTGAGTAGTATGGGTTTATTTTTAAAAAAATTGAGTTTTTGTTTAGTTTTATTGTTTAATTGTTAAAAATTGGTTGTTATGAAGTACACAATACATGATTGAGATTAGATTTGAGATGAATTTGTGATTAATTTTAAACTTTGCATACTTAGTAATATGAGTTTTTTCAATTTAATGCATTTGAGTTTTAGGTTTTGTTAATATGTTTTTTATTCTACTTTATTTCAAAATTTTATTAAAATAATTACTTGAATAATTGAAAGAACAAAACTTGAATTGTTTTTAAAGTTTAGGTAAATTTCAAACTTTTTAGCATAAACTCACTATTTTTTTTTATTTAATTGTAAATTGAAACGGATAATATTTGAGGATCTTTCATGAGCATATATCTTTCGTGAGCATATATCTTTCGTGAGCATATTATTCAAATGTCAGGATCCAGGTTAATTTTCTGACCTTTTATAGCTTAACGTCGTTATGTTTTTGGGAGACGGCTATCCTGCAGCAAAGGAATGGTGTCCTAGAACTTGTAATTATTTAATAATAATAATTTATTAAGAATAAATTAAATAAATAAACATAAGTTCTTTATATTATCTAGATTGATTCAATTAATGATATTAGGAATATATGGAAATATATAAATATCAAAACATTCAAATAGTAAACCCTAAGTTACTCTTATGAAATCACGACTTAGTATGTGAGTCATACAAGAGGATTAAAGTCGAGATGAGTAACTTAAATATGTCTACAGTAAAAGGATAACGTTTGGGAACCTTATCCTGGTAACACTGTTGATAGCTTCGCATTTTGTTTATAGACAAATGATCTAATCCTGATCGTTCATGTGGGTGACATGAAATGGAAGTATCATATGCAATGTTGATTGTATAAGACAGGACCACGATGTTCGATCAAATTTCTCATTAGTACCGTTTTACGAGAAATGATCGAATATCAAACTAAGTTTATCAACCGTGATAGATCTCAATCCTGAGTGAAATGCGGACTCCTATTTGTGGAGTTATGTTCTTTGATTCACATGGTTGAGAGCGATCTGTAAGAACGCTCAATACACTCCTGTTTTAGGAACATGACTAGATAAGTAGCTGGGAACTCATTTTCACGAGATGGAATTCATAACTTTCCTATAAATTAACGGTATTAGTGCGATACCTAAACATTTTAGGAACTTCAGGAAACTCCCTTGATGTACTGATTCGAGCATGAACAAGTGGCGCCACGACTTCTATTGATCACAGAAGTATATTATCTCTAGTTCGACTAAAGATAATGTTCATTGGAGAATCAGCGGGAACACAAGGATAAAGCGGTAATTACAGGGGCAAAACGGTAAATTTATCCGCCTGTAATTATGAGGGTTCCACGTGAAGGATTATATCACAGATATAAATAAAGATAAACTAAATGGACATAACTCATCTATAGTGAGGGGAGTTCAGCTATGAATCTATAGTGGAATTATTCATAGTTAGATAATAAGTAATTAACTGATTATGAGTTAATCACTTAATTGACTAATTATTAAGCCCATGATCTATAGGTCCATCGGGTCCCTATGCTAGCCCAAATATCGTAGTCGCGAAATCAAGTAGAAGAAATGGAAATTTTAAGTAAAGTGAATTACTTAAAATAGGCAATATTAATTGTTTAAATATTGAGTATATTTAAACGGTAATTAATATAAACATTATTAATTGTTTAAATAATGAGTTTATTTAAACATGAAATTAATAATGAAATATTATTAATTATACATTATTAATTATTTAAATATTGAGTATATTTAAATGGTAATTAATAATTTGAAATTAATTAACAATTATTAATTGTTTAAATAATTATATTTAAACGAAATTAATGATTAAAATAAATTAAATTAATAATAAAATATTGTCAATAAAATTATTATTAATTATTTAAATAATGAGAATTATTTAAATGGAAATTAATAATTAAATATAAATTGGATAATATTTAGTCGGGAGAAAATATTAATATTATTAATTGTTTAAATAAAATATTTTATTTAAATGGCAATTAATAAATAAATTAATTAAGTTGGACTTATTAATTTAAGAGAGAATTTCAAGCCCAATTGGATTAATGAACCCAATTGGAATTGGCCCAAAATAATTAATTAAATAAATTAGAATTATTTATTAATTATTAAAGCCAATTTTCGGCTATATAGATAATTTGTAGGAGATAATTATTTGAATTATATCCTATAATAATTATATAGATTTATTTACCCAAGATAAATAAAATAAAGAAAAGAAAATAATCTCCTATTTATCTATGGCATTTTCGAAATTGCAAGATAAAGGAAAGAGATAATCTTTATTCTTTTTGTATTTATCTCTATAGATTAATCCTAATGTGATTAGGATTCCTATTTTTCTATAAATAGGAGGGTTGGGTCATTCATAAATCACACAATTCAATTCCTTAGAAATTCGGAATTCTCTCTTCTTCCCTTCTCCCCCCTTGGCCGAAATTCCCTATTCAAAATTGGGAAGAAAATATTTTTCTTCTTCCCAATTTCTTCTAAAGTTCGATCCCACAATCGGGTTTCGTTTGATCGATCGGGATATAGCGTAGAAGATCCGGTGTTGCTAAGGATTTGATGCTGTAAAGAAACCTCCAACCGATTCTCCATTAATCAGTCAATGTAAGTTCCGGTTTTAATTTTCGAAAATATAAGCATGAATCTACATGTTTTATCACAAATTGCATGATGTTAATAGATCCGTTATTAAATGTTAATAAGTTTACTAAATAAAATTCCGCTAATTTAGTAAATCATCCCTTCAAGTTAGCCGTCTCAAAACATGTTTTATCATTTTTGCATAAAGTTTTTATATTTTTTAATGATATGGGGAGACGGCTATCCTGCAGCAAAGTTAGCCATCTCAAAGCATGTTTTATCATTTTCGCATAAAGTTTTTATATTTTTTAATGTTATGGGGAGGCGGCTATCCTGCAGCAAAGTTAGTCGTCTCAAGCATGTTTTATCATTATTTTCATTAAATGTCATCGTTTTATATAGTTTACATGTTTTAAGGGTTTTTACATTGAAGGGTAGAACTTGATTACCTAATTTACTTAGGATGTTTTGTTTTAAATAGGTCGAATGCCGATAGGAATTGGATGGATCTAAATGATAGGTTTTGTAAAGAGTATATTGATGGGGTGAAGTCATTTTTAGAGGTTGCAGGGAGGGTTTTGAATGATAGTGGAAAGACTCGATGCCCTTGTATAAAATGTGTGAACGTTAGATTTGCCATACTTCAAGAAATTAGTGAACATTTGCACATTTATGGAATAACACGAGGATATACTCGTTGGACATACCATGGTGAGAATTTTAAAATGGATTCTACGAGTAATAGTGTTCCTCTCGTTAATGAATCATTAATAGAAGATGATGATGATAATGATAATGATGATGGAATGATGGACATGCTAAATGGTATGCAAAGTGGTGCATTTCATGAATATGACCCTGAAAACTTAGAAAATTTGGATGACGGTGGGGAAAATCTAAACACGAGTGAGTGTGATGGCGAGTTCTCACACTTATTCGGGGAAGCACAAAAAGAGTTATACCCTGGATGTAAAAGTTTTTCATCTCTCAATTTCTTAGTGAAATTAGTTCATATCAAAGTTTTAAACGGGTGGAGTAATAAGTCGTTTGATATGCTCCTCGAGTTATTAAAGGAAGCTTTACCTGAAGGGACGGTTTTACCAGGATCATATTATGATTCTAAGAAGTTTTTATGTGCGTTTGGATTAGGATATGAATCAATTCATGTTTGCAAGTATGACTGCGTTGTTTTTAGAAAAGAATATGCCAAAGACGAGTTTTGTTCAGTATGTGGGGAACCCCGATATGAGGTGAATGTTGGGAAATCTAAACATAAAGTGGCTCAAAAAGTACTTAGACATTTCCCATTGAAACCTAGGTTACAGAGACTATTTGCATCGAAATATACAGCGTCTGATATGAGATAGCACAAGGATAAGCGTTTAGAAACGAAAGGCGTTTTACGTCACCCATCAGATGCAGAAGGATGGAAGCATTTTGACAAAGAGTTTTTGTCGTTTGCTTCTGATCCTAGAAATGTGCGTTTAGCATTAGCTTCAGATGGTTTTAACCCTTTTGGGAAAATGAGTATCTCTTAAGTATGTGGCCCGTTATTTTGGTTCCATATAACTTACCACCTTGGAAATGTATAAAAGAATCACTGTTTTTCATGTCTTTACTGATTCCCAGGCCTAAGTCACCTGGAAAAGACATTGATGTATTCTTACAACCGTTGATTGAAGAGTTGAATGATTTATGGGGTGAGGGTATAAGAACTTTTGATAGCTCCAAATCCGAGTATTTTCAATTACGGGCAGCTTTGCTATGGACTATCAATGACTTTCCCGCATATGGTGATTTGTCTGGTTGGAGTATGAAAGGATATAAAGCATGTCCCATATGTTTGAAAGATACTTCTTCAATGGGTATTCGAAGCAAAATATGTTTTATGGGTCATCGTCGATATATCCACATGGGTTATCCGTGGCGTTTTGAAACAGTGCATGATGGTAAACAAGAATTGAGAGGGAAGCCGAAAATTAAATCTGAAGTTGAGATTATGAAAGATCTAGATCGATTAAGTTTTTTTAAATTCGGTAAGCATCCTTCTATCCAAGAAAAGAAAAGAAAACGTCCTCAAGAAAACAACAATTGGACCAAGAAAAGTATATTCTTTTGTCTTCCTTATTGGTCTAAATTACTTTTACGTCATAAGTTAGATGTGATGCATATAGAGAAAAACATATGTGATTGGTTGGGACAATTTTCTCTATTGAAGGAAAGAACAAGGATACATTGAAAACTCGTCACGATTTTAAAGATATAGGAATACGATCCAAATTGCATATACAAAAGGTCAGGAAAGATAAGTTTGTTAAACCCGCTGCAGCTTATGTTTTGACTACGAGTCAACGCATTGAAGCATGTAAATTTTTGAAAAGTGTGAAATTTCCAGATGGGTTTGCATCAAACATATCTCGATGTGTTAATGTTAATGGTGGAAAAATTACCGGGTTGAAGAGCCATGATTGTCACATTTTGTTTCAACAATTGCTACCATTAGCAATCTGGGGGTTTTTGAGTTACGATATAAGTCAGGTGATAACAGAGTTCAGTAATTTTTTTCATAGTTTATGTGCCAAAGTTATAAGTTTAGATGAGTTGCCAATTGGTTCAAACATCGTGTAAGAGTTTCCGTCTCTTACGTATTGATTTTATAACTCACTATGCATTAAGTTTTTAATACAAAATGTATTTGATAATGTAGGTTAGTGAATTGTGGAAATGTGGTGAAGTAAATTATGATTTGTACGCATTGTCATTGGGCCCAGACATTCATGTTAAATCTTATACGGGATGTTGTATCAATGACATACGTTTCCACACAATGGATAAATCACATGGTCGCACTACTACAAGTTGTGGGGTTTCCGTTCAGGGTGATCACGATGAAGGATCAACGACGTTCTATGGATTACTAAAAGAGGTTTTAGAACTTAGTTACCTAAGATCCAATCGAGTCGTTCTGTTCAGATGTTCATGGTTTGATACATCTCCATCTAGAATGAAAAAAGAGTCGGGAAATATATCTATTAACATATCTCGAAATTGTTTTGAAGATGAACCCTTTATCATAGCAAATCAAGCTCAACCAAGTTCTATACTTAGATGATATTAAATATGGTAAAGATTGGAGGGTGGTTCAAACTTTAAGACAAAAAAATGTGTGTAATGTCCCAGAGTTGGATGAAGATGACGAGAATGATAATATTTTGGACGTCATTTCACCTATGGATACACACGTGAGTGATAGTCTAGATGCTCGGATGCTCAATAGAGACGATATTCCTGGAAGTGTAGTCGATAAAACAGTTTATGGAACGGGTTCTACACAAATCAAACTCTCAAAAAGAAGATGATGAGTTGAGTGATGATGACATAGAGGAGTTCATAAACACTAATGAAACATAGTTGGAAAATGATAGTGATGTTTCGGAAAATGATGAGTCGAAATAGTATGTCGATTTACTTATTTTTCTCAATTTCTAAATCCTAATATTTTGGAATAACATGTTTTATCAACCTTAAATCATTTGTTTTTGCATAATCTTACTACAGGAAAGATAAGGGTAAGACTCCGATGGACGAGTCACGACCCATCGCACCAGGTAACCGGAAGACTCCTCGTCCTCGTTCACGTGACTTAGTGATTAGAGAGCCATCATATGATACACCGATGCAATCCCAGTCGTCGTCGCCTTCACCAGGTCATGTATTGAGCCCGACAGTAGATCCTTCGACAGACGCATCTTCTATTCCGTCTACTTTCGAGAATGGTAAAAATTCATATTTTACTTGTAATGTCATTAATGTATTTTTTTTAACTGACTAAATAATTTATCTATAGTCCCGTCTCAAAGTTCGATTCCTAAACGTGGAATTGCAAAGAACTTGAAATTGCACAAAGGGAAGGGTAAGAAAAATTTGATTATTCCAGAAAATCTTCAACGGGTGATCGGAGATAATGCGACTCCATTTATCACTGAGACAGGCATATTGGTTCGTGCCCTAATACCACCAAGTCACAAAAGATATGATTTGGTGCCATCAGAGATTCTAAATGACATTAGACAACGACTAGCAGTAAGTACCCTGTATTTAGATGCGTGATTTGGAATTACTATATACATTTATTATAATATGCACTAACATGAATTTCTAATGTGTTAAGGAAAAATTTAACCTTGACATGACCAATGGCATAGTTTGGAAAACCGTTGATGCACAAATGATGTCGTTCGCGAATGAGTATCGCTACGAGCTTGGAAAATATTATCGTCACAACGTAGCAGAGTTTGGTGAAGAGCAAGCAGATTGCATGAGACATCCAAGAGGGCATTGTGACGATGAATGGGCGAAATTACTCTCTAAATTGAAATCTGCAGAATTTAAGGTAAAACATATCTTGTAATGATTGGTAGTTAGTTATGAATGGAAATAAATTTATGATATTCTTTTTGTGTAGAAACTATCGGAGCAAAACAGCCAGTCTCGAGCGGCGGTACCTTATTTGCACAAGGGTGGCTCCAAATCCAATGCTAATATGCATTATGAGATGGTAATATTATTTCACACTTACTAATTATTAATAATTTTCATTTCTTTGAACATGTATAAACATTTTTATATGAACATTTCAGAGAAAAGAGAAGCCTGAAACTACGTGGGTCGATGAGTGGGAGAAACAACACTCTTATGATCCAGACACTTGGGTTAGCGAAGAGGCCAAACAACACCATGTAAGTATTTTTTTATATAAAGTGTCATTGTTTTCCATAACACAAACTTTTTATCATTACATATTTTGTTATTTGTATAGAAACAAATGAAAGAATACATGAAACCTCCACAAGTCAGTGATGAAGTTGGGTCAAACACAATTGATACAGTAACCTCACCTCTTATTGATATTGATGCCATGGAGAAAGTGTTGGATCATAGGCCAGGCTATAGGAAAGATATGGGTAGGGGCCCTAAACCTCCCCCAAAGTCCGATAATTCATCGAGATCGAGTGTATATTCACAAGTGGGTATTGTCCAAACACAACTAACAGAGGTTCTTAGTACCATCGAAGAACTTCGAGCTCGTGATTTGACACGTGCTAGAGAAGCCGAAGAACTTCGAGCTCTTGTTTTGGCACGTGAGGCAGAAAGTAATAAACTTCAATCGGCTTGGGATGATTTCTTGAGAAAGTTTCAAGGTGGAGGTGGGAATGGGAGTGGGAGTAACGATGCTTAATTAGGATGTTTGTATTTTATCAACTCTTTAGTTATTGTAGTACTCTCGTTTGTATTAAAACTTTAGTTATATTAGTAATTTCGTTTTCTTTGTATGATTTATTGAGAAAGTTTCGTGGTTTATGTTAATGATCAAAAAATTTATTTTAGTTCTCTGTTATTCTGGATATTGGTGATTAAGAAATATGAAATGAAATTTAAAAGTGAAACAGGTGGCATTTGAGGCGCCTAAAACAAACAAATTTTTTTAAAAAAACTACAGTGGTATTGCCACCCTCCCTGTTTTTTTTTGGACACCCCTTTACCGGCGCCATGGCACCGGCAATGACCCTCTCTTTATTATTTTAGGACACCCCTTTGCCGGCATCATTACGCCGGCAATGACTTTCCCTATATTATTTTTTGGACACCTCTTTGCCGGCACCATGACGCTGGCAATGACCCTGCCTATATTATTTTTTGGACACCCATTTGCCGGCGCCACCCATATCTATCACCGACATTGAATTTTATGCCGGCATATGATACATCGGGGATGCATAAAGTATCACCGATGTAAGAAAATATGACGCCGAGGATGCTAAAAATGGGCAAACCCGACAAATAATTACCGGCGTAAATACCGACGTAGACTTTACGCCGGCGAAGGTATTGCCGGTGTGTAGTCTAAGCATTCCCGACGCACATGTGCGTCGGTAGTGCCAACATATTTTGTAGTGACCGGAAGAACAAAAGAAGAAAAAATTTCTTCTAAATTTTTCCCTAAGGAAAATCAGCAATTGGGCAAAAACTTGAGAGAGAATTTTCACTTTTCTAATTAAAGTGAGAAGTATATAAAATATGAATCTCAATGGTCATATTTATAGGAAAATATAGTATCCTAATATTATTAGAATTCCTTATTTCCTAAGTATTAAATATGAAAAATAAGAATAAAATATATATATAAAACAAATCTCTTATCCCTATGGTCATCCACGCACGCCCAACAAGAAGAGAGATTGAGATTTTCATTTATATAATTTTATAATTTCTTTATTTTTCTTTGTTTTAATAAATATATATTAAAATTAGAAAAGATAAATAATAAAATAATAATAATATATATAAACTTTATCTTTTGAATGTGCACACTCTGTCCACGCCTCAGCCAAAGATAACATATATTTATTTCTTTTTTATTTATTTTTCTTTTAGTTTATGTATTTAAAGTTAGAAAAAATTCAAATAATATTTTTTAATTAAATAAATTTAGCCAAAAATTAATATATTAATTACCATTGAATCTTATTCAATCAATTAATTATTTTGGGCTAACACCAATTTGTTTCTTAAACCAATTGCATTTAATTCTCTCTAATATTTATTATTAAATTAAATAAACTCATTATTTAATTAATAATGAAAATTATTAATTTCCATTTAAATAAAATCATTATTTAAATAATTAATAATATTAACATTAATTCCCGTTTAAATAATTTATTTATTTAAACAATTAATTTTGCCGTAAAATATTATAATTGATATGTTATATTAATTTCCATTTAAATAAACACTTTATTTAAACAATTAATATTGTATCAATATTAATAATATTAATATTAATTTTCATTTAAATAATCTCATTATTGAAATAATTAATATTGCCTAATTTTAAGTAAATTCAATTACTTAAATTATTTGCTCTTCCTAAGTTAAATTAATAACTTAGTTTTGCTACAACGATATTTGGGCTAGCATAGGGACCCGATGGACCTATAGATCATGGGCTTTATAATTAGTCAATTAAGTGATTAACTCATAATCAGTTAATTACTTATTATTTAACTATGAATAATTCCCTATAGATTCATAGCTGAACTCCCCTCACTATAGATGAGTTATGTCCATTTAGTTTATCTTTATTTATATTTGTGATATAATCCTTCACGTGGAACCCTCATAATTACAGGCGGATTAAATTTACCGTTTTACCCCTGTAAGTACCGTTTTATCCTTGTGTTCCCGCTGATTCTCCAATGAATTTTATCTTTAGTCGAACTAGAGATAATGTACTTTTGTGATCAATAGAAGTCGTAGCGCCACTTGTTCATGTCTCGAATCAGTACATCAAGGGAGTTTCCTAAAGTTCTTAAAATGTTTAGGTATCGCACTGATACCGTTAATTTATAGGAAAGTTATGAATTTCATCTCGTGAAAATGAGCTCCCAGCTACTTATCTAGCCATGTTCCCAAAACAGGAGTGTATTGAGCGTTCTTACAGATCACTCTCAACCATGTGAATCAAAGAACATAACTCCATAAATAGGAGTCCTCATTTCACTCAGGATTGAGATCTATCACGGTTGATAAAATTAGTTTGATATTCGATCATTTCTCGTAAACGGTACTAATGAGAAATTTGATCGAACTTCGTGGTCCTGTCTTATACAATCAACATTGCATATGATACTTCCATTTCATGTCTCCCACATGAATGATTAAGATTAAATCATTTGTCTATAAACAAAATGTGAAGCTATCAACAGTGTTACCAGGATAAGGTTCCCAAACGTTATCCATTTACTGTAGACACTTTTAAGTTACTCATCTCGACCTTAATCCTCTCGTATGACTCACATACTAAGCTGTGATTTCATAAGAGTAACTTAGAGTTTACTATTTGAATGTTTGATATTAATATATTTCCATATATTCCTAATATCGTCAATTGAATCAATCTAGATAAGATAAAGAACTTATGTTTATTTATTTAATTTATTCGAAATAAATTATTATAATTAAATAATTACAAGTTCTAGGATACCATTCCTAACAGATAGGGCCACAAATTTAGCTTCCATTGTGGATAAGGCTATACAGGTCTGCTTTTTACTACTCCACGATATTGCTCCACTATTTAGTAAGAACACATATCCAAAAGTGGATTTTCGTTCGTCGAGGTCTCCTCCCCAATCAGCATATGTGTAGCCTTCTAACTTTGGATAGTTTCCTTGATAACATAGTGAATAATCCATGGTGCCTTTAAGGTACCGGAGAATTCTTTGTACAGCTTTCCAATGGGTTTATCCTGGGTTTGACTGGTATCTACTTACCATACCCACGGAAAAGCATATGTCTGGTCTCGTACACATCATGGCATACATTAGGCTTCCAATAGCACTTGAATAAGGAACTTTTTGCATTTGCTCTATTTCCTCCGGAGTTTTTGGACACAATCTTTGACTTAAGCTTTCGCCTTTTGCGATGGGAGTATCAATAGGTTTGCAGTCTTGCATTTTAAATCTCTCAAAGATTTTCTTGATGTATTGACCTTGTGACAAGGCTAACATCCTTTTGAATCGATCTCTTTCAATTTTGACTCCAAGTATATAAGCTACTTCACCCATATCTTTCATTTGAAAGTTTGATGATAGTCATTCTTTAATGGCAAACACATACTCCTAGTCTTTCTCAGCCAACAATATGTCATCCACATATAATGAAAGAATCACAAACTTATCTTTATGTGTTTTGACATACACACAGTGGTCCTCATCAATCATATGCAAATCATATGAGGTGATAACTTGATGAAATCTGATGTACCACTGTTTGGAAGATTGTTTCAGGCCATAAATTGACCTCATTAATTTACACACCTTTTGTTCTTACCCTTCGGTAACAAAACCAATGGGTTGTTGCATGTATATTTCTTCTTCCAATTCATTGTTTAAAAATGTTGTTTTAACATCGATTTGATGTAATTCCAAATCTAAACTTGCAACTATTGCTAGGATGAGATGAATAGAGGTAAACCTCACAACAGAAGAGAATATCTCTTCATAATCAATTCCTTCTTATTGTGTGTAACCTTTGGCTACAAGTCTGGCCTTATATCTTTCGATAGAGCCATCAGCTTTACGTTTGATTTTAAGAATCTACTTGTTACCAATTGCTTTACGTCCTTTAGCAAGATCAACTAGTTCCCAAACACTATTTGACTTCATTGACTCCATTTCTTCTTCCATTGCATTTATCCATTTATCCTTATTAGAACTTTGAAGAGCCTCTTGAACATTATTCGGCTCTTCATCGTCTTGAGGCATAATCATGAAAATTTCATCATCATAATAACGTTTTGGAATTCTACCACGATTACTACGCCTTATTTGTGGTTCTGAATCACGGATTATTTGTGGTTTTTTGGAATTACACAGAGTGTTCAAATTTCTCCCACTTGGATGAGATACTGTTGATAACTGATTAGGAGTATCGCTCAATTCGTTTGATGGAATCAAATTATTTAGAATATTTAATTCATAAAAAGACGTCTCTTGATTAATCTCACCTCTTGATGAAAATTATTTTCCAAGAATGTAGCATTACGTGATTCGAATTCTGTTATACTTCCACTTGCTTGTTCTATGATGAAAACGTACCCTTTTGAGGTTTCAGAGTATCGTATGAAAATACTCTTTTTACCCCTTGGACCTAGTTTTCCATGTTGATGTGATGGCTCATGAACGTAAGCTGCACATCCCCATGGTCTCAAACCACTCAGGTCTGATTTTCTGTCAGTCCATAACTCATAGGGTGTAGAAGCAACAGATTTTGAAGGTACACGATTAAGAATATAAGTAGCAGTCAATAAGGCATCACCCCAAAAAGTGATTGGTAATTTTGCTTGCGCCATCATTGACCTAACCATTTCTAAAAGAGTTATATTTCTCCTTTCAGCAACCCCATTCTGTTGTGGGGTTCGGGGAATGGTTAGTTGCCTATGTATTCCTTTTTCTTCACACATTTGTTTAAACTCATTAGACAAATATTCACGTCCACGGTCAGCCCTTAAAGACTTAACCTTTAGATCCAATTGATTTTCCACTAATGTAACAAATTTTCTAAAACACTCTAATGCTTCAGATTTGTGTGGAAATCAAATAGACATTACCAAAACGTGTGAAATCATCTATAAAAGTGATAAAATATTCACCCCCATGTCGTGTCTTCACATTCATAGGCTCACAAATATCAGAATGAATTAATTGTAATGGAATTTCAGTTCTAGTTCCTTTACCAAATGGTTTTCTTGCCATTTTTCCCGCTAGAAAACTCTCACATGTTGGTAGTTCGACCCTATCAATTTGGCCAAACAAACCCTCTTTAATTAGTCTAGCTATCCTATGTTGACCTAATCTAGCATGCCACATAATAATGTCAACATTCGCATCAACAGATGATGTAATAAGGGAAAAACTAGCTAAATTATCAGATATCATATCAACAACATCTAACATAATAAAGCCATTCATTATCAGAGAACAAAGTTATTGTTTTAAACTTTTGCAAATTTCTGAAAAAACAGTGCCTTTAAAAAAAAAATTCATATCTCATGATTTTAATATCCAAATGGTATGAAATTTTATAGATCAATTCGAAATATTATGCATAATATATTTGCAAAAATTCATAAGGAATGATAAACTATGCACAAAGTTACCATTAAATTATCAAAGCTTTTTTTTTTAACATTCTTCAACATTTTAAAGAAACAACTTTTGATACTTTTAAATCTATGCTCTGATACCAATGTTCACAACAAAAAACTGGGTCTTTACCCACGAATTATTTCGTGGGTAATACCTTTTATTTCGTCGGCAATTAGTTTTGCCTACGATTTACTATCGTCGGCAAAGATCGTCGGTAATTCCTCGTCGGTGTTACCTTTACCGACGATATTTTGCCATCGTAGGTATTAGTAGTAATTATTGCCGACAAAAAACTTGCATCGGCAAAAGTAAGATAATTGCCCACGAAGCTATTTCGTGGGTAGTACTCTCCATTACCCACGAGTTTCGTGGGCAATAGTACCATTTGCCCACGGATTTCGTTGGTAATGGTCACTAATACCCACGAAATTAGTTCGCGGGTAATGGTTCAACATTTCTTTTTTTTGCTAATCATTGCCCACGAATATCGTGGGCAAAGGTTTTTATTGCCCACGAAAATCGTGGGCAAAGGGGACTATTACCCACGATTTTCGTGGTTAATAGTCTACCCGTTTTTTAATTTATTATTTTTTAAAAATGCACTACCCTTTTCAATACATTAAAACCTGTAATAAAGACATTCTATTCCACATAACCAATTTTCAGCAAGATTCAAACATAATATAAATACTTCATATAAACCCTTTCCAGCAAAATTTCCAACAAAATTCAATTTAAACTGTCATAAAGACAAGTTAAAGCAAAATACTATTTTAAACATAAACAAATACATAATCAAAGATGACAAATACATAATCAGAGATGGTCATCATGTGGTGGAGGCTGTTGAGATTTGCTCATGAACGCCATGAACATGGCAATCTTATCATCTTGTTCCTTTAATCTCGCTTCGGTCAAAGTTACATATTCTTCTCTTCTTTCCCTCTCAGTCGCTAATGCACGCTCTAACTCTTCAACACGTTAACTCTCTTGATAATGTGAGCAGGAGCTAGAAGAACCCTCAGACCTCGAAGGGGGCTTTGGACCTTTACCCATTCCCTTGATATAACCTGGACGATGACCTAGAAAATTGATGAGTACCTCACGAGGTGTTTGACGTGGCGGGCGATCAACAGAACTATCTTCTTCGGCCTCATTCTCGGTTTGTTGTTGGCTTGCTTCTAAAGTTTCTACCATTTGTTGCTGTAATATGAAAGTAATTTTTAAACTAATATTTAAGTCATTACATGTAGTTATAAAATAATTAGATAGTTAATGTGATAAAAACATACATAGTCAGATTTTGCCCGATCATTTGACCATACACCATCACTGTTCGAATACACTGCTTGGAAAAGATCAACCTCGTGAAAAGCTGGATTCACCTCTCTCTGCAAATACAAATATCATACACGTATAATTTTTTTAGTGCATTGTATAATACAAATGAAAAAACAGAAAAGAATTAATGTATGTAATGTTTACCATCTCTTGAAACTTAGTAGTAAAAGGTTTTGATCCAGATTTGTGGAGGTATGGTATTTTGCTCCGATTCTCAGAGTTCTTGGTAGAAATATTCTATACAAATTTCAATACATGAAAGTTGTTTAAATAAAATATAGTTAAATTGAAAAACTTTGATGTTTTACAAGTTTACCTGAAAGCGCGGTATCTCCCACCGATCACATAACATTTTCCAGTCATCCATGCTTTCCACACTATCATGTTTGTCAGCTCGAGCTTCATGAGCAGAGGATTGTCCTTTTTTTTTCTTTATAATACTTATGGAGCTCGCTACGATATTCCTTGTACCGATCATTCACTATGTCATTGACACAACGTCTAAGTTTTGGATTTGAGAAATGGAGTATATATTCTTCCTACAAAAGTTATTG
Source organism: Gynostemma pentaphyllum (assembly GCA_028015215.1). Taxonomy (NCBI): domain Eukaryota; kingdom Viridiplantae; phylum Streptophyta; class Magnoliopsida; order Cucurbitales; family Cucurbitaceae; genus Gynostemma; species Gynostemma pentaphyllum. Next base: position 15,479,304 of record CM051354.1, read on the forward strand.
TCACAAAACATAATATCGATAAGAAGGTTAATGAAAGTTAATAGAATGACATTCTAATACATAAGTGAAATAAAATGACATTATACTAACAAGAATTCGAAGGTCAATCCCTTCTCTCATAGCCGGTGTGATACCAATATATGTCTCAACACTAAGCGGTATCCAGTGCCTAACCAACACCCCAATAGATCGTGACAACCAACCGCCAAACATGCCAATGAATTTTCCATGTTCGTTTGAAAACTGGACAGGTACCTTAGTACCATGTTCTTCCTTATATTTCTGCGCATTGGTAGCTTTTTCACGACCTCGACGTCTCGGTTGTTGAGAACCTAAATCAAAGATGAACATATTAGATATATATGATATTAAATACAAAAAAACGTGTTTGTCTAAAATTGTATATATATGGATTCACATATTACCTGACGTAGATGAGACACTCGGATGATCATTCAACTCCTCGGAATAATCAATTTGACGACCTATCACATTACCTTGCCTATAGAAAAAAACTTGTTACTTTTTTTTTTACAAAATAACAATGTTAATTTATTGAGATAATATAATAGACTTAGAACACAACGTTTAAAGATTACCCGTTAATAATCTAATCGATTTCATCATCATCGTCATCATCATCAGAATATAATATCTCATTTGAATCTTCATTTTCATTATTTTCCAACTCATTCTCTTCATCGTATTCACATTCTTCCATGATCTCATTTTCATTGTCTAGCATATCATCAACATCATCCACTTCCAACTCATGTGATCGACTTAATTCGTTTTCCACGATATTCCCGTCTATCACATCAGGGGAGATATCAGCTCTTTCAAAAACTTCGACTTCCATATCATTAACTACATTCACATGAAGTGGCGATACATGAATAAGTGCATCTATAACACTGACAGTCTCAATCTCTGGGATATTCCACACATTTTTTTGTTCCAAAGGTTGTACAACTCTCCAATTCCTACCATATTTGAGATCTTCTAGGTACAAAACTTGTTGCGCTTGTCTTGCTAGAATGAAAGGTTCATCCTTGTACCACATACGAGAAATATTGATAGACATGTAACCGAAGTCATCATGGACTCTACTCAAACTAGTGTCTATCCAATCACATCTAAATATTACCACTCGATTGCCATTGATGTAGCTGCACTCAAGCACCTCATTCAGCAAGCCATAGTAAGTGATTGCACCTACTTCCGGGCCTCCAGGAACTGATATTCCACTACTATGCGTGGTTCGACTATTCGATCGATCCACTGTGTGAAATCGTATCCCATTTACACAACATGCATTATACGATCGTACCCTAAGATCTGGACCAAACACAAGTGCATACAAATCCTCACTTATCTTACCTTGACTACGTAATTCACGGGCCTACCATTTCAATCAAATAAAACTGTTAGATATGTTTACAAGTGCATACAGACCTCACATAGGTAATGCATAAAGCTTACATGTAATCCAAACCATTTTGGAAATTGGTTTCGTTGCCTTGTGTATATGTTTACTGTCGATCGTTCAGCACGTAGTTTTCGCATGTGTTGCCTAAATGTGATAATGTACCACATTAATGTGTTGTACTTTAAAGTTATTTAATTTAAAATGAGAAATAAAAAATAAAATTACCTTAAGAATGGTTCCACTTCATCACAATTGTTTAAGATGTACCAATGCGCTTTTTCCATCTCTGTGTGTGTCAATTCTCGGACCACAACTTTTCCAAACGGTCGAGCATTTGGTTGGAAAATCGATAAAAGACTATCTGAAGGACTTACTCCAACTGCATCTTCATTGCGCTCATTACGGTTATGTCTAGTTTCAATCCCATGAAGGTACATTGAACAAAAGTTTAGGGACTCATTAACAATATATGCCTCGGCGATAGACCCTTCTGGTCGTGCCTTGTTTCTCACATAATGCTTCAAGGTTTTAAGACTTCGTTCAATCGGATACATCCAACTATATGACACCGGCCCGACAATTTTGGCTTCAAAGGGTAAATGTATGGCAAGATGGATCATGACATCAAAAAACGCTGGTGGAAATATACGTTCTAATTTACATAGAATGAGACTTATATCACTCTCCAACTTTTCCAAATCATCCAAGCGCACTATTTTTGTACAGAGCGAACGAAAAAAATTACTAAATTCACATATCACCTTACTTAGATCTTTGTCCACATAACTACGAATTGCTATTGGGAGGAGACGCTGAAAAAATACATGACAATCATGGCTTTTCATTCCAGACAATTTACCTGAGTTGACGTTTATGCATCGAGATATGTTTGAAGCAAAACCATCAGGAAATTTCACATCCTTAAGAAAGTTACATATCTCAATACGCTCCTTCGGTGTCAATGTGTAGCGTGCTTGAGGTTTGCTATATGTATCCCTTATTTTTTTTAAATGCAACTCACTTCGTATATTCAAGTCCTTCAAATCCAACCGTGCCTTAAGTGTATCTTTATTCTTTCCTTCAATCGAGAACAATGTGCCAACCAAGTTATCACATATATTCTTCTCAATATGCATGACATCTAACTTGTGGCGCAACAATAAATGAGACCAATATGGTAGGCGAAAGAAAATACTTTTCTTCGTCCAGTTATGATTTACTAATGGTCGTTTACGCTTCTTATCTTGCGTAGAAGGATTCTTACCAAATCTTGGAAACTACAATTCATTTAAACCATCCAAAATCTCATTCCCAGATTTAATTTTTGGAGCTTCTCTAAATTCATGTTGTCCTTCATGAAACGTGCAACTTCTACGCCATCTATGATCCATTGGTAAATACCTATGATGACCCATGTAACAAATCTTACTTCGTAATCCTAAAGAAGATGTATCCTCTAAACATACAGGACATGCTTTATACCCCTTCGTACTCCAACCCGACAAATCACCATAGGCGGGGAAGTCATTTATAGTCCACAATAACGCAACATGAAGTTGAAAGTACTCAGACTTCGAAATATCAAACGTTTTAATGCCCTCACTCCATAAATCATTCAACTCTTCAATTAATGGTTGTAGGAATACGTCTATATCTTTCCCAGGAGATCTAGGACCGGGGATAAGTAAAGACATGAAGAAATTTGACTCTTTCATGCACTTCCAAGGAGGCAAGTTATAAGGGATCAAAAATACAGGCCACATGCTATAAGTTGTGCTCATATTACCAAAAGGGTTAAAGCCGTCTGAGGCTAAAGCGAATCGCACATTTCGAGCCTCAGATGCAAAAGTAGGGAACTTTTTATCAAAATGTTTCCATCCTAAAGCATCAGACGGGTGCCGTAAAACACCCTCAGTTTCTACTCGTGCTTCTTTGTGCCACCTCATATCAGAAGCAATGTGTTTGGATATGAAAAATCGTTGCAATCTCGGCTTTAAAGGAAAATGTCGTAGGATCTTTTGAGGTATTTTTTTTTTCTTGCTAGAATTTTCCTTATAACGTGGTTCTGCACACACCGGGCATATCTCACACTCTGCATACTCTTTTCTAAACAATACACAGTCGTACTTGCAAGCATGAATCGACTCATATCCTAAACCTAACCCGCGTAACTTCTTCTTACTCTCATAATAAGAATTGGGCAGAACTGAATCCAAAGGTAATGCTTCCTTTAGCAATTGTAATAACATATCAAAAGATTTGTTACTCCACTTATTTAACACCTTAATGTGAATTAGTTTCACAAGAAAATTTAGAGATGAGAATCGAGTGCAACCTGAGTATAACGCTCTCTGAGCTTCATCCATCAAGTTCGTGAAGTTATCTTCCGAAATACCCTCATTCACACCGTGGTAACTACTCTCATCATCATCTAATTGACCACCTTGCAACTCATGTAATAAATCAAACATCTCATCCTCCTGGCCCTGACCCATTGAACTTGAACCAACATTCCTCTCTTCAACATACAAATTAGATTCTCTCATTAATAGTGTTTGATCTACCTCCTCTCCATGGAATATCCAATGAGTGTAAGTCGTCGACATACCATACATGTGTAAATGTCTCTCTATACCATCCACTCCTTCAAACCTTGTATTCATACATTTAACACAGGGGCAGCGAGTCCTTCCATTCTCATTCAAAACTTTTTTTGCAAACCCTAGGAATGACTTTACTCCCATAATATACTCTGAACAAAACCTATCTCGACATTTTATCCAGTCTCTACCCATTTCAATTCTGTATACAAAATTTACAGTCACACGATATGATCAGTAACTTATACATCCTATGCGTAATTGAATCTTTTATGGTTTCCTAAAAAAAATACTAAAAACAACTTAACCCTCACACACTATCACTACTTGCAAATTATTATGACTACCATAACTGCAGGATAGTCATAATACCACATGCATAAACATTCTAAATTATAATTATAAAAATTATTATGATAGTCATATAGCATAATACAAAGTACACAAAAATTATAAATATAAAATTACAAATTAATATGGCTAACTTTGCTGCAGGATAGCCATATTCCACAAATAAAAAACACAATGGACAAATATAAAATAAAATACTTGATTTTTTATAGGAAATAAAACTACCCTATCTAAGGTTTGAGCTCACTCCTAAGATAAAATAAAATACTTGATTGATTGGGTTTAAACAAAAATAAACATTACCTTTCAGTGTTCGACATATGTGTTTACTTCGAGCAAATTCCACGTAATTTAACACCAAAAAAATTACCTACCAAACCAACATACACCAAGTATATTAAACACAATTTAAAAATTATTGCAAGTTTATGTAAAATAAACATCAATCAATTAAATCAAACATACCTATTTTTAATTCATAACAAGCACAAAATACAATTTTAGTCACTTTTGAAAAGAGTTCTTACAAACTATTTGTATTTCATTACATGGAATACAACTAAACCTCATTGCCTCCCGATTTTGTAATCGTAAAGAATAAGTTATCTAAAAAGTTTTACAATTCCATAAAAAGTTTTATATCACTCACCATATGAAGCTAACACGTAATTATATCACCACCATATCATATAATATTCATTTCCTCTTCCTCTTTCTTTTCAACCCATTTCCCAACTTCAACTATTTAGTTTCCCAAATAATCTCACCCATTTCTTTTTTTTTTTGGTATTATTACGGGGCTTTTTTACTTGTTCTTTCTTTCTAGAAGAAAATATAGTTTGACCAAAACAACAGGATTTGAAAACCAAAACCTCATTTTGGAAAATACCAGAATCAGACTGTTTTTGAAGCTTGAAAGTTGTTCTTTTAGTCTTTGATTTATAACAGTTATTTGTTATACATATGATACTTTTAAGAATTTCAGAAATCAAAATTGTTAAAGCCAATGTATAATACTTTTAAGAATTTCATAAATCAAAATTGTTAATTCCAAATTGTCCATTCTTGATGACCTGCCAGATTCATCATTGACTCGTTTCTCGGTTTCAGATTTACAACAATAAAATTACAATATAATAAAATTAAGAGATTTTGAAAGGAAACTCTTCAAATTTAAACAAAAATAATAAAATCTCAATGAAAGCTCAAATTTAAACAAAAATTTCGACCTAATCCTAATCCTACCGGCAGATTTGAGGGGAAAACGAAAAAAACAAACCTGAACAAAGAGCGAATCTGAGAGATCAGTGAGCGATCTGAGGGCTTCGAGAGAGAAACAAAAAAAAAACTCAGTCTGAGGGCGAATCTGAGCGTGGCTTCGAGAGAGAAACAGAAGAAGAAAAGTAGAAAAAGAAATAAGGAGAAAGAAGAAGGGTTCAGATTTTAATCTGAACCCTTTGCCTACGAACGCAAGTTCGTGGGCATTAGTCTTCTTTGCCGACGGTTTAAGTAAACCGTCGGCCTTGTCCACGATTTTTTTCTATGTATTGCCCACATTTTCTTTAAACCGTGGGCATTACTTCAATTTTTTTTTTAAAAAAAAAATCTAGTGCCCACGATACCCATAGTTCGTTGGCAATATGCATTTTTTAATTTTAAAAATATTATATGAAATTATCAATGCCAACGACTAATTTCATATCGTGGGCAATAATTAACCAATGACGACGATATAGTCATTTTCGTGGGCAATGTTGAGACCAATACCTACGATATTAAAATCGTAGGTATTAATCACTAGTACCCACGAATATATTATCGTGGGCAAAAGGTTCGTCGAGAAAAATGTAATTTTTTGTAGTGGTTGGGTTTCATAAATACGGACTAACCTCTTGTAGACACGCAGCGAAAATAACACGAGAAACCTGAGTGTTCAAGTATCGATCGTTGAAAGCAAATCACCGACGTAAGTGCTTTATTGTTCATAGCCTAAATCCTTTTCCTCTTGTATGATAAATTAATTGAGATAGATGAAGAGATAAATTGAGAGAGAGATGCAAGACTTTTCTTTTTTAGAGAATCTCTATTCTCTTGGTTTCTTTGTCCCTTATATTTTTTACGTTTTCTATTTCAGTAGTTTTCCCACAAAGGGAAATCTAATCAGATATAGGATGGAACTGCCAGACAGTTCCAATAACTGATATCAAGCAGTTGCCTGGCAACTGCTTTCATAAACCATTTTGTTAACACACGTTAAACTTTTTTGTTCCTCTTACTACTTGTGTGACTCGTCTTCTAGAGATAAATTATTTACGTTAAACCAAAACTTTTACATATTATGTCATCATAATGGGGTAAATAAAAGGGTTTATTTTAAATACTTATAAAAGTCTATGGAGGTATTTACTTAAAAACATTAGTTCGAATGGGTACTTGTCACACCCCAAATAGTTTAGAGCTATTTGCTAAGAGAAAACTTCAGGGGATTATTTGTTGCTAAAAGATGAAAATAAAGGTATTGAGCAAGGAATTATGGCAGTATCGTCACTAATAGAGTTGGGTGCCCTCTGGATTTTGCCTGCATTTTGAAGGCTATTAGTTCTGTGGAATCTGGTTTTAGTTTGATTGCTTTTCATTTTATTTGGTGCGACTTAAATTTTGAAGTTTATTCTCTTAAGAAGACTTAGACTCTGTGGTTGAATTTGGTTAATCCTTTTTTAAAAGTTTATTGATTAAAAAAAATAGAGTTTTGATTAAAAAAAATTGTATTTCTAAATTAAATTATAATATATAAAATTAACAAAATCAAATTAGACCACATATCTTATTCATAGTCATTTGATGACAAACTAATCAAATCAAATTATGTTAAGTGACAATTAATTAAGTCCAAATCAAATGAAGCTCATATTTACTAAAGATCCATAAAAAAATATAAATAGAGTATGTCATTCATCATTTGGAGGGGGAGAAATATTTCAAGAGGAGATCGAAGACTTTAGACTATCTTGAATGTTGTGAAGGGAGTGTTTGGTAGGAGAGTTAGGGTGGGTTTATTTACCTCTTGATTTCAAATAGTAAAACTCATAGATTTGGTTAAACCATGGGGTTTAAATAGTAAAAAGGAGTTTTTTTAAGAGTAAAAATGGAGAGTGCGCAAAACAAATTGATAAGTATTATGATTGACTAAAAAATATTTATATTAACCTTTTGGAATCTAAGTAAGTACATAAATAATTTAATTATAGAGTGATCCATAAATGATTTTGTTCATTAAATAATTCATTTTTTTAAAAAAAAGGAAAATCATCTTTCTTATTTTTTAGTTAATTGGACACCAAATTATTTATTTATTAAGTTAGTTCATTTTTTTTATTTATTATAAAATAATAATTAACCATTGTAATATTATAAATTTAAAATAGGTTTTTTTATCAATTTTATTTTTTACACATGATCAATTAATTATTTTATTTAGAAACCACCATATTGTACATCCAAACAAATGCTACACAAACTTAGGTAATTGAAACTCACCTCACCCTAACCCTCCTACCAAATACCCCTTCAATCTCTCAGCAGAGATTTAACAAAACTATTTTTTTTATAAGAAACTGATAATTTTCATTAAAACAAACGTAGTTACAAAAGAACGGGTGATAAGAAATCAACCTCACCAATCGGATTACATAAAAATTTTCCGGTCGGTTTTAATAAAAAAAAAGATCATAATTACAGAAAACGGAAGACAAAGAAGCTAGAAGTGACACTTTGTAATGTATAATATCCTAAATCTCAGCCGCAGTATGACTTTTGTTGTCGAAAATTCTATTATTTCTCTCCAACCAAACCTCCCACGGAATGACTTTAACCGCAGTTTCCCAAATCCATTTCGCTTTATCTTTTAGCATATGACCCGTGAGGAGATTTAAGATATTCGAGCTCGAACAATTTGCGAAACACCAAGCAACATCAAAAGTGCAAAGCAGCTTCTCCCACAAAAAACTAGAGAACTTACACTTGAAAAAAAGATGATCTTGGTTCTCAAACGACTGACTGCACATAGTACAAACATTAGGGGAGAAGCAGCAGTTCGGATTCCTTTTTTGAATGACGTCTGCCATATTTAAACCTCCACCAGAAAGAGTCCAAATATTTTATCAAACACACAAGTAACACTCAAGAACACACACAAAGAAAAGAAAAGAAAGATGAACAAAATGTATAGAGGTTCGGAATCCCTGTGTTAGTTCATTATTACATTAAAGACTAAAATCTCACAAGTTTCGAAAAAATTAGTGTTCATGCTTCAAAACAACAACAAATTGATTCTCTCGAATCAAAGTTTCTTATTAGATATTGTAACACTCAATTATTAATACAAATAATATTTTTTCCATATTTTTTCATTCCATTGAATTTATGTGTATACAATAAGATAATTTATCTTGCTTATAGTTTAATGTAAGATAATTTATCTTAGTTTACAATAACTTAGATGAGGGGGGATGTCACATGCTTGCTAAAAGATCAAGATCAAGCGAAATTCCAACTAATTTAAAATTATGACCAAAAAAATTGGACACGACATCTCATAAATTCATAATCACCAAACACGAAGATATTTTAGAAAGGAAAAAAAAGGATAACATGTATTTTCCTCAATAGAACAACATTTCTTACAAAAAACTGATAAATTGTTCTCTTTATATATAGTCCGTCATCTATTTAAAAATAAACGGTCATTATAAATATCTGTTTGGGATAATTTCTAAAAGTGTTTAAAAATGTTTTTTATAATCATTTAAAAAACACTTTTACAAGTTATCTCAAACGGTTCTGAGTCAATCTATTAGAGTGATACAAGCAACATGACAAAAACGACAGCAAGAAGTAAAGAAAAAATCTTGGATTCTCAAAATTTAATCAATTGATATATTATTATTGATAAACACCGCATAAATATACGATACAAATGAGGTGACGAGTGATGACCTCATTTGATTTAAGGACCAGACCTTATAAATAGAAGTATACACAACTTCAAAATTATCAATTTCATCTAAAGATTGGGTTCAAAACAAAAAAATCCACATAAAAAAATAAACAATCATTCCCAATTTATGAAACAAGTGCATGAAAAGAAGATGAAAAAGACTTGGGAAGGCTTCACCTCCTGTGTTTGTGTATAAAACATCAACGATGGCCTCTCAAGACTGGTTGTAAATGAGATCAACAAGAATTCAGTCCAACCAATGATCCGTCCAAAAGAAATTTTGAAATGTCGATCAATCAACCGCATTGATTTGAGCATACGGGTATAAATAGAATAATAGATATACTATTTTTTTTTTCTTTTGATATATTATATCAAATTGGGGGAGGAGAGACTCGATCCTTCAAATTCAAGGGAAGAGAGTAGATGCCTAATGAGGATCTTAAGTGTACAAAGATAAGTAATAGCCTAACCCCAAGAACTCATCTTATGAAATTAAACAAGCAAAGTAATCACATTATTTATCTTTCATCTATTAGAAATCTTTTGATTCCAACAAAAATATAATATTTCAAATTCATATATATATGATGTATATATTATTACACTGTTGGATTTGTTTATGTATTGCTTTTGAAATCTCTCAGCTTGTTGAGAGTTTCTAAGGTAACCTGTGTTTTGAGACATATCATATCAAATCATATAAGAACTAAAAGAGTGGATGAAAAATCAACTGCAATTACTTGCATTGCTTCTCTGAGTAGAGCTTCTGACTAAAAATTTCCCACTGCAAGAAACTGATCTCTTCATGGAATTACTCCCACTCTTCTCTGGTGAAGAACAACCTTTTTTCCGACCCGATTCAGTTTCAACACAATCGACTACTTTCCGATCAAGATTCGCAACATCAGAACTGATTTTGAGAGCTGATAAATAATCAAGAGACACAGATCTTCTCAAAGGCTGAAAATCCCTCAACCCCCCTTCATCTAAATCATCATCACATCTCTCCCTTCTTTCATCATCATCATCATTCTCAATCACAACACTCAATTCCGAAACACTGTCATCTTCATCGTCCTCTTCTCTCGATTCACCGAAATTGGACAAATTCCCTATCTGGGGTTCTTGAGATTGACCAGAATTCTCAATCACAATCGGGGCACGACACATGGGACAATTAGTATGAGATCTTAGCCAAGTATCAATACAAGGAATATGAAAAGCATGATTACACTTAGGCAATAACCTGAGATTCTCATCTTCTTCAAACTCACTTAAACAAACAGAACATTCAGTCCCATCAATTAAACCATCACCATTTTTAAACTTACAAACAGTAATCGAACTAATCAAAGAAGGCTGAAGACCCACCGTACGGATATACCAAATAGGATGATCCAAAACAGGACCATGTTCTTCATCAAGAAACTCCCTTTGATGGGTTTCTTCAGGTGATGATTCCGGTGAACGGCGGCGTAACCTGCCGGAGTAAAACCTGACATAAAAGGCATAACAAATAACGAGAAAGAAGGTGAAAGAGAGCAAAGCGATGGTGCAGGCTAAAAGGGTAGAGAGTTTATGGGGAGATTTGAAGGAAGAAGAATCAAGATCAGGAGGTGCGATTGAACTTGGGAGACGGAAGCAATTTTTTTCACAAACGGATTTGCAATAAGGGGAGCAAGAATCATAAGGAGTGATGGGACAGATTGAATAATGGCATCCTTTTTTGTAATCATCATCATGATCATCATCACCGCCTAGTAAAAGTTTTCTGGGGTTTGATTCCATTTTTGAATCAGAAAGGGAGAAAGGGTCAAGAAAACAAACATATCAAGAACAAGGGTAGGTGACTGAAACTTTGAATTTTATGGAAATGTCTTTTTTTCTTTCTTTGTATGGATTGCTGACTTTTTAGGTTATGGCGGCTGGTTGGACTTATCCAATTTGGGCCTAGTACGGCCCGTTCTAAACCATTAAATTTTTTAAATTTATGTGTTTTGTTATAGAAAATTTAGCATAAATACCCAAAAATCAAGCATGGTTTTTACAATTGTCATAGTGAAATTTTTAGTTTCTTTTTTACCCTTAATTGACTGTATTCACTTGTTGTTCCATCAATTAATTGGCCGCCAATAACTAATTTTAAGGTAGTTTCAAAACTTTTAATAATTATTAAGAATAATGTCTTAGAACTTATAATTATTTAACAAAAATAATTTATTTTAAATAAATTAAATAAATAAACTCAAGTTTCCTTTTATCTATATTGATTCATTGACAATATAGGAATATATTAATATCAAACATTCAAACAATAAAACCCAAAATCACTTTTATGAAATCACGACTAAATATGTGAGTCATATGAGATGATTAAAGTCGAGATGAGTATCTTAAAATGTCTACAGTAAATGGATAGTGTTTGAGAACCTTATCCTATTAGCATTGTTGATAGTTGTCCATTTTGTATAGTTTAGAAATGATCTTATCCGGATCATTCACGTGGGTGACATGAAAATGGAAATATCAAATGAAATGGTGATTGTGTAAGACATGACCAAGATAATTCGATAAATATCTCTTTTAATTGTTTACAAGAAATAATCGAATCTCAAACTAAGTTTATCAAAAAGTGATAAATCTCAATCCTAAGAGAAATGTAAACTCTTATTCACGGAGTTATGTTCTTTGATTCGATCCCACAATCAGGTTTTGTTAACGTTCGTGGATGTAGTCTAGAAGATCCAGTCAAATAGGAACCCTCCAACCGATTCTCCATATTTACTCAATGTAAGTAAAAGCTTTTAATTTTCAAAAAACAAGCATGAATCTACATGTTATTTTATAATTTTACATGATATAGAGTAAATCTGTCTATTTCATGTTAATTAATTAGTACAAACTTCCACTGCGTTAACTTGTAACATTCTTCAATAATATGAGGGTATTTTTTATATCTTGAATTGCTTGAGGGGTAATTATTGAAATATACCTTTTGTTATGATGCCATAATGATTGTAGGTTAAATTATACCAAATATCTCTAATCTATGGAGTTCATTTTAATTTTTGGGTTTTTTAAATATGTTATGTAACCTAATAGCCACCAAAATCCCTATATTAAATGGGAAATTGAGTTTTTGATCATTAAAAAACTTAACTACGGTTTGTTGACTCTCCTCTCACTATTTTTATTTTAGGGACATTATGCTTATGTTATTATACTATGAAAGAACAAAAATATCCTTGTTTATCTTTCCTTCTCCTCACATCTCAAACCTAGCTCAGGACTGAAACCCTAACTCTAAATCCCTCCTCCTTACACAGTGGCTAGCGGTACCCGCGGAACTTGCGAACTACGAGTTATTGAATCCCTAACGACAAGGTGCGAGTTGCGAAGGGTGAAGGGCCAACGACAAGTTGTTAAGAGCGAATAAAAAATGGGCAATCTCGAATCCGAGATCTCGAACCGAAATTCCCATCTAAAAAAATGAAGGGGCTACTTTACTAAATAAGCAAAATTTATTTAGTAAACAAATTAACAATTAATTTAGGATCTATTAATCATCATCCAATTGTGGTAAACAAATTAAAAATTAATTTAGGTGAATTTTCAAGTTCTTGAAGTTCTTGGAATAAAAGCTAAGTTCTTGAATTTTTGAAATTAAAGGTGAGTTGAATTGTGTTAAAGATTAAATACTTTCATGGTTGTTTTTCTTTTTCTTTAAAAGTTTTAACCTTTGATTTTTTAGCATTTACATAGATGATTAAATGCATGAATTACGGGTTTGGGGTTGAATTTAAGATATGAGAAATTGGATTTAAAGTATGTGAAAATTGGAACTAAAATATTTATATTTTTTAGTATCGACATTGTATAACTGTGAAACTGAAACCGTGGAATTGTATGATTTTATTTGGATGTTTAAGCTTGTAAAACATTGTTGGTTATGATTAATACGGTTGTATGATTTGTGCCCATTAAGTCAATAATATTAGCCTAGGTGGTTAATTATTTAATAATCGAACCCTGATTTGTTTGTGGTGTATTTTAGATGTTTAGAGGTGACTTTGGGAGTGCTAATAGAGCCTTTATGCTGCTGAATTATTAGTAGGAAGATGTTAGATTTTGAATGTCCGAAAAAAAGAGTGAAACTACACTAGTTTAGGCTAGTTTCACTACCAGAGTTGGGTTTTGGTTGGGAAACCGTTAGAAATGATCTAAAGTGAATTTTTGGTGATTTTGGATCGTTCTAAGGTGGTTTTTGAGATAAATTTCCAGAATTTGTAATTATAGAAATTAGGCCTAGAAAATAGCGTTTTTGTGGAGAAACGAAAACTCTAGGTGGAGGGTTAAGCCTTGGCTTGTTAAACAACTTGAGAAGTGATGTTTTGTTGATCATATTACTTTGAATACCTTGGGTAATATGGTGGTAGGTTTGTATTAAGAAAAGTCTTGCTTAATGAAGAATATGTCGTTCGGGGGATTATTCTAGTCTCTCTTTGTTTGCGAACAAAGAGGAGATTAGAGTTATTGATAATATGCTTTTATATCGAAAGGTTTAAATTGAGAAAAGAGTATTTAAATCCTTTTCGAGTGAAATCTCTCTTTATTTGAGGATTAAGAGGAGATTTGGAATGTTTGAATTAAAATTCAGTTTGATTAGTGTGAGTGAATAGTTGTAAGTCGGTGGGGCTGATGATGGACTTAAAGTCTTAAAACCCTCTCATAGCATTATTTTCCTTTTAACATCATTCTATTCATTGGGCGTAGCCTCATGATGCTACATTATTTTTTTTTCAGGTAAAGGAAAGAAGAAAGTTGGCGGTTGATGACGTTCGAGGCAAGTGGACTAGTTGGCATGGGTTTACACGCCGGTGACTTTATTTCTTCTTTTTATTTTTAGATACTTGGGAATGGACCTTGTCTTGTTTTTATTTGAAAATAAATGTTGTTGCTTTTGTTATGTTGAGTACTTTTCTTTGAAATTTTACATGAGTTTGACTGTGATTTCAATGATTTTATGGTTTAAAATAAATCCAGTCGGTATTGTGAACATATTTCAAGACTTTGATTTTAATGAGAAGAACTTTGATTTGATATTTTAATGCTTCCGCTATTGTTTATGAGTATTTTCGTGTTTTGGGAATTTCAGGTTGTTACAATTGGTATGAAAGCCCTTATGGTTCTGAAGACTGTAAATCCAAACCAACCACTACTACACGAACTCATCGATGTCAGGTTTCATTTTCTTTATTATTTCCATTAATGAGAGTTACTAAGTTACTTTAAGTTGTTAAGATCAGATTAACTACATGTAATGTTTGTTATATCTTATGTGATTTTTGTACTATTTACAATATGTCTCCACTTGCTATGCCTGGAAGTGGTAGATGTTGTGGCAGAGGCCGAGGTCGAGGAGGTTGGGGACGCGGTCGAGGCCGTGGGGTTAAACCCGACTATCAGAATGATTTTGGGTCATCTAATGAGGTGAACTTGTATGTAATACCTACTGTGGTGTATGAGGAAAATGAGCAGAGTGAGGGAGCTGTTGATACTAGTGTTGATATAGAGCCACCTATTCCCTAGTGGAACCGATACCCCTGGTTGCACAAGATGTGTTTGTTCTTCAAGCTGAGTATGAGAAAATGCATTAGTGTATTAGTGTCCAAAAAAGTTTCTCCCATTAGCACACTTGTAGTAATAGATAATAGATAATAGATAGATAAAGATTAAAGATGTATGATATTTGTTTTTTTTAATAATATTTAGAATTATACTTATTATAATTTTGATCCTTTATTATTATTATTTAGCATAAAATTGATATTTAATATTAATTTTATTATTTAGCATAAAATTGATATTTAATATTAATTGAAAAATAATGGCAGTTTAGTTTACTAATAGTGGGAGGGTATTAGTATTCAAAAAAGTTTCTCTCATTAGCACACTTTTTAAGTAGTAATAGATAGATAATAGATTAAAGATATAAATGGTTATATAATGAACATAATGGTTTTGGGGAAGATGGAAAAAAAAAATCTTACTTGAACGAATTGTAAACCACAAGAAATTTTTTTCCTTCTTATTGTTGTTGCATAAGATGGATCATGAAGATGAGATTTTGCACACTTTTTAAGTAGTAATAGATAATAGAAAGGTAATAGATTAAAGATATAAATGGTTATATAATGAACATAATGGTTTTGGGGAAGATGAAAAGAAAAAAAAAATCTTACTTGAACGAATTGTAAACCACAAGAAACCTTTTTCCTTCTTATTGTTGTTGCATAAGATGGATCTATGGAGATGGATCATGAAGATGAGATTTTGATGAGAGAAGATTGAAGAAGATTAAACTAGAACGAAGAAGATATTAGAAGACTGGAAGATGAATGATGGGATCTAATAAGTGATATTTTTTTTTGGTGAAAAATGGAATGGTTTTAATGAGGCACTTTTTTTTTTTTTGCAGATGCATCATTAAATCTTTACAGATTGTAGAAAATGTTTGCCCATGCCTTGCCTCGATTTTCATGCAAGAATAAAAAAATCTCTACGATTTCAATGAAGGGTAAAAAAGGAGTTTTCACATATTCATTCTCTCCTAGATGGGTAGTTTTTTTTATTTAAGGGAGGTGGGTATAGAGCTTTATTTTAAGTAGAAAGTAAGTATATACATACTTAACCCAAAATAAATTCATATGAGAAAGTGATAAATTTATCTTTCCCTGGGTCCGATTGGCTGACCCAATTGGTTCAGCACGATAAGTTTTCCTTTGGGAGGGAAGGGAATTGAGGCGCAAATAGGCTACATGCTCATCTCATAGATCATATGACCATTTTATATTTTTAATTGTTTTTAGCTATCTTGTTTTTTCCATCTCTTCTCCTTCCTTTTTTTTACTAACACAATTGAAGCATGGCTTTTAAAGGAGACTTAAATACATTTGTACTTCTTTCAAAATGTACCAAGTAAAATAGTATCTAAATTAGTTCTTTAAATTTCTTTATGACTATGAGGTTGATTTTTTTGACCTACAATATAAACACTTTATAATCTGTTTTAATGTTAATCTGATTTAATTGGTAATTTGTTTTCAATTGAGTAAGAGGTAAGAACATCTAAGATATATATTTTTAAAATCAAACTTTTTCTCATTGTTTAATTGAACCTATTTAACGTATAGGTACAACCCAAAATCAACAAAAAAGGACTAAATTGTTCGTTCCATGCAATATAGTTTGATATAACACTAAAATTGAAAACAATCGATTGGTTCATGTTAAGATTGATTTCAATCGCTTTTCATCGGCTTGATTTTGGGCGATATCAATTTTCGAGTTTATGGCTCATTACTCATCTTAGACCGTCACACATAGACTATATCATAAGAGATATTGAAATTAATGAAGTTGGAATCTAACACATTAGGTTTAAGAAGGAAGAAAAGAACCCTCAAGCTTGAAAAAATCTCTCTTTTTATCGCTATATTTTATAATGGTTTCCTCTCGCACCCCTTTTTAAAATAAGAGAAAAAAATAAGAAAATTTGAGAGAGAACTAAATCAGAGTTTTTATTTTATATAATATTAAAAAAAAAAAAAAAAAGCCAAAGATTCCCTAACTTTATGTCCAAAGTCATTAATGACCCTCCTACTAGCACTAAAAAAGGGATGAAATGCCACATAAATTTTATGTGTTTTTTTTTAAAAAAAAAATTGCAATTGGAAGAGCTTACGGGTTACAGGTAGGTAAATTTTGTTTGATTGATTCAGCTTCGTGAGGATGTTCGCTTGGCACCACTAGATCTGGAACTGTGGGGACGTGGCCTTTTCATGGACGTTGGATTGTCGGTCATGCTACTATGGCTATCTGAACCAACCATTTCTACGAACATCTTTTGAAGGTCCTCGAAGCTCTCACCCTACACAACCCATATCATAAATTTAATATCAATTCTCAAAAATATGTATAAATATAATAAATTTTAATTGGATCAATCATTGATTGAATTATATATTATTATCATTGATTCATAAAATAATTAATATTGATTATTGATCAATAAGCAATCAGATACATAAATTTGTGCTTGTCCAGAGAAATTTCTACTGACTTTTAAAATAGGGACAAAATCAATTTACACCCCTAAACTTTACATGGTGTGTCAATTTAAACCCTAAACTTTCAATTGAATCAATTTACACCCTGAACTTTAATAAATGAATCAATTTACACCCATTGTTAATAAACTTACTATTATTTTTGAAATTTTTTAATTAGACATAGGCGTTTTTATATCGAAATAAAGTTAATTTTTTGAAAATTAATTTTAAGTTTATATTAAATATTTTTTATGATTAAATTTGACCGTTTTGGTGTCGGGTTTGAACATTTTTGTACCATTTAAATTGATAACTAGGATTTGAGTTTTTTCATAGTTAAGGTTGGGCGTTTTTATGATGTGGTCATAGACATTTTCTTATTTTTATCTTTCGGTGATTTGGTAATTGAATTTTGATTAATTTTATAGTTTTAGTATTACGTGGGTTTAAATTGATAGAGTGTAAATTGATTCAATTAAAGTTTAGGGTTTAAATTGACACAACATATAAAGTTCAGGGATGTAAATTGATTTTTTCCCTTTTTTTATTTAAATGGAGGGTGAAGATTTTACCTCGTGCTTAACGTTATTCATCATCGTGATCATCTCGTGCATGAAATCACAAAATTCCTGCCATCGCAAATAATATACATATATATATATATATATTGAAAAAAAAATATTAATTTTAATTTAAGATAATAGAAAAAGTTATCAAAATATGTAATCATTTTTATTATAATAATTTATTGAAAATAGATGTAAAGTTAATTTTTAATAGTTTTGTTAATCTATTCCCAATGTCAATAAATATGAAGATGTAACAAAATTAATATTTTCTGAATTTATATTTTCAAAAATAACAAAAATTATAAACACCCAATCAACAACATGCATTTAATTTTTTTTTTTTAAAAATTGCAATTTTTAAAAATGTTTGTTAAAAAAGTGTCTACTGCTTTGATTTTAATAAATTATTAGAAAAAATCCAAAAAAACAATGATATAAATAAAAATATATATCTCTAATCAGCTATTTTGGTTGGATCATCTCATCAGCTATTTGAAAATATAAAATTTATTAATATTAAAAAAAAAAATTTAATTTCTACATTTGCAACGTTAAAAATAGGAAAATATTTACATTTGTAATTATTAAAAACATTTTTTTCATTACTATACATGAATTCTATGAAGGCAATGCAAAGGCAAGGCAATGATGAATAGCATATTAAAGGCGGCGTCGGCAAAAGGAAATAAAAAAACGTTAAAAAACAAACAATAATAATGATAGCTTTTATAAAGCATGAAAAACGACGGCGTTTGATTGAAAAAAATATCTAAACGTGAAAAGTCAAAAAGGGCAAAAGAAAAAAAAAAAAGCAAGAACCTGGCCGTCGTCTTCCGTAGGATCGTAAAGTCCGGCATCGTAAACGGACCTCTTCGAACGATCAGAAAGAACTGTAACGGCAAAAATCTAACCCGCGTCAGTTTATAAAAAAAACAGTAGACGGTGAATTTAGACGGCGTTAAAGAAAAAGACAGAGACCTGAATAGGCTTCCTGCAATCGCTGAAACTGCCGTTTCGCTTCTCCGGCCACCGCTGGATTCCGAGTCCACCGGTCCGGGTGCCATTTCTTGATTTCCACCCAATTAAAAAAAAACAATTAAATAAATTTAAAAAAAAAAGATTTAAAGGAAAGAATGAAGAGGAAAAAGAAAGTTACGAGAGCGAGTTTGCGATAAGCAGAACGGATATCGGAGAAGGAGGCGTGTTTAGAAATTCCAAGGATGGTATAATAGGAAGAAGATCCGGCGTCGTCGTTGGATTCTCCTTGTCTCCGATCCATGGAGAAACCAACTGAAACACGCAAGGAAGTAAAACGATTGGCGTGTGTGTGGTGTACAGGAAATAGTAGAATTGACGGTGGAGAAGGAAGATCGGAAAAATATCTTTGGGGGTGGGGTAGATTAGTTGATGATATTCTGTGGGTGTATGTACGGAACATTCCAGAGATTTTGCTTTTTCCCTATCAAAGATATTTTTACTATTCTAATATAATTAATGACACTTCTAATCCTAATTTTTACAATCTATGCCACTCACTCACCGGTTCGATTCGTCTTACAATGGGAATGGGTTCGGTTTTGAACGGTTTTTCTAGTAAAAGATATTTACATTTAGTTTAAACATAAAATCTCCATATATTGAAGAATGAAACAAAACAAAATTAAACATAAACAAAAATTTAGGGCTCGTTTGGTAACCTTCTCAATTTCTGTTTCTTGTTTCTATTTCTCATTTTTTAAGAAATGAAGTTTATTTCTCTTTCTTTTAGATACACTTCCCAAAATTGTGTAGAAATTTTAGAAACAACAAATTATAGTTTCTTATTTCTATTTCTTGTTTCCAAAATTTTCAACACATTGATAAATTATTTCGTTGTCTCGTTTTGATTTATAAAATATTATGATAAATATACAAAAATTATACTGATATAATATTTTTAAATATGTAATTTGAAATTGTAATATTTTCAAAATATTTTTTATTTTTTTTAAATGAGAAACAGAAACAAGAAATAGTTATCAAACACATTTCTTTTTCTTTTTTATTCCAGAAACAAGAAATAAGAAACAGTTACCAAACATGTTTCTGTTTCTCTTTTTAAAAAAACAAGAAACAAGAAATAGAAACGAGGGACAGGCCCAACTCTGACGTGGTGTCAGTGGTGCGATGGCACGGGGCCCCAAAATTTTGGGGCCCCATAATTATGATAAAAAGGTAAATGTTATATATAAA
Source organism: Gynostemma pentaphyllum (assembly GCA_028015215.1). Taxonomy (NCBI): domain Eukaryota; kingdom Viridiplantae; phylum Streptophyta; class Magnoliopsida; order Cucurbitales; family Cucurbitaceae; genus Gynostemma; species Gynostemma pentaphyllum. The sequence continues at coordinate 15,499,595 of CM051354.1, forward strand.
ATAAACGATGATTTAAAGGTAACCTATGGTTTATTGGCTAAGGCTTTTGCATAGCTCCCATCATTTGTGCGAGGTTCGAATCCCAGTGCGTCCATTTTCTAGGTTTATATTTTATGACATAAATTTATAATATAGAATATAAATCAAGATTTTTTTCCCATCTTTTATTTATTGTATTTATATATATTATAATTAATATGAGTTGAATGATGTTTTGATAAAAATTGTTTATTTTAACTTGATTTAATTTTTAACCTATTAAATTAAAATAATTTTTATATATTTAAAAAATATAATAATTCTTTTAGTTATTATAAATGAAAATTTTACGCCCAATAATATTTTTAACTTTAATTTAATATATAGCAAAAGTTTGAGTTATTTTTAAAAATATTTTTTCCCACTATATTGCGATTTACACACCCCGAAGTTGGTTTTTTTAATAATCAATATTGAGATGTTTTGAATTAGGGTTCATATTTTGTTCTTCAAGTTTGTTAGTTTGAACTGTTTTTATAAATTCATTAATTAAATGGGTTTCTTTTATTTAATTAGGGAATGTTAAAAAAATATTATTTTTATGACAATTCTAAAATATTTAGTTATTGTTTGAAATATACTATTATATTTTTACCATTTTCTTTAAATGTAGTATTATAGTTATAATTATATATGTATCTAAATAGTCGATCATCATGTCCCTAAACCTAAATCTTAGACTCGTTAGTTCCTAAAGTCATATTTTATTAAATGCATTAATTACATCTTATTTTAAAAAAAATCTACTTTATTGATGTGGATAATTAGGACAAGATATTTCTAAAATATAATTTTCTAAAATCTTATTTATATTTCTCATTTTTTAAGAAATAGAATTGTTTGGTAACTCTTCATGTTTCTTATATCTCCTTTTTTTAGATACCCTTCCCAAATTGTGTAGAAATTTTAGAAACAAAAAAATTCTAGTTTATTGTTTCTCATTCATGTTTCCAAACTTTTCAACACATTGATAAATTATTATATCGTCTTGTTTTGACTTATAAAATATATTATAAATATTCAAAAATTATGTTGGTATAATATTTTTAAATACTTCATTTAAAATTGTAATATTTTCAATATTTTTTTTATTTTTTTTTAAAATGAGTAACAAAAATAAGAAATAAGAAACGCTTATCAAACATGTTTATGCTTCTTCTTTTTAAAAATAAAAAATAAAAACTGGAATACAAAACAAAAAAGAGAAATAAGAAACAAGAAATAGAAACGGAGAAGGTTACCAAACGGGCCTTTAGTTGAAAAAAATTAGATTAATAAATATATAAAATATAAATAAAAATAAAGTGATAAATAAATATATAAAATTAAATAAATAAATAAAAATTAGGGGGAAATAGAGAAGGGATATAGGATTTTTACTTGTTTTTTAGAAACCGGTTCGGTTCAGTTTTTTAATAATTGAAACCAGAACGGTTTGGTGGTCCGGTTTAACTTTTTGATTTTTTCTTTCCCCCCTACCACTCACTATTCTTTATATAATTTTTTTTCCTTTTTAAATATTACGTTAAATTGGAAGAGGGGAGACACGGACACGAATTTTCAATCTTAAAGAAAAGAAACAAATATCTGACCCGTTGACTTATGCTCTAGTTGACGTCACTCACTAACTAACACAGAGAATGTCATGTTGGAATTATTCCTACATGCGAGTGTTTGTTAAACTATGAGTATAGTATGGAGGCATTTAATCATTTTTGGGTATTTAAAATGATCTCTAAGTTGTATTCTTTCTAACTAAAAAAATTCTTATACACAAATGTTATAAAATAAACATTTTTTTTCAATCAAAACCATCTAGATCTCCAGATATCATTGATTCAAATCTATCAATTCAAACGACCCCCAAATCAATTATGCCTTAAACTTTTTTTAAGTATATTATGTTCTTAAGCTTTTAATATTATTGTCATTTTTATTAACTTTTCTATTAGTGAATTTAAAATAGATGTAAAATTCAACTTATAATATTGAGAGAGTTACAATTACAATCCTAAAATGCTACTTTATTAAAAAAAAAAAAAAATTGTTCATTGTTCATTGTTTATAAATTAAATATTGATAAATATATTTAGTTATATGTTGGTTTAGTTATTAAAAATTATATCTACAAAATTAATGATTTATATTAATAAATTAAGGAAAGCTTAAAAATATATAATATTTAAATCATTAGGGTTAGGTGAGGAATGTATTTGTGGTCTATATCTCTAAAATTAAATTAGAAAAAGAAAATCTCTGCTTCGTTCTCAACCTTTTGAACCATCAAGGATTGCACATGGTATTTGGATTTGTGAGTTTGAGAAGTCTAAATTGTTGAAAATTTTATTACATGCTGCAAAATAATATATTGTAAATATAATACTGTAATTGAAAAACCTTGAAAAAGAAGATCAAGGTGAAGTGAGGCATGCGCAAAGCAAATCCCCTTAAGACAATATTTCTCCTACCGCCGCGATGCTCACAGTATAACAGACGTCTGTCTCCCAAGATACAACATTTCTTCCAAGATAAAACAGCATTGTAATTAATCTTGACGAGCGAACCAAAATAAGAACGAAATCTTCTAGAGATAATTTGACAAAGTATCGGTAAGAGAGAAGAGAGAAATTCTATGAATTGATCTCTCTGAATTATTTCTTACTCGTGAAATTAGAATCGTAGGGAACTATTTATAGGCATAAACATGATTTTACTTAAAGGTTGTGATTGTTAGTAAATAACTACCTTGAGTAAATAGTCATCATATTAAAGTGACTATTGAATGATGGTTTTTATGGAAGATTGTGCTTCACTACAAAAAAAACTGTCAAAATGCGACCAGAAATTTGCGACCAAAAAAATATGGTAGCTTTCTGGTGACCACCTGGTCACTTTCTTTGAAGGTTGACTCTAAGTGACCATTTGGTCACTTTTTTGCGACCATATGGTCGCATTTTTGTGACAAAAATGTTCCTTGGTAGCAAAAAATGGCGCGTAATTTTGGAGGGAAGAAAGCTACCAAATGGTCACAATAAAAAGTGTTTTTTTGCGACCATATGGTCGCATTTTTGTGACTAAAATGTTCCTTGGTAGCAAAAAATGGCGCGTAATTTTGGAGGGAAGAAAGCTACCAAATGGTCACAATAAAAAGTGACCAGATGGTCGCAATTTTGGTGACCAAAAGTGAGCGGTGGTAGCTTATAATTGGAGGGAAGAAAGCTACCAAATGGTCGCAATAAAAAGTGACCAGGATGGTCGCAATTTTGGTGACCGTAAAGTGAGCAAGTGGTAGCTTATAATTGGAGGGAAGAAAGCTACCAAATGGTCGCAATAAAAAGTGACCAGATGGTCGCAATTTTGGTGACCGTAAAGTGAGCAGTGGTAGCTTATAATTGGAGGGAAGAAAGCTACCAAATGGTCGCAATAAAAAGTGACTAGATGGTCGCAATTTTGGTGACCAAAAGTGAGCAGTGGTAGCTTATAATTGGAGGGAAGAAAGCTACCAAATGGTCGCAATAAAAAGTGACCAGATGGTCGCAATTTTGGTGACCCAAAGTGAGCAGTGGTAGCTTATAATTGGAGGGAAGAAAGCTACCAACTGGTCGCAATTATAAGTGACCAGATGGTCGCAAATTATGTGATTTTTATGGGACCAATAATTGATAAAGAATTTGGTGGGATAAAAGCTACCAAGTGGTCACCCAAAAAGTGACCATGTGGTCGTAAATTCTGACTTGATGTGACCCGGGGCAGTGAGGAAAATAGCGGGAAAATTTGGCGGGAAACTGCGACCAGGTGGTAGCAAAAATACTACCATCTGGTCGCAAATGAGCAGAGGAAACTGCGACCAGGTGGTAGCAAAAATACTACCATTGTAGTTAATTGTGTGAACCTCAATCTCCTCCTCTTAAAGGATGGAGTACGGCGGGGACATACGCATGTCCGCATTGCATGCTAGACACAGATGCATTTTATCTCAGAAACGGTCGGAAAACTTGTTGGTTTGACTGTCACCGTTGATTCTTGCCTTTGAATCACACTTTCCGTTCAAACGGCAGTGACTGGAAGAAAGGTCGACGAGTAAGAAAACAAACCCCCCGACCATGTATAGTGGAAGACAGATTCTGCACGGTATAGATACTATAGGGATGCAGAAGATTACCAGGTGGAAGGTGCGAGAGTGCAAACAATGCGGGCTGAAAAAACACGGGTTGGAAGAAACGAAGTATTTTTTGGGATCTACCGTATTGGGAAGATCTACTGATTAGACACAATCTTGATGTAATGCATATCGAGAAGAATTTCTTTGACAACATTTTCAATACGATTTTGAACGTTCAGGAAAAACGAAGGACAATCAAGGCACGTTATGATATACGGGAGATATGTGACCGTCTTGAGTTGGAGCCTGGCGACAATGATAATTACGCAAAAGCAAAGTACATGTTGACGACGGATGAAAAGAAAACATTATTTGAGTGGATCAAATCCATCAAATTCTCGGACGGATACGTTTGAATTTGAGTCGGTGTATAGACAGATAAAAACATATCATGTTCGGGATGAAAAGCCACGATCGTCATATATTCATGCAACGATTGATGCCCGTCGCGTTCAGACCGTTCCTAGAGAATAGACATTGGGAGCCGCTTGCCCAGGTTGAGTGTTTTTTTCAAGGGACTTGACATGTACGGAGTGACGGAAGCTACCGTCGCTTGAATGAGTTCCAGGAGATCGTTGTTATTATTTGTAAGTTGGAGCGAATGTTCCCACCTGGCTTTTTTGACTCCATGGAGCATCTTCCAGGCATCTTCCATACGAGGCATTCTTAGGGGGTCCCGTACATTACCGCTGGATGTACCCATTTGAAAGGTAAGCACGCTTATTTTGTAATGTACGCGTATGAATCAAGGACATGATCATCGAATGTTAATAATGTTTTGTACCCACAGTACTTACGTCGGTTGAAAAAGATGGTTGGAAATAGATCACGAGTAGAAGGATCTATCCGTAGTGCGTACCGACGCAAGAGACTACCACATTTTGTTCATACTACTTTGATCAACACATTGCGGAGCGATTTCGACCGTCAAAACGAAACGTTGTCGATAATTTACTTGAAGGTGTTGACATGAACGACTTGCCGATTTTTACGGAACCTGGCATGACAGTTGGAAGATCGGTCACGGCGGCCGTTGACCGATTCCGAGTATCACGTAATGCGGATATACGTGTTATGCAAATCGCACAGAGATCGAGCCTTACATAGAGTGAGTTTGTAACTTAACATTATTCCATCGCATAAACAATTACAAACTATTTGCTAACTATTTTTGTAACATACGATTATTTCTAAACGTATACGTTCGAATGACACGAGTTGGTCTTACGACGCCGAGGAGGGGTCAATAATCGACAAAGAGTTTCGTTCTTGGTTCGGTCATACGTGAGTTATTTTAAATTGTCAAACAACCGTTGCATTATGTTGAAACAATTACTATCTTCCTAACATTATTGTATGTGGACAATGACACAAGTTGACTCCCCTACATTACCTGGGTGGATGATCCTCGCATCATTTCTTTAGCAAAGGGACCTGGACGGATAGCAAGGTCGTATGGTGGATACGTCGGAAACGATTCTGATTTCAAACAAAGGCGCATTCGGTGAACAAGGCAACAAACAACAAGTGGTGTTTGCATAAAAGGTCACGTGTTCAAGACAAACGAAGACGATTACTTGAGTAATCGATGAGATTCTTGAGATTCAATACGCAAGTCCGACGCTAAAACGCATTGTTCTCGTTCAATCGCACTTGGTTCGAGACAACCAGGCGAGGCGAGTCCGTAAGATTGATCATTTACAAATCGTTGAGGTAAAGAAGTCTAAGCATATGCGCACCGATAGGTTCGCCCTGGCTTCACAAGCGATTCAAGTTTATTACCTGAACTATCCGATTAATAGACGAGATCCTGGCCATTGGTTAGTTGTTTGTAAAGTTAAACCACGCCAGGTAGAAGAAAACTTGTCCGAGAAAGACGACCACGCAGAGGAAGTCGTTGCTTTTCAAGAAGATGAGATACGATCTCGTGCAATCGACGATGGTCAGGGATGCAATCTGTTCGTCCTTTGAACGATGGAACGATAACATTGCATGATGATGATGATATACATGCTTCCACTTCTCACGCACGTGACATTGATGCTGAATTTATTCGAGACGATGAATCTGATGAAGAAACAGAAGAAGAAGAAGAAGAAGAAGAAGACTGTATGTGACGGACTTCTTGGAGACGATGATGAATGAGATATTTCGTTAACTTGATTATTCAAATGTGTGTGTATGTGTTTAATTAATTAAAACTATTTCTTTTAAGGAAAGATTAAAAAAAAAAAAAAAATATTTGCGACCAAGTGGTCGCAATTTCACACAAAAAGGTGACCACATGGTAGTAATTTAGAAGTGAAATGCGACCAGTTGGTTGCATTTTATAATTATATTTTTAAAAAATATAAGTAAAATGGCTACCATATGGTCGCAAAAATGAGTGGTAAATTTAAATTTCCATGAAATTTATGGCGGTGAATTTAAAGATTACGACCATCTGGTCGCAATATTTGGCGGTGAATTTCATTATTGCGACCCGATGGTCGCAATTATTGATGGGACTCGTGATATGACAGCTGTTATGGATCATGGTAAAATGGTAACCATATGGTCGCTTTTCTTGAAATGCTACCATATGGTCGCAAATATCTCAAGAAATGCGACCAGTTGGTCGCATTTTCCCCAGCACGCGCGACCTTTCGTATAAAATTGAAGTTTAGTTTAAGAATTTATTTTACTTAGTTTTAGTTTTTAGTTTTCAATTAAGTAGTTTAGTTTAGTTTTGTTAATTTAATTAGTTTTAGTTTAATGAATCTAAATTTGTGTAATCAATTACTTAGTTTACTTTTGTTTAATTCATAGTATTTTAGTTTACATTAACTAATTAATTAGTTTAGTTTAATTTTGTTACTTTAAGTAATTTTAGTTTAATTAATCTAATTGATCTAACTTAGTTTACTTTAATTCAATTTAAGTAGTAATTAATTTAATTACTTAATCTAATTTAGTTTAATTACTTATTTAGTTTATTTAAGATAGTTTACTTTAATTTAATAAAATTAAACTAAATTAACTAATAATTACACTAGTTTAAATTTTAATTTTAGTTTAATTAATGTAATTTAGATTACTTTAATTAAATCAATTAATTTAAAGTAGGGTAATTAATTCAAATAGTTTAACTTCAATTATACTTAAGTAGTTTAAATTAATTAATTACACTAATTTAATTAATTAATTTTAGTTTAATGAATAAATAAAAATTGTTTAATTACTTAATTTTAGTTAAATTTGATTAAGTAAAGTACAATTAGATTAATTAATTAGAATAATTTTGTTTAAGTATTCTAATCAATTAATTTGAAATAAAGTAAATTAAAATTAGATTAATTGAAACTAAAATTAATTCAATTAAACTTAAGATTAATTAATTAAAACTAACATAAACTAATCATTTAATTTGAATTAAAGTAAATTAAAATTAGTTTAATTGAAACTAAAATTAATTCAATTAAACTTAAGATTAATTAATTACAACTAAAATAAACTAATCAATTAATTTGAATTAAAGTAAATTAAAATTAGATTAATTGAACTAAAATTAATTCAATTAAACTTAAGATTAATTAATTAAAACTAAAATAAACTAATCAATTAATTTGAATTAAAGTAAATTAAAATTAGATTAATTGAAACTAAAATTAATTGAATTAAATTAATTTGAGTTTAATTCAATTAATTTTAGTTTAATTAATATAATTAAATAATTAATTAATAATTAATAAATAATTAATAATTAATAATTAATTAACTAATTATTGAAATTTAAATTTTTTAAAAAAATTCTTAAATGCGACCAGATGGTCACTTTTTAGGCGACCATCTGGTCGCATTTTAACTGAGCCTAAAAGTGACCATTTGGTCGCATAAAATGCGACCATTTGGTCACTTTTTTATGTGACCAATTGGTCACTTATCTTTCACATAAAATGCGACCAGATGGTCACTTTTTAGGTGACCATCTGGTCGCATTTTAACTGAGCCTAAAAGTGACCATTTGGTTGCATAAAATGCGACCATTTGGTCACTTTTTATGTGACCAAATGGTCACTTCTATTGAAGATAAATTACGACCATATGGTCACTTTTAATGCGACCATCTGGTCGTATTTTTGAAAGGTTGACTTTTTTGCGACCAAAAATTTTTGGTCGCATTTTTGTGACCATCCAGTCGCACAAATTAAAAACCGACCAGCTTTTTAGCAACCACTCAGTTGGTCGCATTTTTGGTCGCAATTTAGGTAAAAAACGACCATTTGGTCGCAATTTCCTGGTCGCAAATTGACAGTTTTTTTGTAGTGCTTGTTTAATACATATCTACTTTATTCAACAAACATATCTAATAGTTATACCTATTCATTATATAGTTATTCATCCAAATGATACCTCTCTTCATCTTATCACTAAGTGAAAGTCACAAATGAATTAGTGTCCATTCATTTGTATAATCACCTATAACAAATAATTGAAATGTTGCATCTCATTATCCAATTAACTGTTGTCATATGTGACTGTTCTTAGGCCCTTTCAAATATGATTGTCACTATTGTCGTCGTTAGGTTATCTTAAATTAAGTCATATGAAAGTATTATCAACATGAGCATTTTGGAGTCTTATTCCATCTAATACAAACATTGACCATGTTTTTTCAACAATCCCCCACATGGAAAAAGACTACAAAGAAAGAAAAGAATAGAATAGTTTCTTCTAAAAGATAACTTGTCGAGATAGGTAGCTTTCGCCTTTAACCTTCCTTAGTGAAAATTTATCGAACTCACTAGGTAAATAAGTGAACTAAAGTTTTGAACTGTTTACCGTTAGATGTAAGTTTAGACAATAAATCCCACATATTAACTTTCATATTCAAATTTGGTTCTCTATTGTGTTCATTATTTCGACAATTAACTTCTTGGGTTCTACAAGCGCTTTTAGAGAATTCGCCTAATTGTTAAGTTCTCAAAGAATCGGCCATGTTGTCGCTCAACATAGGTGATCAATATCAAAAGTATTATACTATACTCCACTTGTTTAACAAGATATATTATCATTACAAGTTTTGCTCATCCTTAACTTATTGTAGATAGCACTTCAATGCATCATAGAAAAGGGAATGAGTAGTTACTCCTAAGTGCTCTTTGTGAATCATTCATAACTAGTTTTCCTATTGAACCAAGTCCATGAGATCTTCAATTGCTTAGTTAGGTTTCCATTAAGATAATTCGTAGGGTTTAGGCTTTAATCTCATTTCTCTCGATGCGCAGTCTATACGTTTTCTAGATAATCCTTTTGTAACTAGATCCACGAGATTATCTTTTGACTTAACAAAGTCTATGGATATAACTCCATTCGAGAGTAACTGCCTAACGGTATTATGTCGACGACGTTAGGGATGAAAGAAAAAACCCCGCTTCCCCGCCCCTACTCCGCCAAACCCATCTAATAAACGGGGCGGGGTACGGGGCAGGGGTGAGGTGGGTGAATTTTTTCTCCCCCGTTTAATAAACAGGGCGGGGGAATTTTTTTCCCCCCCATTTAGCTACTTTCATTTTATTTTTTGTAATTTAATTTTGCTAGGTTTGTTTTGATATGGATTATGATAGAGAGTTTTATTTGTTTATTTTTATGCACTATTATCATTGAAAAAATTGAATTTTGAATAAAAAAAAGTATACAAAATCATGCGTTTTTAACAATTTCCTCCACCCCGTTTAGCCCCCCCACCCCGTCCCCATTTACGGGAGCGGGGGATAGAGTTAATTGGGGCGGGGCGGGGCGGGGTGGGGACAAAAACCTTAAACTGGTCGGGGTCTAAACGGGGTACCCCATTTACACCTTGCCCCGCCTCATTTACACCATAGACGACGTATATGTCATGACTTCCTTTTATATACGAAATTATGAGCATAAGCTATTGTAGTCTGATTATCACAATGTATGCATATAACGGTCACATGTTTCAACCATATTGGAACATCTTCTAGAAAGTATCGAAGTAATTCAGCTTCTTCTCCAGTTTTATTCAAAGAAATAAACTCTAACTCCATTGTGGAACGAGCTATTCACGTTTGCTTAAAAGATTTCCAAGGTACAACTCTACCACCCTGTTTAGATCCGACTTTTCAGAGTTATAAATCCAAACGAATTACACAACAAAAGACTCAAAATAAATTTCTTTTATTAAAATATCAATCATAAACTATGTTCAAATAACAATTCAAATAAATAACGAAAACAACAATTCCAGAATTGTATTATTTTAAAAGAAATCTCTAAAGAAAATGAAAGTCATCCAAACGGATATAAACCAAGATAAAAATCCATGAAAAAACCAATAACACTAGTTAAGAATAAAATAAAATCAAAACGAAAGTTTGACAATAATTGATGATAGGATTGATGACCGCCAAACAATATGAACCCCTCATCTCCGCCATCTCATCAACCGCACCTCTCGTCCCAATATTATTTGGAAAAAAAATATAGCATTGTGAGGCTAAAGCTAGTGAGAAAACAAGTCTAATTAATAGGTAAGGTTTTAAATAATCTCGAAACGAATCAAACCGAGTCTCAAGCTTTCAACACTCTCCAATGACTATAAATCACACTTTTTACTTAAAAACCTCAAGTTTCATCTCACACATGAATATGCAACTCTAACTGGTTCCATATTCAAGGCATAACTTAATAATTTCATACATGGATAGACAACTCTACCAGGTCCCATATCCAAGACTATAATCAATAAATTCTCATAAACTCAACCCCATATTCTCAATCAATCAAGAACAACTAAATAACATTAAAGTCATTCAGCACAAAGTTAGCATGCAATACTAGAAACGTGGTCCCTCGGGACTACACACACTTTCAAGTAACTGGTTATAGACGCATCTATAACTGAACCTTTAATGAAACATTCTTACGAGCAATGCTCATTAGCACCTAGTTATGGACTCATCCATAACTGAACATATATCTAGTGTTAAGCTCGAGCCTTAACACTACTTTCTCACAACCTGTCAGGCCATTAACCACATACTTCTCATCATCATAATGCATAATAATATCAAGATTATATCATAAATAAAGTCAAAATACAGCAGCCCAAACTGAAGGGATGATTTACTAAACTAGCGGAAATTTATTTAGTAAATTTATTAACATTTAATAACGGATCTATTAACATCATACAATTTGTGAAAAATATGCAGATTCATGCTGTTAGGAATGCTGTCCTAGAACTTGTAATTATTTAATTATAATAATTTATTTCAAATAAATAAACATAAGTTCTTTATATTATCTAGATTGATTCAATTGACGATATTAGGAATATATGGAAATATATAAATATCAAACATTCAAATAGTAAAACCCTAAGTCACTCTTATGAAATCACGACTTAGTATGTGAGTCATACGAGAGGATTAAAGTCGAGATGAGTAATTTAAAAATGTCTACAGTAGACGGATAACGTTTGGGAACCTTATCCTGGTAACACTGTTGATAGCTTCGCATTTTGTTTATAGACAAATGATCAAATCCTGATCATTCATGTGGGAGACATGAAATGGAGGTATCATATGCAATGTTGATTGTATAAGACAGGACCACGATGTTCGATCAAATTTCTCACTAGTACCGTTTGCGAGAAATAATCGAATATCAAACTAAGTTTATCAACCGTGATAGATCTCAATCCTGAGTGAAATGCAGACTCCTATTTATGGAGTTATGTTCTTTGATTCACATGGTTGAGAGCGATCTGTAAGAACGCTCGATAAACTCCTGTTTTGGGAACATAACGAAATAATAGTTGGGAACTCATTTACACGAGATGGAATTCATAATTTTCCTAAAGAATTAACGGTATCAGTGCGATACCTAACCATTCTAGGAACTTTAGGAAGCTCCCTTGATGTATTGATTCAAGACATGAACAAGTGGCGCCACGACTTCTATTGATCACACAAGTATATTATCTATAGTTCGACTAAAGATAATGTTCATTGGAGAATCAGCGGGAACAGAAGGATAAAGCGGTAATTACAGGGGAAAAACGGTAAATCTTATCCATCTGTAATTATGAGTGTTCCACGTGAAGGATAATATCACAGATATAAATAAAGATAAACTAAATGGACAATAACTCATCTATAGTGAGGGGAGTTCAGCTATGAATCTATAGTGGAATTATTCATAGTTAGATAATAAGTAATTAACTGATTATGTGTTAATCACTTAATTGACTAATTATTAAGCCCATGATCTATAGGTCCATCGGGTCCCTATGCTAGCCCAAATATCGTAGTCGCGAAATCAAGTAGAAGAAATGGAAAGTTTAAGTAAAGTGAATTACTTAAATAGGCAATATAAATTGTTTAAATATTGAGTATATTTAAACGGTAATTAATATAAACATTATTAATTATTTAAATAATGAGTTTATTTAAACAGAAAATTAATAATGAAATATTATTAATTAGACATTATTAATTATTTAAATATTGAGTATATTTAAATGGTAATTAATAATTGAAATTAATTGACAATTATTAATTGTTTAAATAATTAATTTTATTTGAACGGAATTAATAATTAAAATTAATTAATTAATAATAAAATATTATCAATAAAGTTATTAATTAAATAATGAGTTTATTTAATGGAAATTAATAATTAAAATATTTATTATTAATTATTTAAATAATGAAAATTATTTAAATGGAAATTAATAATTAAATATAATTTGATAATATTTAGTTGGGAGAAAATATTAATATTATTAATTATTTAAATAAAATATTTTATTTAAATGGTAATTAATAAATTAATTAATTAAGTTGGACTTATTAATTTAAGAGAGAGTTTCAAGCCCAATTGGATTAATGAACCCAATTGCAATTGGCCCAAAATAATTAATTAAATAAATTTGATTTATTAATTATTTATTATTAATTTTCACCATCATAGATAATTTGTAGGAGATAATTATTTTAATTATATCCTATAATAATTATATAGATTTATTTACCCAAGATAAATAAAATAAAGAAAAGAAAATATTCTCTTATTTATCTATGGCATTTTAGAAATACCAAGATAAAGGAAAGAGATAATTCTTTTTTCTTTTTGTATTTATCTCCATGGATTAATCCTAATGTGATTAGGATTCTTATTTTCCTATAAATAGGAGGCTTGGGTCATTCATAAATCACACAATTCAATTCTTTGGAAATTGAAAAATCTCTCTTCCTCCTTTTCTCTCCCTTTGCCGATTTTGCTATTCAAAATTGGGAAGAAAATATTTTTCTTCTTCCCAATTTCTTCTTAAGTTCGATCCCACAATTGGATTTCGTTTGATCGATCGGGATATAGCGTAGAAGATCCGATGTTGCTGAGGATTTAATGCTGTAAAGAAACCTCCAACCAATTCTTCATTAACTACTTAATGTAAGTATAATTGATTTTAATTTTTGAAAATACAAGCATGAATCTACATGTTTTTTCACAAATTGCATGATGTTAATAGATCCGTTATTAAATGTTAATAAGTTTACTAAACAAAATTCCGCTAATTTAGTAAATCATCCCTTCACATGCTTATATTTTCGAAAATTAAAATCAAACCGGTACTTACAGTGAGTAAAATATGGAGAATTGGTTGGAGGTTTTTTTACAGCATCAATCCTCAGCAACACTGGATCTTCTATGCTATATCCCGATCGATCAAACGAAACCCGATTATGGGATCGAACTTAAGAAGAAATTGGGAAGAAGAAGAAAATATTTTATTCCCAATAAACTATAGGGAAATCAGCCAAGGGGGGAGAAGGAGGAAGAGAGTTCCAATTTTCTATGGAATTGAATTGTGTGATTTATCAATAACCCATGCCCCTATTTATAAGAAAATAGGAATCCTAATCACATTAGGATTAATCTATGGAGATAAATACAAAAAAGAAAAAGATATTGTCTTTCCATTATCTTGTATTTTCGAAAAATACATAGATAAATAAGATATTATTTTTCTCTTCTTTTAATTTATATTGGATAAATAAATCTATGTAATTATTTTAGGATATAATTCAAACAATTATCTCTTCCTAAAATACATTATATGGCCGATTTTATCATAGTAAAATAATTAATAAATACAATTTATTTAATTAATTATTTTGGGCCAATGCCAATTGGGTTCATTAATCCAATTGGGCTTGAAACTCTCTCTTAAATTAATAAGTCCAACTTAATTAATTTATTTATTAATTACCATTTAAATAAAATATTTTATTTAAACAATTAATAATATTAATATTTTCTCCCGACTAAATATTATCAAATTATATTTAGTTATTAATTTCTATTTAAATAATTTTCATCATTTAAATAATTAATAATAAATATTTAAATTATTAATTTCCATTAAATAAACTCATTATTTAATTAATAATTTTATTGATAATATTTTATTATTAATCAATTAATTTTAATTATTAATTTCCGTTCAAATAAAATTAATTATTTAAACAATTAATAATTGTTAATTAATTTCAAATTATTAATTACCATTTAAATATACTCAATATTTAAATAATTAATAATGTCTAATTAATAATATTTCATTATTAATTTCTTGTTTAAATAAACTCATTATTCAAACAATTAATAATGTTTATATTAATTATTGTTTAAATATACTTAATATTTAAACAATTAATATTGCCTATTTTAAGTAATTCACTTTACTTAAAATTCCATTTCTTCTACTTGATTTCGCGACTACGATATTTGGGCTAGCATAGGGACCCGATGGATCTATAGATCATGGGCTTAATAATTAGTCAATTAAGTTATGAACACATAATCAGTTAATTACTTATTATCTAACTATGAATAATTTCACTATAGATTCATAGTTGAACTCCCCTCACTAGAGATGAGTTATTGTCCATTTAGTTTATCTTTATTTATATTTGTGATATTATCCTTCACGTGGAACCCTCATAATTACAGGCGAGTAAATTTACCATTTTTCCCCTGTAATTACCGCTTTATCCTTGTGTTCCGGCTGATTCTCCAATGAACTTTATCTTTAGTCGAACTAGAGATAATGTACTTCTCTGATCAATAGAAGTCGTGGCTCTACTTGTTCATGTCTCGAATCAGTACATCAAGGTTGTTTCCTAAAGTTCCTAAAATGTTTAGGTATATGTGACGACCTGACCCAAAAATAACAGGATAAATAAGTAAAAACATAACTCATTTGAAAAATATAATTAAATCAGAGTAAAACCAAATAATAGCGTAAGCTTTTATTTAATAACCAAAATACATTCAAAATAAAACTTTTATTCTGGCACCATTTTAAATAATTAAAACAAATAAAATAAATGAAAATGAAATCCCAAAAAAATAAAGTCTGACAAAATAGTCAATAAACGAAATAAAAAAATGACAACTCCTAAGGGCTCTCAGTGTAGCGCCATCCTCGTCAATCGCCATGGTTTCCATTCTTAATTTGCAGGGCATTCGAATACCATGAGTTTTTAGCTCAGTAGATTAAAACCAAACTCAAATAAGCAAATTAAATCCAAAGAGTTATCATCATTATACTTTATGGATACTCGTCTATTTCCACGCTTTATAATTAATTAGGTAGGTACTTAGCCTACAACAACTCTTATTTAATATTAAATTTGTACATAGGTATAAATGTGGAATACGCAACCACAAACTATACGGGCTATACTATTCAGCTTGGAAAATAGGTATCAAGACGAGCCATGATACGTGCCATAGTATTCAGCTTTACAAATTTAATATGTAATTATTAAGTCTCTTGTTCACTATTAAATTTGTATATAGGTATCATAGTGGGGTATAGAGCCACTCATGATACGTGTCATGCTAAGCATCCAGCTTTACAAATTTAATAGGTGTGTTTATTAGGTTTATTTAAAACTTAAACCACTATTAAGCCCTAATTATAACAGATAACCAATTAATCTACATAAATGAAATTAATACAATATTAGCAAATCAACAAGCAAATAATAATAATAATAATAATAGTAATTAAAAACAATAAATCATCTCCCCAAAATATCATAATAATCACATAACAAACATGCAATCACATGGAATTAATGATCATAAACCAATTATAAGCATTATTCACATTTAACCAATTAACGATCATAAACCAATTATTAACATGATTCACAATCAAAACGTGCACAGAATACTTTTAAAATAAACAATTTTCATGTAACAACCCGAATTATTTCCAAAACATGAAAAGCATAAAAACCACAGCGGAAGCTATTTAAATTCAACAAGTCATTTATTTCCAAAAATCAAACCAAACATTTAATTTAGACCGGTCATTTCAAAACAAAAATTCCTTAACATCAGTTGAAACAAACAAAGAACTAAAAACAACACTCCAACCCAAAACATAAGTCCAAATCAAACAAGTATTTTCACGAAAATTTTTCAAAAGAAACATGATTTATTTTGACCCATCAAAAAGAAAAGAATAAACACTGCCGGCATGTAAAATCAATCAACCACTTCCGCTACGAAATCCATCATTTGCCAACTTTCTTCTTTCCTTTACCTGAAAAAAAAAAAATGTAGCATCATGAGGCTACGCCCAGTGAACAAAAAATTGTTAAAGAATGAATTATGCCATAGAGAGGTTTTCCTAAGACTTTAAGTCCATATACGTCCTCACCGACATCCAATAAAATCACTCACTCCAAGGAGATTTAAAGCTTACTTCTAAACTTATAAGTCGCCTCTAATCGATTTAGTTTTAAACATAATTTTTCTACAATTTAAAACTAATCGAAAAACCTTTCTCGTTAATACCTTTAATCTCCTCTTTATTCAAAAACAAAGAGAGACTACGCCCATAAGGAATTTAAACATAATTTTTCTACAATTTAAATCCTTTGGGAAATATTCTTTTCCATTGTACGGATGGAATGAACCCGCCTGGTTAGGTGTTATTTAAGTTGTGCACACTAAATAAACTCCCCTAACAGCCTATTCTTCATTAGACAAGGCCTTGCCTAATGTGAACCTACAACCATATTACCCAAGGTATTTTAAGGTAGTATGATTTCTCACAAACCAAATACAACGCTTTACAAGCCAAAGATCCTACTAACCCTTAGGATCAAACCCCGTCACTTCCAAAAGCTTATCAAATCTAGAGGTGAGACTAACCTAAGTTTATACTAAATCACCCCTTAAACAAATCTTAGGATCTAATAAAATTTCTAGCGAAAATTTGGCGGCATAACTGGCTATAATTTTCTTAACTCCCAAAAGAAAAATATAACCTGCACATCTAAATAAAATATCCAAGAACAATATCTAACTAACCGCCTAAGCCTAAACTTTCCTAATTGGCACTAACGTGAATCGGCAAATATTATGTATAACACCAAACAACAAGAATTCTCACAACAGCTTTTAAATCAATCAACGATCAGCCAGAAAGGATAAGATATAAATTAACCTCCTTCTTAAACTTAAGTCTTTAAAGCATGCTTTAGAATTAATTCTTCCAAAAAAATACATCAACTCAAACAACCTCTTTTATCACTTTAAACATCCAAAATCAATTCCGAAATTAGAGGTTAATCTAATAAAGAAAAAGGTAAACCAAACATGAAATACTTCAAACCTTAACAACTTCTACTCACCTTAGTTTGCAAAAATAAAAAAAATACTCCTTAAGCACTTCTCAACAATTTCGAGCACCTGAAACACCACCTATCAAATTTTAAAAATACATCCAAAAATTTACCCAATCATACCAGGATGAAAGGACGGGGACCCAAGGCGACAAATCCCAAAAAAAATTGAAGCAAAGGCAGCCCCTAAGGGGCTGCCCTGTAGCGGCGGCAGCGAAGAAAGAGCTGCTGCCGCCATGCCCACAAGGCAAGGCGGTGGCGCGTGCTTGCCCACTTGAAACAATGGGCGCGATCATGCCGCCACAAGTGCGGCAAGAAGCATTGCCGCCGCCTTATGGTGGGGCGGCGGCGGCACCGCCAGATCCGCGGCGGCACCGCCGGACGGCGGCGGCCGCCACTTTTTTTTTTTTTTTTTTTTTTTTTTTTTTTCATTAGGTAAGAAAGAAATTTCCAAAAATTAAATTAGGGTTTTCAAGATTTGGAAATTTAAGGAAGAATGGCGAATTTCAAATGGTTTTTCATAAACCTTAAGGATTTCTACAAACGAATTGCTTAGGAAAATTTAGGGAATTGGACATTACCTTGATTCGATCTGGATTTGATTCCTCTCCAATTCCACCAAAGAAACCCTAAACAACCAAAACCTATAACCCAAAGAAAACAAATCGATTAATTGTAATCGATTGATCTCACATTCGATAGATTAAGGAGGGAGATGAAGAAGGAGAAGAATACCTGACTTTTTCCTTCTGTCTAGGTTTTCACGTGAAAACTGAGAGGTGAGCAACTGAGACCTTTTTTTTTTTTTTTTTCTTCTTTTCCTCCTTCCTTAAACGCCTCCCTCCCCCTTTTTTTTTAAAAAAAAAAATCATTTAATTAAATAATTTAAAATCTCCCTAAATTTAAGTCCTAAAGTTAATTAAAAATAACTCTTAATAATAAGAATTAAATTTAACACTTTATCCTTAAATCGTTTATGGAATTAAATAGAGAAATTTTTTTTTTATCAAAAACTTACCGAAAACCCGAGGCGTTACAATCCACCCACCTAAAAAGAACTTTTCGTCCCCGAAAAGTGCTGTTGCTCCTGAAAAAGGTGGGGGTAAGTCTCGCGCATCTCATCCTCCCGCTCCCAAGTGGCCTCCTCGTGAGTTTGATTTCTCCAAAGAACCTTAACCAAGTTAATGGTTTTGTTCCTCAAATCTTCCGCTCACGTGCCAAAATCTCAACTGGTTTGCTCTTCAAAGGTCAAGTCGGCATTCAATCAACCGGCTCATAATCAATCACATGTGATGGGTCAGCAATGTATTTCCTGGAGCATGGAAACATGAAACACATTGTGAACCCCGGACAAAGCGGTGGCAAAGCTAGTCTATAAGCCAATGTCCCAATCCTCTCCAATATCTCAAACGGTCCAATGAACCTCGGACTCAACTTCCCCTTCCTTCCAAACCTCATAACTCCTTTCATTGGAGCTATCTTCAGAAACACGTGATCTCCAATATCGAACTCAAGATCGGTCCTCCTCACATCAGCATAGCTTTTCTGCCTACTCGGCGCAGTTCTCATCCTTTCCCGAATCAACTCAACTGATTTATTGGTCATCTGAACTAGCTCGGGCCCCAATAACTTCCTCTCACCTACCTCATCCCAATGAACCGGGGATCTACATTTCCTTCCATACAACGCCTCAAAAGGTGCCATCTCAATGGTCGCCGAAAGTCGTTGTTATAAGCAAACTTCGACTAAATAGAGTTGCTCATCCCAACTACCACCAAAATCCAGGACACAAGCCCGAAGCATATCCTCTAATATCTGATTCACCCGCTCGGTCGACCATCCGTCCGAGGATGAAAGGCCGATCGAAAAGTAATTTAGTACCCATGGCACTATGCAAACTATTCCAAAACTTAGACACAAATCTAGTGTCTCGATCAGATACAATCTTTACCGGAACACCATGAAGTCTCACAATCTCCTTCAAGTAAAGCTTAGCCCAAGCCTCCACAGAATATGTTGACTTTCCCGGTAAAAAGTGTGCCACCTTTGTAAGTCTATCAACAATAACCCAAATAACATTGTACCCCTTCTGAGTTCTAGGAAGTCCACCAATAAAATCCATAGCTATTTCTTCCCACTTCCATTCAGGTACATTCAAAGGTTGCAAACAACCATAGGGGCTCTTTCTCAAAGCCTTCACCTGTTGGCATACCAAACATTTACTTACAAACTCTGCCACATCTTTCTTCATTCCAGGCCACCAATAATGTACTTTGAGATCATTGTACATTTTGGTGCTCCCAGGATGAACTGTAAACATCGAACTATGGGCTTCAGTCAGGACCTCCTTTTTCAAAGCTTCAACATCAGGCACGCACAACCTTCCCTTATAAAACAACCCTCCATCTGAAGCAAAAGTGAAATATCCCGGCAAACCAGTTTCAACATCAAGTATATAACCCTGCAAACCACTGTCAGTTTTCTGAGCCTCTATAATCCTCTGCCTCAACAAAGGTGTAACAGTCAAACTGGCCATACCCACAGTGATCTCAGATGTAAGTATCTCAACCCCTGCTCTATCCATTTCCCACTGAAGTCTAGGGTGTCTAGTGACTAAAGCTGCACTATGAGCTGATTTTCTGCTAAGGGCATCAGCCACAACATTAGCCTTTCCAGGATGATACTGGATGTCACAATCATAGTCCTTAACCAACTCAAGCCATCTCCTCTGCCTCATATTCAACTCCTTTTGAGTGAAGAAGTATTTCAAGCTTTTGTGATCAGTAAAGATAAGGATCTTCTCTCCGTAGAGATAATGTCTCCATATCTTTAAAGCATGAATCACAGCAGCTAACTCTAAGTCATGGGTGGGATACTTCTTTTCATGCTCCTTAAGTTGCCTAGAAGCATAAGCCACTACCTTACCATGCTGCATTAATACACAACCCAACCCTTTCTTCGATGCATCACTGTATATGGTCAAACCTCCCGAATCATCTGGGGTAACTAGAACTGGAGCTGAAATCAATCTTTTCTTAAGCTCATCAAAACTCCTTTCACACTCATCATCCCAGACATATTTTACTCCCTTCCTAGTTAGTTTGGTTAAAGGTGAGGCAATTCTGGCAAAGTCTTGCACAAACCTTCGGTAATAACCAGCTAACCCTAGGAAGCTACGAATCTCTGACACACTAGTAGGTCGGGGCCAACTACTAACGGCTTCTATCTTCGAAGGATCCACAGTCACACCCTGATCCGACACTACATGTCCCAGAAATGCAACTTTACTAAGCCAAAACTCACATTTGCTAAATTTGGCGTAAAGTTTCTCATTCCTCAATGTAGTTAACACTATTCTTAAATGCTCAGCATGCACTTCCCTATCCTTTGAATATACCAAGATATCATCTATGAAAACGATCACAAATATATCGAGGTATTTCTGGAATATTGTATGCATCAGATCCATAAAAGCTGCTGGGGCATTAGTTAAACCAAAAGACATCACAACGAACTCGAAATGGCCATATCTAGTCCGAAAAGCTGTCTTAGGTATATCTTCCTTCCTTATCCTCAACTGATGATAACCCGATCGAAGGTCTATCTTTGAGAACACGATTGCCCCCTTAAGGCCGATCAAATAAATCTTCTATCCTGGGCAAAGGGTACTTATTCTTGATAGTTACCTTATTGAGCTCTCGGTAATCTATACAAAGTCTCATGGTACCATCCTTCTTCTTCACAAATAAAACTGGGGCTCCCCAAGGTGAGACACTAGGACGAATAAACCCCAAATCTAATAACTCCCGCAACTCGGGTTTTCAACTCCTTCAATTCAGTGGGGCCATTCTATAAGGTGCCTTAGACAAAGGGGTGGTCCCAGGGATAACATCTATCCGAAAGTCAAACTGTCTAACGGGAGGTAAACCAGGCAACTCATCCTGGAAAGACATCAGCAAACTCTCTGACTACAGGCACTGACTCCACACTGACCTCCTCGATAGTGGTGTCTACTACGTTTGCCAAGTAGGCCCAAGCTCCCCCTTCAACTAATTTCTTAGCTTGCAACACAGATATGACTACAGGCGCTACTTTTCTATTCGACCCCTTAAATACCAATTCTGCCCCACAAGTACCCTTAAATTTCACTTCTCTCCTATGACAGTCTATCACAGCATAATTGGCTTTCAACCAATCCATTCCCAGAATCAAATCAAAAATCAGTCATAGGCAAAACAAGAAAAGTGGCACTCACACAATTTCCCAATATACATAAACCATCGGTCTCTACCTTTCTACTAACAAAACGGTCAAACCCATGGGAGAGAAACAGACAATTCATATCCTAAAGGCAAAGTATCTATCTCGGCATGCTCAACAAACTCAAGTAGATATAAAAGAATGACTCGCTCCTGAGTCAAATAAAACAAATACAACAGTGACCTAAGAAAGATAAAGTACCTGTCACAACGTTCCCCATTGCCTCGGCCTCAACTCCGGTAGTGGCGGCCAACTTACCCTTGCTTGTGCATTCTCGAGTAGGTTTAACCTTGTTCAACGCCCTGCTCGATTCGGCTTACATTCGGTGGATATGTGCCCCTCCTGCCGACATATAAAGCACTTACGGGGTGCCCCACAAAACCCCCAATGCCTCCTGGTGACGGTTCCTGCAAACTGGTTTACGCCCTGTCGATTACCACCCTGAAACCGCCTACTCGATTACCCTGAAAGTTACTGATTCACTGCTGGCCCGATTCCTTCCTGACCCCGATTTCCTGTTTTACGGTGACATCTGCTCGACTTTCCTTTTTCGCCCCACGAAGGTTGAAGCTACCTGCACAACCGCCTTAGTATCACTTTTAGGATCAAGAGCAATTGCCTTTTTCAAGGCTGAAGCATAATCTGTAGGCTCTATGGCCTCAAGCTGCCTCCTAAGGTCATCATCCAAAGCCAGCATAAACCTCCTCATCCTCAACTCAGGGGTAGCCACCTGATACTGAGCAAACTTAGATAACCTGTCAAATTCCCTCTCAAAGTCTAACACTGACATTCCATTCTGCCTTAGCGCGAGAAACTCCACTTCCTTGGAACATCTTACCCTTTGAGAATAGTATTTGTCATTGAACAGCTCCTGAAATCTCTCCCAAGTCTCAACTGGCCCCACTGAATTGACAGTTGTCCTCCACCAATATCGAGCATCATCAACTAATTTAAAAGTAGCACAATGTACTTTCAAATGGTCAGGACAGTTGATGAAACTCAAAGCTAGCTCAACTCTGGATATCCATTTCTCAGCTTCATCCGGATCGGTGGATTTCCCATCAAATTCACCTGGAGCATATTTTCTATACTCATTCAAAAATCGAGCCTCCTCAGTAGTTCCCCCAACTCTGCCCATCGCTCGCTGCATCATATCATACTCTGCCTGTGAAACAAATACTCCCTGAGCAGCTGGAGCAACCGGTGCAACTGGTGGTACTGCTGGTGCAACTGGATGAATCGTAGTTGCAACTGATGGAACTGGAGGTATAACTGGTGGAACCTGGGGTGCAACTGGTGGAACTGGCGGTTCCACATTCTCCTCCACGAGGGGTGTCACATAAGAATTGACTTCATTTGAGGACTGCGCATCACTCTCATAATCGGGATCGACCCCGCGCCCCATACCACGTCCTCGACCCCCTCGACCTCGGCCACGGCCTCGGCCCTACCTCGTCCCCGTACAGCTCGTGGAGGCATACTGAAACACAATATAAATACACATAAGACATAACAATCAACATGTAATGTTACATCTTATCAAATTCCTTAAAGTACTAAGGATCTCTCATTATAGGCATAAAATAAAGAAAATGAAACCTGGCATCGACGGATTCGTGTGGTGGCGATTGATATGATTTTACGGTCTTCAGAACCATAAGGGCTCTGATACCAACTGTAACAACCCGAATTATTTCCAAAACATGAAAAGCATAAAAACCACAGCGGAAGCTATTTAAATTCAACAAGTCATTTATTTCCAAAAATCAAACCAAACATTTAATTTAGACCGGTCATTTCAAAACAAAAATTCCTTAACATCAGTTGAAACAAACAAAGAACTAAAAACAACACTCCAACCCAAAACATAAGTCCAAATCAAACAAGTATTTTCACGAAAATTTTTCAAAAGAAACATGATTTATTTTGACCCATCAAAAAGAAAAGAATAAACACCTGCTGCATGTAAAATCAATCAACCACTTCCGCTACGAAATCCATCATTTGCCAACTTTCTTCTTTCCTTTACCTGAAAAAAAAAAATGTAGCATCATGAGGCTACGCCAGATGAACAAAAAATTGTTAAAGAATGAATTATGCCATAGAGAGGTTTTCCTAAGACTTTAAGTCCATATACGTCCTCACCGACATCCAATAAAATCACTCACTCCAAGGAGATTTAAAGCTTACTTCTAAACTTATAAGTCGCCTCTAATCGATTTAGTTTTAAACATAATTTTTCTACAATTTAAAACTAATCGAAAAACCTTTCTCGTTAATACCTTTAATCTCCTCTTTATTCAAAAACAAAGAGAGACTACGCCCATAAGGAATTTAAACATAATTTTTCTACAATTTAAATCCTTTGGGAAATATTCTTTTCCATTGTACGGATGGAATGAACCTGCCCCGTTAGGTGTTATTTAAGTTGTGCACACTAAATAAACTCCCCTAACAGCTATTCTTCATTAGACAAGGCCTTGCCTAATGTGAACCTACAACCATATTACCCAAGGTATTTTAAGGTAGTATGATTTCTCACAAACCAAATACAACGCTTTACAAGCCAAAGATCCTACTAACCCTTAGGATCAAACCCCGTCACTTCCAAAAGCTTATCAAATCTAGAGGTGAGACTAACCTAAGTTTATACTAAATCACCCCTTAAACAAATCTTAGGATCTAATAAAATTTCTAGCGAAAATTTGGCGGCATAACGGCTATAATTTTCTTAACTCCCAAAAGAAAAATATAACCTGCACATCTAAATAAAATATCCAGCAACAATATCTAACTAACCGCCTAAGCCTAAACTTTCCTAATTGGCACTAACGTGAATCGGCAAATATTATGTATAACACCAAACAACAAGAATTCTCACAACAGTTTTAAATCAATCAACGATCAGCCAGAAAGGATAAGATATAAATTAACCTCCTTCTTAAACTTAAGTCTTTAAAGCATGCTTTAGAATTAATTCTTCCAAAAAAATACATCAACTCAAACAACCTCTTTTATCACTTTAAACATCCAAAATCAATTCCGAAATTAGAGGTTAATCTAATAAAGAAAAAGGTAAACCAAACATGAAATACTTCAAACCTTAACAACTTCTACTCACCTTAGTTTGCAAAAATAAAAAAAATACTCCTTAAGCACTTCTCAACAATTTCGAGCACCTGAAACACCACCTATCAAATTTTAAAAATACATCCAAAAATTTACCCAATCATACCAGGATGAAAGGACGGGGACCCAAGGCGACAAATCCCAAAAAAATTGAAGCAAAGGCGGCCCCTAAGGGTGGCCTCGCCGCGGCAAAGAAGAAGAAGAAGAAAGCTGCTGCGCCATCGCACGCCTGAAAGGCGGTGGGCGCGTTCTTGCCCACTTGAAACAAGTGGGCGCGATGTTGCCCACAAGTGCGGCGACGCAGTCTCTGCCGCCTTATGGTGGGGCAGCGGCGGCACCGCCAGATCCGCGGCGGCACCGC
This sequence comes from Gynostemma pentaphyllum, assembly GCA_028015215.1. Taxonomy (NCBI): domain Eukaryota; kingdom Viridiplantae; phylum Streptophyta; class Magnoliopsida; order Cucurbitales; family Cucurbitaceae; genus Gynostemma; species Gynostemma pentaphyllum. The sequence goes on from CM051354.1 coordinate 15,525,261, forward strand.
CGGATCGGCGGCGGCCGCCACTTTTTTTTTTTTTTTTTTTTTTTTTTTTCAGATTAGGTAAGAAAGAAATTTCCAAAAATTAAATTAGGGTTTTCAAGATTTGGAAATTTAAGGAAGAATGGCGAATTTCAAATGGTTTTTCATAAACCTTAAGGATTTCTACAAACGAATTGCTTAGGAAAATTTAGGGAATTGGACATTACCTTGATTCGATCTGGATTTGATTCCTCTCCAATTCCACCAAAGAAACCCTAAACAACCAAAACCTATAACCCAAAGAAAACAAATCGATTAATTGTAATCGATTGATCTCACATTCGATAGATTAAGGAGGGAGATGAAGAAGGAGAAGAATACCTGACTTTTTCCTTCTGTCTAGGTTTTCACGTGAAAACTGAGAGGTGAGCAACTGAGACCTTTTTTTTTTTTTTTTCTTCTTTTCCTCCTTCCTTAAACGCCTCCCTCCCCCTTTTTTTTTAAAAAAAAAAATCATTTAATTAAATAATTTAAAATCTCCCTAAATTTAAGTCCTAAAGTTAATTAAAAATAACTCTTAATAATAAGAATTAAATTTAACACTTTATCCTTAAATCGTTTATGGAATTAAATAGAGAAATTTTTTTTTTATCAAAAACTTACCGAAAACCCGAGGCGTTACATTTCATCACCCATAACTACCCTATAAATCACACACCAAACAGGCAATCACAAGGAATTTAATTTAACTTCTAAGTAGGAATTAACCTACCTTAAATCCAAATTGAACTAGCAAACGATCCCGTAATAACTCCAATAATATCCCTAACGATTCTCACAACCTGTAATAATATTAATTTGAAGTTAATTTGGCAAAAACCGGAAAAACGGGACGAAAACCAGATGAAATTAAGCCAAAAACAGCACTGAACCGGTTGAACCGGTTCAATTGAACCAACCTAGCTGGTCCAACAGGATCGATTCTTCCTCATGTAGTAGCCCGTGTGACAAACGAGAAAGAAAATGCAGATAAAAAAAAGGGGCGGCCAACCTGTTTCCAGAGAGGTGGTTTTGAGCTCGTGACGACGTAAAAACAACAAGGAAGGGTCGAAGACGTTAGAGATCAAAGCTCCACCAAATTTTAAATGTAAAACTCGAACAAAACTTCAAACGAAACTCCAAGGCGCGGTGGCGGACGAACCCATAATCTAGCGAGCCCTTAAATGAACGAAAAACCAGCGAAAAGGATACTCATTTAGCATGAAATTACTCCGAAAATAAGGAGGAATCTACGAGTAACAAATCCACCGAATAATTACCTATGAAAACAATGGTTTGAAGGGTGTTTTTCTTGACTTTTCTGGTGATGATAATGAAGATTTCGACGAGGCTGTTAATGACGTTTAAAGCTGAGAGTTAAGTTTTGATTTCAAGAAGAAAACAAAAGAGAAAGACAAGACACGCATAGAATTTGAATTATCTATCTAATCCAACGGAGAATGGTGAGTTTTAAACTTTTTCAGCGAGTCGACGGCGGCGGGGCTGAGAGAGAGAATAGAGAAGTTTGACCTAGGGTTTTGTGAGGTTTTATATGCTAATGATTGACCGGAAATAACTTAAATGCCCTTAGTTAAATCAATGACAAAAAGGGTATAAACGGTATTTTGGTCATATCTTTTTACTCGGAACTCGGAATTAAGCATAATCAATTGCGTTGAACTCGTAGCGACGTGATGGTTAGGGAAAACTAAAGATAACGTTATTTGGATCAAATTGGTAAAAAGACTAAAATACCCTTATGCGAAAAGCCGAGTTGTTACAATATCGCACTAATACCGTTAATTTATAGGAAAGTTATGAATTTCATCTCGTGTAAATGAGTTCCCAACTACTTATCTAGCCATGTTCCCAGCTACTTATCTAGCCATGTTCCCAAAACAAGAGTGTATTGAGCGTTCTTACATATCGCTCTCAACCATGTGAATCAAAGAACATAACTCCATAAATAGGAGTCCGCATTTCACTCAGGATTGAGATCTATCACGGTTGATAAACTTAGTTTGATATTCGATCATTTCTCGTAAATGGTACGAATGAGAAATTTGATCGAACATCGTGGTCCTGTCTTAGACAATCAACATTGCATGTGATACTTCCATTTCATGTCTCCCACATGAATGATCAGGATTAGATCATTTGTCTATAAACAAAATGCGAAGCTATCAACAGTGTTACCAGAATAAGGTTGTTAAACGTTATCCATTTATTGTAGACACTTTTAAGTTACTCATCTCGACTTTAATCCTCTCTTATGACTCACATACTAAGTTGTGATTTCATAAGAGTAACTTAGGGTTTACTATTTGAATGTTTGATATTAATATATTTCCATATATTCCTAATATCGTCAATTGAATCAATCTAGATAATATAAAGAACTTATGTTTATTTATTTAATTTATTCTAAATAAGTTATTATTATTAAATAATTACAAGTTCTAGGACACCATTCCTAACACAAACAAGTATACAATCGAATTTCTAAAAGCTGCCGAATCGAGTAAAAACTGCTGAGAAGTTTAAAAATTGAATTTTTGATTCTAATATAATTTCCATGACTAAAAAACACTTAAAACTCCCAAAAATTCTAGAATTAATAATATTAATAACCAGAATTGATCCAAACCAAGAATCATCACTTTTTGCCGAAAAACACCTAAACTAGCTCTAACCGAAAATAAATTCTCCCAAGCAATTTTCGAATGTTCCCGTTATCTAAACTCACCCTAAGTTTCCAGAATATCATAGATAAATATTTAGGAACAATTCATCTACGGTTTGAGCTTTAGATTTCTCTAAAACCCCACCGTTAACTTACCTCAAGAACGCGTTTTCCAAGCTCTTTTCTCACCATGGTTCAGATCTGAAACGACATCCTAAAATTATTAAAATTCATCCTAAATTAGTAGCAAATAATACCAAAAGGTTTTAGGTTCAATGGCTCTGATAAAGGAAACCAAACGATGATTCACTATTAATGGGAGGCAGCAGCGCCGAGGCTGCTGCCTTTTGGCCACAGCTGAACCGGGACCTTAGGGTCTCGATTTGACCAATTTTTAATATTCGGGGTGATCGATTTTGATGGGTAAAAGTTTTGTTGTAGGGAGAATCAAAATTGATTGGGAAAGAGTCGAAGGTTTTGTGATCGAACGGTGAAACAAGAATCGGTTTGTGGATGAGTTTTTCGAAAATAAAAAACTCTTAATTTCCATAAATTTAAAGAATGAAATATTGAAGGAAAACTTACCTAAAACGTCTAGATAGCTAGCCAAACAATTTCTAATCTACTTCTAAATGTACAAACGATCTGAATCGTCATCTAACACGTAAAATTGATGGGAAAAAATCAATCAATTCTCCATTAAGGGGGCGACTTCCATGGAGGAGAAGAAGGTGTCCAAAATCTCGAAAAAAAAATAATGAGGAAAGGTTCTTAGGTTAAACTCCCGTAACTTCATAATTACAAAATTGCCACTGACCTAAAACACTCATAACTTACTCTACAGAACTCAGAACGACAAGCCGCCAGTTGCGTTGGAAATATTGTAACGAGATGATCAGCATCAGATGAAAATATTAAGTAAAACTTGAAGTTTTAATTTCAAGTTTTGAGAAGCTACAAACTGACCTTACTAAAAGATCAAGAAGTTAAAGTTCCAATCAATAATTCATCCTTATTAATATTATTTGAGAAAATAATATTATTTTTTTAAAAAAAATTGTCCTATTTGGTAACAGGTCATTACATAACCACTTGTTGATTTTGATTCATCTGAATCAAATATCTAATTGGCGTCATTATAGTCTTCTAGAACGGCTAGATACTTCCCATAGTGTAATGGATACTCCTGAAACTCTTAGCATTGCATTCCAATGTTCAACTCCTGAGTTAATTGTATATATGCTTCTTTAACTAACTGCATAAGCATACATCAAACTTCGATTATCTGGGAGTATTCTAATCTGTATTTTTTATGTATTAGTACATGTAGTAGGATGAATTTCATGTCCCTAAAACCTTTATACTATTTTCTCAATGTAGTGGGTTTGTGACAGGGATGTGTCTTCAGATGTTTTAGATATTTTTATACCAATATCGCATCTGTAACTCTCAAATTTTTCATATAATAAATTTCTAAAAAAGGGGTTAACCGATGTTTTTAAACGAGCTGCATGTTCGTTCTCGGTTGAAGAGTTTGTGCGTCACAAGAATGAGATGTATAATATAGAACCTCAATTGGGAGGATATCTTGAAGGTGTCGGGTTATCAAGATGGTTGCGTGCATTTTTTGATGGAATGCGATTCAATATTATGACAACAAATATATCAGAGAGTTTTAATAATGCTATGACTCCTTATCGAGAGCTGCCGCTTATCTCTTTCATGGAGGAATTGTTATTGAAACTCCAAAAATGGTTTGTAAGACGCAAGGCTGCTGCTGCGAGGTCCAAACACACGTTATCTGATTGGGCATCACATGAACTTGGAATACGAATCAATATTGGGCGTCGATTGAAGGTAATATATATAGTGTACGTAGTATACAATTTATACATTTGATACTTTTTATACTGCGCGTATTATACACTATGTTTTTTATACACATGAACTGATTTTTCAAGTGTTACCGTCGGATTTTGCGAAGTTTATGGTTAGTGACCAGGAAAAAGATTTTTTCGTTGACTGTGTAAAACGTGAGTGTTCTTGCCGGCAGTGGCAATTGGAGATATTCCCTTGTCCACATGCTTGTGCCATCCTTTGCTACACAAGCATCCCGTTGTTATCATTTGTTAACTACTACTATTCCAATGATGCATTGCGAAGGACATATGAGGGTTCGGTATGCCCTGCTGGTAAGAGAAACAGTTGGCTTGTTATTAATGATCAATTATTTATACATATGTTGCCTCCCAGCTCACGGCCCAGCTGCCGGTAGGTATAGGAAAAGAAGGATCCATTCCAAAGGCGAGTTCAAGAAAATTTTGAAATGCAAGCGTTGCAATGGTACGAGTCATAACAGGAAGACTTGCCAGAACCCTCTTCTGATTGTCCCATTCTCTGCTAAAAACAGGCCGAAATAAATATCTTTGCATGTTCTTTTGTTGAAGTTCAGTTTAGAATGCATATCCTTTTTAGGATTTTCATTTTTTGATGAACTTTAGATCTGTGTTTTTTTATGCAATCTAGCCTAATTGGTCTATCTTTGTTTGTCTTTATGATATTGCATACATTGTGTAGTTTTTTTTTTTGTGTTTTTGTTGATGTATTCACTGATGGAAATATTTGGGTGATGACATAGTACTAATTTATCAAGTATTTTATGCGTTGGGAAGTCATATTCTGTTATATAATTTGGTGAATTTCAGTCTTAATTTTTTTTTAGTTTCAACTAATGCATGGTAAAATACTGTGAACCAATCACACTTTAAACATAGTAGCCAGGCGGTATCAATTAATTTGTACAGATTGTACACATGGGACATTAGAGAAGTTACGACTGAGTGAAATACAGATATCATGTACAAAAAGTACCTATTGTACCAAATGTGGGACAAATTTGTCAACAATTACGATTAGAATACACATCAATTAATAGGTATTATACCACGCGTACGTAATAGTTCACATGTACTGTAACGTCCCATTATTTTGAAGTGATTTTTTAATATTGTTTATTTATTTATTTATTTCAATTCAAGTATTTAGTTTAATTATTATTTTGTAATTTCGATTTTAGTAGTTAATTTTTTGCCCGAAATTCTTTTTAATTGTTTTAATGGTTTATTTTCGCTTCGGTGACATTAATAATTATTAATAGGCCAATTAATAATTATTAATCACCTTTAGATTAATTAAGAGCATCGGGTTTCGTTTAAGAAGTCAAAAGTCATAAAAGGACGCAACCGTCATTTCCGATTTCTTAAAAGTATCAAAACACTATTCATTCGTCTTTAAATATCCACCAATTGACCAAAGTTGACCAAAACTTGTCATTTTTCTTCTCCATGGCCGTGGGCTTCAAGGGGGAAATGGGGATTTTGGTTTTTCATTCGTTTCTCAGCGGATCGACTCGATTCCGGTTGCATCGGAAAGCCCTCGGGTCTAGGATTCATTTCCACCCAACCATCGTACTTTCCACCCGAGATCCACGGAGTTCTCGGTAATTTTATCTTGAAACCCTAAACTCCAAATAGTGTTTTAATGGAGTTTTCGTTGATTTCCTTCGATTTCATGTTGTGAAACTCGGTGTTTGTAAATACATGAGTTGTTTTAAGAGTTTTTGGAAACTTTCCCTAAACCCTAAAACCGAGTTTCAGTCGAAACCCTTTCCGTTTGAAATTTACCTTTTGGGGTTTGATTATGGGTTATGTACTGATGATAAATTGTTTATTGTAATTCAATTTGGGAAATTACATATTGTTCAAAAATTCAAATCATCGATACCCATTGAAATCGGGAATATCGAAATTGCTTAAAACCAACTCGAAACACTTTTAAACTGCTTAAAAGCCGGAAAACCAAACCCGAGACCCAATTTTCATGAGAGGGCCGAGAGCCTCTTGTGGGGGGTTTGTTGGGTTTTTCGTCGTTTTGTATGTTTAGTTGTTGTTTGATCGTTAATTGGTAATTTATTGATTTTTGAGATATAATTCCAACTGTAGGTGTTTTTGAACCGTTCGTTTGATCGCTCTTCTGGATTTAGGAGCGAAGTCATCACTTTTAAGGTGAGAATAGTTAGGATTTAAAGTAAATTTAGAAAGCAAATAAGTATGATGGTTTGTAGAATTGGAAAATAAGACTAGAATTCAAATCTAAGATTAGAGGGAAGTGAGTTAGTGCCCTTAGGATTTGAAGTTAATCCTTTAAGTGAGAACTTAGGATTTCTCGAAGAAAGCCTTGAATCTTAGAAGATTCTAAGTTAGATTCGTTTCAGAGTTTAGGATGGATCATTGGAAGTTAAAAGATCCAAAACTTTTATATAGAACGATTAATAGAACCTCGAATTATATTGGAAGTTTAGAATCCTTGAAGGTTAGGTTAATCGTTTAAGTTATGTTTTTACTTTATTATTGTTAGCGGAGTTCGATTGACATATCGTTCTTCCGGAGTTTCCTATTTATTTACTCTATGTCTTTTACTTTATGCCCCTTTACTTTATGTTTGTTTCGGATACTTTAATAATCGTACTTTACTTTATTACTTTTACAAGCATATGCATAACATCTTGCACCATTATTTATTGTACCATAACATCTCGCATCATTGAACGAAAGTGAAAAAGAAAAGAAAGTGAGTAAGAAAAGAAGGGAAGAATGTTGGAGCCTACGGGTAGTGTCCCGCATCACCTTCAGAAGAAGAAAAGAAAAGAAAATAAAACAAGGGAAGAAGACGAAGGGGTAGCCTACGGGATGTACTCGTTACTTCTTCATGCATAAGGTTGAATGAGAGCCTACGGGATGTCCGCATTACCTTCATTCATGCATAAGGGTATATGCGAACCCTACATTGCATATGATCGATGGAATATAGAATCGAAGTGTTATATTTTATGCAAAGTACTATTTACTTTTCTTATTTTTTGTCGTAACAAGTTATTGGATGAGAATTTGACTACGAGTGTAGTAATATCATTCTTTTGGAGAATAAGATTTGTTGTAAACCTTGTATATAGTATAAGGTATATATAGAACATGAGATATAAATGCTATATGCATTTACAAAACCATACCAGAAATATTTGGAATGTAGTTCCACAATTATATTGGAGAATTGTTAAGTAAAAGTGGAACATTTTGATATAAACTCTTTGAATGGATTGATAGCAAAGAGTAAGTATGTTTTTGGGCAGAAATCGGAAATGCAAGTTTGAGGTCTAACCTTACTTTTTATTCTTATTATTCTCACTGGGCTTAGTTTGTTAGCTCATGATATTACAAACATTTCAGGTAATGTTTGGGATCGTGGAAGAGGAGCTGGTGCGCGATTGATCGAGATGATGATGATTTCGAGATGGACTAGGTGTTATGTAAAAATTCATGTACATGGTTTTGTGAATTTTATATAAATTTTGAGATTTGTACAATTGTATACAGCTCTTAAGAGCTTTTGTCTTTATGTTTATGATTATAATCATTTTGAACTCCTGGATAGGAACTTAATGTTTCTTGTGTATTTTAGATTTTGAAATTAAGATGTAAACAGGTTTTGGCCAGCAAATTTTCAAACATAACCACGCCAAATTTTCTTAAAATAAAAGACTTCTGCTGTGTTTTCTAATTTAATTTATTTAAAAGTGTCGAGACGTCACATGTACACATAGTACACAACTGAAGTGTGTATAAAGCATTTTATGATTGTTATACGTATGGTATGAATAGTATACAATACGTAATGTCGGTCATATTTATATGAATGGTAGACTAGTATATAAGATGTAACATTAGGTATTTTTCTACGCATGGTACGAGTAGTATATAATATGTAACACTAGGCATACAATTTGAAACATAATGCATAGACGCATACTATAATTGTTGTACAAACAGTACGCTACATAACATAGGTCATATTTATACGCATGGTACGAACAGTATGTAGGTCTGACCAATTATAATGAAAAACTTGATAACAAAGTTTAAAAACGCAAACAGAAGTCAAGATTACAAATATTAGTTTTGAAGTTTAAGTCACGACGTTGGACTCTTCCCCCCCCCCCCCCCTTTTGTTACCTTTTGCACCCCTTCCACCTCTCACTCCTTTTTTGGCTCAACACGCGTACGTTTTTTCACTTTCGCACTGCTTGACCCAAACGCAGTAGTGTATGGCTCCTACTTGTAAAAGCAGGGTCTTGTTGATCGGGATGGTCTTGGCTCCCTTATTAATTGTGTTATAGATCGTTCACATTAGTTTACAATAGTGATCATTTATTGTATGAACACCAAACAATAAACCATGGCACAGAATTCAATCACCTCTCGTGGGTTTTCTTTAGCATCGGTTGTGTCATCAGCGACAGCCTCATCATCTTTTGGCATCTCATAATCAGATAGACGGAATACATTAACATGATCTTCCTGTAGGTACGAAAAATTAATAGAATACACAGTATACTGTTAGTACGAATCGTGGAGCGATGTGAATGGTAATTTTTTAAGAAAACATACCCGAGTGTCATTGGCAATATCATCAGGTGTTTCATGTACTGAGATGTTGCCAACTATATCTTGTGTTAGATCAGTCTCGATGTCAACAGTCTACCGTTTGAAAAAAATATCCTTGTTTGTAAAATATATAAGAGTTCATATGTAATTTAATATGTGCAACATTAACTTAGTACGCACCTGTCGATCAGCTCCATCTTTGGTTGGTTCTTTAGGCACAACATTCTCCAGAAGAACCTACGATGACCAAATGTTTGTTTCCACCTACAACGGTACGCACATGGTGTTTTTTTATTGCATAATCGTGTATAAATTGTATGTAAGTTACAGATTATACCAACAGGAATGAATGTGTCGCGTGGGGGGGAGGGGCCATTTCATTGGTCTTCATTATTGCCTCCACGCCCCTCGGAATCAAGCTTGTCCATTCTGTCCATTAGAGAAGTTAGTTTCTCATTGATGGATGCAAATCCTGCAAGAATGATGTCTTGAATCCCATCTAGAGTTGTGAAATTAGTGGTCCTTGCACTCCCCCCCGCTGTCGAACCCACGCCTCTCTCTTGATTTCTATCATACATGTATTGCACTCCTTCGTTGTGGTTATGTCTTTCACGATAAGCATAATTGTCTTCATCATCAAAAAGGCTATCTCCACTTGTCAAAAAGGGTGCAAGACAATCCAGATTCAACTCAGCATTAGTTGGATGCATAGGTTCAACAACAATCTGCTAAATAGGATTATTCATCATACAACATATGCTAGTTAGAACATAAATAGTTTATAGTCTTATACACAATCACCTTATCGTTGAAAACATCTCGCTGTAGCTTCCGACTGTCGGTTATGTGGTAAACATCCCATTTTTTTATCCTTGGTACTTCGTGCCCTATTCTTTTCCTGTACTGTTCACTGATGGTCAACTTTGGTATGATCTCATATGCCCAATATACGAAAGCATACACAAAACCTGTCACTGTCATCGAAGTCGAACGTTGGCTAGTTACAGAGCTTTCAACACTCATTACTAGCCGTTCATAAGCAATCCGCCCCATAGATACGTCTCAAACAGGTCATCATCATCCACTAATCGCAAGTGTAGTGCATCAATCTTATTTTGGGGAATTCTTGCAACTACTATGCTTTCCAAGATAGCTAGTTTTGCAACCTTGACTGAGAGATCATCATCCTTAAAATCATACTATTTAACTTTTTCCAATAAGTTCACCAGCCTTGGCGATGCATAATTTTACAGGAAATCTCGTTCTATTGAGCCAGGGGGCATATGTTCAACAGCTACGTATTTTTCCTCCTCATAATTCAGTCCCGTAAGTAGTGTGAAGTCTATTTCAGACCCTTCAATGTTGAAACTTAGAACCTTTTTATTACTGTTTGCGACACGTCTTCGAAGTATTTGAAGTAGCAATTGGGTTGGGAAGTTCGATGTTGGTAGTTCAAGGAAATGACTCATGACAGATTTGCTCAACATCTTCTTCTGCCTAGAAGTCATTTTTTGTCTTAGTGTCTTTAAAAGACTTGTTTTGCAATAGATATTGACCTTTTGGTCGGCCAACCACGCTTCCTTTGGGAGTATCAACGCGGGCCCCTATTGATAACAAACATACCAACAAGTATTAATTGCATTACAGTACAATGCGTACACAAATGAATATATATGTTGTAGACAGAAACCAGCATATATTCAGTAAGTATATAAATACATTTCATACAGTTCATACAAGAATACAATAGCCAGCATATAGAACGTTCTTTAGTAAATGTAAAATACAGTTTCGTAAACAAATACAACTCATACAGTTCGTACACCATTCATGAATACGTATTTTTCCATTCTCAGTACGAAGCTTAGTACGCATTGTATAAATAGTATATTAGTACATATTTGATCAAAAAAACATAATTTCCACTCCGAAATCATGGTTGCTGACTAAATACCAAAATATGCATGGCCATTAAGGTTTTAAATGTTACCTCATGTTCCTGTACATCTGGTCCTTTTTCCTTTATATCAGACATTTTCCTAAAAAGAAATTTTCATAAAACATTCTCAGATTTTGTATTGTTAAAGTAGTCATTCTCAGATTTTAACATTAAAAAAAACGACTATATATGCATGACCATTTTCAGATTCAATAATTAATTTTCGAAAAAAATTGGAAGAAGGTTTCTAAGATTCGAAAGTATCAACTATCTACGCATGCCTATTGTAAAAGTAGCAACGTTAGTTGCATGTCCATTTTCAAATTCAACATATGTCCATTTTCAGAAGCAATCATAGTTAGTAAAAGAGGAAGAGAGGGTCAAGAAATCATACCAGTCGTATATGGAGAACGGATCTTGCGTTTTTCGACGATCTTGCCCTTTGCGTTTTCCGGCAATCGTCTTAAGAGGAGAGGAGAAAGGGCTGTTTGTGGAGAAAGAATGAGGGTGGCGTGGTTTTAGAAAAAATGGAGCGGTTACAAAATGAATTTCAAAAATCAAAGAGACAACCGCACACGTTTCCATGATCCAAATGACGTGACATGTAGCAGGCGGCGGTTCGGTTTCCCACGTATTGAATGATGTCTACTCCAAAATTTTTGTACTATGTGCCTATTTCGTATAGCCATTTGAATATACGAAAGGGCAGTGTAGTAATTTCCTTTAGCCTTGTGGTTAGGTACTATTAGTTTATGATGGGTGGCCATGTACTCTTAAAACCATGAAAATAGGGCTACCCAGAGTGCTAACCCTAAATACTTTTATTCAACAAACACATCTAATAGTTATACTTATTCATTATATAGCTATTCACCAAAATGATACATCTCTTCATCTTATCAATAAGTGAAAAGTCACAAATGAATTAATGTCCATTCATTTGTATAACCACCTATAACCAATAATTGAAACAATGCGTCTCATTATCCAATTAAACGTCATCATATGTGACTGTTCACGAGCCCTTTCGAACATGATCACTATTGTTGTCGTTAGGTTATCTTAAATTAAGTCATATGAAACTATTATCAGCATGCGTATTTTGGAGTCTTATTCCATCTCATACAAATATTGACCATGTTTTTCCAAACATAAATTTGTGTAGTTTGTATTTGATGTGTACATTGTTGATACTCATGTTAATAAAGAAAAATTGAAAAATTATTGTACTTATAAGTAAAAAATATAATGATGTACTATTGTAACTCATGCATAAAATAACACCACAATCCAATTGAAGTAGCTCCAATCACTATCCATGGCTAATGTACCCACCAAGACCAAAGGGCTCCAAATAACAATTGACGCAACAAATTTATGATTAAGACAAATCCATGATTGGACAGGTGAAATCTAATCCCAATGAGAGAAAACTCTCTGAATTTTAACTCATCAAAATGTTAAAAAAATAAAAAGAAAAAAAAAAACTATCAGATTCAACATAAGTGTGTTTATATAAATTGTAAATAACTAAAATTCTAAAAACTAGTTAGAAAAATTAAAATAAACTGTCAACAAACTTGATAAACCATAAATTGGAACCTGCATATTTTGACAAGTTCACTACCCATTAAAAAAAAAAAAAAAAAAACCTCCTTTCTTATAGATTGTAACAACCTTGTTATACATTTAACATGAACACAATGTGCAGAGTTGATCTGAGCACTTTGGTGCAAAAAAAACTGTTTACAAGGGAAAGAAAAACATTCAGGAAAACACTGACTATACATACAAAAGCTTAGCATATCAAGTGAAATGATCTGCATACTTTGCACTCACTTCACATTTAAGACAGCATAAAATTACCTAAAATGTACATAACAGCATTTGAATTTGAATGGCTTTGCCAATCTAGTTTTCAGATCCAACTGATACCGCCTTCACATGTTTAAGATATTGGCACCTTGATCCTGAAAAGAAGAGAAAACGCCATGCTCAGCAGCTTCTGCGGCATAACTTGAAGAAGGGAGCAAATAATTTCCTTGCTCCAATGCTGGTTGAGGAGGAAAAACATATGTAGTTTGATGTAGAAAACTAAAGTCTTCTGTCACATATCGGGCTTCCAGTGTCGAAGAAAATGGTTCGTCTGTGTAAGTGTTCTGTATATGGGGAAATGAATGTGTCCGATCTTCTTCTATGATGTCGGTATTTGTCACTGGAGCCTGAATTTGTAGGTAATCTGCTCAGAAAATAGAATTACTTTGTTTCAGAGAACTAGCAATTCTGTAGGGGAAAACATGAAAGAGAGAACTAAACTCAAAATACTCCAACACATTTACATTTATGTCTCACTTGTTAACTATTCTGTTTTTGGCTTTCAGAGTCCAAAAATTAAGCTTGTTTACTAATCATTTCTTTCTTTTATTTTTTCAATTTTTAAGAACGCTTTTAAAATCCGAAACCTAATTTTAAAATAAAAAAGAGAAGAAAAAGAAAACTTAAAACCAATTTTTCATCAGACATGCCCTTAAAAATAATCGATATCCCAATTCATAGAACACAGATCACATGCCAGTGTAGAAAGAAAGAAAGCCAACTGGTGGAGGTTTATAGTTGTGATTTTTTCATGACAAAACCCAACAGGCAACAGATCAAAAGGGCAATTCAAACACCAACTAAAATGGTTAGAAGGAGGGTGGTTATTTAGGAGTTAGACTGAAGACGTTAGGCCTCATTCCCGTTGACAAAAAAGGGAAAGAAACTCATTTATTTCTGAAAACAAAACCAATGAGAAGGCATTCTTTGTAGTTTCAGAAAGTGGATTTGAAGGCATCTATGCAGAAATAAGACCTCTTTTCATCATGTGCAACAGCTTTTCTAAAGGAACGCATAATTTGGTTTTGTACTAGTATACGAAGGGTAGGATGATCATCAAACTGGCTTCTGAGAAAAAGAAGACTATTAACATATTATTTGTGAACAACTATAATACCTTGAAGATGCATGACAGTAGGTTCCAATTGTTGGCAACCAACATTAAAAGGAATAGAAGGTTCAGCTTGTTGATAGGTCAGAGCCGGTTTGGCAACAGGTTGCTCGACATATCTGTTTAGATCTTGTATTAATGCCTGCAAATGAAAAAGGTAGATGATAAGCTTCAAACCAGCAGTTTATATTGGAAGAATGAAAAGTGCGTTAAGACGATATAAATCACTCGTTTTGCTATGAAAATGATCATAATTTAGGGTATGTTACTTATTTTAAAAGTATGATAAGAATTGCTTAGTAATAAATCAATTTGTTGTTTGGTTTCATAATTTTAAAAGTGTTTATAATCTAATTAAAAGTAATTTTGATCCTTTTTAAAAACTCTTTTTATAATTATCAAATTAATAAAGAAAAATAATTTAAATTAATATCAGTAGATTTGACCATAATATCAGTGTTTTTTTACCATAGTAAAAGTGTTTTTTGCCTTAGCAAAAACACTCCCAAACACGTTTTTGATAAACACATATATGTAGCAACTTTTGAGATGGAGATGAAAAGAAGAAATACCCCATTGCATCCATTTGAATACTTGAAAATTGTGTGATCAACCCTTTTGCAGGTTTTAGCATGATCCACAATTTTGCGCCATATCTTCTCTGATATTCGGCCAAGGCCAAGTATCTGCAGTATCATTAGCACAAAAATTAGCGTGAATACATTATTATTCTACCTAGAGTTGGTTGAATGGATGAAGGAAACAAATAGTGAGGAACCACACTTGACATACATGATGCAGAATTATAGTTATCAACAAGAGTGATGATCTTACATTGCGTAACTTGAGTTGATTGGTTTCATACCAACTGAGAAAGTTCTCCACAGTTAATATTCTGTGCATAGTCAGCCGCTCGTGGAATTTGCCATCTTTTCTTATTTTCTCCAGACGCCACACTTCATCTTGCAAGCTTGGAGGATAATGCTTTGTATATCCTGAAAATTAACATGTCAGTTTCAAGCTTTAAGCTCTATAACAAGCATATTTAGAATCGGTTAATCAAAATGGATATCAATAAAGCAAAAGAAAGCAATGGTCACAATTTTCTTAGCCAAGGTAAATAGATAAGCCCCTAATTTGAATATAACAGCCATTTAACTATCCAAATTTGAAAGTGTAAAGCTATCACAACTTACCCTCTCCACGGTTATCTTTTACAGAGAAAGGCTGACTTCTGGCTTCCTTAACTCTTTGTTTTTCGGATTTTTTTGGTGAAAATCTAGCACCCAATATGAACTTCTTATTTGGAATCCAGCTAGAATTATCAGTAATGCTAACATCACTGATTTCGCCAACTCCATCTCTCAAAACAACACTCTGACTCCCAGCTAACAGAGGTCTTCTACCCTCTCTTTCACATAAAATCTTGGAATTAAATTCTTCTTCAGTCCAGTCCTCTTGATCTTTACCAAATAATCCACTGAGGACAACAATATCAACCTTTGCTGAAGATAGCGGATGCAATTTAACAATAGTCTTTGAATTGGTATCATACAGTACAATTTTCAGTGCTGAGCCATCCTCAGCTTTGAGTGGGCTGTTCGTAAATATTCTACTCGGCAAATTGTTGGCAAAAATCAACTGCAGACTGCATCCTCTGGATGTTCCAGCTTCACTAACCGAGGTGCTGAAGAACAAAAAGGAAATTATAAACAGATGGAACACGACGCAGAGATCAATATAGCAATTCTCAGCAAACAATTGTTCAATTATCAAGCCTTAGAAAATACACATCAATAAAAAGAAAATCGAACCAACTAATGAAAGGTTTAGACCAAAAAAATTGATATGGTAAACCGTAAATTGGTCTTGAAAAACTTACAGGATAAAAGTATTAAAAAGGAAGAGAGATCACTTCAAAAAAATAGAGAAGTGGCTAAGGAAAGTACTAACCTTGAAGATGAGTGGAAAAGTTTGGATATAGCACATTCTGTCTCCTCTCTTACCTAATTAACAAAAACACGTGAAATGAAACAACGTAAAAGATTTAAACACGGTGAGCGCTGGAAAAACAAGGTAATCAAAATAAAATGAAAAACCATACTACATCCAAATAACTGAATTGAGTTTTAATTGCAACCAACAACAAGAGATTCATCTTACCACGTTCCGAATAAAAGGTTCCAGAAAACCATACAAGGTGTGCTCTCTAACAGCTGTTACAGCTCTGCAGAAATAAAAAATGAAAACAACCATATGTTAAAAAAAAAAGGAAAATCCAGACAATAACAATGCAAAAACTACCATTGTTCTTAGTCTAACTAATAAACGCACGTCTTAAACGTATGGAATCGGTTCGATTCTCGACTTGAAGTTCGAAAACCGCCATCGTATTGATCACTAAAAAGCCTCTTTTGGACCATCAAATACCAATAAAGCAACTCAACAGAATCAGATTCTCTAACTAATTACTCTAACAGAATACAGAGCTATATACAGAAGCTGATATTGACAATTGTACTAAGAAAGAAGGAGGAAGCTTCGATTAAACTACATCAGAAACGCGCTTGTGCTTGAAGTCAAGCTTAAATTATATAATAAAAAAATCCCAAAAAACAAAAAAAGGAATCTATCAAAGCCTAGATTTTCATCATAGAAAATTGGTAGAAATTCACTGTGCTTTTTATGATAACTAAAAAAACTGCCAAATATATTAAATTTATATGTGATTGGGACTTTTGGAAGAAAAACAAAATGAAAAAGAAATCAAAGAACACCGTTTACTGGGTTTAGAAGAAGCAGAGAAGTTACTGATTTAATTTCCATGAATCTGCATTACAAGCTGAATTACCATTGAAGTTCTCGGAAAATTCAGAATTAATTGAAATTCCTGCACTTAGAACTTGCATGCAAGAATCCTTTTTTCCCTTTGAAAGTGACCCACCCACCAATGTGAACAAAAAAAAAAGGAACTTTGGAAGAAAAAAAAACATATTTTTCGTTTATAATCTTCATAATACTATCTATATTTTGATATGAACTCAATTGTTTTAGATATTACATCAAATTAAGAGAAATAGACTTAACCTTTCGATTTTGAAATAGGGTAGACTCGAATTTTCGATTTAATGATAGAGAATACATAAATACCTTATCAGTTAAACTATACTCAAATTAATCAGTTAATTTTATTTGTATAAAATTGTTGTTTTATCTTTCTCAATTTTAACTAAAAGAGAATAAAAAAGAAAAGGGTTTCTTACAGAAAAGGGGAAGAGCAATAATTACTTGAAATTGAATGTCTGACTGACCAGACCAGAGGGTAGGTAGTCAATGCGCCGTTGCATTGCCATTTTTTCAAAATTTTCTCAAAGCTCTGTTATTTCTCGGAGAATACTGACACCATTTTTTCCCTGGAAACCACTTTCCTGGAAGATGCAAGATTTTGAGAATCTCATTTTTTCAAATTAGCCGTACTATTGTTTGTTCTTTCGTCATTTATTGTTATGACCTTCCCTCTTTCTTGGGAAAGTTATATTACATCGGTTTTTCTTTTTCATTTTGTAAAAAACAATTTTACTCAACGACTGGATTTTGATGGAATATTTATAAATATATTATTGTTTAATTTTATTTATTTTTGGTAAATATAACAATTTTTACTACGTTTATTAATGATTAACATTGATTAATGTGTGAATCGCTGATTAATTTATTGTAAATTCAATAAAAATCTGCTAAATTTGCAATCATCGCTTTTTTTTTCTTGAGATTACAACAAAGTGGGGGAGGGGGGACTCGAACCTTCGACCTCAAGAGGAAGAAAGTAAATATCAAACTAATTGAACTATGCTCATGTTGACAATCATCGCCTTTATTAATTCAAATCTTAAACTTTTTATCTTATCAAGTTTAATCATGTACTATTTTTTTTAGAGTGATATCATGTACTATTTAATTAGTCACAAGTTAACCTTTTTCTAAACATCTTTGTAATTAGTTACATTAAATTTTAGTATTTATCTAAATTTTAAGAAAAAATAAAAATTTCAATATACGCTACATTTTATGAGTAAGTTTTAAAATAGCAAATGTTTTAAAATATTTTAAAAATAACATTTCTTACACTGAGATTCTACCAATCGCAAACTGAGATTGGTGAATCACACTATGAGAAATATCATTTTTTAAAATTTTCAAAACTTTTACTATTTTCAAAAAGGGTAAATTTCAAATAATACCTATGTGGTTTCGATCAAAATCATAAACAATCCCTATAATTTAAAATTTTTAAATCACACCCCTGTAGTTTCAAATTATGCTAAGTAGGGGTGGGCACGGTTCAGTTCGGTCCGGTTTTGGATAAAATCATTAACCGAACCGTACACTTCGGTTTCCAATTTAGGTGAACTGAACCATTCAGAGTTTTCTATAGAACCGGTCTTCACGGTTAATTTCAGTTTCAGTATATTCGGTTTGGTTTATCGGTTTTCAAAACCTTAGGAAAACAGATTTGAGAGATTGGGGAAAATTATATGATCTTCATTGTCAGATGGAAATAGGAAAGGAGGAAAAGGAGAAGAGAAAAAGACCGTAGATTTTCATCATCCATATTCATATTTGATCGATGAATATCAGATCTCATCATAAAATATCAAACATGTAGTTCTGAAGACTACTATAATGGCGGATGGAGGACGAACGTGAAGAATACGACAATGGCGAATTAACTTGTAGATGACGCAACAAAGAAGATGATGCCACAAGGTTGAAGATGACTGCTTTACTGTGTAAGAGAAGAAAAATGGTTAAGAGAGGAGAATGGGACTGGCGGCTAAAGGGAAAGTGTGAAAGATGATTAGGTTTAATATTTTTAATATTTCTTTATATATTTTCAATTATTTGTTTTTAGAAATTCCGGTTCGGTCTTACGGTTTTTTATTGTATAGGGCCGGACCAAAACAATTTTAAATCGGTTTTATGTTTTAATAATCGTTTGAACCGAAGTGTACCAAAAAATCAGACCAACCCGGTCGGTTCGGTTCGGTTTATCGATTCTAGCGGTTTTGTGCACACTCCTATCAATAAGACTCCTCCCCTTCAACGTTGTAAATTTTCTTTTAGCCATAACTTTTTCGTTTGAACTCTGAGTTGGATGATTCAAGATGTTTTGAAATTCTCATTTCGGGCTATATGTTATGGTCACTTGAAAAATTATAAATCATCATTAAAAAAATGGGTTATTGACTTCAACCATACCTAATATTTTGATGATTATAAACTCTTTAATTTATTAAAAATTTGGAACTTTTGAAGTGACCATAACGTAAAACTTGAAATGAGGATTTCAAAACATCTTGAATCATTCAAAACGGGGTTCAAACAAATAAAGTTTAAACCTATGAGGAAAGAGAAAACACCTTCATCATTGAGTGGTGAAGCTGGAAAACAATGAAGCAATGAAAGAGCAAAGAATAAGAATAGAACAATTTTCCACATAGTAACCATCACTCGCTAAATCTTCATATGTAGATCCAAATTCCTTATGCCCAACGATAATTCCACTGGAGTTATGAATCCATGTTTTTCAGAAAATGTTACTACTCTGCCTGAACATACGTAGTCGATTCAATGCCTCAAGAACATCAGATGGAGCCAAATTAAGCTCATCAAGAACTATCCAATAACCATTCTTTACAGCCTTAACTAACTAGCATACCTTTTTGAAACATCAAATTGCCAGAAGAATCAGTTATTCTTGCAAATCTATGTGTTCGTGATTGTTGATTCTTACACTAACTCCTATAACATGGAGAGTGAAGTAAAGGGAAGAGAAAAGAAGATGGGAGAGAGTGAAAACGGGCTTTTCAGTGTTAAAAGTACTGAAGGTGGAAAAGAAATTTATGAGTAAGATAGAAGAGAGAGAAAGAGACGTTGGAGGGTGTGAAGGGTAGTTTCTCAAGAGAGATAGGGATGTCGTCATTCATACAAATAGTTTCCCAAAGTGATATTTGTTAATATATTACGAAACAGACTATGACTTTATGATTTTAGGCGCGTGATTACCGTGGAGGTGGTTCCAAGGAGTCTTAGTCTGTTTGACGTTCACGAGGTGATGAGACATGAAGAAAAATGGTAGAGGAACGTTAGACAGGGTGTTAATGACGTTTTACATTTCACGAGGTGATGAGACTTCTCAGTTTGTCTTAGAACTGATAAGTTTCAATATATGATTTCACGTTCTACTAGGTGAGTTTCACATCTCTGCCAACTTTAAAAAACTAAGTGTGTAAACAAAGAAAATGTTCAAAGGATGACACTGAGTCAAGCTGCTAAGGATTAGTGGATGGAAAACCTTCTAATTCTCTTTGATGAAAATATTTTTGGAGAGTTAGAGAATGTTGAGATTAAAGCAAAAAAGTAAGATGATATATGAAATAATATAACTTGTTTGGTAGTATAAAAAGTTTATGTTCAAGGGTAAATATATATGTAATACCGCATGAAATTTCAAAAATATTTTTTTTCCCATCTTCCCCTATCTTCTCTCATCTTTTCCATTGTTCCCTCATCCAGAAACCCTAACTCCATTTCCCTCCTCCCTCCACAATGGTTGATGACAACAACAACAAATTTTTTTTTGTTACTTTGATTTTGTTTCACGAAAAAGGAGGAAGTAATTTTGGGTTTTGAAATATCGGTGATTTTGATAATTGTTATGGTGATTTCATACCCAAAAATTATTAAAATTTTGTATACGATGAAAGAAATTGAGGTTTGGAGTTGTTTCTGGAAAATGTAAGGATTCTTGATCTTTGATGTTTGTGTGAAGTGAGGCAAAGAGCTCTACTAAAAAAACGGCTGAGAGATGTCTGAATGTTGGAGGCGGCTAGGTCAAAAAAATGAAAGAGTATATAAGGAGAAAGAGTCTGGAAGTTGAAGATTATAATTAGGTTTTCAAAAGAGAAATGTGAGTTAGGTGGGTTTTGGCTGGGAAGTATGGGTCTTAATGAAGTTGTTGTAAATTATTTATCGACATAAAATTCGACACTTCCTTGAACATTCACACTATGTCGACATCGATGTTTTTCGTAAAATTGACTTATCGACATCGACATATATAATGTTTTTAAAATCGGTTGAGGTGAGGCGGCCATAAGTTGCCTCTAGTCATATGCTTTTTGAAGAGGCTTACACCTCTAATCCGAGAGGCGTAAGCCTCTGGGGCAGTTATAAGAGGCGAAATAATCGCACGCCTCAAGTATGCATATGTATAAAAAAAAAAATTGAAATGGTGGGTCCCTTTAAAAGAGACATAATCCACCGATTCCCCCAATGGGCTTTTTAAATTATTAAAAAAGCCCATAAAACATTTAAAAGATTCATTGTACGAAATAAAACTCTACGTTTGCATTTGCTCTTTGTCACCTTGCAACTTGGAAATATTTGAAGATAGTGGCAGTTAAGAAAGTGGTGGGGACCTTGGGTAAAAAGAAAAACTTAGAGGTTGGTGATAAACATCTAATCTTTTATTCTTTCATAATCTTTCTTTTTTTTTTTTTTATTCTCACTTTCATTAACCAACGTATATGTTATATGCTTTAAAAAATCTATTTCTTTAAATTTTTTTCCAAAATGTTATTTTTTTTTAAATTTCTTAATTTATATTTGCCTTTTATTCTATAATATTTTCTTTAAAATTGTATTAATTTATAATTTTTTTAAATTATAAATTTGCATTTAAAAATTAACATATTCATATATTGATTTACTCACATGGTCCCTCTATTCATAGAGATGGATGGAAAAACTATAAAATGGGCTAGGAAAGATCCAACATGGAAGTATGGTACTGAAGTGCAAAAAGGTAAAATTGGAAAAGGCTACATCTACATTAAGTGTAATTTTTGTAGCTAGATTATAAAAAGGGGTGTCAAAGAATGAAGGATCATCTTGGGTATAAACAAAAATGTTTCAACATGTGATAAAGTATCAGATGAAGTTAAACAAGAGATGCAAGATTACCTGCAAAAAAGGGAAACATAAAAAATTTTGAGTCAAAAGCAATTTGAATATGTGGTAGAGTCTGGAGCATATTATCATGGTGAAGGTTTAATTGGTGTTGCTATTTCTTTAAGAGGTATTCGAGGACCTATGGATCTATTTATGGTAGCCATTGATGGTGATGATGAAACTAAAACTTGAAATGAAGTAACCTCAACAAATGCAAATGCGGCTCGTAATTCTGTTTGTATGGATATTCGGAGGTTCTTTTTCAAAAATGGTATTTATTTCAATGTGGCTAAAAATCCTTCCTTTGTGAATATGTGTCGATCAATTGACTTACATGGTCGAGGTTTGAATCCACTAATTATGCATGAATTAAGTTCATGGATTTTGAAAGAGAAGATGAAGACCACAGGTAACATTGTGAATAACATTCGAAAAACATGTGCACAAACTGGGGTGTCAATCTTATCTGATGGTTGAGGAAGAAGTTTAATTAATTTTCTTGTAAACTCTCTAAGTGGCACAGTTTTTTTGAAATCCATTGATGCTTCAGATGTCGTAAAGGATGAAACACGTTGTTTCAACTTCTTGATGATATAGTAGAGGAAGTTGGAGAGGATCTTGTAGTCCAAGTAGTTACAGACAACACATCTAATTACAAATTGGCAAAAAAGGAGTTAATGGAAAAACGAAAGCATTTTGTATTGGACTCCATGAGCAGCCCATTGTCTTGACTTGATGCTTGAGAAACAAGGTGAATTGCCCTCAACATAAAAATGCTTTGATTAAAGTGAAAAAGGTAAGAAAGTTCTTCTATAACCATAGATGGGTATTAGCATTAATGAGAACTTATACAAAGAGAGACCCTATTCGTTCAGTCACCACTCGATTTTCTAGAGCCTATTTAACATTTCAAAGCATTTTTCAATCAAAACAATCATTACAATCAATGTTTTCTTCTAAGAAATGACAAGAGAGTGGATGGGCCAAAAAACCATAGGGAAAAGAAGTTAAAAAGAAAATCTTAAGTAACAAACATTTTTGGGTTTCAGTCTTATATGCAATAAAGACCACTAAGCCTTTAGTAGGTGTTTTGAGATTGGATATTTCTGAAAAGGTGCCTATAATGGGATTATTTATGGGGCAATGGATTCAACAAAAGAGGAAATAGCTAACAATCTTAGGGGATAGGAAGCAAGTTACAAAGAGATATGAAATATCATTGATGAAAAGTGGGAATTTCAGCTTCATCGTCATTTACATGCTGCAGAATATTTCATGAATCCATAATTTCAATATGATGATAATTTTTTCAACCATCCAGAGATTAGATTGGGTCTTTATACTTGTATGGACAAGTTGATTGCCAATGAGGAGGATAGAACAAAAGTTGATCTTCAAATAGATACATTTCAGAGAATGGAAAGATTTTTTTGGCTTCCAATAAGCAATAACATCTTGCAAAAAACTCTCTCCTGATAAGCATTTTAAATATCTAATTATTTGAATGATCTTGCATTCTGGTTAAAAAACTAATATGATTCTTGTCAATGTAGTTGATTGGTGGACTCAATTTGGTGATGGCACACTAGAACTAACCAAATTTACTATCAAAGTTTTGGGTCTTACTTGTTTAACATCTGGATGTGAGCGTAATTGGAGTGCATTTAATCAGGTTTATAGGAATTATTTATTTCCAATTACTTAAATTATTTTTATACTACAATATTTCTGAATTATATATTTATATATAGATGCATACAAAGAAAAGAAAGCAATTGACTACAACTAAGTTGAATATCTTAGTTTACATTATGTACAATAAGAGATTGAAGGATAGACACTTGAAGCGAAAGTCTCTTCAAGAAGAAGACGATCTATTGGTGCGAAATGATGCTCCATATGATGATGGGTGGATTATTGAGAACTTTATTGAACACGGAAATGATGGATTCATGGAAAATGATGATGATATTGATGTTAATATTTATGATATCGGGGAAGGAAGTTGTAGACACCCATTTTCGTCCGGTATTATTTAAAATTAACAATTTTTACATATTTAAAAAAAAAGACTTTGGTTTGAAATGTGGTGTTTTCTTTGACATGATTTGTTTAATTTGGATTTGAAAATAAAACTTTAATTTAAATTAGCATTTTTAAAATTGATTTGAATTGAAATTTAATTTTAAAATATTTGAAAAATAAGTTTTAAATGAGAATCAATTTAAACATGGAAAAGATTAGTAGGAATTTATTTTTATGAGTTGTCAAATTAAATAAAAATCAAATTTTTGCATGATTTGGGGGTGAATTTAAAATTGATTTTATTTTTATTTTATTCTCATTTATTACTTTCCTAATTCTAATTCTCCATTTGGCTATAAATAGAGCCCTCCTACAACCCTAAAGACACAATATTCACAAGAGAAAAAACCTTAAAGTTTTTTTTACATCTCTCCTTTTCAAGGTCATAACCTTTCTCCTCTTGCTTTCTAAAAAACCAACCATTCATAAGAGCCTCCCTCCCTCTCAATAGTAAACCTAAATCCCTACCACCAAACCTTTGAGTCTCTTCTTCATCTTCTTCATTCATCGTCGGAATTCGGAGCTACACATTTGTAAGGTTCTATCAAACCAAGGTAACATCCTTTTCCATTAAAAATGTAGTCATTCGTATGTTACTGTTTTATTTTATTTACTTTCGTGATTTTTTTACATTGATTTAGATTTTTTTGAAATTTTTATTTGAAAATAGACTTAAATATGAACCAATAGAAAAAAGAATCGACTCATTTGGATATGTGGTTATTAAGTTATGATTTCTTAAAGTTTAGTATTGAAACCGATTTACTGTTTCGGGATTTTTTACACACCTTGTCATTACATGATTTTTCGCTTCTGATTCTTTAAAAATAATTATTTATGATTATTTTTCTATAAAACTAGACTCGTAAATAAAGATTTAGGAACAAGAATCACCTCATTTTGATGAGTATAAAAAAAGATATGATTTTTCAAAGTTAGTGTAAAATCTGCAGAAATTTGTGTATAAAACCGAGAATGAGGAATGTTTTGACATAAAATCTAATTTTATTTACAAGTGTACATACTTTTTTATTTTAGTAATCAATCATAGATGAAATATAGAATATTTAGAAGAAAGAATCAAGTTAAAATATATTTTAGTTAAGAAGTTATGAATTTCCAAAGTTGATGTGTTTTGTTTGGAATAATTTTGCTAATTTTATTGGTTTGCCTTATTTGTAAATTTGATTGTCATATTTTGTGTTTACTACATTCCTTTTTATTGTCTTCATATTAAGGTCATAATTTAATGAATTTGTTTAAATATTATATTGATCGTTATTGGATTTCAAAAAAAGAAAGGAGTTTGAATTTATTAGGATACTAATTTTCCAACTTCCTAAAAGACATAATTTGTTTAAATTACCAAATTTTTAAATATAAGATTTGGAATTAATTAGGATACTAATTTTCCAAAGCATAAAAATTAACAATTTAAATATAGTAATTGGAATTAATTAGGATAATAATTTTCCAAAATATAAAAATTAACAATTTAAATATAGAAATTGGAATTAATTAGGATACTAATTTTCCAAATCATAAATATTAAAAATTGAAATTGTAAATACTAATTAGAATTTACTAGGTATAAACCTACCAACTTTCTAAAAATACAAAGATTAATAATATAAGCCTTAAATAAAAATTAAAATTATTAGGATAATAATTATCCATATATACCATAAATAAAAGATTTGTCAAATCAAAGTTTCCTTTTAAAACCTAGGGGCCAAAAGTGAAACCTACCCTAAACCTAATATTGAGCTAAATAATTTTAATAACAAAGATAAAAATTTACAATTAATTAAAATATTCATATTTAAAACTTAAACATAAAAAACAAACCAACAAATCGTTTTCGAAAACTCCGACGACGAAATATGGGGGTGTTGGGATACCATGCTCCTAAACATTCTTGAGGTAAGGAATTTTTCTTGGGATACTGAGTTAAATTCCCGACAATATTTTTCCTAATGGCTTTATGCCACTCATACTTATTTAATCATGCTTTATTACTAAAGTATTGATTAATAAAACATGAGACATTTAAAAATAACCAAAAAAATAATTTTTGTTTATAGATAAAGGCTTTCATTAATAATACACCAAAATAAATAAAAAAACAACAATCGTTTTAAAACGAACATAATAGGGTGCTAATACCTTCCCTATGTGTGAATGTACTCCCGAACCTATAGTCAATAGTTAGTAGACCATCCTTAGTTAATGACCAGGTGACTAATCACACCCAATAAAAAATCAATGATTAGTGGCGGCTCCCTTTTTATTTTTCCACGTCGCATTTACGTAGCGACAGAAGTAGTACTTAACAAAGAGGTAATAGTGTTAAGAGTAAAACTAAACAACAAAAGTCCAAGAGTGAAGCCAAAGGTAAGTGGCTAATGTGAAATAACTTTGAGATTTTTGTAATGCTAATTCTATTTGGTTTTACACAACACTCACAATGTTTACTTAATACTAACAATAAAGGGAAGACACCGATGACATTGGATGAAGAGGATTGGTTAGATATTGACGAAGATGGGGCCGTTAGATATGATGATGATTATACGGAAGATCTTGTTAGGAATGTTATCCTAGAACTTGTAATTATTTAATAAATATAATTTATTTCGAATAAATTAAATAAATAAACATAAGTTCTTTCTATTATCTATATTAATTCAATTGACGATATTAGGAAATATATGGAAACATAATAATATCAATCATTCAAATATTAAAACCCTAAGTTGCTCTTATAAAATCACGACTAAGTATGTGAGTCATACAAGAGGATTAAAGTTGAGATGAGTAACTTAAAAGTGTTTACAACAAATGGATAACGTTTGGGAACCTTATCCTGGTAACACTGTTGATAGCTTTGTATTTTGTTTATAGACAAATGATCTAATCCTGATCATTTATGTGGGTGACATGAATGGAAATATCATATGCAATGATTGATTGTATAAGACAGAACCACTATGTTTGATCAAATTTCTCATTAGTATCGTTTACGAGAAATGATCAAATATCAAACTAAGTTTATCAACCATGATAAATCTCAATCCTGAGTGAAATATAAACTCCTATTTTATGAAGTTCTGTTCTTTGATTCACATGGTTGAGAGCGATCTGATATGAACGCTCAATACACTCATGTTTTGGGAACATAACTAGATAAGTAGCTGGGAACACATTTACACGAGATACAATTCATAACTGTCCTATAAATTAACGATATTAGTGCAATACCTAAACATTTTAGGAACTTTAAAAAACTTCTTTGATGTACTGATTCGAGACATGAACAAGTGACGCCACGACTTCTACTAATCATAGAAGTATATTATCTCTAGTTCGACTAAAGATAATGTTCATTGGAGAATCAGCGAGAGCACAAGGATAAATCGGTAATTACAGGGACAAAACAATAAATTTAATCCACCTATAATTATGAGGGTTCCACGTGAAAGATATATCATAAATATAAATAAAAGATAAACTAAATGGACATAACTCAACTATAGTGAGTAGGGGTGTTCATTTTCCCCACGGGGACTCGCCCTGAAAGTAGCGGGGAATCCCCGTTCCCAACAGGGATGGGGATGAAAAATTCCTCATTCGAGTTTCGGGGACGGGGAATGCCGCCCCAACCCCGTTCCCCGATTAAATCCCTGAAAATAATATATATACATATATATATATATATAATTTATTTTAAAATATTTTTATACTTAAACTTTTTTAAAAAGTTTTTGTAAATATTGTTTTCATTTTTTATCAATAAAAACTGTTTTTAAAAAACTTTTTTTAAAAAAAAAAAAATTAAAACTGTTTTCAAAGACTTTTTTTAAATCTGTTTTATAAAAAAAATTTATAAACGGTTTTTTTTACTATTTTTCATATCATTATTTTTACAGATTTTTTGTTTTTTTAATTGTAATTTGTTTTTTTTAAATTATAATTTGTTGCTTTTGTTTTGTTTTAGGTGAAAACGGGGAAAATTCCCCGCTAAATTCCCCGTTCCCCATAATTTCCCCGCGGGGAATCCTCGTCCCCGTCCCCCAACCTCTTTGAACGGGGAATTTACTGGGGACGGGGATGGGGAATGTGATTAATTGATGAGTTCAGCTAATAGTGAGATGAGTTCAGCTATGAATCTATAGTAAAATTATTCATAGTTAGACAATAAGTAATTAATTGATTATGAGTTAATCACTTAATTGACTAATTATTAAGCCTGTGATCTATAGGTCCATCGGGTCTCTATGCTAGCCCAGATATTGTAGTCGCGAAATCAAGTAGAAGAAATGAAAATTTTAAGTAAAGTGAATTACTTAAATAGGCAATATTAATTGTTTAAATATTGAGTATATTTAAATGGTTAATTATTATAAACATTATTAATTGTTTAAATAATGAGTTTATTCAAGCAGGAAATTAATAATAAAATATTATTAATTAGACATTATTAATTATTTAAATATTGAGTATATTTAAATGGTAATTAATAATTTAAAATTAATTATTAATTGTTTAAATAATTAATTTTATTTGAACGAAAATTAATAATTGAAATTAATTATAAAATATTGTCAATTAGAATTATTAATTAATTAAATGGTGAGTTTATTTAATGGAAATTAATAATTAAAATATATATTATTAATTGTTTAAATAATGAAAATTATTTAAATGGAAATTAATAATTAAATATCATTTGATAATATTTAGTCGGGAGAAAATATTAATATTATTAATTATTTAAATAGAGTATTTTATTTAAATGGTAATTAATAAATAAATTAATTAGGTTGGACTTATTAATTTAAGAGAGAGTTTCTAGCCCAATTGGATTAATGAACCCAATTGAAATTGACCCAAAATAATTAATTAAATAAATTGTGTTTATTAATTATTTATCATGGAAAGTTCGGCCATGTGTAGTATTTTAGGAGAGATAATTGTTTGAATTATATCCTAAAATAATTACATAGATTTATTTACCCAAGATAAATCAAATAAAAGAAAAGAAAATATCCTCTTATTTATCTAAGGTATTTTCGAAATACCAAGATAAATGAGAGAACTTTTTTTTCTTTTTGTATTTATCTCTATGAAATATCTTAATATGATTAGATTTTCCATTAGTCTATAAATAGGAGACTTGAGTTATTCATAAATCATACAATTCAATTCCTTAGAAATTGAAAATCTCCCTTCCTCCCTAGACCTAGCCTTTGCCGATTTTCCCTATTAATTTTAGGAGGAAAAATATTTTTCTTCTTCCTAATTTCTTCTAAAGTTTGATCCCACAATAGGGTTTCGTTTGATCGATCAGAATATAGCGAGAAGATCCGGGGTTGCTGAGGATTGATGTTGTAAATAAACCTTCAACCATATTCTCCATTTATTACTCAATGTAAGTAAAACACCTTTTATTTTTTAAAATAGCATGAATCTACATATCTTTTATCAAAAATTGCATGATATTAATAGATCTTAAATTAAATGTTAATTTGTTTACTAAATGAAATTCCGTTAATTTAGTAAATAGTCCCTTCAATTGGTATCAGAACTAGTTTTTTAATTATCATGCAAAATCAGTGATGTTTTCGAAAATTTTGGTGCGTAGCATAAAAATCGTTTTATATATGTTTATATAGATTGTGTTATATAAATTGTGGAGGTTTGCTAATTGACTGTTTAGGTATTTTTGAGGCACTTAGGTTTTAAATTTTGTAGAAAATTTGTAAACCCTAAATTTTAAGGTAAAAGATAATTATTTTAAAAACAAGTATTTATGGAAATATTATGGGAGATAGTATTGCCACCATAAATACCATATTCATGCAAATATCAAGAAGGAGAGAGAAAAAGTTGAAGTCTCAAGTTCTACAATGGAATATTTAAATTAAGTTGTAATTTTAATTTTTCCGTTTTAGAAATAGTGCCAAGAATACCGGTCAATTTAGCTATTTATTATTTAAATTGTTTATATGTATGATATAATGTTTTAAATAATGTTCATGCATAAAAGTATGTCATGTAGAAAATCTCACCATAGGTTGTATGATTTTAATTAATT
This sequence comes from Gynostemma pentaphyllum, assembly GCA_028015215.1. NCBI lineage: Eukaryota > Viridiplantae > Streptophyta > Magnoliopsida > Cucurbitales > Cucurbitaceae > Gynostemma > Gynostemma pentaphyllum. The sequence continues at coordinate 15,555,579 of CM051354.1, forward strand.
ATGCATACATGCATCATGATATAATATGTGTTATTATATGCTAATGTATGTGAACCATGCCATAATTTTATTTTATAATTGTGATTATCGAAAATTATGATTTTTTATTCTACATTATTTTAGGTTTACAACCATGCTTATTTAATTAAAATTCAAAAGTTAAATCTAGTTTAAAAGTTGAATAGAAACTAAATGAATTATTTGTAATATGGAATTATTGTTTAAACAATTGGGCCAAAATCCATATAAGGTAAACAAATAGAAACTTTTAATTAAGGGTTAGTTAAAAATTAATAATTGAGATTAATTAAATTGAACGAATCTCTGGCGAGAAAGCTCTGCCCAAACGATGAGGTTTTATAAAGTTCTCTTAACATGGAGCGCCTCTAACTGGGAGCGATCTGGGAGAAAAATTCAAATTAATGAATCAAAATTATTAAGACGGCTCATAATATGATTAGTTTTAATTAGGAAAACTTGAACAATCACATTAAAAATAATCTAACCAATTTAAGAGTTGAAGTTGTTTAGGTTAATTAAAACTTAGATTAATGAGTTAGCCTGAATTAGAATAAGTTGTGAAACCCTAGCTTTAAAATATTAAGTGGGAGAAGGACACATGTCAATGTATCCTATAGTCTCCACTAATGAAGCTCAAAACGTGAGATTTATACAAGGCCTCTGTAACACTGCTGCATGTGTTTATTCCCATAGGAAGGTTCAGGGTGAGTCTCCCGAAAAGGATAAAGAATTTTAAATACATGTTGAAGACTGAATCTACACTTCGTAGACACTCTTCAATTTTTATTTAAAAGACTAAATTAGTGGGTCGCACTTAAAAGAACTTGATAAAGTCTGTTATCAAAATTCTATACCAAACCCACAGTAAACAAAGACATAGAAATATGAGCTATTCTGGAGTTGTCGTTTGTTCGAGTGACATCTCGTTTTAATGATGGTAACTGACCTATCAATCGACGGTATTTCATTGGTATTATTAAAATATTGTGACATAGTAATATGTTTTAGGGCATTTTTTGTTCATTAATATGCTCTCATTCATGCATCATATTTAATTATATGTCGAAACTTTGTATATTTTAATGTTGAAAGCATGTTAGATTACTAAGATAATGTTTATTTAAATTTTCGGTAATATGAAATCTGTTTTAGTCACAACACTTGGAAAGAACAAACTGAACGGTGATAACTATGTTTTCTAGAAAAGGAAATGAATAATTTAAGTAATGTATTTACTTAAATAACTGACAATATTAATTATTTAAATAATAAGTTTATTTAAATGGAAATTAATATCATTATTATTAATTATTTAAATAACGTGTTTATTTAAATGGTAATTGATATTAAAATATTATTAATAAATAATTATTAATTATTTAGGTAATGTGTTTACCTAAATGGAAATTAATAATTAAACATTTATTATTAATTTTAAATAATAACAATTATTTAAAAGGATAATAGTAAATAACATATTTATTATTAATTTAAATAATGTCGATTATTTAAATAGAAAATAATAAATATTTATTAATAACAAAGTACAAAAATTGGAATATGATATTTTATTTAAATGATTGATTTATATAAATAAATATAAAGAATTAATAAATAAGATTTGTTAATAAGGAAGAATCTAAAATTAAATTAATGAAATTTTAGGAAATAATTGTTGAATTATTTTGTCTAAAATAAATATATACAAGAATATTTATCCAAGACAAATTAAATAAAAAAAAATAGTTTTTCTTATTGATTTTATACACATAAAATCGGTACATAAGATAAATAAGGAATCAAATTTGATTTTATTCTTTGTATTTATCTTGTTAGTTTTCCTAATTTAATTGGAAGACTTCTACCTATAAATACAAAGTCTTGGCTATTCATTCAAAAGCTTATAATTTCAATTTTTGAAATTGAAACTCTTCTTCTTCCTATTTTCTCTCGTAACCGATTTTCTTATAGTCTAAAAAGAAGAAAATAATTTTTCTTCCCAAACAATAGTTATCTAGTTTAGTTTAGTTACCAATTTGTTTTTTTATTTTGAATTATGTAATAATTATTGGTTCTCATTTCATAAGAACCAAGTTTAGGAATAATTTAAATAAGAGTTATTTAGGTAGATATTTCAGTACAATTATATTACGAAGTTCCAAAGTGTGATTGGATGGTTATTCAAAATACATAGTATCAAACAAATATACTCCAAATCTAAATTCTAAACTCCGGAATACCTAAATGAATTATGAGGTTTAAAATGTTTAATAATTTAAGTCTTTAAATAAGTTAGAAGGCTTAGGGCCTGTAACGCCCCGTTACGAGAAAGTTAAAAATGAATATTATTTTTAAAATAATATTAATCAGGCTTAATCAATTAATTAGAACAGAAATATCGTGTTATTTCAAAAAGGGTATTATGGTAATTTTTCCCGAAAAAACCTCGAAATTTGAACCTTGTGATTTGAAAAATATTTTGACATGAAATTGATCGTCTCGATGTCACAATTCCAACGCAACTGACGGTTCGTCGTTCTGAGACCCGGTGATCAAATTATAGACGTTTTAAGGTGAGTTGCAGTTTCGTAAATATGTCAACTCGTGATTTTTAACCTAGGATGACTTCCCTTTTGGCTTTATCATATTTTTGGACTCTCATTCTTGCCTCCATGGCCGCTGCCCCCTTGAGAAGACCCGTGTTCCGATTTGTTCGTCGTTTCTTCATTGATTCAAGGATCGATCTCGTATTTGGAGTGTTTGGAATATCCTTATTTTATCAAAAGGTAAATCTTCTTGTTCTTTTGAATTTCCCAAGTTGCCGCCGCCTTAGGCTTTTGAAATCGATGTTCGGTTCGTCAAATTTTATTGTTAGGTGTTCGATTTGATCATGGTGAGTCGTTAGGTGAAGATTAGAGATTGATTTCGTGATTTCCTATCATTGGGTGAGTGTTTCGAACCGATTTTTAATCTTTTTAAATTCTGGAAATTGGTGTTAATTATGAAATTATGATGTTCTTGAACCTTTTTTCACTTAATTTTTCGCCTAAAACTTAATCGGTGTTGATCCCCTTTGCCTAAAACCAAAACCCATCAATACCGATCACCAGGAACCTGAAACCGAGACCAAACCTTGACCCAAAGGCCACGGTTCAGCCACGGCAAAAGACAGCAGCGCCGTAGCTGCTGTCTCCTTCAAACGGCGGTCGTTCGTCGTTTGTCTTTTTCCCTATTTTCGAGCCGTTGAACCTCAATCTTTTTAACACCTTTTGGTACTGTTTTAGCATGTAAATTAAATGTTTAGGACCGTTGTTTCAGGTCTGATTGGTGGTGGAAACTAGCTTGGAATTTGGAATTTTAGCAAAGACAAGGTGAGTTAACGGTTTAGTCAACGGTGGGGTTTTAGAGAAATCTAAGGCTCTTAACGTAGTTTATTCATTTCATTATATTTAATCATGATATTCTGGAACATTTGAATGAAATTGGACCATCGAAGATATCATTTTTAATTTGGGAGAAATTAGATTTTCGGTTAGAGCTAAAATAGTCAATTTTTGGTAAAAGTGAGTTTTCTTTTCATCGAATTGATTCTGATTGAGATGAATGTTAATTCTGGAAATTATTGAGTTCTAAGATGAGTTTTGATATTGGAATCATAAGAAAAATCGATTGGGAGAATTAACTTTTTCGGTTAGAACTAGTTTAGTCGTTTTTCGGCAGTTTTTGATGTTTTTCGATTCTATTTGATTCTGATTGATTTGGGAGTTAATACTGGGATATTATGGAGTATTTTATGGTGATTTTGTATGATTTTTGGGTTGATCATGATTAGGATTGAATTATTAGTTTTAACGGTTTTCGGCAGTTTTATCGTAATGATGTATTGTGCATGCTTTAATTAGAATCTTTGAGCTGCTGTATTTTAATTGCGATTGCTGATTGTGAATGAACATTATCAAGAGGATAATGTAAAGAGATTGTGGAATGATGGCTTTACAGGTGTGTTATACTAGTATGAGGCTACGAGCTCATACTTAGTAATATATATAGTTATGAGAGTTAGCTCATAACAGCTAATGGACGTTGCTCGTATGAACGATCCATTAGGGGATTAGTTATGGTTACGACTATAACTAAGTGCCTAAGAATGGTTTGTAGTCCCGAGAGACCGCCTACTTAGTGGATGGTTTGATTAATTGTTTGATTATGTTTGTTTGTTAAATTATTTGCTTGTTAAAATAGAGTTACCCAGTTATCCGGAATGTTAAGTATTGGTGTGTAACACCCCGTTACTTTTGGAGGTAAATTTTTTTTTATTTTAAATAAAGTATTTAGTTAGTTTAAACTTAGTAATTCGATTTTAGTAGTTATTTTCATTCGAAAACCTTTTTAAACTTTTTAAACCTTTTACTACTTTAAATTAGTTTCGGTGACATTAATAATTATTAACGAGCCAATTAATAATTATTAATCACCTTTAGATTATTTTAAGACCATCGAGTTTCGTATTTTTAATCGAATCTTTTAAAAGGGACTTATACGTCATTTTCCAATTTCTTAAAATTTCACTATTCATCATCCTCATCTTTAAATAGTCAAACATGAGTCAAACTTCTCATTTTTCTTTTCTTCTTTCTCCTTTGCAAGGCCGAAGCCCCCTCCCCTTCTCCCTCTCTTCTTGGCTTTTCTCCATTGCTCAGTGGATCACCGTAATCTTATGCCCGTTGAAAAGCTCTCATCCCGAGGATCGATTCTAACCTAACAATCGAGGTTTTCGCTCATTTTCTCGAAATCTTAAGGTATGACAAATTTTCTAAAACTTGTTGTGAATAGTGTTTTAATGGAGGTTTTGAATTGAAATCTTCAAATTCACACCCTGAAGCTTGAAGATTTCAATCGAGGGAGTCGTTTCATGTGATTTTAGAAACTTCCCTAAACCCTAAAATCAAGTTTGAGTTGAAAACCCGTTCCGTGTTAATTTCTCTCACTTGACTAAGATTAGGGTGTTTAGTTTGTTATGGTTTTACGTTTTACTTAATTTCTCGGAAATCGATTATTATGTAAAACCCTAAATTATCGTGACCCATTGATATCTAGAATTTCAAAGTGTCTTAAATCAACCCAAATCATCTCAAAAGTGCATAAAAGACGGAAAACCGAACCCAAACTCTCCCTTCCTTGTTGGGCCGTGGGTCTCTTAGGGGTTAAATCCAGGGTTTTCGTCGTTTTATGTGTTTAGATATCGTTTGCGCGATTTTCGGATAATTAATGGTTGTTAGTCGTATTTGATATGTAGGTTGGTGATCGATTGTTTGACTTTGATTCCGGCACCTTGGAAGCTTGGATTTCACATCTGAGGTGAGTTTAAAATGGAAGTTAGTAATTTTATGAATTATGTTTCATTACATTATTGTTTATCGAGGTTAAGAGGGGAACTAACTTCCGGAAGTTATACTTGGTTGGAGACTTTAAACTCGGATGTGAGTGGAGTGGTTTTGGTGTATTTATGGTTTTGGAAGTAAAAGAGGATTTATGAGTGGTTTGGAAGTCTTGTAAGGTGATTTGGAGATTTTAGATGAAAGTGGTTGAATAAGGATTTTAAGTGATTTGGGAGTCAAAATGGCTTAGGAACTACATTTGAGTCTTGACTCGTGTAATTCGAGCGGTTTATGTTCTTTAGTAGTTTAGTGGAACTTTATCTAACTTACTAGGGAGCTTGATGGATTCTATATGGCACATGATAGTATGTGATACGCTCCATACGGTATCATGATGCGAGGTTATGTGATACGGCACATGATAGTATGTGATACGCTCCATACGGTATCATGATGCGAGAGGTTATGTGATACGGCACATGATAGTATGTGATACGCTCCATACGGTATCATGATGCGAGGTTATGTGATACGACACATGATAGTATGTGATACGCTCCATACGGTATCATGGTGCGATGATTGTGATATAGCACTATATACGCTGTGGTAAGGGGGGCATTCTACGAAATGAGCGATATAGATGCATTATACTTTATAGCACTATACACGCTGTGGTGAGGTTGGCATTCGAAGATTTGAGCGTGTGTGGTTGAGACTTTATTAGCACTTAGTATATCACATTCTTTTACTTGTATCTTGGTATGAGTATATTTCTTTTTATGTTGATAGAATGATTTTGAGGAAATCCATTTAGAGTTCGTTGAATCACGAAGTTGAGAAAGTTTATTATGTATATTTGATTATGTGTGGAATTTGGAAAATGGATTGGGTAGTAAAAGTGAAATCTAGGCCTTTGGACACGATTTCTGACATGAAATGTTGTTCATAGGATTACTTGCTTTCATTTTACTCTCACTAGCATTTTATGCTAATGTTGCTACAATTACAATTTTTCAGGTAAGACTCGTGGTAGATGACGAGGTAGAGGAGGTGGCGCCGCGTGACCTTTCAGGACGATGAATGGACAAGAATGTTTGTGGTTTTGGGTGAAGCATTCTCGAATGCTTTTGAACTTTTCATTATGTTATTATGTTCATTTTGAGCTCGATGGAGCATTTGTATAATTTGTAATTGTTTTTCGAACTTTAAATTTGAAGGGATGATTTACTAAATTAGCGGAATTTATTTAGTAACACAAATTAACACTTAATTTAGGATCTATTAATATCATGCAATTTGTGATAAAAACATGTAGATTCATGCTCGTTTTTCGAAAATTAAAACCATTTACTTACATTGAGTAAAATATGGAGAATCGGTTGGAGGTTTATTTACAGCATCAAATCCTCAGCAACATCGGATCTTCTATGCTATATCCCGATCCGATTGTGGGATCGAACTTTAGAAGAAATTGGGAAGAAGAAAAAATATTTTCTTCCCAATGACTATAGAAAAATCGGCTAAGGGGGGAGGGAGAAGGAAGAGAGAATTCCGAATTTCTAAGGAATTTAATTGTGTGATTTATGAATGACCCAACCCTCCTATTTATAGGAAAATAGGAATCCTAATCCCATTAGGATTAATCTATAGAGATAAATACAAAAAGAAAAAAGATTATCTCTTTCCTTTATCTTGCAATTTCGAAAATGCCATAGATAAATAGGAGATTATTTTCTTTTCTTTATTTTATTTATCTTGGGTAAATAAATCTATATAATTATTATAGGATATAATTCAAACAATTATCTACTACAAATTATCTCATATGGCCGATTTTATCATAATAAAATAATTAATAAATACAATTTATTTAATTAATTATTTTGGGCCAATTCCAATTGGGTTCATTAATCCAATTGGGCTTGAAACTCTCTCTTAAATTAATAAGTCCAACTTAATTAATTTATTATTAATTACCATTTAAATAAAATATTTTATTTAAACAATTAATAATATTAATATTTTCTCCCGACTAAATATTATCAAATTATATTTAATTATTAATTTTCATTATTTAAATAATTAATAATAAATATTTTAATTATTAATTTCCATTAAATAAACTCATTATTTAATTAATAATTTTATTTGATAATATTTTATTATTAATTAATTAATTTTAATTATTAATTTCCGTTTAAATATAATTATTTAAACAATTAATAATTGTTAATTAATTTCAAATTATTAATTACCATTCAAATATACTCAATATTTAAATAATTAATAATGTATAATTAATAATATTTCATTATTAATTTCATGTTTAAATAAACTCATTATTTAAACAATTAATAATGTTTATATTAATTACCGTTTAAATATACTCAATATTTAAACAATTAATATTGCCTATTTTAAGTAATTCACTTTACTTAAAATTTCCATTTCTTCTACTTGATTTCGCGACTACGATATTTGGGCTAGCATAGGGACCCGATGGACCTATAGATCATGGGCTTAATAATTAGTCAATTAAGTGATTAACACATAATCAGTTAATTACTTATTATCTAACTATGAATAATTCCACTATAGATTCATAGCTGAACTCCCCTCACTATAGATGAGTTATGTCCATTTAGTTTATCATTATTTATATCTGTGATATATCCTTCACGTCGAACCCTCATAACTACAAGGGATAAATTTACCGTTTTGCCCCTGTAATTACCGCTTTATCCTTGTGTTCCCGCTGATTCTCCAATGAACTTTATCTTTAGTCGAACTAGAGATAAGATACTTCTGTGATCAATAGAAGTCGTGACGTCACTTGTTCATGTCTCGAATCGAGACATCAAGGGAGTTTCCTAAAGTTCCTAAAATGTTTAGGTATCGCACCGATACCTGGTTAATTTATAGGAAAGTTATGAATTCCATCTCGTGAAAATGAGTTCCCAGCTACTTATCTAGTCATGTTCCCAAAACATGAGTGTATTGAGCGTTCTTACAGATCGCTCTCAACTATGTGAATCAAAGAACATAACTCCACAAATAGGAGTCCGCATTTCACTCAGGATTGAGATCTATCACGGTTGATAAACTTAGTTTGATATTCGATTATTTCTCGTAAACGGTACTAATGAGAAATTTGATAGAACATCGTGGTCCTGTCTTATACAATCAACATTGCATATGATACTTCCATTTCATGTCTCCCACATGAATGATCAGGATTCGATCATTTGTCTATAAACAAAATGTGAAGCTATCAATAGTGTTACCAGGATAAGGTTCCCAAACGCTATCCATTTACTGTAGACACTTTTAAGTTACTCATCTCGACTTTAATCCTCTCGTATGACTCACATACTAAGTCATGATTTCATAAGAGTAACTTAGGGTTTACTATTTGAATGTTTGATATTAATATATTTCCATATATTCCTAATATTGTCGATTGAATCAATATAGATAATATAAAGAACTTATGTTTATTTATTTAATTTATTCTAAATAAATTATTATTATTAAATAATTACAAGTTCTAGGACACCATTCCTAACAAAATTTCCTTTAGCATTATCATCACATTATGGAATATGAAATTCCGGTTTACTGCTTTTTCTGAAAAAAATTGGGTTGTAAACAGGTATTGGTTTATCCGAATTTTAAACGGACCCATGCCGTTTTTCTGTAAAATCTAGTTTTCCGCAGCGCAATTGTTTTAATGGATTTTACGAAAAAATTCGGGTCGTTACATGGTGTTGGGATTTTGTGAATGAAAACACTGGGTATGAAACTAGTGAGAGTTGTCTACCCATGTAAAGTAAGTTTTATTGAGAAACCTTGAATATGGAACCCGGTAGTGTTGCCTATTCATGTAAGAAGTTATTATGCAGTGCCTTGAATATGGAGCTAGTTAGAGTTGCCTATTCATGTATGAGAATGATATTATGAAAAATTTGGATATTTACAATGGTTATGAGAACGGAAAGATTGGTGATCTAAGTGAGATTGGTGTTTAAACGTATTGAATATGGAATCAGTGAGAATTGCCTATTCATGTAAGCGAGTGAGACTTTGAGCTTTAAGTGATTTTGTGCCTTAGATGTTATTGGAGAGTGTTTGAGTGCTTGAGACTCGGTTTGAATTGTTAGAGACTATCTAAGACTTCATCTTTGATTAAGTCGTTTTCTCACTGGCTTTAGCCTCACAGTGCTATCTGTTTTTTTTTTCAGGTAACAATGGACCGAGAGGTGGCGGTTGATGAAGTGGAAGAGATGAGGGTTCATGTCATATCGGTGCCGGTTTCATTTATTCATTTATATTTATGAATAATATACATATTTTACTTGGGCTTTTATTTGGTCATCGGAACTTTATTTTATGATTTTGAGTTGTTGAATTTGAGGTTTTGTTTTTGGATTACTGTTTTGTTTTCAAAGTTTGAACTCCGGAGTTTATGTTTTGATTTAAACATTTATTGATTTGAAAGTTTGCATGTTTTCAATAAAGATCATTTATTGAGTCTTCCGCTGTTTTAAATACATTTGTTTTATACTCTGAAAAGTCGGGTCTTTACAGGGGCCGTTTGGTTTGCAATCCAGATTCAGTTTTATGAATCTGGGTTGAATGAATAAAAGAAATCTATTTTATTTTGTGTTTGGTTTATAGTCCAGAAAAAAACAGTTTGGATTCAATTTCTTTTTCAGGCTAAAAAATGAATTCAACTAAAACAAGAATCCAAAATATCCAACTCAAAAATTGAAAAACACAGATTGACCTCACCCACACAATTCAATCCACGAGTTTGAACACATGAGATAAAAATACGGGTTGGTCCCATTTTGCGGATTTGGGTCGAGCTAGACCTGTTTTTTAGGGTTTGGGTCAGGTTGGTCCGTTTTTTGAGGTTGACCCGGTCCGTTCGAGTTTTTATTTATTTAATTAAATTTTTAATTGTATTTTTTAAAGCTGATTTTTAACTTTTTAAACTTAAACTTAATTCTAAAGTGATGGAAAAAAAGTTAATTTATTTTTTCACTATATCCTATTTTTTTATTTATACTTTGTTTTTATAATTATATATAAGATTAATTTAAATATAAAAATAAAATAATATATTTATTTATTTATTTATTTATTTATTTATTTATTTATTTATTTAAATGAACGGGCCTTGAACCGGGTTTCAGGTCGGTTCTGATAGGGCTCTATGGATAAAACCCGGGGGTTGGGCTTGAATTCAAATACATGATTCATATCCAGTGCAAAGATTTATAGGTCGGGCCCGTTAACCATTAACTTACGGGTCGAGCTTGCGGTGGGCTTGGACCAGCCCACGTGCTTTATCTATGTGATGAGTTTCAGATAGTTGTAATTTGATATACAATGAATGGATTTAATGAAGAAATAGAATTATATTTTTACAAATTATTATCATTAAATTAAGTTAAAATGTAAATAGTTTATCAAACTTGTTTAATAAATAGAATTATATTTTTACAAGTGAAATCTAATAGTATATGTGAAATATGATATATGGAAATTACTTTAAAAAATTTAAATATAGTTGAATATTTGAGATTTGGATACTAACCAAACACTTGTTATGATTCACAATTTTTTTAAAAAAAAAAATCTGAATAACCAACCAAACACTGATTTCAAATTTCTGGATTTCAATTTTAAATTTGAATCTATTACCAAACACATTTCTGGAACTAACAAATTTACTGATACTACCCTAAATTTATTAGAATCCATTAAATTCAGATCCTGTTTTTTAGATTGCAAACCAAATAGGGCCTTAATTTCTTAAAGATGGTTCTCAAAGATAATTAGACTTAAATATCACTAGAGTTTGAACATTCAGATGTTAGAACTTAAGTGATAAGCAAACATAGAATTGATTTCTTATATTCCAAATATTCAAATATTTAAAAGGATGTTTTAAAGAAGTACTAACTGATATGAAATAAACAAAACAGAAATTGAAAAGCAATAATTAGTGGATAATGGAATTCACAAATTATTAAAAGATAAGTTCAATAAATTAGTGATACTGAAAGATTTAAACCTTACTAAATTTAGTAAAGAACATAGAATTACAATGATTTTATTTCACAACAAAACAAGTAGTTATTTAAAAGTTTAAATGGTTAAACTACTTGTAGAACTTTATTTGAGTGGGAGCATCATAGTACGAACCAAAGGGACTTTTGAAAGTCTAAGTGAAACTTATTGACTTCAAAATCAATGAATAAAGTTCAAAATAAGTGAAATAAAACTGACACGGATTTTCAATAATGGAGTTGAAAAGGGTCACCTATACTTGTATATTCTTTTTTAAATAATAACAAGTATAGAATTGTAATTATGAAACGAATAAAAGTAATGGAGAATTACTTTATAGTGGGAGCTTAAGAATTTCGAGAATCTTAGAACCAATGTGACTAAAATAATAATTGCTAATAGTATGTTAATGCACATAGATAAAATGGAGGATTTTATGAGATGCAAGGATCAAATTCAAATATGGATTTACTCAATTCCAATAAGAATTTGACAAAGGACCTTTACGAATTCACCATTAAATGAGTTAAGTAAAATGAGTTTTTACTAACTAAACTAAAGATTTACGTGATTACTAAGTTGTTAGTAAATGAAAGGAGGTTGAACATGATAGTTTCAAATCAATAGTTAATATAGTTTATTTTATGACGATAAAATATGGAATCTATTACACTTAATGAAACTAACATCAGACAAAAGAATGCATACTAAACAAATGAAAAATGTTACTGATAAAGTATTAAATTGAATCATGGCTAAGTAGTTGATAGTCATCTAGCTTGACTGGAATTACAAGCTGTCAAATCTCCAAAGATCTAGGACAAGTGGGAGATTATTAGGGAATGTTGTCCTACAACTTGTAATTATTTAATAAATATAATTTATTTCAAATAAATTAAATAAGTAAACATAAGTTCTTTCTATTATCTATATTGATTCAATTGACGATATTAGGAATATATGGAAATATATTAATATCAAATATTCAAATAGTAAAACCCTAAGTTTCTCTTATGAAATCACGACTAGTATGTGAGTCATATGAGAGGATTAAAGTCAAGATGAGTAACTTAAAAGTTTCTACAGTAAATAGATAACGTTTGAGAACCTTATCATGGTAACACTGTTGAAAGCTTCGTATCATATGCAATGATTGATTGTATAGGACAAGACAATGATGTTTGATCAAATTTATCATTAGTACCGTTTACGAGAAATGATCAAATATCAAACTAAGTTACAACCGTAATAAATCTCAATCCTAAGTGAAATGTGGACTCTTATATATGGAGTTATGTTCTTTGATTCACATGGTTGAGAGCGATCTGATATGAACACTCAATACACTCCTGTTTTGGGAATATAACTAGATAAGTAGCTGGGAACACATTTACACGAGATGAAATTCATAACTTTCCTATAAATTAACGGTATTAGTGCGATACCTAAACATTTTAGGAACTTTAGGAAACTCCCCTGATGTACTTATTTGAACATGAACAAGTGACGTTACGACTTCTACTGATCATAGAAGTATATTATCTCTAGTTCGACTAAAGATAATGTTCATTGGAGAATCAGCGGGAACACAATGATAGAGCGGTAATTGCAGAGGTAAAACGATAAATTTAATCCACTTGTAATTATGAGGGTTCCACATGAAGGATATATCACAGATATAAATAAAAAAATAAACTAAATGGACACAACTCATCTATAGTGGGGAGAGTTCAGCTATGAATCTATAGTGAAATTATTCATAATTATATAATAAGTAATTAACTGTATTTTAGGAAGAGATAATTGTTTGAATTATATCCTAAAATAATTACATAGATTTATTTATCCAAGATAAATTAAAAGAAAAGAAAAATAATATCTTATTTATCTATGTATTTTTTGAAAATACAAGATAATGGAAAGATAATATCTTTTTCCTTTTTGTATTTATCTCCATAGATTAATCCTAATGTGATTAGGATTCCTATTTTCTTATAAATATGAGGCATGGGTCATTGATAAATCACACAATTCAATTCCATAAAAAATTGGAACTCTCTCTTCCTCCTTCTCCCCCTCTTGGCCGATTTTCCCTAGTGTATTGGGAAGAAAAATATTTTTTTTCTTCTTCCCAATTTCTTCTTAAGTTCGATCCCACAATCTGGTTTTGTTTGATTGATCGGGATATAGCGTAGAAGATCTGGTGTTGCTGAGGATTTGATGCTGTAAAGAAACCTCCAATCGATTCTCCATGTATTACTCAATGTAAGTTTTATAGTTTTAATTTTCGAAAATTTAAAGCATAAATCTACATGTTTTTATCACAAATTGCATGATGTTAATAGATCTGTAATTAAATGTTAATTAGTTTACTAAATAAAATTCCGCTAATTTAGTAAACCATCTCTTCAAGTATCATATTGAGTTCCTTTACTTTTTACGAATTCCTTCAAATACCCACTTTGAATTAGGGTCTCAATTTCTTCCTTGATATCGAAGCAATCAGAGGTGTTATGACCGTGATCTTTGTGGAATAGACAATACTTGTCTTTGTTCCCCTTATTTGATCCTGCCTTCATCCTAGGCGGCCACCTAACCAAGTTTTTGTCTCTAATCTCCATGAGTAGTTGTTCAATCGGGACCGTGGTGGGAGTGTATTTTTTAAACTTACTAGAAGGAAGACTGAGCTTCTCAAGTTGGTCTTCCGACCTTTGTCTCTTGTCATCCTCGTGACGATCAGTCCCCCAAACAAATGTTCAGTCCTTCTTCTTGTGATCTGATCGTTTACTACTATCTCCTTAATCTGAAATCTTTCTTGAACTAAGCAACTCTCCAGAGCTCATGTACTTTTTGAAGGAACTATTTACTAATTAGCGGAAATTCTTTAGTAAATTAATTAACACTTAATTACTGATTCGTTAATAACATGCAATTATGATCAAACCTTAAACTAGAATTAGAAGGTTTTCGGAAAAAAAATTACATTGTAGATTTATGGAGAATAGGTTGGGATTTTCTTTACAACATCAATCCACTTCACCAAGTCTTATATGCTATATCCCAATCATAAACAAACCTGACTTGTGGGAATCAAACCGGAAGAACTAAAGAATAAGACGAAAAATTCTTCTTTTTTTTTATGCCAAAATCGGCAATTGGGAGATAAAATAGAGAACTTTTTGATAAATTTCAAGTATTAAATATGAGCACCCAATGGTCATATTTATAAGAAAAAAAAAGAATTTGTTTCCTAATCAAATTATAACTCTTATTTCTTTTAAATTTAATTAATCAAAATTAATTAAAAAAAATAAAAAAAATAATGAGACTCATTTGGAAATAAGGAAAACAAATTTTTCCTATCATTCATATTAATGACAAGTGGCGTGAAAGTGATAAAACTATCTTATCTTTTTTTTTTTTTATATATTTATCTTATCTTTTATGTATTTAAATTTATAAAAAAAATATAAATAATTAATTCTAAACAAATACATAAATACCAAAAATTCATATATTAATTAATATTGAACTAAATCAATTTAATTAATTATTTTAAGCAAAATACTAATTTGTTTCATAAACAAATATATTTAATTCTCTCCTTTTATTATTAAATTAAATAAACTCATTATGTTATTAAGTTCGTTTTGACATATTCTTCACGTGGTAATCTCATAGTTACAACTGGGTTAAAAATTACTGTTTTACCCTTGTAGTTATCTCTTTCATCCTTGTGTACCCGATGATTCTCTAATGAACATTTTTCTATAGTTTTCAAGTATAGAACGATCCTTCTCGGGCCAGTGAGAAGGTGAGGCCTCATGTTCAAGTACCAAATCATTACAACAAGGGAGATACCTAAAGTTCCTAAGTTAGAATAGTGTCGCACTAACACTTTCATTTGTTTTAGGAAAGTTATGAATGTCATCTTGTATAGAAATATTCCCGAGCACTATTTTAGTCATTTCCCCAAAACGGGAGTTTATTGAGTGTATCAATAGATCACCCTCAACTATGTGGATCAAAGGAAATGACTTCATTAATGTGAGTTCACAACATACTCAGGACTGAGACATATCAATCTTAATAACGTAAATTTGATATTATAAATCATTTCCTATCAACGGTGTTATTTAGGAATCGATTTATTATCCTAGTCCAGTCTTATATAAACTCATTATATATGATGTTTTCACTTGCATCTACATCATGCTAATGATTTGGATCAAATCAGTGAATAAGATCAACAGTGTTACCAGAATAAGGTTTCCTAACTGCATTCGTTTATTGTAGACTATTTGAGTTACTATTTTGAACTAGATCCACTTTATATCTCATAGTAGTCAAGATTACAGAATCAATAACTCTGGAATTTTCTATTAATGTTTGAATATTTAACGAATATCAACATATAATAAATTGCACAAATTTCACTAAAATAATACTATTATTTATTCATAAAATATTCTATTACAAATTATGAGTTCTAGGGCATAAATCCCAACTTTTTTTTCACCTTAGTAAGAAGCTCAGTGTATGTAGCAGGTGTCTTCTTGCCAAGTGACCATAATAATTATTCATCTTTCAAACCAAACATCATAGCAGTTAGTGCTATGTCATCATTGTAACCTTCCACATTAAATGCCTCGCTGTTGAATTTCACTACATAATCTCAGAGGCTCTCCCCTGATTTCTGACGCACAGTGAATAGATGCATAGCTGGTTTCTTGTGATCCTTTCCGCCAAGAAAATGAGTTACAAAAGATCGAGTGAGGTCTTTAAAAGAAGATATAGTCTTTGATTTGAGCTGTCTGTACCATCCACGTCAAGGGCCTTCTAATGTAAAGGGGAATGCCCTGCAATTGATAGCGTCTCAGACTCCCTAGAGCTCCATCCAGGTCAGAAACGTATCAACATGCTCAATTGGATCCTTTGAACCATTATATGTTGTCATAGTTGGTATTTTAAACTGTAACAACCCGAAAAATTCCCAAATACATTGAAACACATAATCACAGCGGAAGCAAATAAATATCAACATTTAATCCTCTTTATTGAAATCAAATTTAGAAATAGTTCATAACCGATCGGTTTTATTAAAATCAATAAAACATCAAAGAAAGGCAAACTCATCCATTGCCTAAGAATTCTCAAAATAAACATTAGCAGTTGTTATTATTAAAATCAAAACAAAACATGGACAAAACAATGTTTTCACCCCCAAAACAAACAAAGAATAAAGGATTCGCTAGCGAGCAAATCCGTGCCAACCAGCCACCACCTCAAACCGCATCAGCCACCAAGTTTCTTCTTTCCTTTACCTGAAAAAAATGTAGCATCATGAGGCTACGCCCAATGAGTAGAAAAAATGTTAAATTAAAAATCACGCCATGAGAGATTTTTTTAAGACTTTAAGTCCTTTATCGGTATCACAACTTCCGAAAACACTCTTTCACCCAAAGCTCTCTTAACTAATACATCCCTCCACAATATCTTTTAATCCTCAAATCAAAAGAATATAAACTTTCGAAACAGTTCTAAACTCCCGTTCTCAATTTAAAACTTTTCGATCATTAACTTTCCTAATACCTCTAATCTCCTTTTTGTCCGCAAACAAAAAGAGACTATACTCAACAAGGCATTTAAAAACTGTTTTCACATATTTAAATCCTTAAGAGTTTTAAAATATTCTTTTTCATTGTACATATGGAATGAACCTACCCCGTTAAGTGCTATAAAGTCGTGCACAACCGTATAATCTCCCTTAACGGCAAATATTCTTCTTTAAGCAAGGCTTTTGCTTAAAGCGAACCTGCTACCATATTACTCGAGGTATTTAAGTAATATGATCCTATACATCACTACTATGATGTTCATACGAGTCTAAACTCACACTTTTCGAAAATCACTCGTTCTAGGCCAGAAATTCCTTGAAATTAAATTCTGAAAAATCCCCCTTAAAACCACTCTAAAACGTCCCAAAATCACCCAATATAACACTCTTGGGTCATCTCCATCAACTCTCAACGGTTTACAAGTCTAGAAGCGAAACTAGCCTAAACTAGTGTAGTTTTGCTCCTTTTTCGGTCACTCTAAAGTTTCTAATGATCTAACTAAATTTCGGTAGCATAACGCCTATAATATGCCTCCCAAAACAGTACCTAAACATAGAGAATAAAGATCCAAGTCCAGAACACAATAATTAAAAAGGTAATTAACCACCTAGGCTAAATTTCGACTTAAGGGCACTAATCTCCAAAAAAAGGCATTATCATGTCCAGCAATAATTTAACATCCTTAAACATCCAAAACATACATAATTCATCAATTTCAAGGTTAAAGATCACAAGGAAACAGTCTATACATAAACCGGTATCGATAGTCACTCAAGCATGCTTTGAATTCCAACTTTAAACATACTTCAACTTCAATATTTATATTCTTTAAAACAGCCCCTAAACCTCTTAATCAAACTTTAATTCACCCAAAAACATGCTTAACAATTAAGAGCTTTAACTTTTAAAGAATAGAAAAAAATGCAAACATTCATAATTTAAAACTTAACAAATTTCTACTCACCTTTTCAAGCTTAAGTTCCAACCCTTGAACTTTTTTTCCAAATTAATTTTAAGCACCTGAAAAGGCACTTGAACCACTTAGAAACTATCATAAAAACCTAAAATTACATAGGAAAGAAAAACCACGAAGCACCGGGCCAAAACCGCGCAAAGCAACCCCTGCCACGGCAGCAGCAGCCTTTCGGCTGCTGCTATAGCATCGGCACGGCGGCCCCGTGGCTCCCGGTTTGCGTCGTTTGACGGTAAAGGCGCATGTAAAGGGGCTTTTTCAAAATATCAAGGTTAGGGTTTCTCTAGGGTTTGGAAAGAATGGAAAATTTTGAAGAAAAGAATGATAATTTTGAGGACTTTGATGGGTTAAAACCATATTAAAACAAAATTCCAGAATTTTAAAAGAAAGAATTTCATTACCTTTAACTTTCAATCTTGTTGAGGGCTCTTTCAATCTCCACCCAATTTCTCCAAAAGAAATTCTCTATCACCAATCACACCTAAACCAAGAAGAAAGGCGAATTGATGAAACCGATAGCCTCTTGAATCGATAACAAAAAGGAAGAAGAAGAAGGAAGAACAAAAACCCTACCTTTCCTTTCTCTGCCTTGGTTTTCACGTGAATGAGAAGAATGGCCAAAATCCTTTTTTTTTCTTTTTCTCCTTCCCTTCCACGTTTACACGCCTCCCTCTTTTCTTTTTTTTATTTTCTTTTCCTTTATCTCCATTAACTATTAAAATAATTATTTTAAATTCCTATAAAAGAAATTTAATCACAATTACTAAAGCTTATCCAAAATTTCAAATAAATATTAAAAGGGACAAAATAATATTTATTTAATTACTTACCGGAAATTCGGGACGTTACATAAACTTGGTGGGAAGCTCCACCTCCATTATATCATCGGTAAATGGCAGTTAAGTTTGCTTGAGGATATCTTCTAGTGCAAGAGGAGTCTGTCCTCGATACTCTTTCTTCATATGAACAAGTTGATCTTGGAGCTTTTTCAAATCTATTGCCCAAGTGACGTAGACGTAGCCTCCCAAGTGACATACCTTTATCTTTCCAAGTGACATAGACATGTCGATTGTGTATTCCTTGATCAAGTTAAGAAATTCCACGTGTACTGATGTAATTTCATCCATAATCGTATTTAATCAGTAAACAACCATGTTTCTAGAGTTCCCACATTTCTTCTTGGTACCAAATTTTTTCTAGCGAATCAAAGAGTGTTTTGGAGTTTTGTGAATTGATTTTCTCCTGAATTCATGAATTTGAAAAATGGGGATTGAATATCAGAGTTACTCTGACAAATCAAAATTCAAATAGCTTCACTAGAAATAATGATGATGAAGTTCATCTATTGCCATGGGAGGGGAAATAAGAGGGGAAAGAGAAGAGATGAGAGGAGGGAGAAATGACTTGATAAAAAGAAAATAATAAATAAAAAGATGTGGGTCCTATAATTCTATTAAAAATATTATAATGTTAAAATAATAGAAAGGGAAAAAGGCACTTGTAGTACTTGAGTTTTTCAATTTGTTTACTATTTGGTCCTTGAGTTTTGAAAACCGACATTTTAGCCCCTGAGTTTTCATTTTGTTTACCATTTAGTCTCTATTGTAAAAAATCTGTTAAATACTTCACATAATACTGACGTGTCATTATTCTATTGATTTTATATATATTATATTGGCTTATGTGACAAATTTTAAACGACCTGGCATATTTAATTAGTTTTATATTTTTAAATAATTATCTCTCTTCCTTACTCTCTCTCACCTCTTCATTTTCTTCCTAGATTTTTTTCTGTTAGGAATGGTGTCCTAGAACTTGTAATTATTTAATTATAATAATTTATTTCGAATAAATTAAATAAATAAACATAAGTTCTTTATATTATCTAGATTGATTCAATTGGCGATATTAGGAATATATGGAAATATATTAATATCAAACATTCAAATAGTAAACCCTAAGTTATTCTTATGAAATCACGACTTAGTATGTAAGTTATATGAGAGGATTAAAGTCGAGATGAGTAACTTAAAAGTGTCTACAGTAAATGGATAACGTTTGGGAACCTTATCCTGGTAATACTGTTGATAGCTTCGCATTTTCTTTATAGACAAATGATCTAATCCTGATCATTCATGTGAGAGACATGAAATGGAGGTATCATATGCAATGTTGATTGTGTAAGACAGGACCACGATGTTTGATCAAATTTTTCATTAGTACCGTTTACGAGAAATGATCGAACATCAAACATAGTTTATCAACCGTGATAGATCTCAATCCTGAGTGAAATGCGAAATCCTATTTCTGAAGTTATGTTCTTTGATTCACATGGTTGAGAGTGATCTGTAAGAACGCTCAATACACTTCTGTTTTGGGAACATGACTAGATAAGAAGCTGGGAACTCATTTTCACGAGATGGAATTCATAACTTTCCTATAAATTAACGGTATCAGTGCGATACCTAAACATTTTAGGTACTTTAGGAAACTCCCTTGATGTACTGATTCGAGACATGAATAAGTGGCGCCGCGACTTCTATTGATCACAGAAGATTATCTCTAGTTCGACTAAAGATAAAGTTCAATTGAGAATCAGCCGGAACACAAGGATAAAGAAGTAATTACAGGGGCAAAACGGTAAATTTATCCGCCTGTAATTATGAGGGTTCCACGTGAAGGATATATCACAGATATAAATAAAGATAAACTAAATGGACATAACTCATCTATAGTGAGGGGAGTTCAGTTATGAATCTATAGTGGAATTATTCATAGTTAGATAATAAGTAATTAACTGATTATGAGTTAATCACTTAATTGACTAATTATTAAGCCCATGATCTATAGGTCCATCGGGTCCTTATGCTAGCCCAAATATCGTAGTTGCGAAATCAAGTAGAAGAAATGGAAATTTTAAGTAAAGTGAATTATTTAAAATAAGCAATATTAATTGTTTAAATATTGAGTATATTTAAACGGTAATAAATATAAACATTATTAATTGTTTAAATAATGAGTTTATTTGAATAGGAAATTAATAATGAAATATTATTAATTAGATATTATTAATTATTTAAATATTGAGTATATTTAAATGGTAATTAATAATTTGAAATTAATTGACAATTATTAATTGTTTAAATAATTAATTTTATTTGAATAGAAATTAATAATTAAAATTAATTAATTAATAATAAAATATTATCAATAAAATTATTAATTAAGTAATGAGTTTATTTAATGGAAATTAATAATTAAAATATTTATTATTAATTATTTAAATAATAAAAATTATTTAAATGGAAATTAATAATTAAATATAATTTGATAATATTTAGTCGGGAGAAAATATTAATATTATTAATTGTTTAAATAAAATATTTTATTTAAATAGTAATTAATAAATAAATTAATTAAGTTGGACTTACTAATTTAAGAGAGAGTTCCAAACCCAATTGGTTTAATGAACCCAATTGCAATTGGCCCAAAATAATTAATTAAATAAATTTGATTTATTAATTATTTATTATTAATTTTGGCCATCATAGATAATTTGTAGGAGATAATTATTTGAATTATATCCTATAATAATTATATAGATTTATTTACCCAAGATAAATAAAATAAAGAAAAGAAAATATTCTCTTATTTATCTATGGCATTTTAGAAATACCAAGATAAAAGAAAGAGATAATTATTTTTTCTTTTTGTATTTATCTCCATGGATTAATCCTAATGTGATTAGGATTCCTATTTTCCTATAAATAGGAGGCGTGAGTCATTCATAAATCACACAATTAAATTCCTTAGAAATTCGGAATTCTCTCTTCATTCTCACTCCCCCCTTGGCCGATTTTCATAGTGTCATTGGGAAGAAAAATATTTTTTTTCTTCTTCCCAATTTCTTCTTAAGTTCGATCCCACAATCGGATTTCGTTTGATCGATCAAGATATAACATAGAAGATCCGGTGTTGCTGAGGATTTGATGCTGTAAAGAAACGTCCAACCGATTCTCCATTTATTACTCAATGTAAGTAAAAGGCCTTTAATTTTCGAAATTAAGCATGAATCTACATGTTTTTATCACAAATTGCATGATGTTAATAGATCCGTTATTAAATGTTAATAAATTTACTAAATAAAATTTCGCTATTTTAGTAAATCATCCCTTCATTTTCTTCATCTTGGTGTTCTTCCTTTCACATCAACAACTCACTTTGCCATCTCCATCTTCTTTATTTTCGGCTAATCTATTGACTCAAGCTACATATCATCTCGAAAACCTCAAATCCCAAACCTCCAACAAGCCCTTCCGTTTGAAAACCACTCATCAAAACTGAATCGAAAACCTTCAATCACCTAGACGAACTCAGATCCCTCTCCAAAGCAACCGTTAAACATTTATAAAGCCCTCATCTTTCTAGGGGTTGTGAAACCATTTTTGTGGGTTTCATTTTTAGAGGGATTTATGTTTATTGAGTATAAATTGTTTCAAGTGACAACAAACTAAGACAAAGGAAAAGGCATGGTTTTCGTCTCTACGTGTGTGCGGAAAAAAGAAGTTTTGAGGCTTGCTACTGTTCTGATACTTGGAAAAACTAATTTTCAAAGTTTTCACAAACTTAATATCAACTAACATCTATTCTTAGCATTCATCAATATTCAATATTCAAATCTTCCTGATACATACTGATGCAGATCTTAAAATGAAATGTAAAACTTATTCAAAAATGGATTCATCACAAAGAATAGCTAGGGATCTTGATTGGTAAATCCATATTAATTTATTAGTCTTGCTACATCAATTAAATGAAAATAAATACATAAGTAAAATGCTAATATAATACTCATTTAATATGCCACCTCATTTAAAATACACCATGTCAGTAATAAAATTAATGCCACATCAAATTTAAAATTAATAAAATAAGGCCCAATATATATATATATATATATATATATATATATATATAATTAAAGAGCGTCATGTCAGCATTTTGTTAAATATTTAACAGATTTTTTATTGCAAGGACCAAATGCTAAACAAAATGAAAACTCAACGGCTAAAATGTCGGTTTTAAAAATCAGGGACCAAATAGTAAACAAATTGAAAACTCAGGGACCAAAAGTTTTTTTTTCCCTTTCTATTATTGTAACATTATAATATTTTTAATAGACCGCATCCACTCGAACAAAATTGTTTTCTTATCAGCTGTCAACATGTACTTTGCTTTCTCATAGTGTCGATTCTGGTCCGACTCCAACTGGGCGACGAAAAATTTCCTTGATGTCAAATCATGCTTTCAGGTTGTCTTTCGACTTTTCCAAAACGTTCAAAACTGTATTGAAAACATTATCAAAGATAGTTTTCTCGATATACATGACATCTTAAAATATACTTCTCTTCTTCCAATCAGTGGTCTTACCGGCCAACTTATTCACAGCTTTTACGCCAATCTCTATAATTTTTTGCATTCCAAGTGAATCCAATGGGTGCAGCAGCTGTGATCCACTAAAAATAGTCGGAAGACGTCTTATGACGGTCAAGCCATTAGGTTTTACGCATGTGTTTCAACGAGAAAGCATTTGTGTCTTGCATGCAAACTTTCTTGATGTGCTCCATCATAATGAATGGAAAGCACCGAATTAAAACTCTAAAACTAACTACCACTACTAACAATAAAATAAAAAAACCGAAAATTTACTAACCTAATAGCATCGAATATGCCCGGAAGTCACTGATCGTTCAGATGACCGCAGCTCGCAATAAGAAATTTTGTTTCCACAAAGTAAGGAGCTTAGAAATAAAAGGTTGCAAGTAAACATTGAGCCGTTGTTTAGAACTTTTTGGACCCGGGACGATGATCGTTAAGAAAATCACTGGATCTTTCATACACATTGATGAAGGTAAGGTATGTGACAATGAGTATTGTGTTTCAGAAGTTCTAAACGGATTAAATCCGTCGGTGCAGACCCTCAATCTGACATTTCTAATTAGTGAACTCTGGATGACAACAATTAAAATGTTTTCACGCCTCAACGTCAGAAGGATGTCACATAACCCCTTCCTCTTGTGAGTGCTCGTGATGCCATCTCATGTGCGAAGTCGTAACTTCCGATGCATACAACCTTTGAAGACAAGGTGTGATCAATAAATAAAATATACAGGTATGTGGAATAAGACTGCGTTTATCTTGTTTGCACCTCAGATGAAAGAATATTTTACAATGATGAAGGCTCACATTAACATCTTCCCAATATATCATACATTCGTTTGGGAAACAATCTATCTTCTCCACAGGCAAGCCAAGACACTCGACCAATTTTTCCGTGTCGTACAAGCTCTCAGGCAATGTATTGTTTGCTGGCGTACAATGATGAAACCATTGCGAAATCGAATTGAATCATCTTTCTTGGATGTGGTATTCCGCTTTTATAATGAGCACTTTAATTGTCGCAACAAGTTGCCTAAAGTCACAATCGGGGTACATGGGCCTACACATTGATTAGAGCATCTCATACCTTCTTCTAGCTTCTGGATTCATTTCCTTCAGTACGTATCACACTGCTCAAACGTACTTGACCTGACACTGTCATAAGCATTTGCTCAGTTCGATCATAAGGATCTTCCTGTACAGTCTCACACCCATGTGTAAATTCGTCTCTAAATTCGATCAACTTCCTTCATTGTGTAACGACTCTTCCAATACAACATTAAACATTTCATCTGTTTCCCCTTATACACCCACAACAATACTCGACAAAAAACCATGACTATACAAATGCGTTTTTACAATAGTATCTAGAAATATATTTTTTTTCTTGCACTTTTTGCACGAACATCGTATTTTATGTCCATAATTCAGATAACCGTCTACCATACGAACGTACATCTACTCACGCATTTTTTTATATATTTTTGGATTTCACTGATACTCCTGACAATTGATAGCTACTTTATTTATTGATATTTTTTTGTGACGGATTACATCACAAAATTTGGCGGGAAA
The DNA here is from genome assembly GCA_028015215.1 of Gynostemma pentaphyllum. Classification (NCBI taxonomy): domain Eukaryota; kingdom Viridiplantae; phylum Streptophyta; class Magnoliopsida; order Cucurbitales; family Cucurbitaceae; genus Gynostemma; species Gynostemma pentaphyllum. The sequence goes on from CM051354.1 coordinate 15,580,664, forward strand.
TTTTCCCTCCAAATTACTTGGAGGGAAAGTTCCCTCCATTATTTGTGTTGTGTACGTCACTATTTGTGATGCGCTGCGTCGTAAGCTTGGTGGGAAACTTCCCGCGTGAACTCATGTTGCCATTTTTCATGAGAATTAATTCACGCCATTTATTTTAGTGACAGAGTGCATCACTAATAAGCCCTGCATAATCAAACATCATTCTTTTTCGCGGGAAAGCTTATTGTGCCGTCAACTTTAGGGACGCAGCACGTCGTAACTAATGGTGCGAATCACCTCGCCAAATTGTGTGACGTATCAGTGACGGTGTGTCACAAAACTTTATGACCCACCTTACTACGTCATTATTTACTATGTAGTCCGCAACTAAAAGTTAAGCTGGCTAATTACTGCGCAATGCGTCATAAACCAGTGACTTTATGTGATGTGTCACAATTAATGCGTCACAATTAAGTAGTTTTCTTGTAGTGACTTTTCATTGGAATCATCAGGGTCAATAAACCTTAAAATGAGATGGGAGGTCAATAAATCTTAGTTTCTAAATTTAAAAGTTAAAAATAGAAAATTTCCCATAAAATATTAAACATAACTCAATCGATAAGTTTTCACAAGATTATACATTCAAGTTTCTGTTAAGGGAAAACATGTCTCTACAACTCCACATTGGTATGATATTATCCCATTTGGGCTGCATGACTTTGTTTTTAGTTTCACCCAAAATGTCTCATACCAATAGAGATGTGCCCTTCCCCTTATACACCAATGATCATCCTCTTCCTTAACCGATGTGGGATTTTATTCGCATCCTAAAATCCTCCCCTCGAACAGATATCCACCGAGTCTCCTCTCCATTCGTCCACTCTATCCAGGCCAACCTCCTTTCTTCAGAGCACACCACCTGTTCGATAGAGCCCACCACGGATCAGGTCTCTGAGGCTCCTCAATTTGTTCGGCACCTGAGGATTCCACCCACATGGTTAGGATCGAGGTATGGCTCTGATACCACTTGTTAAAGGAAAATGGTTTTCCATATTGGTATGATATTGTCCACTTTGGGCCTAGGCCCGCATGACTTTGCTTTTGGTTTCACCTAAAATGCCTCATACCAATGGAGATGTGCCCTTCTCCTTATACACCTATGATCATCTTCTTCTCTAATCGATGTGAGATTTTGTTCGCACTCTAATAGTTTCCTCTCCCCAACTTGATGAATATAAAAAATGATTAAATGTTCCAATGACCCCTGCACTTTCAATCTTTTTTAATTTACAACCCTACTCTTTCAATTTGTCTTTTTGCAGCCCTACAATTTGTCTTTTTTCACCCCTACACTTTGTCTGGGCTAATTTATGTTAAAAGAACATCTAAACTAACCGTCCCTGTTATTTTATTATTATTTCGAACCCTGGGTTAAATGAAGGTAGATGGAAAGATAGTTTAATCCTTATAAGTCACCGTCTATGTTAATTTACCAAATCAATTCCATTGGGTTAAAAAATTAAGTTTCACGTTTTTCCATTTGAGTAGCTGCGAATGATAATTCTCCATCTAAATCCCATATTTTCTTTGAATCAAGCCTCCTATCAACTCAAACCATCCCTACAGTCGCCACTAGCCAAAGCCCATATCCCCAAACCCTTTTAAAACAGAACTCTACCAACCCTTCCAAATCCCACCCTAACAACATTAGTCAGGATTCAATAGTGTCTGGTCACAGTAATTGGAAAAAGGCTGCTAGGACAAGTGCTTCTTCTAAATTAGATTTGTCTGTCCAAAATGATATCAGGAAAAGAAAAGAGACAGAAAATGAAGTTTCACCAAATTCCCCCCAAAAAATCAAATTGTTATCAGACGGCGACCTCTACGTCAACGAGGAAATGATATCGTCGGTGACTGCTCAGCAGCACTGCCGGAAGCAATGAGTTGCCTTATCTGGAATGTGCGAGGATTGGGGAATCCTCGCTCATTCCGAGCAGTGCGTAGGGAGTTGCGCACTTCATCTCCAAATATTTCCCTCTTAATGGAAACAAAAACTAAAGATAATCGAGTTGCAGAAAGATTGAAAAGAGAACGAACTTTCAAAATCATATCATGATCAAGAGTCGTGGAGCTAGTGGTGGCTTGATTTTTCTTTGGAAAGACAACATTGAGGTGAGTATAAAAGTTTTTTCTTACTGTTTCATAGATTTTATTATTACTTTTAATAATTGTGTTTGGAGATTTGTTGGGTTTTACGGGGATCCTGATGCTTCTGGTAGAACCCAAAGTTGGGAACTTCTAAAACGCCTAGTCTTAATAATGACCTCCCGTGGCTTGTGGGTGGGGATTTCAATGAAATTCTTTACAACAGTGAGAAAAAAAGGAGGTAACCCTAAACCCTTCTCTGTTTTAAAAAAGTTTCATGAAGCCTTGGATTTTTGTCATTTAGAAGATCTTAGCTACTCAGGCCCCCAATTTACTTGGAGCAACAGACAAGAGAATGATGATAACATTAAACTTAGGATTGATAGATATTTTGGCAACCCTGGGTTCATAAATTTATTCCCAAATTTTAAAGTCACCAATTTTAAGTTTTGGCGTTTCGATCATAGAGCCATCCTACTCAATCTCCAATGGATGGCCCTAGATCATAGGAATAACTTCTCTCAAAAGTCTTTAAAATTTGAGGAATGTTGGACCCTTAACCCCCTTTGCAGAGATATTATCAAGAATCATTGGGAAGCCTCCACTTCCAATGTTGATCTCATCTGTTTTGAGCAAAAAACCTCCTCCCTTTTAAGGAAAATTCGCAAAATTTGTGGTGCTCATTCTGACTCTCTCTTTAAATTTAGGATAGCCAAGTGCCAAAGCAAAATCAACACTCTTTATCAAAATAACTCAGTTTTTAACCACGATATTGCCATGGCTTTAGAAAACAAGTTGGATGACATTCTTTTGGAGGAAGAAGTTTTTTGGAAGCAAAGATCTAGAGAGGAGTGGCTAAAATGGGGAGATAAAAACACCAAATGGTTTCACAAACGGGCCTCTGTTAGAAGAAGTACCAATAGAATCATGGGCATAAACATGGAAGATGGCTTTTGGACTGATAATCCCAATAATATAAATGAGATCATCATAAGATACTTTGAAAGTACTTTTCAGTCTAACGGAACTAGCCATGAAGACATATCTAAGATTATGTAGAAGATCTCTCCCAAAGTAACAGAAGAGGACAACAATATGCTTATGGCCCCTTACTCTGGTATAGATATTGTGAATGCCATTAAATCTATGGCCCCTACCAAAGCCCCTGGGCCTGATGGTCTTCCCGCTCTCTTCTACCAAAAGTATTGGGATCTAGTTGGGAATGATATCACTGCTTTGTGTCTTAACATCCTTAACAACAATAATGATGTTAGACTTTTAAACAAGACCAACATAGCCTTGATCCCAAAATCAAAAAATCCCAAAGATCCGGCGGATTTCAGACCCATTAGCCTTTGTAATGTTAGCTACAAGATCATTTCCAAATGTTATACCAATAGACTAAAACTGGTGCTTGATAAAATCATCTCTGAAAATCAAAGTGCCTTCATCCCTGGTAGACTTATCACTGACAATTTTCTTATAGCCATGGAATGTCTTCACAATCTTAAGAGTAGAAGAAATGGTAAGAACTCTGTGGCTGCCCTTAAACTTGAAATGAGCAAAGCGTATGATAGAGTGGATTGGGATTTTTTGGAGGGGATGATGAACAAATTCGGCTTCAATGGTGGGTGGGTTAGAAAATTATGAATTGTGTCAGGAGCGTTTCTTCTCCATCATCATTAATGGGCAAACTTATAGTAATTTTTCTCCTTCTAGAGGCATTCGTCAAGGTGACCCTCTTTCCCCCTATCTTTTCCTTTTTTGTGTCGAGGGCCTCTCCTCCCTGTTAAATTACGCCACTGACACTTCCAAAATTTATGGTATCAAAATCTCTAGGATTTCCCCTAAGGTCAATCACCTTCTTTTTACTGATGATAGCTTGCTGTTCCTCAAAGCAAACATTTTGGAGGGAAGAGAAATTAAGAATATTCTCAATCTTTATGAAAGAGCCTCTGGGCAAATGATAAACTTCTCAAAATCGGCTATCATGTTCAGCCCTAACACTGACAATCCCTCTAAAGGTCTTATTTCTGATTCTCTTGGGGTGCCTATTGTGGTTCGTCACGAAAAGTACTTGGGGCTCCCTCCTATCATTTCCAGAAACAAAACTGAAGCATTCAACTTTCTTAATCAAAAATTTTGGAAGGCAGTTCAAGGCTGGAAGGATAATTTTTTCTCAAAAGGAGCGAAATAGGTTCTTATTAAGGCAGTTGCCCAAGCTATCCCCACTTACACCTTTAGTTGTCTCATGCTTCCCAAGTCTAGTTGTGATAACCTTTCTAAAATCATTTCAAACTTCTGGTGGAGTAACAAAAAAGATTCAAAGGGTATTCATTGGAAAAATTGGAAACACCTTTGTAAACCTAAAAAGGAAGGAGGATTGGGTTTTAAGGATTTTAAAGCCTTCAATCAAGCTTTACTTGCCAAACAGGCTTGGCGAATTATGTCTAACCCGGATTCCCTTTTGGCAAAAGTTTTTCGATGTAAATATTTCACAACCAAGGCTTTTTTAGAGGTTGAGGCCAATGATGGTTGCTCTTATGCTTGGAGAAGCATCCTTTGGGGCAAGGAGCTCCTTACTAAAGACATTAGATGGAGAGTTGGAAATGGAAGGTACATTTCTATTTATCGGGATAAATGGATTCCTAGAGAAACGACTTTCAAACTCCTGCATGCAAATAACATTAATAATACACAAAGAGTTAAGGATCTCATTGACCACAATGGCAGGTGGAACGAATCGCTTATTCGCAATTCCTTTCATTACGATGATGCAAAAACAATTCTTTCGATCCCTCTTAGCTTGACTAACAAGGTGGATAATCTTATTTGGCATTATGACCCCAGTGGCAGTTATTCTGTTAAGACGGGTTACGTTCTCGCTTGCTCCTCTAACTATCAAAATACCGCTTCAAACTCCTCGGAAAATCCTAATGCCAATTGGTGGAAACACATGTGGTCTCTTCAAATTCCTAATAAAATCAAGCACTTCATCTGACAATCTTATCACAATATCTTGCCCACTTTTGATAATCTGTGTGCGAAAAAGATCACCCACAATCGCTCCTGTCCTTATTGCCCAGACAAATCTAAGACGATTATGCACCGCCTTTGGACATGTAAGGTCTCAAAGGAGGTTTGGAGACTTATTTTTCATGACAAAACCTTTAACCTTCATGATAATTACATGTGGAATGATATTCTTGTTAAGGTTTTTAATATGTTTAATACAAATGATTATAATCTTTTTTTGATTGCTGCTTGGGCCTTATGGACAAATAGAAATACCTTTGTACACAACTCTGTACAAAAGGATTGCTTGTTTTTATGCAGGTGGATTCAAAACTATGCTGCAAAGAATATCAACTATTCTCAAAGCACTGAGAAAGTTCCTGAACTTCCTGAGATTATTCAAGCTGACCATAACATGTGCTTGAGTCATAATTCTGTGATTGTTCGAGTGGATGCGGATTGGAAGGAGGATTCCAGAGTTGCGGGATTAGGTGTTTATGCTAATCATTATAATGGGAAGGGCATTGCTGCTTTGAACAAGGCCATTCCTCTCTGCATGGATGTTTTGACTGCTGAGGCTCTTGCTGTTCGTGAAGGCATTTTGTTGGCCCGTAATATGGATTTGAAAGACATTATTATTTATTCTGACAGTCTTAGTATTTGTAATTATTTTGATGTGGATTTCTATCCCAACCCTTCCGAGCTTGGAGCTATTTTACTTGACATTAAGGAGTTGTCCTCCTCTTTTGATTTTTTTAGCCTTCACTTCCTGAGAAGGCATCATAATTTTGTAGCTCATTCTTTAGCTCAGATGGCTTTGTCCATCACTGATTCAGCTAGCTGGATAGCTCCCCTCCCCTCTTGGATAGAGGATTTAGGCATGTTTCCTAGTCAGTCGACTTTGACTTTTTCTTAATCATTATATTTCCCTTTTATTCAAAGAAAAAAAAAAAGAAAACATGAAAGAGAATTTTTTAACCCAACAAAAATTTACTTGGTCAATTTGACTAGACTATGATTATTAAGGATTAAATTATCTTTTCACTTACCTTCATTTGACTTAGGATTAGAAAATAATAATAAATTAATAGGGTCAGTGGATGTTTTTTTTTTAAAGAAGTTGACCTAGACAATTTGTAGGGTTGAAAAAGACAAATTGATAATGTAAGAGTATAAATTGAAAAAAATTGAAACTACAGGGGTCATTAGTACCTTTAATAGATTTTGTCTCAAATAACATAAATCTGCGTACTAATTACTAAAATGTCAAATCTTTTTAAAAACTACTCAAATAGCATAATTATAATTTATTAAATTATTGAACTATAATTTAATAAATTATGAAACTATTTTTCATGGGTATTTAATGAATTTGTATGTTTTTTTTTCTTTTTTTAAGTTAAAATTTAATAATTTATCGAGCTATTTGATTATTATTATCAATGAATTTGTTAGTTTTTTTTTAACTTTTTTTTAGTTCAATAAATCAATGAATTATAATTCATTAAATTATTGAACTATAATTATTTTATTTTAATAATTTTTGAAAAATTCTAACATTTTAATAATTACTATATAAAAATACACTATTTGAGTAATTGCCCCGACATTTAACCTAGTAAAAAACAATAAAAATATTATATTTGACGAGCGACGCAGTAGAAGCTTTAAAAAAAGCAATTTTGGCGCGGGAGAAACCAGAGAGAAATGGGCGGTCACGATTTGGAATGGGAGAAAGCTCGATTGCTAAGCTTAGCCTCCGAGTTCGGTTTCGATGAAGAATCCTCCATCGCATGCTTAGACCGCATCGTCAATCTATACGGTTCTTTTTTCGAACCTCCACCAATTCCCTAACCCTAAATTCCACTTCACTTCCATCTGCGTTTTATTACTTTTGTTTTGTCTACATTCTGAATCGTATTATGTAAAAAAGTTTGATGAATCGTTAATCACTGTTCTGCTTCTGTATAATGAAAATTCATTTAAAAAAAACCAATTTTTTTTTAAGTAAATTGGTAGCATTATTGATTTTCTGATTGTGAACATGCTTCTTTGTTCAGGAGATGATGGGCAGGAATTTGTCTCCGTCGAGCATTGCGGCGATGATTTTTTGGCCGCTCTTGCTGAGTTTAATCAAGACAATGAGGAGTGGGATGATTTACAGGCAATGGAGTCAGAAGCTTGTGTTGCTTTGGATACCATACTTGATGAAAATGTTCATAACCGAAACGGAGTTTGTAAGGATAATAACAGACAAAGCCAAATCAATATCATTGAAGATACATCGGAACCTGAGGAAAAGCCGAATTTGGTGAATATTGATTCCTCTAGTGAAAGTGACATTGTTGAATTTAGAGCTTCAAAGAGGAGAGATCTTGATTCTACCCACTCTCCCTGTTCTGATCAGACCACTTTTATCGTCACCCCAAGTAAATATTCTACGATATCACGGGTAAACGTTTCTTTGTTTAACACCCATATTAAGGGTTTATCATTATTCCTTTTTTGCTGAAAATTCAGTGCATCGTACTCTTGGATGCAGCCTTAGTAGTCACAATTTTTTTACTCTGACTGAGTGCCTTTAACACAATACAATGAAGATGATTTTATGTGTATAACCTAAACAACAGGTCTCTAAATTTTATCTAGGCAAGTAGTGTACATTATAGAAAGCTTTTTATTTTGTTTGGTCCTTGGCTGTAGTTATTATTTTTTTTTTTAGATTTTTCAAAGTACTAAGTTAATGAGTTATGTTGAAGAATTGCAAAAGCAGCATCACTCAGGGTTCAGTTTCTTCAATTCCAATGGGAAGGCAGTCCCCCGGGATATCAAAGGAGGGGCACAAGACTCTTAGCTATGAAGAGTTACAGGCTTTGGATGTTTTTGAATTAGCAAATGTTGTTATTTTTGGAAATAAAACATTTCGACCTCTGCAACACGAGGCTTGTAAAACTGCTGTAGCAAAGCGAGATTGTTTTGTTCTGATGCCAACTGGAGGCGGCAAAAGCTTATGTTACCAGGTTACCTCTCTCTTTCATTGTCTAATGCTCTTAAGGACTAACAAAGAGATAGGTAGACTGAATGAATTTGATTTATATTTCCGCTAGGGTATCTATAAGTATAACCCATCATATTGATACTTTTTTTCTTTGTTTTCTTCACCTTATATTTTTTTATTTATGAACTCCTTATTTCTTTGGGAGTGTGTGCTAGAGTCTTTATCATGGGATTTATTTGTTTGTTATGGTTTATCACTATTTTCTTAAATCCTTACATATAGAATATTTATCTCCCACTTAGAAGAATCCTCTACGTAAAGAGGATACTGTTTCTCAAAGTTCAATTGGACCAAGAAGGATGTAAAGGTTTATGTGATATATAGCATATCTAATACTATTTTACAATGTTTTCGCTGTTATGGCCGTCTAGAATCCTTTCCCTGCTATATCTTTTATTCCCTGAAATGTCCAAAGGCCTCATTGCCTGTAATGTGCTCAACTTAATTCATAACATGTACATTATCCATCGTTTTAGCTTTGTTGACGTTGAGTTGGATGTTACCAGGATTAATTTGACCTTAATGCCTCCAAAAATATTCTTTTAGACATCTTGTTTGGTTATGATTTTTTTAAAACTGATGTTTATTTAGAGCACACTGTCAAATATTCTTGTAATGTCCAGTATGCAAGGCTTTTTATGTTTTTTGTTTTTACATTTACACCACTGTGAATATCTAAAACTGCGTATTTTGTACAGCTGCCTGCAACAATCCAACCGGGTGTTACTGTTGTTATATCTCCCCTACTTTCCCTCATTCAAGATCAGATAATTACGTTGAACATCAAGTTTGGAATACCATCTACATTTTTAAATTCTCAACAAACCACTTCTCAAGCAGCTGCTGTCCTTCAAGAATTGAGGCAAGGTTCATTTCTTTCTCTAGACATGATATTTGTAGATGTTTTAAGCTTTCACATGTCTGTGTGAGGGTGCTCTAAAATGTACAGAATATATATACAAAAAGATGTTTCTTGTCTAGGGGGACAGCTAGTGACAATAATAAGTTTGTACTTGGATATTGCTTTTTATATTAACAGTTTTTTGGTTAAAAATCTCCTTAAGAACATGCACTTAGCATTAGCAATTATACATGGAATACTTCAAAAACTTTTGATGCTCCTTGAGCTTAATTTCAAATCATGTTTTCTTCTCTTGCTTGTAGGAAAGATACACCTTCATGCAAGCTCTTGTATGTGACTCCTGAGAGAATTGCATCAAATCTCTCATTTCTGGAGATTTTAAGACTCCTGCATTTCAAGGTGACCTGTTAAGACTTTCTGAATTAATGTGGAGTTGTTTTGTCAATATGAGGTTTCCAGAAATATCTATAAGAAGTAAAATTAATTATAGAACATGTATGACAGAGACAAATTGCGGGCTTTGTTGTTGATGAAGCACACTGTGTGAGGTATTGCATTTTATTTGTTTTAGTTGTAAATTTTTTATTTAAGTAGATAGCTTATTGTTCTTTGAAAGTTTGGTACATCGATTTAAAGAAAAGGCATTCCATTCACTTTTTTAAGAAGCATATTTCCAGCCCATTGACTGAGCCTGACAGTCATGTGAATGTAAATCAAATTAGTTGTCTGTCTATTCCAGTTCTAAAGAACCATCAGTCTATAAATTAGGAAATGACAATCTATTTAATAGGCTTTTGCTAATTGTACCGCCTTTGGAAAGTTTGCTAATAATTGTTGAAATTGTTTGAAAAATCGGGGAGATAATTGACAGATAGCAGGGAGAAAATTTCTAAATGAGTTTTAGTAAAAAGCTTAATATGGTGGGTAGTTAAATTAGATAGTCTTACCTTGGAGGTTATGCAGTTGATTCTTTCTGTTTTCATAATACTTGTAGCCAGTGGGGACATGACTTTCGCCCAGATTATCGAAGTCTTGGATGTCTCAAGCAAAATTTCCCTGATGTCCCAGTGATGGCATTGACAGCAACGGCAACTCACTCAGTTCGTGAGGTAACAAGCAGTGACACGTGTTTGTCTTTCTGTGTTTTGCATAACATTTAATTTTTCACTCCTCAATTTATATACTGCAGGATATACTAAAAGCTTTAAGAATCCCTAACGCTCTAACCCTTGAAAGAAGCTTTGACAGGCCTAATCTAAAGTATGAAGTAGTGTGTAAGACAAAAGAACCTCTTTCGCAGCTTGGAAAGTTCATAATGGATCGTTTCAATAATCAATGTGGAATTGTGTACTGTCTTTCAAAAAGTGAATGTGTTGAGGTATCAGAATTTTTAAATAAAACATTCAAAATTAAGACAACATATTATCATGCTGGTTTAGCAGCTCGCCAAAGAGTTTTGGTACAAAAGAAATGGCACGGAGGAGATATCCAGATCGTTTGTGCTACAATTGCCTTTGGCATGGGAATAGACAAGTCAGATGTTGTAAGTCCATTTATAGTTTGAATGTGACGATGATTTGCTTGCTATTGTTTGAGATTGTTGGTTATTGTGGTACTACACTGACTATGCTTGGTTATTGTGGAACTATACCAACTTTGCTATGTAGAAGGTGGCATTTAACCAGTTTTTAATTTTTGAGCTCTAGTGCAAGCAACACAGAAGATTGCATTATTCACCAAATACCAGTTTCAACTTCAGTAGTTATTGTTATTTTAGTTACTGCTTAAAATTGTACCACATGTTTTACCTTTTATAATTGTAAATTTGAGGACTTGACTTTGAAATTTCATGAATTAATTGTTATGTTAGTCACTCTCTTTCTTCAATCCCTATCTAGAGAGAAGAAAAGTTCTACGAGGATTTGTTATTTTTTCTTAGGTAAAATGCAAATAAGACCATTGTGGTTTTGGTCAAATGCATGAACATTTCATGTTGTATAAAACGGCAAATTCTTTAACTCCAAAGGGGTGTTGATGCATTTGACTAAAACCACATGGGTCTTATTTGCAGTTAATCCTTTTTCTTAAAACGTTGAAATATTATTCAGCTCTGCTTATGCACATGCCAATTTTCATGCTTTTATAGGACTACTGCAAAGTACTATCTTGTAGTCTTGTCCTTTTTCTTGGAAGTTAAATGGGTTTGTTTGAAATTTTGTTCTGCTGTTAATCTTTGTTTGAAGTTTAAACTTGCTACCCGTGGAGATGGGTAGTTAAGTTAATCTTTGTTTGAAGTTTATGCATGATGTCTTCGAGTGAGGCATATATTGAGTTAACTAGCCCTTTTTACAAAGTTTGAATTTGAATGGAATGAAGCACTGCAGAGAAGTTAATATCTCCTTTTACCTCCAGGAAAATCATTCCTGGCTCCTATTTAAATCGTTATTGGTTACATTAATCTGCATTCTCTGAACTTGTGGATGGTTTCCAGTGCAGTCCAAAAGTCTTTCATTTATTGTACTATCTTATATGTATTCTTCAGCTCGTTCTATTATTAGCAAGTTATTACACATCATTTTTAAATTTACTCGATCCTTTTCTTTGTCCAGCGGTTTGTTATTCACAATACAATGTCCAAATCAATTGAAAGCTATTATCAAGAATCTGGAAGAGCGGGAAGGGATGATCACCCAGCGTCGTGTATTGTCTTGTACCAAAAAAAGGATTTCAGTCGAGTCGTGTGTATGTTACGTAACGGACATGGATTTAAAAGTGAGAGTTTTAAAACATCAATGGCCCACGCAAAGAAAATGCAACAATTCTGTGAACTCAAGGTTAGAGTAACTTTAGTGATCGTATTCCCACACCACCATCTTTCAGTTATCAGCATGAACATTCCTGCTACTTTATTTTTAATATTGACTGGTGTCGTTCCATCGAGTTGTGTATGTTACGTAACGGACATGGATTTAAAAGTGAAAGCTTCATGTTGATTGATTTTCTTGATAAAATTTTTTGTTTCTCAACTCCCTGTAAAATTTTCCAGGATGAATGTCGGAGACAAATGTTGCTTCAGCACTTCGGAGAGTCTTTTGATCGAAAAGGATGCAAATATGGATCTAATCCATGTGATAACTGTCTTAAGAAGTCTTCCTGAGCACATGGATGTCATTTGACATTAGCTATCAAGGCGGCTCCAAACTGAACACCATCTCACCTTCTTTCTTGGGTTAGTTCACACCTCTGTTATTTCTTCATGGCAACCGGAAATTCTCATCGACTGCAAATGTACTTGTCCTTAAATCCATGTACTTAGGCTAAGACCATTATTCTGTTTACTTTCACAAGCTACCTTTGATGGATTGTATTAGCAAAAAAGTTTTCCTCACTTAACCCACCATTTTATTTGGTTGGTACTAATTTAAGAGTGACTGTAGAGAATCAGTGATGATATATTAAAAGAAGCACCCTTTTGTCCCATATATATTATTGCATTCATTCCTCTTTGACAATGGAACGTGCAGCTACCAACCACTTCTTTGTTTAGTTTCCTATTTGAAAAAGATAGATCAACCCGTAGTTGTCCAAGACTTTGCATTAACCTCATCTTCGGGAAACTTGGTAATAATTTTTCTGATTAATTCAAGTAATAAAAGTTCAAAAGTTAATAAGAGATAATTTAACCCTCTAAGGGTATGTTTGATTTACATTTTCTTAAAAAATTAGCTTGTTTATATTTTACTTTTTTTTTTTGGTAGTATTTAAAAATACATTTTTTGTTTTGTTTTTTAAATTTTGTTAAAATTTCAAGTGATCTTGATAAGTGAAAAATAAAATAAAGATATTAGAAGGAAAACTAGAAACAAAATTGTTATCAAATGTGGTCTAAGATTCTTACAAGTTTAGGATTTTTTTTAGTACTAGAATTCTAGCACGTGCGATGCACGTGTAATTTTACTTTATAATAAAATACATTTATCAATTATAATAATTAACTAAAATTGTATAAATAATTTAAATTTATAACTTTTTATGTATTAAATATTTTTTTTTTAATTTCGCAATTTCATTAGTTTTTTTTAGTTAAGTAAATCATCTATTAGATATTATTTTTAAAATTTAACACATTTTTAATATTATAATTTTATGTGGTCACAAAATTATCTTTATTATAATTGGCTATCTTAAAATATGAATCAAAATAAGAAAATGTAACATTTTCAATACTTGAGTAGACATTATTTAAAAAAACACATTGATATATATCATACATATTGTGACGTTTAAACTTCTTTCGATTTTATATTTTTTTTTAAAATATGATATTTGATTATTAAATTGGATGTTTATAGTTACTACAAAATAATTAGTTTTACATTATTTGTACCTTAAAATGTATTTTTTTATAATCATTTTATTTTTAAAGCTTTTACAATTCAAGCACAGAAAATAAATAAAAAGAATTATTATTATGAAAACAAAAATTAGAAAATATTAGAATCATTGTTGCTTTATTAGAAGAAATAAATGCAAAATCAATTATTGTATATATAAAGTTCTATAACTCTAGTCTTCCATCGTGAGTGAAAATCTTGAGAAAGCTTTCATTGTAAAAACTGCATTGAAAATTATAATCAATATTACTAAACACACATATGAGTATTTAATTATCCAAGAAGAAATTTAAATTTTATAAACATTCTAAAATAATTGAATCACATAAATTTAAGAAGAAAATTAATATATATAAAATGAATGGGGTAAATATCATACCTAGAGCTCGAGCCAACCAAAGATTTCAACTACAAACATCCAAAAGAATACAACTTGTGTAGTAATAATGATGATCGTACAATGTTAAGAATCAAACTTAAATATCAACTTTGTAAAACATCTAAAAGAAAAATTATTATTAAAAGCATTACATAAAAATAATTATTGGATAGAAATTATGCCAATAGATTCGGGAGGAAATATCAATAAAGTAAAACATCTACAAAAAAACCACAAATTCGATTAGAAATTACATAAATTAAAAAAAAAACAACAAAAACACATAAGAATACACAGTAGGAATAAAAGTCTAATCTTACACATACCCTGATAATTCCAACCATCTTCAAATTACCTTTTTCTAAATAAATCAGCTAAAATGTGGTGAGAAACCATACTGGTATATTTTTTTAACATAAAAATATTTAAAAGATCGAAATATTTTTTATTTTATTTTTCTATGGTTTATAAATCTTTTTCGAAATGATTTCATTAACATATTATTATGTTCTATTTAATATTTAAATTATTGTATAGTTTACTAATTTATATAATTATATACATTTTTATATAAAACGATTTTTTTAACATCTTTATTTTTAAAATTTATACTACCAAATAAAAAATAAATTGTTTGTTCTATATACATATGTTAGTTAATTTTTGCATTTATAGATTATTTATTTCTAATTTTAATTAAAATTTAAGAAATTATATATTTTTTTCTCTTTGATTTTTAAACTTTCAAATATTTTTAATTAAAAAAATTTAAATTTATTTAAATATTATAAAATATTATACCATTACTAATTCAATAAATTATATTTTGTTGTAGTTGTTTTTTTTAATCTTAACTATTTTTTTTAAACGATTTAAGCTTTTTTTAAATATTTTTTAAAATTAAAGCACCGTCACCTTTATTAAATCATTTAATATTTGAATACTTAAATATAATTTATTTTTCATAAATTGGTGATAAATCTAAACAATAAATTCATTTTAACATCACATTCATTTTCATATGTTGTACTTGTTTTTTCAATTATTTTATAATTTGATGTTGTGAAAACAATAAAAAAACCAAGGAATTTATTTAATAAAATTGACAATTTCTTATTCAATGATGAGAAATATTTTATTTATAAAAAAAAGAGAAATATTTTATTAAAATATAAATAGTCATTTAATAGATAGTGGAGTATAAATAATAATGGCATTTTTAGTAATTTGAAGGTTTTAAAAGGGTATATATAATGGCATGTTAGTAATTTTAAGATTTTAAAAGGGGTATAGTAGTCCAAAAAAGTTTCTTAAACATCACCACTTTTATATATTAAAGATATTTGTAGTAAGTATTCCTACTCATATTAAGTTCCTTGGAAATAATTAAAAATGTTAGACTCAATTACTTGATTATTATTGATAATAATTACATGTCATATCATCAATAAGAAGAGTATCGATTTTTTTTAAGATGAGAGTATCGGAAATTTGAACGCCTCCGCTCATTCAAACTATGATTTTAAAAGAAAAAATAGTTGAAATGTTAAAAAGAAAAAAGAAAGGGAAAAATACGTTTTTGGTCCCTATAGTTTCACTTTGGTTTCATTTTCGTCCCTGTACTTTCAAAACTGACTTTTTTCGTCCCTGTACTTTCCAAAACCCACTTTTTTAGTCCTTCTGTTAACTTTTCTGTTAGTTGACTGTTAGTCATTGGTGACATGGTATTTTTTATGACGTGGCAGGTTGACTTGATTTTTTTATTAATATTTTAAATGAGGTGGCATTTTAGTCTTCCTCTTCTTCTTCGTCTTCCTCTTCTTCCTGTTCTTCTTCCTCGTCTTTCTCTTCTTCTTCGTCTTCCTCTTCTTCGTCTTCGTCTTCCTCTTCTTCGTCTTACCAGGCTTGGAAGAACCAGACAACAATATTGATCATATCTTTTCAATTTCACATTTTGATCATATCTTCTTCACTGTGCTCTGTTTCTTTTATTTGGATCCAAAAGTCTTCATTTTTATTGATCCATTTCACAGATTGATTGTTAATTTTAATGTAATTCAATAGAGCAACCAAACTAACAAAATCAAGTAATGGTTTTTACAATAGGCTTAATTAGCTCCATGAGCTGTTAATTTGAATCCTGTTTTTTTTTTCCTTCTCCCCCAGATGGGAAGACGTTTAAGAAACCCCGCCGTCCTTTCGAGAAGGAACGATTGGATGCTGAATTAAAGAGTTCTGAAATTGCCTCGTTTATTATAAAGAGGTTTGGAAATGAAATGGTGATGATGATGAAGATTCCCAGAAAACCCAGGTTCGGATTCAGTCAAAGAAGAGAGAGCATCGTCTTCAAGCGATCTGGACCGGCGGTGACGACGACTAAACGACGAAGAGATCTACCGCCGGTCCAGTTCGCGTAGATCGAGATCGGAAAGGTGTGGTTTAGTCGTTGTCACCGCCGGTCCAGTTCGCGTAGATCTCTTCTTCCACCATTGTTGCGCTTACCTGGAGCTCGTCTTCGCCTTGCATGATGATGGAGATAATGGAAGAAGATGATTCAGAAGAATAAATTGATATGGAAATGTAAAGGAGAGGCTTTTGATAGAATTATCATCTCTGATTCTTTCCTTGTTCTTCCAAGCCTGGTAAGACGAAGACGAAGAGGAAGACGAAGAAGAAGAGGAAGAATAAAAATATTGTTTTAAAGTACTAAAATGCCACCTCATTTACAAATATTAATAAAAAAATCAAGTCAACCTGCCACGTCATTAAAAATACCATGACTAACAGTCAACTAACAAAAAAGTTAACAGAAGGACTGAAAAAGTGGGTTTTGGAAAGTACAGGGACGAAAAAAGTCAGTTTTGAAAGTACAGGGACGAAAATGAAACCAAAGTGAAACTATAGGGACCAAAAACGTATTTTACCCAAAAAGAAAACATAAAAAAGCAGGAGACTCACAGGCTCTTTTCGAGCAAGAGTGGGATTCCCTATACTCTTCTCTTCGAATGAAATACAATACAATCTCTTTGGTAATAAAAGAAGTAATAAGACAATCATAATTCCCTATGAAGATGACTAAAGGTCAATGCCTAAATGATGTTCACCATATTCTTAACATCCCTCTTCTTAGCCCTTTCTCTTTCTTGCATGAATTGAACTTAGGAATATTCAATTTTTATTTTTGTCATCCAATTATTCATTGCTTTCATTTTTTTATACCGTGAGTGTTCGGGCCACTCGTAGGATAATATTCTAGGTAAACTCGTAGGATATTATCCTAGATAAGTGATCAACATGGTTTGAACCAATGATTTTAGTCCCCATTTATTTAGCGGGAATGAGAATGAGATATAGTTAGAATGAAAAATTATGGAATGTGAATAAGATTTCTTTGATTATGTTTACTAAAAAAAATTTGAAATCAGAATCGGAATGAAAAGAATTATCATTGATGTTGTTTACTAGAGTCTTGAAATGGGGATGGAGCATTAATTCATGTGAGACCTACAAAAAGTAGAGAAAATAAAATTAATAAAATAGAAAAGTTTGTGGGACCCACAAATTTGAGAATGAGAATGAGATTGATGTAGAAGTTGAAGATGAAATTGTTTGAAAATTAGGAATGAGTTTGTTAAATTACGTAGGTCCTACACTCCCATTCCCATTTCAAGTTTTAGATAAACAAGAATAACGAGAATGAAGGAATTCAATTCTCATTCTTTCATTCTCATTCCAAACATGACCTTAAAGCTGGAAAGTAACTACTTGACTAGTAGACTAACTAAGTTGGTTATTATTGCTTTCATAATTTGACATTTATTTATTACTATTATTATTATTATTATTTTAGCAATTACACTGCTATCTATATTACTAAGTTCCAAACCTACTATCTTGACCTTTTTCTATTCTATTATTGGTAGTGATAGTGACCAATTCATATCAACCAGTTAAACTCTCTCTTTAATTTTAAATCTCACTTATTTAGCCCCCTTTCTTCACACACATCACATGTAATCCATTGGTTAAAGAAAAAGGAACTTTAATTCAAAAAATTTGAAATTAATAATTTAAATATATTTTTGGCTGAATATTATGCAATCCCAATAGAACTTGATGCTTGTATATTCGATAAAATGTTGCGGTCAATTTACAAGTGAATGTCGATCGGGGCATAGTTTAAATGGGCAGACGTTTGTGTTTCATCCCATCTGGTTATAGTTTTGATTTTGAGTTACCCCTCCCTCAATTTAAAAAAGAGACTGCTATAGAAACTGATGAAAAAAAGATTAGTGAATATAATTGTTCACATAAAATATCCATGGAAACAAAAATGGGAAATAAATATGATTTATTTTGATATATAAATTATTATAATTTCCAATAACAATAATTCTCTAATGCTTTTGAAGTATAAATTTTTTGAGGGCCAATCAACGTATTTTTGGAACAAGAGAAATTGAGTCTTCGACTTTTTGATTTACGTAGATTTCAATCGATTTGGTGTGATGTTGAATCTTAAACACTAAATACCTCTAAGTTTATCAAATTACTTGAGTATTTTGCACAATGAAATGTTTGTCTTATTGAATCAAGTATCATCAAACAGTAGAATTCATACAATTGAGAGACTAAAAAAACCCAACCAATGCATTTTATAAGATTTTGAGCGTTTGATTCCTTCTTTCACGCCTTCAAAGTTGGAAACGATTTATGAACATACAATTGAATGCTCGAATTGGTCACGTGGAGATTTCGTCTCCTAGTTTTTTTACCATAGAACCCTTTAATTGCACATTCGAACCTATTCAATTCTAACCCCCATCAGACCAATCTTAAGGGTAAAAATGAACAAATTATCACTCTTGTCAAAGAAGAAAGCTCACTTATTGAGGGTAAAATAAATAAGTTCTCTCGTGTCAAAGAAGAAAGCTCACTTAATGAGGGGTAAGTTTGATAATTTGATAATTTCAGCATCATTTTTCTCGTACGAATGACCTTAAAAGATAAATGCCATAAAGCTAAATACCTATCCAATAGGGATGGCAAAAGATAAATTCGAGAATTTTCCCGTGGGAAATCTAATCCCCGAACGAACCCCCGGATTCATTGATTAAGGCATAGAGTTGGGGATGAGGATTAAAAAAATCTCGTTGGGTTGGGGACCGAGAGTACATCCTCGACCCTATCCTACCCCATTACCATCCTTACCCTCTAATAGAAAAAAATTTGATTGAAGGTATCGATACTTCCCTTGAAAAATACCAAAATTTATGAGAAATACCATTACCTGCTAAATGGGTGCTTACATTGGAATTATTCGGAAGCCAACTATCACAAGATAAAATTTGATTGGGCTAATTTATGCCATCACATTATGGACATTATTTGATTTTAATAATTTTATGTCTTTTAGACACATGTCAAGTTTTGGTTCACCTTTAATTTTAATGATATAATTTTGTCATTGGCCTAGATAAGCACATGACAATTTTTAATTGGTTGAGTTAGATCCTTATCTATTAATGATGAAAGTTTATAACGGAATTATAATGTAATATCTAAAAATATCATTTTGATGAGTTGACTAGTTTTAAAGTTAATTTTTCTACCTTACCCAAAAAATGCCTATTTATAGAGTTGACTACACATGTAAGTTCTACAATAAAACTCAGAGGACTGATATCAAAATATTATTTTTTAAATGTTGCATCTCATGAATTGACGAAATTGAAACTTATAAAATAATATGGACTAAATTAAAAATAGATAATATAGTTTAAGGATCAAATGATATTTTTAGCCTATAATTTAATTATATTTGTAATAGTAATGTTGATTAATTAAAAAGAATTTAAAGTTTTATTACCGAGTGAATTCAAACAATCAAAATTATTTCAATACATTTTATTAATTGTCATATAATGGTGTTCACAATTTCAATGGAATGAAATGAATGAGGAATAAATATATTTGTATTGATATGAATAATTTAGTGTTACAATCTCTAATAAAATAATCATCCGAATCTTTCTCTAATATTGATGGGTGTTGAATTCACAAAAAATAAATATTTACTTTTGGAATTTAGAATTTTATAGTACCATTGAGTAAGGTTGATCTCCACAGGGAATTGAGAATTAAATTAAAGTTAATAAAACGGGGATTTTGAGTTTTGAAAACGAAAAGAAAGCAAATTAAAAAGAATAAGAAATCAAATGAGAAAAACTTCCAATTAAAGGTTTAATCTTGGCTATGGTTCATTAATTTGTTCATCGATTACTAAACATGCATTCCTAAATTCATCTTTAAATTGGATTGAAGCACCAAAACCAATCAACAACTTATAAGTGCTCTTCCTTAACTATTCGATAGCTAAGATACGATATAATGACTATTTCTCTAATTAACGGATAATCCTAGAATACGATAATAAGATTTAACCCATTAACATCATTAAGAAGAAAAGAACACAATTCTACCAAACAAACACAAATTCATATAAGTTAGATCATAAGTTTTCATAACATGAATTGAAAAGTATTCCTAAACAATTTACGTTATTATGCTACTTGTCTTAGAACAATTAAACAATTACGGTTCTAATTAGTTATATGATAAATAGGGGGACAAGGGCATTTGAAATTGGAGGCAAATGGGGTTTTAAATAGGTCAAAAGGGTCAAAATTGGATAAAATAAGATAATAATCTCTTCAAGCCGTTTAAGCCAAGCCGTCCAGCCGCATGAGCCGTAAGTTAGCGCCTCAATATGTCTCACAAGCCATCCGGAAGCCGCAACCACGCCTGAAGCTGAGCCGAGCCGCTGAAGGTCTTCATTGCCTTGTCTTCAGGAGCGACTTGTTGCTAATAGCGACGTCAATGCGCACTTTCATTCTCTTTATGTTGATGTCAGCATCCGTGTGTTTTTGCATGGAATTTTATTTGGCTCTAATTTCTTCATTACAAGTCCGATTTGAGAGCCGTTTTCACCTATGTTCATAAAATTCAATGATAAATAATATTATGGATATTTAAATCAATTAAATTTCATATTTTAATTATTTTGGAGATATTATCACAAACTAATACGTATAAATTACGAGTTATCAAATATATATATATAAACTTTGATGTGATGGTCAATCAACACATTTCTCAGTTTAATGAGATGAATCTTCAACTTTTTTAACTTGTGAATGATTGAATCATTTTTTTGTGATCTTGAAGCTTGAACACGAAAGTTTTTTAAACTTGTAAGATTTTAATCTTAAAAAATGTGTATTTTCAAGATGGTCTTCAAAGAGTCTTTGTTTTTCAAAGTCTTCAATCTTCAAAGTTTTCGAACTCTTCTTTCAGACTTCTCTCTGAATATTTTTCAACCTCCAAAATTGTGAATGGTCCACTCTATTTATAGAGTTTCTTGTGGACGTTTAATGGATATGAGCTTTATTTATTTTCATTGATGGATTTATTTGCTATCAATATCAAGTATGGTGGTGTTTGGAATAAGTCTAAGGATTATATAGATTTCTCATTCACACCCGTTCAGGTTCCCGGTAATTTTGACATGTCTCAATTCATGTTGTACATTAGAAACAGAGTTCATGTTCTTAAGGATGTCAAGCTATCTCGTATGTTCATGGAAATCATTTATGAAAGTAAGGTAGCCAAGTACATTCCTTTTGATGGCGATGACGATTGCGTATTTTTCTGTTCGTTGTTGAGAATGAAATGTTTTGTTTGTTCTGTCATTTTTTAATATGAAGATTCCCAAGAGAGAGTTGTTTCAACTAATGGGATTGAAGATGTTGTTCATGCTGCCCATATTTTATCTCAATTTCAAGAAGTTTTGAACTTTAACAGCGAAGAAGATGATACTAATGTTTCTGACCTTATTGGTAATGGAGTATACGATGACTTCCATACTGGTAAAATACCGGACGTGGCAGTCGGAGATGTTAATGATTTACGTCAGACACCAGATATACCATTTAGTCCGGATGTGGGTCATGAACTAGTTATGATGGATGGGAATACACAACATGTATTGACGGGATGATTTACTAAATTAGTGGAAATTTATTTAGCAAACTTATTAACATTTAATAACGGATCTATTAACATCATGCAATTTGTGATAAAACATGTAGATTCATGCTTAATTTCGAAAATTAAAACCCTTTTACTTACATTGAGTAATTAATGGAGAATCGATTAGAGGTTTCTTTACAACATCAAATCCTCAACAACACCGGATCTTCTATGCTATATCCCGATTGAAAGCAAAACCGACTTGTGAGAATCGAACCAGAAGAACAAAAGAAGAAGAAATTTCTTCTAAATTTTTCCCTAAGGAAAATCAATTGGACAAAAAATTGAGAGAGAATTTTCACTTTTCTAATTAAAGTGAGAAGTGTATATATCAAAATATGAATCTCAATGGTCATATTTATAGGAAAATATGATATCTAATCTCTATAGATATGTTTATCTCTTAATTATAAAAATAATAGAAAAAGATAAATAAAATAAAAATATATATATGTTTCTTAATGGCACGCTGGACGAAATCAAAGTTAATATATATATATATATATATATATATATATATATATATATATATATATATATATATATATATATTATATTGCACATTTGAAGTCTTGCACAGTGACGCCACCCACCATATATATATAATTTATTTATTATTTATTTATCTTTTTTATATTTAATAATTATATATTTGTGTATTTAAAATTAGAAAAAAAATTCAAATAATAATTTCTAACTAAATACATTTAGCCAAAAATTAATATATTAATTACCATTGAATCTTATTCAATTAATTAATTATTTTGGGTCAAAATCAATTTGTTTCTCAAACCAATTGTATTTAATTCTCTCTAATATTTATTATTAAATTAAATAAACTCATTATTTAATTAATAATACTAATTATTAATTTCCATTTAAATAAACTCATTATTTAAATAATTAATAATATTAATATTAATTCCCGTTTAAATAATTTATTTATTTAAACAATTAATTTTGCCGTAAAATATTATAATTGATAATGTTATATTAATTTCCATTTAAATAAGCTCTTTATTTAAACAATTAATATTGTATCAATATTAATACTATTTATATTAATTATCATTTAAATAATCTCATTATTTAAATAATTAATATTGCCTAATTTTAAGTAAATTCAATTACTTAAATTATTTATTCTTCCTAAGTTAAATTAATAACTTAGTTTTGCTACAACGATATTTGGGCCAGCATAGGGACCCGATGAACCTATAGATCATGGCTTAATAATTGGTCAATTAAGTGATTAACTCATATTCAGTTAATTACTTATTATTTAACTATGAATAATTCCACTATAGATTCATAGCTGAACTCCCCTCACTATAGATGAGTTATGTCCATTACTGATTCTCCAATTAACTTTATCTTTAGTCGAACTAGAGATAATGTACTTCTGTGATGAATAAAAGTCGTGGCGCCACTTGTTCATGTCTCAAATCAGTACATCAAGGGAGTTTCCTAAAGTTCCTAAAATGTTTAGGTATCGCACTGATACTGTTAATTTATAGGAAAGTTATGAATTCCATCTCGTGAAGATGCGTTCCCAGCTACTTATCTAGCTATGTTCCCAAAACAGGAGTGTATTGAGCGTTCTTACAGATCGTTTTCAACCATGTGAATCAAAGAACATAACTCCATAAATAGGAGTCCACATTTCACTCAGGATTGAGATCTATCACGGTTGATAAACTTAGTTTGATATTCGATCATTTCTCGTAAACGGTACTAATGAGAAATTTGATCGAACATCGTGATCCTGTCTTATACAATCAACATTGTATATGATACTTCCATTTCATGTCTCTCACATGAATGATCAGGATTAGATCATTTGTCTATAAACAAAATGCGAAGCTATCAACAGTGTTACCAGGATAAGGTTCCCAAATGTTATTCATTTATTGTATACACTTTTAAATTACTCATCTCGAATTTAATCCTCTCCTATGACTCACATACTAAGTCGTGATTTCATAAGAGTAACTTAGGCTTTACTATTTGAATGTTGGGAAAAAGACAGTTTTGATCCCTGAGTTTTGAGTTTGTTTACCATTTGGTCCCTGAGTTTTCAAAACCGACATTTTTACCCCTGAGTTTTTGTTTTTTTACCATTTAGTCCTTGCCGTTAAAAATCTGTTAAATACTTAATGGAATGCTGACATGGAATTAAAAAATCAATTTTTACAATGATGTGGCATTATTAAATTATTTACATGGTATATTTTATATGATGTGGCAAATATATTATTTTTATATTATTTTATTCTCTCTCCTCCCTCTCTAACTCTCCTTCAAGTCCCTTTCTCTCACATCTCTCTTACCAAAGTGTTTCATCTCTCTCATCCGCCATTGGAGCCAAACTTTAAGCTTCACCATCATCGAAAATCAACATAATTTCCTTACAAACTCATATGAAAATTGTCTCAGCTCCTCCTCTTTAACAAAACGTAACCCCAGATTCAACGAATCAACATTTTTTTTTAAAAGTATCAAATTTTCACCGCCTTTACCATCTCAAACCATGTGAGGGTATTTGTCTTGCTCGACAACTCGAGTGTTTTCGAGTTTGATATTAAGGTATTGATCAACAGAATGTAAGGTCCCTTTGATTGCAAGATCATTCTTCAATTCTACTGTTACTTCTCTTCCCACCAAATCTTTGAAGTACAAAAAGAAACTAAAAAACCAGAGAAAAACTAATTTCCACCATTAATCAATCAATCCATATCATATTAAAATTAATCAAAGGCGAACGATGAAAATTAATTCAATTAAACATGAGGAAACGTTTAGAAGGGAAATTAGAGATTCACCGTTCTCGATTGCACAGAGAGAGATGGTTTTGGAAAGAGAAGAAGCGGGGAAAGGGAAAAAGCAACGTTTCGTTTACTGAAGTCTAGAAGAGAAAATTAAAGAGGTCAATGAAGTGCGTTTCAGATCTGAGTTCTTGATTTTTCGATGATAGAGAGGTGAGTTTTAGATCTGGGTTCTTGATTTTCCAATGATAGAGAGGTGAGTTTCAGAGGAAAACAAGTTTGGAGATAGAGATGAAGCTTGAGTTGGAGGTGATTTGTATGAATAGAGGTTTAACCAACGGTGGGAGAGAGCTCTATGGTTTCGTGGTTCACGTTTTCCAGCCATGAGGATCCTTATCCAATGAAGACGAGTTTGGGCGTAGTTGAAGAGAGGGAAGGAGGAAGGAGATTAAGAAAAGAGGAGAAAGATAATCATTTTAAAATACATAAATATAAAATATTAATATAAAATTCATTAAACATACCACCTAATTTAAAATATGTCATATCATAAATAAAATAAATAATTTAATGCCACATAGGATTTCTGTTAAGTATTTAACAGAACTTTGACAGTAGGGACCAAACTGATAGCTAAATGAAAACTCAGGGGTAAAAATGTCGGTTTTGAAAACTCAGGGACCAAATGGTAAACAAACTCAAAACTCAGGGACAAAAAGTGTCTTTTTCCCTTGAATGTTTGATATTAGTATTTTTCCATATATTCCTAATATCGTCAATTGAATCAATCTAGATAATATAAAGAACTTATTTTTATTTATTTAATGTATTCGAAATAAATTATTATAATTAAATAATTACAAGTTCTAGGACACCATTCCTAACATGTATATGATAACTCTCATATACGGGTTACTTCACATATATGGTGAAAAAAAAAGTGTCCACGAAGTTTTTGATTCCCCCCAAGTTCAATTGAAGATTTACAATATAGTCTTATTTTTCATTTAATTGTGTTTTAGGCTTATTGTTTACAAGTAAGATTGTTTCTTGATTTTTTATCATTTATATTGAAGTGGTTCATTAAGTTGTTCTTCAATCTTATGTCCTCGTAAGTATAATAATGTAGTATATACTGTATTTTAATCGTATACATAATATATATAAATCATAGTTATTTATTTTAATTATAGTTATTTTTTATCATTTTGTATGCATACATGTATGTTCATTTTCGTATATTATACTCATATTGTATTGTTATATACAAAACTTTTAGTAATACTCAATCATTTTCAAAATTTCAAAACATTTATAAATAAACACATTCAGTTGTTCTTCAATTTTACGTCTTCAATTATATAAATATGTCGTATATATTGTATATTATATTATTATATATCACATATACATGTGTTAAATTATTAAATTATCAAACAACGTGACATCATAGTTTTTATGGTGTAATGTTTAGATATTATATGTATAAATAATATAGTCTTATTTTCATTTAATTGTGTTTTAAGGTTATTTTTTACAAGTAAGATTGTTTCTTGGTTTTTTATCATTTATATTGAATGGTTCATTAAGTTGTTCTTCAATCCTATATCCTCATAAGTATAATAATGTAGTATAAACTGTATTTTAATCGTATACATAATATACATAAATAATAGTTATTTGTTTTAATTATAGTTATTTTTTATAATTTTGAATATATACGTGTATGTTCATTTTCGTATATTATACTCATATTGTATTGTTTGTTGTCGTATACAATATATACAAAACTTATAGTAATACTCAATCATTTTCAAAATTTCAAAACATTTATAAATAAACACATTCAGTAAACAAAACACATTTAGTAAACAAAACATTTCATTGTTTTTGGAAATCATAAATCAGTTCACAAAAGTACCATAATCCAAACAAAAAAACCAAATTGGTTAGCAAGCAATAATTATATCATGACAAATTCAAAAAAATGATATCATCAATTTATTCTTTTTCAATTTCTTCATTTCCTGAGTTATCTTAAGGTTGAAATCTGGGCCATCTTCATTTATTTGATTTTTCCCCTTTAAAACTCTTTTTTTGCGACCTTTTTTGGCACATCAGTCACATATGGTTCTTGTTCTGTCCTTCCAATCTTCGTAGCCCTTCTTGGTCTATCTTTCTTTGTCATTGGCTCTTCTACATCATATTGTGCGGGTTGGTCATCTACTTGTTCGTCATCCTGAATATTCATCATATGTTATACATGAAAGTATGTAATATTTCAATATAATAAAGTTTATGTTTGTCTTAACGCAAGAAATCACCTGATCATTTGCCAGATTTATCTTTGGTTATGTACAAATATCCTTTTCCGGATCATCATTTTTCTCTCTCCCATACCGTCATTCTTCAGTCTGTAAATTATCATGAATGTTATTCATGAAAGTATGCAATACATTAATAGAACAAACTTTAGGTTTGTATTAAACCAATAAATCACTTAATCATTTTCCAAATTTTTCTCCGGTTTGTATGAATATTTTTGTCCGACTCTGCATTTGTTTCTCTCCCATCTTGTTCTTCATCAGTTTGTAATTTAGCACAACTTGTATAATATACTGTATATGTTGTATACATGAATACAATTACGTATAATATATATGCATGAACATCATATCAGAGCATATAACATAGCATGGATGTTTAGAAATTATATAATAACATGTTTTTTTTTAAATAAAACACTATGAATAACAATATGCATATCATATACATGGAAGAAGCATTACATGACAAAAGATTTCTCATTTTTGTATGGACATTTTTATGAATTGTCATCACACGATTGTTCATATATTTTTACAAATAACAGGAAAAATATCATATACAGGATAGCACGCATATCATAACATATATTTTTCTCTCTGATTTTATGGAAATTATAAGAAATGGTCTTTACATGATTGTGCATATAAATGGCTATGAATAACAGTACATAGTTTATATATAGATCAACAAGCACATAATAAACCGTAATAATGGCATGGTTGTTAGAACCTTATGACTTTTGCTGACATTCTTTCGTTTTGATTCTCTATTGGCCTTCTCCTTTCCAGCAGTGGTTTTCTTCATCAATCCATAATTTTAGAAAATACCCAATGTTTCGTAAATCTCCCAAATCTGTTTTATTTTTCATCAAAAGATCACAATAGAAAGGGAAGACATGTGTTCAAACCTGTTTTTCCGGTGTTTTTTCTCCAATATCCATGGTTGCTAAAGATTCTTGATTTGTATCTTCACGATCTTCATCAAACGATAGTAGTTATTGTTCATCATTTTCCATTGTCGTATCTATTTTTCTTTCAAATCTTGAGTTTGATTTAGGGTCAAAACAATGTTTTCGTTGAAGCTTTTGCAACGTAACTAACTGTGAATGGAAGATTGCAAGAGAGAGAAAAGAGGGATAGTGAAATGATGGAGAGAAAAAAGGAGGGATGGTGAAATGATGGAGAGAAAAAGGAGGGATAGTGAAATTAGTCCCAAAATTGAAAAGGAAAATGAAAAGGCACACGTTTTGCATCTGACAAATCTAATAATTAGGAAAGTATATTTTCGGTTGCATGTCCTTTGTTTCTAACGCCATGAGGTGTCAGCCAAAAATCTTTGTGGAACCGTGCAAGGATAATATTGTCCTTTTAACTCTATTTTTTCCTCACTAGTGGCTACAAACCATTATATTTAGGACAGTGGACATAGAGTTTTAATAGTAGTCCTAATGTGGCTATTAATATAGATAACCCAATGAATTATTCAAATTCTCTAGTTAACTTTTTTTTAAATGATTTGTTTTTATTAAATGTTAATTAACATTAAAAAAATATATGTTAAATTTTATGATACAAAGTTTTATTTAAAAATTGTATATTTTTTTTTAATGCAAGCTTTATTTAGGCTGAGCTCGGGTCGACTTGTTGGATCGGTCTAAGGGAGTTTTGAACGGGCTGGCTCACGAGCCGATTCGTTAAAAAATAGGGAGGCACATATCCAATTCAAATATTTAACGAGTCGAGTCAAGCCGACCCATCAAATGTTAACTTTCGGGCCGAGGTCGGGCTGATATTCGAGCCGGGAGCCGAATAATGAAAATTTTCTCTTATGAAAATAGAATTTTCCGGACAAGGTTGCGTTGAAGAATGTTTCATTAGTTGAAAGAATCTGATTAAAAAACTAATAACTCACACGTATGGCAATTCATAATTTGTAATAAAATAAACTTACATTTAGCAATTTAGCTTTCCCAAATTATTATTCATTGATTAAAAAAATGTAATATACTAAATTTTAAATATTATCTTCAAATAATAAAAGCTTGTATAGTAAATTTGAAATATTATATAATGACAAGATATATTGTATAGTGTAATTTTATAAAGGATGAATTAAGGTAAAAATAAAAATATGATAGATTTTTTTTTATCAATTTAATTATGAATATTAAATATTGATTCTAATAGTGAAACAAAATGTTCACTCGAGCTTCCATCTCAAATTATGAGTTTTAATTTGAAAGCAGCCATTAAATCATATATTTATCTTATTCCTATTTAGATTATATTTTTGTTAAGTGGTTCAGTTTTTTGTTGGTCCTCTGCTTCAGTTACATTTAAGCATGCTTTTGTAGTTGTTGTATAACCTGCAAAATATCATCACTATCTTCCTTAAGTGGCTCAGTTTTGTGTTCGTGCTCTACATTTAAGCAGGCTTGTAGTTATGTTCCATCAAAATATCATCAGTATGTTCAGATGGATCAGGGGTTTCATGTTGCTTGCAGATAATCCCTAGGAATCCAGCAGCTATTTTAGATTTTCAGTGAGTGTCAGAATCTGAATATGATTGATGGAAATTCTCTCGCCCATTTCACAATCTTTGTCTGTCTCCATCTTGAAGTAAAGAGAGAAACATCATCGAAACATTGTGATCTTCTTGTTATGAATCTAAGCATATTACATTATTTATATAGAAAACCTAACCTAGATAAATAAAGAAAATATATCTAAGAGAATAAACTAAATAGCAAATATTTTCTCTCGAACTAGCGCAGCTACCACGGCACCGGCCATCATCAATCTCGTATATCTTACGTATTAACTATATGCTTATACAAATTCAAAATTATGTGAGCTTTATTTGGGCCAAGTTCGAGCCGACTCATTGGGTCAACCCAAGGAAGGCTTGAACGGGTCGGCCCACGAGCCGACTCATCTTTACTATATTAAAGGAGGCTATCTTGGAGAAATATTTTTGGACTATTATGTCCTCATTTAGAAAAAAATGGGCTCATATCCAATCCAACTATTCAACAAGTCGAGCTGCGGCCCATCAAATGTTGACTTTCGGGATGAGTTTGGGCCAAGCTTGGGCCAACCTTTGAGCCGTGATCCGGGTGATGATCACAAATATTTTTAATGTCTAATTTATAAAAATTGAATAGTCATAAGACTCTAAACTCAAGTATTTACTTTAGAATTCTATAATTGATCACAAATATTTTTAATAAATGTTCTAAATTCACCATAAAGCTAAATCAGAGAGAGTAATCACTCAAATTTAAAAACCCAAATGAATTCAATCAAATGAATCTTAAATAATAAACTCTAACTATGTTCTTTAATCTATACTATTTTAAAAGGTGCTTAGAGTGGAGAATTTTTCACATCCATCTTTATCCTTACTTTTAAATGTTATTTCAAGTTTGTCATTTATAATTATTCATACCTTAAATGTTATTTCAAGTGTTTCATTTATAATTATTATTTAATTTTATTTCACCGTCATAATCTATATCTATACTATCTAAAAAGTGGCTTGAAGGGAAAAACTTTTGATTTCCCTTTAAGCCCCTTATCATTTAATTACTCTTTTATTTTAAAATTATTTAAAAAAAATACCATACATCTTTAAAAAACCACTTCCATTTTAATTTAATTTTATTCAATAACATAATAAAAAAAATTTACACTCATCTTCATCATGCCTAAAAAACCGAATATATATAGTAAAATAAAGTTATCAAAAAACTTCAATTGCTATTTTGTATATAAAAACTATTGGACTTTTGAAAATCTACTGATATTATACGATTGAACCCACCATCTTGAGAAAAATGGATATGATCTTATATTACAAAACATATCATCATTTACTTTTATTTCAATAATTAATCTTTAAGGTAACAATTATAATTATTCTTAATTACTTAACTTATAAATACTTCATATTATATTATTTTATACTATCCTTAATTTCTCTAAAAAATCTCTCATAAAATAACATGTACAAATAAATTGAATATTTTTTAACTAGACAATTTACAAAGTTATTTATTAAAATAAAGTATAATTGAGCAAATTAATAAATTCAAATAAAAAGTAAAATTATAAAATTCCTTTAACAAATTTTACCATCACACCCTTATGTCTCCCTTCTTTTAAACACACATTCATAATAATAGAATGTAACACCCCGAAAATTCCCAAAACATGGAAAACATAAATTCGACAGCGAAAGCGAAAGAAAAAAAAACTCAATATGTTATTTATTTCGAAAATCAAAATTAATCATTTAGTTCAGACCGGTCATCCCAAAACAGAATCCTTAAAACAAAGAAAATAAATGATGAATTAAAACAATAACATCAACTCAAAATAAAAGTCCAAACGTATATAAATTACCCGACAATCCAATAAAGGAAAAGGAAACAAATGTTGCCAGCGTGTAAAATCACATCAACCGATCCTCGCCACGAATCCATCATTTACCAGCTTTCTTTTTTCCCTTACCTGAAAAAAAATAAGTGTAGCATCATGAGGCTACGCCCAGTGAATAGAAAATTGTTAAAGAAAGAATCATGCCAATGAGAGGTTTCCTAAGACTTTAAGTCCATAAACGTCCTTACCGACTCCCAATAAGTCACCAACTCCCAAAGAAGTCATAACTCCTATCTCAACAAATTAAAAGTTATCTCTATTCGAATTAGTTTTAAACATAATTTTTCTACCATTTAAAACTAATCGAATCCTTTCCTGTTTAATACCTTTAATCTCCTCTTTATTCGCAACAAAGAGAGACTACGCCCATAAGGAATTTAAACATAATTTTTCTACAATTTAAATCCTTTAGGGATATTCTTTTCCATTGTATGGATGAAATGAACCTGCCCCGTTAGGTGTTATTTAAGTTGTGCACACTAAATAATCTCCCCTAACAGCTATTCTTCATTAGACAAGGTCTTGCCTAATGCGAACCTACAACCATATTACCCAAGGTATTTTAAAGTAATATGATTCACACAACGTCAACCATGACGCTCCAACAAGCCAAAAACCTCACTTTCCTCAACTAACCCAACCGAAAGGTTAAAATTTCCTAAATTACAACTTTTAGAGTTTAGCCTTAATCTCACCTCAAAACAGCCCAAAAATATCCAACTAAACACTGTGGGTCATTTTCAGTCACTTCCAACATTGTTACCAATCTAGGGGTGAAACTAGCCTAGACCTACGCCATTTCGTCCCTTAATCAAAACTTAGAATCTTATAATTTCTAAAGAAAAACCGGCGGCATAACGGCTATATTTTTAACTCCCAAATAGCCCTACACATCCAAATAAAATATCACAACACAAAAATAATAAATTCAGCATCAGTTTCTAGCTAGCCGCCTAAGCCTAAATTCCCCTAGTTGGGCACTATCATGCAAAAACGGCATTTTATAACTTATCAACAATTATTAAGATTTACCCAAGAACAGTCTTAAACATCCAAAAATCATCCAAGAAAAGAAAAGAAAAGAAAATTATAAAACTGCTAAACAACACAAATCGATATCGATATAACTTTTCGTCTTAAACCCAATCTTTAAAGCATGCTTCTCATTAATTTTTTTTTTCCAAGTTCTTAATTCAGCCCAAATAACCTCATTTCATACTTATAAACATCCAAGGTCAATACCAAAAATTAAGAGGTTATACTATTAAAGAAAAAGGAAAACAAACATGGGAAAAATTATAGCTTTAACAACTTCTACTCACCTTTGCTTGCAAATAAACACTAAACTTTAAGCCCTTTTTCAACGATTCCGAGCACCTGAAAACACCACCTAATCAACTTAAAACGTATCCTAAAAATTACCCAAACAAAACAAGAATGAAACACGGGGACCCACGGCGAAACGAAGCAAGAGCAGCCCCCAGCCTCGCTGGCGGCGGCCCCTCCGGCGTCCCCGTCATGTCGGTTTGTGATGTTTCAACGATGGGTAATGACTTCTTCAAGATTTCATGAAAATAGGGTTTCTAGGGTTTTAAAAAAAATTGAAAATTTGAAGAAAGAATGATGTTTTTCAAACGGTTTTTATGTGTTAATTGGTTTTAAGAATGAAAATTTAAAAAAAATTTAAGAATAGGAATCATTACCTCAATTCAATCTTGAAAAAGACTCTTCTCAAATTCCTCCACAACTCCACCAAAGAAGACCTAAATAAATTCACACTAGAGACCGCGAAATTGTGAATCGATTAGCCCGAAATCGATTCATTCCACATCCAAACGAAAGAAGAAGAAGGTGAAGAAGAAGAATGCCTTACCTCTTTCTCTGTCTAGGTTTCCACGTGAAGCAGAATGAATTAATGAGATGGCTGTCCTTTTTTTTCCTTTTCCTTCTTCTTTTCACGCCCCACCCCTTTTTTTTTAAAAGAAAAAAATATCATTTATCTAATAATTAAATATCTCTCTAATATCTAAGTCTAAAGATATTTAAAAATTAATTCTTAATAATAAGAATTAAATTTAAACACTTTATCCTTAAATCATTTAAGAGATTAAATAGAGAAAATATTTTTATTAATTCAAAAACTTACCAAAAACCCGAGACGTTACATAGAATATGTTTTTTTAAAAAACCTTTCGACCTTCCTGATAATAGTTAAACAAATCTCTTTGTATTCTTAACCATGAATGAATTTAAATAAATAAATTTTGTATTTATGTCTTAGAAAGCTCTTCAACTTCTATTTTTTTTTTTGCTATAAATCATACTACTTTTTTCTCAATTAAAATTCAAATCCTATTATCCAAAGCAACAAGAAAACGTTAAGAGGTAAAATCCATTAGTTGGACAATTTTCTAAGATTTTTATTTTTATTTATTTTATTTTATAGTTTTCATCTCTATAAAATTACAATGATCAAAATATATGTTTATAATCTTATCAGAGAAAAGTTTGAAATGCTTGGGGAGAAGAAGGTCGCGCTCACGGATATACAATCCAAAAGAGAAATTGTGAGACTACGTGAAGTTTTGGGAATGCATTGCGTTGAAATCAACCAAACTATTTGAGAAATCAAGTAAGTAAATAAATATATAAATTCCATTAATCCATTTATTGGACAAATTTTTAAGATTTTTATTTTATTTTATAGTTTTCATTTCTATAAAATTACAACGATCGAAATATCTGTCTATAATTTTACAAGAGAATAAAAAGATGATAAGATTATAAATCGTAATAGAACAAATCTAAATTCAATAAAATATGAGAACGTAGTTAGTTCAAAATAAACATGAGTTAAAAAAAAAAAATAGAGAATCTATGTAACGTAAACAGTTGGACAAAATTAAATTATCGAACTATTTGACAATATACAATAGAAAATGTAAAGTAACTATATAATTAAAAATGTTGGACAAAATTAAATTATCCAAATATGGAAAGCAAAACCCTAACTCTACAAAAAAAATAAGGAAGAAACATAACAAAACAAGGAAGAAAGGGAAAAAAAAGAATCAATACCTAAATTAATGAGGAGATATAGAAATTTTGAAAATAAAAATTTTAATTTTTAAAAACAAAATACCAAATCTAAAACGGTTATGAATACAAAATAAAAATTCATAATTTATAATTAATAAAAGGAAATCGAAATAATTAATAAATACATAATCAGATAGAGGAAATCAAGGAAAAACCGAAATAATCAGAAACATTAATAAACAAATAATTAGAGAGAGTAAAATAAGGGTACAATAGGGAATTCATATGAGAAAAACCGCCAAACGTGGCTATAATGGCACAATTGTAATTAAAAATGAAACACCAATATAATTGTAAATAAAGGCTTCGATTTGATTTAATGAGTAAAAATTTCTTTAATAAATAAATAAAACATTAATGAAGCAATAAATTTATCATTGTATTAATGAAAAAACATATTAGATTTTATTATTTAATTTTAAATCTATAAAACATCTAAAAAATTCAATCTAAGTATTTAAAAATGGTCACATTCTTGGTTTGGTTTAAAAATCAAATAAAAAATATAATTTTGAAATAACAAGTTGAAATTCAATAATAAAAAATTCAATTAATTTGAAATAAAAAAAAATATGAAATTTAATAAATAAAATATAATAGATTTTCAATTAAGAAAGTTAAAACGGATTAAGATAAACTCTTTTAATTAAGATAAAAATAATAATTACAAGGGAGAAATTAGTCTTAATTCATATGGATGAAAATAAATTAAGCTTTATTAAAAAAGAGATTTATTAGAAATCCAAACATTAATTTTAGATTTGAAACCATCATGATAATTTTTAAATCAAAATGAATTAAAGATCGTTTGAAAAAAATTAAAAACTTAACATTAGTTTAAATCATAATTAAGGTTTAAATTTTTTAGGATTATGGGATCCTTTCTATCAGATAAGAAGGGCTGTTGCACAAAATGTACTTCTAAGTAATTGCTCCATAGATCCTATATATATCTATATGAAAAAGAAATCATGTAACGAAGGGGGTTCTTATTTGTACAAATGGTACTTCGAACTTGGAACGAGCATAAAGAAATTAACGATACTTCTTTATCTTTTGAGCTATTCTGTAGGATCGGTCGTTCAAGACCTTATGTCTCTACTTAGACCCAATGAAAAAAATGGAATCACTAAGATTCATTGTTTTTACATGATGGAATCCTAATTTGTGAGTGTTTAACGATGAAATGAGTATTTCATCCAACCATAGCAAGGAAATTCTTCAATGAAAATAAATAAATTTACATCTCTTTTTCTCATTCATATTTTCAATATCAGTTAATACAAAAATTAAAAAGTTTAGAGTTAACTACATCACTAACCATTTTAATTCACCTAATTTCAAAATTAATGGCGCATTATCTTTCATATCAGATTTACTCATAAAACACTATTTATGGTGGATACTAGTGGTTTCCAATTTTCAACTTTACTTCTTTACCCTTCGTCTCACACATTTTCCCAGTTCTGTTACTGGATTTTATTCCCCTTTTATTTGCATTTATTCTATTTAGTTTAATTTAAGAGATATAGATCAATCAATGCATTTATTCCATTATGTTTTTAATTTCTTAATTATTTACGCCGATTCCTTTTTTTAGGTTTTCAAATTATCACCTTTCCTTTTCTTCTATGTCTTCGTCCCCATCTCAAGTTTCCATTACAATGGCATCAGAGAAGAAATAGATCCGGATGGAAAGCTGATCAAGCCGATAACCATTTGCATGATTGGTTTTCAAATTTTAAATTATCACATTTCCTTTTCATCTACATCTTCTTCCCCCTCTCAAGTTTCCATTACAATGGCGTCAGAAAAGAGAATAAATCCGGACGAAAACCTCATCAAGCCGATAACATTTAATTTAAGAAATATAGATCAATAAAGCCGATAACCATCAAATTTCCATAACACTGGATCGTCATTTTTGTCGGAGAATTGGGTTTCAAGAAGTTGCAGAGAGCGATGTCGACGTGTTGAATCCAAAGAAGCTTCGACGACGGACATTGATGTAGTTCTTCATGTTTGTTCATGGCAACTGCTGCAAATTTATTTTAGTGTATGCTACAGGTTAGTTTATCTATAATACACCGTTTATTAAATATAGACATGTTTTATATATTGGTTGCTGCTAGTTGATTTATCTATAATAAACTGTTTACTAAATATAAACATGTTTTTATATTTGACTGCTACTATAGATGTTAATGGAGCTACAGTTTGGTTTATCAATAATGTTGTTTATTAATCATAAACATGTTAAACTATGTATAATTTAGTTTTCATGGCCGTTTCTACATGTTGGTTTTTCAATTATACATCGTTCATCAAATATAAACGTGTTTAAACTATGTATGATTTGGTTTTTTTTTTTTTTTTTTTATGTTTTATTTTCAATTCAACCTTGTATTTGATTTAGTTTTTTTAAACTTCTCTTTTAAGAAAATGAATACTAATTACTTTTTTGTTTATGTTTTGGTTTATCAATTATATACAGTTTAACATTATTAAACTAACGGAGATAATCTTTTAAAAATTTCAGAGTTTGTAGAAGTATTAGTGGTGGTTGGAGGATAGAAGAAAGAAATTCAATTTTTCCTAAAAAAAATTGAGTATTCAGATCAAAACCATGGAGAATTTTTTGTTTGTTATAGTTTTAATTTTTTTAGATTTAAAACTTCCTCTAATTTTACAAAATTTGAGGGATTTTATAATTTTTCTTAAATCTTGCATACATTAAAGAAAATTAAATCTGAGTTTCGTCTTTTCACAATGTAATTTAATTTTTCCGGTGATGATTTTAGATGTTTTGATATATACATACATACATACATACATACATACATACATACATACATACATACATACATACATACATACATACATACATACATACATACATACATACATACATACATACATACATACATACATACATACATACATACATACATACATACATACATACATACATACATACATACATACATACATACATACATATATATATATATATATATATATATATATATATATAATGTTGTATTTATTTGAAATAAACTTCATTAATTTGGGTATCAGTAAAATTAACACAAAAGTTTATAATTGGGCACAAAATTATAAAACATTAAGTTTAATAGATTTTATCTTAAATAACATTAATCTGAATTTTTTAAAATTATTCAAATAACATACTTATAATTCATTAAATTATTGAACTATTTTTCATGGGTATTTAATGAATTTGTATGTTTTTTTTTTTGTTTTTTTAAGTTCAAGTTAAATAATTTATCGAACTATTTGATTATTTTTCATTATTATTTTCAATGAACTTGTTTGTTTATTTTTTTACTTTTTTTAGTTCAATAAATTAATTAATTATAATTCATTAAATTATTGAACTAT
The DNA here is from genome assembly GCA_028015215.1 of Gynostemma pentaphyllum. Taxonomy (NCBI): domain Eukaryota; kingdom Viridiplantae; phylum Streptophyta; class Magnoliopsida; order Cucurbitales; family Cucurbitaceae; genus Gynostemma; species Gynostemma pentaphyllum. The sequence continues at coordinate 15,618,620 of CM051354.1, forward strand.
AATTATGCTATTTTAATAATTTTTTTAAAATTCTAACATTTCAGTAATTAGTATGAAGAAATATGCTATTTCCAGCCATTGCTTCTAAATTTAAGAACCAGTACTATTAAAATTACATAATGAAGGGAAGGGACAATATATTATTATCTATTTGAATTTTGATCCACTAAGATTGGGATGAAGCATAGCATAGTTTGAATATTTTTTTTGATTTTGACCAGAATGGGACCCACCATGATGTGGGTCTTCTTCTTCTCTTCACATTATTATTGGCCAAACCATAAACACTTCCTTTTCTTTCTTTCTGTTTTCTTCTCTCTCACATGGCATCCTGCAAATTTAGTGAAGAGAGAGAAAGCAGCATTTAAGTGTAAAAAACTCTTCATAGTCAATGAGCCTTCAAACCTCATTTTCTCTCTCTCTCTCTCTCTCTCTCTCTCTCTCTCTCTCTCTGCCATTCTTAATCCTTCATCTTCCAACCTGACATTGCTTCCCCTTTCAGTTTCCCAACTTCCCTTTTTGCTCCATTTCATTTCATTCCCTTTTTTTTCCCCCTTAAAAGCTTCAATTTTTTTGGCTTTCATTTTCGTCAATTTCTGTTCCTTCTCAATTAGATCTGTGTTTTTACTCTTTCTGTCTCTCCCTAATTTATTCGGCTTGTTAAAGGATTTGAAATGAGATCTGTTTGGTGAAAATAAGGTATGTCTTTTTGTTGTTAACTGTTCCTTAGCTGCTTCAGTGACGAATATAGAATTGGAATTAGGAAAATGGAGTTTTGTTTATATTTACAGTGATGGTTTTTTTTTTTTTTTTGGTGGGCTCTTTTTGAGAGATTATTCATTTTGAAGAACTGCAATGCCTGCTCTTTTTGTTCCCTTTTCGGGTTTTTGTCTTTCATTTATTTTATTTTAGACCATTTCGTTGTCTTTTTTAGATGCTAAATTATTCTTTATGAGAGGACTTAGATGTGCTTTTATAAAAGTAGGGTTTGTAGAATTGCTTATTGGCACAGGACATGGTAGTGCTAATTGTTATGGCCTTTCATCCTGTAAATGCACATTTTTATTTTAAAAAAATCTATGCCAACATTAGGTATGAGTACCCCCTTCTATCGGGTCGAAGATTTGAGTCTCCTCTCCCTCTCTCACAATTTGATGTTTTATCTCAAAACCAAAAAAAAAATGATTATTTGAATAAAAACTCTGTTGTTTGATTGTGTAATGTTGGGAGGATTATATGTAAGATAAAAATTTGAGGAAATTTTGGTTATGGATTCTGTTAATGCATTCTGTTGTATTAATGATGATTGTCCAGGTCTTTTGTAGATAACGAAATGGAGGTTGAGAAAAAACGCTCAAAAGGAGGCTTTCTTAGCTTTTTTGATTGGAATGGAAAATCTCGGAAAAGGCTATTCCCTCATAGTAATGAATTACCTGGTATGTTATAAATTGTTTTCATGCTATTCAGGGTTGTCTGTGCATACTTGATAATGAATTTAAGTGAATGTCTAAGAAACTTCTTACTTTCGAGCATAGCAATTTACTTATTTAATGTTTTGGTTGGTTTGTTTTTTTTAAAGAAGGATTGAAGCAAGGAAAAGAAAATGTTGAGAACTTGTCAACATCAAAGCTCTATCAGGTAACAACTGCCTTTGACTGTTTTTTCTTATGCCTTTTGTTCTGATCCTTGGTATTCCTGTTCTCTCTTCTTGCATTGTCCTTTTCTTTGAGCGGTTTTCTATCTGCAGATAGAGGCAGACGAAAATGGAGCAAGTTCTAGTTATAAATTAAATGGTGATTGGGATTTTTCTTTGACCAAAACTAGTGATGAAAAATGTGGGGGCCGAGTCCCCAGTGTAGTAGCCAGACTTATGGGGTTAGATTCATTGCCTTCGAATGTTCCAGAGCCATGTTCTACACCATTTTTAGAATCTGGCTCTCTTGGCGCATCCCAGCATGACAGCAGTAATGGTACATGGAATTGTCATTCTATGGACGACTATATTGATTTGTCCAACAAAATGGAGAGGTTTTCTGGGAATCTCTTAGACTTTCGGGCACAGAGAGTGCCGAAGAATCCAATTGAGAGATTTCAAACTGAAGTATTACCTCCAAAATCTGCTAAATCAATTCCTATTACTCATCATAAGTTGTTGTCTCCTATCAAGAGCCCTGGGTTTACTCCTACAATGGACACAAGTTACTTAATGGAGGCAGCCACCAAGATAATTGAGGCAAGTCCTCGGAAATCTGTGAAGAGTAAAATGACAACTATTTCCCATCCCTCAGTGCCCTTGAGAATTAGGGACTTGAAAGAGAGAATGGAATCTGCACGTATGACATCGAGAATTGAAAAACCTTCAGAAAACTGTATTGGCAAGCATAGAAAAGGCAAGCATAGTGACAGAAATTACAGTGGATCACAAAATCTTCTGGTGTCAAGAGAGTCAACTGGAGCTAATAAAAGTAATTTCAACCCTTTAAAAGATAAGGGAAAACCGATCTCGCTTGGAGTTCAAGCTAAGGTCACTCTTCAGAATAGAGGGGATTCCACTTCTACTAGTGATAGGATTCCAATGGATCTAAAAGAGCATAATGAGTTAAAACCAAACCAACTTTTCAAGAGCCAGGGCAGCATGCAAAAAACTGTGCAGAAGAGAATCATAAAGAAAAATAACATCCTTGGGCAAAATAATCAAAAGCAGAATTCTCTACCCAACAAAGAAAAATTGCCTTCAAAGCCTTCGGTTTTGAATCAGCCTGTCAAAAGAACTCAGTCTGGTAATTGTTATGTAGGTTCTAACAAAACTGTAAATAAGGTTGTTCTGAATGTTGAAGTTGAATCCAAAATCACACGCACTAGAGAAACTGATGCCGAAAAGGAATTTGCATCTTTGAAGATAACTACAGCCTCACGGAAGAAGAGATCTGTTAGTCAGGATGTTAATTTTGAAGGAAATGCTGTATCTAATGTGTTGACCCACACTGGTGAAAGGTCTGTCAAATATAATGTCGCAGTTGATGATTCCATTAACTGTGATGAAAACAGGAAACCGGGAATGGATATTGTTTCCTTTACATTCACATCCCCGCTGAAGAAATCCATTTCTGAGCCTCGTTCAGATGAGGTCATGAAAATTAAGCACAGCTTGGTCTTTGATTCGTGTGATGAGAATAATTACTTGAAGGGCCCATCATCTCTAATGCCTGATTTAAATATCATTAATGGTGATGCTTTGAGTGTTCTGTTGGAGCAAAAACTTCAAGAATTGACATGTAGAGTTGAGTCCTCTCATTCTAATGTGTCCAGAGAAGGCATTTATTCTTGTCCGGGGTCAAATTTGCAAAATTTATTTTCCACTCCAGTCAGTGGCAAAGAAGAAGATATGACTTGCAGAAACGATAATTCAAATAGTCCACGTGAATGTGAATGCTTGTCAGGTGATAGCAATGGACTCAGCGTCAATCAATTGCAGCAGGTATTACTTCTTGCAGTTGCACCTTTCACCTGCCGTTAGCTTCATCCTGGTCCTGAAAGAAAATTGAGTCTTTTAGTCATTTGAATCACAAATAAGCCTTAGTATAAAAAATAAAAAAAAATCACAAATAAGCCTCCCATGTGGTTCTCTATGTTTTAGGTGTTAAACAATAAAAGATCTGTGAAGGTTTATTTGATTATGTGCTCTATGATTGATATTTTCTGCCACTATCCAACTACAAAGATGAAATTACTGAATCAGCTAATTTGATTTGTATATAGGCGTTGTCAAATCCATGGCGTGAACAATCATTCATTCTAATATTTTGAAAATGTCAATACAGAACCTCCACCCAACTGGAGGAATTTTTTGTAATCCATGGGAGGCCTTTTGTATTACTTTCATTTATCAATGAAATTGTTTCCTATAAAAAAAAAAAAGTTTTCTTTTCTTTTTTGCGAATAAAAGTTTCATATTTTTATTTAGAATACCTTCACACTTTCAGATTCCCTTTAATTACACCCCCATTTCCGTACCTCTTTCTAAATAAGTAAACTTTTTCCAGTTTCAGGAAGTGGGAGAAATGAAAGATTGTGATAGCAACTACACTAAATCAGTGACTCTGATTGAATCTTCAATGGAGGATGAATTTTGCCCAGAGAGCAGAAATAGCATCCATGGTAAATCCTCTCTCTCTTTGCCTTATGCATATTATGCAAAATCTCTTCCTCTCTCCAGGTTCATTCAATTGTGTGCACAATGCCATGTCAATATTACTTCAAAATTTACCAGAAAAACTGCTAGAGAATGAGAGTGAAGTAAATAATTACTTGATGTTTATTAATGAGAATTAAGTTCAGTTATATACAAAAATTGTTCTTTTGAATGAGTAAGGGTCCGTTTGGTATTACTTCCCCTAAAAACGTTTTGAGGTAAAGATTTTCAAAGAAATAATAATTAAGTGTTTCATCGAAAAACACTTGAGTGAAGTATTTTAAGTGAAATACTTGTTTATAAACATTTTTGAAAGAATCACAAATCAAGTATTTTCTCCAAAAACACATTTTAGTATACTCAAGTGTTTTTAGATGAAACACTTAATTAAATATTTATTCTAAAAAGTTTCACTCAAAACACTTTTAGCATAAGTTGTACCAAACGGACCCTAAATTGTAAAAGATGCTTTTAGACTTTTAGCCTCCTGAGTATATATTAACCCACCCAGTATTGTTTTTTTTTTTTATGTGATGAACCTTACCAGTTATCCCTAGAGTCAACTTTTCTCATTTCTTTCAAAATACTAGCATAAAAGGTAGTGTGACCCAGGTCATATTTGCATGCAAGTTCAAATGTAGGGATATTATTTATAATTTACTCTCAGATTTTCAGTGTCACGTCAGCTTTTCTGTTAGTATTAATGGAAAGATTGACTCGTAAGGGTAAAATGTACAATTTTCTCAAGTGTAAGGGTTTAGGATTTCAAAAAATAATTCAAGGGATGAGTACATGAGGCTTTTAGTGTAGGGATAACTCTTGCAATTTACTTTTTTTTTTTTTTAAAAAAAGAAAAAAAAATTTAGGCCAACATTGGGGGGAAAATAATAGAACATAAAATCAAGTAATCTTATATCTGATGTACACAACCCAGGAAAAGTTGGCCTTAAGTTTCCCCTTTATAATGTTTTTTTTTACTATCTCTATCATATCGTATTGTTAATTTAAGACAAAATGTAAATGTCATAGTAACGTTATTCGGCGATTCTGGTAATGACTCATATTATCACATCTATAGGCAACGGATATTTATCAGTTCAATGTGGGGATGCTATCAATTTAGACACTACAAGTCTCTTCCCTAGAATGTTTGGCGAGACACAGGTATCTAACTGGGCATTGGCCATTTCTGATTGTGACAAGTTTGGAAGTCCATCAACTTCAACATTTAGTTCAGAAAATATTCGCAGACCAGACGATTGGGAGCTACAGTATGTGAGGGATGTCCTAAGCAACACTGATCTAGCATTAGAAAACTCAGCATCGGCTGTAGCCCCAATGGTTATTGCTCCGAGTCTCTATGATAATTTGGAGACTGATGAAAATCTCAAGGATAGTGATGGAGCGGAATATTTAAAGCTTGAAAGGAAGGTCCTGTTTGATTGTGTGAATGAGTGTTTGAAACTTAAGTTCAAACAAATAGTAGTCGGCAGTTCTAGAACTTGGGTTCGATGGGCGAACGTATTTAAAAACGATTGTTTGGCAGATGAATTGTACAAGGAGATAGTTAGTTGGAAATGCATGGAAGATTTGATGGTAGATGAGCTTGTGGACAAGGACATGAGCACCCAAAATGGGAAATGGCTAAACTTTGACCATGAAGCATATGAAGAGGGTCTTGAGATTGAGAAAAGGATATTAACTTCTTTACTAAATGAATTGGTCAGTGATTTGCTGATCTCTTTGTGAGATGATATCTATCCTTTTCTTCCAAACATTGCTTACTGATGTAAATTGGTCAGATTGTGAGTCTCTTTATAATTTTTTTTTTCTTTCTTGGAATAGAAAATGTTACACTAATTAGTACTAAATGGTTTGGCAGACAAGTATTGCACAGAATGCTGTTATCTTTAGTCTCAATTACTGCTTACCATTACTTCAAAAAAAAAAAAAAAATACTGCTTTCCATTATTTTCAGATTTTTATATTAACAATTTTTTCTTTTTAAAAACGATGCCAGTACTCCAAGGATGTTCATAAATTGGAAAAATAACTAAATTAAATCAATTGATTTAGTTCCATTTTTATACTTTTTCAGTTGGGATCGATTCAAAGTGAAATCTATTATTTATTTTTTTTTGCCAAAAAGTGAAATCTATTGGTTAGCTCTATTTTTCAATTCAGTTTTATAACAAATTTAAAATTAATTGAACCCGCTTGCTTTTTTTTTTAAGCTCAAGTTCAATAATTTGTTTCTCAAACCATTACTTCAAACCAAAAAAAAAAAAAAAAAAAAAAAAAATTGTTTTTCCAGAATAATAATTTAACCTAAAAATTGAAAATTAAAAATCGAAAAACCAAAAATAAAAAAAGTATATTTAATATTAATTTAATTTAAATGAAAAATAAAAATAAAAATTGAGCTAACCAGTTTATTCAACAATGGTTTTTAGCATTCTGGTGTTTTGATTCGATTTTAGATAGGTTTAAATATCTGGTCCCTATATTTTTACAATTTTTTCATGTAAATTCATGTACCCATTTATAGAAATTGTCTTAAATAGGATAAATTTACATACTAATCATTAAAATGTCATAACTTTTTAAAAATGACTGAAATAACATAATTATAGTTCAATAATTTATTGAACTATTTTTCATGGGTATTTTTAATGAATTTATTTGTTTTTTTTTTTGCCTTTTTAAGCTCAAGTTCAATAATTTGTCGAACTATTTGATTATTTTCAATGAAGTTGTTAGTTTCGTTTCGTTTTTTTTTTTTTTTTTTACTTTTTTTAGTTCGATACATTATTGAACTATAATTATGCTATTTGAGTAATTTTTGAAAAGTTCTTACATTTCAGTAATTAGTAAGCAAAAATATGCAATTTTAGTAATTGTCCCTAAAATTTAAGGACTGAACTTGAGATTTTAAAATTATGATTTTAGTATTTGAACTTTTATATAAGGGTTAATAACATGAATACTAAAAAACTGTATCTCAATGTTGAGATAGACCAATTAATTACAATTCTAGACAACCACCACGCATCATCAGCGCAATTGACGAAAATAACCTCTCCTGACATGAGACAAGATTGACGTCGACTTTAGGAGAATGTGCCATTTAAAAAATAAAAGAATAAAAAATAAATCAGCAGGCGGAAATCGTGGGATTCAAAAAAGGAAAATCACGAGGGAAAACTGAAAATACAAAGTTCCATTATCTCTCAAAATTCAAAATCACAAAGAAAACAAATCTGAAAATTTTCTGAGAAGAGAGGAGGTGAGAGAGGAGAATAAAACATGGTTACAAAACACAGATCTTAATGGCGAGAAAGAGACTGATCATGCAAGATAATGAGGAATAAAAAAGCAATCAGAAGAGAAAAGCACAGAGGTTAAAGAAAATTTAGAGTAAAAAACGGTAGAAGAGGTACACTATTGCAAAAAAATGAAAATTTTATGCCAGAAAAATAAGGTTTTACAGATTACATATTTTCTTTGTTTTGAAAAAAAAATTGATTTTTTTTCCATCATGAAGTAGGAAACAAAATCTGGTAGTAGAAAAAAGAAAATGACTGAAAAAGGATAAACACTATGTAAGAATCTGAATACTATACAAATTCAAACGAGGAGGAAAACATTAAGGATGAAGAAAGCGTGAAGAAGAAAACTCATACGAATAACAAGAACCAGATAATATGGAGGTAAAAAAAAAGGCATCATAACAACGATATTTATTAAAAATAAGTAAATATGTATATTTGTTAAATATTGTTAAATTATCATCTATATTTTAAACTATTCTGAATAATCTATTACACATAGTTACTTTTGTTAAACATGAATAAATATTTGACTATATTTTTCTGTGCTCATGATAAATATTTATTGATTTAAGGAGTTTGAAGAAGAAAAAAGTAGTGATAGCTCACAACCTCAGGACTTGCAACCACACTTCAATTTGTTTAGTCAAACTAAGTGCATTGAATCCGTGAATAATATCAGAGTCATAGAAACACAAAAAAGCTACCTCAAGATAGACAAATTGAAAATGTTGAGTTATTTTGATTTTAGAACATACGGTTATTATTCGTGTTGAATTTTAAATATAATTTTTGTTTGCTGTGGGGGGAAATTACATTTCAAATTGCCATGTTCAAAACAGAGCATGATTGACAACATTAATTTATAATTGATATGTTTTTCCTTTGCTGTTTAAATAGAAATGTGATGTTTAAATATATTACGGTAAAGGATAAAAACCATTGTAAAAAGTCACAAACATAACAAATGAGTTATATAAATATTTAATAATGTTTATTTTTGTTCCATTGTGAAATAAATTAAACATAATATGAAAAAGAAAAAAAATTATTAAAAGAGAAAAACAGTTAAATTGACAATCGTTTATTTTTGTTCCATGTTGAAATAAATTACAGTCATGAATAATATTTTTACTTATGGAAAACTGAAAATGTATAGATTCAATAATGTTTATTCTCCATAACATTTACATCTTATAAAAATAATGGAAAACGAGTTTAATTCATAAAAGGTAAATATTTAATAATATTTATTTTAAATAAACACAACTAAAAAATTTAATACTCAGCTTTCAAACATTATGTCAAAACATAAGTAAAAGACAAAAAAAAGAACAACTTGAATTCGATCGAACGACCCATCACAAAAATGTTAAAAAAAAAAAATTAAAAACAAGATGAACACGATAAGAAGAGAACAAAAAAATAATGGAAGAAAAACCACAAATTATTAGAAAACACAACTATAAAGGAAAACGAGAAGGAAATACATTATGCAGATTTTGAAAATTTGAAATTAAAAAAAATACAAAAGGAAACTGAAAACGTGAGATATGAGGCTGATTTGGTGGCATTTAAATTTGTAACAATGATGGGAAAAAAAATCAAGACGTATAACAGTAGATGAAGAGAACGAAATAAATGGAAGAAGAAGTATGAAGAGGAAGAAAACAGAAACGAAAAAAATACAAGAGGGAAAAAACATCTTCAAGAATCTGAAAATTTGAAAGAAAAAAAAAGAAAGAAAAAGAAGATGGATATAGTTGTCTATTAGGAAGAAAAGAAGGAACTTCTAAAAGAAAAAAAATAAAAAAAGATTGAATCAGATACAACTACGAAATTTGAAAATAATATGGAAACAAAACCAAAATTAAGGGGAAATTGAATCAGAAATTGAAGAGGGAATCGTTAGAATTCAAATAAATAATTAAAATAATAAAATTTGAAATTAAAAATCAAATCAAAAAATTAAAAAGGATGAAAACGGTTAAAGAATTTCCTATGGTGTTTGTCTAAAAAAAAGGAGGACACCACCACATATAGCCTAAAAAATTCATATTTGTAATTTATCTCAGCATTTAGATATAGTTGTAATTAGTAACACCGATTTGATTTTTAGTGTATATATTATATTTCTTTATATAATTTATATTATGATCCTTTAACTAATAAAACTTGTTGAAAAAAAAAACATAAAATCTCAATTTTAATCTTTTAAAATTTACATTTAATCCCTTATATTTTGATGATTTCACAGTTTTTTAGTAACTATAATGTAGAGCTCAAAATGAGGATTTCAGAATATTTTGAATCATTCAAATTTAAGTTCAAGGGAGATAGACTAAAAGAAAATTAACGGCGTGGTGGAGAGGGATCAAATTGCATAATTTTGAAACTAGAAATGTATAAATAGGCATTTTTAAACTAAAGGGTGTGTTTACATTTCGCCAAAACCACAAAGATGTTATTTGTATTTTGACCCATAGAAAATTGATAAAAGTTTAGGACCAAAACTATATTTAAACTTGTAAATATATAAATTTGAGGGAGTTTTACTTATCAAATCAAACTGATGAACAACTCTTTAGTTGGGGAGAAAATTTAATATTGAGAGCATTTGTTAAATACTATCAATTATCATATCTCAATATCTTTAAACTGGAAATCATGTATACTTTAATTCTGTTAGAAAGTAATTAAAAAATATGTTAGAATTTGCATAAAAAACATTGTTGTGATTCTTTACCACTGAAATCAGAAATTGGGGAGATATTTTACAGTGAAGAATATATTTGCTCGGATCACTAAGGATCCTAGTCCAGTTGCCGGATTGTCACCGCAATCCATTAGATATCGTTTGAGTACAAAGAAGAATATAATACCATGAAAGGGAAACTCTCACCAAGAACCCCATTACACCATTTCTCACCCTCAAATGATAACAATGAACTTAATATCTAATGTGTGCTTGTGTGGCGATAGGGCAGTAATCAAAAAAAAGAAAAGAAAAGAAAAAATGCAAGTGGGTGCTTAGGTTGGTGTTATTCTGCCGCAACAAATAAAAAAAAACACGGTGGTTTTCTTCGTGTGTGATGCCAGGTGTCATGGTCATGCTTGTCTAGGGTCTTGTTTGCTTATGGCCGTATGCCCAAGACATTGTCCCCCTTGCCTCAATTAAGCTTTGTAAATAGAATAAGATTTTAATTATGTTTTTAATCTCTTTTGTAAACGAGTGACTCCTCGCCACTTTTCACGTCTGGGCCTGCCAGACCAAAAATGCTCCAGAATGTAATATAAGGGGGTATGAAGAGTCTCAATTCAATATTCTCCTATCTTGTTGTATGCTAGCAAGCTTTGTATTTTCTCACTGTTGTTGTCTACTATGTACTCTTGTTTTCGAATGAATCAAAGCTTTCTCAAATGTATTTCTCCAAACACGTTTTATAAAACATTTTCTTGATAAACGTGCGTGGAGGTCATTGTATAGGGCGGGTTAGGCCCTAGTGTTTCGACTGGCTTGTCCGTGAGCGGGGGCAAGCGCCACACAATCGTGTCTGTATAAACCAAGAATTCTACGATTGTGACACCAGGCGCAAGAGAACAGTGAAGGGAAAAGAGAGCTTGTTTCCGTGATTGTGATTGTGATTGTGGCCTTCTTTGTTTGGTGAGATCTCTCATCTTCTCGTATTCATTCAATATTGGTGAAGGGTATTACATGTACCGATTTGTTAGTCAAATTAAATTATGAGATTATTGTTGCTTGTGTTAGTTTTATCTAGAGAAAAACATTTGTGTATTCCCATTATTGCGATAGTGGAAGTTTTGGACTAGTCCCGTGGTTTTTTACTCTCACATTGAGGGGTTTTTCCACGTAAATCTTGGTGTTCTTATTTTTCTGCATTGTGTATTATTTATTATCCGCTTATTGTTCATCGACTACATACATTACAAATCTCAACAAGTGGTATCAGAGCGAGGATCACAAGCCAATAAAGTTCCAGTTTGAATTTGTTGGTTCGATTGACTTGTTGATTTTTTGATTCGATAGTCATGGAGGTTAATACTGCTGGGGTTTCTGCCCTAAATCTTATGTAATCCAATTAAACTATAAATAAAGGAATTATTAATTAGTAATATTTACATTATCATTTATTATTAGTTTAATAAATGTAATCCATCATAAGATCCAGAGTTACGTATGATAACTTAAAGTGATCATATGATGCGGGAAGATTCACCTAAGTGTAACTCAAATAGTCTGTGGTACATGAATAAAGGTTGGGTGCCTTATTTCTGGTAACACCACTAACACGACCCACTTGTGAATTGGCACAAGTGATCTCATCTGAATCGCTTATGTAGAGACATGTGAGTGGGGGTGTTGCTGCAATAGAGATTGTAGTAGACTGGACTAAGATAAACTTACTGTCTTCTGGGAAAGCCGTTACAGAAAGACACTTCGTTTATCAACCGGTTAATCATGTACAATTGATCTTAATCCTGAGTGGATTACGAATTCCTGTTCGCAAGAGACAAGCCTTTGATTTGCATAGGTGAGAGTGACTAGAATAGTTCGCTCAATAAGCCTCCCACTTTGGGGATTGCATCTTGCTTATAGCTGGGAACGTAATTACACAAGAATTGGAATTCACTCTTTTCCATATAGGAAAATAGATAAGTAGTTCCCTTATGGACTGATTCGGTTTTGAACAGCGGGGCTCCATATTCCTCTCGATCAAGGAAAAGGTTAAAGACGCATAATGGAGATTATGTAAGGTTGTTCATTGGAGAATCGACTGGGCTTAAGGAACAAGATGTATCATGGAGGTTAATACGGTGTAAATACCTAGCCATGGATACGAACTAACTTGTGAAGGATCAAAGTGTAGTTAATGATTATAGCCAATGGACATAACTATGTCTATAGTACTAAGAGTGCAACTCTAGATATTTAGTGGAGTTATCTAGGAGTTAATGAATGAGAATTAATTGATTAAAAGGAGTTTTAAGCAAAGGTAATTCTGGATCATTGGAGCTTAGTCCTATAGGTCCATTAAGTCCTCCGAGCTAACGCATGTAATCGAGAACATAAATTAATACGATTAATTTCTCTTTGGAAAATTGGAAATGAATAGAGGAGCCACTACAAGAAAAATGCGATTTAACGACGGAAAATTAGCGACGAATTGAGGCAATAATGCGTCGTTAAAAGGGATTAACGACGCAATTAACGACGATATGGCCTGACGTTATTTTTGCCATCGTTAGACGAAACTAACGACGGAATGCCTCGTTCCTTAACGAGGGAAAAGTATTACATCGCTGTGTTTCGTTGACTAGAATGGAGCGATGGTTTTCGTCGTTATATAAGTCAAAGTCATGTTTCACTATAACGAGAGAATACGTCGTTAATAGTCAAAGACTCATGTTGACCGTAACGACGTATTTAGTCGTTATGTAAGTCAAAGTCATTTTCACTATAACGATAGAATACGTCGTGAGTCGTAATATAAGTCATTGTTATATTTGACATTAACGACGGAATGCGTCGGTCAATTAATTTTTTATTTTTTTTTAAAATTTAATTAGGGTTTAAGGTTTTAATTACAAATTATTGTTATTTGAAAATTAAATTTAATTACAAAATAAAAATTAAATTAAATTTAAGAAAACATAATATTAGATAAATAATATTAAAAATCCCAAAATAATACAAAATAATGTTTTTTTCCTAAAGCCTAATCCCTAATCGACATGAGGATTAGATGGAGGATCGGGAGGAGGGAAATCGAAACCAGAAGTCGAAAAACCCTCGCCGCGCATCTGCGCCATGAAGATGTCCATCGTTGCCTTCATCGACCTCTCGAACTTGAGCCTGGACTGCTCGGACTCACCGAGACGAGCCGTAATCCCTATCACCTCCGCCATGATCCGTTCGTTGCTCTCTCAAAGCTCTGCAGTCTCAGCCCTCAAAGTTTTGTTGCTCGCGCGAAGCTCGGCAGCCTCGATCGAACGAGTTGCCTGGGAAGACTGAGGCTGATCGGCGTAAATGACAGGGCCGAGGTTGCCGAGTCCAAGAACAGTACCGTCTGGACGTCTCCCTCCTGCTGCCTTAAGAAAAGCTGACTCGGTATCCTCCTGTGTCGGTAGGGTATCGGAGCTCGGTAAGTGATCAGCGAGAATCACTTCGTAACGAGCTTGAAAAAAAAACAAATCATTTCATTAACTAATATACTAATAATCAATAAATTTGAAAAAGAATAAATAATAATTAACACTTACCGCTTTCTCTCTCACCCTATCGTCTACAAAAGTCTGTGTATCTCCACCTTTGGTGTGGAGACGGATAAACATCTTAGCAGCATGAACCGGAAGACCCAATTTTTGCTTCTGAAAATGTTAAAAATAATTAACGAATAATGAATAACTTACAAAAATAAAGTAAAAGTTAATTAATACAGAAAATAACTTACGAGTTGTTTCTTGTGCTCGTATGTGGAGCGTGACCCTCCAGTGTGCTTCGACAAGTTGTCGTTCCGGTTGGCGCTATTGATCGTCGAAATACGCTGGGCATCCTGCGTCTGAGTACGCGCCAAGAACTCCGCCATGTCCTCCGCAGAAATGTGGGCCTGTCATTTATCGACAGAGGCGTGGTGAATATTGTAGCCAGTGTCCCTGTACCGAATGCCTCCCTGATGATGCCAGGGAGCGTATATGACCTCGTCAGTCAGCTCCTCTAGAATATCAAAATATTGCTGAAAAAAATTAACTGTCAGTTTTCAAAATATTATATATATATATATATATATATATATATAATTAAATATAATATTTTGAATATGTTTACCTTCCATGCCTCAAACATCCGAAACTTGTGCACAGTAGAGACGCTCTGCCAACGAGGATGTCCCCGTACAGAAAACATCTTCAATACCTCCGTAAATCTCCTCGAAACCTCCTGTGATGGATGTAACCTATTGAAATGAAAAGGAAACATTGAAAAGTTAGAATTTGTAAATAATAAATAATTAATGAAATAAGAATACAAACTAAACAAAACTTACTGGCCGCCCTCGAACGACAGGTGAAGCCTACCGGAAATAGACATTTGCATGGGCTTCTGCGCCGGGTCGATAGCCTCGTCCTAAACGATCGTGTTAGGGGTATCCCCGAGACGGACATCATCCTCCTCACTGGGGGACTGACTCCCTGAACTGCTGGCACCGGGTGTGCCAGAAGGTGCTGGAGGGCGTCTACGGGGAGGCATGACCTACAATACAATAATTAAGTAATTAAAATTCTAACCTATAAAATATATTAATTTCAAAACTAAAGTAACTAATTAACATATAATTAAATGAAAACATACATACACTTTTCAAACTAAATTAACTAATTAACATATACTTAATTAAAACTAACTAAATACATATAATTAAATGAAAACATACATACTAATTTCAAACTAAATTAACTAATTAACATATAATTAATTAAAACATACATACACATTTCAAACTAAATTAACATATAATTAATTAAAACTAACTAAATACATATAATTAAATGAAAACGTACATAATAATTTCAAACTAAATTAACTAATTAACATATAATTAATAAAAACATAACTAATTACATAAAACTAAATACATTTACATACATTATCTAAATTACACAAAATTAAATTAAAATCAACTAATTTTAAACTAAATTAACTAATAACATGCTAATTAGAAATTTTAAACTAATTACATAAAAGCAAATATTAAATTTGAAGAAACTTACTCGGATTCGTTCCAATGATTGAGGTTTTTGAGAAAGGGAAAGGGTTTTCAGAGAAATGGGAAGGAATTGGCTGAGAGAATCGAAGAAGGGAGAATTTTGTTTGAAAGGAAAAGAAGAAAAACGGAGGAAGGATGGTGAAAATGGAAGAAACGGTTCTGTTTTAAAAGAGATTTAACGACATCTTTCGTCGTTAATCACTTAAAAACGCGTCGCGCTTGTTTTTGTAACGACGGAATACCTCGTTCTAGCTATGCAGTTTGTCATCTACGTTCTTATGACGATGAACAACATGACGCAATTCATCGCTGATATTTATATACACGACGAATTTCGTCGCTCACGACAATTTTCAAATAAAGTGAAAGTGACTATTCATATTCATGGGCGACGAATTGCATCGCCCATTCGCGCCACAATTTTCGTGAATTTTTTGATCTTCGCACCTTATTAATTACATGTAACGACGAAATCGGTCGACCCTGAATTTGAACAGTTTCCCATAAACTATCCGTTTGATTTACTTACGATGCATTCTGTCGTTAATGTTCAATGTATATCTGAACTTAACGACCCATGACATCGTTATATTCAATGTATATCTGAACGTAACGACGTATGACATCGTTATTTTCAATGTATATCTGAAGATAACGATGCCTTCCGTCGTTAGTATCATTCCTATACTTAGAAAAAATTCATCCCATCATTGTGTTCTGTGAGGTTTTACGACGCATGGCATCGTTATTTTCAATGTATATCTGAATATAACGATGCCTTCCGTCGTTAGTATCATTCCTATACTTAGAAAAAATTCATCCCATCATTGTGTTCTGTGAGGTTTTATGACGCATGGCATCATTATTTTCAATGTATATCTGAATATAACGATGCCTTCCGTCGTTAATATTTGTATTTTTTTTTGAATTATTTCCCCTGTTACACATAGATACTTCAATTATCGTAATCAGAATCATTCATCTTTGTTGAATCAATGTTGTCTTCTTCAGTGTCTTCTTCGTTTGTTTCATCTGGAGAAGAATCTTTGTCATTTTCAGGTGGAACATAGACATTCCCTTCATCAAAAAGTGTGTCTGATGCGTCATTCAACGGACTCGCAGTGTCAGAATTAATACCTTCATCGATTTCACGATTTTGCACTTCATCCTCCTAGAATGCAACGTAGTTCTCACTATTTTTATCAGGGAGGCTGTCATCTATTATCATCAGTCTTACTTTACAGACAACTAACCAATCAGATAAATCTCGACGGTGAGCAGGATAGTTTAAGTAGTAAACCTGAATTGCTTGTTGTGCCAAAACAAAACGATCCTGGGTGTGCATGTGTTTTCTCCGGTTCACCTCAACAATTTTAAGATCGATATTATTGCGAACTCAACCTCGTCGCGTTGTTTCAAACCATGTGCAGTTAAATGATTGTATGTTTAAGACTCGGACCTGCAAATTGAAGCTCAATAATCTCATCAATGATTTCATAGAAATCTTCTGCATTGTTCCCGAACACTTGACCCTTTATACATACGCCACTGTTGTTTGTTGCCTGGTTCACTGAATGAGCTTTTGTTTGAAATCTGTAACCTTGCACTAGATAACCGGTGTAAGATCTTGCAATTCTAGATGGACCTGTTGCGATCCATATTATATGTTGATCAGCGATCGGAATTGTGGGATTGTCAACGTAATTGTAAAACCAGGAACGAAAATGTTTATCGATGATGTTCCCTTCTTCTGATTCAGTAATACCGGGATGCGATGGTCGTACACATGAATTCACAAATAATCTACATGAAATGTATTAATGTGAAAATTTAAACAAAATTGTTCATGTTAAATAAAACAAAACTCCATGAATTAGAAAAACTTACTCAATATATGGCTCTACTTCCGCACAGTTACATAATAAGTAAGTCTGGACGACATGGTACTTCTCATCACTTAAGTTTCTCCTCATAGATTTGCCTAAACCTTTGCCTGGTATGATAAACATATCAAAGTCGTTCAAGTCTACACCTTCTGGAAGAGTGTCAACCACGTTACGGTTCACTGGACGAAAGTGGTCGGAGATATGTTGGTCGAAGTAATACGAACAGAACGTAGTTGTCTCGTGTACCAGGTACGCATTACAAATCGATCCTTCCACTCGTGCTTTATTTCCAACAGTTTTCTTCAATCTATGCAAATATCTAGAATTCGTGCAGTAAAATAAATCTAAAATTTATCATCATGTGTATTTAAATATACTAACAAAGGCAATTAACATAATAATATTTTACCTTTCAAACGGGTACATCCATCTGTATTGAACAGGGCCCCCAAGTAGTGCCTCATATGGTAGATGAACAGAAAGATGATCCATCGAATCGAAAAATCCGGGTGGAAACATTCGCTCCAGTTTGCATATTATAACTGGAATCTCTCGGTTTAATGATTCGATTGTCTCTCGTGTTAAATCTGCGCATGTCAAATCTCTGAAGAACACACTTAACTGCGCCAATGGTTCCCAATATTTCTGTTCGAGGAACGGTCTGAAAGCAACAGGCATCAATCGTTGCATAAAAACGTGACAATCGTGACTTTTCAATCCGAAAACAGTATGACTCTGCACGTTAATGCATCTCGAGAGATTAGAAATATAACCATCGGGGAACTTAATCGATCGCATCCATTCAAACAGTAATTTCTTCTTTTCTGTACTTAACATGTATTTGGCCTTGGCGTAGTGCCCATCTTCATCCGGCTCTAACTCGGGGCGACGACATATTTCTTGGATGTCATACCGTGCCTTCAGGTTGTCTTTCGCTTATTTGGCACATTTAAAACTGTATTGAAGACATTGTCGAACACGTTCTTTTCGATGTGCATTACGTCCAAGTTGTGCCTGATTAGTAAATCTCCCCAATACGATAAATCCCAAAATATACTTCGTTTCTTCCATCCACTGTTTTTACCAGCGGCCTTGTTTGCAACCTCAGCAACTATTTCAGTAATTTTTTTCATGCCAATAGAATCTAACCCGTGTAATATTTCGATTCCGCTATAAACTCGGGGCGGCCCTTGGTTATGTGCATTACAACCCTTATACCAATCTGTCTTGTTTGATCGAAACAAATGGTCGCTCCGTAAAAATATTCTATGACAATCAAACCAACACGTTTTCCGTCCATGTTTCAAAGAGAAAGCTCCAGTGTCAATCATGCAATGAGGACAAGCAAACTTTCCGGATGTGCTCCAACCTACGATAAGTTTAAATTAATTATACATAGTATTATGCAATGAAAATAATTTATAATTAATAAGTTATCGTGCTTACCAGATAACATTGAATATCCCGGAAAGTCACTTATCGTCCAAATTACTGCGGCTTTCATACAGAAATTTTGTTTTCTCGATACATCGTAAGTCAACGCTCCATTATTCCACAAATTAGTCAGCTCAACAATAAGAGGTTGGAGGTAGATATCTAACCTTTGTTTTGGACTCTTTGGACCCGGTACCATAACCGTTAAGAATATCACATGATCTTTCATACACATCGATGGAGGGAGATTATAAGGTGTCAACATAACAGGCCATACAGAGTATTGTGCACCAGAAGCGCCGTACGGGTTAAAACCGTCAAAACATAACCCCAATCTCACATTTCTAATCTCACTTGCAAATTCTGGATGACAACGATCCAAATGCTTCTACGCGTCAGCATCAGATGGATGTTTCATATGACCATCCTCTTGCGAATGCTCGTAATGCCATCTCATATGAGATGCCGTGACTTTCGATGCATACAGTCGTTGAAGTCGAGGAGTGATCGGTAAATAAAACATACGAGTATGTGGAATGAGAATGCGTTTACCTTGTTTATATCTCAGATGGAAACAGAATTTACAATTATGGAGACTCGAATCTCCATCACCCCAGAATATCATGCATCCGTTCGGGCAACAATCAATCTTCTCAACAGGCAACCCGAGACCCTTCACTAATTTTTTCGTGTCGTATAAACTTTCTGGCAGCGTGTTGTTCGCAGGAGCGCAACGATGAAACCATTGTGCAATCGAATTAAAACCTCTCTCTGGAATATGATATGTCGATTTTATATTTAGAAGCTCTGTAGCTGCAGCTAGTTGACTGACATCACAACCCGGGTATAACGGCATACTTGCTGATTCGAGCATATGGTACATTCGTTGCGCTTTTGGATTCATTTCCTCCTCCTGCTCCTCTAGAATAGTTTGATTATCGTCTTGAGTATGATTAAACGTACCTTCGTATATCATATGCTGCATTTGTCCATACTCTTGCTGTCTTTCATCACGATCTTTTTCCAAATTCAGTATAGCATTTGAGCTGCTTCCTTGGTACAACACGGCTCGCTCCAACGCCGCATTATATTGATCGTCAGATTCCCCTTGATAAACCCACTTGAAATAATTCTCCACAAACCCACGACTATACAGGTGTTTCTTCACATCAAATGAAGAATATAACTTATTATTTTTACATTTTCTGCACGGACATCGTATCATTTTTCCATTACGATCAAAATCCTCTGTACTTTCACAAAACTCAACGAGTTCTTCAACTCCTGCTACGAACTCATCGTTCAAATAGCCTTCTAAGAGACGAACATACATCCATTCATGCTTTTTTTTGCAGTAGAAAAAAAAACGAAAAGAAATAACAAAATGTTTCTGATGATGAGTTCTTTGCATTCCTGAGGCATATATATACTGTGAGCTAACGACGAAATCCGTCGTTAATATCTTAAATAACGATCGATTTCGTCGTTGAAATGACGGGAAACATTCCCTCCATAACGTGGGGCGACACAATCGGTCGTCCGTTTGCGCGGGAATGTTTCGCGCCATCGTATACGACGCACTGCATCGTTCCCTATTAACGCTGGAATTTTGGGCGCCATTATTAGCGACGCCAAGCATAGTTAATACCAAATTATTTTTTCCATTAAATATATTCGATTAATTAGGTTGAATTAGGATTTATTGGCCTAGGGTTTTCTTTCCTAGAAATTTTGTAAACCCTTCATTGGGTATAGGAAAATTTTGTAATCTTTTTAGTCATATGGGATATCGATCGAAACGATGGAGGAAAGAAAAGATGAACTAAATCCCTGCCGATACCGCGAGCTGCAGGTGGTGAAGACCCGCTGCGGCGGCAGCCGCCGCCGCGAGTCTCTGCGGCAAGCCACTGCCGCGGCTGTAGCAGGTGCAACGGAAAAAAAAAAAAAAAAAAAAGAAGGGAGGGGCGACGGCGCCTAGGGTTAAAACCCTTGGTGCCTCCCTTCGGTTTTCGTTTTTCTGGAGATCCTGGAGATGTTCGTGATGAAGATTATTTCTATATTAGATATAGGTTTAATTTTCATATATTTGGCCAATAGTATCCCAACCAAAATTGCTTATTTATTTATTATATATGTGATATATATAAATATTAATTATTCATGCATAATGTATGCCATAAATAATTATTCCCATCATAAATGCATAAATGTCATGATCATGCATCATTAATAGAGATTATTGATATTATGCTCATGCCTTGTATAAATATAATTGTTATATTTATTGTGCTAGAATTTTAATTAAGGGGTTAATTAGTAATTACTAGCAGCATGTTTTAGGTTTTAATTAAAATGGTCTAAAAGAGTTTAGCAACCAATATTTTAATTAATTGTTTAGTTTTAAATAGGATTTGAAACTAAAACCTAAAAGATGAGGTGTCACTATTTTTAATTAAGGAGTTAATTAAAAATTAATGAAGTTGAGTTTATTAATTTAAATATAACTCTAGCGAGAAAGCTCGGCCCAAGATAAGAGGTTATTTAATCATTCCATTAACACAGGACCCCTCTAACTGGGAGCGATCTGGGAGTCATATTTTATTAATAATTCTCTTCATTGAGGCGGTGCATAATGTGTTAGGATTAATATTAATCACTTGGCTTTCACATTAAAATCAATCTAACCAATCTATAAGAGCTATTATAAGTTAGATTGAACTTACATATTAAAGGTAGCCTAGGTATATCTAAGTTAAAAGCCTTAGCTAGCTATATTGAGTGGGAGAAGGACAAGTGACAACATGTCATGCGGTCTCCAAGTTGGAATCAATGTGTGAGATTCATATAGGGCTTCTGTGGTGTTGGTAACTCTTCACTCATTCCCTCCGGAAAGTAACCGTATGAATCAATACCCGGGTGATTCTCTTTGGGATAGGATTTTTTAAAGCTCTTGATGTTTGACTCTCCCTTCGGTGACACTCATCAAGATAACTTTAAGCGATCTAAAACTTGGGTTACACTCAAAGGGATCCATTTAGAAAGATACTTAAGACTCTTGATGTTTGACTCTCCCTTCGGTGACACTCATCAAGAATAATATTTAAGTGATCTAGATGTTTCGCCTGACCAAAAAATGGTAACTAATAGAACTGTAGGATATGAGATACCCTGGGGATGTTCATTAGTTGAGAGGAGTCTCATTTTAGTGGGAGGGAACCTTGACCTGCCTACGTAGGCATTGTTCCTGTTTCACTAATATACCATGGCATTGAAATTGTGTTTTAAGGTTTTAGAATTTCATTTAATGTGCATTCATGCATCACGTTTAATAGATGCCAAAAGTATGAATGAATGGATATGTAAAATTGTATTACTAAGCATGTGTTTATTTATTTATCAGCAATATGTCGAATAAAAATTTCTTGACTTGGAAAAACAAACCTACAATGAATGATGAGAATTATGACACTTGGGAATCAGAGCTATTTGATATTCTGGTCAATGAGCACGTTCATTTTGTTCTTTACACTGATTGTCCTGAGGGTCCAAACCCAGTTCTTCGAGGCGTGTGGGATCCATATGAGAGATGGATCCAGAGCGATGAAATAGCTCAGATGTACATTCTAGAAAGACTTTCTTTCCACATGTACAGGATGGTAGAATTGGCTGCCACCGCACGAGAGATGATAAACATCATCTAGGACACTCGAGAGAACCCTCAATATAAGTTTACTGTGCTGAAGTATGCAAGGAAAAGAAGAGCTTACGTACTAGTAAATATGATTTACTTAGTGACATTATGAGATAATGAGGATATGATCCTATTGAATTTACAGAAATTCAATTCACTAACTCAACTTCTTTTTGCAGACAGACGAATTTTCGAAAGTTCGTGAATTCAGCTCAGAGGATAATTTCAAAAGGAGAAAGATTGAAATCAATAATGGTAGATATGACTTACTGTTCTTTGTTTTCAGTGATGAATTATGAGATAATTCTAAATCATAATCTTTTCTTTTGCAGTGGAAGAATGGAAAGGAAATAGAGATTTCATGAAGTCCGCGCTCTGGAGCTTGAAGAAGCTTTTCTAGTCCATTAATGAACCATTGATAGGATCTATGTCATAGAAACTATTTTAGTAACTTGTTGTTACTTTCTAATTATGTTTGAGAAACATATGATTATTTTATTAAGAATAAAATAAGTATTGGTTCATTTATAAAGTTGTTGATTATCTTTAAATAAAATGTTTATTTTTCCTGAACACAGTTTATTATGTTCCTGGTTTAAGCCGGGACATAGTTTCTTTGGGTTGTAGTCGTAAACAACATTATACCGTGGATTTCGGTATTAATAAAGTTGATATTTTTAAAGATGGAAACTTTATTTGTTCAGGAATAGAAGATAACAATTTATATATACTAACACCGTTAGTATGTGCAACACTTTATAATACTGAGTTGTTCCAGACTGCAGAGTCTAGAACTAATAAAGGTAGAATTTCTAAAGATGAGACCCTTCTATGGCATCTAAGGCTTGGCCATATTAACCTCAATAGAATTCAAAGACTGGTTAAAAGTGGACCTCTAAGTAACTTAGAGCTTGGTACACTCCCAGTATGTGAATCCTGTATAGAAGGTAAAATAACCAAGCGTCCTTTTTCAGCTAAAAGAAATAGAGCCACAGAACCACTAGAGCTTATCCATTCAGACCTTTGTGGTCCGATGAATGTAAAAGCTAGAGGTGGATATGAGTGCTATGTGTCTTTTATAGACGACTACTCAAGGTATAGGTACATTTACCTGTTGCAATTCAAGTTTGAAACTCTTGAGAAATTGAAGGAGTTTAAAGCTGAAGTTGAAAACCAACTTGGTAAATCTATCAAGACACTTCAATCAGATCGTGGTGGGGAGTATATGGACTATGAGTTCAAAGACTACTTGATAGAAAATGGGATTACATCCCAACTTTCAGCACCTGGTATATCTCAGTAGAATGGTGTAGCTGAAAGAAGAAATAGAACCTTACTCGAAATGACGAGATCAATGATGAGCTATTCATCATTACCAGAATCTTTCTGGGGTTACGCATTGGAGACTGCGTTATACATCCTAAATAGGGTACCTTCTAAAAGTGTTTTAGAAACGCCTATTGAGTTATGGTCGGGACGTAAAGTAAGCTTGCGTCACTTCCGAGTATGGGAATGTCCAGCACACGTGCTGAAAACGAACCCTAAGAAATTAGAATCACGGTCTAAGGTATGTTTCTTCGTAGGCTACCCTAAAGAGACACGTGGTGGGTTGTTTTATAGTACTGAAGAGAATAAAGTATTTGTGTCAACAAATGCTAAATATTATTAATTGTACATTATTAATTATTTAAATATTGAGCATATTTAAATGGTAATTAATAATTTGAAATTAATTGGTAATTATTAATTGTTTAAATAATTAATTTTATTTAAATGGAAATTAATAATTAAATTAATATTATTTATTAATAATAAAATATTATCAATTAAAATATTTATTATTGATTGTTTAAATAATGAATATTATTTAAATGGAAATTAATAATTAAATATCATCTGATAATATTTAGTTGGGAGAAAATATTAATATTATTAATTGTTTAAATAAAGTATTTTATTTAAACAGTAATTAATAAATAAATTAATTAAGTTGGACTTATTAATTTAAGAGATAGTTTCTAGCCCAATTGGATTAACAAACCCAATTGAGATTAGCCCAAATAATTAATTAAATTTATTTATTATTTAATATAGTATTTTCGGCTATATCATTTTATTTGAGATAATTGTTTGAATTATATCCTAAAATAATTACATAGATTTATTTACCCAAGATGAAATCAAATACAAGAAAAATAAAATATTCTCTTAATTATCTAAGGTAGTTTCGAAAATACTAAGATAAAGGAAAGAGAAAAAAAATTTCTTTTGTATTTATCTCTATGGAATATCCTAATGTGATTAGATTTTCCATTAGTCTATAAATAGAAGGCTTGAGTCATTTATAAATTACACAACTCAATTCTTATAAATTGAAATTCTCTCTTACTCTTCTCCCCTAGTCCTTTCTGATTTTCCTTACATTTTTAGGAAGAAAAATATTTTTCTTCTTCCTAATTTCTTCTAAGGTTCGATCCCACAATCGGGTTTCGCTTGATCGATCGGGATATAACATAGAAGATCTGGTGTGCTGAGGATTGATGCTGTAAATAAACCTTCAACCAATTCTCCATTTATTACTCAATGTAAGTAAAAGGCCTTTAATTTTCAAAAATTAAGCATGAATTTACATGTTCTTCATGTTTCTATCACGTATTGCATGATATTAATAGATCGTTAATTAAATTTTAATTAGTTTACTAAATGAAATTCCGCTAATTTAGTAAAGTAGCCCATTCAATTTCTACGGGTCTACTTGATGATGATGTATTTTTTAGTCACTTTGGAAATAAGCAGTGGAAACTCACTAGAGGCTCAATGGTGCTTGTAAAAGGTAAGAAAACTTTTACACTTTATGTTGCGACGGTAAATCTTGTAAGAAGGTTGGTAAATGCAGTAGAAGATGAATTTGCCGTGGAGTTGTGGCATAAGCGACTCGGTCACATGAGTCAGAAAGGACTAGATAATATGGCAAAGAAAAGTCTTATAGCACAAACTAAAGATACGTCTCTAAAAGCTTGTGCTCATTGTTTATCTGGTAAACAATATATAATATCTTTCAATACCCTTTCATCTAGAAGTTCTAATGTGCTGGATTTGGTATACCTGATGTTTGTGGTCTTATGAGAGTGAAATCTCTAGGTGGTGCTTCATACTTTGTTACGTTTATTGATGAACCTTCTAGTAAGGTGTAGGTTCAAACTTTAAAATCTTAAGATCAAGTCTTATATGTGTTCAAAGAGTTTTATGTCAAGGTAGAGAGGGAAACAAGGAGACAACTGAAATGTATCAGATTAGATAATGGCGATGAGTCCAAGGGTCCGTTTGATCAGTACTGTAAAAAGTATTACATTAGACATCAAATGATAGTGCCAAAGACTCCTCAGTATAATGGTGTGACTGAAAGAATAAATCGCATTATTATGGAAAAAGCCAAGTGTATGTTGTCAAATGAAAAGCTGTCAGTATGTTTATGGGGTGAAGGAGTGAGAATGTTAGTGGACTTGATTAACATCTCTCCTACAACGTCTTTGAATTGTGACATGCCACATAAGTTCTTGACTGGTAAGTATTCTTCTTATGATTATCTAAAAGTCTTTGGGTGTAAAGCTTTTGTTCATGTTCCCAAAGATGAGCGGTCAAAGCTTGATAGTAAGACCAGACAGTGCATCTCATGGGCTATGGATAATGATGAGTTTGACTATCGCTTATTGGATCTAGTGGAAAAGAAGTTGTTCAGAAGTCGAGATGTAGTATTCCTTAAGGATCAAAAAATTGAAGATATTGAAACAATGAAGAAAGGAAAGTCTGATTTAGGTGAACTGATTGCATGGATCCTCATTCTTCAAATATGGAAGATAATACTACAGTGAATAATGCACCTGCTGATAATGTTTATGAGTCAATACCACAAAATGAGTTACCATTTGCAGAGCCACCACAAAATGGTCAGGAGATCTAACAGAGAACACCAACTTTCTACATTGTACTTTCCAGATGAGTATTTATTACTAATTGATGGGGTAGAGCCAGAGACCTATGAAGAAGTAATGATTGATAGTGAGAAAGAAAAGTGGTTGAAAGTAATGGAAGATGAGATGAAATCATTGCATGATAATCACACTTATGAACTAGTGAAGTTGCATAAGGGAAAGATAACACTCAAGAACAAATGGGTCTTCAGATTGAAGGCAAATAAAAACATCTCACAACGGAGGTATAAAGCAAAGCTGGTTGTGAAAGGGTTCAGTCAGAAAAAAGAGTGTAGACTTTGAAGAGATTTTCTCACCAATGGTAAAAATGTCTTCAATCAGAGTTGTGCTCAGTTTGACGGCTACTTTGAACTTAAAAGTTGAATAGCTTGATGTGAAAACTGCATTTCTTCATAGTGATTTGGAGGAAGAGATATATATGGATCAGCCTGTAGGGTTCCATGTTAAAGGAAAAGAAGACTTGGTTTGCAAATTACAAAAGAATTTGTATGGGCTAAAGCATGCACCGAGGCAATGGTACAAGAAGTTTGACTTTTCATGGGGGAGCATGGGTATAAAAAGACAATTTCTGATCATTGCGTATTCGTCAAGAAGTTTTTAGATGGTAATTTCATCATTCTCCTACTTTATATAGACGACATACTAATTGTTGGTGCTGATAGTAACAAGATTAGTGAACTAAAGGATGAATTAAAAAAATCTTTCGCTATGAAGGATTTGGGGCCAACAAAGCATATTCTTGGCATGAGGATTACGCGTAATAGAAAAACTAACAAGTTGTGATTATCACAAGAAAAATACATTGAAAAAGTACTTGAGAGGTTCCGTATGGATAAACCCAAGTCGGTTCGTGCTCCGTTAGACAGTCATTTCAAGCTCAGTTCTAAGCAGTATCCTTCAACTGAAAAGGAGAAAGCATATATGAATATAATTCTTTTACTCCTCAGTCGTTGGCACTTTAATATATGCAATGGTTTGCACCAGTCCAGATATAGCTCACGTCGTTGGAGTTAGCAGATTTCTCTCTAATCCAGGTAGAGAACATTGGGATGCAGTGAAATGAATACTCAGATATCTCAGAGGTACTTCCAGTGTATGTTTATACTTCGGGAATGATAAGCCAGTGCTTAATGGGTTCACATGTTGACATTCAAAGTCAATTAGTCTTATTTCTTATTTTGATGATAACAAACATGTTTTTGTTATTAATCAATTTTCTATGTTTTGATAGTTTATGTTGTAGAGAAAATTATAATGAGTCCAACCCAATTGGAATCGACTCAATCGGACTTCAAACGAGCAAAATATTGAATTTAGAAGATTGGAATTAAATTTAATTAATTTGTTCGGATCGTATGCGGCAAGTTCATCATTATGATTATGAGCTACATATCTCATGCATCGTATTAGATTACTTTTGAAATGGAAAGTGAAGATAAATTCAAATTTATGAATTAAAGAAAAGGAAA
Source organism: Gynostemma pentaphyllum (assembly GCA_028015215.1). Lineage (NCBI taxonomy): Eukaryota > Viridiplantae > Streptophyta > Magnoliopsida > Cucurbitales > Cucurbitaceae > Gynostemma > Gynostemma pentaphyllum. The sequence goes on from CM051354.1 coordinate 15,646,397, forward strand.
GAAATCAAATTTTATTATAGTCATTCAATCGCCAAGGTCTTCTCATCCAACGGTCTGCATTTATTGAAGATAAAATTAATTTAAAAAGAAAAGGAAATTGGTTTTTTATCCGTTGGACGCGCTTACATCATGTCATCGTATTCTCATGCGTTAGACGTTCATCAAAAGTCCACATCTTTAGTTCATCTCCTCCGTTCGTTAAATCCATTCCGGCAGTGAATACGGCGAGTAGATGATTTTCGTAGTCACGCGATTGGGCTTTGTCCTAAGCTTCATAAAGTCAAATTTTCTTTTTCTGACGTGTGGTTCCCAACACCTTTTGGTCAGCCATTCTCTATGCAACACGTGGCCTGCTTGTCTCCTAAAGCAATAATTGCTATATGGGAGTTACGAACTTGCCCCTACTTTATTTTGGACTCACATGAAAGTATGATAGTGTCTTGGTCTTTTGATATTTAATTTAATTTCAGAATTATTTAATTAATTCGAACATCAATTTTTTAGTGCTCTTTCTTCTCCATGCACCAAAACTTGAAGACTTTTTAATGGAAGATGAAGTTTCATGCATGGATGGTAATGATGGAAATTAAAACGGTAATAACTTTATTACCTACTTATATGGACGAAAATGGAAGGATATGAGGCAAGAAATAGAGGATAAATTACAGATTTATTGAGATCTTGAGTTTTTCATTTTTCCACCAATTTTTTGAGCTATATGTGAGCTTGTGTATTTTTAGCCAATCTTAAGGGCTAATTTATCGAGAGTAATTCTCTCTATTTGTGAGATATAAATTTATAATATTTATCATTTGAGAGGATTTACTATTGTAAAGGTTTACTCTTGAACCTCATCTAAAAGAGTGTTGTACGGTTGTCCTTGCTCCGGGATTGACCTTGCTCCCGCGAAACGGATTGAGTTGCACTTGCTCTTGCAAAAAGTGTTGAATACAAATTCTCGAGAGGCGCTCGGGGAGTGGACTACGTCGTGTTTTTGGCCGAACCACTATAAAATTTGGTGTCACATTTTCTAACCCTTACTCCTTTTTTTGTTGCTTCATTGATTCGTTGTTATAATTTATCGAAGTATATTTAAATGGTTAGAAGTTAATTGTGATAAAATATTTCCTATCATTATATCATTTTGACTTACTTTGTTAAAGAGAATTTTAATATAAATTTCTTATAATTTGGTTGAGCTTAAAAAGTCTAATTAATTTATTAATTAGAAACCTTAATTTTTGAATTGATTAAAAAAAAGTTTTATAAAATTACTGAAAACCCTATTCAACCCCTTCTAGGGTTGCCTTAGATCCTAACATCACAGATGCAGACATGGTAGGTGATGTTGATTCGAGAAAATCACATCGGGTTATCTGATTACTTTTGCAGGTAGAGCTGTTTCATGACAATCGAGGCTACAGAAGTGTGTTGCTCTTTCGACAACTGATGCTGAGTTTATAGGAGCTACTAAAGCTTGCAAAAAAATGTTGTGGATGAAGAAATTCTTTCAGAGTTTGGGTTTGAACAACATAAATATGTGTTACATTGTGACAGTCAGAGTGCTATGGATCTCAGTAAGAATCCTACATTGTCCACTAGATAGAGATAGTGGAAGTTTCGGACCGGTTCTGTGGTTTTTTACTCTCACATTGAGGGGTTTTTCCACATAAATTTTTGTGTTCTTATTTTTCTACTTTGCGTATTATTTATTATCTACTTATTGTTCATCGACTACATACATTAACAATCCCAACATATATACAATGGTAAATAACAATATCAAATTCAATAACCACCTATTAATTAAACCCAATTAATAGGTAAAATACAACTAAATATGAAAACCAATTTAAAAAACATAATGATTATAATGTTGGAGTACAGATAAAATCCTACATCAGTTAGAAGAAAGGATGATGATAGGTATATAAGGAAAGAGACACATCTCCACTGGTATGAGGTTATTTGGGTGAAACCAAAAGCAATGTCATGTGCGAGTCTTAACCCAAAGTGGACAAGTATCATATCAATGTAAAGATTGTAGATACTCGTTATCCTTTATTATAACATTTAAATCAGGTTGAAACGGTATAAGCATCATAAATCATTATATAATAATGACATTAATAATATTAATACAAGAATAATATTATTAAAAATCAGAATGAATACTAAAAATCAGAAAACCAAATAAACAAATTTAAGAGAGATTCTTTTGTGTTTGTTCCATTTTATAACTCACAACTAATGACCTATTATATATAAGAAACCTCAAGTTTATCTCTCTTCCTAATATGAGACCTAAGATCCCATTGAAAGAGAAAGATATCAAATATATTAAGCTTTTCTTTTTAATACATCATATGAATTATTAGATATGTATGTATATCATAGTTGAGAATTGTTTAATCGTTTTTCTCTCAAGAAGAAATAAAACATAATTATCAACGTAAATTTTAGATATACTAGTAGAACTAATGTGCGGTGCCCATAGTTACTATACATTGTTTTTGCTGGGGTTGCCCTAAATCTTATGTAATCCAATTAAACTATAAATAAATAAAAGAATTATTAATTAGTAATATTTACATTGTCATTTATTATTGTTTAATATATGTAATCCATCATAAGATTAAGACTTACTAATGATAACTTAAAGTGAGTATGTGATGCGGGAAAATTCACTTAAGATGTAACTCAAATAATCTGTGGTATATGAAATAAGGCTGGGTGCCTTATTTCTGGTAACACCACTAACACGACCTACTTGTGAATTAGCATAAGTGATCTCATCTGGATCGCTCATGTAGAGACATGTGAGTGGGGGTGTTGCTGCAATAGAGATTGTAGTAGACTGGACTAAGATATACTTACTGTCTTCTGGTAAAGCCGTTACAGAAAGACACTTCGTATATCAATCGGTTGATCATGTACAATTGATCTTAATCCTGAGTGGATAATGAACTCCTTTTCGCAAGAGACAAACCTTTGATTTGCATAGGTGAGAGTGACTCGATATAATTCGCTCAATATGCCTCCCACTTTGGGGATTGCATCTTGCTTATAGCTGGAAACGTAATTACACAAGATTAGAATTCACTCTTTTCCATATAGGAAAATAGATAAGTAGTTCCTTTATGGACTAATTCGGTGCTTGAACAGCGGGGCACCAATAATCCTCTGATCAAGGAAAAAGCAAAGATGCATAATGGAGATTATGTAAGGTTGTTCATTAAAGAATTAGTTGGGCTTAAGGAACAAGATGTGTCATATAGGTTAATACGGCAAAATTACCTAGCCATGGATATGAACTACTTGTGAAGGATCAAAGTGTAGTTAATGATTTTAGCCAATGGACACAACTATGTCTATAGTACTACGAGTGCAACTCTAGATATTTTGTGGAGTTATCTAGGAGTTAATGAATAAGAATTAATTGATTAAAGGAGTTTGATCAATGTAATTCTATATCATCGGAGCTTAGTCCTATAGGTTTATTAAGTCCTCCGAGCTATCACATGTAATTGATAACGTGATTAATATAATTAATCACCTTAGAAATTGAAGAAAATAAATAGAAGAGACTATTTGATTAATTAAAAGAAATTAAATAGGAGAGTCTATTTAATTATTTATTAAATAGAAGTGTCAATTTAATTATATAATGGAAAGATTAAATAGAAAAGTCTATTTAATTAAATTAATTTTATAGTTGTCCAAAATTAATGAAGATTTAAATAGAGAAGTCTATTTAAATATCTAATTTGAGGTAGTCAAATTAAAGAGGAATTAAATAAATAAAAGGAGTTTTATTTATTTAAATATTTAATAGAATTGTTCTATTAAATAAAAAAGGGAAAATAAAATGCCCAATATTGTCATGGTGATGATGATGTGGGTGTGTGACCCATGGGTAGGGTCACACGCCACTTTGGTTTTCAATTAACCAAAATTATGCATTTTGTTTTATTTAAAAAATATATAATATCTTAATTTAAATTAATATGATTAATTTAAATGAGTAAGATATGGAATAATTAATTTAAATTAAAAAGGATTAATTTAAATTGTGATATGAGAATATCTTAACATGGAATAAGATATTATATCATTATTCAAAATATATTTTAAAAAGGTATTCAAAGATTTTCTAAGGCCTTAGTTTTCCTATAAATAGAAACATTGGGGTGACCCCAAAATACACAACTAAAAGAAGAGAAAAGGCTTAGAAAATTTCTCTCCCTCTCTCCCTCTTGCCGCCACTATAGTGGTATAGGGAAGAATTCCTTTTTCCAAGAAGGAAAAGTCCCCACGCACCTATTCTCTGTTGTGCATAGTGAGAAAGATTTTTTGGTGGTCCCAGGATCGTAACCAAGGAAGAAAAGGAATCGTCAAACACTTCTCGACAAGGGTTAGTATTATTTATTATACTTTTACTTTGGAATAATATTATACTGTAAAGAAAGATCCTTGGGACTTCCGCTTGATAACTCTTTAATAGAGGCCTCAATCCCATCAGTTTTTACATTATTGAAACAGTAATTCCAAAGCCAAACATACTCATTTATCCATTAGTTTCGTCCTGTCTTCCATTTTTACACCTGTAGATAAATTAAAAAAAAAAGGTAGTGCAAGAGCAAAAGAAAGTTAAAAAAATGCGTTAATAGTGTGGCAGTACATAACCATTAGTTTAATAATCAATATAATGTTCTTCTCTTGAGTATGAGAATTATGAAGGAATAAAACGAAAAGAAAATATGAATTCTTTTATATAAAATTCTTTAGTATATTACAAGTGAGCCTTTTTGTGAGAGAGAAATGAAGAGGTGTGAAAACCATTCGAATTGGAAGAGAAAATGAAATTTTCGAGAGAGAGAAATCAAAATAATTCCAATAGATATAAAAGAATTTAGAAGAGAAAAATCAAAACTTTGCTCGGATAAAAAAAGATGTGTCTATCATAAAAGATAAAAGAATTTCACAGCTTGAATCTCCGGCACAACAGTTATGAAACATCAACAATTCTCTGATTTTATCTTCATAGCAAAAATTTCACTAATTAGTTAAGTCCTTCCATCTGCTTTTTTTACTAATTGATTGATCTTCTATCTCGAAAAAAAAATGACTGCCTAACAAAAAATAAAAACAAACTATAGAAAATGAAATCCAAATATCAAATTGTAGCAACATAATTCAAATTATTACTTCGCCCAGTAAAATATGATCATATCATCTCATTGTTCAATCAAATCATAGTTGTGGCTTGGTAAAATATTAGTCACGGCACTAAAATTCCTAAAGAATTCTCCATTTCTCACGGTTGAACCCAATGAATTATCAAGTAAAATGGCTTAAATCCTAGAGAGACTAAACTTGAAAGTCAAGGTTCTTGATTAATAGTTTTCATGAAATGACATTTGTGAGATCATCAAACCATTGGACTCCCCAAAGTTGAAAGAAAAAGTATGGTGAAATAGAATTAAACAATGCACTCTCCAAGGTACAAAAGAGTCTAATGAAATAATTCTTAAAAAATGAAATTTTTTATATTAAAGATTATATTTTTTTTGTTTTGAAAAATTATGATAGCCTTAATTAAGGAGTTATCTATTGATTATGAAATATTGCAATCCTTATTCAAATATGCAAATGATGTTTAAAAAGTTTTAAGACTTATATAATAGTATTGAAAAATGCAATAATGATTAATTTGAATTACAAATGTATATGTAGACACCGATTTTCGTCCGATGTTATTTAAAATTCACAAGTTTTGAATATTTAAAATAAATTAAACAAGGAAAAATTGCTTTATTTAAATTTTGAAGTTTTCTCCTAAATTAGTTTTTTTTTAAGACTAAATTTAGTTTGATTGTAATATTGTCTACATTTATTTAAAATTTAATTTTTTATTTTTTATTTTTGAAATAATGAAATAGGAATTTTTTTTTTTAAAAAAAAAATCTTCTCCCTGCCATGGACGCCATTTTCTTCTTCTTCTTCCCCATTTTCAACCTACAAAATCTGGCAGAAGATCTTCTCCACCATTTATGCCTCATTTTTCTTCTTCTTCTCTTCAACCCATCCCCTCATTTTCAACCAAACAAATCTGTCAGTAGATCTCTTTACCATACCATAGCCATTTTTCTTCTTCCTCTTCTCCTTCCCATATCCACAATTTCAGCTGGTTAAATTTGAAAAAAACGTCACCTAATCCCTCGAAATTAGCTGATTCAATGGACTTTGAGTATCTCTCTCATACTTCCATGTTTTTTTTCCATCTATAAATAGGCTTGTTCTTCAAGAGGAAGAGAAGAAGAGAAAAAAGGTGAGGAGAAAAGAAAGCATTCGGAGTATCAATGGCAAGAAAAATGTCATTTTCGTTCATGTTTTTCCAAGTAATGTCTCTCTAAAAAATAGGCTTACTCTGTTTTTTTTTATGCCATTTCAAAACAAAAAAAAACTCATGTTTTTCCACATCAAAATTGCTGGAATACTTAGCTAAAATCGTCAGAAATTTACCCACTTTCGTTGCTCTCTTTGGGTATGAGTCTAAGTTGAAGAAATGATCCCAAAATAGCTGATATTGGTTCAGTTTTCGGTGGCTCTGTTTTTTTTCGTTTTTCTGGAAAAAGGAGGAGAGAAGAAGAAGCAAATCTGTCTATTTTAAAATCTGATTTCTGCTTCAGCGTCAGGTATTATTTATATATTTAGTTTACAACATTGATTAATACATATAGCGTTCAGCCCAGTGGTTTCCGTCCAGTTTTGCATCCCCCAGGCCGTGGTTCGAATCCCATAGGCGCCACTTTTGTCAATTTATTTTTACATTTACTGCCACAATATTGGTTTTTTATTAAATCTGTCAATATGTATGCATGTTCAAAGTTAGCTCAATGGCTGTGGGCTTTCCTTCCTTACTCTTGGGCCTGGGTTCAATCCTTGGCAAGGACAATTTTTTTTTCATTTTTAAAGGTTTTGTTTGTTAGTTATTTTTGTTTAGTAAAATTTTTATGGGGCAAAAATCAAAATAGCCACCTTTTGGTGTGCTTTTATCAAGATGGCACATTTTTTTAAAACTAATGAAAACAGCCACATGGTACACTGTTCATTCCAATTTTGCCCCTCCTGTATGCTGTGTATGTTCTGACATGTCTGACATCTCTGAATTTTTCTTTCCCAATGCATGAAAACAATTATTTTTATTATTTTCTCTTTCTAATTATTTTATAAAATTTGAAATTCATTTCCCCCCTCATTTATTATTTCTTTTATTTTTTTCTTTTTCTTTCCAATATCCATTTGTTTTTTTTTTAAATTTATTTTTGATTTATTATTTTGTTTCAGTATAATGCTATTTTGTTGGTATATTCCGTATATTTTCATTTTTTATATTTGATTTTAAGTGAATTCCGTACATTCTCTCCATTTTCCATATAATGTTTGTATATTTGGTATGTTGTCCTCCACTTTGCAATGAAATTTGAGGGAAAATGAAGATATACGTGATATACATAATATACATGTCGTTCTATCTGCAAATAAAAACAAAAATGTTAACAAACTTTAAAATCAATATATAATTTACACAATACTTAATATACAAAATATACTTATAGAGACATATAACAGTACACATACAAACTACTTAATATGGACGCATAAACGCTATTTTGTAAAACAGACAAGGATGCTATTGAGGCCTCATACGAATAATATACATGATATACTTGATATGAATACATAAACAGTACAACACATAACAATTTGGTATGGACATATAACAGTACAATACAAAAACAGACAGAGAATGATTATTAGGTCTCATATACATAATATACATGTCATTTGATCAGTATACTGCAAATCATTTCATATTATAGTTATTAGGCCCATATGCATAATATACATAATATACATGACATCTTAAAAGGTGAGTCATGTCATACTATGGTTATTATCCCTCATATGCATAATATACTTAATATAGACACATAATATTACCAAAACAAAAATTGATATGGACACATAATAGTACACTGCTAACATACAAGGATAACTATTAAGACATTGTATACATAATATACATTTATCAATCTCTTGTCATTTTCGTATATTGTATATATTAAAGAGTGTACATCTAGTAAACAATATAATTGACTAAAAAACAAACGGTTATGTATATTACGTATATTACAAAACTATACATTTAAAAAAACAAATATGATGAAAGATGATGTCCGTTAATCCTTTTGACACTTAAGTATATTACGTATATTACAAAATGTATGTTACGAATATTACAGACGAGAATTGATGTATATTACTTATATTAGGCCTCATATACATAATATACTTATATATGGACATATAATATTACAATACAAAACAAAAACTTGATATGGATACATAATATTACTCTGCAAACAGACAATGATGACTAATATGGTCTTGTATACATAATATACATTTATCAAATTGACAAGAAATGCGGAAACAAAAATCTGTATTTTGCGAATGTTATGTATATTACGTGTATTACATACTTTAATAAAACAGATATAATGTATATTACGTATATTACAGAAATATACATTTAAAAAAACAACTATGTTGAAAGAGGATCTGTTGATCATTTCGTCACTTATGTGTATTATGTATATTACAGTATATATATTATATAAACTGACAGACGTATATTACATATATTGCAGATAATATTTTACGAATATTACAATACAAAACAAATAATATATAATCTTGAAATTTAAGAGATAATGATGAAAAATTCAGAAAAAACTAAAAAAAAACCATTACCTTTTGTCAAAATCTTCAAGATCCGCAAGATGTAGATATATGTTTTTTCCAGATCTATGTTTTTCTTAGTCTATAACTACAATAAACGCATAGATCTGGAATTTATAAGGAGGAAATGGAGTAAAACGAAAAAAATCAAACTTTTTATTTCATGGTTTTTATCAGATCTATGCGTTTTACATAATCCACATTTAATAAAATCCAAACACATCAGAAAAAAAATGGAGGAAAAACAGTAAGACCAATTTTTTTTCCAGATCTATGTTTTTCTTGCTTAAGATCTTTAAGAAAAACATAGATCTGGAATTTATAGGAAAAAAATAGAAATGAATAAAAAAATCAAACATTTTTTGGTATGATTTTGTCAGATCTATGCATTTTATTCTTTAACAAAACATTTTTTTGAAGATTTATGAAGCAAAAAATGAAGAAAAATGATGTGGGAAAGAAGATGTTTCTGGAAAAAAAGAAGAGAAAAGAAAGAGAAAAAGATATCTGAGAGAAATGATGAGAGAAATGTGGGGGGAGAGAGATTGTGGTTAGAAAAAGAAAAAAAAGAAAAAAAAAAAAAGGAGAGGCTTACGTGAGAAGAAAAAAGAGAGAGAAATTTGTAAGAAATTAGATTTGATTTGACTAGAAGGGCAAAATTGTAACTTTAAGTATTTAGGTGGCTATCTACATAAATTTTAAAAAACATGGTTATTAGTTAAAAAGGGAGTGAAAAAAGTGTTATTTAAATAAATATCTCAATTTTTATATATCAATCTAATATTAATATAATTTATATTAGCATGCCATTTTTTATATCAAATTTCCTCATAGAGTATATCATTTTTAATTAGTTTGAGCTTTAACTTAATTTAATTTTTTTTTACTCTATTCAATTTTAATTTAATTATTATGTCGCATTTACATTTTTTGAGATTTCTTATATTTAAATCCAACACCATAACTTAAGTCAATCCTCTAAAATACTATACTAAAATTTTGTTTAAAACTTTTAAAATAAGAAGTTGGGAAGTTTTAGGATGCTAATTTTCCCATAAAAAAATGTTTTATTAAGGAGGAATTAAATGGATATTGAAAATTTTAGGATGCTAATTTTTCAAATCTTAAAAAAAAATCAAAATAAATATTCCTATCTTAAAACAATAAATAGATCCTTATTTAAAAACCAATAAAATTTAAAAATATTAATAAACTTCAAATTGACTAAATAACTCTTCCTTTATAATAAAAATTAAAAATTTAAGAAAACCTCTAGCCTTAGTAAGAATTCCATTTCCAATTTTGACAAAAATATTTTATAAAAACAAACGATGTTCTCTATAAAACACAAAACAATCCTCAAATTTAAAATGTTCTAAAGATGATTTTCAAAAATACCGACGATGGAGTTATAGGAGTTTTCAGAATGCTGATATCCTATTATTTCTTGAGGAATAAGAGTTTAATTAAGGGATGCCGAAATGGAACTCAAATAAAAAGTTTTCTTAATGGCTTTTACGCCACTCATACTAATTTGATTAAGCCTTCTAATGTTTAGGGTATTAATCAATGAATAATGAGACATTTAAAAATAAAATTTAAAAACATATTGTGTGTTCAAAACCAAAGGCTTTAACATAAAACATTAAAGATAAATAACAGTAATCGTTTTCAAAACGAACATAATAGGGTGCTAATACCTTCCCTATGTGTGAATAAACTTCCGAACCCATTTCAAAAGTTAGTAGACTATCCTTAATAAAATTCCTAGGTGACTAATCACACCTATCCTAAAAAAACAATGATTAGTGGCGACTCTTTTTCTTCTTCGAGTCGCGGGTACGTAGCGACAGTATACATAACTTTTTTACATTGACCTATTATCTCATCATTTTTTAAATATTAACTATAAATCTTTTTAATTTCAATATCATAAGTAGCATGAAAGACATAAAATAGATAATTAAATAGAAACATATCAATATACTCACCGTTCTTCCTGTAAAATATTGAAGAAGAATACATGAAATAGCTGTGCCTGAAATTGATAGAGATACACGGCCAATCAAACTCAAAGTTAAGTGGGTTATGAAGATTTAGCTCTGACTTTTCCCGTAATGGGAATAGAGTGATTAAATTAGGGAAAGAACGAGAAAGAAAGGTATAAATATATGAATTATAATGGAATGGGTTTAATAATTTGTGCACATATTTATGGAGGAATTATCATTTCCAAGGAGAATATTAAAACAATTACCAATCAATAAAAGGGCTGCAGATTCCAAAGCATAGAAAATCCCTCTTCGAAATGTTATTTCTTGGAAGACTTTTTATGAGGAAATCAAATGGTGAGAAATGGAGTGGAATTGAAAAGTGGAGGAACATTGATGAAAGATAGTATGAGTATAAAGTATAAAAATATGGGTAAAACGGGAACCTAAAAATCCTCCCTTCATTTATACTTTTAATATATTAAGATTAAGTTAAGTTAATTATTTGAAATTTTAATGTGAAAGACATAATTTATTATCTCATGTTTGTTTTTAGCTAAAAAAATAACAATGGAACTGGAAGTGTAACACCCCGTTACAAGGTAAATTTTAATTTTCGGTTGAAATATTTAATTTAATTATTAATACCGAGTTTTGGAATTTCGATTGAAATTTTCTTAATTTCATCCATAGGCTTGTTGAGTGACAAATTGCAAGGGAATGATTCTTTAGCAATTTGTTTGAATGGCTGGATAAGTTGTCAATTAAAAGAAAGTTTAATTGAGGTGGCTAGGGTTTGGCTCATTTATCAAAAACGAAAAAAATAGGAAAAGTTTTCACTCTATTCTCTCCCTCTCACGCCGCCGCCACTCCCACCCCTTGGAGAAGCTGGGAAGTTGCAACCTTGTTTTGGAAGTGTTTGAAGGATCTTCCATCAATCGAAAAGGTAAAATTTCTTCTCCTCTTGATTTTCCCACGATGCCACCACCTCTAGGGTTCTAAATTTGATGATCTTTGTCAATTCTTGATTGGTAGGTGATCGTTCAAACGTGATTAATTGTTGGGTGAAGATTAAAGGTTGAATCCTTGATTTTTCTAAAGTTGGGTAAGCTTCTTGAATCGATTTATGAACCTTTTAAATTTTTGAATTTTATGTTAGCATTTAAATTCATGAAATTCAAGAACCCATCCTTAGAACCAAACCCTGCCACTTTCCAATTCCTAATATAAAGCCTTTTACTTAATCAATTTTGATCCACCTTGCCAAAAATTGAAAAACCATCAAAATCGATCTTTCGGAACTTGAACCCGCGACCAAACAGAGACCCGAAGGCCCCGGTTCAGCCGCAACAAGGGCAGTAGTGTCGTGGCTGCTATCCCTTTACGAACGGTGACTTTTTCGTCTTTTGGTTGTCCCGAAACCATTGAACCCCAATCCTTTTAGCATGTTTTGGTACTGTTTTAGCATAGATTTTAATTGCTTTAGACCATCATTTCAGGTTTGGTTCATGGTGGAAATTAGCTTGGACCAAGTGGTCACTTCTAGTCACAAATTGGTGACCATATAATAGCAAAAATACTACCATTTGGTCGTATTGTTCTAGACATTTTTTGCTACCAGTGGTCACTTGGAGTCACAAATTGGCGACCATATGGTAGCATTCTTCCCGCCAAAATTACGCGCCTCTTTTATCTATCAGTGATCACCTTTGGTCACAATAAATGCGACCAGATGGTCACTTCCAAAGGCGACTACTTGGTAGCTTGCTTCCCGCCAAAATTACGCGCCTTTTTTTGCTACCAAAGTATATTTTTAGTCACAAAAATGCGACTACTTGGTCTTTTTTTAGGTGACCAAATGGTCGCTTATTTCACGCCATTTTTTGCTACCAAGTCATATTTTTAGTCACAAAAATGCGACCACTTGGTCGTTTTTATAGGTGACCAAATGGTCGCTTCTTTTGCGCCATAATTTCGTGCCATTTTTTATGACTACTTCTAATGTTGGTCGTAATCTGGTCGCAAAAAAAGTGACTAGATGGTCACTTCGAGTCAACCTTCAAAAAAAGTGACCAAATGGTCGCCAAAAAACTACCACTTTTTCTTGGTCGCAAATGGTTGGTCACATTTTGACTTTTTTTTTTTAGTGAACCATTGGTTTGCGGGGGGTGTTAAGACAGCCCATTGAAGACCATTGAATCATTTTCATCTCTGCTGCAAATTGAGTCTCAATGACTAGTTTTTAGAACTAAAGTTTTGGTTTTAGCTTTTCAGTTATTAAACCCATGTGCAATCTGTTGTAAATTAATAGAATTTTGTTAATCAGTTTTCCTTCGTGTATTAAGCTCATGCTTTGCTCTACATAAGGAGTCAAAGATGTAATTGAAAGCTAATGAAGAATTCCATTCTTGAGTTCATTCTAAATCTCTTAGATTTTCTTTTTTAATAACGTCTAACTATAAATCTCTAAAAAGAATTATAGTAATTTTACTAAATGATATAAATTGAATCATTTATTAAAATTTTACCAAATATGTTACAAATTTTATTCCATTTTATAAGTAAATATGATATGAAAAAAATGAATGATTTATAACAATTACAAGATAATACAAATGAAAACAAAAGATTGAACACATAGGGGTGTTCACGGGACGGGATGGGACAGTGTGGGGAATGCATTCCCCGTCCTCATCTCTGTCTCTTAAACCATTCTCGTCCCCTTTAAAATCTCCGCTTTAAGAAGTCAGGGACGAAGATTCTTCGCAGGGAATTTGTGGGGATCGGTTTCCCCACGGTGAATTTTTTTCTCATTTACAAAATACTTTTTAAATATTTTTAGACTTAAATAATTAAATAATTTTGGGGATCGGGTGGGGAATGCATTCATAGTTCTCATCCCCGAAATTAAAACAAATAAAAAATATTTCATGTCCTCGTCAGGGCTGTCCTTGTGTGGCCATCCCCAGAAGAAATTTGAACACCCTTAATTGAACAAATTTAAACCAAATTAATAAACATCGATTTAGTTTTATGTTTAGAATCTAATTTGATTCAACTGATCATCTCAAAAGAATTAACCTTAGATTGTTTCCAAAAAAAAAAAAAAAAAACTAACCTTAGATGGGTTAAACCAGTACATATGACCACTCAAAGTGATCAAAATCCAATCTGATATCACAAACTTCACTCCTCTCTCTTAAAACAAAATACGAAGGTTTTAATGAAATATTCATTTACACGTTGATAGAAAAGAAAGTAAGTTCTCTATATTTCTCTGTTTTTCCCCTCTATTTGAGGATGTTAAGTATGCAATAAGTTGTAGCTATTAGAATTAGATTAGTTCTTGACAGTTTCAAGTCAATTTTCTTTCTCTCATTTTTGTTATTATTTCAATTTTGTATCAGCTCCATGGTGATTCACCATCATCAATGGGCTGAGTCGAGCAGGCTCGGCTCAAATATTATTATGTTCAGGCTCGGCTGGGGTTGGGGCCCAGCAAGCCTATGGCTCGGCCCAACCTAGTAAACAAAGGCTCACATCTCGGCTCGTAGGGCCAAACTTGGGCCTGACTCGTTGGATCGAGTCGAGCTCGCCCATCATATTACTCATTTTTTTTAATATTTTAGAAGTAAAATATTATAATTATTTACTTTTAGCTTATCAATTAAATTTGTAATATAAAAGGGAGGAAAACAAGTACATATTTTTATTCATTAATATTTTCATACATAGATATTTAAAAATAAAATGGATCAATACAATATGATACATTCAAAATAGGTTTGTGGCACTCATTTGTCAATCATGTGCAATTTTCTCAACTCATAAAAGATACACCGAGTAAATCAATTATTTATTCTTATTAAATGATAAACGACATAAACAAGTATATGTTAATTTTATAACACAAAGTTCAATTTTAAAACTGATATATATTTTATTTTGAATCTTGTGAGCTTTATTTGGGTCGAGTTTTGGTCAGCTCATTGGATAACCCTTAAGGAGGCTCGAACGGGCCGGCCCGTGAGCCGACTCGCTTAGAAAAAGGGGGCTCATATCCAATCCAAACATTTAACAAGCCGAGCCAAACTGGCCCGTGTCAAAAGTTGACTTTCGATCCGAGCTCGAGCCGGCCTTTAGGCCGCGAGCCAAATGATGATGGTGAATGGTGAACATCTTGGAATTCTAATATGGTAAAGTTGTATAAGTTTGGGATTGTTAAGTCAATATTCTTAAATTTACATCTTAAAACCAATTGATGATGAGAGAACTAACTTGTGGGATCATTTACATGCCCCTCAAGATGGGTTCTTTTAAGTTCACCATTTTTAGACTTGATCCCATTTTTTACCAGATAGTTGTTTGAGCTTGTCGGACTTTAATACTAACTGAAATCACGAGCTTCCATCTTAAAACCAATTGAAAGAGTGACTCTTAGAGTTTTTTTTATTAATAATGCTAGGTCCTTTGATTATTCGACGTGGGATCCATTACAATATTCATTATCACATTGATAGAAAAGAAAATATGAGTTTGGGTTTCCCTTTGAGGAAGAAAATTTCTTTTCAGGCTATGGCTGCCTTGGTGAGAATATGAGAGGAGAGATGGTGAGAGGAGAGAGAAAAGGATTAAAAAAAACAAAGCAATTTTCAAAGGGGTAAATTATAAATAAGACCCTGGTCAAATATATGAATGCCTCTGTAGTTAAAAAAGTAAAATCACACCCACATAGTTCTAAAATTATGCAATTTGACTCATTCCCATTAACGTTGTAAGGGTTGTTTGATTTGGTGAGGATATTTAATTAGTACATAATTTACTATTGGTAGTGATATATCTTTCTCATGTTTACTATTCAGATTGACATTTCATCACCATATCCGAACATCATTTAAATTTTCATTATGCATTTTAATTTTTAAACAACCCGAACATACATTTCATTTATCTCATTATCATCAATTCTCATGACAAAATATTCTCATTTCTACAAACTATAACAACCAAAATATTGTAGTGAAAAGTGTTAAAAGATTGAAAATGAAAATAGAGCCAAAAGCTAGAGGGTTGCTTGAAGGCCAATATTCTCTCTCATTGGGAAAGGGGAAAAAACTGAAAAAGAGTGAATTCTGCCAACTTTTTAGATTTAGATTACATTAATTCTCTTTACAGTAATTTAATCAAACAGTTGATGGGTTTCATCATTCATTATTGATTGGAGTTTGTGTCTTCTTTTCGGTTCGGACCCGAACCTTAGCCTCGGTGCAACTCTCCTTTTTAGCCACAGACAGACAGAGAGGAGGTTGCTAGAATCCTATGTGGAATACTGCTACTTGTTCCCCGAAGCCAATCGTGTACAATTACCCAATTACCCAATTACCCCTACATTTTGATTAATAATATTGCTTATTAGAAAAATACAAATTGTAGTATTGAAATGTTCCTAAATATGGGCTCGTTTGATTGTCAGGTTTGAGTTGTTAAACAATATGTAAACAGGGAACTGTTAAGCAAGAGGTTGTTAAATAGGGAGTTGTTAACACTGTGTCTGGTTTGCATAAAACAGTGAGACTCTTCAATATAAAATGTGTTGAAATTGTTAAAATGGATATGTTTGTTAAAAGGGGTTAACAAACCCATCATATTGGGTTTAAAAACTGCTATATAAATACTGGTTAGGGCTGTGTAACCCTTAATTAGCTACCCAAATCTGGCAACCAAACGGCTCTGGATGTTTGACTTGTGGTTTAAGTTGGATTTGTTATTCCTAAGTTTGAGAAATTTAGATTTTTTAAGTTTGTGTTTGGATGGTGTAAAACAATTAATTAATTAAGTTTAAATTAGTTATGTTTGAATTTATGAAAAATAATGTTTTTATAAGATGATGGATTTAGATAACTCTTATAAAACTATAAAACCGATAGATAAATGGGATTGGACCCGTGCAACCTTGAGCTTTTCTCTAAAATCGAGAGCCCCACGCCCTTATGAAATAAGTGCACAACATAATTTTTTCTATTATCTGAAGTTTATTGTCATATGGACTAGTTTATTATTTTAAGTTAAATATATTATTCGATCCCTAATATGTAAAATATTTTTTTATTTAGTTCTTATTGTTTTAAAGTTTAAAAATTCATCGCTAATGTATCAATACTTTTTCAGTTAGATCCTTGATAAATAATGATGTTGTGAGTTTGTAACGAAATTGTGGGGCAATATTTAAAAATAATGTTTTTTTTTAAAAAAGGTAAAGATTGAAATAACATTAAAAAAATATATATAATTCTTCAAATCACACAATTTTTAAAATATTTCTGAAATAATATATTTTATAATTTATCGAGATCAAGTCAATAAATTATTGTATGACAAAAAAAAAATTATTGACTTGCTCACTTAAAATATTTTGTTATATATATTTTTTTTATTTTATGTTGAATAAATATAATCCAAGTGAATTTTTAAGAATTAAAACTTTACTTTTATTATAAATTAAATCGTTAATTTAATTTTGAAATTTCTTCCTAAGTCGATAATTTATATGTCAATAATTTATAACATTTATTATTTTAGGAATAAACCAAAAGTAATGCATAAATGACATTAGGGAAAATGACATTTTTAGTCCCTGAGTTTTGAGTTTATTTACCATTTGTTCCATGAGTTTTCAAAACCGACATTTTTTTACCCCTGAGTTTTCATTTGCTTTTAATATGGTCCCTACAGTAAAAAATATGTTAAATAGTTAGCAGAATGCTGACGTGGTATTAAAAAACTATTTTAATGTTAACATGACATATTTAAAATGAAGTGGCATGTTTAATGAATTAAAATATTCAAATGAGGTGGCATTTCTCTCTCACTACCTCTTTCTCTATCCTCTCTCTATTTTCTTCCCCAATTAATGAAGCAACAGATCTACATCTCCTTCATTGAGAAAGTTGAAGAAAAATCTTCATCTCCTGTATTTGGTTTTTTTGCTGGGTTTATTCTACAATTTGTTTCTTTTTTTTATTAGGGTTTCTCTAATCAATTTATTTAATAAGAACTTTTTGTACTTGGATTTTTTAGCTGAGTTTGTTTTTCAAAGGTACAAAGGTGGAGAAGGTGGTATGGCACCAAAAGGAAATTTGTAAGAGAATTTAAAATAACAAAACTTGATAATTGGATTTCTGAACCAAGAATGTTAAACAAGATTCGTCATTGGATCTGACAACCGAGAATAATAAAATTCAGATTTTTTTCCGAACCCAAATCTGTAAATCTCGAACTCATATCTAGATAGAATTGTCTTGCGTCTTTGATTTATGTTGCAAACAATGTAGATTTGATTTTCCATTGAAATTTTGAGAAGAACCTGCTATTTTTCTATGATGTGTGAAGTTTAGAGTTCATCCCCAATGGCGGATGAGAATGATAATTTTTCTATTTCTTATGGGTAAAATATAATTTTGAGGAGTAATTGACTAAGCATAGAGGAGTATTAAATTAGAATTAAAAAATTCACAAGCTATAGATCTAAACCAGAAAGATTATATTCAAAATTTTCTTCATTCGACCTGTAACATCCCATTATTTTACAAGGTAACTTTTTTTTAATTAAAAGCATTTAATTTAATTTTAGAGTTAGTTTACTTAGATTTTTGAATTTATATTATTTTATTTGGCGTTTATTATTTTAAAAGCTTAAATTAGTATTAGGCGCATTAATAATTATTAATGGGATAATTAATAATTATTAATCACCTTTTACCTAGTTTAAGTATTTTGGGTTAATTTTTAAAAGCAAGAAGCACATGGGGGGGGGGGGGCTTTTATCTTCTTCTTCATTTTGATAAAGGAAAAAACACAAAGACCTCTCCAAAAAGGCTCCCATGGCCGCCACCCTCAAGAAGAAATTTGAGCTCGGGTTTCTCGTTCTCGACCGATCTCGACAATTCCTTTTGCGTTGCATTGCTTGGGACCTAGGCTTTCTATCCATCCTATCCTTGTGATGATTCTCTTTCTCCAAAGCAAGCCCTAGAAAGTGAGTTTTAAAACTTTTCCTATATTTTTCTTCCTTGTTGTTTCTAAATGAGATTTTAAGACGAAATCTTCAATTTCCTTCGATAAACTAGAAGATTTCGAGCTAGGAATTTCATAAAACATTGTTCATCTGAAAACACTTTTCAGCTGAAATCACATTTTTCATCTTAGTTATGGGTTATAAAATGTTTTCAATTGATGTTCTTGTTGGTGTTGGTTGCTCGTTGACGGTGTTAGGAATGGTGTCCTAGAACTATTTAATAACAACAATTTATCTCGAATAAATCAAATAAATAAACGTAAGTTCTTTATATTATCTAGATTGATTCAATTAACGATATTTAAAACTTTATGGGAGCGAATAGACATTAGAGAATTTTACATTTAAACTTCATACTTTCGATGTTTAAAACTTTAGATTAACTTTAAAATTTAAATTTATGCTTTGGAATTATTTAATTGTATGGATTTCTATGAAAATGTTGATTTTTTTTACAACTAAACTCTCTTCATAAGAACAAAATGTGTGAGAAACAAAACCGATTAAAACCGATCTATCCAAACCAATCCAAACCAATTGGTTTGGTTTGGTTTTACTTTATGTTTGGTTCGGTTCGGTTCTAAAAAATATATAACCAAACCAATTGGCTTTTTAGGTTTGGTTTAAAACTGAACCAAACCAAACCAACTTTCACCCCTATTGTTCTTTGATTCACATGGTTGAGAGCGATCTGTAAGAACGCTCAATACACTCCTGCTTTGGGAACATAACTAAGTAGCTGGGAACGCATTTTCATGAGTTGGAATTCATAACTTTCTTATAAATCAACAGTATTAGTGCGATACCTAAACATTTTAGAAACTTTAGGAAACTCCCTTGATGTACTGATTCGAGACATGAACAAGTGGCGCCATGACTTCTATTGATCACAGAAGTACATTATCTCTAGCTCGACTAAAGATAAAGTTCACTGGAGAATCAGCGGGAACACAAGGATAAAGCGGTAATTACAGGGGTAAAACGGTAAATTTAATCCGCCTATAATTATGAGGGTTCCACGTGAAGAATATATCACAGATATAAATAAAGATAAATTAAATGGACATAACTTATCTATAGTGGAATTATTCATAGTTAAATAATAAGTCATTAACTTATTATGAGTTAATCACTTGATTGACTAATTATTAAGCCTATGATCTATAGGTCCATCGGGTCCTTATGCTAGCCCAAATATCGTAGTCGAGAAATCAAGTAGAAGAAATGGAAATTTTAAGTAGTGAATTACTTAAATAGGCAATATTAATTGTTTAAATATTGAGTATATTTAAACGGTAATTAATATAAACATTATTAATTGTTTAAATAATGAGTTTATTTAAACAAGAAATTAATAATGAAATATTATTAATTAAAAATTATTAATTATTTAAATATTGAGTATATTTAAATGGTAATTAATAATTTGAAATTAATTGATAATTATTAATTGTTTAAATAATTAATTTTATTTGAACGGAAATTAATAATTAAAATTAATTAATTAATAAAAAAATATTATCAATAAAATTATTAATTAAATAATGAGTTTATTTAATGTATGTAAATTAATAATTAAAACATTTATTATTAATTATTTAAATAATGAAAATTATTTAAATGGAAATTAATAATTAAATACAATTTGGTAATATTTAGTAGGGAAAAAATATTAATATTATTAATTATTTAAATAAATTATTTTATTTAAATGGTAATTAATAAATAAATTAATTAAGTTGGACTTATTAATTTAAGAGAAAGTTTCAAGCCCAATTGGATTAATGAACCCAATTGGAATTGGCCCAAAATAATTAATTAAATAAATTGTATTTATTAATTATTTTACTATCATAATTTCGCCCATATGAGATAATTTGTAGAAGATAATTGTTTGAATTATATCCTATAATAATTATATAGATTTATTTACCCAAGATAAATAAAATAAAGAAAAGAAAATATTCTCTTATTTATCTATGGCATTTTACAAATAACAAGATAAAGGAAAAAAATAATTCTTTTTTCTTTTTGTATTTATCTCCATGGATTAATCCTAATGTGATTAGGATTCATATTTTCCTATAAATAGGAGGCTTGGGTTATTCATAAATCACACAATTAAATTCCTTAGAAATTCGAAATTCTCTCTTCCTTCTCCCACCCCCCTTGGCCGATTTCCCTATAGTTCATTGAGAAGAAAATATTTTTTCTTCTTCCCAATTTCTTCATAAGTTCGATCCCACAATCGGGTTTCGTTTGATCAAACGGGATATAGCGTAAAAGATCTGGTATTGCTGAGGATTGATGTTGTAAAGAAACCTCCAACCGATTCTCCATTAACTACTCAATGTAAGTATAATTGGTTTTAATTTTCGAAAATATAAGCATGAATTTACATGTTGTTTATCACAAATTGCATGATGTTAATAGATTCGTAATTAAGAGTTAATTAGTTTACTAAACAAAATTCCGCTAATTTAGTAAATCATCCCTTTAGACGGTTGGTTGGAACGTTGTCTTCACTCAAGCATGCTAAGTAAGGATAAATAGAATTTAAAGCAAACTTAGAAACCGAATTTGTTGAACGATTCATATGATTGGAAGTTGAGATTGATTTTGAAAATGAGTGACTTAAAACATGCTTACAAACTTGTTTAGGTTTAAGAGTTAGTTTTTAAATGAGATAATGTATATATTGTGTGATCTTTGCATTATCTGGTATTATCCATGTTTTATGTTTTAAAGGTGGACGTATTAATGAGAGGGATAATGAGATAATGTATATATCGTGTGATCATTGCATTATCTAGTATTATCCATATTTTATGTTTTATATGAGGACATATTAATGGGAGGGATAGTGAGATAATGTATATGTTGTGTGATCTTTACATTATCTGGTATTATCCATGTTTTATGTTTTTAAAGGCAGACATATTAATGGAAAGGATAATGTATATGCTGTGTGATCTTTACATTATCCGATATTAATGTTTTAAAGGCGGATGTATTAATGGGAGAGATAATGAGAAAATGTATATGATGTGTGATCTTTGCAATATGTGGTATTATCCATGTTTTATGTTTTAAAGGCGAACGTATTAATGGGAGGGGTAATGATATAATGTATATGTTGTGTGATCTTTGCATTATCTGGTATTATCCATGTTTTATGTTTTAAAGGCGGATGTATTAATGGGAGGGATGATGAGATAATGTATATGTTGTGTGATCTTTGCATTATCTGGTATTATCCATGTTTTATGTTTTAAAGACGGACGTATTAATGGGAGGGATAATGAGATAATGTATTTGTGTGTGATATATGCATTATCTGGTATTATCCATGTTTTATGTTTTTAAAGGTGGGCATATCAATGGGAGGGAAAATAAGATAATGTATATGTTGTGTGATCTTTACATTATCTGGTATCATCCATTATCCATCCCCAATCATGCAAAGTAAACTGAGTGTTTAGCATTCCCCATGATACATATATACAATTAGGTATAATTCAACGATAATGCAAACACACATAGAATATTCCCGAATCCCACAATCATAAGAAAATAGTCAAACTTTTGAAAAAAAAAATATTCAAGTCATCGAGGCTATCAAATAACCAACATGTGAGAGCACTAAAATCAGAGTTTCAACTACTAACGCTCAAGCAAAAGCACAATTTAAACATAAAGCAGAAGTTCGATAAATGATATAAACCACATTTCCATTACTCTCATAATCTTGTAAAATCCATAGTCATTTTCCAAGTATCAAGTCATTCAACTTCAAAACTTAAATTATTAGATAAGATTTTGTGACGACCCGACACCATTTGAAACATATAATGCAGTTTGCAGCGGAAAAACAATGATTTTACGGAAAATTCATGTGGTTCCATTTGTATTTTGAATAAACCGAATCCTGTTTACATGATCCACAATAGAGAAAACGATAAAACTCGCAATTCTTAAGTTTTATAAACCACAACTGTTCCAAAACAAGTTCAAGACCCCAAAGGAAAAAACTCTTTCGAGCGCAGAACACGACCACATCATTTACAACAACAAAAGACTCTAATAAGACTCGTAGGGGCCTAAATCCATATCCTCGTATCATTCCGGTTGGTCAAGCTGCACCACGACCTCTAGCTCGCTTTCTCCCATGAGACATACCTGAAAAATTTGTAACGTAGCAACATTAGCATAACGCTAGTGAGAATAAAACGAAAAGTAAATAACGTTAAGCACTCAAATCTCAATCGGATAATGTGTCCAATGTCATAAGTATACCATAATTCCCATTTTGGTTTTTAGGTGCAACCAACACTTCCATTAGGTTTCGGTAAAAATTTCGATAGCTAAACATTCATTCAAGCTACAAAACGCTAGGTATCTAACTCAAAGTTTCGGATAGGTAGCAAAACACATTCTTCCTCGATTAAATTGCAAACCACACGCTTACACGGCTATAAAGCAAATCACATATCTACACGGATATAAAGCAAAACACATACTTACACGGATATAAAGGAAATCACATGCTTACACGGCTATAAAGCAAATCACATGCTTACACAGTTATAAAGCAAATCACATGATTTCTCGATTAATTAGCAAATCACATACTTGCACGGTTTAAACGTACTATTCCCCTTGGATAGCACTACGTAGCGAATCTCATAGCTTAAAGAGTATGCGTAACCAAATGCACCTTATGTATAGTCACATTCCAATCTCTCTCAATGCCAAGTAAAAATAAGGAAACAATGACCAACTCTTCCTAAGCTAGCTAAACTTCACGTGAGCAATCTCGCTACCTAAACCTTCTAACTCACCAACCTTTAGTTAGACTAACTATAGTAGCTAAAACTCCCAAACATCTCTGATTTCCAAACCACACAAAGAAGAATGTAACGCTCAACTTCGAGCTAACATTAACGTCTTGCGACGTGAGAACATAACATTATTTACAATTCGTTTTAATCTCACCTTTTGAATCCGTAGGACTACACCACTCGCCGGATGGGTTATCGATTGCTCGTGGGTCAAAACTTACAAGTAGAGCAAGTATCCAAACGTGTTAAACTACCAAATAACATACAACTATTTCTTAATAAAAAAGAAACGACAAAAAAAGCCTGGGAGAAATTAAGGATTCTCGGCCAAAGTAAAAGGGAGAGGTCTCAACTTCTAATTTCCGGTTTCTTGGTATTTTAGTGGCATCCCAGGTGGTTTAAAGTAGGCTAAGTCTTGCTACTTTCAATGGGTAACACTTTTGGAAACTCACATGCATAAATCCCCACCAACACTCAAGGAAAAACAGAATTTAAATAAGAAATTAAACACCCACAACAGTCACAATTCGAAGCAAAGACAAGGACTCGGGTTTTTGTTCAACACGGATTCTAGATCAAAGGAAACAAGCTTCGTTTTAAGGGTTTTTCTTAGCTAAAAATCGCAACTAACACAAGGGAGATAGGATTTGAAGCTTGAATCAAAAATTGGAAAAGAAGGAAAACACTAAAACTCATTTTCTTAAATTCTTTCTCACCTCGTAACTTCCAGATCTTGAACGGGTTGGCTCGATTGATGGAATGGGTAGAAAGTTTTCGTCGAGATCTTTCCAACGAGACCGGAACAGACGAAAACGATCGAGAAACGGCGATGGAACCCGGATCTTCCTCTCTTCCTTCTTGGCCGTGGGTGGGGCAGCTGTTTTGGCTCTTTTTTTTTTTTTTTTTTTTTTGCTAAAAGAAAGGATAAAGGTCTTAAATGAGGAGAAGAAAAATACTAAAATGCCCTCCACACTCCTTTCCTAAGTAAAACCGTCCCGTGCTCGTTAATTTTCATTTCTAATCATAAATCTACCCAACCATTTCTAAAGTGCTCTAACAATGGAGCAAATTAAAATTATACTAACCAAAACTACATAACATAGTAAAATAAAATAAAAACATTAGAATAAAATAAATAAAATCACCTCAAAAGTACAGGACGTTACAGATTTAGAAACAACCCAAGAATAAGTACTAGCATCGAATTTAGCGTAAATAGGCATTCCCATAAGAAGTCCATAAGTCACCCAATTATTATTTACTAAACTATACTCCCAAACCCTAAACATCATGCAAGCATGCTTTAAATCTCTTATTTCCAAAGTCAAACTTAACTCCCAATCATCCGAATCGTTCAAAAAACTCGATTTCTAAATTTACTCTAAGGGGGCTGTTTGTTTCATAGAAATCTCAGATTACCATGGTAATGTAATCAGGATAACAGTGTTTGTTTTGCAGAATTCATGGATACCCAGGCATGTGGAAACTCAGGATTCCCATGTTCATGGGAATCTGAAGATATACCTTATAAAAACATGGGTTTTCTAAGATTCCAATAAATATGTGATTAAATTATGATATTTTTACTCCTTTTTAGGTTCTACTTTTTTTTATTAATATTTTATTTTAAATTATATTATATTTTTTGAATAAAAATATTGTACTCCAATAATTAGAAATTTTGTATAATATCTAACTAAATATTATTTTTATATTGAATAGGATACAAATTAAAACAATATTTTTTTTTGGGATCAAAATTCTTTAATTTATATAATTTCAATATTTAATTTTAAAATTAAAAAAATTTGCATGTACTAAACAAGTTTATCAATCAAGTTTATTCTAAATCAATTTATTTGACATTTTTAACACTCTCATTTTTTTTTTCCATATTTAATTATATTTCATCAACTCTCTTACTTTCTATTTCTTATTTTATTTAAAATAAAACAATTCAATGATTTAATAGTAAAAAAAATATATATATGTATATAGAGAATAAATTTTATTTTAATTATGTAATATATTAATCAACGGTTCAATATTAAATTAAACTAAAATTAGAATTAGAATAAAATAAAATTAAAATTATTAAATGAATACTTGAAATTTTTTATAATAAAAATCATGTAATATAAATATTTTATTAGCATTAATTAATCTATACAAATAAAAAATTACAAGTATTGTTGATGGTGAATAAATAAGAGTATATAGAAGTTATTATAATAAATTCTCGACATAAATGTTGCACAGTTACCTAAATATTCATTTAAAAAATTTCTTCAAAAACAAACACAATAATATAAAGATACCAGATATCTGAATTCCAGGCATCTAAGATGTCGGGCATCTTAAGATGCCGGGTATCCAGATTCCTTGCAAACAAACGGCCCCTCAATTCTATTTATCCTCACCTTTAGCAAAAGTAAAGAACCAACAAACGATCCAACGACGCATCAAGCGAGCGAATCAACACCACCTACGATTTATTATATCTAAAATACATTAATTTAATCAAGAAAACAAAAAAAACAAACGACACGTAAAAGAATAATTGGACAAAAACAGCATAGGTCACCCCTATAGCTCCCGGCAAAGGGCTGCTTTGGGGAAGGGTATTTTTTCCTAGATTTTGAGCGATTTAGATACAATCCGAGTTGGTTTTGGGTAGTTTTTAGGTGGTAGTTATCAACGGGTAATCATAATTAGGGAATTCAGTCAAGGTTTAACCACTCAAGTTTCAAGAAAAATCAAAGTGACAAGGAAAAATTCCTCCCCCTAGCCCACAGTTTTGAGGGGTTTTAGTGGGTCTTGGATTTTTCATTTTCTTTGAGTTTAGGGTTAAGAATTTGGAAGAAAAACACCCAAACAACTACTTTGATTTTAAATCTTCAAGTTACGTTATGGAACTTGAAGATTACCACTCAAATCTTCATTTAAAAGCAAGATGAGTAAAATGTTAGGAATGGTGTCCTAGAACTTGTAATTATTTAATAATAATAATTTATTAAGAATAAATTAAATAAATAAACATAAGTTCTTTATATTATCTAGATTGATTCAATTAATGATATTAGGAATATATGGAAATATATAAATATCAAACATTCAAATAGTAAACCCTAAGTTACTCTTATGAAATCACGACTTAGTATGTGAGTCATACAAGAGGATTAAAGTCGAGATGAGTAACTTAAAAGTGTCTACAGTAAATAGATAACGTTTGGGAACCTTATCCTGGTAACACTGTTGATAGCTTCGCATTTTGTTTATAGACAAATGATCGAATCCTGATCATTCATGTGGGAGACATGAAATGGAAGTATCATATGCAATGTTGATTGTATAAGACAGGACCACGATGTTCGATCAAATTTCTCCTTAGTACCGTTTACGAGAAATAATCGAACATCAAACTAAGTTTATCAACCGTGATAAATCTCAATCCTGAGTGAAATGCGGACTCCTATTTGTGGAGTTATGTTCTTTGATTCACATGGTTGAGAGCGATCTGTAAGAACGCTCAATACACTCCTGTTTTGGGAACATGACTAGATAAGTAGCTGGGAACTCATTTTCACGAGATGGAATTCATAACTTTCCTATAAATTAACGGTATCAGTGCGATACCTAAACATTTTAGGAACTTTAGGAAACTCCTTGATGTCCTGATTCGAGACATGAACAAGTGGCGCCACGACTTCTATTGATCACGAAGTACCTTATCTCTAGTTCGACTAAAGATAAAGTTCATTGGAGAATCAGCGGGAACACAAGGATAAAGCGGTAATTACAGGGGCAAAACGGTAAATTTATCCGCTGTAATTATGAGGGTTCCACGTGAAGGATTATATCACGATATAAATAATGATAAACTAAATGGACATAACTCATCTATAGTGAGGGGAGTTCAGCTATGAATCTATAGTGGAATCATTCATAGTTAGATAATATGTAATTAACTGATTATGTGTTAATCACTTAATTGACTAATTATTAAGCCCATGATCTATAGGTCCATCGGGTCCCTATGCTAGCCCAAATATCGTAGTCGCGAAATAAAGTAGAAGAAATGGAAATTTTAAGTAAAGTGAATTACTTAAAATAGGCAATATTAATTGTTTAAATATTGAGTATATTTAAACGGTAATTAATATGAACATTATTAATTGTTTAAATAATGAGTTTATTTAAACATGAAATTAATAATGAAATATTATTAATTAGATATTATTAATTATTTAAATATTGAGTATATTTAAATGGTAATTAATAATTTGAAATTAATTAACAATTATTAATTGTTTAAATAATAAATTTTATTTGAACGAAATTAATAATTGATTAATTAATAATAAAATGTTATCAATAAAATTATTAATTAAATAATGAGTTTATTTAATGGAAATTAATAATTAAAATATTTATTATTAATTATTTAAATAATGAAAATTATTTAAATGGAAATTAATAATTAAATATAATTTGATAATATTTAGTCGGGAGAAAATATTAATGTTATTAATTGTTTAAATAAAATATTTTATTTAAATGGTAATTAATAAATAAATTAATTAAGTTGGACTTATTAATTTAAGAGAGAGTTTCAAGCCCAATTGGATTAATGAACCCAATTGAAATTGGCCCAAAATAATTAATTAAATAAATTTGATTTATTAATTATTTATTATTAATTTTGGCCTTCATAGATAATTTGTAGGAGATAATTATTTGAATTATATCCTATAATAATTATATAGATTTATTTACCCAAGATAAATAAAATAAAGAAAAGAAAATAATCTCCTATTTATCTATGGCATTTTCGAAATTGCAAGATAAAGGAAAGAGATAATCTTTATTCTTTTTGTATTTATCTCTATAGATTAATCCTAATGTGATTAGGATTCCTATTTTCCTATAAATAGGAGGGTTGGGTCATTCATAAATCACACAATTAAATTCCTTAGAAATTCGAATTCTCTCTTCCTTCTCCCTCCCCCCCTTAGCCGATTTTCCCTAGTCCATTGGGAAGAAAATATTTTTTCTTCTTCCCAATTTCTTCTAAAGTTTGATCCCACAATCGGGTTTCGTTTGATCGATCGGGATATAGCGTAGAAGATCCGGTGTTGCTGAGGATTTGATGCTGTAAAGAAACCTCCAACCAATTCTCCATTTATTACTCAATGTAAGTTTTGATTTTAATTTTCGAAATTTAAAGCATGAATCTACATGTTTTTTCACAAATTGCATGATATTAAAAGATCCATAATTAAATGTTAATTAGTTTACTAAATCAAATTCCGCTAGTTTAGTAAATCATCCCTTCATAAAACTCATATAAAAATTTTTAAATCTCACCTTTTTAGGGCTTTCCTTAAAGATGGTGAAATGCTTCAAGGCCTAGATGAAAAGAAAGTTTGTGATGAGAGTTTTCCAACCTACTAAAAATCGGAGCAAACAGATGAGAAACGAAAAAAAAAACTCAAAATTCCCTTTTCTCCCTTGGCGGTTGCAGCAATGGTGGTCTTAGAGAGGAGAAATGTTTCTTTTGTTTCAAATGATAGGAGAAGAAGGATACCCTAGGATTTAAAGAGGTAATTTTTCTTTGTTAAGTGGACCTTCAATTTCCCTTTTCTTTAAAAATAAAACCCCATGCCTTTGAAGACTTAAATCAAGTCTTAAAATTAAGCACAACACTCTTAAGCTAGCTAAAAGGTGATTAATTATTATTCATTGGCCTATCAATAATATTTAATGCACTTAGTTTTCTAATTAACGCTTTTTAAATAATAAACTACCAAGTAAATAACTATAACTCCTAAAAACCTAAATTAACTAACCTTAAAATTAAATAATTTAAATACTTTAATTAAAATAAAATAAAATTTTACCTAAAAAATAACGGGACGTTGCAGAATCAAATAACATAACTCCACAAGCAGGAGTTCATAGCACACTCAGGATTTAGATCTATCAGGCTTGACAATCTGATTCATGTTTTGATCATTTCTTAAAAATGGTATTATTAAGGAATTGATCAAACACTGCGGTAGTCTTGTACAATTGGTATTGTACAAGATACCTCCACTTCCATGTCACACACATGAATGATCTGGATAAGACCATTTATAATAAATACAAAGTGGACTGTGGTCAGTATCACCAGTGTTACAAGGTTAATGTTCTCCAACTTTATCCATCTACTGTATACTATTTGAGTTACTATCTCGAGTATCATCCTTGTGTATGTTTCACATACCTAGTCGAGATTCCATCTAAGTAACTTGGAGATTTTATGTAATTTGAATGCATTATATCGAACATATAAGTCAATGCACAAATTATCTTAACGAACATAATTTTATTCATATTAAAATTATTCGAAATAAAAACTGCTCAATTTTTAGTTCTAGGCCATCAATCCCAACAGTTAAATTATATAAAATACTCATAACCTATGAGATTAGTTTTAATTTTGTCTTTAACGTTTTAAAAGTTTCAATACTACCTTAGTTTTTTTTTATTTATTTATTTTAAAAGAAAAACTTTGTTGGGGAAATTACCCTTTATAAAAAAAATGGTTTAAATACAATTTTAGTCCCTATGGTTTGGCATTTGTTCTATTTTGGTTCCTATGCTTTAAAAAGTTCTAAATCAGTCCCTATGGTTTCATAAAAGCTTAAAATTAGTCCCTACCGTCAATGGCCTTGACAGAAAGATGACCTGGCCAGTTATACGATGATGTGGTAGAGAGAGGATGGAAACGTGGTCCTCATAAGCCTTGACTCAGAATTAAAACTTAAAAAAATGGGTGGGTCGGGTCTGGAAATTAGATTGCGTACGTTTATGATGGGATTTCTCATTCTAAACAAAATTTAGGGTTGGGGAATTCACTTTTTTATGAAGAAGAAAAGTTTGATGCAGCAACTTGAAGTCTTCTAATATGTGAATTACTTGGAAAACACAGAGTATTGCGTTTGAAGATTGTGAAAAGGATAGGATTTTGGAAGTAAAGTGTGAATTTTTCTAAAAAACTGAGGTTTGTTTGTTTGTTTTTTCAATCCTATGATGCTTTATGTGTTTTTTTTTCAATTCTCATTGTCAGATTATGGCCCCAACATCTTGTTGCTTTTTGTCATTTTATCGATATACTTTAATAAAACAAGTTGTCATGTGGTCCAAAGAGCATGTAGGTAGAAATTAAACTGAATTTTTATTTCCTTGTGGTCCCATAAACACGTGGGCACTAATTGAGTTGTGTTTGTTGTTGATTTTTCATAAAATAATGGTGCAAAAAAGTATCTAAGATGAGTTACTGTTGTTTTTCTCTCAATGTTGGATTTTTTATTTTTACTTAGTCAGTAGTGTTTGTCCAGTAAGTTATTGTGGGGTTTATATGTTTGTTTATATCTCTCTGTAAAAGTAGTAAAAGAACCATTCTTGAGAAATATGAGCTTGCAAAATGTGTTTGAAATTCATGTTTTTTTTCTTCCTATTCCCCAAATATCTTTTTAATGTATTTATTTTTCTTATAATAATTATAAAATGTATAAATCCTTATTATAGAAACAGCTTGATTACTTTAAAAGATTTTACTTAAAAAAAACACTAAAGTTTCTTCATAGTTATCTTTGACTAATTATGTTATATACATGTAGATGTCTCTATTTCCTGTGCAAGTTCATCATGGTGGTCATTTTGTTTATGGAGCTAACATGCGATATATTGAAGGGAGGGTCGATTTGTTCCATGACTATGACCCCGATCTATGGTCTTTGATAGAGGTGAATGATGTAGTTAAGAAGTTGGGCTATGTAGAGAAAATGAAGTTATGGGGTAGAGACCTTACAGTAGATGTAGGTAGTTATCGATTATTATTGTTTGATGAAGATGTGGTTGAACTTGCTAGTTTGTTAAGTGATGGTATGGTTTTTGAGGTGTATGTGGAGCATTTAGATGAAGCTGAATTAATTTGTAGTCATGACGATAATGTAACTGAAATGAGTGACAATGGAAGTGATTATGAAGAGGATAATGAAAGTGATTGTGAAGAGGTATTATACTGCTGTTTTGGGACTTAAAAAGGTGTTATACTGCTGTTTTGGGGCTTAAATAGCAGTTTTACTGCTGTTTTTGGCCTTATATAACTGTTTTACTGCTGTTTTTTGATATTCCATGTTATTTTGCATATAAAGTAGCAAATTTGCTGGTGTTTTTGTCAATAAGAAGCTGTTTATGGTCATTTTTACATTGTTTTACTACTATTTTAAAGTGTTACTGTGTTTTTAGTTATTTTTTCATTGTTTTTTTACTACAAGTTGTTTATTGCTGTGCATTAATGTTTTGGGGCTTAGAATTGAATTTTTACTGCTGTTTTGGAGCCTAAAAAGCTGTTTAACTGCTGTTTTTTGATATTCCATACATATAAAGTAATAGTTTTGCTGAAGGTTATTAAATTGCAATCAGACGAAAATGTTCAAAACGACTTAACTGCCAAAAACTCACATGGATTACAGCTAACACAAGAAGAAGAAAAGGAAATAGGGGATGTTGGTTGGAGACCTTTCCTTGATTACATCATCATCTCAAAGGGCTGGCTTCTTCTATTTTTACGTCTAATTAGTCTATGTGGTTTCATAGGTTTTCTATTAGCTTCAACATATTGGCTAGCCATTGCCATTCAGTTCCCTAATATCAGTAAATTGTACATAAAAGCATTATTCAATCAGCTGCAACATATTGGCACACCAAATTTCTTGCTTTATATTCAGTACAAAAGGTTGTTTTTTCCTACTTTATTTAGTTAAGAGCACAAGCAATACAAAATTGAAACCACAAACAAGTTTGGCTTCAAACACTATATATCAAACTTTTATAAGCATCAACTAATTAAATCTATTGAACTTTTTGGGCGATTAGCATTCACGTGCCTTATTCTTCAATTTAATATATGCACATGACATTAGATTTAAGATTTAGTAATCTAATACCTTCATTCCTTTAAAGTGAAATACAATACCAAATGTAAACCAACTTCATAAACTAGAAACTCCGAATTAAAACAATAAAGAAGCAAGTAAATTACTACATCAAATACGATACAAGTAGAACACTAGCGGTAATAAGCCAAGAAATAAGAATAAGACGCTTCTTAAACTTTTCGTTTTGTTGGTATTGCTGAAGTTTATGCTCTAGAGTTTTGATCTTGTTCACTTGTTTATTGATTACATCTTTTCCTCGGTCACAAATTGGATTGTCATACCATTTGAAATAGTTGCATCCTCTCCCATCCTAAAAATAAAAAAATGAATAGCCATTAAATATTCCTTTCATAAATAAATAATACACCCATAAACAATATTAATTATTCATCCATACCCAATAATTAGCACAACCCAAAAATCTCCTTGAAGGATTGTCTCTTGTCCGTGATGTAACCAATACAACTTTTGTACCGCAATGACATATCTTCTCCCTTTCGTTCCCACTATTAAAAGAGTTGAAGTTGCCACTTGAATGATCCATACTTTCCTAAAAAATAAGCACCTTTTTTTTAAGAATATCAATTTTCTTTCCTTCTTTTATAGTGTAAAAGAAATATTTTAACCATGATTTTTCTCTATAGCAGAAAACTTGAAAGTAAATCACATTACTCATAGATTTTCAACTCAAACGTAAAAATACTCATCCTTTAAATCTGAAATGAAACAATAAATTATAGATTACTTCAATGTAATCTTACAAGACTTGACTATAATGTAAACCACTACCTCAAAATAGAAAATGAGAAGATATACCTCTGTTCTACGATCCAGAAAATGATACAACAAATTATAGATTACTCCATTCTATGTTCTTTCATCCTTCAAACAATCCATCAAGCTCTTCCTCTTTGAAATTGTTTTCCTGCCTTCTGATTTTGTCAAAACAGATTGCCCTAATTGAAGTAAATATAAAGATGTGCTTCCAGACCCGACCCGCCCATTTTTTTAAATTTTAATTCTGAGTCAAGGCTTATGGGGACCACGTTTCCATCCTCTCTCTGCCACGTCATCGTATAACAGGCCAGGTCATCTTTCTGTCAAGGCCATTGACGGTAGGGACTAATTTTAAGCTTTTATGAAACCATAGGGACTGATTTAGAACTTTTTAAATCATAGGGACCAAAATAGAACAAATGCCAAACCATAGGGACTAAAATTGTATTTAAACCAAAAAAAACTTTCGTTACAAAAATATCATTTTAAAAATACCCCCAATCTCTTGATTTCCATTAAACTTAACATAAATTGCTCACTAATGGTATTATTTAAAAGATAATTTCTCCATATAAATGGTATTTTTGAAATAAATTAAAAGATTGAATATTTAAAACCTTAGATGCAAATTTAAAATCAACCCCATTTTATATAATTGAACCTAAAAATAAAGGATTTAAGATGCAAATTGCAGATAGGCATAGGGAAGTAGGGGTGTTTTAGAAAAATCAACAAATAACAATGGCAGTTGACGAAATAAACCCAAAATTTCAAGGGCAATTCAATACACCTACTTCTAAATTATTAATCTCTTTCTCTACACCCACGCCCTTCTCGTTTCTCAACCTTCTTCTCCCTCCCTCTCCCTCTCCCTCTCAAAAAAAAAAAAAATGGAGCTTCAAACTCCAACTGCCAACAATGGCGGCGAAAACGAGCTCGAAGAACTTATTAATGGCGAAACTCTCCCTACCCATGATCCACATTCCATTTTTGAAGATGTTGATAGTGCTTGTTCTACTCCTTATGTTAGTGCTCCTTCAAGTCCTGGCCGTGGACCCATTAGTGGGTTTTACTATAGTGCCCCAGCGAGTCCAATGCATTTCGCCATAACCAAATCTTCCAATGCTTCAACCCCATTAAAAGATAATCATTCATTTTCTTTTGAGTTTGAGTTTTCTGGGAGATTTGGTTCTAATGGGTCTGGTTCAGTTGGGTCAATGAGCTCTGCTGATGAGTTGTTTTTGAATGGAAAGATCAGACCCATGAAGCTTTCAACCCATTTGGAACAGCCTCAGGTTTTGGCTCCATTGTTGGATCTGGAGGTTGAAGATGATGATATTGATAATGAAGAAGAAAAAATTGTTGGGTTTGTTAGAGGTAGAGATCTGAGGCTTCGTGATAGGTCTTTGAGGCGTAGAACTAGATCTATGTCTCCTCTCAGGAATACTCCCAATCTGGAATGGACTGAAAATCATGAAATTGTTACAAATGCAGAGTCTTTTCTTCAAGAAGAAGAGAAAACCAGAGAGAAAAATGAAGAAGAAGACGATGATGAAGAAGAAGAAGAAGAAGGGTTTATTAGTTCTGAAGCAACTACTCCTTCAGTTTCTGCCTCATCTTCAAGATCTTCTTCTGCTGGAAGAAATTCCAAGAGATGGGTTTTCTTAAAAGACTTTCTTTATAGAAGTAAGAGTGAAGGAAGGAGTAGCAATCATAAGTTTTGGTCTAATATCTCATTTTCATCTACAAAAGAGAAAAAGCCCACAAATTTAACTACTGCTACTTCAACTGCAACAAAGAATAAGTTTATCAAACCATTGAGTGGAAATAAAGAAGCTCAAAAGGTTAAGGGAAGTGGGAATGTTTCTGCCAAGAAGCCCGTCGTCGGGAAGCCGACAAACGGAGTCGGTAAGCGACGAGTTCCGCCATCGCCTCATGAGCTGCACTATACAGCAAATAGAGCTCAAGCTGAAGAGTTGAGGAAGAAGACTTTCTTGCCTTATAGACAAGGATTACTTGGTTGCTTGGGTTTTAGTTCAAAGGGTTATGGAGCTGTGAATGGATTTGCTAGGGCTTTAAACTCTGTCTCTTCCAGGTAAAATTAAAAAAAAAATGAATCAATCAATCAATAAAATACTTGTAGTCATCCATTTCAAAGAAATTGTATAGTATTTTTCCTTTTCTTTCTTAAAACTTCTTGCTAAGATGATTATTAGTGTATTCTTGTTATTGATTTGATCTTTTCTTTATATTCAAAAATAGATTCTGCCCTCATCATAGAAGGGCTAATGTAGAAATGGGGTGGTTCTTATATAATATTAAACCCCAATGGCTTTTGTGTAATTTAGTGTTCCAGCACTGTAATATATTCCCTTTTGCTGCACTGGTTTAGTCAGCTTGTTATCTGCTTCCATTTTCTCCATAAATCTATGTATTATGAGATGGGATTCTGAGTTCATAGTTTTTTGAATTCCTTCTGTTGAATCTGTGCATTTTGTGGTTGTGCAATGACGAATCATTATGAGTGACTTTAAACCAACTATGAGTTGGCTTAGCGGTCGTTCAAAAGGCTCTCTTTGGGTTCAAGTCTATGTATACCACCAGAATATCATCCTATGAGTTTTCAAATGTCAAGCTAAGTGTTGTAGGATTTTTTAATTGTCTGTTAAAATTAATCAAGATGCGTGTAAGTTGGTTCGGATATTCATGGATATAAAAAAAAAACGATTATTAGTGACTTTATGCTTATATTGAAACACTAATTAAATCATGATTACAACTTTTACCACAATGATATTTTCTATAGATAAACTTATTTCTTAGATTGGATTTTACTTTAGTAACACTATTTTAAATGAAGTTGTTATTTGAAAGAGAATCTTTATTGTGTTATTGAGATGAATCAATTATATGCATCACATGTTGATGGGACATTGCTGTGTAAGGTAGCATAGCAGAGGCCCCATGTTAACCTAAGGATACATAGCAAGAGATTACTTTATTATGCTTTTTTTTTTTGTATTGTTATTTTTTATTTTGTGGCCCAATGTTTTGATGAATCCCCACATTGCTTTGACATTGTAGCCTAGATATTCGGAAGAATTAAGTTATAGGGTGAAATTTTTATTTGTAAAGTTGTAGGAAAAAGGTTAACTTTTTTCTTAAAAAAAAGTTGGGATTTTGATTTTGTTTTGCTTGAATTAGAAACTCTGTTAAAATAATTGCCAAGGGTGGATATACGTGCCCCAGTGAATTAAACCAAAGAGGGATTATATTCCTAATCTCTCTGGGGCCTTTGTGTTTCCTGGTTATTGGCATAAAGGAGAAAAGATATTGTTGATGATTGAAACATTTGACTTGACTGTTTTTACATGTTTGAGATCTAAAACCAATATGGTTCTGTCTTCATTCATCCATTTTCCATGATTTATGGATTTCAATTATCAAAAAACCTCTTTTTTATTCTAGTTCTCAAGGAATATATGCACCAACAGCTACAACTCATATTTGAAGGAAAAAAAAAAGGCAAGATTTAAGAAAAGTGTCTCTCTTGTTCCAATTTTGAGCCAAGTGAATGAATGTTATGTAGGTGTGTTTGGGAAAATGGTTTTAAAACATGCATTTATTCCGATGGTTTGTGCTCCCTATTTTTTTTCTCTAAAAAAAACATGTGGAAGTTTCCGACTTCAAGTGCTGTAGAGACATATGGTTGTACTCGTCCCGTGACAGTAGTTGAACTTAAACAAAAAAGAAATATGGATCTCAATCACCACTTTACTTTCCTAGACATTTCCTACTATACTTAGGTACACAATTTCAAATAGGTTTCAGATGGATCACATGGGGCTTCAACAAACACCACTACCCATTCTGATTCTTGTTGTATTTTTAACAGTATCATTACTATGTTCAGTTATCCATAGTTTTGCTTGCATTTTTTTTCCTGTTTTCTTTGACTTTTGGCAATTTTTATTTATGACTTGTGAGAGATTCTACACATTTGATTTTCTAATTTCCCTTCTTTTTTGCTTTTGTATAAAAAAAAATTGAATTAAATTTATGGCAGAAAGATGGAGAGGGAGAAGAAATTTTAGAGCTAGGGAGAAAAATGGTATATTTATAATTTTTTTTTAAGTAGGCCAAACAATCTCTTTGGATTGGTCCAACGGTAGAGTAGTTAAGAGTAAATTGACCTGTCTTTAAGGTCGGTTTAGTAACCACATATTTCAGATATCAACTAGGATCAATTGATAATATAATAAAAATGTATACAAGCTATTTTAATAATAATAATAATAATAATAATAAGAATAAGAATAATAAATCAAATAGAGAGACTTGAAATTAGGGGGGAACAAATCAAAACCAAACCAATCGTCCAACCCAAACCAATCCAAATCAAATAATAACGGTTTGGTTTAGTTTGATATATTTTATGAGGATCCAAAACCAAACCAAACCTATACATAATGTATTATATGTGATATATTTGAATTTTTAAATATCAATAAAACTTAATAAAATGAAAAAAATATGAAGAATTTCATATATGTTATGTTTGTATAACTATAACAAAACTTTATAAACTTTTTATTATGTTTGTATTTGTAATTTGTGTTCTAGTAGACTTTTAGATTAATTGAAATTAGCCCTACAATTTTTATTTTCTTTTAGATTTTGTTGAACATGTCATAAAGTAAATTAAGTATTTATGAATAACTGAAGAAAAAAAACAAAAAATGTAAGAACCAAACCGATCCAAATAAACCATTTTAGTTTGGTTCTGCTTCTTTATGTTAAACGGTTTATTTCGATCCATATAGTCTAAAAAGAAATTCCAATCGGATCTGAAATTTTAAAAAAAAAAATCCAAACTAAACCAATGCATTGTTCACCCCTACTCAAAACTACCACTATATAAATAGGAGTTGAGTTATTCATACAAGTTATTTGAATACAAAATAGAATCATTAAAATATTCCTAATCATTAAATACACTTAATAGATAGTAATAAAAAGTCATTCACTATAACCATAAGTAGCTATTTAAACTGCTGAGTTTGTTTTGTAGATTTCCGCATATGTAACTATAGTTTTTAAATCCATAGATTTACTACAATAATATTTTAACTTTTATTCATAAACATAAGTTTCTATAGTGTATAAATTCATATATCAAATTCATGCTTCACAATTTCATATTATCAAATCCAGGTTTCTCAAACCTGACAGGGCTAAGTGTATGGACTTTAGAGGTGCTACTCTTCTCCACGGGGTGGGGACCCGCCCCAACGGGGCGAGGAATCCCCGATTTATGTGGGGATGGGGAAAATTCCCCATTATACTCCGGGCCGTTTCTAAAAAAATAAGGGCCCAAATAAATCAAACTTTTACTCTATTATAAATTAGGGTTAAATACAACTATAAGGCGTAATTTTTCATAATAGTAACTTAAAAATTATTTCAATAATTGATCAATTATTTAACAAATTAAACATTAAATGAAGAAAAAAAATATTTTTTATCGATTTAATTTAACAACATTCATTTCATATTAATTATAAAATATACAAATATATAAATATAATAAATGAAATTTTTAAAAAAATCTTGATTTATACTTGGTCATAAAATTTATATATGATTAATTTTATATAGATCAAATTAGAGGAAAATTCTTTAATCTATTTTATATTATCTATTTTTAAATTCTAAAAATAACAATGACTAATAAAATAAAAATAGCCCAAAATATATAAAACAGATTTCCTTCCTCCGGCAGATTCAAACTTGGGATCTGGGGGTAAAAGGGACTGCAGGTACAGCACTCCATCGCACCACTAGTTATTTTTTAACTTGATTACTCATTTTTTATATATATTATATAATATAGGATCATCTTAAATTTAGGGCCCTTAATATTCGGGGTTCTGTTCCGTCGCACCATATGAACCGTGTCAACTACGGCCATGATTATACTAATGGAGATGGGGACGGGGAATGTTATCCCCACCTCGTCCCCGATCCTGACTGCCCGAATATATATATATATATATTATTTTTTATATTATATTATTTTTGGATGATGTAGTAGATTTGAATGGTTTAGTTCTTTTGGTTATCTTAAGTTAAGTTATGTTTTTTGGGCTTTGACAAATTATATTAGTTTTGAATTTAGAATTTCTTTTTATAATCTGTGTAGTTGTGTTGGATTTGAATTTGGATTTCCTATTTCAAATTTTCTATTACTCTAATGATTGTATTTGAATTTTTTATTTATCCAATTGTGTTGTACTACAATATGAAGTTTTTTTTAAAAAAAATACATATTCTTATTATGGATTTCCGCGGGGAATTTAATCCCAATGGAAAATCTCCATTAAAATTTAAGATGTGTAAACAGGGAAAGAAGTTCCCGTGAAGTCCTATATTCCCGGTCATTCCTCCGACTGGGATTCCCCGCCCCGTCCCCGCCCTTTTTAAACAGGGAATTTCATGGGGATGGGGACGGGGAAGCC
Source organism: Gynostemma pentaphyllum (assembly GCA_028015215.1). Taxonomy (NCBI): domain Eukaryota; kingdom Viridiplantae; phylum Streptophyta; class Magnoliopsida; order Cucurbitales; family Cucurbitaceae; genus Gynostemma; species Gynostemma pentaphyllum. The sequence continues at coordinate 15,686,393 of CM051354.1, forward strand.
ATTCCCCGCCCCGCCCCGGTAACAGCTCTAATGGGCTTAAACATATCATCCTTTCCTTTCCCGCATGAGAATTAAGGGCGAACGTGCACCCCGCCCCACCCCATTGATGTAATTGAGGTCAAAATCCATACCCCGTTTAATAAACGGGGTAGAGGTTAGGGTGATGGGGATTGACCCCCATCGGGGCCCCGACCCCAATTACCACTTTTTTCTTTAAGTTTTTTTTCCTTGCTTTTCTTTTCCACTTCTTTTCTTGTTTCTTTCTTTTCTTTTTATGTTTTTTTTATGAACTGTTGAATAGATTGATTGAATTTTTTATTAGGTTTAAACAAACATTTTGGATAAATTATTTTTTAAAATAAAACAATGTGAACCCATTTACACCCGAACCCCACCCTGCCTCACCCCGACCCTGAAACTGATAGCTAAATAGGGTCGGGTCAGGTCGGGTAGAATTTAAATAGGGCAGGGTTGGAGCACCTTTCCACCCCACCCGACCATGTTCACCCTTAATGAGAATAATTTTTTATGTGAAATAAGGGTTGATTTTTTAGACTTGTAAATAAGGGTTAATTAGGTATCTTATAAATAACAACTACAAAAATAGGCACTAACATGCCTTTGTAAAATCTCTCTCAAAAAGTTTCAAAACTTCACTTTTTCTCGCTTCTTTTTTTCTGATCTCTCCCCATTGAAGTTTCAGTTTAGAAAAATCTATGGTTTTTACAAAAGTTCCTTCTTTTTCTAAAGTTCTTTCTTTTACTACAGTTTTTATTTTTATGAATTTTTATAGATCTATTGAAAAAAATTCAAATTTTGGGGGAGCTTGATATTGGGTGTTAAAACTCCAAACTTCTTAGGCATTCTTTTATTTTCATTGATTGTTATAGATATATTGAAAAAAGTATCGATTTTTATGGGTTAAAACTCGTAAACTTGATATTGGATGATAAAATCCAAGCTCAATAAGGATCGGAAGATGTGTATAAATAAAAATTAGTTTATAATGGAATTTCGGTTGAATAAAAAGTCTAAAAAATTGCAAAGATTGTCTCGTTTACAATTCATATCACGAATTAATAAACATATAACTATATGTATAAATCGTACTTTTTTTATACAAAGTATTGAGAATGGGGATGTATTATTGAGGGTGGAACTACATACCTTAACCAATATGATTTTAGGGTTTAGGGTGATTTTAAATTTGTTGACCTATTTTTTTTTTCTTTAAATGCAATAATAAAGCAAGAAATGTACCGAAGACATAAATGTATGGCTTAAATAGTAATTATAAAAGAGTAAAATAATATGTCGAATAGTATGTATATTAAAAATATACTGTTTAAAATATATAAATATAGTGATATACATGATTAGACTTAGTATATTAAAATAATATTGTAAGTACAAAGTATTTACAAATCCATGTAAGAAAAAAAATATTTATGCAATTCCCAATTTCAATAAATCGTGGAATGAAATGAGAAAATTGTGAAAATAAACTGAAATCATTAAACTCAAAGAAAGAAATATGGATAAGAAGGAAAATGAAATAACTACATGAGAGAATTATAGAACTAAAAATAAAAAATCCATAAATTAAGAGAAAATATTCTCCTTTTAAAAAAAAACAAGTAAAAAATAAAATTCTAAATTTGGTAATAAAAAAAATTAATGGACAAAAAAAAATCTCACAAATTAAGATAAATTCAATGTACCTCTTATTTATATTTTAAAGGTGCAAAAATCTTATAAAATAGTAAAATAGAATCTTCTTAAAATTAACAAGATTTAACCCAATTTGAAAAATTAAAAATTGAATGACAAAACTAAAGGAATAAGACATTGATGATGGAGATGGAGTTAATTTTCCCATAACAAACAAATCGGTCAACGTCTTCTCATTTTCTTGGAAGCCAAACAAGACCATCATTTTCTAGCTAGCCAAACAAACAATGAAGTAGAAGAAAGTTTTCAATCACGGTCACATCCTATCTACTTCCACCGTCCCAGTTCCCTTATGAGCTGTGGATGGGATGGAGTGAGAGAGAGAACCCAACTTTTGTCGGTATATGGCCCACATCAAAACAACCTTATTTATAGGCCTACATTTTAGCCCACTTTCTAATTGGGCTTATATTGTCTATTGGCCCATATTAAATACTCAATTTCAAATTGTTTCTATGATTTTAATGTATTGTGTTCGTTGTTTGCTTTTTATTTTTCTAAATTTAACATGTTTGCTACTATACCTTTTTGGGCTTTTCCCTTTCTGAAATGTGGATTTGAAAGGGAAAAAAAAAGAAGAAAGAAAAAGGGGGCATTTTTTTAAAGAATTTGTCTCAAATACCATAAATCTGCTTTAAAAATTACTTCAAATAACATAATTATAGTTGATAAATTATTGAACTATAATTTAATTAATTATTGAACTATTTCTTTATAGGTATTTTTAATTAATTTGTTTGTTTTTTGGTTTTTTTAAGTTCAGTCGATAATTTATTAACTATTTGATCATTTTTTATTATTATTTTCAATGAATTTGTTAAAAAATTTAATTTTTTTAGTTCAATTAATTATTGAAGTACAGTTCAATAAGGTATTGAACTATAATTATGATATTTGAGTAATTTTTGAAAAGTTCAAACATTTCAATAATTAGTATGCAAAAATATGTTATTTCAGTAATTGCCCCCATTTTTTAACACTTGTAATATAAGTAAGGAATTCTTATATAATGAATTTATCATAATTATAAAAAAAAAAATTAATTTTAATTCAAAATATCTCAATAAAAAACATTGAATTTTTTTCATTCTATATTCCAAAATATTTTTTTAATGAAAATAAAATCATTAATTTAGTGATAAAAATTCATTAAATAATCAAGTTTTTACTGTTTTTAATATAGTTAAAATTGTTATTTTTGAAATTTGCTACATAAGTATGCCACGTTAGCAAGTTACTAACGACGGGGCACAAAAAAGTAGGTTTACTAAAGTTGAGGGATTAAAAACATCACTTTTAAAACTATAAGACCCAAAATGTAACCAAACTCAAAATGTAGGGACCAATTAGGTAAGCCTTTTTATATTTTATTGTTTTAGTATAATATTTCATTTCTTTCTAATTCTAACTAAAGATAAAAAGATGCATTATTTAATTTACTTTAATGAAATTGTAGATGCATATGAGAATTCAACAAATTGAATTGGGAGATTGAAACGAAAAAATATACCGTTCACTAGGGATGGTAACGGGGCGGGGCGGGGTCAGGGATGCACTTCCCATCCCCTAACCCGCGGGGATTTTTAATCCCCATACCCTACCCTACCCTACCCTATCCCCTAGTCAAAAAATCGGGGTCGGGGTCGGGGATTCCCCATTAGGGGATCGGGTTCCCCGTGGGGAAAATTCCTCGTTTTACATTTTAATTTTTATTTAAAAATGAAATATACATTTAAAATATACATTTTTAAGTAAAAAGGAAAACATAATACTAACCATTTTATATTGTATTAGTTAATATAATCATATTTCACATATATTTTTCAATAAATAAAGATAAAGGTAAACAAAATATATCAGATATTCTTTAAAAATCGAGTTCGGGGTCGGGGTCGGGGACGAGGGATGTATTCCCATACCCTTACCCTATAACAAATCGGGGGAGAATTTCTCACCCTAACCCTATAAAACGGGGATTCCCCGCCCCTATAGGGTCGGGGCCCCGCGGGGAATTTTTCCATCCCTACCGTTCACCACATCACTAAAACAATGTATATATCAAATAGTTTTTTTAGATGGTATATCATATCTGTTTGGTGGCATTATCATGCACATATCACTGATAATTGAACAAAATAAATATAAAGAAACTTTAGTGTCTTAAATAAACTTGTCGAGGCATCAGTTATGATGACCCGACTCTTCAAAACAAATATAAATAATTGAAAATTTGAAAATCATGAAATATCAAAGTAAAAAAAGAATAAAATACTTAATTAAGAAATCAAATCCGTAAGCCAAATGGTACTGCTAGTTAAATAAAACATTTAAAATAAAAGAAATAACTGAAACAAGGTAAAAGGCTCCATGTATTCCACTAGGCTCAATCTAAAACAATTAAATAATAAAAACATGTCCTATTGATCACATTGCACAACTCATATCCTCAAACAACACCCTTTTCTATTTAAAGTACCTAGAGCATAAAAGGTTGGTGAGTCTATAAAGGTCCAATATGAAGAAAAATATATATATCATCAATAATATGCACAACTCCCAAAATCAGACATTTCACGACTCTCTTAGATGCACTTGCAAATTCATAGTTCAACTTTCATGGTTCTCACTTTCAATCTCATTACTTAATCTAATAGGGTCCACATAATATCTCATAACTTATTCGCATTGGATCACAAAGTTAGTATTTCAAAAATAGTTGGGGTATCTCCCCTATAATCAATCAACGGGCACTTCATGTTAGAAATGATATCCTAGAACTTGTAATTATTTAATAAAAATAATTTATTTTGAATAAATTAAATAAATAAACATAAGTTCTTTATATTATCTATATTGATTCAATTAATGATATTAGGAATATATGGAAATATATTAATATCAAACATTCAGATAGTAAAACCCTAAATTACTCTTATGAAATCACGACTACGTATATGAGTCATACGAGAGGATTAAAATCTAGATGAGTAACTTAAAAGTGTCTACAATAAATGGATAACGTTTGGGAACCTTATTCTGGTAACCCTGTTGATAGCTTTGTATTTTGTTTATAGACAAATGATCTAATCCTGATCATTCATGTGGGTGACATAAAATGGAAGTATCATATGCAATGTTGATTGTATAAGACAGGACCATGATGTTTGATCAAATTTCTCATTAGTACCGTTTACGAGAAATGATCAAATATCAAACTAAGTTTATCAACTGTGATAAATCTCAATCCTGAGTGAAATGTGGACTCCTATTTATGGAGTTATGTTCTTTGGTTCACATGGTTGAGAGCGATCTGATATGAACGCTCAATATGCTCCTGTTTTGAGAACATAACTAGATAAGTAGCTGGGAACACATTTTCACGAGATGGAATTCATAATTTTCCTATAAATTAAAGGTATCAGTGTGATACCTAAACATTTTAGGAACTTTAGGAAACTCCCTTGATGTATTGATTCGAGACATGAACAAGTGGCGCCACAATTTCTATTGATCACATAAGTATATTATCTCTAGTTCAACTAAAGATAATGTTCATTGGAGAGTCAGTGGGAACACAAGGATAAAACGGTAATTATAGGGGCAAAACGGTAAATTTAATTCGCTTGTAATTATGAGGGTTCCACGTGAAGGATATATCATAAATATAAATAAAGATAAACTGAATAGACATAACACATCTATAGTGAGGGGAGTTCAACTATGAATCTATAGTGAAATTATTTATAGTTAGATAATAAGTAATTAACTAATTATGAGTTAATCACTTAATTGACTAATTATTAAGCCCATGATCTATAGGCCCATCGGGTCCCTATGCTAGCCCAAATATCGTAGTCGTGAAATCAAGTTGAAGAAATAAAAAATTTAAGTAAGTTGAATTACTTAAATAGGCAATATTAATTGTTTAAATATTGAGTATATTTAAACGGTAATTAATATAAACATTATTAATTGTTTAAATAATAAGTTTATTTAAACAAGGAATCAATAATGAAATATTATTAATTGGACATTATTAATTATTTAAATATTGAATATATTTAAATGGTAATTAATAATTGAAAAATATTTGATAATTATTAATTGTTTAAATAATTGATTTTATTTGAACAAAAATTGATAATTAAAAATTAATTAATTAATAATAAAATATTATTTGATAATATTTAGTCGGGAGAAAATATTAATATTATTAATTATTTAAATAAAATATTTTATTTAAATGGTAATTAATAAATTAATTAATTAAGTTGGACTTATTAATTTAAGGGAAAGTTTATAGTCCAATTGGATTAATGAACCTAATCGAAAATACCGAGATAATGGAAAGAGAAAATCTTTTTCTTTTTGTATTTATCTCTATGGAATATCTTAATGTGATTAGATTTTCCATTAGTCTATAAATAGGAGGTTTGAGTTATTCATAAATCACACAATTCAATTCCCTAGAAATTAAAAGTTCTCTCTTCTCCTCTCCCTATAGCTTTTGCCGATTTTCCTAGTATATTGGGAAGAAAAATATTTTTTTTCTTCTTCCCAATTTCTTCTAAAGTTCAATCCCACAATCGGGTTTCGTTTGATCGATCGGGATATGGTGTAGAAGATCCGGTGTTGCTGAGGAATGATGCTATAAAGAAACCTTCAACCATATTCTCCATTTATTACTTGATGTAAGTAAAAGGGTTTTAATTTTCAAATATTAAGCATGAATCTACATGTCTTTTATCACAAATCGCATGATATTAATAGATCGTTAATTAATTTACTAAATGATTTTCCGCTAATTTAGTATATCACTCCCTTCACTTCAAACACATACAATCATTGTAGCACTAATCGCTCACAGTATGCTCAGAATATTTGATGACAAACATATAATTACTATTGACACCTAGTATACAAACATATCCACATACTAATTAACATCTCATACATAGACCGCCTAGCCCTATAACAATTGCCACAAACAATAAAGGTACTAGAAGTTACTAAAGTCACATTGATCCCCAAAACATCATAAGCTTAACATCGTGGACTAATCATTCACAATATCACAGAGACTAGATTACAACTCCACATATATTAAAATATTGAAATAATAATGATGTTAGTCTACCAAAACATACTTGAAAATTTAAATAAACTTCATAAACAAAACACAATACAACTCCCAAATAATAATAAATAGTAAGTTTTTCAACTCCAAATAAATCAGTCCAATGATCACTCAATATGCAAATAAAAGTCTAAGCCTTATAAGAAATCTAATTCTCCATAATCGTAAGAAGTAAACACATACTCCTTCCAAATAAAACTAGGATAAAAAAAAAATCATGTCACACACAATCTAGGCAAACAATAACCTAAATTCTAGTATTAGCTAGACTACTACCTTGAACTAGCTAGATAATGGTTTTTGGGTAAAATACACTTTTAGTCTCTATAGTTTGAGTTTGGTGTCTATTAGATCATTCTAATTTAAAAAGTTACACTTTAACCCTTATCGTTTGGAAAATGCATCTTTTTGGTCCCTACCACTAAATGACTGAAATAAATTACTGATGTGGCAGTAGTGATGTGGTTTTTTTAAGAGATAATTATCTCAATAGCAGCTTTTTTTCCCTCCTCTTTTGACCAATAGCCATACTGTTGGCATTGAGGCCTCTAAAAGAGTTCTCAAACGGAAGTCCCAAGGATCTTTCCTTGCAGTATAATATTAACAAAATTCTAAATGTATAAAATCGAATACTAACCCTTGTCGAAAAGTGTCTAGCTCTTCCTCGCTCTTCGATGGTTACGATCCTGGGACCACCAAAAAGATCTTCCTCACTAAGCACAAAAGAGAATCGGTGTGTGGGCACTATCCTCTTTGGAAAAAAGAAAGAGGGAAAAAAAAACTTCTTCCCTATACCCTAGGGGGGGCGGCGGCAATGAGAGAGAGGGAGAAGAATTTTCTGAGCCTTCTCTTGGTTGCTTAACCGTGTGTGTTTTGGGGACATCCCAAAGGTCCTATTTATAGGAAAACCAAGACCTCAGAAAATCTTTGAATATCTTTTTAAATATCAAATAATTAATAAAAATATTCTAAAATATATTTTAAATAATTAAGATATAATATCTTATTCCATAATAAGATAATCCCATATCTTTTATTTAAATTAATCTTTATTAATTTAAAATAATTATTTCATATCTTAACCATTAAGATATTCATATATTTTTATTAAAATAAAATGCAAATAACTGGTTACCATTTAACCAATGGGACACGCCCACCACGTCATCTCCATGACGATATTGGGCATTTTATTTTCCTTTTTATTTAATAGAACAATTCCATTAAATAAATAAAACTTAATTTGACTTCTTCAAATTAAATATTTAAATAGACTCCTCTATTTAAATCCCCATTAATTTTTGACAACTTCAAAATTAATTTAATTAAATAGACTCCTCTATTTAATCTCTCTATTATATAATTAAATAGACTCCTCTATTTAATAAATAATTAAATAGACTTTTCTATTTAATTTCACCATTAATTAAATAATTAAATAGACGCTTCTATTTAATTTCATTTAATTAATCAAATAGACTCCTCTATTTGTATTTGCCTTAATTGATTTGACAACTTCAAATCAAATGCTTGAAATCGCTTTTTCCAAAGAAATTAATCATCATTGATTTATGTTCTCAATTACATGTGTTAGCTCGGAGGACTTAATGGACCTATAGGACTAAGCTCCAATGATCTAGAATTACATTGATTGAACTCCTTCAATCAATTAATTCTTATTCATTAACTCCTAGATAACTCCACTAAATATCTAGAGTTGCACTCTTAGTACTATAGACATAGTTATGTCCATTGGCTAATACCATTAACTACACTTTGATCTTTCACAAGTTAGTTTGTATTCATGGCTAGGTATTTGCACCGTATTAACCTCCATGATACATCTTGTTCCTTAAGCCCAACTGATTCTCCAATGAACAACCTTATATAATCTCCATTATACGTCTTTAACCTTTTCCTTGATCAGAGGAATATGGGGCCCCGCTGTTCAAGACCGAATCAGTCCATAAGGGAACTACTTATCTATTTTCCTATATGGAAAAGAGTGAATTCCAATTCTTGTGTAATTACGTTCCCAGCTATAAGCAAGATGGAATCCCCAAAGTGGGAGGCATATTGAGCGAACTATATCGAGTCACTCTCACCTATGCAAATCAAAGGCTTGTCTCTTGTGAACAGGAGTTCGTAATCCACTCAGGATTAAGATCAATTGTACATGATCAACCGGTTGATAAACGAAGTGTTGTAACGGCTTTCCCAAAAGACAGTAAGTTTATCTTAGTCTAATCTACTATAATCTCTATTGCAGTAACACCCCCACTCACATGTCTCTACATGAGTGATCCAGATGAGATCACTTGTGCCAATTCACAAGTGGACCGTGTTAGTGGTGTTACCAGAAATAAGGTACCCAACCTTTATTCATGTACCGTAGACTATTTGAGTTACACTTAAGTAAATCTTCCCGCATCATATGCTCACTTTAAGTTATCATAAGTAACTCTGGATCTTATGATGGATTACATTTATTAAACTAATAATAAATGCAATGTAAATATTACTAATTAATAATTCTTTTATTTATTTATAGTTTAATTGGATTACATAAGATTTAAGGCAGAAACCCCAGCACATACATCTCCAAAGTTGATTTGGTAGCCACCTAAATAAAGAATATTACTTAAATGCCCTTCTTGTTGACATTCAAAGTCAATTAATCTTATTTCTTATTTTGATGATAACAAACATGTTTTTGTTATTAATCAATTTTCTGTGTTTTGATAGTCCACCGTGTAGAGAAAATTATAACGAGTCCAACGCAATTAGAATCGACTCGATTGGACTTCAAACGAGCAAGATATTGAATTTAGATTATTGGAATTAAATTAATTATTTATACCGGATCGTATATGGCGAGCTCATCTTATTTATTATGCGCTCAAGTTCTCGACCATCGGATCGGTTTGTAGTTGAAATAAAATGCCCAGATTAATTTAGCTTTATGATTTAAAGAAAAATCCGTTAGATCAATTTGCTTTTGAATTAGTGGCCCGAGTTATTTTGGAATTACGAATTAAAGAAAAAGAGAAATGTCGAAATATTTCCCGGTAGTTCAATCGCATGAAGTCTTCATCCAACGACGCACAATTTTCGAAGAAGAAAATAATAAAAAATAAAAAGGAAATTTAGAAATCCTACCGTTTAACGCGCCAGTGACATCATCCTTAGTCATTGTTTTTATTAGCGGCACAATTTCGTCTAAGCTCTCAAATCGAACGTTCTTCATTTCGCCATGCCTACGCATCTTATCAATCGTTCGCTTGATCACATCCAACGGCTATAAACGCGAGTTTTATTGATTCTATACTTGCGCGACTGGTTTTCGTTCAAATGTCCTTAAAAGTCAGATTTTGCTTTTTCAAACGTGGGTCCCAGCTATTTTTTGATCAGCCTCTTATTGCTTGACACGTGGCTCTCTCTCTTGACTTTTCTGAAGCATTTATTACACCATTTTGAGAGATTACTTATTTACTCTTCACATATTTGAATTTACTTGAAGACATCAAAGGGTAAAAACATCCTTTTAACCCATTGAAGCCTTTTGCCATCAGAATTATTTCTGGAAGATTTTCTATTCGAAAATGGCAGTCTCTCTTCTTCTTTGTTGACAAAATTGAAGCTTCTCTCTCTTCCATTCACACCATTAAAGTCAAATTAATTCAAGAAGGTGGATGAACAGTAGAAAAATGATAATATTTTTTGTACCTATAAATTGAGCATGAAAATGGCAGATTGAAATACAAGAAAAACATAGGCTAAAATTTTAGAATATTGTGCTCTTGATTTCTCCATTTTTTTCATCTTACTTTGAGCCATTTAGTGAGCTAAATCTTGTGTATTTCTAGCCATTCTTAAGGGCTAATTGGTTGAGAGTATTATCTCTTATTGTGAGCTAAATTCTTGTAATACCTATCCTTAGTGAGGATTTACAAATTGTAAAAAGTTAACTCTTGAACCTTAGTAAAAAGAGTAATAGTAACGGTTGTCCTTGCTCCGTGGAAAATGACGAGGGGTTGATGTACACACACCCCTTTTTTATGTTCTGTTTTTTTGGTAGTCGTTCATTATATAATATACATTTCATTTTTGTCTGTTTGCATGCTAAGTATTTTTTATACATTAAGTATTGTATAATTAACACTTTTTCGTTTTTCATTTGTAGGTTAAATGACATGTACGTACATTACGTATATCTTCACTTTTTCTCAAATGCACTTACAAAGAGGAGGACGATATACCCAATATACCAGATGTACAAAACACTTTATACGAGAGAGAAAACTATAAATAATTCAGAATTTACATAATTGAATTAAAATGGAAATATGTAGTATAAAATCAAAACATAAAAATATACTGAATACACTAAAGAACTATGAACAATATACTAAATATATCATAAACTGGGGGGAAGAAAGAATGCATTGGGAAAGAAAATTGCATTGGAAAAGAAAAATATCAGAAGTGTCAGACTATATGTACTATACAGACGTATCAGAATGTCAGGGGTGTTAGACTATACCTGATATACGAAAAGGACAGTTTTGGTATATTACTAAATTGAATAATAAAAAGTGGCTACCCCACTAAATCTCTTAAAAGGTGGACATTTGTTAACTTTTACCTCAAAACATGGCTATAATGATTTTTCACCTTTTTTTTAATGATGTGGCATTTATATATGTAGGGAAAATTTCTTATACAACTGTTGTACCAAGCCTCTGTAAATGTATAGTGGTAAAGTTGTAATTGTATAATGGCAATCTTGTAATTAATTAAAGCTTACTAACCATATTGTTAGAAAGTTAGAATTCAGTTAGTGAGCTGTTAGAAGTCTTTAAGTTGTATATAAGCCTTTGTATTTTACATAAATCAAATAATGAGAAATAATATTCTTTCTCTCTCTGAGTTGTAATCTTGCATGGTATCAGGGCAACTCTCAAAGGCAAGTGTCTTCTCGATCCGTGGGAATTTTTTATTCTCTCTCACGTCTTCTTCCTCAATTGTCCTTTCTCGAAGCTCCCTTCTCAGTTTTCTTTCTAAAAAATGGCAGGAAATCCAGATTTCTGTAGCCCTAATCTGAATCAATCTCCTGATTCTTCTCAAATCTCTTCTAAAAATCAAGCGAATCATCCTCGATCGCCTTTTCAATCTCTTGAGCGAGAGTTTACTCACTATCCTATATTTCTTCTAACGAACATCTGTACTCTTTTTTCTGTTCGTCTTGATTCAACAAACTTTGTGTTATGGAGGTATCAAATTGAATCAATCTTAGAGGCTCACTATCTGTTTGCATACGTTGATGGAAGTTTTCCATGTCCTAATGAATTTCTTGTTGTTAATGGCGAGCAAACACCTAATCCGAAATATCGTCTCTGGAAATCGCAAGATCATGCTCTGCGAACTCTCCTCAATGCTACTCTATCGCAGTCAGCTTTAGCATTTGTTATTGGATGTAAGAGCTCTCGTGAAGTTTGGGAGACTCTTGAGCACAGATTCTCTTCTCTGACTCGCTAACATCATTGAATTGAAGACTAATCTTCAGAAGATCAAGAAGATCTCAATCAAACTATTGATGAGTTTATTCAACGCATCAAAGGATTTATTGATAAGCTTGCCAGTTGTGGGCCGTAATTGTTGATGAAAAAGACATTCTGATCTATACTATTATTGGTATGCCGAATGAATACAACGTCTTTCGTACTTCTCTTCTCACTTGTTCTCATGTTGTTACTCGAAAGGAACTTCATTCTCTTCTTCGTGTAGAGGAATTTGCAATTCCTGCTCAAAATCAGTTAACAGAATTTGCATTTCCTGCTTTAGCACTTCACGCTAATCAAGGAAATCAATATAGTACTAGAGGCAATCGTGGAGGGAATCAGAGTAATCGAGGTGGAAACAATTCTCGTGGTGGCCGATACTTTGTTAGAGGTAATTCTTTAGGGAGAGGTAATTCTCCTTTTCAGAACTGTACTACAACTCCTGGAAGTTCTTCTGGCTCTTCTGGTTCTGGAAATGGAACAACGAACAGAATTGTTTGTCAAATATGTGATAGACCTGGTCATAGTAGACTTGATTGCAACAATCGTATGAACTTCACTTTCCAAGGCCGTCATCTACCCGCACAACCCATACCCCTTCCATATTAACTGCCATGTGTAATTTCGGGCCATTGAAATTTCCATGAGTTAATCTCTCATTCATCTCTCCTCTTTTCTCTCAATTGCACTCTCATTCTCTCACCTCATTCATTTATAAATTGGACTATGTTTTTTTTTCTCTTCTTCACTCAAATTTTAATTAATTTCCATCCTTATTTCAATTAATTTCAAACATTTTTTTTGACATTTTTTAATTTAACTTTTGTTTGAGAACTTTTGAATGTATATATTTTTTCATTCACTTAAACGTACATAGTTTGCCATTTTAATTTGAATTTTTTTTATATAGATTACTATTTGTGTTTAGTATTTGTTGAAAATATAAATTTTATATAGGAAAAATCATATCTACAAATTATATATATATATATATATATATTGATATTCAATAACAAAATATTAATTTTTAATTTTTAATTTCTTAGTTTAAAAATTGAAATATTTTTAATATAAAGATTTGAGATGAGGAAAAAAATAAATATCATATAGCTTAATAGTTGAGTAGTATAATAGGAAAAAAAAATTTGAAATTAATTGAAATAAGAATGATTAAAATTAGAGTGAGGGAGGGAAATAATAAAAAAAGTCCAATTTTCAATAAATGAAGTGAGAGAAGAAATTGGAGTTAGAGAAAAAAGAAAAGATATGTATGAGACATAAAATTTGGGTGGCCCACAAAATTTCACATGGCCGTAAATATATGGAAGGGCCATGGAGAGGCTTGGTACACTAAGAAATTTTCCATATATATATATATATGTCACGTCATTCAAAAAACCACATACCTACTACCACCTCAATAATTTATTTAAGAGTAAAATACAAATAAGACTCCTGTGGTTTTATTCAAATGCATGAACACCCCCTATGGTTTGAAAATGTCAAATCACACCTTTGTGATTCCAATTTTTTTCATTCAAACCCCTCCCTTTCAATGTCATTAATTTTTTTTAATCATAACTTTTTCGTTTGAATTTTGATTTGGATGATTAAAGATGTTTTGGAATTCTCATTTCGGTATATACACTATGGTCACTCAAAAAACTTCTAAAACATCAATAAAAAAAAGTTAACGGTGTCAATCATATCCAGTATATTGATATTAATAAACTCTTTTATTTATTAATCATTTCAAAGTTTCAGAGTGACTATTATGTAGAGCCTAAAATGAGGATTCCAAAATATCTTGAATCATCCAAATCGGAGTTCAAACGAATAAATCATGGCTAAAAGAAAATTATTGGCTTTGAAGGGGAGGGGTCTGAGTGAAATTTTTTGAAACCACAGGGGTGTGATTTTCCATTTTCAAACCACAAGGGGTGTTCGTGCATTTGGAAAAAATCACAGGCTGGTTTAATGGCAAAAACTAAAATGATACATTTCCAAAACAGTAAGTAGAGGTGTGCATACAAACTGAAAAACCGAAGAACCGGACTGAATCAAACCAAACCGGCTGGTTTGGTCCGGTTTTATTATAGTATTGGTTTTTCCGGTTCATAATTTTAGAAATGGTTTTTAATTTCAAAAACCATAAAAACCGAACTGAAACGCCTATGTATAAAATAATGGAAAAAAAGTTTATATCCTATATTATGCCCAACAATTAAAAATATATATATCAAACTTCATCATTTTACTCAAAACGTCAATCTCTAACCTCCCTCTATCTTAAATCTTTGTAATATCTCAATCTCATTTTACTTCTACCATCTTCTATCTCTCAACATTCGTTCATGGCCGTTGTCACATAATCTATATGGATCTACAATAATGATCTCTCACCCTTCTTCCTACACTTAACATCATGCAACAAATGGCTTGACTTCCAATCTTTTGAAATAGTTATGATAAAGTGCAAAACCGAGAAACTGAACCAAAATATATGAAACCAAACCCAATTGAATTTAATCGGTTTCTTAAAATTTTAGAACCAAATGGTTCATGATTTTCTAAAACCGAAGAGTATGGTTTGGTTGACAGTTTGGCCCAAAACCGAACCAAACCAAACTGTGCCCACCCTTAACAATAAGGGTTAAAGTGTAACATTTAAGGATCTAATAGACACCAAACTCAAACTGTAAGGACTAAAATTGTATTTTACCCATGGTCTTTTGTTGGTAGACTACTTCTAAAGTTTGTCATTTGTCATCTAAACAAAGGCCAAAAATCTTGATTAATTCCAATTATAAACCTAAACTTCACAGAATTAATTAAAAAAGGAAACAACTTAATTTAGGGTTTAAGAAAGGAAAATTCTAATAGATCATATTTTTATGAGTAATTTAAAAAATAATAAATGTTTTGAAATATTTTAAAAATAGTATTTCTCATATTAAGATTCCACCAATCTCAGTATGAGATTGTGAATCTAAGTCTAAAATTAATGAACTTTAGTATGAGAAATAAGGTAGACGTAAACTAGCTCGAACACTCACAGTATTTAAACAAAAAATAAAAAATAGAAACGTCATTTAAATTTTTTTTCACTATTTTTGAAAACCCGTTAAAAACATGGTAAATAAATTAGAGAGACATTTTTTGAAGTATAATATTAGTTAGGGTAAAATGCAAATGAGACCCCTGTGGTTTACTTCAAATGCATGAACACCCTCTGTGGTTTGAAAATTGCAAATCACACCCCTGTGGTTTCAAAAAACTTCAATCAGACCCATCTCCTTCAATGCCAATAATTTTCTCTTAACTTCTTCGTTTGAACTCCAATTTGGATGATTCAAAATGTTTTAGAATCCTCATTTCAGGCTTTACATAATAATCACTTTAAAACTTCAAAATGATTAATAAATAAAAGAGTTTATTAACATCAGAGTACTAAGTATGATTGACACCGTTAACTCTTTTGGTTATTGATGATTTAGAAGTTTTTAAGTGACTATTATGTAGAGTCTGAAATGAGGATTCTAAAACATCTTGAATCATCCAAATTGGAGTTCAAACGAAGAAGTTATGATTAAAAGAAAATTAATGACATTGAAATAGAGGAGTTTGATTGAAAAAAATTGGAACCCCTGAGTGTATTCATGCATTTGAAGCAAACCACAGAGATCTCATTTGCATTTTACCCAATTAGTTAAGCACCAGCGAATTCCCCCACTATTAGAAGAAAGAGGTGATAGAGAGCTATAATCAAACGACGAAGAGAAGGGCGTGGCGAGAATCGAACTCACGACCTCTCACAAAGAATCATACCCATAAATCCCAAACACCCATATTTTCTCTTGTCTTAATTTCATCTCCGTAATCTTTGATTTTGTTGTTCAAATCAAAAACTGTTCTAAAAGCTTCGATTTCTTCTTCTCCTTCTTCTGATTCTGTTCTCTATCCTTGTTAGAATTCCTGCTTCTTTCCTCAATAATTCAATCTGAGTTTCGCTATTAGGTCAAGTTTGGGGCAACGATGGCTCATACCAGCAATAATGTAAGTTCTAATTTTTCTGTTTCTTTCAAAACCCTAACCCACTGAAAGTCTATTAAGCTAAAATGGTTCATTTAATCAGCAACTTTTTTGGGATGATTACTTTATCTGTAGGTAGCTGGAGTTGATAACACCTTTAGAAGGAAATTTGATCCAGAAGAGTATTTGGAACGAGCTCGTGAACGTGAAAAACAGGTTTCACCTATTTCCCAATTCCTTGAAATCTCAATTTTGAGTGTTTTCATTTTGCTTATCATAATGTTTGAATTTGCATTTCAGGAGGTTGATAGGATTAAATCCAAATGTAAGTCTTACTCTTTATATCCAAATGTAATCTTGGTTTGATTTTTCCAAAGGTTTAAATTTGTTGTCTTTTTACAGTGAAAGGTCCACCCGTGCAAAGAAAACCATTAAAACATAGAGATTATGAGGTAGACCTCGAATCTCGCTTGGGGAAAACTCAGGTTAGTGAAGCTACGCTTTATCTGTTTGCTTGAAACGTTATTTTCGATTACTTTGCTGTAGAAACTGTTCTTGCATTTACTATTTGTGATGTTTTTTAAGTTTTGGTTGTCTAATTACCGGCTTATCGTGGTTAGGGGCAAAGTCCCTCTTAAGTTACATTTTCTTTTTCTACACCAGCTTGTTCGTATTACCTTGTACATTAACTCTCATAAGCTATAGTGATTTGTTTTTTAGGTTTCTAGCCTGTTACCATGGGCCCATTGGGCATCGATTATTCAAGTTTTATCCAGCAGCATTACCACTAAACATCTAAGATTAATTTTTGTATTACTTGACATGAGTTCAGTGGCTTGTTAGATTTTCTCTACGAGGCATTTATACGATTATGAGGAATTATTATTTTCAATATCATATCACACTGTGGCTTGTGTTATCTTATCACATAGTGGGTCAGTGACTGAACTGAAACTCACTTATATTTATTGAAATAGGTCTGTTTGACTCGAGTCACCTGCAAAATTGGGGAATTACAGTTGATTAAAGGCAATCAACTGTTATCTCATTTTGAAATAATTCTTCTAAAAATCTTAAGCATAGTTAGCAGTATAATTTTCTCAATCTAAGATTTCAGATGCTTTGTTAACTTCTTGTGATATGAATGATCATGGGCATGAGCTCTTGTTCTCTGTAATGGGACTCAAATTGTATTATTTATGTATTTACCTTTGAACCTTTTTTTTTGCAGATTGTTACTCCAGTTGCACCTCTAAGTCAACAGGTAAACACTTCGCTATATTTCCCCTCACAATTGCTGAAACACAAGTTATAATTGAATCTGAAAATGTGTTTGAGCAATTTCAATTAGTTAAGGGGTGATGTAACTTATTGAATTGAGAAGAAATGATGGGAGGAAAAATGAAGATGTTTTTACATGCTTTTTTGATACTTGTGCTCTTGTATTCAGTTCAGTTTGTTTTTGATGCCATGGCAAGAATTAATAATTGTCTCTTTGTTAAGATTTATAATTAAATTTTCCCTTACCCATTAGCTTAAGCTTTTGGGTATAATGGTGATTTAACATATTTAACACTCTTGATACCCTGTTGTAATAACTTATTATTATTATCATCATCATCATCATCATCATCATCATCATTTTTATTATGTTGATGAGTTCTTTTTCAGGCTGGATACTTCTGTCCTGTTTGTGAATGTGTGGTCAAGGATTCTGCAAATTACTTGGATCACATAAATGGAAAAAAACGTATGCTATCAACTATTGCTACAAATTTACCCAATTAATATGTGAAATATCCAAGCTTTATATTTTGCTTACCATGTTTTCTATGGACTTTATGTTGTAGATCATAGAGCATTGGGTATGTCCATGCGGGTAGAACGGGCATCTCTTGAGCAGGTACACCGTTGAATATACTTGGGAAGATGGAATATTTGTTCTATCCATCATGTGGATATTTATGAAATCTTTGTCTCCATGAGGCTAAGTAGCTTTTATGGCAAACAGGTGCAAGAGCGGTTTGAAGTTCTTAAAAAGAGAAAAAGCACCCCTGGAAGCTTCACAGAGCAAGGTAAAGTTTAAAACTTGGTTGAGCTAAGGAAAAGATGGGATCTTTTCCTTTTAATTTTGTAAATAGATGGAATTATTCTTTTTCAGTTTTCGGAATTACGTCTTATCGAATGATGAAAACCGATGCTGTTATCTTTTATGCTTTCCTTAGATCTTGAAGAGAGAATACTAAAGAAGCAACAAGAAGAGGAAGAACGGAAACGCCAACGTCGAGAAAGGAAGAAAGAGAAGAAGGTTAGTACAATGATTTAACCATTCCATCACGTGGGCAACAGACATTAAAATTCCATTTTTTTTAATATGGAAAAAGAAAGTTAGAACCAAAATTTTACATTTCATAATGTTATTTTCTCCTCGTGTGCAGAAAGAGAAGGCTGCGGAAGAGGAACCTGAAGTAGATGCTGATGTTGCTGCAATGATGGGATTTGGGGGTTTTGGTTCATCCAAAAAGTGACAATTACTTGATTGTTTAGTCCAAATTTAAGGCCTGAGCTTTGCCACTGTAATCCTTGCAGAGTTGATTGAAAACTTAATGTCTGATGGGAAGGACTCAATCTGCCTTCCTGACTGTAAATGGTCTGTTTGGAAGATTTTAAATATGAACAATGATTAGAAGTTTGGCTTGGCATTTGCTGTGGTTTATTTCATTATATGGCATGCATTGTGTTTAAGAGTGCTTTCACTGAAATTAATATTTTGAAAAGAAAATAAAAATTGTTTACTCAATCATTTAATTTCAAATGTGGTTTTTATCAAATTAGGAGTTTTTAAAAGGTTCAATTACTACTTTACTGCGTATGATTTTAAAAGTTTTACTTTATTTTGAAAGTTTCAATTTAATTCCTATGATATGATTTGGGGTTGAGTTCCTATACTTTTAAAAGTTTTAATTTTGCATGATTTGGGGTTGAGTTCCTATCCTTTTAAAAGTTTTAATTTTGTTCTTGTTTGATAAAAAATCACAAACTCCTTATAATTTTTATTTTTAAAAAAGTCATAGAATTGTTTTTAGCGAATGTGGAGAAGTTAGATTAAAAATGTTGTGTTAACTAATATGTGAATGTGGGGTCAAACTACAGTACAGGGGATAAAAGTCCCTGTACCATACAGAGATTTTTATAAACCCTTAGATCTAACTCAATTGATCTCATCCCTTTATTTTTTTTACCCTTTTTACTTTAACTATTTTATGAAATCTAATTTAATTTTAACCATTAGATTATAATATTAAATCTCAACCATTAATTTTCAATTACAAATAAACACATTTAGATTATTATTTTTTGTTAAATCTAACGTACAAATATTTAGATTATGAAACTTCATACTCTGAAATATTGAGATTCTTGATTCACTGTGATCACAGCTCTTTCATTGTGATCGTTGCTATTCCAATGTTTGATTGTCATTTTATCTTTTGAATGTGATCGTTCTTAATATTATTTAAATATGATCTTGTTTGTAATTGATTTTCTTTGATGTGATTAAATGTAGTTGTTGTCTTTTGAATGAGATCGTTATTTTTTAAACGTGATCGCTTCTTGATCGTATATTTTATGATGTGATCGTCATTCTTTATATTTGTTTGTAATTTTTTTTAATGTGATTAAATATGTTTGTCGTTTTTGGAATGTGATCGTTCCTTATAAATGTAATCGTTCTTTTTTAATTGTATTTAAAATGTGATCGTTAGATTGATTCAATTCACATATAAAATTAGATATGTGTGTCAGATTGTCTATTTGGTGAAACTTTTTGTGATCACTATCCTATATATGTGATCACATACTTATTCAAAATTTATGTGTGATCAAATCATTTATACATGTGTGAATCCTATATTCTTATAAATATAATGTTGTGATCGATGATGTTGTGTAAAAAAAGGAGTCAATTGATTGAGGGAAACCAAAAAAAATCTTACGTAAGTTTTCTATTGATTACAGCTGTATTTTTAAAATTTTAATTTATTTAAATAATTAAAATAAATACACTGTAAAAAAAATTAACCACTTGTAACTGACTCCCTGTACCATACAGGGATTTTTAGTCCCTGTACTGTAGAATTTTCCGTGAATGTGAGGCTTTTAACAAGTAAATATGGTAATAATAGGGATATTAGTCAAACCATAGGGATTAAATACAAAAATGAAAATAAATAGAGACTAAATTGTAATAAATCATCTGGGATTAAATTATAATTAAACCTTTGATTAAAAATAGTAGTTCAATATCATATTTTATTTCATGAAAAATAATACTTTTATGAGTTAAATTAATCAATGGATAAAAGTTATTAAAAGAATAAGAAAAAGGGTCTCTAAATTATAGAAAGCTAACTAAGTCATATATAATATTTTAATCATAAAAAAATATTTTTTTAATTAATAAACTTGGATCTCTTCCGTTCAATACAAACCAATTTTAAAACCTATGAACCAACTCAGCCATACGATTTTAAATCATTTGAAGTTATTCCGAACCAAAATAAATTTAAACCAAACCGACTGGTTTCTCCTACATAGAAGAACCGAACGGTTCATGAAAATGCTAAACTAAGCACCTCGGTTTGGTTCTCAGTTTCGGTCAAAACCGGACTGAACCCAACTCTACTCAGTACTACAGGGGTTGATCATTTTTCCCCGCCAATTTTTGGTATTTCATAATTCAGTTATTATTCATCTCTCATTCATATACGCATTACTGTGTGTAAGATGAGGAAGAATTGTCGAGAGGTTGAGCGAACCATTCTCCGCCTTCTTCACGACCATAAAACCCGAACCCATCTCACTGAAATTCACGCTCATTTTCTACGCCATGATCTTCACCAATCTAGCCAATTAATTTCTCACTTTATCTCCATTTGCGGATCCTTTCGTAAAATATCCTATGCCAATCTCATATTTTCCCAATTCCAATATCCCAACATCCTCCTCTTCAATTCCATCATTAAAGCCCATTCTCTTTGTGAGCCTTTTGAAAAATCCCTCCTTTTCTTTTCCTCCATGAAAAGTCGTAGAATTGTTCCTGATGAGTACACTTTTGCGCCTCTCCTGAAATCTTGTTCAAATCTTTATGATATTAAACTTGGTCAGTGTGTTCATTCTCAAGTTTTGAGAGGTGGGTTTGAGTATTTTGGTTCTATTTGTATTGGTCTCGTTGAGTTTTACGTTTGTTGTGAGAGAATGGGGGATGCTCAGAAGGTGTTTGATGTAATGTCTCCTAGAGATGTGATTGTTTGGAATTTGATGATTCGTGGTTTTTGCAAGATGGGTAATGTCGATATGGGATTATGTCTTTTTAACCAAATGAGTGACCGGAGTGTGGTTTCTTGGAATACGATGATTTCGTGCTTAGCACAAAATGGACGTGATATGGAAGCTTTAGAACTCTTTCAACGGATGGAAGAACATGGTTTTGAACCAGATGAGGTGACTGTGGTCACAGTGTTGCCGATCTGTTCTCGTTTGGGAGCTCTTGATGTTGGACAAAGGATCCATTCTTTTGCAAATTCTAAGGGACGTTTGGTCGATGTCATATCTGTAGGAAATTCTTTAGTTGATTTTTACTGTAAAAGTGGGAATATAGAAAGGGCATCCCTCATTTTTCACCAAATGACTTGCAAAAACGTTGTTTCTTGGAATACAATGATCATGGGCTTCGCTTTGAATGGGAAGGAAGAACTTGCTATTGACCTTTTCGGGGAAATGGGAGGGAAGGGTGTAGACCCTAATGATGCTACATTTGTAGCAGTGTTAACTGCTTGTGCTCATGCAGGATTATTAGAGAAGGGTAGAGAATTATTTTCTTCAATGACTCTGAAGTATGACATCCAACCAAAACTCGAACATTATGGTTGTATGGTTGATCTATTGGGACGTAGCGGATGCGTGGAGGAGGCCTGTAACTTGATAAAAAGCATGCCAATAGAGCCAAATGCTACTTTATGGGGTGCATTGCTTGGTGCTTGCCGAACTCATGGTAATTTAAAACTTGCAGAACTTGCAGTGAAAGAGCTCATCAGTCTTGAACCATGGAACTCCGGTAATTACGTCTTACTGTCAAATATATTTGCAGAAGAAGGGAAGTGGGATGATGTTGAGAAGGTCAGACATTGGATGAGTGAAGAGAGCATAAAGAAATCGCCTGGGCAGAGCGCAAATGGATAACGATTAATCTTGTGAAAGTAATTACTTCAATGATGTTCTGGATTGTACCGATCTGTGGCTAAAAGTCGGGGTGCTAGATCTGCAATCAGCGAACAGAAACGAGTTGGTAAAGAGTATTTTGGACTTTGAAAGATCTCATGTCAACAGAACAGTAGAACAAACTCTTTGGAATATGCCAAACTCTGAGGCCATGTGTAGGAGACTTCAGATTCATTTGCACCAGATAAATCTCATAAAGCTTAAGAGGGTAAAGGAATGGAACATGAAGACTGAGAAATCTGCTGTGAAAATGTTCTCATGTAAAACTACAAACTCTCATAATGCAATCAATTCTACTTCGTCGAGATTGGTAAGTGGAAATTGCCAATGATTTAATTTGATGAACCTTTAATATATCATAAGGCACTCTTCTATCCATAATTAAAATGAGTATGATGAATGTTGAGCATATATTATAATATTAAATTTACTTTAGACAATTGTTTAATCTCTGAATGTAGTAATGATTTAATAAGTAAGAAAAAAAAATTTGAGTTCTAACTTTTGCCTTTTTATTTCTTGTTTATTTATTAATAGTTCATATGATTGAGACTTGTGTTATCATCCGAACTCACACGTAAAAGGAGTCTTTAGTTCATAAATTCCTGCATTAATTTACTTTTTTAATCCTTTTTTTGTTCTCGTTTTTAGAAGTTTTTCTTAATTTTTATATCAACATTACCTTTCATCTATGTACCATTAAATATACATAATTATGAGGGCAAAATGAAAATAAGAATCCTACGATTTTGGTCAAATGCAAACACACCCCTACCACTAACTAACGTTGTTAACATTTTTTAGTCAATAGTTTTTCGTTTAAATTCTGATTTGGATGATTCAAAATGTTATGGAATCATCTTTTCAAGCTCTACGTTACGGTCACTTTAAAACTTCAAAATTATATGTAAATAAAAGAGTTATAATCATTAAAACATTAGATATGATTGAAGTCATAAACCCCTTTATTCACTAATGATTTTATTACATGGTGGTAAATATATATATTTCACTAATTGAGTTATATTTGTAATTACAGTTAGTAGGTCGTTTTTTACAAGTTATAAAAAACAAGTTTATTGGGATAATCTAACAATTAAAACTAAAATTAAAGCTAATAAAAATTATTTATGAAATTTAAACTTTGAGGAGAGAAGATTGTGACTTCAAAATAAGGCTTTCCTTTCCCAATCACGAGGCTGCTTCACGCTATTAGTATCTAAAACACCAACTCTAGCTACAACAAAACTATTAGAAAAATATAGTTAGGGGATCCACTGTTTCCCCAAGGTACAGTTATGAACAAAAAAAAAAGGTAGAAACTTAAAAATATAATAGGCTCATTCAAGTGTGCAATTGTTGAATTTTAGAGGAATTAAAGTACTAATTACCAGATGAATTATACACACTCCTATTCAATAGTTTCATGCTTTTCAAACAGTATGTTGATAAACATACACACTTTAAAAATACAAATTATTTGGACCATCAGCTATCCATTGTCAACAAAATGCCTATTTCATAAATGAATTTAAAAAAAAAAATAGAATTAAAGATAAGTACCTATTGACTGTAAAAAAAATGCAGATAGCAAGAATAGACCCTACTGAAGTGATTAATAAACAAAGATAAATAAAAACACTAGAATTTATTTAAACAACCAAGGAATCTTACACACTTTTTTTTAGTGGTGGTGAGGAAATGTTAAACGCAAATTTTGAATCATTAGCTCGTAAATTTAGAATCAAAACCAGAAAGGGATTTAAGATCTAAATAATTTCTTTCTTTTATATTAAAAAAGCAGAAGGTAATAAAATACCTGAAAATGATGAATCGCTTCCAACGGTTATCCCACAATAGAACCATTTGAAATGACCTTATAACACTTGGCGTCAGTTCAATCGTAGGATAAATCCTAGGTAGGTGGCCAACATGATTTGAACCCAGGACCTCAAGGTTGGAAAGCAACCCCTGACCACTAGGCCAACCCATGTTGGTTGCAAAATCTAAGAAAGTATACTTTTACTAAAAATTGAAATGTTAAATTAGAGTTGTGAACATTGAACCTGAGCAACCCATAATGACTTTATCTCTTTGAATGTAGAATTTAAATGATAATGCTTCTAGTGCAAACCTTACATTGATCATATAAAAACCTCACCGCCTGATTAAAAGACTTCTGGTTTGTTCTATTTCAGTATTTCATTAATTGTATTTTCCTACTTTGTGCTATACATGCTTTGTAATACTGAAGATCACTGATTTTAAGAGAGATTGTTGGTGGTAAAAAAAAACTGCTAATTGGTTAGTTAACTACTTTCACTGTTATTGGTAAGTTAGGCAACTACATCTGCAACCTATATAATGCTTAGAATTTGTAATTTGAGGGATGAAAAATAGTATAAATAATCTTAATTTCTAGTTGCATCATAATTCAACTTCAATTTGTAATTTGAGGGTTCTGAATTTTTTGGGGAAATCATAATGAAGCAAAGAGAGAGAACCCAGAGCTGAAATCATTCATAAATTTAGGCACTATTGCAAAATCATGATTTTGACTGGAGAATCAGAACTAGACTAACTTAAAAATGTAAGATTATATCGACAAGTAAAGTAAAGAAAGGATCTGAATAGCAAAATCTTTGAGAAGACCATCTTTGCTAATTCCATTCTCTAGGCACAACTACATTTAGAACAACATAAAAATATGTTTTTTCCATAATTCCTAACTTCAACTTCAAGTATTGAATTGGATTTTTCATAACAAAACTAACCATGAACTTTTTAAATTTTTAAGAACTTTGAATAGTTATCTCAAACATTTCATCAAACACAATTCCCAACTTTTTGTAAATCACAAACACAAATTATATTTATACAACGTAAATCGAATAAATCCACAACAGATCCACAATGTACGTGAAAAAAAATCTAAAGTGTAAGATGCCCACCATTACAAGTTTCAACTTCAAATAAAAAAAAATCGAAAAAATCTGATATAAAAAACTTCAAATCATTACAAGTTTCAACTTCATACTCACCTTGTATTTTAAATTATAGGTAAAAATGGGTGATATTTATTTAAACAAAATAACCTCTAAGATTGATATTACCGCTATGCAAGGAAGTACATTAAAGAGATAAAATTAACATAGTTATCTAAAGTTTAAGATGCCCACCAGACCATCAAGACTTATCAATGTTTAAAAAGAGGAAGCCAAAATTATGTATTTGGAAATGAACATCTACCGAGCTATACGGATTCAAATTCATGGACTCCTCTAAGATGTTTACATGGAGTAGTTTTCATACTAGTTCTATTTGATGAACAACTACAATCATCCAGAGATTGATGTTCTAAATGTGTTTTTAAGTATTCATAAGTGATTTCCTTGAGCAAGCTTTGAAAGAATGAAGCAATGAGTGACTGATAGTGATATTTTGAAAAATATACGAAAGTAAAAACTCCTTTCTCGTACTTAAAGAAGAGCTAGGATCAAATTCGCCAGGAGTGAAGAAGATACTGAAGGAAAAATTAGTTACTATTAATTTCAACCAGCTCGTCTCCCTCATCTATACCAGCACGTGCAGCAGGGCTACCGTCTTTGGTAGATATCACCATCTGCAAATGCATGTTATGTAAAAACTAATGTGGACCATTTATTTGAGGCAAGTGTTTTATGAAGTAATGAGCAAATGATGAAGTCATTTACCCATTTTCCTATTAAAGAATGAAGAGTTAAAAAACAAATTCCTAGTAAAAAATTGATGTAGCCAAAGTACATATTCTTACTTCTTAGTATCATTGTTTCTGATAAAGAGACCGCAGTTGGTAAAATCGGATATCTGAAAACTTAGGTCTTCAAATGAATCATTTAAAAAAACCAATAATTTAGCTTATATATTACAAGAACATGGCCAGAAGCTGAAAAACTAAGCATGCCACAAACCATTAGGGACAAATGGAAGTTTAATTTGCATATGAACATTGTAACAAAAGTTTCGAGTCGGTGTAAACATAGAAAGAAATTACAATAGTTTTTTTTTTTTTTTTTACAGTAGAACCACTATGCTTATTATTGTGCTATAAATGTGAAATGCTTCTTACTAAGGAAATAATTAATCAAGGAACGATCAAACTTGAAGAAACCAAGAAATTCATTTTTTGGTGAAACAAAGAACTCAATTTCAAAGAATGTTACTAACCAAATGGCCTGTTCTTGGTTCAACACTTATGAAGAGGCCTACTCCCTGCAAATTACCATCACTCCTGATTCTAAAACTTTGGTATTCCTGCAAGTATAAAATGGAGTTGTTTTCAAGACAACGTCAACTAATAAAGCATTTGAAATTGATTCTAAGTTGTCATATAACAAACATTGAAAAAGGAAATTGTTATTTTCATCAATTTCATCTCAGACTTGTTACTATCAAATCAAAATTCGCTAACTATAAATAAAGTAAGCAATTATTAGAGAATCCACAAAAACTAAACAAAATAGATTAAGAAAACACCTTAGGACTGACTATTTGAGTAAATGGATCTCCAAGAGTGGAGATCACATTGCACTGACTTTCGTATACGCAACATCAACCGACTTCAATGGAAATATTTCCACCATTGTTTTTTGCAATAAAGTCCCAATCTACAAAAGAGGTTTACTTTAAGTAACTTAACCATGTTTATATTTCAATATTAGACAGAAGTTGAAAAATCCACAATACATTAAATCCAAACAATTATTTCTTAAATTTTATGAAAAGCAAAAATATTTTGATGAAAGATCGAGAAAATTGTCTGAACGATCGATCGATCTCTCTCCTCCAGGAGATCTTTAATAATTAAACGAACATTTTTCAATTTCAATTATGTTGAGTATTGAATTGAGAGTTTGGCATTTCAAGCAAGGCATTCATCTCTAATATCAGATATTCAAGATCAAGTATTTTGTATTTGCTTAATTTTTCCCACAAATTTCTCATCCCATATGAGCCGAGCATATGAACAGTGAGACAAAGATAGTTGGGACAGGGAGGTGACATGTGCAACAAATAAAAAGAACTTGAATGAAGAATAGTTTGTTCATACATTTTTTTAATAGATAAATTCATCGAGTTTTATTGATCGATTTTCAAACTAGTGGTATTCATGTGAGAGGAATCAAGTGAAGTTTTTTTTTTCTTCATAAAAAAAATTATCAAATGAAGAATTATTTACTGTAATGGATATTTTATTTTAATAGAGTTTTGTTATGTTTTATTTGTTTTTTTTTTAACTAATTGAAAAGCAAGAGTAGGGGTACGAAATTTACATGTCAATTGTTAAGATTAGGAAAATTTAAATTTAAATTTTATTATTAAAAAAAAAGACATTTTACTTTGAATTACTTAGTTGAAAAAAAGTATTAGTTTAATATCTCAATTTAAATTTAAAGTCTTCCATATAAATAACTAAATAGAAAATTATAAAACAATTATTCCAAAATATATAAACAATTAGATATTTTTTTATTTCAAAATTATCTCATTATTTACATATAAGATCATAATTCAATAATTAATAGCATAAAATAACTTAAATATGTGATATATTTCTGATAATTACGAAGTAAATGACTATAAATATAAACATCTATAAAAAAAAGTATTGATAAATATTCCTACCAGCAATTTTATTAAATATAAAATAAATGGACCTTTTTTAAATATATAATATAATATTATTAAGAATCTCATATCGTAAAGATGAAGAAATCTAACAACTTTTATAAAGTCTAAGGATCACTTATCTCATTATCAATTTGTCTTGAGATGGATGTCCACATTATTAATATGGTATCAAAACCAAATAAAACTCAAACGAGCATCTGATCTAGACATGAGATTTGGCCCAAGATTGGTGAGCCCAAAAGAGGTGCCATCTTGAGGGTATGTTAAGGATCCCACATTAGAAAGATGAATGGCCTAAATACATTTATTAAGTCACTACCTCTCATTACCGATTGCTTTTGAGATGGATGCTCACATTATTAATAAATATTACTTCATAAAGTATTTAAAAAAATGTAGATTGTAAAAATATTAATTAATGATTTACTATTTTATATTAATGATCAAAACTGATAACAATTAATTTTAGTTATTTATTTATTCACCCGCAAATAATTTACTATAAAAAAAAAATGTTACCCGATGTTTTTTTTTAAAACAAAAAACCTTATATATTATTATTAAATAAATTTCAGTTTAGGTCCATTTTTAAATTGAAGAAGAAAGGATAACATCCGGCGAACGAGTGAACCGGCAAGGTCTGGCAATCTGACAAATTGTAGCTTATTTTGCGGTTTGTGACAGTCCTTAAACTTGAAGTAATGATTGGGCCTTATCTTTTCATTCACCCATTTACAAACCCAATGGATGATTGTAGATCTGAAAATGTGAATTTTTTTTTTCTTAAATTTAATTGAAATCAAATTTTCCATTCTAAGATTAACCCATATGGTAATAATTAGGGTTATTGGCCCGGGGTTTGAGAAAGTAAAGCCCGAGTCTATAATATTTGATAATGTCTGAATTTATAATGTTTGGGAAAGTGAAGTATTTGTGATGTATGTATTCAGATTATACAATAATAAAATGAATATTGAAAATAGCGTAGGTGTGTTAGAATAAAATGTCAAATTGAATAGTAAACATGAAAAAGTGATATTGGTGCTAATGTCAATAGAAAAGTAGGAAACAAACATGCGGATGAGTTTGTGAAACTAATTCTCATTCTCATTCACAAACCTCCAACCAAACACCCTTAATTGATATTAGAATGAATCAATTTTTATATTATGACTAGCCATACTCGTTTAAAAATAATAACAATTATTTTGAAGTAAATATAAATAACAAAAATTAGATTATTCACAATTTATAACTGATTAATTGAATTTTGGGCTATGATAAATCAATGGTTTTAATAATTAATAGCTGATTTACTTATACAATTATGTTTTTTTTAACTAATTTTATAAAGTTTATTGGGGAAATCATAATAAATAGTCTTTACTAGAGTGTAAAAGGTTCTAGGAGGTTGAGATTTAAATTCTCGATATCACACTTAAAAGGCTGTTTCATTAATTTGTGCTAATTTATTCATTCTTTACAATGACTAAATTTGTGCTTTATAAAATCATTTACTAATGCAATTTAATTATTAAATTACTATAATTGCGAAAATAAAATAAAATAAATTATCCTCGTGTCCATTGGGCTCTTGTTAACGTGGCATTTCTTAGTTGGACTTCCACAGATGTTGATACAATTTTCGGCCCAGGCTCTTGGTCTTATTGGATCCGAAGCTAGCCCACGTATATGTATAAAAAGGTAAACTTTTCTATCATATTGTTAAAAGAATATTAGATATATATTTAATTTGTGGAAGAAGGATCATAAAATCGGGGGAGAGGAGACTCGAACCTTCGATCTCATGAGAAATGAGTAAGTGTCTAACTATTTGAGTTATGCTTCTGTTGGCGTGGAAGAAGAATTCTAGAGTACTCAGATTGGTATTTTTGTTGATCATTCCAGTGGGGAGGGTGTTGCAGTCATGAGCTGACTCATTCCCCTAGATGTTTTCTCGACAAAGGCTCATGTTGTTCAAGAAGGCAATTTGTTAGATAGTGTTCTGGATTGGAAAGACATTATTATTTTAATTGACTTTCTTAGTGCATGTAATTATTATAAAGCTAGTTTTTTTTTTTCCTTCTAATCCCTCTGAGTTTGGTGATGCACCGATTTTTGTAAACTGAAGTCGTAGAATAAAAATCACAGAGATATTAAGCTCAAGAAATGTTAAACAGATGAAAAAAACTTAAAAAATTAAAAGAACCTGATGAATACATAGAAGAAGAAAAATCTAATTGTATCATTGCTTAACGTGATTGAGTATCAAAATTATAATGCATCGCAACATGAATTCCCAATAGAATCTAGATTACAGGACCAAAGATGGATTCTAAATGAATGAAGTGGAGAGAGGAATGATGGAATTAGAGCTTTAGCAGTTTGTTCTGAGAAAGGATGGAGATGAAGATGATTGAAACTTGTTGATTTGGGGCTATTTGATTCATAAATAAAGAGAGGAAAAATGGAACAGAGATGTAGCGAGAGTTAAGATGAGAGAGACGGGCGTAATTGTTTTAGCGAAATAGATGAAGGGGAATGATTTTTTACCTTATTCCGAAGAATTTCAATATCCTTTGATAGTGTTGTTGCGTGAAAATGGGAGGACCGGGAACTGACCTGTGGGTCGGGTGTCTCCCGGACCGTGATTGTGCAACTAACTTTAAAGAATGAGAAGAGGAGTAAGAAGTGAGCAGAGCAGCTTGGAACATAGCACAGAGGTGACCTGCACAAAGAAACAACTAAGCACCGGTGTGGTGCCGGCCTATCCACTCCGATGCCTAAGTCAGACCAGAGGTGGTGCCGAGCAGAGTAGTAGAAGAATTAGCGTACCTCCACAGTGGGTCTCCTTTGGTATTTATAAGAGAGGTGTAATGATGACCCTACCGTGTAGGTGTTAGGCGTAGGCCTTAGGTCACGTGTCGGCTCTCGATTGGATGATCGCCTATCATGTCTGAGAGAGGGCCTCGGTGGTCGGTGCTCTTCCTTTAGAAGAGCAGCCAGGCTCTTTGCCTTAGTGTTGAAATGATTCCATACCAGGTGGGCTCATGCCTCTTCTGGCCTTATGAGCCCATCTTTGTCCATCTAGCCACCTGCTCTACCGAGCTATGGTGAGTTGGCCTTCTAGGGATGAGCACGCACCTTGCCAGGCCTTACGTGCTCATTCCGCTAAGTTCATCGTCTCGGTGCTCGGTCCTCTTCTGGAGGTCGAGCTCTTTAGAAATCTCTAGAAGTGTTCTTCCAGGATGGGCACCCACCCTGTTGGGCCTGATGCGTGCTCATCCGGCCCACTCCACTAGTGATATGGATGTCTTTGATCTTCCCACATGGTCCTCCAGAGGGGTGCCACGTGGTCGTCAAGGTCCTTCGAAAATCCACCCATAACAGTGGCCCCCACTCCCTAGCTGAGCTAGGGTGCTCTTCTCAGTTTTAAGGAGAGCACTTAACTGCTTGGGAGTGATATTGTTGGTGGAATTTATTGAATCTTTGACTAAGTTGTAGCTTCTTTGACCAATCAAATCTCCCTTTAGTAGTTTGTACTTTGGAGATTCTAAAAGAATCTTGCCATGGAGTGGTCATTCCATGGAAGCTTTTGTCCCATCATAAGACTTGTGCATTTACTTGTTAGGTGTGGTGTGTGATCTTCTCAAGAATTTGAAGCCATTGATTTATTATGATCGAACGGCTAGGGAGTGAGAGAGACCCACTATAAATGGATGTTTTGGTTTCTTTATTCTCACACTTTTACCATCTCACTTTGGGATTTGGCTAGAGTTGCAATTGAGTTATTGAAGAGCTCGGTGCAGGGAAGAAACTAGAGGCTAGAGGTGAATTACTTAACTAATTTTTTGATGAATTTAAGTTTCACCAACTTGTTGTAGCTTCATTCATTCTTTCGACTGAATGAATTCATAATTCTAATTTTCTTTTATTCCCATTCTTGCTCTATTTTGAGAATAGGACCGAGGCAATAGCTACGGAATTAACCAATTCTCTCAACTCCATTTCTGCCCTTATTGAGAGGCAATGGATTCCAATTAAATTTGAGCCCCTCAGATCGTGGTAGCTTCAATTTTTTCTCCATTGTTGCTTCTAGTCGATGCAAGGAGCAGGGTGGTTGGGTCTAGGTTTAGGGAGCGGGGCAGCGTCCTCGTCGGGTTTGCTCTCGGTCACCTCAGGTTGGGGCTCTTCCAGTCTTAGCTGCTCGGGCGTCTTCTTCTCGAGGGAGTCGACTTATCTGCGATGTCCCTTACAGCCAGGGAGAAGACTTCTCTTACTTAGAGAGTCAGGTGCACTCCGTTACTCAGTGCATGAGGGATATTGTCTTAGGAGGCCACTCCGACTTAGTCAACATGGACACCACTAAGCTATACGAGGATGCTATTCGCTAGCAGTATCGGGTAAGTAGACTTGCTAGGTGCCCTTCCCCCTTCCCTATCTTTACTTAGCTTTTCCTTACTTCATGTCTTTTCTTTGCAGAGCACGACCATGATGTCTCTGGCTGGGATGAGGAGTATCCGAGAGCTGAGCAGGGCGAGAGAGGAAATTACCCAGCATGAGCGGAATACGGCGGAACAAGCTCGTTTAAGAGAAGCAGCGGAGTCCATGGTCGCACGTTTAGAAATCAACTTTCGCAAGGAAAGGCGAGTGTCTTCTCAGTCGATGCAGAAGATAAGAGAGCTTCAGGCTCAGCTCACTGATGGAGAGAAACTGAACGACCTCTTTAGGAGGACTACCAGATATTCGAAGCTCGAGGCTGAGCCCTTCAAAGTTGGGGGAGAGTATGCACGTTCTCTCATCTATAAGAGGTCTCCCGAGCTTGACATCTTGTATGTGCAGGAGGCGTTGGTTCATTTCGTTAATAGTATGACTGAGGTTGCAGACGTTGAGGCTGCTAGGGCAGGTGGTGGTGGAGATCAGGTCTTTGAGGAAGAGACCGTGGATGTTGATGTGGAAGGATGACCTCCTCAGCTGAAGTTTATCTTGTTTTATTTTATTTGCTTTCTGCCTTGTGGGGAGTGTCCACCTTCAGACTTAGTTTAATTTTGTTGTAGTTTTTCCCAGGTGGTCGACCGCCATATGTTGTACTAAAGCATGCCACCGAGCAGCTTCGTCTATGTTTACTTGATGAAAATTCTAGTTTATGTTGCTTCACTTCTTGGTTCTTGCATGTTATTCTTCATCTTTATATTATTCTAACTCCTCTCACCCAGGAGAGCCCTGGGGAGCTCTTCCTTGGTGGAGGAATCAGACTTAGAATTTTTTCACTAGGGAGAGCCATGAGGAGCTCCCTCGTCTAGGTGGAATTACTGAATTCCAAGTCCTTCCACCTGGGAGAGCCCTGAGGAGCTCTTCCTTGGTGGTGGAATAAGACTTAGAATTTTTTCCACTAGGGAGAGCCCTGAGGAGCTCACCCGTCTAGGCGGGAATTATTGAATTCCAAGTCCTTCCACCCGGGAGAGCCCTGAAGAGCTCTTCCTTGGTGGTGGAATAAAACTTGGAGTTTTTTCCACTAGGGAGAGCCCTGAGGAGCTCCCCCGTCTAGGCGCAATTATTGAATTCCAAGTCCTTCCACCCGGGAGAGCCCTGAGGAGCTCTTCCTTGGTGGTGGAATAAGACTTAGAATTTTTTCCACTAGGGAGAGCAATGAGAAGCTCATCTGTCTAGGCGGAATTATTGAATTCCAAGTCCTTCCTCTAGGGAGAGCCTTAATGAGCTCTTCCTTGGTGGTGGAATAAGACTTAGAATTGTTCCACTAGGGAGAGCCATGAGAAGCTAACCCGTCTAGGCGGAATTATTGAATTCCATGTCCTTCCACCCGGGAGAGCCATGATGAGCACTTCCTTAGTGGTGGAATAAGACTTAGAATTTTTCCACTAGGGAGAGCCCTGAGGAGCTCCCCCGTCTAGGCGAAATTATTGAATTTCTTTAAGCCCTTCTCCAAGGTGTAGATTTGTGAGCTGACACTTCCTTGTAGTTAAGGCCTCAGCTCTGTCGAATTTTTTTTGTCTTCATTTATTGATTTGATTTTGAATTGTAGATTTTGTAATGTATTAGTGTAGTTGGCCCCCACTCGAGTCGAATTTCATACTTAGAAATTTTTCTTGTGTCACGGGTTCTCGGTGGTGGTCAGGCACGAGCTCAGCTAGGATGCTCAGGCATTTCTTCGCCTGCGCTTACTTAGCCTTGACTCTAGCCCTCATACCTTGCACTCTCCATGCATACACTTGCAATAGTAGAGAAAAACATAGTAGATTCATTGATTTTTTGGCAATCTTACATAGTAGAGTTCAAGTACAAAGTAGAGCAAGATAACTATTGATAGTAGATCCTAAGGTGTTCGGCATTCAGGGGGTGAGGCAAGACCTTGTCGTTGAGGTCGGTCAGCCTATAAGTGCCCGACCTTACTATCTCGATTACTTTGTACGGCCCCTCCTAGGTAGGCTCTAGGGCTCTGACGCTCGGGTCCCGGGTGTTCAGCATCACTTTCCTTAAAACGAGGTCACCCACTTTGAAGCTTCGTGGTTTGATTCGGGAGTTGTAATAACCGGCCACCCGGTTCTTGTACTCGGCTACGCGGAGGCGGGAGGTCTCTTTATGCTCTTCTAGGAGGTCTAGGCCTAGCCTTAGACATTCTTCATTCATCCCCGAATTGAATTGTTGAGTCCTCGGTGAGGGGAGGTGTAAAGACCCGACTCTTTTAAATAATATTAAATAGAAAACACAAGCGGAAGACTTGAAATAATAATTTAAAACCTGTGAATCAAGAAAACATACTTTAATCTCAAGATAAAATATGAAATCATATCGTTCAACGATGGGAAGCGCTTCCCTTTTTTAAGTTCTAACGTAAAACAGGATAGTTCATAAATCCATGAAAACCAGTAAAGACAATAAGTCATAAATAGCGTTGCTCATAGAGCTCACAAAATCCATAAGAAAGAAACTGCAACGAATAAACAAGTAGACAAGTCCATGGACTACACTGACTCAAGTCCATCCATCACCATCGATCTGCAAATCACGCTACACCAGCTCCACAGCCACGACCGCTACCATGCCTCGTACCTGAAAATGTAATATAATGAGGGGGGGCCCAGTGAAGATAAATTGAATAGAAAGTAACTTTAGAACACCAAATCCCATCCGGATTTGTGTCCAACGAATCCTACTGTCTCTTAACTACCCAGTCATACTTCCGAGAGCAAGGTTATGTAATTCTCCCGTGGATAAAAGGGTAAGAAACACGGTTAAGGATCAAATAAATAATCAATCTCCCAACTCTAGATAAACAGGGTATGTAATCATAAGATACTATTTTCAGGATAATTCCTAGCATGAGTTAAGCCCTCAAGGTCTTAACTAATGATATGAACAAGATCATAGAGCAAGGTACATAAAACCAGAGCATAGAACATAGAACATAGAACCAGGTCATAGAACATAAAACATGTGAATAATGCCAGATGGTGCAAGCTCACGTAGTCTATGCACGATCCCATTATCTCACTCCAATATCAAGTAAAGCTCTCGAAGCCTTTACTTTCTTATCAAGAATCGATGCTCGCTCACGTAGTCGATGCATCATAGAACAGAACCTCCTGGGTGAATAACGTCAGATGGTGCAGCTCACGTAATCAATGCACGATCCCGTTATCTCACCAATGACATGCAAAGCTCACGTAGTCAATGCAGTCTATAATGTATATGTATCATAGCAATTATGAATAATACCAGATAATTTTAGCTCACACAACTAAATATTATCTCATTATTCAACTCCTCCGTTAATGCAGCTCACGTAGTCAATGCATACCTCATGATGCATATACCGAACCATGAATAATACCAGAAAATGCAAGCACACGCAATCTATGCATTATCTCATTATTCATCACCAAGCAAACAAGTGTGATAGTAATGAATCAGGAATGCAGGAATCATAATATTATCAGAGAATCGAGTTCAAAACCACTAATTAGTAACAGTAATCGGAAAAGAGAACAATTCTCATTGGTTAAGAGTGTAGCATGAATAAGCTCGTAAGCACATGCATAATTAATTCACGATAATCCTGCAAATTGAATAATTATAATATAGACCCAATGCTGGAATACCCAGTCTCAGTAATAACTCAGTGTAATCAGAAAACATCGATATCGTAACCAATTCCTAAGGGCATAATATAACCAATGCTAGGAGACCCAGTCTCAGTAAGAGTTAAATTAATCAGGGGTAGCTCGATAACTAAATTGAAAATCCAAGAGTACGTGGTAAATATTCTTTAAGCGATAACCGAAGTAATCCAATAAATCATACTTAAACTCCCAAGAATTTTAAATCCATAAATTCCCATGTCAATTCTATACTCCCGATTCCTATAATTTCACGAAATTAGCATGCTTTAATTCACTTATGTCCAATTTAACTTAACTCCCGAGTCATACAAATCGTTCAAGTATTTGATTTCTAAATTTACTGTAAAATTCTATTTATCCTCACCTTTGGAGATTAGCAACAAGCGATAAATTAAGAACCGACTTTCAATTAAGCAAAAATCAATGCTCCTAAAATTGCCCGGCACCTGGAAAATAATTAATTACAATTAATTAGCGAGAGAACCGGACCAAAATAGCGAGAACCGGCTTCAATTTCAGGAAAAACTAGCTGAACCAGACTGAACCGGTCCAGGTGAACCGGCCAGCCGGTTCAGCTGGACCGTTTCTTCTCCATTGAAACGGCCAGCCGCGCAACGCGAAGGGAAGAAACGCAGTCGGCTCACCTTTCGTTTTCCGGTGACGTTCAGGGGGGTTCACGGAGTGGAAAATGGCTGGAAGGCTCGTCTAAGATGAATAGTCTGGAAAGGAAGTATAACCACGAGCTCTCGACCCCGAAAACGGTGCTTTCCGACGTGCTAAAACTACCCAGATTCCGGTGACCTGGCTGTTGTTGCTCGAAAATAAAAAGGGAAAGCTTAACTACAAGTTGACTCGGAATAAACGAACGAAAACCCGTAACAAAACTTGGATCTTACCTTTCCAAAACCGAACGAGAAACAACCCAAAAAAAATGGAGTTTTCCGGCGAGTTTGAATTCCAGAATCCGGCGACTACAGGGACTGTCTCTTCTTGCTAAAACCAGGGAGAGTTTAGCTAAATGCTTTGTGTTGAAAATATGAAAGAAATCCCGACACGAAGCTCAATTTCTTACCTCCTCAAAACGAAAGAAAACGTTGTCCAAGGTAGCGTTTTCCGGCGAGCTTGAGAGTGGTTCAAAAAGCAGCTACGGGGAGGGTGCTTTGGCTTCACGAGAAGACTGGGACGGTGGGGATAGGGTCGTTCACGGTGGTTGGCCAACGAGGAAGGAAGATTTGGAAAATGAAAAAAAGAAACGAGGGTCGGCTTGTCGTGCGGCAACTCGAGAGAAGGAAGAGGTTTGTTTATATATAAAAAAATTCTTTTTAGATAATGCCCTATAAGTCCCAAAACCCTAATGTTTTGGATAAGGTCAAGTAGTCAAAGTGGGCCCTTTTTCTTCTCATCCATTCAAATTACTATTGCCATTAGGGTCTAATAATTAAACTAATCTATCCTATCCTTAACTAATTAACTAATTTAACTAAACTATTCTATTTTAATTAACAACTAATAATTGTGAGTACTATTAATTAAAGTAATTAAGAATTAAATAATTAACTAAATGATTAAATAAAATAATAATAAATAACAATAAAAAAAAAATTTACCGTGAAATTTACGGGACGTTACAGGAGGCCTATTTCAACAGGCACCACTGCCTCGGCCCCGAACGAGAGTGAGTAGGGGGTCTCTTCTATAGACGACCGAGCAGTGGTCCGGTATGCCCACAACATGTTGGGAAGCTCTTCCGCCCATAACCCTTTAAGCCCTTCAATCTTGGTCTTCAAGTTCTTTTTGATGATTTTGTTGACTGCTTCTACTTGGCCATTAGCTTGAGGATGAGCAGGGGAGGAGCACAGGTGCTTGATACCTAGCTCCGAGCACCAAGACTTAAAACTTTTCATTGTCAAATTGTCTTCCGTTGTCCGTGAAAATTACGTGGGGGATGTCGAACCTGCACACCACGTTCCTCCACATGAAATCCGTGGTCTTGTGCTGGTGTTGATGGTAGCCAGGGGCTCGGCTTCTGCCCATTTGGTGAAGTAGTCTATGAAGGGATGATTTACTAAATTAGCGGAATTTTATTTAGTAAACTAATTAACATTTAATTACGGATCTATTAATATCATGCAATTTATGATAAAACATGTAGATTCATGCTTTAAATTTCGATAATTAAAACCGTTACTTACATTGAGTAATTAATGGAGAATCAGTTGGAGGTTTCTTTACAGTATCAAATCCTCAGCAACACCGGATCTTCTATGCTATATCCCGATCGAAAGAAAAACCGACTTGTGGGAATCGAACCGGAAGAACAAAAGAAGAAAGAAATTTCTTCTAAATTTTTCCCTAAGGAAAATCGGCAATTGGGCAAAAACTTGAGAGAGAATTTTTTTTTCACTTTTCTAATTAAAGTGAGAAGTATATAAAATATGAATCCCAGTAGTCATATTTATAGGAAAATATGATATCTAATCTAATTAGATAAGTTTATCTCCAAATTATTAAAATAAATAGAAAAAATAAATAAAATAAATATATATAATCTTTAAGCATCATCAGCCCATGCGCACGCCACTATCAACATGTGTGTGTATATATATATATATATATATATATATATATTCTTTATTTAAACTATTTATTTATTTAATAATTATATATTTATATATTTAAAATTAGAAAAATTCAAATAATAATTTCTAATTTAAATACATTTAGCCAAAACTAATATAATTAATTACTATTGAATCTTATCCAATTAATTAATTATTTTGGGTCAATACCAATTTGTTTCTTAAACCAATTGTATTTAATTCTCTCTAAAATTTGTTATCAAATTCAATAAACTCTTTATTTAATTGATAATACTAATTATTAATTTCAATTTAAATAAACTCATTATTTAAATAATTAATAATATTAACATTAATTCCCGTTTAAATAAGCTATTTATTTAAACAATTTATTTTGCCTTAAATATTATAATTGATGTGTTATATTAATTTCCATTTAAATAAACTCTTAATTTAAACAATTAATTTTGTATCAATATTAATAATATTAACATTAATTTTCATTTAAATAATCTCATTATTCAAATAATTAATATTGCCTAATCTTAAGTAAAATCAATTACTTAAATTATTTGTTCTTCCTAAGTTAAATTAATAACTTAGTTTTGCTACAACGATATTTGGGCTAGCATAGAGACTCGATGGATCTATAGATCATGGGCTTAATTATTAGTCAATTAAGTGATTAACTCATAATCTAGTTAATTACTTATTATCTAACTATGAATAATTCCACTATAGATTCATAGCTGAACTCCCCTCACTATAGATGAGTTATGTCTATTTAGTTTATCTTTATTTATATCTGTGATATATCCTTCACGTGGAACCCTCATAATTACAGGTGGATAAATTTATCGTTTTGCCCCTGTAATTACCGCTTTATCCTTGTGTTCCCGCTGATTCTCCAATGAACATTATCTATAGTCGAACTAGAGATAATATACTTCTGTGATCAATAGAAGTCGTGGTGCCACTTGTTCATGTCTCGAATAAGTACATCAAGGGAGTTTCCTAAAGTTCCTAAAATGTTTAGGTATCACACTGATACCGTTAATTTATAGGAAAGTTATGAATTCCATCTCGTGAAAATGAGTTCCCAACTACTTATCCCAAAACAGGAGTGTATTGAGCGTTCTTACAGATCGCTCTCAACCATGTGAATCAAAGAACATAACTCCACAAATAGGAGTCCGCATTTCACTCAAGATTGAGATCTATCACGGTTGATAAACTTAGTTTGATATTCGATCATTTCTCGTAAACGGTACTAATGAGAAATTTGATTGAACATCGTGGTCCTGTCTTATACAATCAACATTGCATATGATACTTCCATTGCATGTCTCCCACATGAATGATCAGGATTAGATCATTTTTCTATAAACAAAATGCGAAGCTATCAACAGTGTTACCAGGATAAGGTTCCCAGACGTTATCCATTTACTGTAGACACTTTTAAGTTACTCATCTCGACTTTAATCCTCTCGTATGACTCACATACTAAGTCATGATTTCATAAGAGTAACTTAGGGTTTACTATTTGAATGTTTGATATTAATATATTTCTATATATTCTTAATATCGTCAATTGAATCAATCTAGATAATATAAAGAACTTATGTTTATTTATTTAATTTATTCTAAATAAATTATTATTATTAAATAATTATAAGTTCTAGGACATCATTCCTAATAGTCTACGGCTACTATAACAAACTTGGTCTGGCCTCTTCCTTGGGGGAGGGGCCCTATCAGGTCGACCCCCTACTGAGCAAAGGGCCAAGGGCTCATGACGTTGGTTAAAGACTCAGGTGGTTGCCTCGGCACTATCGCAAACCGTTGGCATTGGTCGTACTTTTTGGCAAATGTCTTAGCATCTTCTTAGAGTGTAGGCCAATAGTAGCCTTGCCTTATGATCTTGTGGGCCAAGGACCTAGCACCTGAGTGGTTACCACACACCCCTTCATGTATTTCCCTCATAACATAGTTTGCTTCATCAGGTGTGAGGCATCTCAGCAGCGGTAGGGAGAATCCTCTCTTGTAGAGCACGTCTCCTTCTAAAACATAGTGTGCTGCTCGGCGTTGGAGTCGCCGAGCCTCAGCCTTATCAGAAGGGAGCTCTCCACTCTTTAGGAAGTTGATGATCAGATTCAT
The DNA here is from genome assembly GCA_028015215.1 of Gynostemma pentaphyllum. Taxonomy (NCBI): domain Eukaryota; kingdom Viridiplantae; phylum Streptophyta; class Magnoliopsida; order Cucurbitales; family Cucurbitaceae; genus Gynostemma; species Gynostemma pentaphyllum. The sequence continues at coordinate 15,727,683 of CM051354.1, forward strand.
CCAAGTGAGAGTGGTCGGTTCTGCGTCCTCATCCACCTCCATAACCTCCAGCTTGTCAATACTTGAGTTTGGGAGAAACTCGACCGACACGGTCCTGCTCAGCTCGGTTTCATATGCCGATGCCAGACGTGCGAGTGAGTCCGCATTAGAGTTCTCAGATCGGGGGATTTGTCTAACTTCCCACCACTCAAAACTTAGGAGAAGTTCTTTGGCCTTTGCCAGGTAGGCTGCCATTCTCTCTCCTTTGGTTTGATACTCTCCAGTGATCTGATTGATGATTAATTGAGAGTCACCAAGTACCTTCACTCGTCGCACCCCGACCTTCTTGGCTAGTCGTAGCCAGGCTAGTAAGGCCTCATACTCGGCCTCGTTATTGGAGGTTTGGAAGCCAAACCTTAGGGTATATTAAATATGGGCTCAGTCCGGGGAGACAAGTATGAGTCCGACACCGCACCCCTTCATGTTGGATGAACCATCCACAAAGAGTGTCCAAGCGGACTCTCCTCTTTGTGGAGGGGCTTGATCTTTTGCAGGAGTGAGCTCGTCGGTGGGGGCAATTGGTTGTTCTTTCTTATCGGAAGTGAGCTCTTCACTAGAGGCAGCTGATGGCTCTTCTTTCCCAAGCGTGAGCTTTTCAGGTGTGAGCTCGGTAATGAAGTCTGCCACGGCTTGCCCCTTCAGGGCGGTTCTCAGCTTATAATTGATATCGTACTCGCTAAGCTCTATTGCCCAGTTCATTAGGTGCTCGGACGCTTCAGGCTTTTAGAGGACTTGCCTTAGAGGATGGTTGGTTAAGACCACTATCTTATGCGCCTGGAAGTAAGGTCTTAGTCTTCAGGCCGAGGTCACTAGAGCTAGTGCCAACTTCTCCATTTTAGGGTACCTGGTCTCGGCATCGACCAGGACCTTGCTGGTGTAGTAGACAGGTAGTTGGGCACCGTCCTCTTCCCGGATGAGAGCCGAGCTGACTGCTGTCTTAGATACGGCTAAGTATAAAATGAGCTCTTCACCTTGGACAGGCTTGGAGAGTAGAGGTGCCGAGTTGAGGTACTCCTTTAGCTGTAGGAAGACCACCTCGCACTCCTCCGTCCATTCAAACTTGCTCCCTTTCTGAAGGACCTTGAAGAATGGAAGACACTTGTCTGTCGCCTTAGCCACGAACCTGTTGAGTACGGCTACTCTTCCATTCAAACTTTGTAATTGTTTCAAGTTCTTTGGAGACTCCATCTCCAGGACAGCCTTTACCTTGTCGGGGTTGGCCTTTATTCCTCGTTGGTGGACCATGAAACTGAGGAACTTCCCTGAGGTCACTCCGAAGGCACATTTTTCTGGGTTAAGTTTCATCTGATACTTCCTCAGAACGTCGAACGCTTCAGTGAGGTCGGTGGTGTGCTGGTCTGCCTGGTGGCTCTTCACTAGCATGTCATCCACATACACCTCCATATTCCAACCTATTTGCCTTGCAAACATCTTATTCACCATTCTTTGGTAGGTCGCTCATGCGTTCTTGAGTCCAAAGGGTATGACCTTATAGCAGTAAAGGCATTGGCTGGTGACGAACGAGGTCTTCTCCTAGTCGGGCTCATGCATCTTTATTTGGTTGTAGCCCGAGTAAGCATCCATGAAAGTGAGCATCTCGTGCCCGGTCGTTGCGTCTACCAGCTGGTCAATACGAGGTAGGGGGAAGCTGTTCTTAGAACATGCCTTGTTGAGGTCGGTGAAGTCTATGCACGCCCTCCACTTTCCATTGACTTTTTTGACAAGTACTACATTGAAGAGCCAATCAGGGTAGTGCACTTCTCAGATGAAGTCTGACTTAAGTAGCTTCCTTACCTTCTATGCTATGGCCTCATTCCTTGCCTAGTCAAACACTCTACGCTTCTGCGTGATCAGTCAGAAGGTGTTGTCCACATTTAAACGGTGGACCATGATTCTTGGGTCTATGCCCGACATGTCTTCGTGACTCCAAGCAAATATGCCTAAGTTTTTCTTAAAATTTTTTATGAGGTCTTCCCTCTGGTCGGCCCCCAGTCTTGTGCTAATCTTGACACATTGTTCTTCATTCAAGAGAGGAACAGACTCTAGGTCCTCGGTAGGGGTTGCTCTTTGCTTGAGCTCTTCTGGCAAAATCACCAAAGGAGGTTGCTCCACACCCTCAGCTACGTGCACGGGGGTGGACTGCTCCTCTTTCTTGGGGAGTTCTTGCACGATCATGTGCATTGGATGGGCACCTCGTATGGTGGTGTAATAACATTCTCGGGAGACTCTCTGATCTCCCCTAATCAACCCTACTCCGCGCGGGGTAGGGAACTTCATCATCTGGTGGTATGAAGAAGGCACCGCCCTGAGAGCGTGGATGGTAGGTTTTCCTAAGATGATGTTGTAGGAAGATGGGCACTCCACAACTTGGAATTCTACCATCTTAGTGACATTGTTGGCTCCTCCCCGAAGGTGACTGGTAACTCTACACTTCCTTCGGGGATGACTCTCTCACCTCCAAATCCGACAAGAGGTGCGGTGCTCCTCCTTAGCTTCTTTCTCCCAAGCCCCATTTCATCATAAGCACTGAGGGAGAGGACGTCGATCGAGCTTCCTCCATGAACTAGAACTCGGTGGGCTCGGTTATTAGCCACTGTGATTATCATGGCTAAGGCATCATTGTGAGGTTGGAGGATCTCTTCAGCCTCTTGCTCACTAAATGTTAATAGCTCTTCCAAGCCAATCGCGCGCGTGGAGAAGACTTCTCCTCCGGAGGGGCCGTGCCTCGCCCCTCGGGCTCTAGCTTTTCTCTTTCTAGCAGACTCTCCACCGAGCGGGCCCCTAAAGATAATTCGAATGTCCTTACCAGGGGATTGTGGATCAGCTTGGTGCCAGTCTTTTCTGTCAGGTCGAGCGTCACGGTGACCTCCTCCCCTCACAAACTCTTTTAAGTATCCTTTCTGGATGAGGCCTTCAATCTCCTTCTTCATGTCGAAGCACTCTGAAGTGGTGTGACCATGATCTCGGTGGAAGAGACAATACTTATCTTTATTTCGCTTGTTGGTTCCGACCTTCATCTTAGCCGGCCACCTGACTAGGCTTTTGTCCCGAATCTCCATGAGCAGCTGCTTTACAGGGATGGTCGTGGGCGTATACTTCTGAAATTTGCTTGAGGGGGGACCTCGCTTCTTGGGTCGGTCCCCATGCCTCTTCCTTTTGTTTTCAACATTAGGGTCCTCCATTGGAGACTTTCCCTTATGCTGGGTGTGAGGGTGTCTGTTGTTGCCTCCTCTCCGGTAGCCCTCCTTGAAGTGAGAATCTCTCCGACGCTCATGTACTTCTGCGCCCTGTAGAGGAGCTTGGAGTAGGTGGCTGGAGTCCTCTTCCCAGGGTGAAGATCAGAAACATGCCGATTGCTCGGCCTATGCTTTCCCTTTGAAGCTCCCTCTTCATAAGACTTTGACTCATTAACCTACTCCTCACGCAGGTGGCCCTTGCCCTTATCCTTCTGAGGATCATAGTGGTTGGCCAGCGCCTCTTGACTCATTTTTTGAGTAAGTATCTCTAGGACCTTTCTAAGGTCTCGGTTCGTGTTGTGAGCATACTCCTCAAGAGCAGCAATCCATTCGTCCTCGGGGCGGGCTCTCTCCGCTGGGCGGTCGAGGTCATGTGTTTGCCCCTTCGTGCCACGAGGTGGGTTCTTCCTGGTAGGAGGGAGGTTAGATGCCCTCTCCTTATCTTGGTGCTCAGCATAGCTTCTACGGCTCATTCTCGGTGGTAGGACACACGACTGGATATGCGTCCCCACAGACGGCACTAAATGTTGTTGCGTGAAAATGGGAGGATCGGGAACTGACCTGTGGGTCGGGTGTCTCCCGGACCATGACTGTGCAACTAACTTTAAAGAATGAGAAGAGGAGTGAGAAGTGAGCAGAGCAGCTTGGAACCTAACACAAGGAAATTAACAACTGAGCACCGGTGTGGTGCCGGCCTATCCACTCTGATGCCTAAGTCAGACCAGAGGTGGTGCCGATCAGAGTAGTAGGAGAATTAGCGTACCTCCACAGTGGGTCTCCTTCGGTATTTATAAGAGAGGTGTAATGATGACCCTACCGTGTAGGTGTTAGGCGTAGGCCTTAGGTCACGTGTCGGCTCTCGATTGGATGATCGCCTATCATGTCTGAGAGAGGGCCTCGGTGGTCGTTGCTCTTCCTTTAGAAGAGCAGCCAGGCTCTTTGCCTTAGTGTTGAAATGATTCCATACCAGGTGGGCTCATGCCTCTTCTGGCCTTATGAGCCCATCTTTATCCATCATCTATATGGATAGCCACCTGCTCTACCGAGCTCAGGTGAGTTGGCTTTCTAAGGATGAGCACGCACCTTGCCAGGCCTCACGTGCTCATTCCGCTAAGTTCATCGTCTCAGTGCTCGGTCCTCTTCTGAAGGTCGAGCTCTTTAGAAATCTCTAGAAGTGTTCTTTCAGGATGGGCACCCACCCTGTTGGACCTGATGCGTGCTCATCCGGCCCACTCCGCTAGTGATATGGACGTCTTTATCTTCCCACGTGGTCCTCCAGAGGGGTGCCACGTGGTCGTCAAGGTCCTTCGAAAATCTACCCATAACAGATAGAATTATCGAAGGTTTCTGAACCTTTGTTGATAAAAGTAGTTAGATTTTTTAAAAGAATTTGTTTCCTTCGAAAAATGGTATATATTTTACGAAGGCTTTTAATATTCTTTGATAATATTGGTTATATTTTTTTAAAGGTTAGCCATATTTGTTGATAAATATAATATTTTTTAAAGATTCTTAATAGCCTATGATTAAAAGTTGTTTGAAACTTGTACTCCTTAATTAATGATATGTAAATTATTATTAATAATAAATAAAAAAGAATATTCAATAATTAGTTTCTTTTTTTTTTTTTTTTTTTTTGAGATTTTAATAATTAACCTAACATTGGAGAGTATTGAAATTACCTCGATTTGAAATGTGGCAAGCGATAAGATAAACCCGGTATTCTCTCTTCCAACTGTGAACCACGTCAGAAAATTGCTAAGCAATTCTAAAAAAAAGAAAGAAAAAGAAAAAGAAAATCAACAGTACCATCATTTCTAAATATTTCCTTTTATTTTACTATATTAAATTAAAAAATCTTAATTTAGTGGAATTTTTAACCATGCCTTTTCATCCGATCTCGTGCCACATGTGTATGCTGACTTTTCTTCAAATATGATAGTTGATAGAGACTCACAACTGAAAGTTAAGATATAAAATGTTTTTTAATACTTAATTATTCCTATAAATATTTTGGTTCAATTCCGTTTGATTACGCTATTTTTTCAATTTAACATCATCTTTTTCTTGAATTGAAAAAAATATATGGTCAATACTAAAATTTATTAAATTAAACATTTATAATCCTTTTAATAACTTTTTTTAAACATATTCGATAATTTCATTTTTTTTCTCGCTTATCTATTATTTATTAGAGAAAGAAAAAAAAAACAAAGTTCGGTTAGTAATAATTTCTTGTTTTTTCTATAATTTTTTATAATTAAGAACATGTTTTTTCTTGAAAAATAAATTTAAAAATTACCACGCCATATTAATTTATAAGTAAACAAATAAATAAAATAGTAAATTACGCTCCCTACACTCCCCCATACACTTTAGATGGTTGTTAAATCCTATCTCTATGTCTTAAAAATAATTTTTAACGCCTCCGCACTTTATAAAATTTTAAATCACACGTTTATATCAGTTAGTTTATAAAGAAACTAACATTCATACATATTAAAAGATGTCATGTGTTTCAAATTTGTTAAAAATAAATAGAAAAATTTGACAAATAATTAAGTATAACTTATAGAATAAACTGTGTTGTTAATTAGATGTATAATCTATAAACCACACTCATATATTTAAATTTGTGCTATTGTTAGTATTGGTACACGTGACATGTATAATGATGTAGTAAGAGTAGGTTATATTAGTCATTTTAACAATTTAGTTAGTTCTATAAATAAGGAATTAACTCATCTGTATTTTATACTTTTGATATGTAATTATTAGGGAACTAACAAAATGGCTAAAATACTAATATAACTTACTCTACTACATCAAATAAAATATATATGTGTCTTAATTTTATTAAAACTATATGATAAAACGACGTAATTTACAATTTCACAAAGAGCATAAGTGTTTAAACCATTTTTAAAATATAATGATATGATTTAACAATAATCTAAAATACAAGTGTATATTTGGCAAAAAAAATTAATATAACAATTACCATTGATCGCTATTTATCACAGTAAAAATCTATTATATTTATAAATAAATTTTAAGGTATGTTATATTTGTAACTGGAAAAAAAATCTTGATAAATTGGAAATAGAAAACAAGAAATTAGATTTTCCCACAGAAGTCCTACTTAATTTTAGAAACATTACATGAAAAATGAGAATTGATCCTGAGAAAAGAGGAACAATATGGAATATTATAAAGCATAATAGTATAATTTTTTTTTAATAAAAAACATTACCAAACCACCTTCCATTACTTGTTGTTTAAGAAAAATGTGCATTAGAATATTTGAAAGAAATTTGATATGTCAACATGAGTTAAACTTAAGTAGTTAGATAACTGCTCTATTGATATAAGTTTAAAAGTTTAATTTTGAGGTGATATATATATATATAAGAAAAAAAAACCAAAAAATAAATAAATAAGGAATTTGATGTTTTTACTTTTAGAGAATAGTAATTAAGTACGGATAAGTACAAGTACAAAATCTGACATCTTTTATTTTAAAAAAAGAAGAATATCTGACGTCATTTTTTTTTTTTTACTGATGTCATACTGCCTAGAATTTATATTTAAAAAGGCAGGTGATCTTCATCTTCTTCTTGGTTACTCTGTTTGAATCCAATCCATTCCAATGTCGGAAATTAATGAGTGCAAAATCACTATTGGTTGTGAATGTGATCCTCCCGTGAAAGAAGCTGTTGGTCCAAAATGGAAAACTATTTGGAAAATAGTCATAGATTATTATGCCATCGTAATTCTTTCCTGTTGCGCCATGATCTCTCTATTTGGAGTAAAAGATGGATGGATTGAAGGCCTGAGTATCTTCATTGCAATTTCCATCATCCTCATTTATAAAATTGTCGGACACTGTAAGTTCCCGTCTTCATCTAAATTACCTTATCAAGAACTTTTGGAGAAGCAAATATGGTTCATACCTAAACTATATCCCTTATCTATACTTTTAGTTAATGCTTTTCTCTTGGTTGGAAACATTTTGAACGGAAACAATACAGCTAACGTCAACACCGAAAACCTAATCATAATTATTATATCTAGGGTTTTACCCAATGTAATAATTATTGTCGGGCTTTTCATACCTGAAGGTTTGCCTTTGGCGATTAGGTTTTTTCTTAATTACTTCTACAAAAACAAAATGATGGAAGATGGGGTTATGGTACAAAACTTATCTGTTTTCGATAAAATGGCTTCGATCACCACCATTTGTGTTGAGGCCGAAACAGCTTTCCCAAATCTGAATGATCGGAATCAGATGACACAATGTTGGTCGTTTAAGACACGAGAGCAGATAATAAGGATGCTTTTCGGGCACTATGATTGTTCTGGAAAATATACCATCAACGAAGATCAAACGAGCATGATATTGATGGTAGGGATTGGTTTGAGATCCTGGATGGCTTTTGATCATGATAATGATCATGATCAGATTCATGGTTTGGAAGTACCTAAGGTGAAACAAGCTGTGGAAAGTTTTCAAAATAATGCTGTTGGAATTAACATTAAAATGATCACAGGAGAAAATATGTTCACAGCAAAAGAGTGTGGGATGATTCTAAATCCAAACCACGACAACTTGAGTACTGCTGGAGAAATGGTAGTACAAGGTCAGGAATTCCGAAACTATACCCCGGAAGAAAGAGCGGAGAAAGTCGAAAAAATCCGTGTAATGGCGAGATCATCTCCCATGGATAAACTTCTCATGGTGCAAAGCTTAAAACAGAAAGGTCATATAGTTGCGTTCATTGGGAAAAAAAATCCCAATCCCAATCCCGATCATGATGATGATCTAGCTCTTAAAGAAGCTGATATAGGAGTTTTAATAGGCACTCATGGATTAGGGAAGGAAAGTTCAGATATTATCCTCTTTGATGATGATACTTTCACTTCAATATTCAAAGTTATCAGATGGGGAGGAAAAATTCATCACAAAATCCAGAAATTCTATCAGTTCCAACTAACTAGTACTTTATCTTTTCTGCTGACTTACAATGTCACCACTATTTTAGCCGGTCAAGTCCCCTTTTCACCACTCTTAACATTGTATGTCAGCATCATCGTTCACATACTCGGCCCTTTATTACTCATCGCCGAACAACCCTTGAAACAGCTTCCGCCGACTCCGATCCGCCGGTCAGATCCAATCATCACAAACATCATATGGAGAAACGTATTAGGTCAAGTTGTGTATGAGATAATCATTCTCTTGACCATTCATTTGACAGGTGAATCCGTATTTGGTGTAGGAGTAAAGAACACTCTGATCTTCGTTATATTTGTGCTTTGCCAAGTCATCAACGTGTTCATTGCAAGAACACCGGAGAAGAAGAATGTTTTTAGAGGTATGAGGAAGCATAAGTTTATATGGGGAGTCATTGGATTTGTCATGATCCTTCTAGTGATGATGGTGACATTTATGAACAAGTTGTTAGGCATACAGAGACTAAGCTGGAAGGAGTGGGTTTGTTGCTTTATCCTTGCAGTTTTCTCGTGGTTAATTGATTGTGTTGTCAAGTTCATTCCTGTTGATCCAGATAAACCAATCTTAATTAACTGAGATCTTTCATGGTTTTGTCTTCTGATATGGATAACCTTGAAAAACCCTAAACTATGTTCAGAATCTCTTCAGATTACCCATATGTAAGTGTGTCATTTTTTTCATCTTTGTTTCATTTTTTTCAAACCTTTTTTTTCATCTTTATTTATTTGTTTGTTTTTTCTTTCATTTGTAAACACTTAAATATGCTTACAAATCAATAAAAAAAAAACAAAAAAAATGTCGGAAGGGAATTTTAGTAGTGGAAGATTTATTTGAAAGTGAGAGAGATTTTGGAAAAGTGGGTTACTTGATTTTTTATTCTTACTTAATTTGATACAAACACTAAGACATCACTCCTATTTATACTAGTGGCACCTCCTAAATCAATGGTTATAATTATGCCACTACAATTCTAATCTAATGGCTATCTCAATGACTATATAGAACATTCTTCATAATTACAATCCTACCACACTATTCTAGTGTTTCTATAAACTACTTTTCATAAGTTAAGCTTCTAGAATGTTCTTCTTCAGAACATGGTCCTACTTTTCTAAACTATATTTCTAGAAAGATTTTTTTCTAAGACTTCTCTATACTTTTCTAGAATTTGGGCTTAGACAACTAAAACCCAAAACCTTTCTTTAGTCCAAATCAAGTTTATATTTCAACACCCTCCCTTTAAACTCGATTTGTCACTCCAATCAAATTTCTTAGCTTCACAAAATCTTCATGCTTGAAAGGCTTGGTGAATATAACAATTGCTTGATCTTGAGTCTTCACATATTCAAGTTCTGCCATCCTTCTTTGCAATGCATTCTCGAATGTAATGATAACGCGTGTCGATGTGTTTGCTTCGATATAGAAGACATGATTCTTGGCCAAGGCTATTGCTGACTTATTGTCCACACAAATCTTGGTTGTCTCTTCTTGTGAAAAGCCAAACTGCTTCAGTAAATTTCAAAGCCAAATGACATGACAGACGCATGCAATAACAACTATTTATTCAGCTTCACATATTGATAGAGTGATAATTGGTTGCTTCTTTGATATCCATGTGAAAGCAGTATTACCCATGTAGCATACAAAGCCACTTGTGCTCTTACGGTTATCTATATCTCCACTCCAATCATTATCGCTATATCCAATAAACTTATAATTGTCAGAAATAGAGTAGTATAAGTCAAAGATTGTCGTACCTTTAAGATGGCGAAGAATTCTCTTTGCTTCCTTCAAGTGGGTTGTTGTTCGATTCTCCATAAAGTGGCTAACAACTCTAACTGCATATAGAATATCCGGTCTTGTGCATGTCAAATATCTCAAACTTCCAACCAAACTCTTAAAGAGTGTAGGATCCACTCTTTCTCCCTTCCTCGTGTTTCAATAACTTGATTCCACATTCCATTGGAGTGCAAATTGGATTAGAGTATCCATCTTAAATTTCTTAAAGACCTCCTTACGATAGCCTTATTGAGTTATTAGGATTCTTTCATCTTCTTGTTTCACTTCAAGACATGAGCCCAATATCAATCATCTCGAATTCTTTCATCATCTCTTTCTTAAACCCATTGAACATTTTTGGATTGCCTACCTCAAATATCAAGTTCATCAAAGATATAAGCACACAATCAAAACATCATTGTTTTTATTTTTGATGTATAGTGCATGCTCATATGGACACTTGATGAAACTTCTTTGTTGTAGGTACTTATCAATTCGAGCATTCTAAGCTCTCGGAGCTTGTTTCAACCCATAAAGTGTGTTCTTCAACTTTAACATTTTATCTCATTTACCTTGACTTCATAGCCCTGTGGTTTCTCAAAACATCATTGCTTTGATTTTTGATGTACAGTGCGTGCTCATATGGACACTTGATGAAACTTCTTTGTTGTAGGTACTTGTCAATTCGAGCATTCCAAGCTATTAAAGCTTGTTTCAAAAGTGTCTTCTTCAACTTTAAAACTTTATCCTCATTTCTCTTGACTTCATAACCCTGTGGTTGCTCAATATAAACTTCTTTTTCAATGACTCCATTAAGGAAGGCATATTTCACATCCATTTGGTGAATTCTCCAATTATTTTGAGTCATCAAGGATGCTTAGTCTAACGTTTCTAATCGAGTGATAAATGTAAATACTTCATCATAGTCGATTCTCGCTCTTTGACTGTAGCCTTTTGCCACCAATCTTGCCTTGTATCTCTCAATTTATCCTTTTGCATTTTTTGTTTATCTTGTAAACCCACTTTACACCAATCGCCTTATTCCCTTTTTGAAGTGAATCTAGCTACCATGTGTCATTCTTCTCGATTGCATTTATCTCTTCGTCCATGGCCTTCTTCCTTCTTGGAAGTCCATGGGCTCGCAATTGGCAAAAAGGCAAAATAGAGTGGGATTATCTAGATGTTCAGTTACCTCATAAAGTTTTCCCATGCTTTTGTAACGTGGCACTCTTTCTCACTTGAGTTTTCATTTTCTTGAGAACTAGCATTTGGTAAAGTTGATGGACTAGTAGACTCCTCTCTTCCTTGCTTCATGTCATCTTCTTCGAAATCTGGAAGGTTTTGTAGTCCTCATCATGTGTTCTCCTATCTCATTCTCCTTCTTCATTGAATATGACATCTCGACTGATGGTTGTTTTCCCAGTGTCTGGATTGTATAGCTTGTAACCTTTAGAGTTTGTGTCATAACCTATAAATATGCATTTCTTGCTCTTATCATCTAGTTTGCTTCTTTTTTTTTTTATCTGGAATATGTGTATCAGCTATAGTTCCAAAAACTCTCAGATGGGAAATGTCGTGTTTTCTTCCACTCCATGTTTCTTGTGGTATTTTTCCCCATACAAGTTTGGACGGAGATCGGTTGAAGAGATATACTGCACATGCAACTACTTCTGCAAAACTCCTTTGGCATTCTTTTGCTTTTAAGCATGCTCCTTGCCATGTCAAGGATTGTTCTATTTTTCCTTTCTGCCACTCCATTTTGTTGGGGAGATCTTAGAACTGTCATTGACTGACGTATCCCAAAGGCCTCACAGTATTATTGAAATGCTTTTAAAGTGAATCCCCCCCCCCCCCCCGCGATCAGACATCATGGCTTTAATCATTAATCCACTCTCATTTTTCACCAGAGCTTTGAATTTCTTGAAAACTTAATTTTTTTTTTATTTTTGATTCTAAAAATATACGCATGTCTTTCTTGAAAAGTCATCTATGAAAAGAAGGAAATAGTTACTCTTATCGAGTGAACTAGTATTAATCAGACTACACACATCTGTGTGTATAAGTTCTAGCAGTTTATGAGCTCTTGATTTTGACTTCTTTGGAACACTCTTTTTGACTTACTTCCCAAGTAGACATCCTTCACATACGTGGTCGGGATGGTGAATGCAAGGTTATCCTATAACCATCTCTTTCTTGGACAATGACTCTAGACCTCCAAAGTTTAGATGTCCAAATCGAAGATGTCAAAGCCAAGATGAATCTTTATAACATGCTTTCAGACATTTGGTGACATCATTTTAGATGTTGAGTAGATACATTATATTTCTAGACATCGACACCTTGAGGATTAACTTACCGCCACTATCACTTATAGAAAGGCTTTTATTTCTCAAGTGAATATCATAACCTTTCTCCAATAGCTGCCCAAGGCTCAAAATATTGCTCTTCATATTCGGCACATAATAGACATTTGAGATGAATGTGTGTTCTTCATTCATTAATCGAATGAGGATATTTCCTTTCACCGCCGTCTTGGATTCGTCTCCAAAAGACACATTGCCGCTTACAGATTCGTTAAGCTCCACAAACATATTTCTTCTTCCACACATATGATTACTCGCACCGGTGTCTAGATACCATGTGTTATTTTCTCCATTTTCATTATCCTTATAAGCCAGTAACAAGATTCCATCTTCTTGAGGTCTTTCTTCCACGTAGTTGGCTTTCTCTTCAACTCTATTGTTGCTAGAACCTCTATATTCTGAAGCGTAATGATCAATTTTTTTCACAATTATAACATTTCACTTGTGACTTGTCATACCTTGATTTTTTATTTCCTCTCCCATGACCTCTTGATGAGCTTTCCCCTCTTTGAAAGTTGTTGTCATTATTGGGCCTCCAACTACGCCAACGTTTCTAGCCACGACCTTGTCCTACTACTTGATTACGATCTTGTCTTTGCTAACTTCTATCATTGTGTGGTGTATTTCTAATGTAACTTGTGAACCTACTAACATCAGTTCGCTCTCCATGCAATACCCACCGAGTATAAGTCAGAGACATTTCAAGAATATTCAAGTGTCTCTTTATACTATCAATCTCCTCATAGACAGTGTTCACACATTTCATAGAAGGAGAACGTCCCATTTTAATTGACAATAGTCCTCGCTACCTCTAAAAAAGACTTAACGACCTTGACTTATTCTGAACAAAATCTGTCCCTAAGTATTATCCAACCCCTGAAGAACAAACAATCAATGAGATAAATCAATAATATGCGGCTAACTTTGCTGCAGGATAGCCATACCAAAGTTTTATTCATGAACAATCAAATAAGGTATATCAATAATATTTGTGGCTAACTTTGCTGCAGGTTAGCCACACCAAGTTTTATGCATGAACAATCAAATGGGGTATATCAATAATATTTGTGGCTAACTTTGCTGCAGGTTAGCCACACCCAAGTTTTATGCATGAATGACAGTAATGAGATAATCAATAAACATGTGTGGCTAACTTTACTGCAGGATAGCTACACCTAAGAACTAATATTAAAAAAATAATGAAATGACTATAATAAATTTTACTTGTCGTTATTTGCCATGCTTTATATATAATGATTCCTTTTAGTGGTTCCTAAAAAAATAAACATATGATTTATTTATTTTGCTCACAAAAGTAATGATAAAAAATAATCATAACAACTAATTATTTGAACTTACTACTACGATCTATCAAAATATATAAATTCAAACTCAAATACATCAACTACACTAAATTAGAAAAAAAAACACTTTGAAATTAAAATTTAAAACACAATTAAATATTTTATGTGGGCCATATGGGCCTGAACTCAACTTTTATTTTATCTGCCTTTTGTTATTTTTCAGTCTTGTCTTGGGCCCAGCTAGTTTTGGGTTTCCTTTTAGGTTTTCTCTTTGTGAGTGTATCCCTAAGACAACAACAGACTTTTATGGAAAATATTTTATAGAAATGAGAGCCTAATTGTCGGTTACTGTTGGAATTTAATTCCAACCCAACTTTGCTTCTTATTTACGTGTTGTTCACGCCAAATTGGTAGCAGAGCGCCAAGACCCTTGGACAACGATGATGGAAATCGACGAAGACAACAATGAACCTCTAGTGGCTGGTGGAGAACAAGAACTCCTAGCATTGTGGACAACCATTTCAAATCTGGAACAATGAGTTGAGTATGAATGGAGCGTTTCACTCGGGATATCCATAAAAGTTTGAATGGGATAGAGAGGGTCTTAGTAGACCTAGAGGAGAAAATCCAGCTCTTGAGTATCGTGATTTTGCACGAGCTTTGGAGTTTGAAAGAATGAGAAGTATACGAGGAGCAAGAAATGGAATGAGGCGTTATCAAGAAAATGAACAAAATAGTTCATCTATGGACACTGACCGTGAACATTCGATTGAAGAGGAACTTGCTGACAAGGTCATTCTTCATGGCAACAGGCGTGTGGGAGAAGCTCGGTGTGTCCATAATCCAGGGAAGGAACCTCCTGATTATAAGCTTAAAGTAGATATTCCCTATTTTGAAGGGAATTTTGGAATTGAAGTCCAGTGATTGAGAGCTGTTGAACATTTTTTTTAGTATATGAGCATACATGAAGATACTCGAGTTATTTTGGTCTCTTTCAAGTTGAAGGATGAAGCTGCTGCTTGGTGGGACCAGGTAGTGAATGTTCGTCGAAGATAAAGGAAACCAAAGATCAGAATCTAGCCCAAAATGAGGAAGTATTTACGACATTATTTCTTACCGGAAGACCACGATCAGCTACTCTATAACCAATTCCATCAGTGTCAACAAGGCGAACAAAACGTGAAGGAATATACAAACGAGTTCTATGATTTAAATGAATCTGAGCGGATTCAAGTAGCCTGATATGTGGGCGGACTGAGTTCAGGGATCCAAGAGCATCTAGCCCTAAACCCTAAACCCTAAAAACCCTAAAAACCCTAAAAACCCTAAACCCTAAAAAACCCTAAACCCTAAACCCTAAAACCCTAAACACTCTCCAAGGTTATGATATTGGCCCAACGAGTGGAAGGATTTCAGCCGAAGCCCATCACTAAGCCTTACACCCTAGGAGAATTTTTTCAGAATATTTTTTTGAAAAAGGAAAGAACCCCTTACCACCCACCTCACCCACGTGCTCCAAAAGACCCACCATAACCTTACGCTAGGCTTGACCCATCAAAAGCCCCAAACCCATATGCTAAACCTAACCCGATCCTTTGCTATAAATGTAACAAACCAGAAAATAAATCCAACGACTACCACATTCGAAAAACTGTTGTAACAACAGGACCCATGGACCCAAACTCTGACTTGGATTCTGGCGTTGAGACACCAGAACAAGAGGAAGTGGAGGAGGTGTGTGGAGATGAGGGAGAAGGGGTTTCCTGTGTGGTTCAGCGTGTTTTGCTCTCACCTAAGAAACCAAATGTGTCCCAGCGTAGTCAGATCTTTCGTATGCGCTATACTATCCAAAACAAGGTTTGTGACGTTATCATTGACAATGGTAGCACAAAAAACATTGTAGCTAAGACATTGGTTCGCATATTGAAGATACATACAGATGAGCACCCAAACCCGTACCGCCTTGGATGGATCAAAAAAGAAGGAAAGTATCACATTACAAAAGTCTGTGATATTCAACTTTTAATTGGCAAATATTACAAGGACACAATCAAGTGCGATGTGGTAGAAATGAATGCTTGCCATGTTTTACTAGGACGCCCATGGCAGTTTGATAAATCTATAAGCTATGATGGTCAAGACAGCAACTACAAATTTATGTGGGGGCAAAAGACTATTATCCTTCTACCAAGTAGTGATCCCCTAAACTACCATCAACCCCAAGCTATGCTACTGCTGATTTATGTGCCTGGTAGTGAAATCTCTTACAAATTGGCAGAAACTACATACCCCATACACATAATCATTTCCTCAAATAACCTTGGCCTTAAACCCAGACACTTCAAAATTGAAACCCTACTGGCTAAATTCCACTATCTTGCACCTATAGACCTTCCATCAACACTACCACCTGAACGTGAACACTGCATTGACCTCATTCTTGGATCTAGGTTACCAAACCTACCTCATTAGAGGATGGGGCCTAAAGAGCATGAAATTTTACAAACACTGGTTGATGATCTTCTTGAGAGGCAATTAATTCAGGTAAGCTTAATCCCCTATGCTATCCCTGCTCTCTTAGTTCCCAAGAAGAATGGCACATGGAGAATGTGTATGGATGGATAGTAGAGCAATAAATAAAATAACCATCAAATATATATTTTCCATTCCAAGATTGGATGACTTACTCGATCAACTGGAAGGAGCCCATGTTTTTTCTCGCCTGAATCTACGTAGACCATCAAATTCGCATCCGCTCTGGTGATGAATGGAAGACTGCATTTAAAACTAAAGAATGACTCTATGAGTGGAAGGTGCCCTTTGGGTTGAGCAATGCTCTGAGTAAATTTATGAGACTTATGAATCATGTGCTGAAACCACTTATGGGCAGATATGTAGTGGTTTATTTTAATGACATCCTCGTGCATAGTAAGTCTTGGGAGGATCATATGCTACATCTTCGGGATGTTTTCATCAACTTACGAGCCCATAAGTTGTACCTAAACAAGGACAAATGTGATTTTTGTACGGATAGGTTTTTATTCTTAGGCTTTATTATTGGAAGGGATGGTATTGAGGTAGACCCAACAAGGTGAAAGCGATCAGTGACTGGCATATACCCACTAATATCACAGAAGTAAGGAGTTTTCATGGTTTAGCTACTTTCTACAGGTGATTCATTAGAAATTTTAGTAATATTGTTGCTCCCATTACCAACTGCCCCAAGAAGTGGCCATTTCACTAGGGAACTGAATAAGAGTAAAGTTTTCGAATGATCAAAGATCAACTAGTTTCAGCTCCAATCCTTAAATTACCAAACTTTGAACGAATCTGTGAGGTTGAAACTGACGCATCTATGACTGGTATTGGGGTCGCATTAATACAGAAAGGATATTCAATCAAATTCTTTAGTGAGAAGTTGAACGAGGCAAAACAAAAGTGGACATCTTATGAGCAAGAACTTTTTGTGATTATTCGAACATTGCAGAATTGGGAGCACTATCTTATTTAGGAAGAGTTTGTTCTACATTTTGACCACCAATCCCTTTGTTTTCACAACTCCCAGAAGACGCTGAATGTGGTTGCGGATGCTCTTAACCGAAAGGCACATCTACTGGTTACCCTGTAAACTGAAGTTATAGGATTGGACAATCTGAAAGATCAGTATGCCACAGATCCAAACGTCGAAACCATTTGGATAAATTGCTAAAATAATGTTTGAATGGGAAAATTTCATATCCATATAGGTTTTCTATTCAAGAGGAATTGTCTGTATACCAAACACATCTCTCAGAGCTCACCTGATTCATGAATTACACAGTGGTGGACTTGTCGTTCATACTAGGCATGAGAAACTGTTACTTTTGTAAGAACGTTTCTTTTGGCCCTAGTTATGAAAAGATGTTGTTCGTTTTGTCAAAAATTGTGCAATCTATCAAACATCCAAAGGCACAACACAAAATACTAGGTTATACACGCCACTGCCTATACTAGCTACAATATGGGAAGATCTTTCAATGGATTTTGTTCTTAGACTCCCAAAGACTCAGAGAAGAATTGATTATGTTTTCGTGGTGGTGGACAGATTTTCAAAAATGGTACACTTCCTTCCCTGCAAAAAGACATTTGATGCTAGTGTCATCGCAAAGCTGTTCTTCAAGGAGATAATACGACTACATAGCATTCCAAATCAATCACCACTGATCGCGATGTCAAGTTCATGAGCCATTTTTGGAAAGTGTTTTGGGGACGGTTTAATACCAAACTAAAATTTAACAGCGCCTATCACCCTCAAACCGATGATCAAACTGAGGTTAACCGCATATTGGGCAATATGATCCGTAGCATCGCTAGAGACAAACCCAAGCAATGGGACATTGCTCTTGCTCAGGCAGAGTTTGCTTTCAACTCCATGACAAATAGATCCAGTGGCTGAGCTACTTTTTCTATCGTCTACAAGACATGTTCCATCTTAGTAAGCCCATTAATAAGAAAATAGATAACTTGGCAGAGGAGATTCATGAACTTCACGAGGAGATTAAATCTAACTTACAGGATTCAAATGTGAAGTACAAATCTGCAGCGGATGCTCATCGCCGAACAAAGACCTTTGAAATTAGCAATTTGGTTATGGTCTACCTTCGTCATTAACGATTTCCAGTGGGAACGTATTCGAAGCTGAAACCAAGAAAAGTTGGATCTTTCCAAATTTTGAAGAAGGTTGGACCAAAATGCATTCATTTTAGACTTGCCACTTGACATACACGTGTCTGCCACATTCAACGTGTCCGACTTACACGACTATTTTCCACCAGATGACGCGTCAACTTGTACTACTAAACTAGTGGACGAATTCTAATTCGGTGGGGAAGCATTGATGTGGGCCATATGGGCCTTAATGAACTATATTTTTATTTTATCTGCCTTTTGTTATTTTTCAGTCTTGTCTTGGGCCTAGCTGTTTTTAGGTTCCTTTAACAACCCAAATTTTCACTTAAGGGCATTTTAGGCATTTTACCAATTTTGATCTAAACGACTATAATTTTGAGTTCATTTTAACCATCACGACGTTACGAGTTCAACGCAACTAATTGTTCTTCAATTCGACCCTCAATTAAAAATTTATTATCTAATTATCATTTTTACCCTAGAATTATATTATTTAATTAAGGGGTATTATGGTCTTTTACCAGACAATCAGTTTTATATAATTAGCATAAAATTCTAGGTCAAGCTCTTTCTTTCTCTTCTTCTCCAAGTCAACGTCATGGACACGATTCATCGTCAAATTTCCTCAATATAATTTGGTTTACATTGAAGATTTCGTTTCCAATCAGGTTTCAAGCCATTTAATCACCAATTCCTACTCTTTCTCAACTGGGTTTTGGAGTAGTCGTCGGAGGGTCGTTCTTCGTCAAAAACTGAGGATTTAACTTGTTTCATTCAAGTTTTTCTTTAGATAATTCATTCATTCATTTTTCCCTACAAGTTTCCTTAAATTCCAAGCTAAATGGATTTCGTTTTCACTGCCTTTCATTGGGTTCAGAAGGTCGCCAGTTTCTAGAAATTGTTCGTCGGAAAACAAACCCTACCCTAAACTTTAGTTTTTGAGTTATTTTTACGTTGGGCGTATTTTCCTTTCGATCTTAAGAATCTTTTGTACGTTGTCCTATCATTTCCAATGTCGCAGCTCACTTGTATGACGTCTCCCTTGAAGCTGCGTTTTTTTATTCGTTCTTGCATGCGTGCGTCTGAAAGTAGAAGAACCGGCCCAACTGGACCGACTGGGCTAGTTCAGCTGGTCCATACAGGTTCAGGGGCTATTTTAAGTCAATTAGTCCCGGTTTTCATCCCGTTAGCCTGATTCTTATTAAATTAACTTTAAATTTTTATTATAAGAGGTCTCGAGCATTTATAAGAGTAATATATATTTATTTCGAGCTCGTTTATTAGCTTGATTTGTGATTAAGGTGGGTTAAATCCCTACTTAAAGACTTATATTATGTGATTGGTTTATTGATTGAATTATTGTATTAATATCATGGGTGGTATTGACAATTAATTGATGTTATTAATCAAATTAGACATACATTAAACATAAAAATCATTAATTGATGCTCGAATGGTTGTTAATAAAAGTTGATTTTTAAATTATTAATCACTAATAATTAATAACCCTTTTATAAATGGCTTAAATGATTTATTAAAACTAAGGATATTATTTAAAGACAATTATGACGTGATTAACTTAGTTAATTAATAAATGTAAGTAATAATTCAATAATTTTTCTTTTTATGACTAATTTCTTCTCTTTTAGCTAATTGTTATATGATTGTTGAGTTGTTTTAGATATTTATTCCTTGTCGCTATTTTATTATTCTGCTTATGATTTGGGAGTTATTTATGATTAATTGTTGGTTTTAATCGTTTGGCCCTATTATTATAGTTGAGATTCGAATATGAATTGTTTTGTTGATTATACTTATACATGTGATAATCATGTTGGGATAGTGTGGCATGTATCAAAGTGGCCACTATGATACTATATTATAAAACTGAACACTGTGATTATGATATATCTAAGTAATTGAGAAGAGTTTGACAAGTGATGACCATGATGGATAATGTGGCACGTATCATAGTGGCCACTATGATACTATATTATAAAGCTAAACATTGTGATTATGATCTATCTGAAACTAAGTTATGTTATTACTTTGTCAAGTTGTAGGCTAAGTACCTACTTGATTAATGTTGAGGATTGGAAGGGAACAAGTATCCACATATTATTGTTTGGAGTTGTACTATTATCTGATTTAATTTCTTTATGTAGTGGTTTAATCTACTGAGCTAAAAACTCACGGTATTTCATGCCTTACAAACTTTTATTTTGCAGGTATTTATTTTGGCTAGCTGGACACGTGACGAGGATGGCGCTACACTCGATGGTCCTTAGGAGTTATCATTTTATTTATCATTTATTTTCATTGGATTTTATTTTATGATTTCATTTTAGATGTTCAATTTATTGAACGTTGTCATTAAATTATATTTTATTTCTTGATTTAACTTTGGCGCCAAAATAAACGTTTTGTTTTGAATTGTTCAGTTATCAATTAAAGCTTCCGCAATTTATTGTTTAACTCAGATTTATTTATTTATTTTTAAAACGAGTTTCTTTTATTATTTATTTATTTTCGAATACTTTAAGTCGGGTTGTTACAGTTTCCTTTTAGGTTTTCTCTTTGTGAGTGTATCCCTATAAATACACTGTTTAGGGTGAGACAGCAGCAGAATTTTATGAAGAATATTGCATAGAAATGAGAGCCTAACCGTCGGTATTTAAATTCCAACCCGACTTTGGTTCTTATTTACGTGTTGTTCATGCCAATTTTATTGGATTTTAATTTGAAACACAATTAAATTGATACACTCCTTATCCCAAATGACAACATGGAAAGTTTTTCTTCATTGGACAAAAGAGAGACTTTGAAAAGTAATTATATCTATTTTTAATAATATTTTCATCATAATTGATTCTCTAATTATTATTTATAATTCATCGTTGCAAAATTTTCTATAAAAAATAATAGTAATTAAACTATAGTTAGAAATACCAATAGCAACACGTATATTGTTAATAAAGTTTAATTTAATAAGTATCAATATTAAACAAAAGAAATGGAGATACATGGTAAAGAAATTAAAAATATCACGCTGCATTACAAGGTTTTAAAGAATATTGGACTCTAACTTTATAAAAGTTCATAACCTATTTTAGTATTTTGTTTCATTTTAATTCTTTGAATTTACAAAAGTTATATTTATTCCTTAAATTTTGTATATTTTAATTTCATTAGTTCTCTAATTGATTATTATTTTTTAATTGAAAAATCATGTGATACTATTTTTCAATATATAATGATGAATATAGATTTTCATCTAATTTATCTTGCTTATGGAATTTTGAAAACAAAAACTAAAGAATAACCTTTGAAAACCCCCATTTACCTAAAATCCTAGCATAAACAAATATGGAAAATCACATCAATAACTCAAATTAAACACATAAAACACATCAATACAATCAAATTTTAATCATTTAAACACTAATTATTCATTTTAATCAAACATTAAGCTAAAATTGAAAGATCTAAAAAAAAAATTGCAAACCCTAAGTTTTCTAAAACCTTTGAATTTGAAGAAAAACTTAAAAAAAAAAACTATACAAACTATAAAATAAGATCTTAAAATGAATTCTAGGAACAAAATTTGAAGCAAACTCACCTGAAATTGAAGCTCCACCGCACTTGAAGACCCTGCCACCGAGAGAGAAGCATCCTTCGAAGAAGGGAAAAAAATTTCAGAGAAATGAACAAAATAGGCTGTCGGGTTGGGAATTTTAAATCCCAGAGGCAATGGTTTCGCCGGCCTTACCCCACGACACGTGGACACATATTAATTCACAAAGCTGGCGAAATTTGCCAACTTTATTAATTAAAAAAATATTTATAGGAATGCCAACGAAATTATAAATTTCAACAGCGTTTCCCTTGCTGAAACGTCTTGCCGACGAAATTTAAAATTTTGTCGGTATTAACTTTGCTTTACCTGCGAAATGTATTTCGCTCGATAATTTCGCCAGTAAATCGCACTTTTTTTGTAGTGTCTTTTCTTTTCTTTATAAGCTTGCAACAATCCCAAAAGTTGCTCCATTGTCATATCTTCCAAGTCTTTTGTTTCTTCGATGACATTGACAATATGTTCGAATCTGGGATCTAATGATCTAGAAATTTTCTCGTGGTTTTTACTTCATCTACTTTTTCACCATTTCTCTTTAATTGGTTGGTGACCGCTAAGACTCTTCAAGAGTAATCAAAGATGGCTTCTCCTTCTTTCATATGCAAATTTTCAAACTCAGCTCTTAAAGTTTGAAGACGTACCTTCTTGACTTGATCAATTCCCTTGTATGAGATTTGAAGCTTATCTCATGCTTCCTTAGCCGACTTTGATTATGAAACTTTCTCAAAACAATCGTCATCTAATCCTTTGAAGATTAGATAGAGAGCCTTCTTGTCTCTCTTTCTTGAGTTTCTCAAACTATCAATTTGAGCTTGAGTTAGATTATTTTTATTTTCCAGCTCGACTAGACCTTTTTCTTTTATCTCTCACACGTCTTGAACGCCTAGTAGAGTCTTCATCTTGATGCTCCAATTGTCATAGTTACTCTTGTTGAGTTGTGAAATTTGGAAGGAAACTATATCATTATTTGCCATTTTTCTACGAAGGATCTTCAAGAGAAGTGAGATTTGATTTTTTTTTCTTCTTGGTTAATTGATACAAACACTAAGGCATCACTCATATTTATACTAGTGGCACCTCCTCAATCAACGGCTACGATTATGCCACTACAATTCTAATTTATTGACTATCAATGACTATATAGAATATTCTTCATAATTACAATCCTACCACATTGTTTTAGATATTTCTATCAACTACTTTTCATAAGTTAAGCTTCTAGAGAGTTCTTCTTTAGAACATTGCTCCTATTTTTCTTAACTATGTTTCTAGAAAGTTCTTTCTTTAAGACTTCTCTATACTTTTTGTAAGGGCCCGAGAGTTGTTATAGAATTCCTTATTGTTGGTATAAATTAAATAAATTTTGGTTAATTAGTTATTTAAAGTGTGTAAATTATTTCTATGAGTATTTTGGTATAATTTAACCATGGGTGGAGAATTTAGTATAAAGGGAATTTTTAACCATGGTTAGTCTAAAGGGTAAAAATAGCCCTCTTATGGGCTGCGCTCACACCGGGCCGATTCACATGGGGACAGGCCCATTCGGATCACGTCCTGAAGGATCCAGCCCTCCTACGGGCCGCGTTCACTGCAAGCCGACTCACATAGGGACAGGCCCATCCGAGCCAACATCATAAGGAGCTCATCCTTCTTGGGCCCAACGAAAGCCCATTAAGCCTAGCCTCATGCTAGCCCAGTCAACGAACCCTCAAGGAACTATAAAAGGGGACCTGACCTATCAAATCAGGTATGACACTTAAACCTAGAAAAGAAACAATCT
The DNA here is from genome assembly GCA_028015215.1 of Gynostemma pentaphyllum. Taxonomy (NCBI): domain Eukaryota; kingdom Viridiplantae; phylum Streptophyta; class Magnoliopsida; order Cucurbitales; family Cucurbitaceae; genus Gynostemma; species Gynostemma pentaphyllum. The sequence continues at coordinate 15,751,500 of CM051354.1, forward strand.
GATTGTCTTGAACTAATCCTTGCGCCGCAAGGCAAATCTTACCTACCACCACCTAACTTGATCGTCGGAGGGTCGTCGGCCAGTACCACATCGGTGCCCTTCTGACTGTCATCTGCTGTAACGTTTCAGGTAGCTCCGCCGCTAAGGAACAGCACGTGACGTGACGTGCTCTATTGTGTGGAACGAGGCTTCGACGAGAAATACCCCACATAGATTGGCGCCCACCGTGGGGCCGTTCATCTTCGATTTCCGGTAAAATCTAGATACTCACGCGGTTCCCACAAAATCGAATCAATGACTACTCGTTCGACCAGGCCACGAGCTCTCAATGAGAACGTAGCCAGAGAAAAAGGAGTAACCGATGATGCCCAAAACCTCGACGTGACACCAGAAACCATCACCATCGCTCTGACGGAACATCGAGAGATGGTGGAAGCACACAAAGCTCTGAGGGAGGAAGTACGGGAAATGAGAGCCTTGCTGGGGAAAAGGTTGGCAGCGGTCAACGCTAACAGCAAAAATATCCTGAACGTTGATGAGGGAGGCCCTTCCAAGCCACGAACTGGCAAATCTTAGGCCAGGCGACGGCATAGGAGGGCCACCACGTCCGAAAAGGGAAAAAATGTACCGGGAGATGACCTACGGACCCGGCTCACTGCACGTCAACGAGGGGAGAATGCCAGCCTGGAAATCTCTTCGTCGAAGGAAAAGGACGCCCTAAGCAAAATAGGTCCCACCCGGCTAACTCGAGACAAAGTGTCGTCCCAGAGGAATGCTGAAGGACATCAAGATTCGAGTTACACAGGAAGAGACGAAGGAAGCTCGGCATCAACCGATAAGAATAAATACCAGGAAAAGCAACAGAAGTACACCGATGCGAGGCAAATCCTCGAAAAAAAGCTGGCAAAGAAGGCATCCGAGAAAGGGGCTAAACCTAATTCGGACGCCCGAGAATCGGGGGATTCTCCCTTCACAAGAGGAGTCATGTCCGTCCCACAGCCGAGGCACTTCATCCTCCCAAAGTTCGAAATGTATGACGGAACTGGAGACCCGATGGAGCATGTGGCTCATTTCGTAAATATGATGGAATCCTCATGCGTGATCGGGCCCGATCTGGATGCCTTAACCTGCCGTTTCTTCCCCACAAGCTTGAAAGGTTTGCCCCTGCTGTGGTTCAATAGCCTCCCTAAGAGGTCCATTAAAACCTTTTCGGACCTATCTTCTGCCTTCCTCAGCGAATATAGCATGAGTCAGAAGTTCGCCAAGACGAGCCACGACCTCTATGATGTGCTCATGGGAGAAAAAGAAGCCCTCCGAGACTTCATTATCAGGTTTCGACAGGTAAAGTTAGAGGTCAAAGACTGCAATGACCTAGAAGCGGCTACCGCATTCTCACGGGCAATACACCCAAACCATCCCCTCTGGTGGTCCTTTAACAAACGGAGGCCTACGACTATGAAAGAGGCGTTGGACAGAGCAATGGCGAAGATATCGCAGGATGAGTCTGAAAGGGTAGCCTGAGAGATGCGGAGAACGGGATCAAAGTCCGAAGGGGTATGGAAGAAGAGAGAACCTCACGCCAAAGAAACGAGAGGAAGAAAGCACGGACGCTCAAATAGGAGGAAAGAGGAGAAGAGAGATGGAATGGAAAGAAAATCCGTATGGGGAAGGATCAGAGATTCGAAGAAACGCAGCCCGGAACGAATCCTTTACGCGGAGACAATTCATTCTTTCCAAAAGGAAGAGAGAGAAAAGAGGTCGCGGTACGCCCAAAAAAGTCTGAAAAGAAAGGAACTCTACTGCAGGTTCCATAAGTCCAAAGGGCATGCCACGGAAGACTGCAAGATCCTAGACCAGGAAATAGATCGCGTGTGCGAGCAAGGTCCGACCCGAAGAATTGACAGGCAAGATCCGAGGGAAACATATGAAAGGCTCACCGCACCCGCAGAAGTTCCGGGGGACAGTCAAATCAATTCAATCCACTGCACCGGAGAATCTGTCAACGCTCACAAAAGGTCTCATCGCGAAGCTCGAGCACACTTCCGAGGATCTGATTAAGTATTCCCGGAAGGATCTAGAAGACGTGCATCTGCCCCACAACGACGCGCTAGTAATATAGGTATCTATCGGATCCTATACGGTCAACAAGGTTTTGGTAGACCTAGGGTCTTCCATCAATATACTCTATATGTCAGCATTCCGAAGCATGAAGCTCGGAGACTCAGACCTCACGATGAACTCACAGGACCTAGTGGGATTTAACGGGGAGGTGACGAGATCCAACGGAACAATCAAATTGCCAGTCAGAGTCGAGGGCGTAAGCCCAATGGCGCTCTTCCATGTCATAGACTCCCGCTCAGGGTACAACGCCTTGCTCGGAAGGCCTTGGATTCATGATATGAGAGCACATCCTTCAACGCTTCACCAGAAGCTGAAATACCCTACCGAAAAGGGGATCAGGGTTATAAAAGGGGACCAGGAGTTGCAAGATCATGCCTGGTCGAAATTGTCAAGTCAAGTCTCGGTGCCAAGCATAGCAATTACAGGATCGGGGCCCCCGAGAGGGCCCGCCTTTGCTCGGCCAAGAATAGAAGGGCCTGAGGACGGATCAGTGAAAATACAGATCCATCCAGAAGATCAGGAGAAAACGACGAGCATTGGGAAAGATTTGAAAGAATATCTGAAAGATGGATTGAGCAGCCTTTTAAGGAGAAACCTGGAAAACGTTCGCCGGGACCACACAGACATGCCCGGTATAAGTTCTGACATCATAACTCATAATCTCGAGGTCGATCCGAATCAACCTCCCATCAAACAGAAGAGGCGTAAATTCGCACCTGAGCGGAATGACATAATCAACGAGGAAATACGAAAACTCCTGGGAGCAGGTTTTATCCGAGAGGATAAATACCCTGATTGGCTGGCCAACGTGGTAGTAGTGAAGAAGAAGAATGGGAAATGGAGAACATGCATTGACTTCACCGACCTCAACAAGGCTTGTCCAAAAGACTCTTTCCCATTGCCCAAAATAGACCAACTAGTAGACGCCACGGCCGGCTATGAACTGCTCAGTTTCATGGATGCCTTTTCTGGGTATAACCAAATCAAGATGAATCCGAAAGATCAAGAAAAAACTTCGTTCATAACCAACATAGGCACGTACTGCTACACTGTGATGCCTTTTGGTTTGAAGAACGCAGGAGCCACTTATCAGTGCCTGATGAACAGAATGTTCAAAGATCTTCTGGGGAAAACAGTGGAGGTGTATATCGACGACATGTTGATCAAGTCGCGAAAGGCTGAAAATCATCTGGCCCACATGGAACAAGCTTTCGAAGTGCTGAACCGATACGGGATGAAGCTAAATCCCGATAAATGCACGTTCGGAGTCCCGACAAGCAAGTTCCTGGGTCACCTGGTGACCAGCCGCGGGATCGAGACGAATCCCAACCAGATTCAAGCGATAATAGACATGCAAGCGCCAATGAATCTGAAAGGCATGCAAAAATTAACCGAATGTTTGGCAGCACTGAACAGGTTCATATCCCGGTCATCGGATAGATGCCTATCGTTCTTCAAAGCGCTGAAAAGGAGCAAGGAGTTTGGCTGAGGAGTCGAGTGCCGAAAGCGTTCAAGAACTCAAAGCATACTTGTCTTCGCCCCATGTTGGCCAAGCCCTCGGATAACGAAAAGCTATTCCTATACTTAGCGGTATCGATCGTGGCCGATCGGCTTCGGCGGTGTGCGCGAAGACGGTCAAACTCGGCACCCAATCTACTATGTGAGTAAAGCGATGATTGACGCCAAAACACGATACTCAAAGATGGAGAAGCTAGCACTAGCTTTGATAGTCGCGTCGCGCAAGCTGAAGCACTATTTTCAGGGCCATCGAATAGTGGTAAGGACCACCTTCCCACTAAAAGTCGTTCTTCACAAACCGGACGTTTCGGGACGACTGACGAAATGGGCGGATACGATATCACTTACGAGCCAAGAACAGCCATCAAAGGGCAAGTTCTAGCCGATTTCGTTGCGGAAATGACTCCAGCAAATCCAAGCGAAACTGAGCCAAACTCGCCGCTCGCAGCTGACCCCGGAGTGGAAACCTGGACCCTAAGCATTGATGGATCCTCGAACTTAAGAGGATCCGCCGCAGGGCTAGTCCTGTCGACCCCCGAGGGATACCTCCTAGAACAGTCAATCCAATTCGGATTTGTAGCTTCAAACAACGGCCGAATACGAGCGTTGATAGTTAGCTCGAGAGAGCGAAGGAACTGGGAGTAGAGAACTTAAACATCAGAAGTGATTCTCAACTTGTGGTAAACCAGGTACAGGGGTTATTTGAGGCAAAAGACCCCAGGATGGCGAAATACCTAGAGAAAGTTCTGTCCATCCTATCTCAGTTCATGAAGTACGACATCAGCCAAGTACCGAGGGCTGAAAACGAACATGTCGACGCTCTGGCTAGTCTCGGATCCGCAGTCCAAATGGAAACAAGCAGAATCATCCCCGTCGATCACCTGTCCGAACCAAACATCATCCTTGATTCGAACATGGGGAGTGGAGACGACGGAACAGTTGGACAAGTAATGCCGGTAGAACAAAATCTAGAGCTTGAGTCATACTGGAGAAATCAAATCCTCGAATACCTACAATCAGGACTTCTACCCGAGGAAAAACTAGAAGCGTGAAAAATCCGATCCAGAGCAGCCAGGTACTCGGTCATCCAAGGAGAACTTTACAGGAGGTCCTTCAGCGGACCCTATCTAAAATGCCTGGGAAAACTAGAAAGTTCTTACGTTCTGAAAGAGTTGCACCTTGGACACTGCGGAAATCACGCAGGATCGAGATCCTTGAGTCATAGAGCGTTAACGCAAGGGTATTACTGGCCCACCATGACGAAAGATTCTAAATACTGCGTTTCCCGTTGTGATAAATGCCAAAGGTTCGCGAAGACCATTCACGCACCGCCGACGGTGCTAACTACAATCTCGGCACCTTGGCCCTTCATGCAATAGGGCCTAGATCTGGTGGGAAAATTACCGTTAGCTCCAGGTCAGAAATGTTATCTGATCGTAGCAACAAACTACTTCTCTAAATGGATTGAAGCCGAACCACTAGCAAAGATTACAGAGAGGAAAGTCGAGACATTCCTCTGGAAAACATCTTCACCCATTTCAGAATACCCAAGGTCATCATCACCGACAACAGAACCCAGTTCACAGGAAGATCCATCCGGAAATACTGCGCGGATAGGAAGGTGGAACTGAGATACTCGACACCCCGCTACCCGCAGGCTAATGGGCAGGCCGAAGCGTCTAATAAAACCATCATAGACTCTCTGAAAAAGAGATTGGAACGAACGAAGGGGAGATGGGTGGATGAACTTCCAGGATTCCTCTGGGCATATCGGACAATCCCTAGAATCCCAACAGGTGAAACCCCATTCGCCATGGCTTTCGGAGCTGAGGCCGTAATTCCCACGGAAATGATCATCCCCACGACCCGAAGTTCGATTCTAGAAATAGAAAACGACAATATGATGGCCGAAGTGCTAGACATGGCCGAAGAAAAAAGAGAACAAGCGCTAGTTCGTATGGCATGTTACCAGTAAAAGTTGGCCAAGTACTTCGAAAAGAAAGTAAGACAGCGCAACTTCAAAGTAAATGATTTTGTTCTGAGAAAAGTATTCCATAACACGCAAGAGCCCGGAGCGGGGAAGCTGGGACCGAACTGGGAAGGCCCGTACAAGATAGTCGAAGAAGTCAAGCCAGGGACTTATCGTCTCGAAGACGAAAAAGGCGAACTAATTCCGAGGGCGTAGAACGCCAGGCATTTAAGAATTTATCGTATGTGAGGATGATAGAAACATGTAAGTACTTGGCCGAAGAGGCCCATTTCAAGTTAATATACAAGTATTACATTCGTTTCCTCCCTCATGATCACTTAATGCTGTTACGATGAAAAGCCCTATTCTGACTAGGTAAATTATTGAGCCCCCCTCGGATTAAAGTACCTAATTCGTTAGAATGGGTTCCAAGTCTTCCGCGGACTAAAAAAAAAAACCTGACGCGTTTGGAAGAGTGGAAAAGTAATTCACGCAGAAAGTGAAGCAAAGAAACAAGAGGTGAATATAGTGCTAACTTTTATTTCACAACAAACGAGTAAGGCTCGGACCCACATATCGGGAACTCAGCCGAAGGAAATTACACGAGATCTACAAAGTAAAGTTGCGCAATTCAAGGCATCAGTTTCGGAAACAGTAAGGATGTTCTTCTAGGAGAAGACGAGGATATCGCTCGGAAAACGAGTGAACAGAGCCGAATCACCAGTTGGCCACTCCACCCACTCCTCAATTCCGAGGCTCAGCAGAACCCGTCAGATGAAAGATGGGGAGGTCCTCGACTCGCTGCGGTCGGACCCCTGATGGATTTTAGAAAGTATCCATGCAGTCGTTGGGGGCGGGAAGAGCGAGAATGGTGGTACTCTGAGGACAACGTGCAGGCCCAGAGAGACACCATTCCCACCGCTCCCCCAGCCGCGCAAGAGACTGCTCTTCCAATTATGTTAGGGCAGGCTCAGGCGTGGGGAGACGGAGAACCACCTTTTTCATCAGACGTCGCTCGACGCTCGTCTCAGAGGAAGCACATTTCTCGCTTCCTTAAACACAAAACAAGCTGCCACCTCCCATGCTGAAGTCCCGGACGAAGTGATGATGAAGAAGGCCGTCGGAGGACCGGTAAGGGAGTTGCCCCCTCATCGTTTGCCCCAGTTCCCAGAATCTGCTAGAACAAACTCAGAAGGCACGGTAGGAGGTGGTCGAGCGATTGATTAGCCCAGACAACTTGAACTTTGAGGTCCATCCTCACAGGCGTGGAGGATTATGACCACCAAAGCCAAGTCCGCCGGGGCCAACCAAACAGGCATAGAAGATCACGACCAAACTTTCTCGACACAAGCCATGACCAAGGAGGGCCAGACGTGGAAGAGAAACAGGAAGAAATGGGGAAACCTCATGGTATGGGATTTTGAACTCTATGAGAAAACTTGAAAATCTGGGAACGAAAGAGAGCGTTTCGGAAAACAGGGTTTAAAGAAGCGAATAGAAAAGAAGTCACAAAGGCCTATTTAAAGGACCTTCAGACCGTTGCGATCGTGACAACTGTCAAGCATCAAGCGCCGCTACGCGAACCGCCAGGCATGCAAAACGATGTGTGTATTAACCCGTAGTTAATGCGGTTAATCCCCCCTAATTAACCGCATTCAAGATGATTTGACGGAAATGACAGACCTTTGACACGACAAATCGCTACTTGACGTCACCGCCTTGAGAAGTGGAACGACCCTTTGCATCAAGTAACACCCGAATTAATGACAAGTCTCTTTGACTCCTGTACTAAACACTCCCTTCTCGCTATAAAAGGATAGGGACCAAAGGAATATCCTACAGTCTGATCATTCAACCACCGTGCATCTGTTGGAAGAAATGGGAGACTCTACAGCAACCTCGAAGTTGACAAAAGAGGTCTTGAAATGGGAAAACCGCAGGCTGCATGCGGAAATAACCAAACTAGAGGCGGCTCTGCTGGAGGAAAAGGAGAAAGGAGAAAACTCGGAGGCCCTGAGACAAGAGCTCCAGAGTATCCGAGGAGCCCTCGATGCGGCTAACAGCAGGGCAGAGCGCCTTCGCCGTCCAAGTATCTAAAGCCTTCTCTGGAAGCAAAAGCCTCGGTCCGTCCGAGCATTTAAAAGCCTTCCCCGGAAGCAAAAGTCTCGGTCCGTTCGAGCATCTAAAAGCCTTCTCTGGAAGCAAAAGCCTCGGTCCGTCTGAGCATGTAAAAGCCTTCTTCGGAAGCAAAAGCCTCGGTCCGTCCGACCGTTTAAAAGCCTTCTCCGGAAGCAAAAGCCTCGGTCCGTCCGAGCCCTAAGCACTTCCTATTCCGAAGAATAGAAGACGTTGGAGTATTAAAGCGTAATAAACCTCGGTCCGTCCGAGTACTCGAAAGCCTTCTCCGGAAGCACAAAACCTCGGTCTGTCTAAGTACTCGAAAGCCTTCTCCGGAAGCAAAAAACCTCGGTCCGTCCGAGTACTCGAAAGCCTTTTCCGGAAGCAAAAAAATCTCTGTCCGTCCGAGTATTCGAAGGCCTTCTCTGTAAGCAAAAAGACTCAATCCGCCCGAGTAGCCGGAAACGTTTCTCAGGATGTTTGCAACTCAAAACACTCATGAAAAGCGAGCAGGGAAACACGACAAACAGACATGAAAAACCAGCATATATTTAAAAATTCCCAAAAAATGTGTATGATCGAACATAACAGAAAAAAAATAAAAAAGGAGTTCAATGCAACAAGTAATATAGGGGCCCCACAATCCGGGGTTTACCCTAGATAGAAGAAGAGAAGGGATCAGTCCGAAACATAGACGGTATCATCGGGGGAACTTCGGTATAAACGCCCTCAGCAATCGTGCCACCTCCACCGTCAGGACGGATACCAGACTCCTCGACCACAACGTCCTCTGCAGCGGCCTCGCCTCTGGAAGCTTTCAGATTCGAGCCCGCTCGAACAACTCCCTTCGGCTGTCCACGGCGTCATCATAACCAACCAGACTGATTGGATCATCTTCATCCTCAGATTGCTCCATCTGCAGCTTGACCAAATCTCGCCCGACGGCTAGCCCAATGAGAATGGAGTCCACCGACGCCGCAGTTGCCACGGCCAACTTTCACTGGAGGTCGGTGACACTAGCGCGAAGGATCGGAAGCTCGGACACCTGACTCCTCCCTGACCTTCCTGAGGGACTCAGTTTCCCGGTTGAAAGCATCCACGGCTTTAGACCCCTCCTCACGAGCGACGCCCAGATCCTCCAATGCTCTGTTTCGAGCAACAACAGCTTCATCGAGCAGCTTCTTGTTGTTCTCATTGGGGGATTAGAGGTCCTCGTATTCTTTCCGAACGCGCTCAAGATCTGCAGACAGCTGCAGCCCATTGACCTCCAGCGAAGAAATCTTCTTTTCGGCCTCATCCAGATCGGATTTCAATTGAAGACCCTCATTCAATGCGGAATCAAGGACATGAGATTGCCGACCGCTGGCCCTCGCCTCCGCCAACTCCTGCTTGAGCTCTCTATGCTTGATAAGCAGACCCTCCAAGTTGAGAGCTATCTGCGTCGAGGCCTGGGTCCCCTAAAAGATCGGATACATTTTCAAGACGTGAGAAGTCGATAAAAAACGGTAGAGGAAAAATAAACAGTGAAGTAAACGACTAACCAGCCAGCTGCGATAACACATGTGGCTGAAAGTCTCATCGTCACTGTCGTAGTCGATGAGAGGTTTCAGCTGCACGTCCCCCAAGTCACGGGAGAATCGGCAATGCATGCATAGCTTGCCGGATATAATAAGAGTCAAGAGGGACCCCTTGTCAAAGTCTCAGTCCAGGGGAACGAACAAGCGAAGCAAGGGGGATCCACAGCCCACACAGCCCGATCCACTCGGCATCGACGGACCCGCGTCCGATGGAGGGAGGATAATTGGGGAAGTTTGAGCGGGTAAGAACGGAATTTCGCCGTCAAGGGACCCTCTGGTCGTCTGGCCTTCCTCCTGTTCAAAGTCCGTATCAGAAGATAAAATATGGGCATGATCAGAAGGAGAGGGCGAATCCGCCTTGGAAGGAAATGATCAATAAGCCATCTCAGGATGCTTCAAAATATATGCATCAGCATTCCTTACCGCGCGGTCGAATGCCCAGATGATTCCGCCCCTCCTTCGTTTCAGAGCGGGGGAATCCGTAGAAGGACCCGTAGGGGAATCCACAGGAGGGTCCGCAGGAGGATCCAGGGAAAGAATCCTGTGGAAGGTTCCGTGTTGACGATCTTCACAGATTTCCCACCTCCAGATTTGCGGGGACGCTTGGGAGCAGCCACCTTCTTTCCTTTCGGATTGGATGAAGACTCCGCCTCAACTCTTTTCTTTCCTATATCCTAAAGAAGGGTAAGAAAGGCCTCAGGATCATTGGAGTTAGGGACAGGGGTAAGTGTGATGCCAGACATTCTTCCGCTGAAACCTGCGTCGTAACCAGCCCAAGTTAGCCGCGCGCCAAGAGAAATACATAAAAATGTGAAAAGGAAAGAGGAACAAACAAACACTTACGAGGAGTAACGGGCACGAAACCTGGAGGTGGAACCCACAGTTTGGCAAAGACTAGCCAAGGATGCTGGTTAAACTCCTCCCAGTTGAAAGGGCCTTTCTGGGCGAGAATCCTGCACGGACCAAGAGTTTCTCGAGAGGCACCCTTCGGAAGCGGATTCTTCACTGAAACGCAAAAGACTAAAAATGGTTAGCACGGCTATAGATAAACGAGACACAAAGTAGTACAGAACTCATGTTCTCACCCTCGTCTTCCCACGAGGCAGGAAGGGACCCGCCCCCAGGAAGAAAGGGGCCGCGGATGAAAAACCACTCTTCTTTCCAGCGCTTGTCACAGGAGGTCTCATCCACCAGAGCCGGCTTTTTATGATTATGAAAGATGAAACGCATACTGTCTTGGACGTTCAAGCGAAGAGACCAAAAGTGGGAAACCATGCTCAGGGTAGGCCGAAAGCCCAACCCGTAACACACCACCGAAAAGGTGATCAAAGACCTCAGGGCGTTCGGCATCAGTTGACCCAACGCGAGGCCGACATTCTGAAGCAACTCGGCCATCAAAGGGGGAAGGGGAAACCGAACACCCCATTGGAAAAACCGCGGATAAAAAGAGGTCCAACCCTCCCCCAGGGAAAGATAAACTCTCTCTGACTCTTCTGGGAGCCTCATTTCAAAATCCGAAGAGATCCCATAATCGGCCCTCAACCTATCGAGTTTGGCCTGCGTCAGCTTTGAGGGGAAATGGAAGGGACCCCTATCTTCCTTGATGCCCTTCGGTTGAGGCTCTTTTTTCCTCTTGCTCACTATCTCCGCCTCATCCGAATCAGCAGTAGATGATCCAAGAGGGTCAGAGACGGCAGCCTCATTAATCAAAGAGGAGTCCACTTCCCCCGACGGCGTAGGGACGGATGGACCAAGCTGAGATGCGGCCTTTCTACCCTTAGAATGACTTCTCCTTTTCTTCTTTTTCTTTTGGGCTGCCTCCTCGGTAGGAATAGGAAGAGGAGGATGGGAAAGGTCGAGAATAGTAGTTGGGCCCTTCGAAACAGAATCTGTTCCCCCTAAAGGATGAGAAGTGGGAGAAGGGTGGAATCCAAACCTGCTTGGATCTCAGAAACTTACCCAAGCTCACTCACAAAAGGGAGGGATTCCTCACCGATCGACGATCGAAGATCTATCGCAGGCTCATTCCCCTCAGGCTCACCCAGAGATGAGGGAACGGTATTAGCCCCACTGGCACAGGCAGAGGGAGGGGAAGCCCCAGACTCAATCCTCTCAAAAACCAGACCATCATAGTCATCATCCTCTACAGCGAACCTAGGAGTCCTAGGACTTCTAGCTACAGAGTTTCCCTCAACACTATCCATTACAGAAAAGAGCAGGAAACAAAAGATAGAAAGGAGAAGACTGACCTTCGGAGAAGAACAGGGAAAGCTTCGAGGAAGCAGAACGAAGACGACGAAAAACTTTTCGAAAATGGACGATTCACAGACAACTTCGAGAAATCAAAAGGCGAACAAGTCATAGAGTCTGAGGGAAAACCCTATTTAAAGAAGAGAACACGCGTCCAACCATCGCGACTCGTGGAGAGGGTCGCGACGATCCGGATCACCCAAAGTTGGTTGGAATTCGCGTCCATCTGAAGCTCCAACGGGTCAATTTCACAAGGAGCCACGTCTCCTGGAACAGTCACATCCACAAGAGAGCGTGACGACTCCCGAAAGGAGGTCAGTAGAGCCAGAGTCATGACAATGCTGAGGCGGTCTATTTTTCGAAGGGTCGTGGTCCCCAACCACTCCACAGTAGCACGAAGATTAGGGCAAGCATCACGCCCCTGATCCGATTGATCTACTATTCCCCGCATCGGACTTTCCTACCCAGGAAATAGGGGAAAACTGTAAAGGGTAAAAATAGCCCTCTTATGGGCTGCGCTCACACCGGGCCAATTCACTTGGGGACAGGCCCATTCGGATCACGTCCTGAAGGAGCCAACCCTCCTACGGGCTGCGTTCACTGCAAGCCGACCCACATAGGGACAGGCCCATCCGAGCCAACATCATAAGGAGTTCATCCTTCTTGGGCCCAACGAAAGCCCATTAAGCCTAGCCACATGCTAGCCCAGTCAACGAACCCTCGATCAAGGAACTATAAAAGGGGACTTGACCTATCAAATCAGGTATGACACTTTAACCTAGAAAAGAAACAATCTGATTGTCTTGACCTAATCCTTGTGGCGCAAGGCAAATCTCACCTACCACCACCTAACTTGATCGTCGGAGGGTCGTCGACCAGTACCACACCGGTGCCCTTCTGACTGTCATCTGCTGTAACGTTTCAGGTAGTTCCGCCGCTAAGGAACAGCACGTGACGTGACGTGCTCTATTGTGTGGAACGAGGCTTCGACGAGAAATACCCCCACACAATTACAAATCCAATAAAATTTATTACTTGAATTTTAAATATTATATTTTAAAGAATAATTACAAATATAATAATTATAGGACACATCAATAAATAACTATTATGATTATTGTCAATCAATGTATTATCTAAAGTAAATAACTAAATTATTGAAAATAAATTGTTATCACGTGAAATAATTACCATGGATCTTTATCAATCAATTATTTATTATAATTAATAAGTTAAACTTGTTTTAAAAAAAATATTGTATGTGTAATATAGTTTTTAAATCCTATATTATAAATATTTACAACAAAGGCCCAATTTGCTACCCATAAACTTTTTGTTTTCTTTTTCCTTAATAGCCATATTTTTTTCTAAAACCCCCATATTGACGAAGCCGGCTCTTTAACTAAGGGTCTGTTTGGTATAAGTTCCCCTAAAAATATTTTTAGTTAGACATTTTTAAATAAATACTAATTAAGTATTTCATCTAAAAACAATTGAGTGAAGTTTTTAAGTAAAATACTTAATTATAAACATTTTTTGAAGAATCACAAATCAAGTATTTTCTCCAAAAACATCTTTTAGGGTGTGTTTGGGAGTGTTTTTGACCAAGTTAAAAGTGCTTTTAAATGAGCAAAAGCACTTCCTAGGTACAATATGTATGTTTGGCTACATTCTATAAGCACTTTTTATAAAAATCAAAGCACTCCAAAGTGCTTTTTAAAGAAGTATTAGGTGCTTTTGAAGTGCTTTTGATTTTAAAATTTTTATATTTCTAATTTTTTCTACCAATTTTATCTCTCTAACCTCTCGTCTACATTACACATTCTCTCTAACTTCTCTCTACATTAAACTCTCTCTCTAACTTCTCACACGTTTCTCTCTCTATCTTCTCACACATTTTCTCTCTCTTGCTTATTTTTCTACACTCTCTCTAACTTCTACTTATATACTTTGTTTCATTAACTTATTTCTACATATTTTCATATCTACACACATTTTCTCTAAAAAGTACATTAAATATGATTAAAAGCACTTGTAAATATTAGTCCAAACAATAAGATAGTATGCTACTAAGCACTTTTTATCATAGTACTTATAATAAAAGTAGTTTGATTAAAAACACTTATTTCTTAAACACTCCCAAACAAGCCCTTAATATACTCAAGTGTTTTTAGAGGAAACACTTAATTAGTATTTCTCTTAAAAAAAATTTAACTCAAAACATTTTTAGAAGAAATTATACCAAACGGACCCTAGATGGCGAATATAAACAACCGCGAATGTAGAATTTTAATTTGAAAGGGCACATAAAAAAATCATTAACAACTACCTTCATTTTTAACACTTAAATATTGTTTTATATTTTCTCTAATACTCTCGTTTAAAAAATGGTATATGTATGTTTTAGTGATTAAATTATATATTTAGCCAAAATAGAAAAAGAAAAGTGAAATATAATGTTAATATAATTGAATTAATTTTAATATTATAAAATAATTTCTTTTATTTCTTATTTTAAATATACTATTAATATTTAGGGGTAGTTACAAATATAGTTTTGTTCAAAAAAATACAATAGATTTTTTTTTTTTGAATCGGTGATTAACTGTGATCAATATTAATGGTCTAAAATGATTAACGTTAATCACCGATGGACACTGGAAAAAAATTGTACTATATTTATTAATTAAAATTTTAAATGTGCTACCCATTGAAATTTTCCTAATATTTATTAATATCAAAATTTAATCAATAAATAAAAATGAGATTAACTTTATAAAACTTTTTGAATAAGTTAAAGGTTTGAAAAAAAAATATGATTCCATAAATGACTTAAAAAAAGAAAAAAAAATCATATCGAAAATAAGATTATGTCCGAAGATGAGTAACAAGCAGATAGGAAACGGGAACTCCAGTAATAGAAAGAGAGATTCCGTTATTGAATACGGAGAAAATTAGCTATATTTGAAATCTAAGAGGCTGTTATTGAAACATGAAGATACAAAATGAATAGACTTTTAAAGTTCTATTCTCACCTTAAAAATCTATCTGCTTCTTTAATCTTCCCAAAACCGAGTCTTCTCTTTCATTCGACGATTTACCATGAAACTAAATCTTAACTGAATTTTGTTTCATTAGAGAACAACAAGCAGACATTATAGATGCTTCATAAATATATGGTCGTGGACTTTTCATTCCATTTTTTTTAAAAATTTGTAAGTCTAACTTATAATAAAACCACTATATCATTTTTTGATATCATGAAAAGTCTTTTTTAAATTTTTTTTTGAATCGTTCCTATATTTAAAAAAAATAATAAAAAAATTTATAGTTTGTGCTTAACTAAATCTTAACTGAATTTTGTTTCATTAGAGAACAACAAGCAGACATTATAGATGCTTCATAAATATATGGTCGTGGACTTTTCATTCCATTTTTTTTTTTAAATTTGTGAGTCTAACTTATAATAAAACCACTATATCATTTTTTGATATCATGAAAAGTCTTTTTTAAATTTTTTTTTGAATCGTTCCTATATTTAAAAAAAATAATAAAAAAATTTATAGTTTGTGCTCGTCTTTATTTTATTAGAGTTAGGTTACTTGATGATATAAGTAGAAGCTTCTGAGTTGATTTCCTCATTCTTTTCCTTCATCGCCAAGTGCTTTTAATCAGTTTTCATATAAATTTAATTAATTGAGTCTATTTAAACAACATCAAGTTCATCAATTTTTAATTTGAATAAACTATTATATTATTTATCCTCTATTTACATTTTTTTCCCACACACAAACAGGGTCAGTTTACATGTATGGGGCCCCTCGTTTTTGAAAGGGAAAACTGGGTATATAGCCCAAATTCAAAAAACCTAAAGCATAATAGCCCCAAAGAAAAAAATAAAACAAAATAGCCTTAGAGAATTTTCAAATGAGAATGAAAATACAATAATGCCCTTCTAAAATTAAGGGAAAAAAATAAAGAAGAAAGAGAAAAAGATTTGAATATACTAAAATCAAGGAGACATTAAATATGAAAAAACAATAAAAGAAAATAAGAGAGAAAATTTGAAATTAAATAAAAAACAAAAACTAAACAAAAAAAAATCTAACTTTTCAAAATTGATAACTAATTTTTCCCAGAATCATCAAAAAATTCTTTTACACACATCCAGTATTATAATTTACAGTATCATATAATATAATATATTTAGGTACAATACGAAAAAGTGTAATAAAGTAATATAATATATTATACATAATATTATATATTTATGTACAGTACGAAAAAGGTGTAATAAAATATACTATACATAATATAATATTATATGCACAGTACGAAAAAGATGTAATAAAGTAATTTAATATATTGTACACAATATTATATTATGTACAGTACACGAAAACGCTAAAAGCAAACGCAGAAAAAAAAAACACAAAAAGAAGAAGAAGAACCATATTCATGTACAGTATAGTAAAACAACTTGTACTGTATAGTGAACGCTTGAAAAAACAAGAAGATGAAGAAGAACCATATTCATGTACAGTATAATAAAAAAACTTGAACTGTACAGCGAACCCAGAAAAAAAAATAAGAAGAAGAAGAAGAGTTATATTCATGTACAATATAATAAATAAAATGCGTACTGTACATCGAACCCAGAAAAAAAAAAAAAAAAAAGAAGAAGAAGAAGAAGAAGAACCTTCGACCTTGGCCATCAGAAAATTGCACATCTAAGGAATCGTGATTAAAAAACAAATTACCGCAAACCTTAACTCAACAAATGAAGAACATCCCAAGAACCAAAAAAATAAAAAATAAATGTCATCCAAAGAAGAAGACGAAGATGAAACAAAACGAAAGGAAACTGAAAGAAAAAAATGAAACGAATGAATGAAAAGAAAAAGAAAGACAAAGGAATGAAAACAAAATCGAAAGGAAGATGAAAAAAACGAAATGAAACTGAAAGAGAAATATGAAACAAAGGAATGAAAGCAAAAAGAAGACCAAATCACATGATTTGAGGAAAAAATTAAAAAAAAAACGATATCTGGGGAAGAAAAAAAAAAGGGAAGATTGGAAAGAGAAATGAAATCAAATAAGGAAACAAATAATGAAAAAATCAATAATAATAAACGAAGGAATTCAAAAAAAAAAAAAGGAAACAATGATTAAAATGAGGGTAAATCAGGAATATTTAATAAATAGATACTCTAAAAAGGCTAAAAAAACCTAAGAAATTTAAGAGGCTAAAAAAACATAAGGTATAGCCAAATTGGGCTATATAGTGGATTATCCCTTTTTGAAAATAAAAAAAAAAATTGTATATAAAATTTTAAAAATAAATCATATAAATAATTCAATTTTTGATTTTATCCCTTCTAATCAGGGGCGGATCTACATAGGGTCTAGGGGCATGTGTCCCCCCCGATTTTTAGTAGGGATGGTAAAATTCCCCACGGGTTAGGGGACCCGTGGTAGGGACGGGGAATCCCCGTTTTATTAGGGTTATGGTTAGGGGGGAAATTTTCCCCCTATTTCTTATAGGGTACGGAGATGGGAATACATTCCCTCGCCCTGTCACCGACCCCGAACCCGATATTTTAATAACATCTTATGTATTTTGTTTACTTTTATTTTTATTTATTGAAAAAAATTATATAATATGGTTATATTAACTAATAAATTATAAAATGTTTAGTATTATGTTTTCTTTTTGTCTTAAAATGTATATTTTAAATATATATTTCATTTTTATATTCTTAAATAATAATAAAAATATAAAACGGAGAATTTTTCCTGGGGGCATTTGTAAATCTAGCAGTTTTTGTAGTAATATTTGTAAAAATAAAAGCTGAAAAAAATATTTGCAAATATAGCAAATTTTGAAATTGGATCAAAATTGGCTACTGTATAAAATTTTCTAAAAATATTTCAATATATATAATATCTTTGAAATTATAATATAATTAAATATTTTTTATATTACAAATATTATTTTTAATAAAAAATTTCATTATCTATACATCTTTCTATCTCTATCTATATATATATAGAGAGAGAGAGAGAGTAATACAAACATAAAAAATGAAATAAATTAAAATTTATTAATATTTACTTGACTTAATTTTCATGAAAATTAAATACCACTAATGAATATATAGATTTTATTTTCATAGTTATTAATATTGTAACTAATAATTATATATTTGCATGTTATGGGAGTTTTTAGTTCGGATTATGTCAGTTTTAGTTAAAATCGACACTAAAATGATTTAAAAAGAAAAATAAATTACAAACAAAAAATGAACCGCTTATTTGTCAAAATTGAAGTTGACATATGAATTAGTTTTGACACATAAGCAGTTTAAGTTATTAAATTTCAAAATTTCTATTGGCTTGGAAATTTTGCCCCCGACTCAAATTCTGGCTCTGCCACTGCTTCTAATTTTTTTTAAAATAATTATATATTTTTTTTTCCTTTAAAAATTATTTCTAGCACACAAGTGTGAAGAATTAGATGAATCAAGTGAAATGTGCAATACTGGTAAGAATGAAATCAAGTGTGAAGAATTTAATCCTTATTTTGAGCTCTACGTTATGATCACTTCAAACCTTCAAAATCATCAATAAATAAAAGAGTTTATTATCATCAAAATATCAGGTATGATTGAAGTCATTAATGTTAGATTAGATCCATGATCGATTCAAGAGAATGATAGCGGAAGCGTACCTGAATCCATGGATGAATGCAAGAATTGAGAGTTATGGCCTTCCTTTCCTCTGTAAATTCATTGTATGAAATCTTCTCTGAAGGGGAGATGAAGATACGTGAAAATATTTACAGGGAATGGGGACTATAACCCACCCTGAAACTGCTTAAGCAGTTTTAGAGTTTACATATTTATAATTTAGCCCCTCAATAAATTATAAATATCATATGATATCTATGCATATATGTAAGTCCATGGGAATATCTTATAACTCTATTATGCCAATACCTAAACTTTATTAGATCACTTTAATTGGCTAATTATAAATAGCATACACATTTAATTAATTACACTGTGGTCCCTAATTATTGAATTTATTCCAACAATCTCCCACTGGACCACATATGTAATTCTACAAATGTGTTAAACCTTATGAGCTCCAAAAATTGCTATCATAAATAGAGTACCTTAACAATCTCGTCCATTAACTATATCAATATTGGATCAAAGTGGTTTTCGTCACATTTATCGTAACTAAACCCATCAATGGTCACAAATATTAATACAACTAAATGACATAGATCAACCAGGGATGCATAGCATGGAAATTATATGCAGTGTGATCTGTACATATCTATTCCAACTAGTCCTACCTTACTTTAGTGAGATCAAAACTTTAACTTAAATGTAACAGAGTGTCATTAACTGAAATTCTTTACTTCTGATAAGAAAATATCCAATTACATATAAACATATATATTTGACCAAACATAGAGCAATAAAAATATTGTCCAAACTCCCACTTGAATTAAATATCCTGATGTAAGATAACACCCATATGAGCAGTATGCTCATGAAAGACCTTGGGTGGTAATCCTTTTGTAAGCGGATCCGCTATCATGGAGTTTGTTCCAAGGTCCTCTATGGATAACTGTTCACTCTGCACTCTTTCCTTCACAACTAGGAACTTGATGTCTAGATGTTTAGACTTAGAAGAGCTCCTATTGTTGTTAGAATATAGTACTGCTGACTTATTATCACAATAGATCTTAAGTGGTCTTTCAACACAATCTAAAATACGCAGCCTTGTGATAAAATTTCGCAACCATATTCCACGATTAGATGCCTTATAACATGCTACAAATTCTGCTGCCATAGTGGAAGAATTTATGAGTGTCTGTTTGGCACTCCTCCAAGAAATAGCTCCACCAGCTAACAGATAAATATAGCCTGAAGTGGATCTTCTACTGTCTTGGCATCCAGCAAAATCAGAGTCGGAATACCCAATGATCTCTAACTGATCCGATCTCTTATATGTGAGCATATAATCTTTAGTTTTCTGCAAATACCTCATAACCCTTTTGGCTGCTATCCAATGATCCATACCAGGGTTACTTAAGTATCTACCTAACATGCCAACAATGTACGCAATATCCGGATGCGTACATACCTGAGCATACATTAGACTCCCAACAGCTGATGAATAAGGAATCTTTTGCATTTCTTTAACTTCAAGATTACTTTTTGGGCATTGATTGAGACTGAATTTGTCTCCTTTAAAAACAGGGTGTCACTTGGTTTACAGTTCTGCATACCAAATCTTTTTAGCACCTTATCAATATAGCTTCTTTGTGATAACCCAAGAATACCTCGAGAGCGATCTCTATGTATCTGGATTCCTAATACAAATGAAGCATCGCCAAGATCTTTCATCTCAAAATTCTTGGATAGAAATCTTTTGGTGTCGTGCAAAATGCCTATATCATTTGTGGCAAGCAGAATGTCATCCACATATAAAACCAAAAATATGTGTTTACTCCCACTGAACTTATGATACACACAATCATCGACTGCATTTATCTCAAAACCAAACGAGATAATCACTTGATGAAACTTATAGTACCATTGACGAGAAGCTTGTTTAAGCCCATAAATAGATTTTGTCAATTTGCAAACCATATTCTTTGGGTCTCCTAATACAAAGTTTTCTGGTTGCACCATATAAATAGTTTCATCAATGTCTCCATTGAGAAACGCCGTTTTGACATCCATTTGATGAAGCTCAAGATCAAAATGTGCAACTAGTGCCATGATTGTCCTAAAAGAGTCTTTTGTTGAAACTGGAGAGAATGTCTCTTTATAGTCAATCTCTTCCTTTTGAGTAAAGCCCTTAGCTACAAGACGAGCTTTATATCTTTCCACATTACCCTTTGCATCCCTTTTGGTTTTAAATATCCATTTACAACCAATAGGTTTTGCTCCTTCTGGTAATGGGACAAGTTCCCAAACTTTATTATCTTGCATAGAGTTATACTCTTCATTCATAGCCTCAATCCCCTTTTGAGAATTAGAACCTTGTATGGCTTGATGAAAGTTGATTGGATCATCTTCCATCACTCCAATATCCTCATGTTCCAGGAGAAATACTATATAATCTTTTGAAATAACATTTCTTCTTTCTCTAGTGGATCGTCTTAAAGGCACTATTTCTTGAGGTTGTTGAGTTTGCACCTCAGGAATAATTATTTCATTATTCATGGGGGAAATTTCAATATTATCTAATTGAGGATCTTGATCAGCTTCCTGATCAATAACAGGTAAAGAAACTTGTATTTCATTAGAAGCAATTGTGGGAATAGAAATTAATTCCTCTTCCTCAAAGATAATATCTCTAACCTTATTTCTCCCCTCAAACTCAACATCTTCAAAAAATGTTGCAGTTCCCGTCTCAAAAATTTTCCTAATCTTGGGATCATAAAATTTATACCCCCTGGATCGTTCAGCATAGCTAATAAAGTAACTACTTACTGTTTTAGAGTCTAATTTATTTTCATGTGGCCTGTAAGGCCTAGCTTCAGCTGGACAACCCCAAATATGAAAATGTTTTAGACTCGGCTTCTTGCCTGTCCAAAGCTCATAAGGCGTTTTAGTAGTTGCTTTAGTTGGCACTCTATTTAGAATATAAGCTGCTGTCTTAAGTGCTTCTCCCCAGAGTGACTCTGGTAAGGAAGAATGACTAATCATACTTCTTACCATATCCTTAAGAGTCCGATTTCGCCTTTCAACTACACCATTCATGCTAGGTGAACCCGGCATGGTGTACTGTGGGACGATTCCACATTCCTCTAAGAATTTAGCAAATGGTCCTGGACGTTGTTCACCTGAACCATCATATCTACCGTAGAATTCACCTCCACGGTCAGATCTGACACTTTTAATAGTTTTGTTGAGTTGGTTCTCAACTTCAACTTTAAAGGTTTTGAATACGTCCAGAGATTGTGATTTCTCATGAATTAAATATAGGTAGCCACACCTTGAATAGTCGTCTATGAATGATATGAAATATCGTTGTCCATTCCAATATGCCGTAGGGAATGGACCACATATATCAGTATGAATCAATTCTAAGACGTCTTTAGCTCTATTGGCACCTATTTTCTTCACTTTAGTCTGTTTTCCCTTAATACAATCAATACAAACTTCAAAGTCTGTAAAGTCAAGAGAATCCAAAATTTTATTGGACACAAGTCGTTCAACTCTAGATTTAGAGATGTGCCCTAATCGCTTGTGCCATAAAATTGATGAATTTTCTCTACTTCTTTTACTTTTAACACATTTTGATTCTGAATTCAATGATTCATTGTAAGACACATTTGTGTCAAGTAAATACAATTCATCATGATTATGACGAATACCGGTTCCAATAGAAATTGAATTTAAAGACAAATTAACCATATTGTTTCCAAATAAACAATAATAACCAGATTTGTCTAATAAGGAAACAGAAACTAAGTTCCTCCGAAAAGTCGGTACAACAAAAGTGTCTTTCAAATTCAAATAATAACCATCATGAAAAACAACTTAAAATGGCCTATTGCCTTTACTTCTACCGTTTTTCCATCAACCACATAGATGTATCTTTCATCATCATCAGGCTTTCGGTAGCTCAGGCAACCCTGCATAGAAACACTAATGTGAGCGGTTGCACCAGAATCTAACCACCACGTGTTTCTAGGTACTGAAGCCAAATTAATTTCAGAACAGACCAAAGTAAGATTTGTACCTTTCTTAGCACGCCATGCGTGATACTTGGTACAGTCCTTCTTCACATGTCAGGGTTTTCCACAAAAGAAACAACCTTTAGGTTCATGTTGTTGTTTCTTTGGATTAGTTGGACCTTTAGCAGCTTCATTATTCTTTCTCTTTATGCCCTTATTCTTAGAGGTGCTAGCCACATGAGCACTTTCAGTCCTTTCTAGCTTCAATCTCTCTTCCTCTTGCACACAATAAGAAATGAGCTCATTAAGAGTCCATTTCTCCTTTTGACAGTTGTAACTGACCTTAAATTAGTTAAACTGTATAGGAAGAGAGATTAATATCAGATGCACGAGCAAGTCGTCTGACAAGTCGAGCTTCAATGCCTTAAGTTTTGAAGCAATATGGGACATTTCCATAATGTACTCCCTCATATTTCCTTTTCCTTTATACTTCATAGAAATCAAGCTTTGTAAAAGCGTGCTTGTTTCTGCCTTTATCGTTTTTCACAAAACGTTTCTCAATTCGTCGACAGAAATCTTTGGCGTTGGTAATCTCTTGAGATACCGCACCCCTAAATGCTTCCTGGAATACCACGCTTAATGATCATAAGACTCAATGCGATTTGAGCGTTCCCACTTCTCAAAGATTCTCCTATCAGCAAGAGAACTTTCATCCGAAAGAGTAGTGGGTTCGTCAATCCTTAGTGCAAGGTCTAGATCCATGCATCCCAGGATAATAAGGATATTTTCCTTCCAATTCTTGAAGTTAGTTCCATTAAGGACAGGAATATTGTTGATGTTAGAAGGTAGATTAGAAACATACTGTAAAGACCCGACTATTTTAAATAGAATTAAATAATAAACGCAAGCGGAAGACTGTAAATAATAGTTAAAACCTGTAAATCAAAGGACCACACTTAATTTCAAAATCAAGTCTGAAATCATATTGTTCAACAATGGGAAGCGCTTCCCTTTTAAGTTCAAACATAAAACGTGATAGTTCATAAACCCATGAAAACCAGTAAAGACAATAAGTCATAAATAGCGTTGCTCATAGAGCTCACAAAATCCATAAGAAAGAAACGCAACGAATAAACAAGTAGACAAGTCCATGGACTATACTGACTCAAGTCCATCCATCACCATCGATCCGCAAATCACACCGCACCAGGCTCCACCGGCCACGACCGCGACCACGCCTCGTGCACCTGAAAATGTAATATAATGAGCGGGGGGCCCAGTGAAGATAAATTGAATAGAAAGTAACTTTAGAACACCAAATCCCATCCGGATTTGTGTCCAACGAATCCTACTGTCTCTTAACTACCCATTCATACTTCCGAGAGCAGGGTTATTTAATTCTCCCGAGGATAAAGGGGTAAGAAACACGGTTAAGGATCAAATAAGTAATCAATCTCCCAACTCTAAATAACCGGGACATGTAATCATATGTTAATATTTTCCGGATAAGACCTAACATGGGTTGAGCTTCCAAGGTCTTAACTAATAATATGAACAAGATCATAGAGCATGATACGTAAAACCAGAGCATAGAACATAGAACCAGGTCATAGAACATAAAACATGTGAATAATGCCAGATGGTGCAAGCTCACGTAGTCTATGCACGATCCCATTATCTCACTCCAATATCAAGTAAAGCTCTCGAAGCTTTTACTTTCTTATCAAGAACCGATGCTCGCTCACGTAGTCGATGCATCATAGAATAGAACCTCCTGGGTGAATAACGTTAGATGGTGCAGCTCACGTAGTCAATGCACGATCCCGTTATCTCACCAATGACATGCAAAGCTCACGTAGTCAATGCAGTCTATAATGTATATGTATCATAGCAATTATGAATAATACCAGATAATTTTAGCTCACACAACTAAATATTATCTCATTATTCAACTCCTCCGTTAATGCAGCTCACGTAGTCAATGCATACCTCATGATACATATACCGAACCATGAATAATACCAGAAAATGCAAGCACACGCAGTCTATACATTATCTCATTATTCATCACCAAGCAAACAAGTGTGATAGTAATGAATCAGGAATGCAGGAATCATAATATTATCAGAGAATCGAGTTCAAAACCACTAATTAGTAACAGTAATCGGAAAAGAGAACGATTCCTATTGGTTAAGAGTGTAGCATGATTAAGCTCGTAAGCACATGCATAATTAATTCACGATAATCCTGCAAATCGAATAATTATAATATAGACCCAATGCTGGGAGGCCCAGTCTCAGTAAGGATTAAATTAATCAGGGATAGCTCAATAACTAAATTGAAAATCCAAGAGTTCATGGTAAACGTTCCTTAAGCGGTAACAGAAGTAATCCAATAAATCATACTTAAACTCCCAAGAATTTTAAACCCATAAATTTCCGTATCAATTCTATACTCCTGATTCCTATAATTTCACAAAATTAGCATGCTTAATTCACTTATATCCAATTTTAACTTATCTCCCGAGTCATACAAATCGTTCAAGCATTTGATTTCTAAATTTACTGTAAAATTCTATTTATCCTCACCTTTGTCGATTAGCAAACGAAATATATTCAATTAGGCGAAACGTCAAGCGAACAATCGAACGCCACCTACAATAAATTATATCTAACGTTCAATTAACTAAACAAACGACTCTAAATAATTAACAGAGAGTTGAGGGCTCGGTTCAAAGAGGGGTAGTTCAATCGGATTGTTTTGGGGAGAAAAGGTCGATTAGATTGGTTAGGGAATTAAAAAGAAATTAAGCTAGGTAGAGTTAAATAATAAATAAATAATAAATAAATAGAAAACGAATTTAAAAGAAATAAAGAAACAAACAAACAAAAGTGGCGGTGGACAAGGCTGAGCGTTCCCTTCCCATTCTTTTGTTATACTAGGTTTTTCACACGTGCCATGCACGTGGTTTGTCTTTCAAATTTTATAATAAAAATGTCAATATTATTATGAAGTTATTTTCTTAACTAATATTTTGAAGATTCAAAGTTTATAATGAAATGGAAGAAATTAACGTAACCCATATTAAAAAATATCCTTAAGATGAAATTTTTTTTTCATGATTTTATATCATCTCGTTAGTCATACCTAATATTCATTTCCTTTCCATAACTCTATCCTCAAACATCTAGTTTTTTGTTTTTAAATTGGTGTGTTAGTTCATATCTATGTACATGTATATATATAGTAAATTAAAAGTGAAAATTTCAATAAATTTTTAATTCAATTAGTGAGTTACAAAAACATTTCTACTAATTTATTTGGGGTGTTACAAGATGGTATGCTATGTCTTTTGGTTTTGATCTTTTAAAAAATAATCACGCTAATGTAATTATATATTTAAATTAGAGAGAGAATTGTTTTAGTGTGTGTTCTCCGACCTAGTTTATTGTATTTAATTAATTTAATAATAAGAAAGTATATTTAGAAAAATTTAGATAGTATAAAATTTGTTTATTGTATTTAATTAATTGTAATAATTGGTAATAATATTCAATTACTAATAATAAGAAAGTATATTTAGAAAAAATTTAATAGTATAAAATTTGTTAATTGTATTTAATTAATTTAATAATAAGAAAGTATACTTAGAAAAATTTAGATAGCATCGAATTTGTTTATTGTATTTAATTAATTGGTATTGTATTTAATTAATTGGTAATAAAATGATTGTTAATTTATTTTTGAGAAAAAATGATTATTAATTTTGAATGATGACATTATAGAAATTTAAATAAATTATAAGGGTAAAAATGGAAATCAAAAGTTTTTTCTCTAAGCCACTTTTTAGATAGTATATAGATAAATATATATATTAAAATAAATGAGCAAGGGGGCTGCAACTTGGTCTCCTACTCCCCTTCTTTTTTTATTAAACCTATTTACCCATATATATTAAAATAATCTAAACAAAGAATGGTCAAAGATTTCGGCTGGTAAGGCTGAGTTCTTTTATTTTAAAAATATTATATATATATATATTAAAACAATATTTACAAAACTTAATCGGACAATGGCCCAAGGACAGCGTACGAAGGAGAGAAAGTTAGTAGCTCACCGTGGGTTTTCCGGCGACGCATTTACCCACAATCCGGCGAGGTTTTGGACAGTCCTTCCTTGTGGAATCCAAGGGAAAATCTTAGTTAGAAGACGAGTTAATTATCCGAAAGGAAGGTCTGAAACAAAGCCCGAACATTTACCTTAAAAAGGACGAGGAAAACAGTCCAAGTTCAACGATTTCCGGCGAGGTTATGGACAGTTCTTCATAGCTGCTACGGGGAGGGGTCTCTCGTTGGTTTCACGAGGTGGGTTTAGCAGGCAATGGCGGATGTCGAAGCTTGTTCGGATGAAGTCTCACGGAGCTGGAAATGAGATGAAAATACGAAGGCTATGGTGAGGTTATCGTGCGGCAGCTAAGGATAAGGAGGAAGAATGGTTCCTTTTATATAAGAACCTTTTAATGAAATACCCTATGGGTCCTAAAAGGATAAGGTCAAGTAGTCAAAGTGGGCCCTTTTTCTTCTCATCCATTCAAATTACTATTGCCATTAGGGTCTAATAATTAAACTAATCTACCCTATTCTTAACTAATTAACTAATTTAACTAAACTATTCTATTTTAATTAACAACTAATAATTGTGAGTACTATTAATTAAAGTAATTAAGAATTAAATAATTAACTAAATGATTAAATAAAATAATAAATAGAATAATAATAAACAAATAAATAAATAAAATTTTACCGTGAAATTTACGGGACGTTACATTAGCTGAGAAAACAAAACAAACGAACAAACAAACATGCTCACATCAATAATTTATCACAATTATCATTAATTCAAATAATGGCAATCTCATCTCAAGATACCGAGTACAACATTAATATCAAGTCTTTGGATAGTAATATTAACTGTAAGTGGTATTTTGATATCATGATAACATATTGACAATAAGTTCATGTCAAATAATAAAACTATCTTTGGATCGATTTATTATTTACATGCAAATTCACTTTATAATCGTCACATATTTATCACAGGTGTACGTGTCATTCTTTTAAATATTAACCTTCTTTTGGGCCGACTAATATTTACATGAATACACATACACTTAAAATATTTAATATCTCTCATGGATAAATTTAAACAAGAGAGGTTATTTTGACAACATCTTATTTTAATTAATTCAATTGAAATGTTAAACAACTTTAAATTATAAAATATATAAGCCATATTTGAATTTGTAATTTCCTTATAAACTTTATTATTAATATGGGGGCAAATATCCTATATCAAATTTAAAAGATTACCAAATAATATAAGATATATATGTCAAATTTTGACCAACCAGATGTTGCAAGGTAAAATTTAATAAATTCAAATTTTAAATTGAATCATTTAATTCATGCTTGCAAATAAACAAACTTAAAAATTGAATGATTTGGAGCATTCAATTATACCAAAAGTCCAAATGTTTACAACACATTCAGATTACTTAATTATAAGTATTTGCTTTATTTATATTATAAATTATGTGTTGTAGCCTGTAGGTAGTCGGTTCAATCAATAGCCCACTGTCAAACCTTTTTTTTTTTTTTTTTAACAATCCTTATCGAAAACGAAATCAAGAATATGCACAGAGTTTCCAATTCGTATTTCCTTATTTTAATCACAAAGAAATCGTTAGATGTGATGACTAGCGATTTCGATAGTTTTTTTTTTTTAATTCGAAAGTTTAGCACTTCTAATGAACGCCAAGATAACCGTCAAACATCAGATACATCAAAACGAACCAACAAATTCAGAGTTTTTTTTTTTTAATTCACCATGATGGAATAAGGACAGAAATCAATATCCTCAAATTCAAATTTAAGAAAATTTGAAGAACCGTCTGACGTATTAAAAAAAAAACCATACCCAAATTTTGCAGGATTTCTTGTTAAATCACAACAGATCAGATGACTTGAAGAGTAATCATTTTGATCAAAATTGAAGACAATAATTTCATAGAATTCAACTAAGATCAATTCGTAATAATTTTCTAAAATCAACCCAAAATCAGATTACAATTTTAGAAAATTGTAAATAAAAATCTCAAGAATCAATCATCGGGAAGGCTCTGATACCACTTGTTAGATTAGATCCATGACCGATTCAAGAGAATGATAGCGGAAGCGTACCTGAATCCATGGATGAATGCAAGAATTGAGAATTATGGCCTTCCTTTCCTCTGTAAATTCACTGTATGAAATCTTCTCTGAAGGGGAGATGAAGATAAGTGAAAATATTTACAGGGAATGGGGACTATAACCCACCCTGAAACTGCTTAAGCAGTTATAGAGTTTACATATTTATAATTTAGCCCCTCAATAAATTATAAATATCATATGATATCTATGCATATATGTAAGTCCAAGGGAATATCTTATAACTCTATTATGCCAATACCTAAACTTTATTAGATCACTTTAATTGGCTAATTATAAATAGCATACACATTTAATTAATTACACTGTGGTCCCTAATTATTGAATTTATTCCAACAATTAACCCATTTATTTATTGATGATTTAAAAGTTTCAGGTGACTATAACGTATGAGGATTTCAAAACCTTTTGAATCATCTAAATCGAATTCAAATGAAAAAATTATGGATAAAAGAAAGTTTACAACGTTGAAGAGGGATTTTATTGGTACAATTTGGAACCATGAGAGTGTTATTTACAATTTACTCTATAAAACAACATCAATAGACTAGTAGAAGAAAAGTCTACGGTTATAAAAGGTTTCCACTATTTAAAAGGGATAACGACACATCTAGATTATTTGCAATAAATAATTTCTTAGATGTTAGGAATCTAAAATATTTATAATCATAGACCATATGATGATGTCAGCTAGAGTATTCTTATGAAAATACCCTTCATTTAATTATGTAATTATAGTCCACATTTAATAGTGACATAATGCTTTTTTTTTTCCCAAAAATTAAACATGGAAAAAGAGAAATTATACTTAAATATGTGAACATGTCTTTATAAAAATAATTTGATATTTCATCTAATTATTTTATATTTAAAAAATATTTTTCCACTATTCTATTACAAAAAAATATAGGTATTTTACACAAATCAAATACTCCTACTTTGATACAAGATGTTGTAGCACATTTTTTATTGCTTAGTTATAATAAATATGTGTTTTTTATATTTGATTTATACAAGATGATATAGTAAATATTTTATTCATGTAAATATAAATATCTCAATAACATATAATTTATACACATTGATTATATTATTAACTAATTTATTAAATATATATACAAGTTAATTTTTAAGAATGAAATTCAAAACCAATGTAATAGAAAATAGTCAATATATGATGCAAATACAAAAAATCACAATAAATTGAAAATTGAAATTTAATATATATGTATATTAATTACAACGTTAATATTTTAATTTAATATATTTAGTAAATAAATAATATACATGCTAATTTTTAAGACCCAATTCAAAATATAATTTAGAATAGATGATAGTAAATAGTTAATATACAACAAAAAATAAACAAATAAATAGGCAATGTATATTTTTCATTGTTTGCTTATAATAAATATGTACTATTTTGTTTTTCAAATCCATGATATAAGATATGAAAGTAAATAGTTAATCTACAAAGTAAATATGAAAATCATAATAATTTACAATTTATAATGTATTTAAGAAAATAATCCAATTAAAAATGAAATAATAGGATGAAAAACTTGTAAGTTGTAAGGGCTTTGATATACCATTAATTGTCTAAATATATTGAGAGTTAATGCTCAAGCAATGAATGCACATTAAAATTGTTTAGAGACATTAAATTGATTTAAGGGTACAATGGGAAGAATGTAAATAATAAATATAAAAAATAATAATAATAAAGTCAAATTTATAAAAAGCTAACATTGAAGAAATTATTTTCTATGAATACTCTATTTATGATAATTTCCGTATTAAAAAACACAAGTTGGTTTGTATGCCCAATCAAAAAAGTGTTTAAAATTCAATGTCAAATGGGTGAACAGATACAAATTGCATGATTAGTTTAAATTCAGTTATTGTATAGAAATAAAGAATTCTAGTTGGAGTTCCTATTTTCAAAATAAAATAATGTATTAGTAAATTATTATTTTTATCCGTTTTAATATATAAGCTGTTAAAGTCAGGTGGCCACCACTTATATGTAGGGGGTGAGCACGATTCGGTTCGGTCAGTTTTACCACTTTCGTTGAACCAAACCGATGATATCGGTTTGGTAAATAAACTGAATCATGATGAAAAAAGGGAAAATTGATTTGTTTGGTTCTATTAGTTTAATCCATAATAAGCATGAAATTAATCCAACAATAAAAAATTTACATCACATTGAAAAGGAATAAAAACTATAGCGGGAAAGAGTACATAACATTGAATATTTATTAATTAAAATGGATAGAGGGAAAAAAAAATTGGGATATCTATACTATCTATAGTATCTTTAAAAGGTGCTATATTTGGAGAAACTTTAGCTTCCCAAAAGACCCCTATTTTAACAATGTATTCCAATTCTACCCCTCATTTACATTGTGAGCCAACTTGATTTACAAGTTTTCATTCAATTCATAAGCGACTGATCCAGTTTCCATAAATTTCTTACCTCGGAAAGGTCAAGCTTTAATTTCCTTTTATTTTCCAATGTATATTGACTTAGAAAGATAGGAAGAGAAAAACTGAAGTGTGTATACATTGCCTGAATATTGAGAATCCAAAAGGATACTACTACAGCACATGAACCTAAATCATGTATTAAAACTCAATTTTATGGACACTATTTTTATTATAAATAAAATATTCTTTGGTGTTGAAAAATTAAATATTTTGCCAGAAATGCTTCGAGATGGAGAAGAAACTGCTTCCAAGTAAGTCTTTAATAAGGGTTGATGACCTCAAATTTTGGTTTATTTAGTCACTAGATAATTGAAATTAGTATTTTGCTTGATGTTGTTATTTATCGTGATCGAGAAATATTATTAGTTTGATTTGCTCAAATCGGATGATCGTCTGAACATCGAGGAATCTCCGAGAGACGAGGACGACGACCATGGCGATACTAAACTTGATGACTCTTATAGGTACATGCAACAACCATGGGCTTGACCCATCCTCAGTGCCTTCTTACCACCTCACTGTTCTTAAATGATTTTCATTTAAAATTAATAAAAACTTAAGATTTGACTTTTGTAGAGGAAAACTCTCAAGTTCAATGAATTGATCTTTTCTTCTTTGTGGTTTCTTATTGTTAGACACACCCATATAAAAGCATTTTTTTAAATGAAGGTCGTTATTATAATTCTCAAGAGGAGTATGTTTTATGTTACAATCTACTATCAAATAATTTTAATTAGTAAGTCATTTAGTATTAGATCTTTCTCCTCGGTTTTACACGTCCTCTAATATTTTAATCTAAACATTTTTACCAAAATCTAACATTTAGGTGATCATTTTACTACTTTGATCACTAACATGTCAAACATTTCATACCTGTAAATAATATAAGAACAAATCGATAAGGAATTAAATAGGGATCTATAAATTTATTGTTGAAGTATGAGCTAAATAATCATATTTGTGTCAAAGAAAATGTAATAACATCTCTTATTTGATGACTTATTGAGTGTATGCTATTTTTTTAATAAAAAGTGTATGTTATTTAAAAATAGAGGAAATATTTTTTTTCCTCTAAGATTAGACAACTCACAAGACACGTGCAATGCACGTTTTTGTCAACTAGTACCTCTAAAAGGGGCTTAAGGGGAGAAACTTTTGAATTCCCCTTTTACCCCTTATTTAATTATTAAGTTCAATTTTTAAGTATATAATTTTAAAATATGTCTTATTTGATTTTTATTAAATGATCTATTTATTTTAATTAATGAATGTAAAACTCAATTTATTGGGAAGTGTATCTAGATTTACGTAGGATTTAATATTATCAATGTTAATTAATTTCATTCAAGTTTTTGGTATCACAAATTCATGAACCTATATGTGTTTTTCTCTATAAATATGAAAATAGGAGAGGAGGTAAATTAAGGAATCAAGTTGTTTTGTAGAGGAAGTGATAAACAAGATAAAGAATGAACAATGGAGTTGGAGAGTAAGAAGATTTCTTTGGAAGCAGCAAGAACCATTGATTGTTTGACCTTTAGCAATAACGTTCTATACAGTAGGAGTTTACCCGACAAGAGACCCGAAAAATGAGGGGATGAAAATTAAACTGATGGAATGAGATGGTAGAAAATAGAGATGAGGGAGATGACTACATTGAAGACAAAAAAAATTAAACCGAGTAGAGAAAGAATGACAAGTCAGCTTTCGTGAGTGCAACAAGGTGAAGGAATGAGGCATGTGATAAGTGCCTTTGTAATCGTGTATTTGGTTTTTTTTATTCAAAATAAGGATTTTATTTTATTTTTTTTTATTATTTTTTTTTTTTGCATTTAGACCTTTATTTTTATAATTTTTTTAACAACCTCATATATTGTTCCTTAATCTTTGCTAGGAAAATTTTCAAATTTTATTTTCTCATTCACTTTTAAGACATTTCAATTTTATTTTATTTATTATAATTTATCTTTTATAAAAATAAAAAAAATCAATGAATATGATAGAAATTTCACACCATCATAAATTTAAGTCGGAAAGAGTATTATGGAAGAAATCGATTTTGTTCCCAATATTTAGTTGAGAAAAAAAGCATATTAAAACATAAATTAATTCTTACAAAATTAATAATAGAAAAAAAAAACACATATTTAAAACATACAATATAAACCATGCAACACGAATGATATAACCCCAATTTAATATGTAATAAATTTTCCAATATTAAATATTATTACATAAAATATAATTATTTAATTATATATACTATAGTTATGTCTATTAATTATTATTTAAAAGTTCAAAGAATGTATTCAATTTTAAAAGAAAACTTTTCATTTCGTTAATTCATTTTAATTTAGTCTTTAATGTGAAACATTGAAATATGTACTATTAATAAATTGTATTTATTATTGTGAGTTATAAATTAAGTTAATTTACTTAAAAAAAACCATGAATTCATATAATTTATCATTCTTCTTTTTCATAAAAATCATAACTCGAACAAACAAGAAAGTAGGTTAAAAAAACCAATAATTTGTATAATTATAAAAAACATATTAACTTTCTGTTGTTTTTTTTCTTTTCAGTATTGAGTAATATTTAATATTAATTGCCAACGATTTATTTTTATTTTATATAAAACAATAAAAAGTTAAATTGAAAATTCACTAATTACGTGCCACACACGTAAAATTTGACTAGTTTTTTTAAAAGATGTTTGACTTCCTTTTGAACAAATGACTCTTGAGTATATATAGAAAACAAACAAATTAAGAATATATTTTTTTAATTTTCTTAAATGCGGTTCGGTTCAAATAAAAGGATCAAACTGATCGGTTTAGTTTGGTCCGATTTGATTTGACGGTTTTCATCGTTTTTTTAACACGTTTAGGTGTTGAGAGAGAATAGCTTTTTTTTTTACAGTTGACCACACTCCAATACTTTAGGGGAAAATTAGGTGGATAACCACTTTTCATATCTACATAATAAAAAATAGCCTCCAATTTAAAAATAAAACTTTGTAATCATTTTTACATTTTTCCAGAAGATTTTGCATTATTTTTTCCCTAATTTACCCTTTTACTCTCTCTCATATTTGTTGGCCTATTTCTTGCTCATTTTCTTTCATGGCTGACTTTTTATTTAATCTAGAAGTCTAATTATGTTATTTATTCATATTTGTTAGCCTATTTATTGTCCATTTAATTTTTCAATCATTATTATTTTTTTTTTCAAAAATTGAGATCGAAGATAGTGCTATAGTACCTGGTGTACACACCCCAAGCAATATATCATATATACTATAGGGGTGAAAGAAAAAACCAAAAATTAAATCGGACCGAAACTGTAAAAAACTGAACCGTCACAGTTTCCATTCTTTAAAAACCGAACCGAACCAGCTTCTAAAAAACAAGTAAAAATCTCATACCTCTTCCCTATTTCCCTCTAATTTTTATTTATTTATTGTATTTTATATATTTATTTATCACTTTATTTTATTTTAATTTATATTTTGTATATTTATTAATCTAATTTTTTCACATAAGTTTTTGTTTATGGTTGATTTTGTTTTGTTTCATCCTTCAATGTTGGAGGATTTTTTTTTAAAACTAAATGTAAATGTCGTATACTAGAAAAACCGAAAAAAACCGAAAACTAAACGGGTAAAAAACCGTTCAAAACCGGACCGGTTCCTATTATAAACCAAACCGGTCCTGTTTTTAAAATTAATTGAAAAACTGGATCAAACCGGACCGGTTTCACCCCTAACATACTAGATGTACATAATGCTATTATGCACTACTTGATTTTCTTTGAATGTTTGTTGTTAATGTGTTTATCTTGTGTATATGTCATATTATAACAATATATACTATATATAAGCAAACTCCAAATACTTATTTTTTTCATCATACTTCTTTTGCTGTTTATTTATAATTTAATTTTCAAAATGTGTTTTAATAAAGAAAATGTCTAATACTTAATAGCATTTGTATTTTTTTTTACAACGAAGCACTTTTATTTATTTTAATAATATGTTTTGTGGTTCTTCCTTGCTGAAATTTTTTATTTGTACATTCCGTACATAACAATATGATATTCGTAATATATGATTTGATGTTGTCAACCTCCCCTCTCCTCTGAATTTAGATCTGGATCATGAGTTATGTCATCCTATACATTTTATATATTTAGTATATCTGTAACAACCCGGTTTTTTGCATAAGGGTATTTTAGCCTTTTCACCAATTTTAATCCAATCAACGTTATCTATAGTGTTCCCGAACCTTCACGTCGCTACAAGTCCAACGAAATTGACTACGCTCAATTCCGAGTTCCGAGTAAAAAGATATGGCCTGAATACCGTTTACGTCCCTAACTCTTATTATTCATTTCAGGGGCATTATCGTAATTGTCCAGCTATTAGGTTGACACAAAACCGTAGGTTATATGTTTTATTTTTCTTTTCACGTTCTCTTACTCTTGACTAGCCGCATCTCCTCAAGCCGTAGTTCCGTTTTGATTTTCGCAAGTCAGATTTGAGTTCTGTATTCGCCGGAAATTCGAAGAAAACCGACCTCGTTCATTCCCGAATCCTTTGGCTCGCCGAACTGTTTTTTTTTTCTTCGCTGGAAACTGGAAACTTTTCTTCACGGATTGCTCGGATTGAAGCCGTTTTTGCGTGGGTTTTCATCGCTACGGGTGATCCGAGACGAAGGAGAACGTTCTTCTGAAGTTTGGGTTTTGGGCACCTTTAGGATTTTATTTGGCATTGTTTGGAGTTCAATTGCTAGCTCGATTTGAATTTAAGGTAGGTTAATTCCTACTTAGAAGTTAAATTAAATTCCATGTGATTGTTTGTTTATTGTGTGATTATTAGGATAGTTATGGGTGATATAATTAATTATTTTAAAAGCATTATATGCCCGTTTAACTCGTGATTAATGTTTATATTCAAATTATGATGGTTAATTAGTTTTTAATTATAATTAGAGCTTATAAATTATTTTAAGTTAAATAAACCCATATTAAATTTAATGTTTTAATTAATTAATATTAATAATTAATAACCGTATAATAATTATTTTTAATTGATTTAATAAT
The DNA here is from genome assembly GCA_028015215.1 of Gynostemma pentaphyllum. NCBI lineage: Eukaryota > Viridiplantae > Streptophyta > Magnoliopsida > Cucurbitales > Cucurbitaceae > Gynostemma > Gynostemma pentaphyllum. Next base: position 15,787,620 of record CM051354.1, read on the forward strand.
GCTTAGGATGATTTTTAGAGCTGAATATGACATGATAACATAGTTAATTTATAAAAGTAAATAATAACTCAATGGTTCCTTGTTGTGACTTGATAGTGTTGTTTTCTTTTCTTTTAACTATTTGTAATGTGAATGTGTGTTGTTTTTAAATATTTATTCTTTGTTGTTATTTTTGTTATTCGTGTGTTACGATCAGGGAGTTAATTTAAGATTGATTGTTGTTTGATATTTATTTGAATGATTTTACTTAGATATATGATAATCACGTTGGATAGTGTGGCACGTATCATAATGGCCATTATGATACTATTCTATAGAGCTGAACACTGTGATTATGATGTATCTAAGTAGTTGAGATGAGTTTGATAAGTGATTACCACGATGGATAGTGTGGCACGTATCATAGTGGCCACTATGATACTATTCTATAGAGCTGAACACTGTGGTTATGATCTTTGTAGGCTAAGTACCTACTAGTTGTTGATGAATGGTGGGAATGGACGAGTATCCATACGTTATTATAAAGATGAGATAAAATGTATTTAATTTACTTATTTGAGTTTGGATTTAATCTACTAAGCTAAAAACTCACGGTATTCGAATGCCCTGCAAATTTTTATTTTGCAGGTAACATTGATATTAATAGAGACCATGGTGATTGACGAGGATGGCGCTACACTGAGAGACCCTTAAGACTTGTCACTTCTATTTATTTTATCTTAATTTTATTTTATTGAATATTTTGTCATTTGTTTTATGGATTTTCATTTTCATTTATTTTAGTTGTTTTTAAATTACTTAAATTGGCGCCAAAATAAATGTTTTTGTTTCGAATATTTCTTTCGTTATTAAATAAACGCTTCCGCAATTATTTAGTTTTACTCTGATTTAACTATATTTTTCAAATGAGTTATGTATTTACTTATTTATTCGGTTATTTTGGGTCGGGTCGTTACAATATCATACTATATTGTACATACAATACATAGTATACACGATATACTATACTCTAGTAGATAGCACTTCATTTTTTAAGAGTTCTTAACAAAAAGAATTTTTTTTTAGGGTTTTTAACAAAAAAAACACAAGAAACCAGGAGAAGAACACATTTTTATATAAAAATAAAGTTTTGCTTTTTTAAAATACTTTTTTTTCCATTTTAAAATTCATTTTAATAAATTTTTTAAAAATTAATTTTATAATCTGTAACGTACATAGAGTGTGATAAAAAAACAACTAAAAATGAAATCTTTTAATAAAAAGAGGTTGAAACACAGTAAAATTATACAATTTTATGGGTTGAAGAACAAAAGATGAGAAAAAGTTTGAAGAACAAAATATGAAGAGAAATTATAATTTTTAGGGTTTTTCATTGATAAAAAATCAAAATTAAAAAAAAAAACAAAAAAACAAACTTATAGCAAAACTTTTAAACAAGCACACCGTTAATCAATTTTAGACATTTTTTTATTTGAATCTTCAAGATTCATTGTAGATCTATTTTTTTAGGGGGAGAGGGGGGAAATGAAGAGAGAAAGATGGGTTCGGAAGATTTTCTAAAGAAATGAAAAGAGAAAGATGGGAGGGAGCACACGTTTAAAGGATACAGAAGAGAGGATTTGAAAAATGTGGAGAGAGATTTTTGAAAAAATAATTATGATGAGATTGCATGGCATGACATGGAAAATTGTGGAATGATGTTTCGTTAAGTTTTTTCTTTTTCTCTCTCTAGATGACCCAACTTTATTTTTTTGATGGTTACTATAAAGCTTTATTATAAGGGTTTAAGTGATTATTGTTGTTGTGTAAAAATGGAAAGCTTCCACGTAGGCAACGAACTTAATATATGCGACGAGTCAGAGGTAATGCGCTGCTTCGACGGCGTGCTACATAGGTACCTGTACAGGAAAGGAAAAGAGCACCGGTGTGGTGCCGGCCTAACACCCTCCGATGCTAAAGTCAGAGCAAGCAAAGCTAGTGTGCCAGAGAGAATAGTAGTCGAAATTAGTTACCTGCCACATATAGCGTCGGGATTGGTTGATGACATCATCCTGCCACATATAGCGTCGGGATTGGGCCATGTGTTTGTTCTCAATTCTGTGTCGCTTGCGGGTTGCGCCATGTGTCGTTTCCCAAGTGGATACTTGTATTCAATCTTAAGTATGCAAGTCTATGTTGGAGACTGCGTAGCAAGGTCTTTTCAGGTGTGTAGACTTTATGACTAGGTATCGCGGTCAGACCAGGTGCCCTAGTATTGCGGTCAGACCAGGTGCATTAGTACTGCGGTCAGAAGAGGTGCCCTAGTACTGCGGTCAAACGAGGTGCATAGACAAATCTTATCAAGTTGTAAAATTCCATGTGTTATCTCATTTCACCCCATAACAAAAGCCCCCTACTCCTGAGCTGAGTTGAGATGTGAGTTCAATGCTGCTTGGGAGTATTCTTTCAAAGTGTAATTTTTCCTTGGTGATATTTCTCTGAAAATATTCCAAGTGCTGAATTTTACAACTTGAATTTTCTACCATTGCAATTGTCAAACTTTTGAGAGTTTGTAACTTGAATTTTCTCCCTAGGTAACTTGAATTTTTTGTCATTAAAAAATTTGAGAAAATACTAAGTGTTGAAGCTTGGTAGGTTGATTTTTCTGTCCCTGGTCGTTTTGGAGTTGTGTTGTATGTCCAAGTTGTCACGCTTAATCATCACATACTTAGCCCCCTTTGATTTTAAGAGTAAAAATTCTCTTGAAATCAAATATATTAAATCCGTCCATCTATTATTGGAAAAGTGATCACAAAATTCGAAAAGAAATTAAATTGATAAAAAGTGTAGAATAAAGAGGGAGTAGAAAGAGAAAGAAAAAAGGAAAAAGAAAAAATTAAAAAAAAAAGGGGGGGGGGGAGTTTCCAGACCCGCGAGTCAGGGCGCGTCCCTTTCATTCTTTTTTTTAGGCTACTGAACCCGCTGGCAGGGTCGCGGGTCAGGTTTTGACCTGCGCACCTTGTTTTTTTTTTTCTTCCTTCCTTTCTTTCCTTATTGCACTTCAAGAGTAAAAACTCATAGGTTTTATGCCAACCCTCATATTGACCCGCGGGTAAAAGCCATACCCGTGTTTGACCAGCGAGTTTTTGACCGACCCGTGTTGACCGGTCAACTAGTTGAATTTTCTTTTTCTTTTCAATTTAGTTTTTGGGAGTTGATTTCTTGTTGAGCCTTGATTGATTTAACTTCAAATTTTCTAAGTGTTCTTCGTAGGTGTAGTTTCTATGAGGTGTTGCATTTAAGAGCCCTGCACTTCCAAGTATACTTAGAATTTTTTAGTCGTTTTAAATTCTTCTACTAGGCGCGGCTCTTGCGAGCCATGCACTTCCTAGTAGACTTGGGATTTTTAGTCGTTTTAAATTCTTCTACTAGGTGCGGCTCTTGCGAGCCCTGCACTCCCTAATAGACTTAGAATTTTTAGTCGTTTTCAATTCTTCTACCAGGTGCGGCTCTTGCGAGCCCTACACTCCCTAGTAGACTCAGGGTTTTTTAATTGTTTTAAATTATTCTACCAGGTGCGGATCGTGCGAGCCCTACACTCTCTAGCAGACTTTGAATTTTTTGGTCGTTTTAAATTTTTCTATTAGGTGCGGCTCTTGAGAGCTATGCACTCCCTAGTAGACTTATAATTTTTTGGTCGTTTTAAATTCTTCTACTAGGCGCGGTTCTGTCGAGCCATGCACTCCCTAGTAAACTTAAAAAAAAAATCATACGAGGTGCGGCTCTGCGAGCCCTGCACTTCCTAGTAGACTTAGAACCTTTTATGTAGAGCTCTCTCACCTTGATGGACTAAAAACTTTTTTATTTTGCTCTGCCACCTTGGTGGACTTAGAACATTTTCATTTTGTTGTAGAATAATCACATAGCTGGCCCTACGCGAGTAGAGTTTTATGTTTTGAAGTCTAACTCGAGTCTAATTGTCCTCGAATAATTTAACTCTTATAAAGGCAATAAGTAAAAAAAGTACGATCTTATTCATTTTATTTTCGAACTTCTTACAATAAAAAGATTTATTGGAAATAAAATCTGTAATAAATAAAATTTAAGTTGTTTGACATCCTCATGGGTGTAGTAGAGCCTTTCAGATAAGATCAATCAATGTATTGATACCTTGACCAATACCTCAGTGACTTAGCATGGTCCTTTTTAGGGTTTGGGCTCTTTTTCAATAGTCTGGCCTCCAAAGATGGTCTTTATTTCTTCATATGGAAAATTTTGATTATCACGGTCTTGGTCTTTCTTATCTCCTGTACTTCTCATGAATTCTTTCAAGTACTTTTTTTGAATAAGGGTCTTAATTTCTTCCTTGAGGTCGAAGCAATCAGAGGTGGTATGACCATGGTTTCTATGGAAAAGGCAATACTTGTCTTTGTTTCTCTTGTTTGACCCTGCTTTCATCCTAGGCGGCCACCTAACCAAGTCTTTGTCTTTTATCTCCAAGAGCAGTTGTTCAATCAGGACCGTGGTGGAAGTGTACTTTTTAAAATTACTAAGAGGAAGACTCAGCTTCTCAAGTCGATCTCCCGATTTGAGCCGTTTGTCATCCTCCCGATGGTCAGTCCCCCAGATAGAGTCTTCTATTCGATCTCTCTTCTTGTGCTCTGATCATTTATTACTACCTCCTTCATCTGAAGTATTTCTAACACTAAGTAACTCTTCGGCGCTCATATATTTTTGGGCTCTAGTGAAGAGCTCGGTATATGTATCAGGCCTCTTTTTTCCTAGTGACCACAATAATTTTTCATCTTTCAAGCCGGCCATCACAACAGTCAGAGCTATGTCATCACTATAACCTTCCACCTTCAATGCCTCACTATTAAATTGAAGGGATGATTTACTAAACTAGCATAAATTTATTTGGTAAATTTATTAACATTTAATAACGAATCTATTAACATCATGCAATTTGTGAAAAACATGTAGATTCATGCTTATATTTTCGAAAATTAAAATCAAACCGGATGTTACATTGAGTAAAATATAGAGAATTGGTTGGAGGTTCTTTATATCATCAATCCTCAGCAACACCGGATCTTCTATGCTATATCCCGATTGATCAAATGAAACCCGATTGTTGGATCGAACTTAAGAAGAAATTGGGAAGAAGAAAAAATATTTTCTTCCCAATGAACTATAGGGAAATCAGCCAAGGGGGGGAGAAGGAGGAAGAGAGGGTTCCAATTTTCTATGGAATTGAATTGTGTGATTTATCAATGATCCATGCCTCCTATTTATAAGAAAATAGGAATCCTAATCACATTAGGATTAATCTATGGAGATAAATACTAAAAGGAAAAAGATATTATCTTTCCATTATCTTGTTTTTTCGAAAAATACATTGATAAATAAGATATTATTTTTCTTTTCTTTTAATTTATCTTGGATAAATAAATCTATGTAATTATTTTAGGATATAATTCAAACCATTATCTCTTCCTAAAATACATTATATGGCCGATTTTATCATAATAAAATAATTAATAAATACAATTTATTTAATTAATTATTTTCGGCCAAATCCAATTGGGCTTGAAACTCTCTCTTAAATTAATGAGTCCAACTTGATTAATTAATTTATTAATTACCATTTAAATAAAATATTTTATTTAAACAATTAAAATATAAATATTTCTCCCGACTAAATATTATCAAAATATATTTAGTTATTAATTTCTATTTAAATAATTTTTATCATTTAAATAATTAAAAATAAATATTTAAATAATTAATTTCCATTAAATAACCTCATTATTTAATTAATAATTTTATTGATAATATTTTATTATTAATTAATTAATTTTAATTATTAATTTCCGTTCAAATAAAATTAATTATTTAAACAATTAATAATTGTTAGTTAATTTCAAATTATTAATTATCATTTAAATATACTCAATATTTAAATAATTAATACTATTTCATTATTAATTTTCTATTTAAATAAACTCATTATTTAAACAATTAATAATGTTTATATTAATTATCGTTTGAATATACTCAATATTTAAATAATTAATATTTCCTATTTTAAGTAATTCACTTTACTTAAAATTTCATTTCTTTTACTTGATTTCGCGACTACGATATTTGGGCTAGCAAATGGATCTGATGGACCTATAAATCATGGACTTAATAATTAGTCTATTAAGTGATTAACACATAATCGGTTAATTACTTATTATCTAACTATGAATAATTCCACTATTGATTCATAGTTGAACTCCCCTCACTATAGATGAGTTATTGTCCATTTAGTTTATCTTTATTTATATCTGTGATATTATCCTTCATATGGAACCCTCATAATTACAGGTGGGTAAATTTACCATTTTACCCCTGTCATTACCGCTTTATCCTTGTGTTCCCGCTGATTCTCCAATGAACTTTATCTTTAGTCGAACTAGAGATAATGTACTTCTGTGATCAATAGAAGTCGTGGGGCCACTTGTTCATGTCTCGAATCAGTACATCAAGGGAGTTTCCTAAAGTTCCTAAAATGTTTAGGTATCACGCTAATACCGTTAATTTATAAGAAAGTTATGAATTCCATCTCGTGTAAATGAGTTCCCAGCTACTTATCTAGTCATGTTCCCAAAACGGAAGTGTATTGAGCGTTCTTACAGATCGCTCTCAACCATGTGAATCAAAGAACATAAATCCACAAATAGGAGTCCGCATTTCACTCAGGATTGAGATCTATCACGGTTGATAAACTTAGTTTGATATTCGATCATTTCTCGTAAACGGTACTAATAAGAAATTTGATCAAACATTGTGATCCTGTCTTATACAATCAACATTGCATATGATACTTCCATTTCATGTCTCCCACATGAATGTTCGGGATTAGATCATTTGTCTGTAAACAAAATGCGAAGCTATCAATGGTGTTACCAGGATAAGGTTCCCAAACGTTATCCATTTACCGTAGATACTTTTAAGTTACTCATCTTAACTTTAATCCTCTCGTATGACTCACATACTAAGTCGTGATTTCATAAGAGTAATTTAGGGTTTACTATTTGAATGTTTGATATTAATATATTTCCATATATTCCTAATACCGTCAATTGAATCAATCTAGATAATATAAAGAACTTATTTTTATTTATTTAATTTATTCTAAATAAATTATTATTATTAAATAATTACAAGTTCTAGGACACCATTCCTAACAATATCCCACTTGTCCTAGATTTTTGGAGATTTGACTTGTAATTCCAGTCTGACTGGATGACTATCAACTATTTAGCCATGTTAGTCATTTAATACTTTATCAGTAAATGTTTTCATCTGTTTATTATGTATTTCTTTTGTCTGATGTTAGTTTTATTAAGTGTGATAGATTCCATATTTTATCGCCATAAAATAAACTCTATTAACTTTTGATTTGAAACTATCATGTTTGTACACCTTTCATTTACTAACGACTTAGTAATCACGCGAATTTAGAGTTTAGTTAGTAAAAACTCATTTTACTTATACGTAACTCATTTAATGAATTAATTCGCAAAGGTCTTTTGTCAAATTCTTACATGGAAGTAAATCCATGTACGAATTTGATCCCGTGCAACTCATAAAATCTTCCATTTTTTTCTATGTGCACTAACATACTATTTAGAATTATTATTTTAGTCACATTAGTTCTAGGATTCTCAAAATTCTTAAGCTCCCACTACAAAGTAATTCTCCATTACTTTTATTTGTTTAATTATTTACAATTCTATACTTGTTATTATTTCCAAAAATAATATATAAGTATAAGTGACCCTTTTCAACTCTACTATTGAAAATTCATGTCATTTTTATTTTACTCATTTTGAACTTTATTCAGTGAATTTGAAGTCAATGAGTTTTATTTTGGACTTGCATAAGTCCCTTTGGTTCGTACTATGACACTCCCACTCAAATAAAGTTCTACAAGTAGTTTAATCATTTAAACTTTTAAATAACTACTTGTTTTATTGTGAAATAAAATCATTGTAATTCTTTTCTATCTTAAGTAAGGTTTAAAGTTTTCAGTATCACTGATTTACTGAATTTATCTTTAATAATTTGTGAATTCAATTATCCACTAATTATTACTTTTCAATTTCTATTTTGTTTATTCCATATCAGTTAACACTCTTTTAAAACATCCTTTTAAAATAACTGAATATTTGGAATATAAGAAATTGATTCTATGTTTATTTATCACTTTAAGTTTTAACATCTAAATGTCTAACTTTAGTGATTTTTAAGTCTAATTATCTTTGATAAATCAAAGATATTCGATTTCACTTATCCCATAAGTTCGTGGATTAATATGGTCATCATCTCAGATTCCTTGAGAACCATCTTTAAGAGATTAATCCTTCTAACTTATTTAAGTAATTTTAGACTTAAGTTTTTAAACATTTTTAAACCTTATAACTCATTTAGATATTCCAGAGTTTAGAATTTTGGATTTGAAATTTATTTGTTTTATACTAAGTATTTTGAATAACCATTCAATCACACTTTGTAATATAATTGCAAAGGAATATCTACCTAAATAACTCTTATTTAAAATATTCCCAAACTTGGTTCATACGAAATGAGAACCAATAACTAGTACATAATTCAAAATAAAAACAAATTGATAATTAAACTAAACTATAAAACTATCACTACAAAAAAACTGCCAATTTGCAACCAGGAAATTGCGACCAAATGGTCGTTTACCTAAAATGCGACCAAAATGCGACCAACTAAGTGGTTGCTAAAAAGCTGGTCGGTTTTGAATTTGTGCGACTGCATGGTCACAAAAATTCGACCATATGGTCGCAAAAAATTTTGGTCGAAAAAAAGTCAAACTTTTTAAAATGCGACCATATGGTTGCATTAAAAGGGACCATATGGTCGCATTTTATCTTCAATAGAAGTGACCATTTGGTCGCATAAAATGCGACCATTTGGTCACTTTTTTATGTGACCAAATGGTCGCATTTTATGCGACCACATGGTCACTTTTAGTCTCAGTTAAAATGCGACCAGATGGTCGCTTAAAAAGTGACCATCTGGTCGCATTTAAGAATTTTTTTTTTAAATTTAAATTTCAATAATTAGTTAATTAATTATTAATTATTAATTATTTATTATTTATTTAATTAATATTAAAATTTCATAAAAAAAAAATTGGAATTCAAATAAAAAATATATATATCAAATATTAAAAAAACGTTTTATACAATTGAAAGAATCCTAGAACTACTGCGGAGGGGCGGGAGGTGGGGGAGGAGACGTCGATGACGAAGGGCCGCCGCCTAGAGATCTGAAGTACGCGGCCAAAGCGGATGCGACCTGGGCGTCGACTCGTACCTGTATGTCGGCCTCAATAGTAGCGACTCAAGTAATGAAGTCCTCACGCATAGCCTCCATGTCCGCGCGCAGCTGCTGCTCACCCGGAGAAGGGCCGGAGCTAGTGCTCGCCCCGCTCCGCTGAGGCCGGGGCACATCTGCATAAAGGCGTCGCCCGAGTCGGTTGCGAGTCTGGTGCGAGTCTGGCCGGGGCACATCTGCATAAAGGAACTGACCCATCAGGCCGAACCCCTCCAGCAGCCTCCAAGAACGCCTCTATACGGTCCTCCTGAGTCGGTTGCGAGTCTAGTGTGGGCAACCGCTGAGTCAAGGACTCCGTGAAACGTTCCTAAACATTTAAAATTCTGAAAATAAAATGGTTAATATATAATGTATGAAAAATTTTAAAGAAAAAATAATAATTGAAAAAAATATTAAATACCTGAACTTCTTTCGCCTTATCGTCGACTTAACGTCCCCGTCCTTCTTCGTGTGAAGAACTCGGTGCGACTCATCGGGCAAGGACGGGCGCCCGTGCTTCGCTTCCTAAAAAATCAAAGAGTGAAGAATAAAACATAATAAATTAATAAGTAATTGAAAAAAGAAAACAAGAAAAAAGAAAACGAGAAAGAAAACGAGGAAAAAAAAACATACCAATCGACGATGGTGCTCGTCGTGGGTCCGCGCCCCCGCTGTGTGTTTTACTGGATTCTTCACGCGGTTGGCCTTATTCCTGCTTGACACTGCCTTGCCCTGAGGAGTGCTCAAGCTCGCGAGAAGCCGCGCGTGGTCCTCCGGGCTCATCCACACGGGGCGGTTTGCTGCTTGCTTTCTGCGCGCCCGGAACATGAGGTCCTTGAATCGATCCCGGACGTGACTGTCCCATAGGGGGAACAATCTACCGTCGGTGATATCGGGATCGATAACAGGAAACTTACCCTGAAAAAATTGAAATAAAAAATTGTTAAAGTAATAAATTTATTTCTATAAATTTCAAAATTAATTAATTATGAAAATAAATTATGTTTTTACCTTCCAACTATCGTACATCCGACGTTTCTTCGTCGTCTGAATCTTCGTCCAGTCAAGGTCGCTGGGTAGAGGCATGCTCCTGGAGGACCTCATGGCTAGTTTTGAAACGGTTAGTATCGCGTAGATTCGCAAAATCACAAAAAATTATTGTGCTATATATTAGAAACTATTAGTTAAAAAGAATAAAAAACTTTTTGAAAAATAGTAAACAAAATTACTTACGTATCCCCTTCAATCCAGAGGGTAGAGTCTCTGCCCGAGACGGCAGTGCGTGCATGAAGTCGAGGGGGTGGATCGATCCGACCGATGCACCTGACGCCGACCTGATGCTAAGCCCGGAGGCGTGGCAAGGAGTCTGCGGCGGCCGTGGTGTCGCAGGCTTCGGTCTCGGGGACTCCATCATCGAGCGTGGCGGCAAGTCCCGTCTCGTGAATCGAAGAGGATGTCCAACTCCTCCGTAGTCGTCCGCATCGGGGCAACGCCAGAGGGCGTCTGCGGAGACCCCTCGTCACCCGCGTCGTCAGGTTCGCCTGATCGGGAGGACGCCGTCTGCCTGGTCATAATCCTACAACCAAAATAAACTAATTTAATACTAATTACGTAAGTAAAATATTGATTAGTTTATTTAATTAATTAATTAATGAAATAATGTAAATTAAACTAACATAAATTAAGTAAATAATTTAAAATAAACTAATCAAATTAATTTGAATAAAAGTAAATTAAAATTAGATTAATTGAACTAAAAGTAATTCAATTAAACTTAAGATTAATTAAGTAAAACTAAAATAAACTAATCATTTAATTTGAAATAAAGTAAAGTAAAATTAGATTAATTGAACTAAAATTAATTGAATTAAACTAAAATTCAATTAATTTTAGTTTCAATTAATCTAATTTTAATTTACTTTAATTCAAATTAATTGATTAGTTAATTTTAGTTTTAATTAATTAATCTTAAGTTTAATTGAATTAATTTTAGTTCAATTAATCTAATTTATATTTACTTTAATTCAAATTAATTGATTAGTTATAACTAATCAATTCAATTAAACTTAATTAATTCAATTAAACTAAAATTAATTCAATCAAACTTAAGATTAATTAATTAAAACTAAAATTAATTGATTAGTTAATTTTAGTTTTAATTAATTAATCTTAAGTTTAATTGAATTAATTTTAGTTCAAGTAACCTAATTGTACTTTACTTTAATCAAATGTAACTAAAATTAAGTAATTAAACAATTTTTATTTAATAATTAAACTAAAATTAATTAATTAAATTAGTGTAACTCATTAATTTAAACTACTTAAGTATAATTGAAGTTAAACTATTTGAATTAATTACCCTACTTTAAATTAATTGATTTAATTAAAGTAATCTAAATTACATTAATTAAACTAAAATTAAGTAAAACTAAAATAAACTAATCATTTAGTTTGAAATAAAGTAAAGTAAAATTAGATTAATTGAACTAAAATTAATTGAATTAAACTAAAATTCAATTAATTTTAGTTTCAATTAATCTAATTTTAATTTACTTTAATTCAAAGTAATTGATTAGTTAATTTTAGTTTTAATTAATTAATCTTAAGTTTAATTGAATTAATTTTAGTTCAATGAAGCTAATTTATATTTACTTTAATTCCAAGTAATTGATTAGTTAATTTTAGTTTTAATTAATTAATCTTAAGTTTAATTGAATTAATTTTAGTTCAATTAAGCTAATTTATATTTACTTTAATTCCAAGTTAGTTAATTTTAGTTTTAATTAATTAATCTTAAGTTTAATTGAATTAATTTTAGTTCAATTAACCTAATTTTAATTTACTTTAATTCAAATTAATTGATTAGTTAATTTTAGTTTTAATTAATTAATCTTAAGTTTAATTGAATTAATTTTAGTTCAATTAACCTAATTGTACTTTACTTTAATCAAATGTAACTAAAATTAAGTAATTAAACAATTTTTATTTAATAATTAAACTAAAATTAATTAATTAAATTAGTGTAACTCATAAATTTAAACTACTTAAGTATAATTGAAGTTAAACTATTTGAATTAATTACCCTACTTTAAATTAATTGATTTAATTAAAGTAATCTAAATTACATTAATTAAACTAAAATTAAAAGTTAAACTAGTGTAATTATAAATTAATTTAGTTTAATTTTATTAAATTAAAGTAAACTATCTTAAATAAACTAAATAAGTAATTAAACTAAATTAGATTAAGTAATTAAGTTAATTACTACTTAAATTGAATTAAAGTAAACTAAGTTAGATTAATTAAACTATTAGATTAATTAAACTAAAATTACTTAAAGTAATAAAATTAAAGTAAACTAATTAATTAGTTAATGTAAACTAAACTAATTAAATTAAACTACTTAAACTAAACTAAAACTAATTAAATTAACAAAACTAAAGTAAACTAAAACTAATTAAATTAACAAAACTAAATTAAACTAAAACTAATTAAATTAACAAAACTAAACTAAACTACATAATTAAAAACTAAAAACTAAAACTAAGTAAACTAAATTCTTAAACTAAACTTCAATTTGTTACGAAAACTAACCTCGTGTAATCGAAACCGGGATTGGTGGTTGAGGGTTTTCGGTTTAGAGTAAGAATGGGAACGGGAACGGGATAGGGGAAAGAGAGAAACGAACAAAAAGAGAGGAAGAAAAAGAGAAAGGCAGCAAAGAAGAGAAAAGAAGAAAAGAAGAGAAAGCAGAAACGGGAAAAAGAAAAAGAAACGGGGGAAAGGAAAGGGATGGGAATTTAAATCATAATTTGCGACCAACTGGTCGCAAATATGTAATTATGACAGGAAATGAACAGTCACACGTGCTGGGGAAATTACGACCATATGGTCGCATTTCCAAATACAAATGCTCCCATTTGGTCGCATTTATAGAAAAAGCGACCAAATGGTCGCCCAGTTGCCATTACCAAGAACAGCTGTCATTTCACGAGTCCCATCAACTATTGCGACCATCTGGTCGCAATTATGAGATTCACCGCCAAATATTGCGACCATATGGTCGCATTACTTAAATTCACCGCCATAAATTTCATGAAAATTTAAAGTTACCGCCCATAATTGCGACCATATGGTCGCAATTCCAATTGTATTTTTAAAAAAATATTATTATACTTTTGCAAAAATGCGACCATTTGGTCGCTTTTCTCCCAAAACCCTAAACCCTAAACAACCCTAAACCCTAAACCCTAAACCCTAAACCCTAAATCCTAAACCCTAAATCTTAAAATGCGACCATTTGGTCGCTTTTCCCTTCTAAATTACTACCATGTGGTCACCTTTTTTGTAAAATTGCGACCACTTGGTCGCAAATATTAATATTTATATACTTTTTTTTATATTGGGTTACTTTCGATATTTACATATGACCGAGAACTCTTGTTTCCATGTTGTTATATTCATTGATATGTTTCTTCATGATTTTCGAGATAAATTTTTGTAATTCTTGATTTGGAACTATTTGATTCTAATTAAGAGTTTTTTTTAATACGATATAGATAATTTTATTCTTGTTTTTCAAGATAGAAAGTGCTAGAAGGGAACCAAATAGACTATTGAAGATGTACATATTTATATATAATTAATTTGCATCCACATATTCATTTGAAGCAATTCCAACTGCAGAATTCGATATAAACATGTCAAAGTTGAAATCAAGAGGAATCTTTCTTATAATAAAAAAAAAAAGTTAATTTCATTTTCATCGTATTTCATCATCTTTTGATTTTAAGTTTGGTCTATTGCTTTATTCATAATTGTAAATGCTTTACTTGAACAAAAAAGAGTCACACGACTATATTCAACTAGAGGTTTAAGGAAAATATAATTATTCTCTGTACAATATTATTGTTCTCTCTTTGTATGGAAATTCAGATATTTTCAAGACGAGGTTAAATATTATTATTTACTCTACACAAATTTAAGAAATGTAATCAATAAAATTAACCACATCTTGAAATTTTGGAATTATTGGTAATTTTTTCAATCATCTATTCTTATTTTTATTTTTTCTTTTCTAAAGCTTATAATGTAATTTTATTTTATGAACAAATAAAATATTTAATATTTGTTGATTTTTTCCCACTGTATTTATGGGGTAATTTCCTTTTACTTTATCTATTTTACCCCAAAAATACAGTGGGAAAAAATCAACAAATATTAAATATTTTATTTGTTCATAAAATAAATATAATTTAAAAATTGATTAACAAACATTTTAACTAATACACATAAAACTCTTAAGTATACAATTATTGAATTGTAAAATAAGACAAAAAATTCGTTAAAAAATAGTTATTTATAAATTATTGGTCATATAAAATCACATAATTTGCGACCATCCGGTCACTTTCTAATGTGACCATATGGTAGCTTAATTCCCGGCAAAATTTTAAGCTACCACTCCCCAAAAAAGTTCACAAAATTGCGACCAGATGGTCACTTTTAATTGTGACCACTTGGTAGCTTTTTTCACTCCAAAATTACGCGCCATTTTTTGCTACTAAGACATATTTTAGTCACAAACATTGCGACCAGGTGGTCACTTTTAATTGTGACCACTTGGTAGCTTTTTTCCCTCCAATTTTAAGCTACCACTCCCCAAAAAAGGTCACAAAAATTGCGACCAGATGGTCACTTTCAATTGTGACCACTTGGTAGCTTTTTTCCCTCAAAATTACGCGCCATTTTTTGCTACCAAGACATATTTTAGTCACAAAATTGCGACCAGGTGGTCACTTTTAATGGTGACCACTTGGTAGCTTTTTTCCCTCCAAAATTACGCGTCATTTTTTGCTACCAAGGCATATTTTAGTCACAAAAATGCGACCAAATGGTCGTTTTTATAGGTGACCAAGTGGTCGCTTTTTTTGCGCCATAATTTCGCGCCATTTTTTATGACTACATCTACTTTTGGTCGCAATCTGGTCGCAAAAAAAGTGACCAGATGGTCTCTTAAAGTCAACCTTCAAAGAAAGTGACCAAGTGGTCACTTTAAAACTACCACTTTTTTTTGGTCGCAAATTTTTGGTCGCATTTTGGCAGTTTTTTTGTAGTGTATGGTTTTGGGAAGAAGAATATTTTCTTCTCTTTTAGACTATTGTAGAATCGGTTATGAGGAAAATAAGAAGAAGAAGAGTTTTCAATTTCGAAAATTGAAATTAGAAGACCTTTTGAATGAATAACCAAGACCTTTGTATTTATACGCAAAACAATTTTCCAATTGAATTACGAAATACTATCGAAATAAATACAAGTAAAATGCCAAAAAAAAAACAAATTTTATTTCTTAGTAATTTACGTGCCGATTTTATGCTAATTTTTTCTTTGTTTAATTTGTCTTTGGTTAAACATTCATTTATATATTTATTTTAGACAAAATAATTCAACAATTATTTCTTAAAATATTATAGATGAGCCAATTTTGGTATTTTAATAATTCAAATAGTTTGAACCAAAATCTATTGAATTAATTAATTCAATTATAGATTCTTCCTTATTAATAAATCTTATTTATTAATTCTTGATATTTATTTAAACAAATCAATCATATAAATAAAATATCATATTCCGATTTTTTATAATTTATTATTAATAAATATTTATTATTTTCTATTTAAATAATCGACATTATTTAAATTAATAATAAATATGTTATTTACTATTATTCTTTTAAATAATCGCTATTATTTAAAATTAATAATAAATGTTTAATTATTAATTTCCATTTAGGTAAACACGTTACCTAAATAATTAATAATTATTTATCAATAATATTTTATTATCAATTACCATTTAAATAAACGCATTATTTAAATAATTAATAATAATGATATTAATTTCCATTTAAATAAACTCATTATTTAAATAATTAATATTGTTTAGTTATTTAAGTAAATCACATTACTTAAATTATTCATTTCCTTTTTCTAGGAAACATAGTTCTCATCGTTTAGTTTGTTCTTTCCAAGTATAGTGACTAAAGCAGATGCTATATTACTGAAATTTAAATAAACCTTATCTTAGTAATTAACATGCATTCAACATTCAAATACTTAAAGTTTTGACATAATTAAATATGATGCATGAATGCGAACATATTAATGAACAGAAAAGCCCTAAAACATGTTACTATGTCACGAGATTTTAATGATACCACTAAGGTGTCGTCGAATAATAAGTCTTTTACCATCATTAAAACGAGATGTCACTCGAACAATTGACAACTCCAGAATAACTCATATTCCTATGTCATTGTTTACCGTGTATTTGGTCCAAAGTTTTGATAATAAACTTTATCAAATTTCTTTTAAGTGTGACCCACTAATTTAGTCTTTTAAATAAAAATTGAAGTGTGTCTACGAAGTGTAGATTCAGTCTTCAACCGCATTTAAAATTCTTTATCCCTTTTGGGAGACCCAACTTAATATTGATTTATACAATAAAACCTTCCTATGGGAATGAACACCTGCAGCAGTGTTACAGAGGCCATGTATAAATCTCACGTTTCGAGTCCATCAGTGGAGACCATAGGATACATTGACATGTTTCCTTCTCCCACTTAGTATTTTAAGTTAGGGTTTCATAACTTAGACTAATTCAGGATAATTTATTAATCCAAGTTTTAATTAACCTAATCAACTTTAACTCTTAAATTGGTTAGATTAATTTTATAAAAGTGATTGTTCAAGTTTTCCTAATTAAAACTAATCACATTATGAGCCGTCTTAATAATTTCGATTTATTAATTTGAAATTTTCTCCCAGATCGCTCCTAGTTAGAGGCGCTCCGTGTTAGGGGAACTTTATGAAACCTCATCGCTTGAGCAAAGCTTTCTCGCCAGAGATCCATTCAATTCAATTAATCTCAATTATTAATTTTTAATTAACCCTTAATTAAAAGTTTCTATTTGTTTATCCTATATGGATTTTGGCCCAATTGTTTAAACAATAATTCCATGTTACAAATAATTTATTTAGTTTCTATTCAACTTTTAAACTAGATTTAACTTTTGAATTTTAACTAAATAAGCATGCTTTAATTCTAAAAAACAATTAGAATAACATTATATAATTTTCTATAATAACATTTATAAAATAAAATTATAGCATGCTTCACATACACTAGCATGCTTCACATATACTAGCATATAATAACACATATTATATCATGATGCATGTATGTATAATTAATTAAAATCATTCAACCTATGGTGGGATTTTCTAGATGACATACTTTTATGCATGAATATTATTTAAAACAATTATATCATACATATAAACAATTTAAATAATAAATAGCTAATGTAAAGACCCGACTATTTTAAATAGAATTAAATAATAAACGCAAGCGGAAGACTATAAATAATAGTTAAAAACCTGTAAATCAAAGGACCACACTTAATTTCAAAATCAAGTCTGAAATCATATTGTTCAACAATGGGAAGCGCTTCCCTTTTTAAGTTCAAACATAAAACAGGATAGTTCATAAATCCATGAAAACCAGTAAAGACAATAAGTCATAAATAGCGTTGCTCATAGAGCTCACAAAATCCATAAGAAAGAAACTGCAACGAATAAACAAGTAGACAAGTCCATGGACTATACTGACTCAAGTCCATCCATCACCATCGATCTGCAAATCACACTGCACCAACTCCACGGCCACGACCGCGACCACGCCTCGTACCTGAAAATGTAATATAATGAGCGGGGGGCCCAGTGAAGATAAATTGAATAGAAAGTAACTTTAGAACATCAAATCCCATTCGGATTTGTGTCCAACGAATCCTACTGTCTCTTAACTACCCATTCATACTTCCGAGAGTAGGGTTATTTAATTCCCCCGAGGATAAAGGGTAAGAAACACGGTGAAGGATCAAATAAGTAATCAATCTCCCAACTCTAGATAATCGGGACATGTAATCATAAGTTAATATTTTCAGGATAAGACCTAACATGGGTTGAGCTTCCAAGGGTATTAACTAATAATATGAACAAGATCATAGAGCATGATACGTAAAGCTAGAGCATATAACATAGAACCAGGTCATAGAACATAAAACATGTGAATAATGCCAGATGGTGCAAGCTCACGTAGTCTATGCACGATCCCATTATCTCACTCCAATATCAAGTAAAACTCTCGAAGCCTTTACTTTCTTATCAAGAACCGATGCTCGCTCACGTAGTCGATGCATCATAGAACAGAACCTCCTGGGGGAATAACGTCAGATGGTACAGCTCACGTAGTCAATGCACGATCCCGTTATCTCACCAATGACATGCAAAGCTCACGTAATCAATGCAGTCTATAATGTATATGTATCATAGCAATTATGAATAATACCAGATAATTTTAGCTCACATAACTAAATATTATCTCATTATTCAACTCCTCCGTTAATGCAGCTCACGTAGTTAATGCATACCTCATGATACATATACCGAACCATGAATAATACCAGAAAGTGCAAGCACACGCAGTCTATGCATTATCTCATTATTCATCACCAAACAAACAAGTGTGATAGTAATGAATCAGGAATGCAGGAATCATAATATTATCAGAGAATCGAGTTCAAAACCACTAATTAGTAACAGTAATCGGAAAAGAGAACGATTCCCATTGGTTAAGAGTGTAGCATGAATAGGCTCGTAAGCACATGCATAATTAATTCACGATAATCCTGCAAATCGAATAATTATAATATAGACCCATTGCTGGAATACCCAGTCTCAGTAATAACTCAGTGTAATCAGAAAACATCGATATCGTAACCAATTTCTAAGGGCATAATATAACCAATGTTGGGAGGCCCAGTCTCAGTAAGAGTTAAATTAATCAGGGGTAGCTCGATAACAAAATTGAAAATCCAAGAGTACATGGTAAATATTCTTTAAGCGATAACCGAAGTAATCCAATAAATCATACTTAAACTCCCAAGAATTGTTAAATCCACAAATTACCATGTCAATTCTATACTCCCGATTCCTATAATTTCACGAAATTAGCATGCTTTAATTCACTTATGTCCAATTTAACTTAACTCCCGAGTCATACAAATCGTTCAAGTATTTGATTTCTAAATTTACTGTAAAATTCTATTTATCCTCACCTTTGTCGATTAGCAATAAGCAATAAATCAAGAACCGGCGTTCAATTAAGCAAAACCAACGCTCCTAAAGTTCCCCGATACCTAGAAAGCAATTAATTATAAATAATTAGCGAGAGAACCGGACCAAAATAGCCAGAACCGACTCCAATTGTAAGAAAAATCAGTTGAACCAGACTGCACCGGTTCAGGTGAACCGGCCAGCCGGTTCAACTGAACCGTTTCTCTCCCAATGGAACAGCCACGGACGCATGTGAAGAAAAAAAAACGCAGCCGACTTACCTTGTGTTTTCCGGCGACTTTCAGGGGGTTCACGAAGTGGGAAAAGACTGGGAAACTTGTCTAAAACGAAGGGTTCAGATAAGAGGGCAAAAACGAACTCCAAATCTCCAAAACTAAGGAACTCTGGCGAGCTAACAATCCAGATTCCGGCGAGGTCTAAGGGTAGCTGTTACTTGTGAAAACGTTAGGAAAACATTTAGTCTGTAGTTGAGTTGAACAACCAAAAGAAATCCGAGCAAAATTCCGAGTTTTACCTCTCCAAATCCGAAGAAGAAGACAACCCAAAACTTAAGGTTTCACGGCGAGTTTCAGACCCAGTTTTCGGCGACTTCCATGGTCAGACGCTACTCAGATTGAAGAGGACGTTTAGCTAGATATAATACTCACAAAATACGAAACGAAAACTCGAAAGGAACTCCATCCATTACCTCTCGAAACCAGTGGAAAAATCGTCCCTTTTTGAGGTGTTTTCCGGCGAGCTTTACGAGCGTTCCAGTGACTACTATGGTGGTATTGCTCGGTGGTTTCACGAGATGAACTTAGAAGTTGAATGGCGGACAACGGGGCTCAATTGGGGAGGAATCCATGGCTGCTCACGGTGGGAAGAGAGGAGAAAACAAAGACGTTGGGGGGGAAAGAGAAAACGCGTGCGGCTGGGCTGAACGAGAGAGATTTGAGGAAAATTGTTTTCCTTTTATATTAAAATTTCTTTTTGGATAATGTCCAATAAATCCCAAAACCCTAATTCCTTAAGGATAAGACAAATATATATAGTGGGCCCTCTTCTATTCCCATCCACTTAAATTCGCTATTGCAAATTAGGGTTTATTAATTAAACTAATTTAAGATACACTACTCCTAACTAATTAACTATTTTAACTAAACTATCCTATTCTAATTTAATTAACAACTAACTAATTATGAATACTATTATAATTAAAGTAAATAAGAATTAAATAATTATCCTAATAATAAAATAAGAATAATAAAATTTATATATATAAAAAAAAATTTACCATGAAATTTACGGGACGTTACAGCTAAATTGACCAGTATTCTTGACACTATTTCTAAAACGGAAAATTAAAATTACAACTCAATTTAAATCTTCCATTGTAGAACTTGAGTCTTCAATTTTCTCTCTCTCTCTCTCCATGGTGTAGGCGTGAGAATGGGTATTTATGGGGCAAATATTATCTCCTTAATATTTCCAAAAATACTTGTTTTAAAATAATTATCTTTTAATTATATGGAAAAAATAAAGAAAATATTTTCCATGTAATCTTATATCAATTTCTAAATTCATAATTTAAGATAGGGATATAATCTTTAAAAAGATTTTATCCTTATCTTAAATATTTAAATTTTTAAATTGAGATAACAAGATAATTATGATAAAATATCTTACCATATCTTTACCCTTTCTCTCTCTCCTTGGGCGTGGACCTCATGGAATGGTGGAGAAAATATTTCTTGTCTTCTCCCTTTGATGTAGCCAATTTCATGCCTCTTTGGTATGGGAAAATTACAAATTTTTTTCTTATACCCTAAAATTTGGGTTTACAAATTTTCTACTAAAATTTAAAATCCTAAGTGCCTTAAGAATACCTAAATAGTCAATAAGAAAACCTTCACAATTTATATAAACATACATAAAACAACTTTTTATGAAACCCACCAAATTTTCGAAAACTTCACAAATTTGCGTGATTATTAAAACTAGCTATGATACCAATTGAAGGGATGATTTACTAAACTAGCGGGAATTTATTTAGTAAATTTATTAAAATTTAATAACGGATCTATTAACATCATGAAATTTGTGAAAAACATGTAGATTCATGCTTATATTTTCGAAAATAAAAATCAAACCGGAACTTACATTGAGTAAAATATGGAGAATTGGTTGGAGGTTTCTTTACAGCATTAATCCTTAGCAACACCGGATCTTCTATGATATATCCTAATTGATCAAACGAAACCCGATTGTGGGATCGAACTTAAGAAGAAATTGGGAAGAAGAAAAAATATTTTCTTCTCAATGAACTATAGGGAAATCGGCCAAGGGGAGAGAAGGAGGAAGAGAGAGTTTCAATTTTCTATGGAATTGAATTGTGTGATTTATCAATGACTCATGCCTCCTATTTATAAGAAAATAGGAATCCTAATCACATTAGGATTAAGCTATGGAGATAAATACAAAAAGGAAAAAGATATTATCTTTCCATTATCTTGTATTTTCGAAAAATAAATAGATAAATAAGATATTATTTTTCTTTTCTTTTAATTTATCTTGGATAAATAAATCTATGTAATTATTTTAGGATATAATTCAAACAATTATCTCTTCCTAATACACATTATATGGCCGATCTTATCATAATAAATACAATTTATTTAATTAATTAGTTTGGGCCAATTTCAATTGGGTTCATTAATCCAATTGGGCTTGAAACTCTCTCTTAAATTGACAAGTTCAACTTGATTAATTTATTTATTAAAAACCGGTTAAATAAAATATTTTATTTAAACAATTAATAATATTAATATTTTCTCCCGACTAAATATTATCAAATTATATTTAGTTATTAATTTCTATTTAAATAATTTTCACCATTTAAATCATTAATAATAAATATTTAAATAATTAATTTCCATTAAATAAACTCATTATTTAATTAATAATTTTATTAATAATATTTTATTATTAATTAATTAATTTACTTATTAATTTCCGTTCAAATAAAATTAATTATTTAAACAATTAATAATTGTTAATTAATTTCAAATTATAAATTACCATTTAAATATACTCAATATTTAAATAATTAATAATGTCTAATTAATAATATTTCATTATTAATTTCCTGTTTAAATAAACTCATTATTTAAACAATTAATAATGTTTATATTAATTATCGTTTAAATATACTCAATATTTAAACAATTAGTATTGCATATTTTAAGTAATTCACTTTACTTAAAATTTCCATTTCTTCTACTTGATTTCGCGACTATGATATTTGGGCTAGCATATGAACCTCATGGGCTTAATAATTAGTCAATTAAGTGATAAACACATAATCAGTTAATTACTTATTATCTAACTATGAATAATTTCACTATAGATTCATAGCTGAACTCCACTCACTATAGATGAGTTATTGTCCATTTAGTTTATCGTTATTTATATCTGTGATATTATCTTTCACGTGGAACCCTCATAATTATAGGCAGGTAAATTTACCGTTTTGCCCCTGTAATTACCGCTTTATCCTTGTGTTCCCGCTGATTCTCCAATGAACTTTATATTTAGTCAAACTAGAGATAATGTACTTCTGTGATCAATAGAAGTCATGGCGGCACTTGTTTATGTCTCGAATCAGTACATCAAGGGAGTTTCCTAAAGTTCCTAAAACGTTTAGGTATCACACTAATACCATTAATTTATAGGAAAGTTATGAATTTCATCTCGTGTAAATGAGTTCCCAGCTACTTATCTAGCCATGTTCCCAAAACAGAAGTGTATTGAGCGTTCTTACAGATCGCTCTCAACCATGTGAATCAAAGAACATAACTCCACAAATAGGAGTCTGTATTTCACTCAAGATTGAGATCTATCACGATTGATAAACTTAGTTTGATATTCGATCATTTCTCGTAAACGGTACTAATGAGAAATTTGATCAAACATCATGATCCTGTCTTATACAATCAACATTGCATATGATACTTTCATTTCATATCTCCCACATGAATGATCAGGATTAGATAATTTGTTTATCAACAAAATGCGAAGCTATCAACAGTGTTACCAGGATAAGGTTCCCAAACGTTATCCATTTACAGTAGACACTTTTAAGTTACTCATCTCTACTTTAATCCTCTCGTATGACTCTCATACTAAGTCGTGATTTCATAAGAGTAACTTAGGGTTTACTATTTGAATGTTTGATATTAATATATTTCCATATATTCCTAATACCGTCAATTGAATCAATCTAGATAATATAAAGAACTTATGTTTATTTATTTAATTTATTCTAAATAAATTATTATTATTAAATAATTACAAGTTCTAGGACACCATTCCTAACATAAATCTCACTACATAGTCACGGAGGCTCTCATCTGAGTTCTGACGCACAGTCAACAGATGCATAGCTGATTTTTTGTGATCCCTTCCACCAAGAAATTGAGTTACAAATGATCGAGTAAGATCTTTAAATGAAGAGATAGACCTTGGCTTGAGCTGCCTGTACCATCCGCGTGCAGAGCCTTCTAATGTAAGAGGGAATGCCCTGCACTTGATAGCATCTCGTACTCCCTGGAGCTCCATCCAGATCCGAAACGTATCGACATGCACGAGTGGATCATTTGAACCGACATACGTGGTCATAGTTGGCATTTTGAATTTGGTGGGAAGCTTCACCTCTATTAGATCATCGGTGAATGGCGGCTCAGTTTGCTCAAGTAGATCATCTAGTACAAGAAGAGTCTTTCATCTATACTCTTTCTTCATATGACCAAGTTGATCTTGGAGTTTTTTCAACTCTGGCGCCCAAGGCTAGGCATTTTCTGTAGTTGACTTCACAACATCTGAATGTTCTTTTTTCTTTTAATTGAGAACTTTTCTAAGGTCGGACCTTTGTTTCTGACTAGGTTGCTTGTTGCCAGATGAGTTATGAGAAGAAGAGGAAATGTCTTGGATATTTAGCCTCGACTTTCTTTTCGAGCCACCCTTCTCATGATTCCGTGATTCACATATACGCTCTACAGGTTCTTTGTCTTCTGACGTCCAAGGCTGGTCACTTTCTACAGTAGACTTCACAACATCTGAATGTTCTTTTTTCTTTTGATTGAGAACTTTTCTAAGGTCGGACCTTTGTTTCTGACTAGGTTGCTTGTTGCGAGAAGAGTTATGAGAGGAAGATGATCTGTCTTGGATATTTAGCCTCGACTTTCTTTTCGAGCCACTCTTCTCATGATTCCGTGATTCACCTATACGCTCTATACTGTCATCTATATCATCACCGTGTTGCGGACTTCTACGACTCACTCTTGATGGTAGAGCACTTAGTTATATACTCCTCCCACAGACAGAGCCAAATGTTGTTGCGTAAAAATGGAAAGCTTCCACGTAGGCAACGAACTTAATATATGAGACGAGTTTGAGGTAGTGCGTTGCTTCGACGACGTGTTATGTAGATACCTGTATAGGAAAGGAAAAGAGCACCGGTGTGGTGTCGGCCTAACACCCTCCGATGCTATAGTCAGAGCAAGCAGAGCTAGTGTGCCATAGAGAATAGTAGTCGAAATTAGTTACTTAATGAATGAATTTCTTCTCCTATTTATAGGAGAATGGGTTGATGACATCATCCTGCCACGTGTCGTGTCGGGATTGGACCATGTGTTGCTTCTCAATTTCGTGTCGCTTGCGGGTTGCGCAACGTGTCGTTTCCCAAGTGGATACTTGTATTCAATCTTAAGTATGTAGGTCTATGTTAGAGACTGCATAGCAAGGTCTTTTCAGGACTTTATGACTAGGTACCGCGGTCAGACGAGGTGCCTTGGTACTGTGGTCAGACGAGTTGTCGTGGTACCGCGGTCAGACCAGGTGCCCAAGTACCGCGGTCAAACGAGGTGCCCTGGTACTGCGGTCAGACGAGGTGCGTCGACAAATCTTGTCAAATTATAAAATTCCATGTGTTATCTCATTTCACCCCACAACAATTATTAATATAAATAACCTAATACTTCAAAATAGTAGCAAATTAATTTTTTTTAAATTTATATAAAGGGATTGGACAAATAGGTAAATTAAATTCCCTATCCAAAAGAAAAAAACAAGGTAAAAGTAAAGTAAAACAACTAAAATTCGGCAGCCTTTAATCCATTCTGTTATAGGTGAAAATATCGCTAAGGGTAAAATGACCACGTGTCGGGCATACGAAGAGACACGAGGTAATTTCAAACTCTTTCGGCCTACGCATGTCAACCTGGTTATATGAGCGTGCCACGCATGACGGACCCGACCTATAATAAGGAAATATAGACCAAGTGTCCAAGAAAGAAGCTCCGTAATTGCGCTGCGCGTGTCTACCCCCACCTCAGGGTGCATAGGTGCATACCACCTACCTACGCACCTACGCACCTACCTACACACCAAAACCCATTCAATACCCAACACGTGTACCAATCCCGAAGTGACACGTGGCACGATGATGTCATCAACCCAATCTCCTATAAATAGGAGAAGAAATCCATTCATTTGGTAACAGATTTCTATTACAATTCTACTTGAATTCTCTCTGGCACACTAGCTCGACTTAAGCATCGGAGGGTGTTAGTAGGCCCACCGCACCGGTGTTCTTTTCCTTTCTGTGCGGTACACCGCCTAGAACGCCGACGAAGCATCGCACTACCTCCGATTCATCTTACAAATTACGTTCGTTGCCTACGTGGAAGCTTTCCATATTTACGCAACAACAGTTGGCGCCGTCTGTGGGGAGGAGTATATAACTAAGTGCTCTACCATCAAGAATGAGTCGGAGGAGTCATACAGAGCACCGTGCTGGTAATGAAGGAGTTGAAAACAATATTCCTCGTACTAGAAGGTACCCGGCTCGTGGGGACAGAGACCGGGTTCAAGAAGAGGAGATCGAGAGAGTTGAACCCTTGCCGGATAGGAGGGTGGATGCCTTGGAAGAACAAGTTCGAGTTGTGAATCGAGACCTTTCAAAGGTACTTGAAATACTTAATCAGAAGTTCGTAGTCGACCGCCAAGAATCAAACCCCGGTAACGGCAAGGGCAAAGAACATGTGGAGTATGTAGATGAGTCGCGAACCAACGGAGGAGGTGGCTCGAAGGGGAAGCAGAGGACAAACAATCAACGTGCTTCCTCGTCCCGTCCTGGACCTGGACAATCTCGGTTGAAGGGAGGATCCGACCTCCGAGATGTTTTGAATCAAAAGAGGAAAGAGCAAACTGAAGTTATGAAGTCCACCGCGAAAGCACCCAACCTTGGGCGCCGGAGCTAAAAAAGCTCCAAGACGAGCTCGGTCACACATGAAGAAGGAGTACCGAGGTAAGGCTCCCCTTGCTTTGGAAGACCTCCTCGAGCAGGCAGAGCCTCCATTCACCGATGACATTATGGAGGTAGACTTACCCGCCAAGTTCAAGATGCCAACCATGCCTACCTATGATGGCTCTAAGGACCCGGTTGAGCATGTTGACACGTTTCGGACCTGGATGGAGCTCCAGGGAGTCCGAGACGCAATCAAGTGTAGGGCATTCCCTCTCACTTTAGGAGGCCCTGCACGAGGATGGTACAGACAACTCAAGCCGAGGTCCATTTCCTCGTTCAAAGACCTTACGCGGTCCTTTGTGACTCAGTTCCTCGGAGGAAGAGATCACAAGAAGCCGCTCACGCACCTGTTAACTATTCGTCGAGAAATGGGGGAGAGCCTACGTGACTACGTGGTAAGGTTCAATAATGAGGCTTTGAAAGTAGAAGGTTATAGTGACGACATAGCCCTGATCGCTATGATGGCGGGATTGAAAGATGAGAAATTCTTATGGTCGTTAGGCAAAAAGACCCCTGGTTACATACACCGAGCTTCTTTTCTAGGGCGCAAAAATACATGAGTCTTGGGAGAGTTGCTCGGTGCAAGAAGAGCTCCAGGAAGAAGGTGGTAGTAGCAAACACTCGGAACATAAAAGAAAAGACCGAGCAGGAAGATGCTACCCGGAGGGATGATCGCCATGGAGATGATAAGAGAAGGAAGATCGAAGATCGACTTGGTAAACAAAGTCTTCCTTCTAGCAAGTTCAAGAAATACACCCCTACCACCATACCGTGAGAGCGATTTACTCATGGAGATCCAAGATAAGAACTTGGTTAGGTGGCCGTCGAGGATGAAAGCGGGATCAAACAAAAGAAATAAAGACAAGTATTGTCTTTTCCATAAGAGATCACCTGGTCATACGACCTCCGATTGTTTTGATCTTAAGGAAGAAATTGAAGCTCTAATTCAAAGGGGGGTACCTAAAGGAGTTCGTAATGAGGAGAGAAGGAGGTCGGCGTGACACCAGACCCCAGCAGAAAGACCAGGACCGAGGTGGTAAAAAGCCCTTGGGAGGTGACATAAGAACTATATTTGGTGGACCAGTGGGCGGAGAGTCAAGCGAAAAGAAAAGCAAGTGCCCGAGAGGCAAGTCACGCCCCACATAGGTTCAAGTCTTTACCACCCATACAATGCCTAGACGGGAGACAAAAATTCATTTCGATGAAGATGAGGTCGTGACATCCACCAACCTCACAATGATGCTCCTGGTAGTGGTAATCATTGTAGCTAACTTGAGAGTGCACCGTGTCCTGGTCGATGGCGGTAGCTCGGTGACGTACTCTCTCGAGCGCATTTGAAAAGTTAGGGATTGGAAGAGAAAAATTGAAAAGAAATCTAGCACCCTTGGTGGGATTTGAGGAAGCCAGGTCATCCCAGGAAGGAAGTATCGAGTTCTAGGTCACCTTTGGAGAAGAACCCAACACCGTCACTAAGATGGTAGAATTCCAAGTGGTTGAGTGCCCGTCGACTTATAATATCATATTGGGACGCCCTACTATCCACGCTCTCAAGGCCGTACCATCGACTTATCATCAAATGATGAAGTTCCCTCCAAATGGAGTAGGGGTGATCGAAGGGGAACAAAAGGTCTCTTGGGAGTGTTATTACACTGGCTATGAAGGGTACTTCACCTAGAACGTGATCGCGGTAGAGCATCGCCGAGGAAGAGGCGCTCTGCTACAACCAACTTGGTAGAAGAGGTGGAACAACCTCCCTTAGTAATACTACCAGAGAAGTTCGATCAAAGAGCAACACCCACAGAAGACATGGAGTCTCGTCCCGCTTCTACCGAAAGGTGTGTCAAAATCGGGACTAGACTGGGGGGTGAGCAGAGAGATGACTTAATAAAATTTCCGAAGGAAAATATTGACGTGTTTGCATGGACTCATGAAGATATGCCTGGCATTGATCCAAAAATTATGGTGCATCGTTTAAATGTCGATCACACGTTTCGACCTCGGCGCGTGAAACGTAGAGTGTTTGACCAAGCCAGGAATGGAGTTATAGGCCAGGAGGTAAGAAAGCTCTTAGAGGCGGACTTTGTCCAGGTGAAGTGCATTACCCTGGACCGGCTATCCAATGTTGTTCTAGTGAAGAAAGCTAACGGAAAATGGCGGGTATGCATAGACTTTCTGACCTTAACAAGGCATGTCCAAAAGATAGTTTTCCCCTACCTCGGATTGATCAGCTGGTAGACGCCACCGCGGGACATGAGATGATGACCTTTATGGATGCTTACTCGGGATATAATCAAATTAAGATGTATGAGCCCGGACCGGGAGAAAACTTCCTTTGTGACAAGTCAAGGGCTTTATTGCTACAAGGTTATGCCATTCGGGTTGAAGAACGCAGTGCAACCTACCAACGAATGGTGAATAAAATGTTCACTTGGGCGATTGGGAGAAACATGGAGGTTTATGTAGATGACATGTTGGTCAAGAGCCACCAGCGCAACCAACATACCTCCGATCTAAAAGAGGCATTCGATGTACTAAGAAGGTACCAGGATGAAGCTCAACCCTGGACAAATGTGCATTTGGAGTAACTTCAGGAAAAATTCCTGGGGTTTATGGTCCACCAAAGGGGTATAGAAGCGAACCCGACAAGTTGAAAGTCATCCTGGACATGGAGTCTCCTAAAAACCTTAAACAATTGCAAAGCTTGAATGGGAAGGTAAGCGCACTGAATAGATTTGTATCAAGGGCGACAGACAAGTGTCTCCCATTCTTTAAGGTTCTCCGAAAAGGAAGTAAGTTTGAGTGGACGGAGGAGTGCGAGAAGGCGTTCATAGAGCTAAAAAATTACTTAAGCTCCGCACCTCTACTCTCCAAGCCTTGTCCTGGGTGAAGAGTTGTTTTTGTATTTAGCTGTGTCAGAGACAGCGGTGAGCTCAGCTCTAGTAAGAGAAGAAGGTGGAGTCCAACTACCTACATACTATACGAGCAAAGCCATGGTGGACGCGGAGACTAGGTACCCACAAATGGAAAAGCTGGCACTAGCCTTAATAACCTCGGCTCGGAGGTTGAGGCCATATTTTCAAGCACACAGGATTGTAGTTCGACAAATCACCCATTGAGGCAAGTTCTACAAAAACCTGGAAGCATCGGTCGATTGATGAAGTGGGCGGTGGAACTTAGTGAGTATGATATTCAATATAAGCCAGGAACCGCAATAAAAGGCCAGGTCGTGGCTGATTTTATAGCAGAACTCACACCTGAAAAAGAGGAAATACACTTAACCCCCGAAAGAGAGCTTGCTCCGGACCAGGGACTCATCCCTCCACAAAGAGAAGGGTCCACTTGGACACTCTACGTGGACTGGGTCTTCCAATATGAAAGGTTGCGGAGCGAGCCTTATCCTAGTCTCACCTGACCAAGCCCACATTGAATATGCTCTAAGGTTTGGGTTTAAGGCTTCTAACAATGAAGCCGAGTATGAAGCGCTTCTGGCCGGATTGCGGTTAGCAAGGAAGGTGGGGGTAAGCCGTGTCAAAGTCTTTAGTGACTCTCAATTGGTTGTCAATCACATAACAGAAGAATATCAGACGAAGGGGGAAAGAATGACAGCGTACTTAGCAAAGGTGAAAGAACTTCTTGGCACATTCGAGTGGTGGGAAGTTAAGCAAATACCACGCTCAGAGAATGCTAACGCTGATTCGTTGGCACGTCTAGCATCTGCCTACGAGACCGAGTTGAATCGTACAGTGCCGGTCGAATTCCTCCCTAGCTCAAGTATAGATGAGTTAGAAGCCATGAACATTGACAAAGCAACACAATTGACCACCTCTTCCTGGATGGATCCAATCATGAAATTCTTAAGAGATGGTGAATTGCCTCTTGATAAAGTAGAGGCGCGACGGCTCCAACGTCGGGCAACACGTTACATAATGAGAGAAGATATATTATACAAGAGAGGTTTTTCTCTACCACTACTAAGGTGTCTCCTACCTGATGAGGCAGACTACGTCATGAAAGAAGTTCATGAGGGAGTATGTGGTAACCACTCTGGAGGAAGGTCGTTGGCACATAAAATCATAAGGCAAGGATATTATTGGCCAACCTTGTACAGGAGATGCCAGGTCATTTAGTCGAAAGTGCGACCCGGTGTCAACGTTTTGCTACGATCCCAGGACAACCACCTGAGTATTTGACTAATATCACAAGTCCTTGGCCATTTGCTCAATGGGGGTCGACCGATAGGACCCCTTCCTCAAGGAAAAGGACGGACCAAGTTTGCTATAGTGGCGGTAGACTATTTTACCAAGTGGGTGGAAGCCAAGCACTAGCCACAATCACCGAACGTAAAACCACCGACTTCATGTGGCGGACGTGGTGTGCAAGGTTTGGCATTCCATATGCCATAGTCTCGGATAATGGCAAGCAATTTGACAATGAAAAGTTTAGATCATGGTGCACCGAACTCCGGTATCAAACACTTCAAGTCTTCTCCAGCTCACCCACGGGCCAATGGCCAGGTCAAGTCGTGAACAAAATCATTAAGAAGAACTTAAAGAGCAAGCTTGAAGGTTTGAAGGGGCTTTGGGCGGAAGAGCTCTGAATATCCTATGGGCGTATAGAACAACCGCAAGGACCTCCACGGGTGAAACGCCTTTTTCATTGGCATTTGGAGCAGGGCGGTAGTACCCGTTGAAATAGGACTACCTTCCCCTCGAGTTGAACACTTCAACCCGGAAATTAATGAAGAATGCCAAAGGTTAAGTCTTGACTGTTAGAGGAACATAGAGAGACCTCCCAGGTCTCCAGGTGTGGTGAGTATAAGAATAGAGCGGCGCTACTACAACACTCCAGGTCAAACCACGCAGCCTTTAAGGTGGATGACCTCGTGCTAAGAAAAGTACTACTTAACACGAAAGACGCAAGCGGCGGAGCTCTAGGACCTACCTGGGAAGGGACCGTACAAAGTCACTGAGATCGTGAGACCTGGCACCTATAAGTTGGTTGATCTTAGCGGCAAAGCATTGCCCCACCCATGGAATGCCGAGCACCTCAAAGCCTATTATCAGTGATGTCAATGTATTTTTCTTTATGTTGAAGTTTTATTTTTCATGTTGTATGGATTTCAACAATCAAAGAAATTAGAACATGACTTTTCTACTTCAAAAGTGATTTAGATTCAAAGATTATAAGGGAGGAGGCCTAAGCTACTACCAAGGGTACACCCTGGTTAAAGCCTAGGTCGAACCACTCTAAAATCCGAACAACTCATTCGGGGCTTCAAGCTTTGTAACTGTTTGGACGGGGAATCAACTACACGAACATACATGATTAAAAGTTCAAAAGAATCGACCACCAAAAAGCTCAAGTTGATTAAAATTCTAAGTTCAACCAGGATGTAGGGCTGCACAGCCGCACCTGACTAGCCAGACTTAGAAAATTAAATCTTAAATTCACTCAGGATGTAGGGCTGCATAGCCGCAACTGACAAACAAAGCTTAAAATTCGAATGTATAAACTCACGGCATTACTGCAACCCTACATGTTCGGGTGTTCAATAAAATCAACAAATGAAGAACTTAAGGTAAAAAATTCTAAGTCTGCCAGGGAGTGTTAGGCTCGCACGAGCAGCACCTGGTAGAAGGATTTAAAACGAGAAAAAATTCTAAGTCTACTAGGGAGTGCTAGGCTCCCACGAGCAGCACCTGGTAGAAGAATTTAAAATGAAAAAATTCTAAGTCTACTAGGTAGTGCTAGACTTGGCACCTGGTAGAAGGATTTAAAATGAAAAAATTCTAAGTCTACTAGGAAGTGCTAGGCTCCCACGAGCAGCACCTGGTAGAAGAATTTAAAATAAAAAAATTCTAAGTCTACTAGGTAGTGCTAGACTTGGCACCTGGTAGAAGGATTTAAAATGAAAAAATTCTAAGTCTACTAGGTAGTGCTAGACTTGGCACCTGGTAGAAGGATTTAAAATGAAAAAATTCTAAGTCTACTAAGGAGTGCTAAGACTTGGCACCTGGTAGAAGAATTTCAAACGAAAAAATTCTAAGTCTACTAGGGAGTGCTAGGCTCTCATGAGCGGCACCTGGTAGAAGAATTTAAAACGATAAAATCCTAAGTTTACTAAGGAGCGCCGGACTTGTACGAGTCACACTTGGACAGAATTTAAGATAAACAAAATCTTAAGTTCATCCAGGACGCATGGCTACACAGCAACATCAGATTAACAACACTTAAGAAATAGAAGTGAGGAGGTAGAGGCAACAAAGGATAAAAGTTTTATTCACCAAAGAAGCCAAATGGCCAGGTTATATTCAAAAAGCATGAGAATGCAACTAAAGGCGATCATACGCCTATACCAAGTCAAAAAGTTAAAGAAACAAACATAAATAAGTTAAAAGATGGACATGCCCCATCGACAGAGAAAAGCATAAGCGGAGAAACGTCTCAAAAAGTCAAACTGCGAGGAAGCGTTAGCGTAGGTCGTTGACGAAGCTCCAGTCCAAGTCCTGGATACTTTTGAGATATATGGTCTACAAGATAGTCGATCCCATAAACGAGGATCTCTTTCTCCGATTTTCATATTCCCCACAAGCTCTAAGCATTTTCTTCAGCTCCACTTTATCCCGAGTCCT
The DNA here is from genome assembly GCA_028015215.1 of Gynostemma pentaphyllum. NCBI lineage: Eukaryota > Viridiplantae > Streptophyta > Magnoliopsida > Cucurbitales > Cucurbitaceae > Gynostemma > Gynostemma pentaphyllum. The sequence goes on from CM051354.1 coordinate 15,821,174, forward strand.
TGCCTCCAAATCATTGAACTTAACCGACATTTCAAAGTGAAATATTCTTCTCACGAGCTAAGTCACTTTCAAGAGAGTGATTCCTAGCATGGGCCTCTTGCAGCAAGCGGGCTTTTTCGGCTAAGGAAGTGTCACGGTCACTTAACTCATCTTTGAGGCGTTCACAATCACTCAGCACCCTCAGGGCGGCCCAGGTTCGCTCTAGCCCCCTTTGAAAAGTTAAGATAATGAGTGAGCACGCACAAAAAGAATGAAAAGCGAAGGAGAGGGAATCATGAAGTATGTCGAAGTTTACCTTGAAAGACTCATGGATGGAAAGACCAGAACAACTGGGTCGTACTCATCGAAATTGCTTCCTCCCTGGTCATTAATCAAAACCTCCCTGAAGTTAGTAGTGATATTATCAATATACCTTTTTAGTTCGTCCTCACTCTCTCCGTGGGCGTAAGGACCTTCAAACTCAGACAAGGAACACGGGTACCACGAGAAGAGGAAGCGACCGCAACCGTCTTGGGGGGCGTGTGAACCTCAGGTGACCTGACGCGCACTCGGCGGCGCGACGATGCTCCTCGTCGGGCACATCACCAGGTTAGCCTCACATGTCAAAGCTTGCCTGGCTGGCTGGCGGCGTCAGCTTCAATGTACGACATGGCACGCGACATATCTAAAAAGGAAATAAAGTATTATGGTATGATGAAACAATGTGAAAGCGAGTCAAAACAAACATACCAGGCTTCCTCGAAAACGCGTCCTCGAAACAAGGTTGAAAAAGTCCAGGTGGAGATCGATCGTCTTTTTCGTGAGAAGAACAAGTGGTCTTTACTACGCGCGATAGGGATATTCAATATCCGATTGATCACCGACTGAGCAAATTCGGAAAAAGGAAAAATCTCTCGGTTGTTTCCTGCAATGCAACATGGTAAAGATGAAATAAATTATTTGGGAAGTTAACATAGACACCTCAAAGTGAGCCTACCAGGAATCCTGAATTTTCTAGGAACGCGGTATACGTAATCATGTCCAGGAACATTAGACAACCAGTCACCACCTACATAGAACCATTGATTCTTCCAGTTCCTGACAGAAGAGGGACTTGCCACTATGGGTTCCCCTCGCGCCGTAAGGTAATACATGAAATTCCCTCCAGGTAACGAGTTCAGACGGTAGAGACCATGTAAAGTTTTATAAGATAGAGGGGCCCCACCACTACTAAGGTTCCAAAGAACCCAGCACCCGAGTAATATAGTCCACCCATTCGGCCCAAGCTGGGCGGGTGCTAAGCGCGACAATAATAGAAATTTTTGAGGGAAGTAGTGAAGCGGGAGTCTAACCCCACACTTGAACATTTTCAAATAAAAGGCTACCTCCCCAGCAGGAGGGTTGAAAGGCGTCTCCCCCTCTTCAGGACACCGTAAGCTAATGGATGAGGGGATGTCATATTTCACCCTGATATACTCTAAGTGTTCAATGGTAATGGTAGATGGGTAGGGTTGAATTGCGATATCTTGAGAAGGAGAAGACTGTTCAGTCTCAGAACTTTCCCCCCCATGCTCAGCTGCGCTCCCGGTATAGTAACTAGATTCTTCGTCAGACATCCTAGAATGAAAAGGATCTACCTTAGCTACTATCAAAACTCTCACTAGGCTACGCTACTTGAATGAATTACAATAAGGGAAAGACCAAAAACATACCTGGACTCTTAGTAAAGAGGAATGAGTTGTCTCTGGTTCCCTAAGTAAGCAGTGTAGCTGTGAACATTCAAGCACGTCAACAACGGAAAACAATAATTTTGTTAGAAGCATCTGAGAAATTTATGGATCGACTGAGTAAAAACATTGTCAAAAATTGCTAAGGGCATAGTGGAAATTAAATTCATTACCTCGAGTCAAGAGTGGAATTTAATTTACAACCTCTACTCAAGGGTGGAAAGTGCGCGGCCCTGCAAAATCGAAATTAGTTCGGTTAATTTATATGTAAAGATTAGCAATGCAGTGCAATTTAAAAAAAAAAAAAAAAAAAAAAAAAAAAAAAAGATGAAACGGCCCAGCCCAAGTGAAGGGGCTGGGCCCCACCAGCGCAAGCCCAACAAGAGGGCTGCTGGTTGCTTTAAAAAAAAAAAAAAAAAAAAAAAAAAAAGACAATGGGCGTTAACGGCCCAGCCCAAAGGAGAGGGCCAAGCCACGCCCATATCCAGCCCAAAGGCCAACAAAGCAGACGCTGGTCAGGATCATGGAGCCGGTCCGGGTTTGCGGGTAGACGGGTAGACGGGTTGACGGGCAGACGGGTCGTAATTTAAAAAAAAAAAAAAAAAAAAAAAAAAAAAAATGAAAATGAAGTAAGGGCGTAAACAGCCCAGCCCAGCCCAAAAGAAAAGACTGGGCCACACCTATCCACGCCCAACGAGAGCCAAGGGAAACGCGGATTCGGGTCGTTGGAAAAATGGATCCGGGTAGACGGGCGGAAGAAATATGAAATGGGTGGTCTGCATGTAGCGTAGCAGACCTCCCACACTTAATTTTTTCTTCTTCTCTCGATCTCCCTCTCCATCTCTCGTCTCTCATCTCTCGTGGCTGCCATTGACAACCAAGGTAGAGCAAATCCAAGACGAAAGCTTCATGCAAGAGTAGATCTGAAGCGAGTTCGAAGAAATCCACCTCCATGTTCGTATTCATGGCAGCCATTAAAGAGGAAATTGAGGAAATCATTCGAAACGGTGAAGTAATTCAAGCAACATATCAGATTGAAGACCCATTGTTTTCTTGGTGTTTTCCTCATAAATCGAGAACCATGAACTGAGAGCCAGCCATCGAATTTTAAGATGAAGCAATAGTCACGAGTGGGTAATCTCTCCCCTTGTCTGGTCTCACCACCGTGAACCAGCTATCGCGAAGAAGGGAAATTTCAAACGAGATCAGGGAACCCACCTCCATGCCTGATCTCACGAACCTTCGAAGGTTGAAGCCATCGGTTTGTATTTCAACCCCCAGCCGAGAACTCTACCATTTGATTCGAGAATTCAACGTCAAGAGGCGAGGGGAGGAAGATGGTCAGCGTGGAAGTGGATGGATTCTTGGTTCACAAAAATTCGCACTCAGTTCTTAGCTCGCGAATCGGAGTTGAAGATCAAATCTGAGTTAGAGAAGGTGAAGCTACCCTCGATCTCTCTCGTATAAAGCCATTAAAGCCGAATCTGAAGCTGGGGTGGGGTAAAAGACGAGGAACAAGCTGGGATTTTGTTCAAGCCATATGGGTCTTCGTTTTTCCGTCTCACTAAGAAAGAACGAATGGATCTGGTGACTCCATTGATTTTCTTGAGTTTATTAAATCAAATCTGCTATATTCTCTCATGAACCTCGGCTGGGAAGTGAGGAAGAAGATGAAATCAGAGCTCTAATAGGGGTTCGTAGCATCAGCGTTTTGGGATTCATCTTCCACAGTTCTTGTCTTGATTCTCTCTTATACTGAAATTGGACTGGTTTGCGAGCAAGAGAGAAGGGATTAGGAGCGATTTCCACAGAAGCTCTTGAATTTCCTTTAACTTTGATCTCCCATGGCTGGTTCACGAGAGAGAGAGGATTTAGAGAGCAAGGGCGGTGATCGGCTAAGTTCACAGTTTAATGCCAAGAAGAAGATGAATTTCCTTGACCCTTCTCATTTGGACAAAGGCGTGAACATGGAGTACCGAGCAAGTAGAGTTCTTTGCTTGAAGCAGCTTCAGGCTGTCTTTAATGGCTTCATCTTCCACGGTTTCCAATTCTCTAGCCATCTCCACGTGACTCATAAAGCTGCTGGGTTTTACTTAAGAGACGTGAGAAAGAGAGGGAATAAGATGAGTCCATCAAGCTACTATGAACGAGAAACTAAAGCTCACCTCTATTCAGTCTTCACTAAATCAATGAAGCAGATATATTCTCGCCTAAGTTCACGGTGAAAAACGAAGCTACTGAAGTCATGAAAGTTTCTAGTGAGCCACTCAAACAAGAAATTCCAAGTTCGCATTTAAGAATGAAAGCTAAATTTGGTCCGCTTCACGGGAAGGAGAAATGAATTCTCTTTGAATTTGTAGCTTCAAATTCGGGCTGAATACAAAAAAAAAAAGGAAAAGAAGAGAAAGGTCTGCTATGTAATCGTGCAGAGGACCAACGTTAATTTCGGGATTTCAAGAGAGATCTGTTATGTAATCGTGCAGAGGACCAACATTTGGATTCTCAAAAGCAAGTATGTGTTTGTGAAAGGATGCTCTGCTATGTATTTTTCTACTGGTCTGCTGTGTAACTTGCAGAGGACTGCTACAGTTTGATAAAAACTCGAAGCTACAGGTTTGCTGTGTAACGTGCAGAGGACTGCTACATAGTTTGATAAGAACTCGAAGTTACAGGTCTGCTCTGTCAGAAAATGCAAGCTTGGAAATTTTTGACAAGAATTTTGTTGCTCTGCTGTGTAATTTCAGATTATGAAGAATTGACATAAGGAAAATAAGAGGTCTGCTATGTGTTTTTGGCGAGAAGTACGAGGTCTGCTATGTGTTTTTGGCGAGAAGTACGGCTGCTTTGCTGAAGAGACTCCTTTCTTCTAAATATAAGTTATGCTAGTTTGCTAAAAGATCTCTTAAGTGAATGTTTACGATAATTTCAAAACTTCCTACTGAGTCTGCCATGTGAGTTTGGAGTTCCTCATTTTCAGAAAATCAAAAGCGGATCTACTATGTCTACTAATAAACAACAAACAAGATTGAAGCTACCAAAAATTAAGTCCCAACCACATTTACCAAAAGAGTCAAAGCTACGAGGTGTGAGAAATCGAAATTACGGGGCTGCTTTGGTTGAAGACTTCATAACATAGATGGCTTGGTTTACTGAAGCACTGTGATTCCAAGCATTTTTTTTTTTTTTTCAAAAAAAAAAAAAAAAAAAAATCAGATATGTTGTTTGATTTCAAGAGAATAGAATCCCCGTAAAATCAAAGGGGGAAGCAAGTCTGCTATGAGGGTCTCAGAATAAGGATTCCTAAAGCTACATGTCACTTGTGTAAAAGTATTTGAAGACCAACAACATAAAAGTTCAAAAAAAAATAAAAGAGAAGAAAAATGGTATACTCACTTCTATAGCCCGTTTCTCTTCCCGAGCACCAAGCTTCCCTACACCAGGATGAAGCTACAAATTGAAGTTGAGATGAATAAAAAGTTAGTAAAAATAAAATATAAATAAATAAATAATGTGATTGGAAATTTTCTACAAAAAAAGAAGAAAGAGAGGTGAAAATTTGAAAATCTTACAAAGTTGAAAGCTTCTCCAAATTACCAAGTGTGAAAATGAGAAGTGTGAACTCCTTCTTTATTTATAGTGGGATCAAGCCTTCTCATAGCCATTGGATCGTGGTAAGTAAAATTAACGGCTTAGATCGCTGACAAAAGTACAATGGTAATAATTGTTCTACCAACCAAGTGCAATAGTAGACTTGAATTTAATGAAGAGTTGAATAATGGAGGTGCATGGTAGTAGTGATCATCCATGAGAACACTTAGAGAAATTTCACCCTCAAGAGCACTCCCAAGTGGTCATAAGCTACCCCAACCCGACTTGGGAGTAGGGGGCACCAGTTATAGGTGAAAATATCGCTAAGGGTAAAATGACCACGTGTCCGGCATACGAAGAGACACGAGGTAATTTCAAACTCTTTCGGCCTACGCATGTCAACCTGGTTATATGAGCGTGCCACGCATGACTGGACCCGACCTATAATAAGGAAATATAGACCAAGTGTCCAAGAAAGAAGCTCCAGTAATTGCGGCTGCGCGTGTCTACCCCCCACCTCAGGGTGCATAGGTGCATACCACCTACCTACGCACCTACGCACCTACCTACACACCAAAACCCATTCAATACCCAACACGTGTACCAATCCCGAAGTGACACGTGGCACGATGATGTCATCAACCCAATCTCCTATAAATAGGAGAAGAAATCCATTCATTTGGTAATGCATTTCTATTACAATTCTACTTGAATTCTCTGCACGCACTAGCTCGACTTAAGCATCGGAGGGTGTTAGGCCTAGACCGCACCTGGTGTTCTTTTCCTTTCTGTGCAGGTACCTGCCTAGAACGCCGACGAAGCATCGCACTACCTCCGATTCATCTTACAAATTACGTTCGTTGCCTACGTGGAAGCTTTCCATATTTACGCAACAACACATTCCATCTTCCACGTCAGCTTTTGTTTAGTAAGTCTCAAAATCCAACTCATCTCATAAAGTGCTGCATCAGAATTTCAATATATTTTAGATATTATATTTTCAAAATATGATTAAATGTAAAATTTAATGAAATGTGAAGAACTCAAATTAATCATATCATATTTTTAAAAAGTCCCGTAAAAATATAAACATTTATAGACCAAAACTACATTTATACCTCCTTTGTTATGGTGATACCATTACACATAGCTAGTATTTTTTTTTACAAACCACCGGGGGTGGTCTTGAGGGGGTGTGAGATGGACGATCTCATCGGGGCCCAAAATTTTAAAATCACTATTCAAATATATTATTTATATATAATGTGAAATTTATATCAAATAATCAATGTGGTGTTGTGCTAGACTAAATTCATGATTTATGTTTTTTAGGACAAGAATAGGGATTCTATTCCTCACTAAAGCAAAGTGATTTCATTTTCTTTATTTATTTATATTAAAAAGATGTGTTTTTTTTTTATTAATTTCAATACAAAGATTTATCAACCATACCCCTATTTTTTTTCTTTTAATTATTTCAATTAAAAATATCAATCAATTTTAAATCTTCTTTTAAATAATTTTTTTTATAATTTTTAAAATAAATTTTAACTCTAATTTGTTTTCATTATGATAATCAAATTAATACATTAAAATATTAATTAGTTTTTTTCTCAATGATATTGTGATTTTTTTATCGTAAAATTAATATGATAAAACTTGTTACAAATAACATCTTGTTGTTGCATCAAAACATAGAAATGTTGACTAATCTGACTAACATTGAACTTGGTAAAATGAAATGGTTGAATAATTGAATAATGAGATTATTCAGGAATACACATTGAATGCTAAGATTACGCATTGAGTTTCTGGTAGTAGATCCATAATCAAAAAATTGTTGAGGGTTTAGATTTTTATTTTCACACAGGGCCCCCGTTTTCTTAGGACCAGCCCTGCAAACGACTAATAACCAAGGCCGTTAGCAAATTATAATAGAAATAGTTTTTTTTTAATAAATTATCAAAATTTTGATTTTCACAAAAGTCTGGTTTTTTATTTCATGTGTTTGTGTAGTTGGATTAAGATAATTGGAGTAAGAAGTTAAATGTCGATGTCGACGGACATTCTGGGAAAAATCATAGAAACGATAATGTTAAGTAACTTTCATAATAGCTTAATTAAGTTATAATCTATCATATAATTGAATTATACACCTATAAATAATGTTAAACATAACAAAATTTAAAAAGTGCACTAAAATTTATAGAAATATAATATTAAAAAATTCAATAAATCATGTATTAATATGATTATATCATGATTAAAAAAATTATAAGAGATTGAGAGATAAAATTCAAGATGAATTTAAAAAAATACATAAATATATCAATATCAATATTTTAATAAATAAAACAAAATAAAGTTAAATAAGAATTCATTTTAGAGAGAAGTGAAAAGAAATTAGAAATTAAAAAATAATAATAAATAAATGGAGGGAGAGATGGACGATGCACCTTGCAACAGGTTGGTGAGAATGTGGGGAAATCGAGATGTGTAATATTCCCACATCGGACGTTTCAAGAAATCTTAAATTCCATCTTGCTATACAAAAGTACTTCATGCTTTAAATCATTTCACATTCATGCAGTAAAAAAAAACTGTGGTACGCTTGGAATTTGGCCTTTTTCACGGACTAGTCATTTATGCTTTTTCACGGACTAGTCATTTAAGCTTTTTCACGGACTAGTCATTTATGCATCCCACTTGTTAATTATATTTTGTTGTGTAACTATATAATTTCTAGTATTTATATTATTTGACAATGAAAATATGAATAATTAAAGTCTTTTAACTTGCATTTTTAAATTTAAAAAATAGAAGCATTCAAAATGGTTACCACTTAAAAATATAATAAAATATAAGATGACCGGAATAATATAAAGTAGATTTTAAGACTTCAACTCATTATAAATTATTTAGATTTTTAAAAACAAAATTTGTTTTTTTTAATAAATAATGCCTAAAACATATAAAACTTTATAGTTGCTGAATAACTTGATTTGTATTATTGACAGTAGGTGCTTTTAAATATACAACAGCACATGAGAGAGAGACTATGATCAAGGGATTTTTACGTTACTATGAGCTGTACAATAGGGTGAAAAATAACGTTAAATGACAGGTAATGATTTCCTGTGATTTAGCTGATATGCCCCCGCAAGTTGGAGCGCCGCGGGAGGAGTCCAATCTTGTTCATGAGAAGATGAAACCGAGTGCGACGAAGAGGTTTAGTGAGGGCATCAGCCAAATTATCCATAGAAGAAACGTGAGTGACACGTAAGGTACCATTCTGAACCTGTTCACGGATGAAATGGTAGTCGAGAGCAACATGTTTCATGCGAGAATGAAAGACCGGATTGGCACATAAGTTTGTTGCACCAACATTGTCACAGTAAACAACCGGTGGAGTTGATGATGGATGGCCCAACTCAAGGAGTAGAGATTGAATCCAACAGAGTTCAGCAGCGGTGGCGGCGACTGCACGATATTCAACTTCGGTGGAAGAACGTGCAATAGTACGTTGTTTCTTAGAGGACCAAGATATGGGGTTTCGGCCAAGGTAGACAATGTAGGCAGAGGTGGATGTATAATCATCTTTATTGCCGGCCCAATCAGCATCAGTAAAAGCATGTAATTGAGTGGGTGTTTTTCGATGTAGGAGAATGCCATAATCAAGAGAGCCACAAAGATATCGGAGAAGGCGTTTGACTGCTTGCCAATGATCAGTGGTGGGTTTGTGCATGAATTGAGATAATTTATTCACCACATAAGCAATATCTGGACGGGTTAGAGAAAAGTACTGAAGACTACCAACAATAGTGCGGAATCCGGTGGGATCAGATAACGAGGTGCCAGAGTGGAGATTAAGTGTGGGCGTTGTTGCAAGCGGGGTTGCAATAGGGCAAGCATTGGTCATGGCGGTGTGTTGGAGGATATCAGCAATATATCTTCTTTGGGACAGAAACAGTCCATTGGGTTGATTAATCACTTCAATACCGAGGAAATAAGATAGAGGACCAAGATCTTTGAGAGAAAATTGTCGTGCCAAACTTGAAATGCAAGAATTAACCGCACGGGTACTGTTACCGGTAATAATGATGTCATCAACGTAGACTAGTAGATACATTCGATCATGGTTGACGGTGTAGATGAAGAAGGAAGTATCTGCAACAGAATTAGTAAAACCAAAAGATAGAAGAAATTTTCTAAGCTCATTATACCATGCACGAGGAGTTTGCTTTAGGCCATAAATAGCCTTCTTTAGTTTGCACACAAGCCGAGGATTATCAGTTTCAATAAATCCGGGAGGTTGAGACATATAGACATCATCTCTTAGAGTCCCCTGCAAAAATGCATTGTTAACGTCGAGTTGACGGATCGACCAACCTTGAGTTATAGCAATAGATAAAATCAAACGAATGGTGACTGGTTTTACCACGGGGCTGAATGTCTCATTGTAATCTAAACCGGGACGTTGGTGAAAACCTTTGGCAACTAATCGAGCCTTGTACCTATCCACTGAACCATCAGGTAAGCATTTGATTCGGAATATCCACTTACAACCAACAATGTAGAGGCAGCCTGTGGAGTGACTAATTCCCAAGTGCCATTTCGAATTGAAGCATCAAATTCATTCGACATTGCTTTACGCCACTTTTCATTTTTCATAGCTTGAGTAACACTGGTGGGTTCAAGTTCTTGAGCGAGAATGGCAGAAAGATTAAGTTTCGTTATTGGTTTGGTGATGTTATTCCTGGAACGTGTAATTATGGTAGAGGGTTGGATGGGAGGGGCTGTTGGAGTGGGGTTTATGTTAACAAGGGAGGTAGTAGATGGGTTATGTGATGTTTCGGTTGGATGGGAGAAAGTAGGAGGTGGGATGAAATTTTGTGGGTGGGGTGGCATAGGAGGGGGAATAATTAATTGGGCAGTAGTGATAGGTGGTGAGGATGGGTTGGAAGAAGGTATATTAGAACATAATAATGGAGGATGAAAATTAGAAGACGTACCAGACTCGGACAAGCTAGTGGACAAACTAGAAGATGATGGTGTAGTGGATGACCGTACTAATGGAATTGTGAGCCAAGTGCACCCTGTATCAGTAGTTGGCCGTTCAAAATGGGGATGGAGATTACGCATAGGAAATTGATCTTCAACAAAACGAACATGACGGGATGTGTAAGTTCGACGCGATAGAGGGTCGTAGCATAGATAAGCACTTTGATTGAGTGAGTATCCTAGGAAAACACAAGGAATTGAACGAGGATCAAGTTTATGGGAGGCATAAGGACGAAGCCACGGATAGCATAAGCATCCAAAAACGCGAAGTTTATGATAGTTGGGATTGGATTTAAATAGTTTTTTATACGGAGTTGACATGGCCAATGTTCGGGTGGGCATGCGATTGATAATGTATGTTGCTATGAGAAAAGCATGAGACCAAAATATGAGTGGGAGGGATGCACGTGATAGTAAAGTGAGGCCAGTTTCAACAATATGACGATGGCGACGTTCAGAAAAACCATTATGTTCTGGTGTATGGGGAGGAGTGGTGAGATGAGATATGCCCGAATCCAATAAGTGGTTTTTGAGACTAACATATACCCCCCCTCCCATTATCAGAATATAACGTGGTAATTTTTGTTTTAAAGAAATTTTCAACTAAGGCCTGGAACTTAGGAAAAATAGAGGCGACATCAGACTTCCGTTTTATGAGGTAGATCCATATATAATGTGTGAAATGATCAACAAAAATCACATAATATTTGAAGTTGTCAATAGAGTATATTGGAGATGTCCAGACATCAGAAAATAAGACTTGTAATGGAAAAGTAGAAGAAATACTTGATTGAGAAAAAGGTAACTTGTGACTTTTATTGCAGTAGCATTCGTTACAAGCGATATGCTTAGGAAGAGAAGAAGATAAAGATAAAAATGATTTAGAATGGAGATGTCGAATAATAGCTTCAGACGGATGACCAAGCCGATTGTGCCAATCAATAGGAGAGGCTTTGACACTAGAAAAAGCGAATTTGCGGTGAGGAAGAACAAGATTAGCCGGCCATTCATACACACCATCTTTAATTTGTCCTTGGAGTAGCGTTGGCCCGGTCAGTAAATCCTTCACAAGAAACGAATTTGGTAAGAATTCAATAGATGTATTATTAGTGATGCAAAATTTTGAAATGGAAATGAGATTGCGTTTCATAGATGGGACAAACAAAACATTATTCAAATGAAAGGATTGAGATGGGGTAGTGAAGGAAAGAGATCCAGTGTGAGAAATATGCAAACCAGTACCATCACCAATAACGATATCATCAGGACCATTATACGGAGCATGAGTAGCAAGGTTATCCAAATCTGCCGTGACATGATGGGTTGCGCCGGAGTCAAGCAGCCAAGAAGAATCACCAGTAGGGGCTGTAGTAGCAACATGTGCCTTGGGGTTCCAATTGTTGGAATGATTTGGTGGTGGAAAATTCCACTGAGTAGAGCCAGATTGTGTAGAGGTGTAGTTGTTGGTCGGGGTTAAAGTAAATAGAGAACATGTGGCCACAGTATGTCCCTGAGCCCGACAACCTTGACATTTTCCAAGATATGGGCGAGTCTGACGACGAGAGTGTTAGGAATGGTGTCCTAGAACTTGTAATTATTTAATTATAATAATTTATTTCGAATAAATTAAATAAATAAACATAAGTTCTTTATATAATCTAGATTGATTCAATTGACGATATTAGGAATATATGGAAATATATAAATATCAAAACATTCAAATAGTAAACCCTAAGTTACTCTTATGAAATCACGACTTAGTATGTGAGTCATACAAGAGGATTAAAGTCGAGATGAGTAACTTAAACGTGTCTACAGTAAACGGATAACGTTTGGGAACCTTATCCTGGTAACACTGTTGATAGCTTCGCATTTTGTTTATAGACAAATGATCTAATCCTGATCATTCATGTGGGAGACATGAAATGGAAGTATCATATGCAATGTTGATTGTATAAGACAGGACCACGATGTTCGATCAAATTTCTCATTAGTACCGTTTTTACGAGAAATGATCGAATATCAAACTAAGTTTATCAACCAGGTGATAGATCTCAATCCTGAGTGAAATGCGGACTCCTATTTGTGGAGTTATGTTCTTTGATTCACATAGTTGAGAGCGATCTGTAAGAACGCTCAATACACTTCTTTTGGGAACATGACTAGATAAGTAGATGGGAACTCATTTTCACGAGATGGAATTCATAACTTTCCTATAAATTAAAGGTATCGGTCAGATACCTAAACATTTTAGGAACTTTAGGAAACTCCTTGATGTCTTGATTCGAGACATGAACAAGTGACGTCACGACTTCTATTGATCACGAGTATCTTATCTCTAGTTCGACTAAAGATAAAGTTTATTGGAGAATCAGCGGGAACACAAGGATAAAGCGGTAATTACAGGGGCAAAACGGTAAATTTATCCGCTTGTAATTATGAGGGTTCCACGTGAAGGATAATATCACGAGATATAAATAATGATAAACTAAATGGACATAACTCATCTATAGTGAGGGGAGTTCACTATGAATCTATAGTGGAATTATTCATAGTTAGATAATAAGTAATTAACGATTATGTGTTAATCACTTAATTGACTAATTATTAAGCCCATGATCTATAGGTCCATCGGGTCCCTATGCTAGCCCAAATATCGTAGTCGCGAAATCAAGTAGAAGAAATGGAAATTTTAAGTAAAGTGAATTACTTAAAATAGGCAATATTAATTGTTTAAATATTGAGTATATTTAAGCGGTAATTAATATAAACATTATTAATTGTTTAAATAATGAGTTTATTTAAACATGAAATTAATAATGAAATATTATTAATTAGATATTATTAATTATTTAAATATTGAGTATATTTAAATGGTAATTAATAATTTGAAATTAATTGACAATTATTAATTGTTTAAATAATTAATTTTATTTGAACGGAAATTAATAATTAAAATTAATTAATTAATAATAAAATATTGTCAATAAAATTATTAATTAAATAATGAGTTTATTTAATGGAAATTAATAATTATAATATTTATTATTAATTATTTAAATAATGAAAATTATTTAAATGGAAATTAATAATTAAATATAATTTGATAATATTTAGACCAGGAGAAAATATTAATTATTTAAATAAAATATTTATTTAAATGGTAATTAATAAATAAATTAATTGAGTTGGACTTATTAATTTAAGAGAGAGTTTCTAGCCCAATTGGATTAATGAACCCAATTGGGATTGGCCCGAAATAATTAATTAAATAAATTAGAATTTTTTTAATTAATATATGCAATTTTCGGCCATATGATGTATCTTGGGAAGAGATAATTGTTTGAATTATATCCTAAAATAACTACATAGATTTATTTACCCAAGATAAATAAAAATAAAGAAAATAAAATAATCTCCTATTTATCCATGGCATTTTCGAAATTGCTAGATAAAGGAAAGAGATTATCTTTTTTCTTTTTGTGTTTATCTCTATAGATTAATCCTAATGTGATTAGGATTCCTATTTTTCTATAAATAGGAGGGTTGGGTCATTCATAAATCACACAATACAATTCAATTCTTTGGAAATTGAAAAATCTCTCTTCCTCCCTTCTCCCTCCCTTGGCCGATTTTCTCATAGTATTGGGAAGAAAAATATTTTTTTTTCTTCTTCCCAATTTCTTCTAAAGTTCGATCCCACAATCGAATTTCGTTTGATCGATCGGGATATAGCGTAGAAGATCTGGTGTTGCTGAGGATTTGAAGCTGTAAAGAAACCTCCAACCGATTCTCCATTATTCAGTCAATGTAAGTTCCGGTTTTAATTTTCGAAAATATAAGCATGAATCTACATGTTTTATCACAAATTGCATGATGTTAATAGATCCGTTATTAAATGTTAATAAGTTTACTAAATAAAATTCCGCTAATTTAGTAAATCATCCCTTCAATTGGTATCAGAGCTAGTTTTAATTATCATGCAAATTTGTGTTTTTCGAAAATTTGGTGGGTTGCATAAAAAGTTGTTTTATGTATGTTTATATAAATTGTGGAGGTTTGCTTATTGACTGTTTAGGTATTCTTGAGGCACTTAGGATTTTTAAATTTTAGTAGAAAATTTGTAAACCCTAAATTTTAGGGTATAGGAAAAATTTGTAATTTTCCCATACCCATTAATGGTAAAATCGGCTACACCAAGGGAGGAAGAGAAGAAAATTTTTCCCCATCATTCATGATGCCCACGCCCAAGGATGAGATAAGGTAAAGATATGGTAAGATATTTTAACATAATTATCTTGTTATCTCAATTTAAAAAATTTAAATATTTAAGATAAGGATAAAATCTTTTTAAAGATTATATCTCTATCTTAAATTATAAATTTAGAAATTGAGATAAGATTACATGGAAAATATTTTCTTTATTTTTCCATATAATTAAAAGATAATTATTTTAAAACAAGTATTTATGGAAATATTAAGGAGATAATATTTGCCCCATAAATACCCATGCCCACGCCTACACCATGGAGGAGAGAGAAAGATGAAGCCTCAAGATCTACAATGGAAGATTTAATTAAGTTGTAATTTAATTTTCCGTTTTAGAAATAGTGCCAAGAATACCTAGGTCAATTTAGCTATTTATTATTTAAATTGTTTATATGTATGATATAATTGTTTTTAAATAATATTCATGCATAAGAGTATGTCATGTAGAAAATCCCACCATAGGTTGTATGATTTTAATTAATTATACCTACATGCATCATGATATAATATGTGTTATTATATGCTAATGTATGTGAAGCATGCTATAATTTTATTTTATAAATGTTATTATTGAAAATTATATTCTAATTGTTTTAGAATTAAAAGCATGCTTATTTAGTTAAAATTCAAATGTTAAATCTAGTTTAAAAGTTGAATAGAAACTAAATGAATTATTTGTAATATGGAATTATTGTTTAAACAATTGGGCCAAATCCATATAAGATAAACAAATAGAAACTTTTAATTAAGGGTTAATTAAAAATTAATAATTGAGATTAATTAAATTGAACGGATCTCCGCGAGAAAGCTCGCCTGCGATGAGGTTTCATAAAGTTCCCCTAACACCGGAGCGCCTCTAACGTGGGAGCGATCCGGGAGAAAAGTTCAAATTAATAAATCAAAATTATTAAGACGGCGCATAATGTGATTAGTTTAAATTAGGAAAACTTGAACAATCACTTTATAAAATTAATCTAACCAATTTAAGAGTTAAAGTTGATTAGGTTAATTAAAACTTGGATTAATGAGTTAGCCTGAATTAGTCTAAGTTATGAAACCCTAACTCAAAATATTAAGTGGGAGAAGGAAACATGTCAATGTATCCTATGGTCTCCACTAATGGGCTCGAAACGTGAGATTTATACATGGCCTCTGTAACACTGCTGCAGGTGTTCATTCCCATAGGAAGGTTTATTGTATAAATCAATATCAAGTTGGGTCTCCCGAAAGGGATAAAGAATTTTAAATGAGATTGATTGAAGACTGAATCTACACTTCGTAGACACTCTTCAATTTTATTTAAAAGACTAAATTGGTGGGTCACA
The DNA here is from genome assembly GCA_028015215.1 of Gynostemma pentaphyllum. Lineage (NCBI taxonomy): Eukaryota > Viridiplantae > Streptophyta > Magnoliopsida > Cucurbitales > Cucurbitaceae > Gynostemma > Gynostemma pentaphyllum. The sequence continues at coordinate 15,837,123 of CM051354.1, forward strand.
CTTAAAAAGAAATTTGATAAAGTTTGTTATCGAAATTCTTGACCAAATACACGGTAAACAATGACATAGGAATATGAGTTATTCTGGAGTTGTCAATTGTTCGAGTGGCATCTCGTTTAATGATGGTAATCGACCTATCATTCGACGGCACTTCACCTAGCATCATTAAAATATCGTGACATAGTAACATGTTTTAGGGCTTTTCTGTTCATTAATATGTTCGCATTCATGCATCATATTTAATTATATGTCAAAACTTTGAGTATTTGAATGTTGAATGCATGTTAGATTACTAAGATAAGGTTTATTTAAATTTCAGGAATATAGCATCTCGCTTTAATCACTATATTTGGAAATAACAAACCGAACGATGAGAACTATGTTTCCTAGAAAAGGAAATGAATAAGTAAAATAGTTTACTTAAATAAACTGACAATATTAATTATTTAAATAATGAGTTTATTTAAATAGAAATTAATATCATTGTTATTAATTATTTAAATAATGTGTTTATTTAAATGGTAATTAATAATAAAATATTATTGATAAATAATTATTAATTATTTAGGTAATGTGTTTACCTGAATGGAAATTAATAATTAACATTTATTATTAATTTTAAATAATAGTGATTATTTAAAAGGATAATAGTAAATAACATATTTATTATTAATTTAAATAATGTCGATTATTTAAATAGAAAATAATAAAATAATATACAAAATCGGAATATGATATTTGATTTAAATAATTGATTTATTGAAATAAATATCAAGAGTTAATAAATAAGATTTATTAATAAGGAAGAAGAACCTATAATTGAATTAATGAATTCAATGGATTTTGGTTCAAATTATTTGAATTATTAAATACCAAAATCGACTCATATATAATATTTTAGGAAATAATTGTTGAATTATTTTGTCTAAAATAAATATATAAAAGAATGTTCAACCAAAGACAAATTAAACAAAGAAAAATTAGTTTTTCTTATTGATTTTATACACATGAAATCGGCACTAAGATAAATAAGGAATAAATTTTGATTTTATTCTTGGCATTTATCTTGTATTTATTTTAATAGTATTTCCTAATTCGATTGGAAAACTGCTTTGCGTATAAATACAAACGTCTTGGTTGTTCATTCAAAAGCTTCTAATTTCAATTTTCGAAATTGAAAACTCTTCTTCTTCCTATTCTCCTCATAACCGATTTTACAATAGTCTAAAAGGGAAGAAAATATTTCTCTTCCCAAACCATAGTTTTTTTAGTTTAGTTTAGTTATCAATTTGTTTTATTTTGAATTATGTAATAACTATTGGTTCTCAGTTCGTATGAACCAAATTTGGGAATATTTTAAATAAGAGTTATTTAGGTAGATATTCCTTTACAATTATATTACAAAGTTCCAAAGTGTGATTGGATGGTTATTCAAAATACTTAGTATAAAACAAATAAATTTCAAATCCAAATTCTAAACTCTGGTATATCTAAATGAGTTATAAGGTTTAAAAATGTTTAAATACTTAAGTCTAAAATTACTTAAATAAGTTAGAGGGATTAATTTCTTAAAGATGGTTCTCAAGGAGTTTGAGATGATAACCATATTAATCCACAAACTTATGGGATAAGTAAAATCGAATATCTTTTGATAACTAGACTTAAACATCACTAAAGTTGGACATTTAGATGTTAGAACTTAAGTGATAAGTAAACATTAAATCAATTTCTTATATTCCAAACATTCAGTTATTTTAAAAGGATGTTTTAAAAGGAGTACAAACTGATATGGAATAAATAAAATAGAAATTGAATAGCAATAACTAGTGGATAATTGAATTCACAAATTATTAAAGAGAATTTCAGTAAATCAGTGATACTGAAAAAGGTTTAAACCGTACTCAAGATAGAAAAGAATTATAATACTTTTATTTCACAATAAAACAAGTAGTCATTTAAAAGTTTAAATAATTAAACTACTTGTGGAACTTTATTTGAGTGGGAGCATCATAGCACGAATCAAACGACTTTCAAGTCCAAGTGAAACTCATTGACTTCAAAATCAATGAATAAAGTTCAAAATAAGTGAAATAAAATGACATGAATTTTCAATAGTTGAATTGAAAAAGGTCACTTATACTTATACATTATTTTGGAAATAATAAGAAGTATAGAATTGTAATCATTTGAAAGTAATGGAGAATTACTTTGTAGTGGGAGCTTAAGAATTTCGAGAATCCTAGAACCAATGTGACTAAAATAAAATTTACAAATAGTATGTTAGTGCACATAGATAAAATGGGAGATTTTATGAGTTGCATGGGCTCAAATTCGAACATGAATTTAATTCTATGTAAGAATTTGACAAAATACTTTTGCGAATATCAGATGAGTTAAGTATAAGTAAAATGAGTTTTTACTAACTAAACTCTAGATTCGCGTAATTACTAAGTCGTTAGTAAATGAAAAGTGGTTGAAGATGATAGTTTCAAATCAATAATTAATAGAGTTTATTTTATGTCGATAAAATATGGAATCTATTAAACTTAATGAAACTAACATCAGACAAAAGAAATACATACTAAACAGATGAAAACGTTACTGATAAAGCATTAAAATGACTACCATGGCTAAGTAGTTGATAGTCATCCAGGTTAGACTGGAATTACAAGTCAAATCTCCAAAGATCTAGGACAAGTGGGAGATTGTTAGGAATGGTGTCCTAGAACTTGTAATTATTTAATTATAATAATTTATTTCGAATAAATTAAATAAATAAACATAAGTTCTTTATATAATCTAGATTGATTCAATTGACGATATTAGGAATATATGGAAATATATAAATATCAAAACATTCAAATAGTAAACCCTAAGTTACTCTTATGAAATCACGACTTAGTATGTGAGTCATACAAGAGGATTAAAGTCGAGATGAGTAACTTAAACGTGTCTACAGTAAACGGATAACGTTTGGGAACCTTATCCTGGTAACCCTGTTGATAGCTTCGCATTTTGTTTATAGACAAATGATCTAATCCTGATCATTCATGTGGGAGACATGAAATGGAAGTATCATATGCAATGTTGATTGTATAAGACAGGACCACGATGTTCGATCAAATTTCTCATTAGTACCGCTTTTCGAGAAATGATCGAATATCAAACTAAGTTTATCAACCGGTGATAGATCTCAATCCTGAGTGAAATGCGGACTCCTATTTGTGGAGTTATGTTCTTTGATTCACATAGTTGAGAGCGATCTGTAAGAACGCTCAATACACTTCGTTTTGGGAACATGACTAGATAAGTAGATGGGAACTCATTTTCACGAGATGGAATTCATAACTTTCCTATAAATTAAAGGTATCGGTCGATACCTAAACATTTTAGGAACTTTAGGAAACTCCTTGATGTCCTGATTCGAGACATGAACAAGTGACGTCACGACTTCTATTGATCACGAAGTATCTTATCTCTAGTTCGACTAAAGATAAAGTTTATTGGAGAATCGCGGGAACACAAGGATAAAGCGGTAATTACAGGGGCAAAACGGTAAATTTATCCGCTGTAATTATGAGGGTTCCACGTGAAGGATAATATCACAGATATAAATAATGATAAACTAAATGGACATAACTCATCTATAGTGAGGGGAGTTCACTATGAATCTATAGTGGAATTATTCATAGTTAGATAATAAGTAATTAACTGATTATGTGTTAATCACTTAATTGACTAATTATTAAGCCCATGATCTATAGGTCCATCGGGTCCCTATGCTAGCCCAAATATCGTAGTCGCGAAATCAAGTAGAAGAAATGGAAATTTTAAGTAAAGTGAATTACTTAAAATAGGCAATATTAATTGTTTAAATATTGAGTATATTTAAGCGGTAATTAATATAAACATTATTAATTGTTTAAATAATGAGTTTATTTAAACATGAAATTAATAATGAAATATTATTAATTAGATATTATTAATTATTTAAATATTGAGTATATTTAAATGGTAATTAATAATTTGAAATTAATTGACAATTATTAATTGTTTAAATAATTAATTTTATTTGAACGGAAATTAATAATTAAAATTAATTAATTAATAATAAAATATTGTCAATAAAATTATTAATTAAATAATGAGTTTATTTAATGGAAATTAATAATTATAATATTTATTATTAATTATTTAAATAATGAAAATTATTTAAATGGAAATTAATAATTAAATATAATTTGATAATATTTAGACGGGAGAAAATATTAATTATTTAAATAAAATATTTATTTAAATGGTAATTAATAAATAAATTAATTGAGTTGGACTTATTAATTTAAGAGAGAGTTTCTAGCCCAATTGGATTAATGAACCCAATTGGGATTGGCCCGAAATAATTAATTAAATAAATTAGAATTTTTTTAATTAATATATGCAATTTTCGGCCATATGATGTATCTTGGGAAGAGATAATTGTTTGAATTATATCCTAAAATAACTACATAGATTTATTTACCCAAGATAAATAAAAATAAAGAAAATAAAATAATCTCCTATTTATCCATGGCATTTTCGAAATTGCTAGATAAAGGAAAGAGATTATCTTTTTTCTTTTGTGTTTATCTCTATAGATTAATCCTAATGTGATTAGGATTCCTATTTTTCTATAAATAGGAGGGTTGGGTCATTCATAAATCACACAATACAATTCAATTCTTTGGAAATTGAAAAATCTCTCTTCCTCCCTTCTCCCTCCCTTGGCCGATTTTCTCATAGTATTGGGAAGAAAAATATTTTTTTCTTCTTCCCAATTTCTTCTAAAGTTCGATCCCACAATCGAATTTCGTTTGATCGATCGGGATATAGCGTAGAAGATCCTGGTGTTGTTGAGGATTTGAAGTCAGAAAGAAACCTCCAACCGATTCTCCATTATTCAGTCAATGTAAGTTCCGGTTTTAATTTTCGAAAATATAAGCATGAATCTACATGTTTTATCACAAATTGCATGATGTTAATAGATCCGTTATTAAATGTTAATAAGTTTACTAAATAAAATTCCGCTAATTTAGTAAATCATCCCTTCAGAGAGGATGAGCCATTTGCATCATACCGATACTGATTGGGAAAGGTAGACTGTTGTTGAGAACCCCAAGTTTGACGTGAATTGGCAGATCGGTTCCCATTGTTGGGACGTGTGAAGGCTTCATTGGCAGTGATCGGAGTCGGAAGAAGAGGTGGCTGGTCTTGTTTCAAAGTGAGTTCACGATTGATTAGTTTCTCATGGAGTTCATCAAAAGAGATGGGAGTTTCACGTCCTTCAATTGTGTCGACAATGGCTTTGTAATCATCATCTAGGCCATCAAACACTTTTTCAATCAAATCCTCATGATCGAGAGGTTTTGCTAGGGTTGCAAGCTCATCGGAACGGCACTTAATAAATTGCATATACTCGGATATGGACAACGAACCTTTAACAAGTCGTTTGATCTGGTCTTTTAGTTGTTTAATATGCCCTCGTGTTGGGCGAGCGTAGGTGTTGGCAAGAATTTTCCATGCTTCAGTTGACGTGGAAGCACGTTGTATGAGAGGAATTAAGGATGAAGTAAGGGATCCTACAAGTGCGCCGAAGAGTAGCTTGTCTTGACGAAGCCATGGCAGATATGCAAGATTTGGTGTAACAGTGTCATTGAGGATGATGGTGGGTTCAGGACAATGATGAGACCCATCAATAAATTTGTATAGGTCATAGCCTACAAGAATGGCCTCCATTTGAAGCTTCCATGCCAGATAATTGGATGAAGTTAGTTTGACAATATTATGATGAGAAATATTGATCAATTGTAAAGTTGAGTTTGGAGATATGATGGTTGGTGGAGCGATGGTGTCGGTGGGGATGGGAGGAGGAAAGGTTGTTGAGGAAGGCAAAATAGAAACATTCTCAGTGGCCATTGAAGGGGCGGTGAGATTTTAAAAAATGGAGTTTTAGAAGAGAGGCAGCTCTGATACCATATAAAACTTTATAGTTGCTGAATAACTTGAATTGTATTATTGATGAGGAGGTGCTTTTAAATATACAACGACGATGCCAGAGAGAGAGACTATAATCAAGGGATTTTTACGTTACTATGAGCTGTACAATAGGGTGAAAAATAACGTTAAATGACAGGTAATGATTTCCTTTGATTTAGCTAATAAAACAATGGTTTTTTTTTTAAATCAAAATGGAAAAAAAATGAAATTTTAAAATAAATTTAAAAAATGGTTATAAACAGTTTTTAAGAAATACTCATTCAAAAATGTATATCATAAATTATTTAGATTTTAAAACACATGTTTTTTCATAAATAATTCGTGTATTAATATTTTTTTAAATTAAAAATAAATTGAAAAAAAAATAGTTAGAAACAAATTTTGAAAAATAATCATTCAAATATGTTTAACTAAATTGTTATCAATTCGTATTTAATATGAAAAAATGAAATATCAAACTCCAAACTATTTATATTGTGTGGTAAGGGAGTCATATTAGTTGCCATTATATAATAATTTTAAAATTTTTTGAAACCAACAACCTTAATTTTTCAAACTGTGGAAATATAACAAATGAAAAAGAAAAAAAATTAAATACTCACACTCCTTTGAATTATCCTCTGAATTAATTCCGCAATTTCTCCTGCAAAATACAAAAAAAAAAATGCAGATAATATTGAATTAGAGACACATAAATAAATCAAATTATATAATGAACTGAAAAAGAACCAAACATGCAAGGAAACCAAGAGAAATTAATTGAACAAAAAGCAACATGGAAAAATCAGAAAGCATAAAATGAAGTAGAGAGAACACATATATCTGAAAACATTGGAAAATGTAAACATAGAATGTCAAAAGGAAATCTATGTTCGATAGACAAAGAACGATAAAAGGATCTATTAGTTGCTATATAAGACCACATATGAAACTTTTGGATGGCAAAAATTTGGTTAAGCTCGATATCTAGATAAAATAAAATAAATGTTTGGATGATTTGTAGGGTTAAAAACAAAATCAATATAAGATTCAATCTCAACAGAATTACAAAGATTAGTTTTTTATTTTATTTTTTCTATTTTTTATACTAATTTTAAATTATTTTATTGTCTAAAATAAATCAAATTATAATTTGTTGATTTATATAATTTTAAATAATAATTTCAAATTTACACTCAAATCATGAAAATATGTTTAAAATCTTAAAACCAACTATGTAATAAATGATAAAAATTTACCACCAAATCTAATATGTTATAATGATAATAATTTGAACGTGAAGTATTTTTTGTGTATTTAAATAATTAAAATCAAATATAAAATATAAATAATTTTAAATAAAAAACAAAATATGTATTGCAAAATATATTATATTTAATTTTAATCTATGATTAAATATATTTAAATCTAATATGTTATAGACAATAATATGAAATTTAAATTATTTAGATAAAAAGTAAAATTTTAAAATACGTTCAAATTAATACATTTAAATAAAATGTAATATCTTAATTAATTGCAATATAAATAAAATGCAGTATCTCTTTAAAATCTATCTTGATTCTTTACGTTCAAATTAATATTTTTCAATGTACGTATTTGCAATATAAATAAAAATAAGGAATTTCTATAACAATAACTTTTTAAAATCTATTTTGAAAATTTACATTGAAATTAATATTTTCAAATTTTAAATATGTAAATTAATTTATTCTTTTTTTTATACCAATTTTACATTATTTTATTTGAATTTTATTATCTAAAATAAATCAAATTAAAATTTGTTGATTTATATATTTTTTTAATTCTTCATGGATAATTTTATGTGACTTTTAAAACAATAATATGTAAATTATTCGTATCTTTTTTATATATATATATAAATAGTTGTAAATTATTTGTATCTTTTTTTTAAATATAAGATTCAATCTCAACAGAATTACAAAGATTAGCTTTTTATTTATTTTTTCTATTTTTTATACTAATTTTAAATTATTTTATTATCTAAAATAAATCTAATTATAATTTTTTGTTTTATATAATTTTAAATAATAATTTCAAATTTACACTCAAATCATGAAAATATGTTTAAAATCTTAAAACCAACTATGTAATAAATGATAAAAATTTAAAAGAAAATCTAATATGTTATAATGATAATAATTTGAACGTGGAGTGTTTTTTGTGAATTTAAATAATTAAAATCAAATATAAAATATAAATAATCTTAAATAAAAAACAAAACACGTATTGCAAAATATATTATAACAATATTTTTTTAAAATAAATTCCTATCTTACCTATGATTCTATTATAATTTTGAAAGATTAAAATTATTCAAATCTAATATGTTGTAAATCATAATTTGAAATTTAAATTATTTAGATATAAATAAAAATATAACAATATCTTTTTAAAATAAATTCCTATTGATTTTCTTATAATTTTAAGAGATTAAAATTATTCAAATCTAATATGTTGTAAATGATATTTTGAAATTTAAATGATTTAGATATAAATAAAAAAAAAACAATATCTTATGTTGTAAATGATAATTTGAAATTAAAATGATTTAGATATTATTGAAAAAAATAACAATATCTTAAAATAATTAAATTATTTAAATAATTAAGTATGATTTAAGGAAACGTGTAAAAGAACACCACCTCAAAATTTTCATGCTATTTTTGTATTCTATATCTATTTTCATACTATTTAATAAATTTTATTTTCATACTATTTTTATATTATATGTTTTTTTTTATATAAATAATTCGCAATATTTTTTTAAATGAGAAAGAAAATACGAAGTTTTATATGCTATTTATCTATTTTCATAGTGTTTAATAAATTTTATTTTTCATACTATTTACTAAATTTTCATGCTATTTTTATATTCTATGTTTTTTTATATATAAATAATTCGAAATATTTTTTTAAATGAGAAAGAAAATACGATGTTTTATATGCATGCTATTTATCTATTTTCATACTATTTAATAAATTTTATTTTCATGCTATTTTTATATTATATGTTTTTTTTATATAAATAATTCGAAATATTTTTTTAAATGAGAAAGAAAATACGAAGTTTTATATGCTATTTATCTATTTTCATACTATTTAATAAATTTTATTTTCATGTTATTTTTATATTATACGTTTTTTTTTTAAATAATTTGAAATATTTTTTTATATGAAAAAGAAAATACGAAATTTTATATGATATTTATCTATTTTGATTCAAACATGAAAGTGAAATAAAATTAAATAATAATTAAAAATGGCAAAATTGAAATAACAATTAAATGGGCATAATTATAAATGACAAACTTGAAATAAGATTTGAAAGTAGGGATAAATATAGAATAAGATTTGAAAGTAGGGATAAATATGGAAGTGAAAAATTCTCCGGATTAAGCACCGTTTAGAGTAGTATAGATTAAATTAAAAGGTTAATAAAAAAAATTATAAACTATCGATAAATTGATCGATATATAGCCAACTTTTGGATGATAAACTGAAATGTCTTATATGTTTTTAAATTTCTTCGATTTTTGGGAAGATATTTTGTCTTAAGTTAAATTTAAGGACCTCCATATGAGCGACATGTTGAGCGAAATTTTGACTCGACATTTAATTTCTTGAATTGGAGATGATTTCATTTTGTATAATCTGAATTAGGGATGTGTAAAAAAACTAGTAAATTAAAAAACCGAACCGAACTGACGGTTCATTTGCATTTACATTTTTGGTTCTCACCGTTCATAATTTAAAGAACCGAGTATTTTTCGGTTTTGAGCTGGTTCACAAAGCTGCTTTACCATTAAAACCGAATCGATATCTCATAATAAAACAATTATATTATTTTAATAAAAAAATTTATCAAGTATTACTTTGTTCCCTTTCATTATTGATTGGAAAATACTTGCTTCCTGACAAGTCAAGAACATCTCTTCTTGTCTCTTCTGTTGGTTAAAAGCAAATCAATAGAAATATATATTAATTACTCCTTATTGTTTTTTAACCAATAGAAATAGAGATGAGGAGGAGATCCTCCTGATTTTGTCAAAGGCAAGTATTCTCCTTATTGATTTATCCCCACAAAAGAATAACCCTAATTCTTATTCTTTCTCAAACCTCAGCTCCTTTCCCATCTGTATGTATTTCCCAGCAGCCATCAAGAATATATCTCCTCTCCTCGCTTCTCTTGCTTCATCTCCCTTCTTGTCTAACTTTTTGAAATTTGTGATATATAATCTCATGAGATCTAAAATCTACAACCCGAGCTTATAGATCTCACATCTGATATGAGCTTTAAATCTTAGATCTGAGATTATATACCTCAGATATGGGGTTTTACATCTTTAATCTAAAATTTATTGTGAGATTGTGAGTTTTTTATGAATAATTTTTATGTAAACTTTGATAATGTCTACGAGTCGTGTTCGGGTGTGTTTGGGAGTGCTTTTGGCTAAGCTAAAAGTGCTTTTAAATGAGTAAAAATATTTTCTAGATACAATATATATGTTTCGCTACATTCTATAAACACTTTTTGTAAAAGTCAAAGCACCTCAAAGTGCTTTTTGAAGAAGTAAGTATTAGGTGCTTTTGAAGTGATTTTGATTTTTTATATCTTGTATTTCTAATTTTTTCTACACATTTTATCTCTCTAACTTCTCGTTACATATTTTATCTCCCTAACTTCTCTCTACATAATTTCTCTCTCGAACCTCTCTCTACATAACACATTCTCTCTCTAACTTCTCTCTACATTAAACTTTCTCACTCTAACTTCTCACACGTTTCTCTCTCTATCTTTTCTCTCTCTCTCTCTCTCTCTTGTTTAGTTTTCTACACTCTCTCTAACTTCTACTAATAAACTTTGTTTCACTAACTTATTTCTACATATTTTCATATCTACACACATTTTCTCTAAAAAAAAGTACACTAAATATTCTTAAAAACACTTTTAAATATTAGAACCAAACAATAAGATAATATACCATTAAGTACTTTTTATCATAGTACTTATAATAAAAGTACTTTGATTAAAAGCACTTATTTCTTAAACACTCCCAAACAAGCCCTTCATCTCACTTGTAAAATAAAAAATTTGAAAAACTAAAAATCGAAAGAAATCTGATATGTACAGTTTTGATAAATTCATAGAACAGAACGGTTCATAGTAAACCGAGAGGTCTGGCTCGCTTTTTGAATTCGTCTAAACCGGATCAAACCGACCTACGTGTCCTTAATCTGAACCATTAAGATGAATTTGAATTTTTTTTGGGTAAAATACCATTTGTAAATACTCGAATTTTCTCAAATCTTTAAATCAGAAATAAACAACGGAAGACTAACTTTTTAAAAAAATGTCGTGGATTCGTTTAAAATACGAACTCCCTAAACCTGTTTTTATGAACACAAATCAGAGAATTTGAAACACAGAAATTCCTACTTCAGATTATACTCAAATCAGAGAAAGTAAATTCGAAAATATATATAACCGATCTTAGGCTCTCGTGAGCCACAAAATACAAGTTTTAAGACTTCATTTCAAGTTTATGTATATATATGGCATTCCTAAAATGCTCCAAAACATAATTTTACTTGTCCAAGTATACAAAAGCATTCACTCACGATCACGCAGCACCACCTCCACGACCACGTCCTCTACCACGAGTATTACCTGAAAAAGTTTAAGTGTAGCAACATTAGCATAAAAATGCTAGTGAGAATAAGATGGATGCAAGCATTTCTATGGATCAAATCCCATATCGGAAAATGTGTCCAATAAATCATAATGTACTCTTGCACTACCCATTCGATATTCCCAAGTACTTTGCATAAGAAAATCAATCCCATTCTACTATATCGAAATTTCGAAAGTAATCATTCAAACTCGTAAAATAAAGTACTAGTGCATAACAAAGTAATTAACAAAGTAAATTTCACATTTGTGACCACATTGTCACATACACAACCATAATATGACCTAAAAGCCATTGTGACCACATTGTCACCATATACGAACCATAGTATGACCCGAAAGCCAATGTGACTACATTGTCACCCAATACGAACCATAGTATGACCCGAAAGCCATTGTGACTACATTGTCACCCAATACAAACCATAGTATGACCCGAAAGCCATTGTGACTACATTGTCACCCAATACAAACCATAGTATGACCCGAAAGCCATTGTGACTACATTGTCACCCAATACAAACCATAGTATGACCCGAAAGCCATTGTGACTACATTGTCACCCAATACAAACCATAGTATGACCCGAAAGCCAATGTGACTACATTGTCACCCAATACAAGAATTCTCTCCAAATTCCTTTTTAACTATCTTATGGCCACTCAATTCATCGGAATATCTAATACTCTTCTCCAATTTTCGGAATCTAATCCTCCTCGAGAATATAACTTAATCCACCAAAAAACATCTCACAAACTTAACTAATTCTTTCCTTATGCAATTTCCTTAACTCCCAAATAATAAGCATTCTTGGAAAAGTTCTAAAATCTAATAACCCTCTTAACTTCGATCGAACAAAATCGTCAAGTAATTTGAAAGCATAAAAGTAATTACAACCATTTTAAACTCACCTTAATGATGAAGTCAACTCCTAATCGCCGGTTGACCAAAATCACGATCGATGCACAAAACCTATAATTAAATACACCTAAAGTATATTAATTTAACGAATTGAACCACGATCGTCACGATAGTGAAATAAAAGACAAAACAACCCGGGAATTCACCCATGAAGCCCACGGCCCTATGGAAGTTCAAGGGGAAGTTGGTTTTCCGGATTTTTAAGCACTTTAAAAGGGTTTCGAGTTGGTTTTGGGCACTTTGGAGGTTGGTAATATCAATGGGTAAACATGATTTAGGGTTTAGGTCAAAAGTTCAATCCCGAACAATTTAGTAATGTAACGTCCCGTTACTTTTGGGGGTAGTTTTTTTATTTTATTATTATTTTATTTATTTATTTAATTAAGCTTTTAAGATTAGTTTAAATTTAGTAATTTCGATTTTAGTAGTTATTTTCGTTCGAAATTCATTTAAATCGTTTTAATACTTTAAATTCGTTTCGGTGACATTAATAATTATTAATGGGCCAATTAATAATTATTAATGGGCCAATTAATAATTATTAATGACTTTTAGATTAATTTAAAAGCTTCGGGTTTTGTTTTTAAAGTAAAGATAAAAGAGGGACGTAGGCGTCATTTTCCGATTTCTTAAATATCTAAACACTATTCATCCTTCTCCTTTAATAAGCTAAAATTAGACAAAAAAATCATAAAATTCTTCTCATTTTTCATCCCAAACCCGTAGCTTGGAGAGAAAAAAAGAGGAGAGAAAGATTTTGTCACCCCGACTTCGTTTCTCGACCGTTTTCATCGTGCCTTAGCTCATTGGAAAGCTCTCGAGACGTACTTTCTACCCATCCTAACAATCGAGGTTTTTCGCTCGTTTTCTCGAGGCCTTAAGGTATGACAAAGTTTCTAAAATTTGATGTGAATAGTATTTTAATGGTGGTTTTGGATTGAAATCTTCAAATTCGTTCACCGAAGCTTGAAGATTTCCATCGGGAAAGTCGTTTTAATCGATTTTAGAAACTTCCCCTAAACCCTAAAACTGAGTTTGAGCCGGAAACCCGTCCCATGTGATTTTCCCTCACTTGGCCATGTTTAGGATGTTAGGGTTATTGTGTTTTTGCTATTTACTTAATTTTTATGAAATCGATTGTTGATCAAAACCCTAAATTACGGATACCCATTGTAGTTGCGAACCTCCAAAGTATCCGAAACCAACCCGAAATACCTCTAAAGTGCATAAAAGCCGGAAAACCAAACCCGAACCCTATTTTCCCTTGTATGGCCGAGAGCACCATAGGGAGGAAATCCGGGATTTTCGTTGTTTTATGCGTTTAGATGTTGTTTGTTCGATTTCCGGTTAATTAATGTTATTTAGGTGTAATTCGTTTGTAGGATTGTGATTTGTTCGGGTATTTGCAACCTCGGATAATCGGAGCTTTTCTACAAGCTAAGGTGAGTTTAAAAGGGAAGTTAGTAATTTTATGAATTACGTTTTGTTATGATATTGTTTATCGCTGTTAAGAGGGAATTAGCTTCTTAGAATTATTGTTTGGTTGGAGACTTTAATTCGGAAGTGAGTGGAGAGGATTTGGAATTATGGTTAGTTTGGTGAAAAAGAAACATCGGTGTGGTTTGGAAGTATTGTAAAGTGACTTGGAGATGTTAGTTGAAAGTGGAAGTTAAGTTACTTTGAGTGGTTTGGGAAATAAAGTAGCTTAGATGTTACACTTGAGTGATGACTCGTGCAATCTAAGTAGTTAGGTTCTTTAATAACTTAGTAGAATTCCTTGGAGATTATATGATTTATTGGAGACCTTAGGCACATTGATTCGGCACATGATAGTATGTTGATATCGATCCATACGTATCATGGTGCGATGATTTGTGGAGACAGTGGCACGTTGATTCGGCACATGATAGTATGTTGATATCGATCCATACGTATCATGGTGCGATGATTTGTGGAGACAGTGGCACGTTGATTCGGCACATGATAGTATGCTGATATCGATCCATACGTATCATGGTGCGATGATTTGTGGAGACAGACACATTGATTCGGCACATGATAGTATGTTGATATCGATCCATACGTATCATGGTGTGATGATTTGTGGAGACAGTGACACATTGATTCGACACATGATAGTATGTTGATATCGATCCATACGTATCATGGTGTGATGATTTGTGGAGACAGTGGCACATTGATTCGGAACATGATAGTATGTTGATATCGATCCATACGTATCATGGTGCGATGATTTCTGGAGACAGTGAGCATAATTGATATGGTACATGATAGTATGTTGACTTCGGTCCATACGGTATTATGGTACTACGATTTGTGATATGGTACGACCGTACGTGGTATGTTGATATCGATCCATACAATAGTACGTTATGATGAAACTTGTTTGGTAACAAAGATAGTTAATATTACAATTACTTATTCTTTAGAATTGTGTAGTAAGGCTTATTAATGGTTGTTACTTTTACTTTAAGTCCTTAATTCGATTTCATATCATCGAAAGACTATCTCGAGTAATATCTTACTATCGTTTGATTGTATGGAAATTGGAAGTGTGGATATGGGTAGTAATGAGCATTATAGGCCTTTGGACACAATTTCGGGTATGAAATTTGGTTCATAGGATTACTTGATTTCGTTTTACTGTCACTAGCATTTTTATGCTAATGTTGCTACACTTACAAATTTTCAAGTAAACCCCGTACTAAGAAGCGTGGTAGGGGAGGTGGTGCCGCGTGACTTGCCGAGTTGGTGTATGGACAATGTTGAAACATATTTTGGTTTAGCATTCTTAGAGATGCTTGTACATTATTTTCATTTTCCATAACTTGTGTCTTTTTGAGCCCGAAAGGGTGTTTGTCTATAATCTCATAAACTTTTATGATTTAAAGCTTGTTTGTGAGTTTAAAATTAGAAGATGGAATACGTATTCCCGATTTATAACTTTCTCTGAAATTGGGTTGTAAAACAGGTTTTGGTTATTCGATTTTTAAACGAACCCATGCCGTTTTTCTTTAAAAATCGAGTCTTCCGTTGTGCATTTGAATTTAAAGAATTTAACAGAAAGCGGGTCGTTACAAGTAAAATCATAAAACATATCAAATTCAAAACCCTAATCATCATGAAAAATGAGAAAAACTCAAGGAAATGGTTTTTTGGCTCAAACCCGATTCTAGGGTTTAGGGAAAGTTCTAAATATGCATAAAACAACTCCCTCGATCTAAATCTCCGAGTTCCCGAGCAAGAATTGGAAGATTAAAACCAAAATCACCATTAAAACACTATTTGAAGCTTTAGGTTTTGAACTTAAACATACCTTAAAGCCTTGAGAGAATGGACAAAAACCTCGATTGATGGTATGGGTAGAAAGTACATCTCGAGAGCTTTCCAACGAGCTAAGGCACGATGAAAACGGTCGAGAAACAAAGCCGGGGTGACAATTTCTTTCTCTCCTCCTTTTTTTTCTCTCTAAGCTACGGGTTTGGGGAAAAAATGAAGAGAAAAATGTGATGTTTTTGTCTAATTTTGGCTTAATAAAGGAGATGGATGAATAGTGTTTAGATATTAAGAATTTCGGAAATGACGCATACATCCTTTTCTTGCCTTAAGCTTTTAAAACGAAACCCGAACCACTTAAACTAGCCCAATGGTGATTAATAATTATTAATTGGCCTATTAATAATTATTAATACCATCGAAACTCGTTTAGGCTAATTAAACAGTTATAAAGGTTTCCGAACGAAATTAACTATTTAAATCTAAATGACTAATTCTAAAATTAACTTTAATACTTTAATACTTTAATTCAATAATAAATAAAATAAAATAAAATAATAAAAAAAAATTCACCTCAAAATAACGGAACGTTACACCATTTTAGTCCCTGAACTTTCACTCAGGTTTCATTCTCGCCTCTAAACTTTCAAGAGTTACGTTTTTCATCTTTTAGAAGATTCATGGACTTAATTATAATATAATCACTTTAATACTGTATTTAATTAAATGGCTAACAATATAACTACATTATTAATAATAATAATAATAATAATAATAATATAGCCCACAAATAAATAACCTATAACAATATATCCATATTACTCCATACGCAAGGTAAGAATTAGAGCATGTTTGGATGCATTAGTAAAAAGTAAAGAAAAAGCTATTTTAACAAGTTTTTTTTTTAAATAAAAATAAAAAATAATCAGGACTAATTTTTTAAACCTTTGGTTATGTTTTTTTCTTTTTTCATAATAATATTTATAGTTACTATCTTTAAGGATTCATTTGTAGAAATTCTCACTTTCTGATTCTGATTTCTTATCTTTTAAGAAAGAAAAATAAAAAACGTGTGAGTCATTATTTCTTATTCTTTCTTTCATTATTGAAAAGAAAATATATTTAGAAAATAAAATATGGACATGTTTATTTTGTTGTGTTTCGTTTTTCTTCGAAAACAAGCTTTCAAGAAATATCTTATCAAATCCACTTTTGAGTTGAACAAAACTATCTAAAAAAAACCTTGATGACATTTTATGAGAACTTTGCTATAACCATGATAATATTTATCGAATTTCTCTTGAAAATAATAGGAGATTCCCCCAACAATGGTACAAAAACAGTTGTATATCAAAATTTAATTTTGAACCATATTCAAAGAAGCAAAAAGTAGGCATTTCAGCAAAGAAAGGGGTAGCTTTGAAGGTTCCTTTTTACTGCCAACTTTTTATGGTAGCAATTAATTTAACCATATTGAGAGAAAAATATTTATGAACTAAAGAACATCAAAATGTTGGCATCTTTTTGGATTGGGTCTATCCAAATATAATGGTATCACATGTAGAAATAAATATTTAATAACAAAAAGACCCTACTGACAGATTTTAACTATTACTTCTTAAAAAAAAGTGACAACCAATTTTTGAATTTTTTTAAAAAGAAATTGCAACTAATTTGCTGTCTTTTTTTTTTTAAGAAGAAGAAAAACTTTTTGTAAAGTTAAACTTTTAGAAGATGATTGAGAGAAAATGTAAAAAGAAAAAAAAAAGATGTAAAATGAAAATAAATTCATAAGAAAAAAAAAACGTGAGAAAAGAAAAGGGATTAATAAAACATAAAACACTAAAAAGAACTTCTCGAGAAGTACATTCAATTAAATTGCAAAGATCATTATATAGACTAAAACAATCCGGATGAATGTGGTTCAATCGTCTGAGTGGATATTTGTTGAAAGAAGACTATAAAAATAGTCCTATTAGTCTGTGTTTTTATAAAGAAATCACAATTAAGATTTGTCATTATTACTGCATAGGTTGATAATTTAAATATTATTGGAACTTCTGAAAAGTTTTCAAAGGTAATAAACTATCTTAAAAAAGAATTTGAGATGAAATATCTCGGAAAAACAAAGTTTTGCCTTGGTTTGCAAATTAAGCATTTACCAGATGGAATTTTTATTCATCAATCGAATTTATACATAAATGATCTAAAAAGATTTTATATGGATAAAACACATCCATTGAGCACTCTAATGGTAGTGTGTTCACTTGATGTGAAAAAATATATTTTTAGATCTTGAGAAGACAATAAAGAAATTCTTGATCCTGAAGTATCATTTCTTAGTGAAATAGGTGCACTTATGTATCTTGCTAATAATACATGACCAGATATAAATTTTTTTAATAAACTTGTTAGCTAGATATAGTTTTTCTCCAACGAGAACACATTAGAATGGAATTAAACATACATTTCACTACTTTTGAGGAACAATTGACATGGTCTTATTTTATTCTAACAAATCCATGTTAGAGTTAGTTGGTTATGCAGATAAAAGTTATTTATCTGATCCACATAGCGCTAGATCTCAAACATGTTATTTATTCACATGTGGAGGAATTGTTATATCATGGCAATCTGTGAAACATACTATAACAACGACCTTTTCAAATCATGCTAAAATTCTCGTATTTCATGAAACAAGTCAAGAATGTGTATGGTTAAGATCAGTGACTCAAAGCATTCGTGAGACATGTGGTTTATCCTCAAATAAAGAAATTTCAACAATATTATATGAAGACAATACTGCGTGTATAGCACAAATAAAAGAGGAATATATTAAAGAAGACATGACAAAACATATTTTACTAGAACTTTTTTCACACATGATCTTAAAAGAAATGGTGATATAAACATCCAGCAAATTAGTTCCAAAGATAACCTGATATATCTGATTTACAAAGGCATTACCTAGAGGAGTCTGCGTATAGGTAGAAAATAAGTTTCTCATCTCACCAAAATCACGTTTAAACTCATCTAAAGTAGATGACATCTCATTGTATTTCGTTCTAAGCTCTAAGTTTTCTGCCACAAGCTTATCGACCCTCGGATCTTTGGTGAAGCGTGATCGGCCCCCACGCGAATGAGAAGACACCCAATTATATGCAGGTCCCGCCCCTAGACCTTTAATATATCCTAAACAATACCCTCGAACTCTCTCAATTATCTCAGCTTCAGTTAGGTGCAGTCGAACAACTCTGTCCACCTCCACTTAAGGGGCAGCAAGCAAATCACACATCAGGCCCTGCATGTACGTATATAATTATGATTAAACAAAAATTGTAAAACCAACACTTGCTAATATAAACCATCATCATTTGTATAAAATCTTTCAGTCTTGTGAAACTTACATAATTTTCCTCCATTGCATCGTTGATCCATACACCATCATCATTTGTATGCGTGATTCGGAATAGATCAATCTAATTGAACTGTTCTTCATGATCTTCATCGCTGGCTGTTGTGTGAAATCGTGATACGCAAGTGCACACAGTCTAACAAGTAATAAAGTGATAAGAAGATATCGTTCCCACGAGGATTAGTGATTTAAAATGGTGTTTAACAAATAATTTAAAGAAAATAAAAACAATGATAAATTGGGGTGATTTGATTTATGAAACTAAATAACTAAAATTATGCAAAACTAACTAAATAAATTCTAAATTAATTAAGGAAAATAAATACGATGGTCTAAAGTGGCTTAAATTACTCCTAAATATGCAAGAATAATCAAGTAATTAAACTATGAAGAGATGAGTGGTTGGAATATCAAGAATCCCCCCTAAAAAGCCTTAGAATTCAAAATCTTGCGGCAGGGTGGTGTTTGTCTTTCAGGATTCTCGCAATATTAAATTCACTTTTTATGCAAGTAAACCCATTTGTTCAAGTGACTTCGTCAAGCCTAACATGATTTTAATTCCTAATCCTATTTAAATCCTATGTCTAGGTAAAATTGGATTAAGAAATTATGGTTTTAGTGTTCCTGGTTTAAGCTTTAGGGTGTAATTACATATGTCTATGCATTACTAAATAACAATTCAAATAATCATTAAACCCTATCAATCAATGTTGTCCATTCAATTTTAACCTTTTAGAATTAAAATTAAACTAAGCAATTCACTTAGGTTGATCAAGCATAAGCAAAAAGAATAAAAATATCAAGCCATTGATTGAGCATAAAAATTGAATTCAATAAAGCTTTGAATACTAATCCCCCTTAGGGTTCATCTATCAATTCCAACCTAAGAAATTTAGTTCATAATGAAAATTGGATTAACAAAAGAATTTAACAAAATAAACACTAAACCCAACATAATGTGAATTCAATAATGAAATTCTAAACTAACAAAAATAAAGAATGATTAATGAAAGAATTAGAACGAATTTCTCTATAGCGAAGACGGATTCTTCACGTCAGCCTCCTTCTCCCTCACGCTGCTGCTTCTCTGCTTTTCCACACCCTCTCACGTTCTGTCTGCCTCCCTCTCCTTTCGTCAGCCTCCCTCTTTTCTTTCTTTAGGTTAATTTTTTTTTTCTTTCTTTTTCCAATTGGGCTTTGACTTCTTCTCTTCCAACTTGGGCCCAAAGTGGTGGTTTTAATTTACCAAGCATAGATGTCTTGAAACAGGCCACAAGATTGATTTTTTAATTGCTTGCCGTGTCTAACTGCTGTCCATTTTCTCGCTTCAGTGTCTTGCATGTGTCATTGCAGCTCTTGCTGACGACTATTGTAAAATTTGCAATTTTTTCTATGTTCCTGCATGAAAGTTTCAATTATTTTAGGACTTTCTCTCATTCAAATTCACATTATTACATACCAAAGGCCAAGAAACATCCAAATAATACATTAAAGTGCTAAGAACCCGAGTTTTTCCCAAAAATAAGCTTTATTAAAGAATTATGCAAAATGAGTTCAAAGCATGCATAATAAGAGCAAAGTTCAATCAAATAATCATCACATAAGCATTAAAATAGGACCAAATAACTCTATTTTATAGAGTTATCAAACCCCCAAACTTGACTCATTGCTCGTCCTCGAGTGATGCAAAATAAGATCTTGACTTGATTAAGGATTTAAGAAGTTAAAACACAAGCCTTCAACAATCACTTTTTTATGCTTTTGGTTAGAACTTTTTCCATCATAAACTTTTGCAATTCTCTTCAAGACAATCCTAAAACTAGCCAAGTACATAAAGGGCAAAAGATTCTCAAGTGAAAGCGTGTGCATCCCGAATCAACAATTCATGGTAAAATCCATCTAGCAAGCAAAGATAGCTATCCTAAGACTCTTTTTCCTAAGCTTAAACTCAACAAATCACAACCTCCCCTAGATCCCCTCCATATGAACTCTTGATTACAATGATAGAAAGCTTACAAAGGACTTGAAGAACATAAAGATGAGAAGCTGCATTTTCTTTTTCTTTCCTTTTTTCTTTTTTTTTTTTTTTAGAGGCACTATGTGCAAGAAAGTTCTTGTTATTCTAATGCCTTTTGTTACTTAGGCAATAGAGAACTTGAACCGCAAAAGCATGCTCTTATCCCGACTTACCTCGAGACATTGGAACACTTCTCTTTTCTCTTTTTTTTTTTTTTTTTTTTTTTTTTTTTTTTTTTTTTATTTTTTGAGCATAAAGATTGTTGTTGGTGGGTAACTTTGTCACCCCCAAACTTATTGCAACAAAAACATTGAAGCCTACTAAGAAGAAATGCGAGAGTTTTCTACTTTGGTTCACTAGGATCGGTCATTCAATGTTTTATTCTCACCAAGGGAAGTAGTCCTCAAGAATCTTAACGGTCTAAACGGGTTTACCATGAATTGACATGAACGGGGAAGTGTAGAAGAGTCTAAAGCCCAAAACGCACTTAACCAAAATTAGAACTATCCTAAAGATCATGCAAAAGCAAACTATATCATTTGGACCATTCTAACCAAAGAAGCAATGAAAACATTTAATTTGACATTCAATAGCAAGAAAAAGGTACATTAGTGCTCATAAAATGGACAAGCACCCCCAAACTTAAAAGTTGGTGTGTCCTCACAGCAAAATAGCACAAAAACAAAGACCAAAAACAGGCTAAGCCGAGACCCAAAAAGAAGGAAAAAAAATAAAATAAAATAAAATAAAAGCGAAATGATATCTAAAAGGGCAAAAGGCAAGCGAGTCCAGAACAAAAGAAACATGAAAATGAAGAGAGTTAGAGGGCTCCCTTAGCGGCCAGCCGGAGCATCATCATCATCCTCAGGTGGTGGCGCCCACGACTCAAGGAGATCGGGTGGAAAAGTCGGAGTCTTAAGGAGGGGGCGCGTAGCAATCAACCTCAAATTGTGAGCTAAAGACCGCTGATATTCACTCTCATGGCGGTTTCTCTTGATGCGTTGTTGCTCTTCAAATTTCTGGCGATTAAGGCATTCATCGACCCGACTAGCAGTAGCTCCAAGTTGGCGAGAAAGCTCCTCAAAATTCTGTGAGTGGGCAGCCATGTAACCTTCAAACAAACTCTCCATTTTACCATTCATTACCTCCTGAAAACGGGTCATAGAGGACTCAACAATATCACGAACAGCAGCCTCTGTTAATGGAGTAGAAGATCCGGACGGGGTAGCCTCAGCCTCATGTGCATCTGCCATAGCCTCATTAGCAAGAAGGCGGGCAATGCAAATTTTATCCATTGGAGCAGAATTAGGCCGCCTCTCATCCAAACTGCTCGTTGGAACATGAGCACGGGCACAAAGAGAGGTGATGAGGGAAGGAAAGAATAAACGGCCTGATCGTTTACCCGCACACGCCTCCAATTCAAGAGCTATCAGGCGGCCCACATTAATCGATCGACCGGATAAGATGCAGTACAAAAGAATGGCTCTGTCTTCCTGAACCATATTCCCTTGAGAAGTCAGGAAGAAGACGGGTGGCCAGGAAAATGATACCAAACCCGAGCAGGGTCATTGAGAGAGGACTTTAATATGCGGTGTTTGCCATGAGGAGTAATTGACCAACTAGAACCCTCCTTACCAATGGTGGAAAGGACATCACGGAAAATGGTGGCAGTGATATGCCCACAAACCATGGTGTACTGATCGTCCTCATTTGTCAATCCAAATAACGAATTAATACTCTCAGCAGAAAACACCACATCAAATTCCCGAACAGTAATCACATGTCCATCTCTATCACCAAAATTCGAATAAAATTCCCTAACCACGGGCACGTTCACTTCACAAGGTTGCTGCCCAAAAGTTTGCCAGCCCCGTTCCTCAACAATATTAGTAACATATTCAGGCAAGTAGGCGGGGGTAAGATTGTCCAATAAAAACCCCTTTTCCATATGTAGCTCTCTAGCAGAAAAATTATCATGAAAACGATTGTTGGCTTCCTCGGTCACATAGAGTTGACGAGAGGTAGCCTTGCGAGCGAAAGACTTTACCCGATTCAGTAATACCGGGATGCGATGGTCGTACACATGAATTCACAAATAATCTACATAAAATTTATTAATTAATGAAAATTTAAACAAAATTATTCATGTTAAATAAAACAAAACTCCATGAATTAGAAAAACTTACTCAATATATGGCTCTACTTCTGCACAGTTGCATAATAAGTAAGTCTGGACGACATGGTACTCCTCATCACTTAAGTTTCTCCGCATAGATTTGCCTAAACCTTTGCCTGGTACGATAAACATATCCAAGTTGTTCAAGTTTACACCTTCTGGAAGAGTGTCAACCACGTTATGGTTCACTAGACGAAAGTGGTCGGAGATATGCTGGTCGAAGTAATACGAACAGAACGTAGTTGTCTCGTGTACCAGGTACGCATTACAAATCGATCCTTCCACTCGTGCTTTATTTCCAACAGTTTTCTTCAATCTATGCAAATATCTAGAATTCGTGCAGTAAAATAAATCTAAAATTTAGCATCATGATGTGTATTTAAATATACTAAAAAAGGCAATTAACATAATAATATTTTACCTTTCAAACGGGTACATCCATCTGTATTGAACAGGGCCCCCAAGTAGTGCCTCATACGGTAGATGAACAGGAAGATGCTCCATCGAATCGAAAAATCCGGGTGGAAACATTCGATCCAGTTTGCATATTATAACTGGAATCTCTCGGTTTAATGATTCGATTGTCTCTCTTGTTAAATCTGCGCATGTCAAATCTCTGAAGAACACACTTAACTGCGCCAACGGTTCCCAATTTTTCTGTTCGAGGAACAGTCTGAACGCAACAGGCATCAATCGTTGCATAAAAACATAACAATCGTGACTTTTCATTTTGAAAACAGTATGACTCTGCACGTCAATACATCTCGAGAGATTAGAAACATAACCATCGGGGAACTTAATCGATCGCATCCATTCAAACAGTAATTTCTTCTCTTTTGTACTTAACATGTATTTGGCCTTGGCGTAGTGCCCATCTTCATCCGGCTCTAACTCGGGGCGACGACATATTTCTTGGATGTCATACTGTGCCTTCAGGTTGTCTTTCGTCTTATTTGGCACATTTAAAACTGTATTGAAGACATTGTCGAACACGTTCTTTTCGATGTGTATTACGTCCAAGTTGTGCCTGATTAATAAATCTCCCCAATACGGTAAATCCCAAAATATACTTCGTTTCTTCCATCCACTGTTCTTACCAGCGGCCTTGTTTGCAACCTCAGCACCTATTTCAGTAATTTTTTTCATGCCAATAGAATCTAACCCGTGCAATATTTCGATTCCACTATAAACTCGAAGCGGCCCTTGGTTGCGTGCATTACGACCCTTATACCAATCTGCCTTGTTTGATCGAAACAAATGGTCCCTCGGTAAAAATCTTCTATGACAATCAAACCAACACGTTTTCCGTCCATGTTTCAAAGAGAAAGTTCCAGTGTCAATCATGCAATGAGGACAAGCAAACTTTCCGGATGTGCTCTAACCTACGATAAGTGTAAATTAATTATACATAGTATTATGCAATGAAAATAATTTATAATTAATAAGCTATCGTGCTTACCAGATAACATTGAATATGCCGGGAAGTCACTTATCGTCCAAATTACTGCGGCTTTCATACAGAAATTTTGTTTTCTCGATACATCATAAGTCAACGCTCCATTATTCCACAAATTAGTCAGCTTAACAATAAGAGGTTGGAGGTAGATATCTAACCTTTGTTTTGGACTCTTTGGACCCGGTACGATAACCGTTAAGAATATCACATGATCTTTCATACACATCGATGGAGGGAGATTATAAGGTGTCAACATAACAGGCCATATAGAGTATTGTGCACCAGAAGCGTCGTACGGGTTAAAACCGTCAGTACATAACCCCAATCTCACATTTCTAATCTCACTTGCAAATTCTGGATGACAACGATCCAAATGCTTCCACGTGTCAGCATCAGATGGATGTTTCATATGGCCATCCTCTTGCGAATGCTCGTAATGTCATCTCATATGAGATGCCGTGACTTCCGATGCATACAATCGTTGAAGTCGAGGAGTGATCGGTAAATAAAACATACGAGTATGTGGAATGAGAGTGTGTTTACCTTGTTTATATCTCGGATGGAAACAGAATTTACAATTATAGAGACTCGAATCTCCATCACCCCAGAATATCATGCATCCGTTCGGGCAACAATCAATCTTCTCAACAAGTAACTCGAGACCCTCCACTAATTTTTTCGTGTCGTATAAACTTTCTGGCAGCGTGTTGTTCGCAGGAGCGCAACAATGAAACCATTGTGCAATCGAATTAAAACCTCTCTCTGGAATATGATATGCCGATTTTATATTTAGAAGCTCCGTCGCTGCAGATAGTTGACTGACATCACAACCTGGGTATAACGGCATACTTGCTGATTCGAGCATATGGTACATTCGTTGCACTTCCGAATTCATTTCCTCCTCCTCCTCTAGAATAGTTTTATTATCGTCTTGAGTATGATTAATCGTATCTTCATATATCATATGCTGCATTTGTCCATACTCTTGCTGTCTTTCATCACGATCTTCTTCCAAATTCGGTATAGCATTTGAACTGCTTCCTTGGTACAACACGGCTCGCTACAACGCCGCATTATATTGATCATCAGATTCCCCTTGATAAACCCACTTGAAATAATTCTCCAAAAACCCACGACTATACAGGTGTTTCTTCACATCAAATGAAGAATATAATTTCTTATTTTTACATTTTCTGCACGGACATCGTATCATTTTTCCATTACGATCAAAATCCTCTGTACTTTCACAAAACTCAACGAATTCTTCAACCCCTGCTACGAACTCATTGTTCAAATAGCCTTCTAAGAGACGAACATACATCCATTCACGGATTTTTTTTTTGCAGTAGAAAAAAAAAACGAAAAGAAAAAAAAAAGTTTCTGATGATGAGTTCTTTCCATTCTTGAGGCATATATATACTGTGATATAACGACGCAATCCGTCGTTAATATCTAATATAACGATCGTTTTCGTCGTTGTAATGGCAGGAAACATTCCCTCCATAACGTTGGGCGACGCAATCAGTCGTCCATTAGCGCGGAAATGTTTCGCGACATCGTATACGACGCACTGCATCGTTCCCTATTAACACGGGAAATTTTGGCGCCATTATTACCGACGCCAATCATCGTTAATACCAAATTATTTTTTCCATTAAATATATTCGATTAACTAGGTGACGGAATGGATCGCTGAAAGTCAACTTTTCACAGGAGCGATGCATTCCGTCGTTAGGGTGGGACGTATTTACTTTTCGTCGCTATCGATTCGTCGCTATTACGGCAGTTTCTTGTAGTGGGAGAGGTATTGATGTTAATCCTCCTTGCCCCCGTTAACGTCAAGATTTTGAGACAAATGCACTGGATAGTTGCAAGAAGGTGATTCATATTTGGAATAATATTCTGGATTTATAATTTATTTATTTTGAAAAAGAAAAAAAATCATCTCTTCCAAGACAGAATTATGATGCTCAATGATGCAGGTTCAGTGGAGGATTTGGAACTATTTGTTTGGACTTCTCCTTTTTCCTCTTTGGCTAAATGAGCGTGCTTCAAGGCATTTTATTCCTTCTTAATTTTGTTTGCCATTTGTGGCTTTGTTGCTAAAAACTATTAATAATAAGTGTACAAAAGCTTTTTCTTTAATTTTGGAATCCTCATTTCGATTTCTACATTAAATCATCAGTAACTAAAAAGATTAATGGTTTCAATCATACTTAGTATTTTAATGATTAATAAACTCCTTTTTTATTGAAAATTTTGAAGTTTCGAAGTGGCTGTAACTTAGAGCTTGGAATGAAGATTCTAAAACATCTTGAATCCTTTAAATCAGAATTCATATGAAAAAGTTATGGCTAAAATAAAGTTAAAGGAATTGGAGGGAGATCTCATAGAAATAATTTGAAACTACATGGGTGTGATTTATCATTTTCAAACCAGAAGGGTGTTCATGTATTTGACAAAAACCATAGGAGTCTCATTTGTATTTTACCCTATTTTTAATTTCATTTGATAATTCCCTAGTTAATTATTTTTTTATTAGAACTTTTTTTGGCTAATTTTATCATAAAAATCTTTGAAATATATCTACTATGTATACAACAACAAGAGGCTGAATTTAAAGCAGCGGTTACCAGATCATGAATTTATATTCATTGGGTAGCAGTAGGGATGGCAATGGAACGGGGCGAGGTCGAGGATGCACTTCCCATCCCCTAACTCGCAGGGATTTTTCATCTCCATATCCTACCCTATCCCCTAATTAAAAAATTGGGGGCGGATTCAGGGGTTTCCCGCGGGGAAAATTTCCTATTTTATATTTTAAAAAAGGAATATAAAAATGAAATTTATATTTAAAATATACATTTTTAAGACAAAAAGAAAACAAGATACTAAATATTTTATAATTTATTAGTTAATATAACCATATCATACACATATTTTCAATAAATAAAAATAAAAGTAAATAAAATACATAAGATATTAGTAAAATATCAGGTTCGGAGTTAGGGCGGGGCAGGGAATGTATTCCCATCCCTGTACCCTAAAACAAATCGGGGGAAATTTCCCCCCTAACCCTAACCAAGGAGTTAAATGTCGATGTCGACAGAAATGTCGGATTCAAATTTAAGGAAATATCGATGTCGATGGAAATTCCTAGAAAAATCATGGAAACGATGGAAACATATGTGATTTTTTTTAATAAAATTTCCATAATACCTTAATTTAGTCTAGATCTATCATAAAATGAAATTATACACCTATAAATGATGTTAAACATAATAATTATAAAAATTACAGTAAAATCGATTTTTTTTGGGAAAATTGTTTAATTTTAAATTAATGACAATAATATTGGAAAACTAAAAGTATTTCCAAAAATATTGTAGTTTTTTTATGACTGGGCAGAGATGGGTGAGGTGGTGCACCAAAGCGTGGGTACAACAGACGATGTGTTAACTGAAGGATTAAAAACGTTTGTACAACAGACAATTTTAATACTTTGAGAATAAGTCGTTTGTTGTACGACGCTTTATGCGTGAAGTTAGTAAATCGTCTGTACAACAGATGATTTACGATAGAATTAAAACCCAAATATGCTTCTTCTTTCCCATTCTTCCTTTTCTCTTCTTCTTCATTGACAAACCCTAACTCTCTCACCCCCTCATTCTCCAAGCCATTTCCTCATTGATTTCCTGCCAAATCCTTATCAAATCGCAAGGTTTATTGATCAAATCAAGTTTCGGTAAGTATTTCTTTACAAATTTTCATTTTTTTGGGATTTATTTTGTGGGTTTTTGTCACATTCAAAAATTTTGGTTTCAATTTTTCTTTTGATTAATTTTACATTTTTTTCGTGCGTTATTCTAGGTATGTAATTTTGTTTTTCCCGTTTCATTTTTTCTTTTGATTAATTTTACATTTTTTTAATTTTGATTGTTTCAAAGTTTTGAATCCACTTTTTTTTTTATAATAATTGTTTGATTGTGTTTATGTGGGTTAAATGTTATCATTTTGTATCATAATATTAGTGGATTGTGAATGAAGACTTGAGAAATTTTGTAAAATGAAAATTAGAATGTTTAGGTAGTTTATTAATCATGTACATTATTATTGTAGATTGATAATGGGGGATAGAACTCTTGCAATTGTCGTATATGCCAACAGCCATGTATTCAATGGTTTGGAAGGAATAAAAAAATCATCATTTTGAAGTAACGGAGTCAACACCTGCTATTTGAGCTATTAGGTGTAAGAAATGGGCTGACAAGTGCTTATGGAGACTTCGTGGTATTAAAAAAAAAGACTCACCAGTTGTTTGAGATTACTCAGTATGTCGGTCCACATACTTGTGTTTATTCACGTTTAACACAAGATCACTCACAATTCGACTCTACATTGATTGCCATAGAAATTAGTGATATTGTAAAAAAAGATACAACTATAAAAATTGTCGTATTGCAAGCATTCTTGAAGAGTACTTTTGGATATAATGTACATTACCGACATGTACAGGAAGGGGAAAAAAACAATAGAGAGAGTTTTTGGGAATTGGGAAGCATCGTATCAGTTGTTGCCCAAGTGGATGCATATTTTGAAACTAACAAACCCCGGGACTCATGTTGAGTGGAGACTCGGAAACACTAATTTGAGAGACAATAAAAATTTTGAATGTCTGTTTTGGGCATATAGACCTTCTATAACAGGTTTTATGTTGGCCAGTCATTCAAATAGATGGTACACACCTATATGGTAAGTATACGTGAAAATTATTGATTGCAACGTCTATTGACTCTGATGGCCACATATTTCCTCTAGCATGGACTATTGTTGGTGAGGAAAGTAGAGACACATGAGGGTAGTTTCTGTATCATTTGAGAACTAGAGTTACACAAAAGGAAGGTATATGTTTGATTTCAGATCGACATGCGGTTATCATAGCCGCTGTGAATGACCCGGATAATGGTTGGACAGAACCCCAGACACACCATAGATTTTGCTTGAGACATATTGGTAGTAATTTCAATGACAAATTCAAAAGTAAGCAGTTGAAAAATCTAGTTTATCATGCTGCGAGTCAGAGTCAGATTCATAAATTTGAGAAGTGCATGGAGGAAGTTAAAATGTTGAACAAAGATTGCTTGTCATGGTTTAACAATTTTAAATTCAAAAGTGGACAAAGGCACATGGTGGTGGGTATAGGTATGGACACATGACCACCAATATTGTAGAATGCATTAATGGTGTTCTAAAAGGGGCTCGATCGCTACCTATCACCACACTAGTTCAACTCACATACTACCGTTGTGTGTATTAATTTATCAAACAACTAGACAACGGACAAAAGTATACAAGGTAAGCATTGTTTAATTGTGACAATCTTCTTTAATATGTCGATTGGTTGGAGGTTTTTTTGATACATGCTATGTATTGTAGGTATGTACTCGATAAAATAGAGCATAATGAAGCAAGGGAATCAAGTCATGATGTTGAAATATTTGATCGAGCTAGTGGCTTGTTTGAAGTAAGAACGGGATATCATTACTTCAACTCAAAAGGAGAGAACAAACAAATTATCAGGTTAAACGATCGCACTTGCACGTGTGGAAAGTGGCAAAAGTATTGCATTCCATGTTCACATGTCATTGTCGCGTGTTCTTAGTGGCATCTTGACTATTGGACACATGTTGAACCTACGTACTTAGTATCCGAGTGTAGCAAGTGTTACGCTCCCAGTTCCAAGTGATTCCACATGAAGCAAGGTGGCCACGTCCTAACTTTCCCATTGTTCATCCTGATAATACATTAATATTTATCAACACATTTCATAGTAAGTGACGATCACCTTTTGATTATGTAGGTCATTTGGCAGCCATATACCACTATCTTGGACGATCTTCCTGCATACTGTCGAAATGGTCAGGATAGTTGGTCTGCAGAAGCTCCATTGATATGCTTCAGTATAGTAGAGTTCATCTTTACCTCTAGGGTCATGCGACAGTTTGGCCTCATACAGGTCGTGCCTGAACCATGTAATGCTAACCCAGAAGGTTTGCATGCTATGGATCTTCGAACTCGTGCTGTAGATTGGAGGACTAAACATTCTCAGTATATTGAAGAGTGGTTATCTCGTCGGGATCGTCTTCTTCGGGGTGATTCAGTTGATGGTGGCCTAGATGTTAATGCGGGATATATGACATGGTATAATGCTATCACCCTACGATATTTGACGCATCAGGGGGCAGTTATTGGCTCAATGGTAATGATTTTATTATTTTTTTACACTAAATGTAATTCAGCATATAACTCATGTCTCGTATTTCTATCTTAGGCATCTGGATTTACACACATTTGAGCTGTAACGAACATTAGTCAGATCCCTGATTTAAATGACGAATATTTGGCCATGGTTGGTGAGATGCAATGATTATATAGGGTGTCAATTGTACCGGTTGTGTCAAGGGTGAGACGACGTCCTGACGATAACCCTGAGATGCCTGATGACATTGAGCAGGAGTATGACATTATTCCAACTAGTACTCCACCCAGTTCTCCATCACTGACTCCCGCTTCAGGACCTTCCTCACCCATTTTCATACTGACTCCTGGTTCTCACATTATTAGGAGTCACAGTTATGATCATGAGGCAGGACCTTTCATAGTTCGATCTCCACGTGGACGCCCACAGCAAAGGCCTCAACCACCGGCACTCATTAGCAGATTTAGATAATATTTTTTGATTTTTTATATAACATTTATACATAAATAATGTTTTGCTCTAATATATGTTACATTATGTTTTTATCTTAATATTACATTATGTTTTTATCTTATTTTATATTCGTACTTCAGTAGGCGACAACATTGCCCGTATTATGGTCTAGATGGATTTTGTAGAATTTGACTAAAATCTGCCATAGGTCGTCTGTTGAACAGACGTTTTTGAAAATGCCTCTATCCTAAAGCGTCTGTTCAATAGACAATTTATGCTGACGGGGAGTAAAATCCTCTCTGGAACAAACGATGAACAATATTTTTTGAACTACTTTCCCTTTCGCAATTTATTAGGAATTATTTCTATTTTTCACAATATTTGTGAAGAAAAGCCCAATAAAGTTTATTTATTATTATTTAAAATTACATATTAGATACAATTTAGATAGATAAATATTTTTAATCTGATATATATATATATATATATATATATATATATATATATATATATATATATATATATATATATATATATATAAATGTGTATTTACTTTAAACTAAACGATAATATATATAAACTTAAAACTAAATTATATTTAGTTTTTGAATAGAAATTATTAAAAGTTCAAAAGGATAAAAATGACAAATATGTAGAAAATTGGAATAAGTTTACTAAACTTGCACAAATGTCAATAGAAAGGCAGAGCACGTCTATCTCTTCAATTTTTAATCATATTAAATAATAATTACTCATTGATATTTGTGATATCTATCTCTTCAATTTTTCTAATTCCCAAAATATAATTTCAATATTTACTACCTAGATGATCGAAACATTTCAAGTACTTCATCCTTCAACAAATCTCTCTGGCTTCCATAATCGAGTCTCATCGGCTTCAAGATCACGAAACTCAAATTAGATCTCCTATTTTGTTTCTGCTATCCTCGTCATCTGGTAAATTTCTATCTTCTCTTCATCTATTATCTAACTTTTCTTAATCGAAATTTCGGTGGAAAGGGACGACATTTCCGACAAAATGTTGTAGATTTCTGAAAAATATGTCGTTCCATGTGTGTTTGAATGAATAGTTGACCGAAGTGGATCGAAAAATCGACCGAAAATGACTTAATGACGACATGGATGAAATTCTAGCGAAAGAGGAGAAGAAATTGTTTCCCCCTACTTTGATATCTCAAGCTCTCAAATAGGCGATATATCGACCGAAATTTCGGTGAAGTCGCCGAAACTTGATACCATGACCCTAACCCGAACCCCTATAAAACGGGGATTCCCTGACCCTCGCGGGGAATTTTTCCATCCCTAGGTAGCATAATTTTAAATTTAGCAGTTTTAAAAAATGTTTACAAATATAGTAGTTTTTTAAAAACCATCATTCAAGTTAATCAAAGAAATCAGTGATGACTTGGAGGTAATCAGTGATAACTTATCAAGCAATCAATGATTACATGCATGGAATATCATTTGATATAGTGAATCAGTAAAATCGATGATTACTTATGCGGATTAGTGACAATTTTGTAATATTTTAGGCGCGAATTTGAGTTTTTTTGAGGCTATTCTTACATATAACTTTTTGGGCTGCTATTTTGGAAAATATTGAACTTTTTTTCAGCTATATGTGCAAGAGCCCATTATTTATATAGAATAACTAACCTAGATAAATAAGAAAATGAAGGTGAACAAGAAAATTGATAATCACAAAACTAAATTAAAAAAAAAATACAAATAAGCATAATTACTAGCCTAATATATTCTAACACCTCCTCTTAAACTCAAGTTAGCCTACTTGAGTTTGCTAAGTCAAAAAAAGTAACAACTGTGACGGAACTCAGAGTTGCAAACAAAGATATCAGATGACACCAATATCGAACGGAGAGGTCGAACGGAATCGACTAAAGCTTAAAAAAGTACAACAAATGTACTGGAAAAACAGAACACAACAAATGTACTGGCAGAGGCAACTAAAACCAATCACAGACAGAACTTGAACAAATTCAACAAGAGAAATTGATGAATGAGGCATGAAGAAATGATGATCGAAGAAAAAAAAATAGCAAACCAAGAAAAACTGAATTCAAACAGAATTTTTGAAATGATTCTAAAGAAAAAAAACAATGAAGAAAAGGTAGTTGAAAATAGCTCAGGTTTGGGGCAGGGGCAGCCTTGGGCAAAAAACATTTGGGCGCGGGCAGGTAAGGTGCAGGGCAGGGGGCAAGGGATTTGGAGCACGGGCAAGATGTAGGCCAACTTAATAAAAGAGGGATGTGGTCAGGTGTTCGGGTAGGGACGCGGTTAGGGGAAAAGAAAATAAGAGAGCGGGCAGGGGGAATGCAAATAAGGGAGTGGGCAGCCATAAATGGCAGAATTTGTTTCTTCGTTTTGAGCGTGTAAGCAGCCAGAAAATGAAAAAAGTAGCAGATCGGGAGTTTTCTGGTTCATGGCGCGGCGCAGGAAAGGTGAAAAGCGAATCTGGTGAAAGACTAAGGTGATTTCTGGACGGTTAGGAGCGGATCCGACTTTCAGAATGGCGATGGAGAGAAATAGCGTATCAACATAGATTGCAAGTTCCGGCGAGATCAACGGTGATGGAGCAAAGATTAAAACTGATTTGAGGAAAAATGAATGAAACTGTAACAAATTAAGTGTGGTGGTTCAAGCAAGGATGGAAATGGCGATGGGTATTTGATTGGCGTGTGAGGCAGACAAAGGGAAAAATCAAGCAAGAGATGAATAGCTGGAAAAGAAAAAAATAGAGTAGGGCTCTAATAGCATGTTAGCAGAAAGGCTACATTCTGTTGAGTTGTGTAAATGTCCAACGATATTACATTATTTATATAGAAATAACTGACCTAGATAAATAAGAAAATTAAGCTAAACAACGAAACTGAAACAATCACAAGAGTAAATAAGAAAAATACAAATAAGCATAATTGCTAGCCTAATATATTCTAACAATTTAAAATTTGAATGTCTTATATTATATTATCGAGCCAAATTATACTTGTGAAGTTGTGTATTTGAGTTATCCATTAAGGGCCTGTTTGAGATAGTTTTTAAGAGTATTTTGTTAATGGTTATAAAAAACATTTTGTTTATTCAAAAACACTTTTAAACACATCCAAAAGCTATCTGGGAATTTGGCTTCATTGACCTCCAAAATTGTCAATTAAGGTTTATTGACCTCCATTCTTATTTTAAACTTTTTTTACCTTATGATGATGTCATTTCAGTGTGAAATGTCTAAAAAACCCTTTTATTCTCTTCTTCCATGAAACCTTTTTCATCTCTCCTTCCATGAATTTTTTTTCTTCTCTTCTTCCATGAAACCATTTTCTTTATCTTCTCAATACTATCTCTTCTATCTCCCTCACACACGGCGACGAAAGATAGTTGCGGTTGGTGGTGAAAAACGTTTGAAAAACCTCTCTTCTCTCGATTTGTATATGCATAACTTTGGGTTTTTGGGATTTTTCATTTCTATTTTTTATCAATCTCAAAACCTCAACACCCTCTCCATTCTCTACCTCAACACTCTCTTCACATTCCTAAGTAATCTTCAAGCTTTCAATTCTTAATATTAAAAAAAAATTCGGGTTGCCCCGAATTGTGCACCGAATTTTGAGTTTTTCCCCGAATTTTGAATTTTTGCCCTGAATTTTGCACCGAATTATGTGTTTCTTGCCCCGAATTTTATCCCCGAATTTTGCACCGAATTATGAGTTTTTTCCCCGAATTTTGAGTTTTGCCCCGAATTTTGAGTTTTACCCCGAATTATGAGATTCTTCCCCAAATTTTGTGTTCCTTCTGAATTTTGGACCAAATGATATTTTTTTCTTAATTTAATCTATATAAAATCAAAGAGAGAAAAGTGATATTTAAAATAAAATAAAATAAAATTATCCCTGAATTTTGCACCTCAATGAATGAAATCGGTGGACTGGAATCCGATTTTTGGCGGACCGAAATCCTTCCTTGAAATATAGAAAAAGAGTTTTTTTATTATTAATTTAATCTTGTATAAAAGAAAGAAAAAAAAACAAAAAAAAACCACTTATTGTCTCTTAATTCGGTGGACCGAAATCAGAATTCGGTCCACCGAATTCTGACACAATCATTTTTTTTTTAATTATAAATAAATAAATAAATATATATATATATATATATATATATATATATATATATTTTCTCTCTTTTATTTTATTTATTTTATATAGATTACATTAAGAAAAAATATCATTTGCTCCAAAATTCGGGGGAAGAAGCTCATAATTCGGGGATAAAATTCGGGGCAAGAAACTCAAAATTCGGGGAAGAAACTCAAAATTCGGTGCAAAATTTGGGGCAAAACTCAAAATTCGGGGAAGAAACTCAAAATTCGGTGCACAATTCGGGGCAACCCGGATTTTTTTTTTTAATATTAAGAATTGAAAGCTTGAAGATTACTTAGGAATGTGAAGAGAGTGTTGAGGTAGAGAATGGAGAGGGTGTTGAGGTAGAGAATGGAGAGGGTGTTGAGGTTTTGAGATTGATAAAAAATAGAAATGAAAAATCCCAAAAACCCAAAGTTATGCATACACAAATCGAGAGAAGAGAGGTTTTTCAAACGTTTTTCACCACCAACCGCCGTTATCCTTCGTCCCCGTGTGTGAGGGAGATAGAAGAGATAGTATTGAGAAGATAAAGAAAATGGTTTCATGGAAGAAGAGAAGAAAAAAAAATTCATGGAAGGAGAGATGAAGAAGGTTTCATGGAAGAAGAGAATAAAAGGGTTTTTTTAGACATTTCACACTAAAATGACATCATCATAAGGTCAAAAAAGTTTAAAATAAAAATGGAGGTCAATAAACCTTAATTGGGAATTTTGGAGGTCAATGAAGCCAAAAGACCAAGCTATCTTAACGAGTATTAAATAAAATTCAGCATCTTAAACGGGAATTTGGCTTAATTGACCTCCAAAATTGTCAATTAAGGTTTATTGACCTCCATTCTTATTTTAAACTTTTTTGACCTTATGATGATGTCATTTTAGTGTGAAATGTCTAAAAAAACCCTTTTATTCTCTTCTTCCATGAAAACTTTTTCATCTCTCCTTCCATGAATTTTTTTTTCTTCTCTTCTTCCATGAAACCATTTTCTTTATCTTCTCAATACTATCTCTTCTATCTCCCCCACACACGGCGATGAAGGATAGCGGCGGTTGGTGGTGAAAAACGTTTGAAAAACCTTTCTTCTCTCGATTTGTGTATGCATAACTTTGGGTTTTTGGGATTTTTCATTTCTATTTTTTATCAATCTCAAAACCTCACACCCTCTCCATTCTCTACCTCAACATTCTCTTCACATTCCTAAGTAATCTTCAAGCTTTCAATTCTTATTATTAAAAAAAAAATCCGGGTTGCCTCGAATTGTGCACCAAATTTTGAGTTTCTTCCCCGAATTTTGAGTTTTGCCCCGAATTTTGAGTTTTACCCCGAATTATGAGCTTCTTCCCCGAATTTTGTGTTCCCTCTGAATTTTGGACCAAATGATATTTTTTCTTAATTTAATCTATATAAAATAAAAGAGAGAAAAGTGATATTTAAAAATATATATATATATATCCCCGAATTTTGCACCTCAATGAATAAAATCGGTGAACTGGAATCCGATTTTTGGTGGACCGAAATCCTTCCTTGAAATATAGAAAAAGAGTTTTTTTTTTTAATTTATTAATTTAATCTTATATAAAAGTAAGAAAGAAAGACAGAAAGGAAAAAAAAAACTTAACTTACTGTCTCTTAATTCGGTGGACCGAAATCAGAATTCGGTCCACCGAATTCTGACACAGTGATTTTTTTTTATTTATAAATATATATCTTCTCTCTTTTATTTTATTTTTTTTATATAGATTACATTAAGAAAAAATATCATTTGCTCCAAAATTTGGGGAAGAAGCTCATAATTCGGTGCAAAATTCGGGGTAAAACTCAAAATTCGGTGCACAATTCGGGGCAACCTGGATTTTTTTTTTTTTAATTTATAATAAGAATTGAAAGCTTGAAGATTACTTAGGAATGTGAAGAGAGTGTTGAGGTAGATAATAGAGAGGGTGTTGAGGTTTTGAGATTGATAAAAAAATAGAAATGAAAAATCCCAAAAACCTAAAGTTATGCATACACAAATCGAGAGAAGAGAGGTTTTTCAAACGTTTTTCACCACCAACCGCCGCTATCCTTCATCGCCGTGTGTGAGAGAGATAGAAGAGATAGTATTGAGAAGATAAAGAAAATGGTTTCATGGAAGAAGAGAAGAAAAAAAAATTCATGGAAGGAGAGATGAAGAAGTTTTCATGGAAGAAGAGAATAAAAGGGTTTTTTTTAGACATTTCACACTAAAATGACATCTTCATAAGGTCAAAAAAGTTTAAAATAAAAATGGAGGACAATAAACCTTAATTGGGAATTTTGGAGGTCAATGAAGCCAAAAACCCATCTTAAACGTATAAATCTCATATACAATTATATTTTAATGCATTTATTTTTAAATGATTTTAGCTTGCTCCAAAATATAAATTAAATTGATTTCCTCATATAGATTTCATGCAAATAAATGAAAGTCCTCACTCGAAATCAGAGGGAATGGAAAGTTCCATATTTTATTGGTTTTAACTTTTAGGGGGCATTTGAAGTGCGGGAATTGGCCATGGGAATGAGAATTTAATTCTCATTCCATTGTTTGGTTCAACCTATATTACCATTGGCATTCAATTCCCATCCAAATCTCCCCTTTATTTAACATTGGCATTTGGCATTGACATTTGTCTTTGGCATTGGCATTGGCATTTGTCATTGACATTTAATTAAACCCTCTCCAATTTTGTGCTATTTGGTATTTGTAACAGAAAAAAAAAATATTATGAGTATTTTAGTAGGTTATAGTGAACAAGATAAAATTAAAAAATATTTTAATTAAAAAAAATATACATGTTTTTTAGATCAAAAATATTTTTTTAAAAAAACTCAATATATTATACATAACTAAATTAAAAAAATATGTTCAATTTTAATTAAAAAAATATATACATATTTTTTAAATCAAAAATATTTTTTTAAAGAAACTCAATATATTATACATAATTAAATTAAAAAAATATGTTCAAAATAATACACTAAGTAATTTAGATAAATTTTACTTTATAGTACTTTTTTCAAGCTTAATTCCAAATACAACAATTTTCTTTTAGCCATAACTTCTTTGTTTGAACTCTGATTTGGGTGATTCAAGATGTTTTGAAATTCTAATTTCAGGATCTATATAATAGTCACTTCAAAACTTTGAAATGATTAATAAATAAAAGAGTTTATTAACATCAAAATACTAGGTATGATTGACACCGTTAACTCTTTCGGTTATTGATGATTTAGAAGTTTTGAAGTGACCATAGCGTAGAGAGCAAAATGAGGATTCCAAAACATCTTGAATCATCCAAATCGGAGTTCAAACGAAGAAGTTATGATTAAAATAAAATTAATGACATTGAAGGGAAGAGGTCTGATTGAAAAAATTTGGACCCACAAGGGTGTGATTTGCCATTTTCAAACCACGGGGGTGTTCATGCATTTGAAAAAAACCACAGGGGTTTTATTTACAATTTACCCTTTTTTTAAATAACACATTTTCACTTTTTTTAAATTAATAAATTTGTTTTATTATTAAACCCTAAATATTTAATGACAACAATCATTTATTTTTTACCGTTAATTAATATCAACTAATTTATAAAATAATACATGATTGTAAGAAATTGATACCTATATATTTCATCAATTTTATTTAATGAAATGATATTTAAAAGGAAATTAAAAAAATCAAACTTATAAATAAATATAGTTGATAATTTTAATTTAATTAAATTTAATATTATTAATTAATTTTTTCAATTTTTTTAATTAAATTTTATATAATAATTAAATAAAATAAAAAATCATATTCCTTCCTACAAAAACAATAATCATATTCCTATAAACTAAATTCCAGCACACTCCAAACACAGGCATCATATTCCCAGGCATTTGAATCTCATTCCTGCACACTTCAAACACAGGCATCGAATTCCCAGGCATTTTATTTCATACTACTTATTCCCAGACATCTAATTCTCAGGCATTCAATTCCGATTCCCGCACTTCAAGCGCCCCCTTAAGAAACTAAGGGCCAGTTTAGCATAACTTCTCCCAAAAACGTTTTGAGTAAGAGATTTTAAAAGAAATACTAATTAAGTGTTTCTTCTAAAAACACTTGAGTATGCTAAAATGTATTTTTGGAGAAAATACTTGATTTGTGATTCTTCCAAAAATGTTTATAAACAAGTATTTTACTTAAAATATTTCACTCAAGTGTTTTTAGATGAAACGCTTTAATTAGTATTTCTTTTAAAATCTCTAACTCAAAACGTTTTTAGGAGAAATTATACCAAACTTGCCCTAATTAACAACCAAATGAAGGCTGCTGCATCAGTGTGACAGACTGAGTTAATTCCATCCAATTAAAAAATGCCACGAAGCCATATATGTCGTTTTATTATATGAAAGACCACACTGACCTCCATTTGATCTGCTGGCGAAAAAAAATAAGAAGTCCATTTTGTTAAAATTTTGAATATGTAATGAAAAACACAAAAATGGAGATGCGGGGTATCGATCCCCGTACCTCTCGCATGCTAAGCGAGCGCTCTACCATCTGAGCTACATCCCCAATTTGATAATGTTGAACAAATTTATAAAATAATTCTAATCTAATTTCTGAAGTTAAAATTTTGGAGGGTTTTTTTGGAAAATATATTGGACTAGTTAAAACTATTTGGGAGAAATATTGTATGCTTTTACTAATCATTTATTTTTTTAAATTGATTCAGATTTCAAAAACATTTTTCAAATATGAACTACAAAATAAATAAATTGTTAATACTCTAAATGTATTTATCAAAATCAATTAGTGATTTTTTTTAGAATAACTTTATATTTGTAATTACTTTTCTATCTACACATAATTTAAAAAACTAATTAAAATATACATGTGTTGCACGTTTTTTTATGAATTTGAATCATGCCATTTAGATTTAAAAGGTTTAACATGTTCGATTGAATAAAATAATAAATTTGATCATCGTAATAAAGAAGTTTCATATAGATATTTAGATTGCATGTAAATTAAATCATATAAGGAGCTATTTATTTGAATATTGTATTCCTTAATCCAATGTGAAAATGAGGTTGAGAAAAGTTTATGACTTACGTAATTGTATCGAAAATGCAATAATGTATTGATGCAAGTATATCCTAATATTAACTTTGAAATCGTATAAATCCAAGCAAAAAAAAATCCATCCAGAAAATCGGATTCAAAACTAGTATGAATTCCCTATGTTTTAACCTCACTAAAAAATTATTCTTGTTTCAAATTTGGAAACAAAAACCACAACTCATACCAATTCTTCCACTTGTATTACTTGTGAGTGTCTGTGAGAAATAAATATCTAAAATAATAATTAAAAAGAATAAACTTTTAAATTGAAAGATAAATACTTTATTGATCATGAGAAAGAATACACACTCTACATGGAAAGAAAGAAATGGCCCAATAAAAAGAATCCTAACAAATCAAGGATTTGGTGTATTCATCTTGCAAAGTTACCATTTTGAATTGATTCGATCTCTTCCTCGAGTTTTCAATCCTTGATTCTATGATGATCCCTTAAATTGAAAGATCAAATTTCTAAACCCATTTGAAAATTCAACCAATTTCCATTCATTTTCTTCGAGTTTTTCCAACCTTCCCAAACATGTAATTCAAAGAAGCATAAAGAGA
The DNA here is from genome assembly GCA_028015215.1 of Gynostemma pentaphyllum. Lineage (NCBI taxonomy): Eukaryota > Viridiplantae > Streptophyta > Magnoliopsida > Cucurbitales > Cucurbitaceae > Gynostemma > Gynostemma pentaphyllum. Next base: position 15,878,733 of record CM051354.1, read on the forward strand.
AACGATATTGATGAGTAAAACCTTAAAATTGTTCTTCTCTCGTAGATTCATTTGAGATGAAGAGAGACTCTCTTGGGCAATGGACCTATATTTGCTAGAGATTAAGAAGAATTTATGAATCGTGAATTTTGGCCAATCGTGCAAAATTCAAAAAAATTATGCATGTTGGAAGGTTGAACAAATTGCCTTCTTAAGATCCGAAGAGATTCATTCCCTCCAAGGGAACTCTCAATTTCCTTAGTTAATGGCTTATTGACTCTAATAAAGTCTTTTATAAAATTTCTCTTTCCAAAATAAAAGAAACGATAATATTTATTTCTCCTCACATCCCCACATTTAGATATGTTATAAATTATAGATTTAAGAAAATAAAGCTACACACTCAAAAAAAATTCTACACTGCTCTTCTAAATTGTCTTATAACTATCTTTCTTCTCTAGTATATTTTTAGAAGAACAATACTATTACTAATGAAAGAAATACTGATTCGATCCAAATAAAGATTATTTTTCCCTCATATGCATAACATTTTATGGATAAGCAAGCAACTACAATGAAGATTTATTTCCTTATATGATGATATAAAAAAAAAAAAAACTGTTATCAAAAGTTAAGATGAATTTTGTAACATAAGATTCTGATTTGATTCTCATACGCATTCCATCCATTCTGAAATTAAGTTTAGAGACCAAGAGTAGGAAAATGATTTCTTTTTGCAATTGTGAACCATTAATTAAAGTACCTTTCACCTCTCTTCGATGACAAGACGTCTATAGTCGAAATTGCCCAATGTGCTGTTTGGCTTGGTTTCATAGAACACTTTTTTTTTTATTATTGACAGCAGCAATTACATCTTTAAACTTTTTTATTTGCACAATTATAAAATATGTATAGAGTTAATCTTCAAAAGTCGTCATCTAACTCTTGTAGGAGCACAGACAAGATATTATTCTATGATCTCACCTCTTCCCATCACGTTAACATTATATACATATTATTGTATCTACGATGATTTTAAGGATTAACATTAAAAAAGGGGTAATTTATCTAATGAAATTTACGGAGGTCCATTTATAACATTTTTCAAACTTTAGGGGGGGGAATGAAAATTCGAGAGTATAATTGTTACAAAACTTTTTGGTTCCTACAATTTTATCTATTTTTAATCGTCCAACACACGAAGATTTTTTATGCACAAATAGCATCATTGAAATCATAAAGCTAGCTACCTTATTTGTGTTGTCTTGTTAGAAGTGAAGTTCTACCAGTGTTTAGGTATAAGTATTATCTACTAAATGTGTTTACTACTAGCTTAACTTCAAATAGACGGTAGAGTGAGAAGGGCTATAAACATTGTCCCAACTCCTCAGTGTTAGAGAGTGAACGAGATTTTAAAAAAGAAAGATGCAATCAAGAAAGAAGTTTTCATATCACACTACAGTACGATCGTAATTATTTTATGCTATGTGAGTTTCAATTGACAAAAAAAAAAAAAAAAGATCATTTGCTTCATGGGAATAAAAAAAATCTACTTAATGTACTGAGAAAGCCATTTGAAACCATCCCCATAGCCCATTTTCCTGACAATGCTACACATGAAAACTTCAAGAGCACGAACATTCGAGTCAGTCAGGTTTACCTTTCCTTTTCCAGTGGTGAAGTTTGTTAGGCCCAAGTTGTACCGTAATTCGTCTTCCGATGCAGCATATGGAATATCAATCTTATTGCCCAGAATAAGAAATGGAACATCAGCTAAAGCTTCATCAGAGAGGAGAGCATCTAACTCTTTTTTTGACTCCGCAAATCTCTCCTTATCGAAGGCATCGACCAGGTAAACTACTGCATCCACCTTAACAAAACAATGAAACAACATATTACTTAATGATTTGACAATGAACAGAGAGCTATATAAAGTGGGCAACACAAAACACAACCAAAACCCTAAACCCTAAACCGTGTGAGATCATATGGGAGCAAATAAACAGCTCCAGAACGGATTAATTTAGATAAAGAATTTCGAACATGTTCAAGGACCACATATTGTTGCAATATGATAGGAATAAGGGTAAGGGCATAATAATCATAAGCTAGTTAGTTTGTAAGAGGATAGTGGTTATAAATAGAGTGGGAATTAGGGGAGTGCTCTCAAATTTGTTTCCTATCCTTTTGCAAATGTTTTTCTCAGATTAAAATCAAATCAATTAAGTTCCTGTCGGCAGTCACAGCACTTACATAAAGGTAGACAAAATCAATGTATAACAGATCAATCTTTCCTCCTCCATGAAGAACGTGATATGATTTATTTAATACTTGGGATTGGGAACCCAAATATGGTACAAATGCATAAAACATCCATAGGCAAAACTTATATTTTAAGAGGTATAAATTTTTTTTGATAAGATTTTAAGAGGTATAAATGATGAGGAAAATGTATGGTTATTTACTATAAGCAAATCGTTTCAAAGAGCAGATATGCTATCAGCGAATAACCAAGTACTTTCTGCCTCCCATGAATCAGAAAAGCATAAAAAAGGTTTTTCTGGGATTATGAAGGCAGGAAAAGATTTTGCAACCAGCAAAATATCTCAGAGTTAACATACATTTCACAATTTGTTTAGTTAAAAGAAAGCAAGCAGGAGGATGAAAAATTCCTTAAAAAAGACAACCTACCATTCTGCGGAAAATTATTACTTACCGCAAAAAAAAAAGATGACCATGATATGGAATCATTCGATCCAAACAGTCCCCAGTGAAACTATAACAAATCAGTTCATGAATATTAAATAAAAGAAGAGTCAAGATATACCTTGGCATAGTAATCTTTCCAAACTCGGCGAGCTATCTGGTGGCCTCCGAGATCAAAAGCCTTGAACTTGATTTTACCAATGCTCAGCTCTTCTGAAGTTGGATGCTGTGTAGGCTGGTGTTGAACTAATCTCTGCAATAACAAACACCAATAATATGTCAACAAACTAATTAAATAAACTCTAGAATTAGTTCCAGATTAAGCAAAATTCATAAAAACATCCATAATCATATCTTGATTTTCCTGAAATCTAAATCCAAACATAAAATTTTCACTTGGTCAATTTGTCAATATCATGATGGATTCTGAAGCTACAAATCTGCTACAAGTTTGAATTCAAAATTATGTATTTGATTTAAGCAGTAGCTACAGAATCTTCATCACATATACATATTATTTCATTTCTATCAAGCAACAAACTCCAAAAACTGACAAGAATTTCATCAACAGACAAATAAAATTTGATTGAACAAAACAAAAATTCAGATTTTAAATAACAGAATCAGAGAGAAAAGTAACCTCATCTTTCAGCATATGAAGCAAGGTCGTTTTCCCAGCATTATCGAGCCCTAAAAAAAGGATCTTGGCATCCTTTTGCCATAATCCAAGAGAAGCAAGAACCCCATAGAACCAATCGACCAAAAACATTTTATTTTTTTTTAAATTTCCTCTTCAGAATCGAGAAAGGAAAATCTCAATTTGAAACAATACAGAACCCACCTCAAAAAACGTGAAACTAAGAGATCGAGACCCTAAAATCCCCCAAAAAATGAGAGCAAATCTGGAATTTTGGGGATCTCTAATCTAATAATACGAAACAATGGGAAATGACCATATTATGGAACTATGTGAGGAGCCGTTGAGGCCCGCTTTGAGGATTATGGGCCTTTTAGCAACTGCTTCGGCCCAACCTGAGAAGGGTCGGAAATTTTCTTAACTACCCTTTTAACCATTCAAATTATCAAAAATGTCTCTATTTTATTGAGAATTTCAAAATTACCCTAAAATTCATTAAAACTACTCATTAATAAATAAGATTTCACATGAAAACTGCCAAGTGTAAAATAGAAACCAAAAATTTTATTGGGGTATTTTTGAAAACCAGTCGCAATTAAAGTTTTTTTTTAATCTTTATTGTTGTTGCGTGGAAATGGTACTAAGTGTAACGCGTGGACGTGCTCCGCGCCAATGCCGCTCTCGCTTCCACGTGTGCAACGAACAATAAATTTGTATTGAGTCGGAGGCGAAGATCCACGTTGGAAGTAACTTGCGTGGGTGTCCTGCTACGTAGGTGATCACCTACACAAGTAGAGCTAGTAGCACCGGTGTGGTGCCGGCCTAACACCCTCCGATGCTTAAGTTAGAACAAAGCAGAGCTTGTGGTTAGAGCAAATGAGGAATGAAAATGAATTACCTTTTGGCCATTTCTCATCTCCTATTTATAGGAGTGGAAATGGATGATGTCATCAAGCCACGTGTCACACACGGATTGGTCCATGTGTTGGGTCTTGATTGGGTGTAGGTGTGTAGGTGTGTACCTACACTTCTCTGAGGTGGAGGTAGATGCGCGCAGCGCAGCAGCGGAGCTTCCTACTTGGACACTTAGTCAATATTTCACCATGATGGGTCCGCGTCTCTACGCACCTGCGAGCTTGTCATTCCATCCTTAGTTAGATGGTTGTGCCTCGCGGTCCTTGACACTTGAGACGACTGAGAACCACTCCTGATGGTACGTTCTCCGCTAGTGGTGAAGGTCGGGTCCGTCATGCGTGGCATGCTCAAATGACAAGGCTCACACGCATAGGTCGAAAGAGCTTGAAATTCCTCGTGTCTCTTCGTATGCTCGACACGTGGTCACTTCACTCTTAACAAAATTTCACCCATAACAGTGGCCCCCTACTCCCAAGTCGGGGTGGGGTAGCTTATGACCACTTGGGAGTGCTCTTGAGGGTGAAATTTTTCTAAGTATTCTCTTAAAATAAGAAATAAGTCTTTAACAAAGCCACTCTGTTTTTGCAACCACATAGCATACCCATCGAACAGACTTAAAACCATATTTTTGTAGCGTAGGTTTTCACAAAGCACATCCAATTTTTTCATTTTTACAGAGGAAATGGATTCTCATTTTTCGCTAAAATGCCTCTAACACCTCCCGCATTGTTGTCTTTTTCATCCTTTCAGGTAGTAAAGCTGCGAGTTGATTTTCTTTTAAGAGAACACATAGCAAAGGTGATATCCACCCTTGAGTTTCTTCGAGGACAGTAGAAAATTACATAGCAGAAGTGTCGATAAAGCTGAGTCGCAGAGGTGAATTTAATTGATCAAAGTATGTTCATCCCCTTTGGTTTGAAGAGAATTTTATTTTCTTGAAATCACATAACATATCTGAATTTCTTCACCTCATAGCATACCTGATTCCCATTTTTCACAAAACAATTTCACGTAGCAGATCTTGAATATATATATATATATATATATATATATATATATATATTTTCTTTCTTTTGGCAGAACTACACAGTAGACCAGTAGAAAATCAATCCGTTGTGTAGCTTGTAACTCGTTCAATAGACTGACACAGCATGTCGTAGTTTTCACATAGAAAAGCAATATGATTTTTTTGGCATAACAGACTTGGTTTCCTTTTTTTATTTTAAGGGGATCTAATACTCTTGAAATCATACAACATATCTGATTCTCCCACACCATAGCAAAACTTTTCATGTGTGTAAAATTACAGACCTAATCTTCAGCATAGCAGAGTTATCGAATTTTTTAGTGCTTCAATCAACAAAGCTGACGAACTCAATAGTTTTTGAAGTATCAGGTTTGTTTTGTAGCTTTCTTCTATTTTTACACAAGGTAATTGGGCATGTAACTTCAAAAATCCTTACATAACAGGCTAATGATTCTGAATTTTAAACCAAAAAACGGAGCTACGTAGCAGGTTAGTGGAATTTTCTGACTGATTTTCATAAATCGGGCTCACATAGCAAAGTAGACAGGGTCGTTAGAATTGTTAGGAGGTACTTGGTAGCTTCAATTTTGTATGGGCAGATCTTTTCGAAATCCCCTCAATTTGGTCACTTGTACTCCAAAGATCTTAGCAAAATACCCACACGAACCAACATAGCAGAGCAATAATAACTTCGAGTTTTAGCTTTTGATTCCGGATATCAGTCTTTTCATCAGTCTAGCGAAGTAGGGGTAACGATAATTTTCATAGCAGATCTGATCACGAGGCATGTTCCTTCCCTGATTATTTTTTGTAAAATGACATAGCAGAGCTGTAGAGTCTTTCATTTGTGTTACAAAAATCATACAGCAACGCTTGACCTCAGTTTTTTGGGTAGAAATTGATCTTCAATTTGGCGTGGCTGAGGCTTGCATTTAGATGAAGTTGACTTGAAATTACGTAGCAGATGAACACAATTTTTGGACTTGCATAACAGAGAATGGTACTTCTGAATGTATCATCTTTTTACATAGCCGACTCAGTCGTTTTCTCTTTAACTCAAACTCGTATTGAGCCGTCGCATAACAGACTTGCTTTCCCTTTTGATTTTAAGAGAATTTGATTCTCCTGAAATCGTACATTAGATTTTATTCTAACTCGTTGCATGCCTGATTTGTTTTTTCGCAAAACTACATAGCAGAGCCGCTTCAATTCGTTTTCTTGCTTCTTTCTTCAATGCCTAACCAGGCACTCAAATCAGGAAAACCCGAACTTTCCTGGATCCCTGTAAATGAAAGCAGCACGATGTATTCCAAACTGAAATTAATTTGCAAAAACTCGTTCTTTGTCAATTCGAAGAATTGGAATCCGAAACCGCTGGGAGTTATCTTTTCCTTTTTCTTCTTTATGATCTGGTAGTTAATCTTTTAGTCTTTTGCAAACCATCATAGAAGAGCACGAAACCATCATAATCGAATTCAGATGTGTTTCCCGAGTTCGATTTATGATTTTTTTTTTCGCAACACACCCTAGCAGAGCACTAAATTTTTTGTCAATCTTTCGAATTCACAACAAACCGACAGACCAACATAGCAGACCTTGAATATTCTTTAAAATCCCGAAATAATAGACCTCTGCACGGTTACACAGCAGACTTGATTTTAGATCCCTGCGGGAATACGTAGCAGAGCCATATGATCCCTTCAAAATCATGTTTTCGGTAGCTTCAATTTGATTTTTATGTGGTCTTCTCAATGGTTGTTTTTCTTCCCAATTTTACATAGAAGATTCAAAAAATCTCACATAGAATTCTTTTGTACAGCTTGAGAAAGTAGGAGATGATGTAGGGGGGGTCTGCTGCGTTTTCTTCCTTAGGATTTTAGGGCTTGGTAAATTGAGAATGAAGGAGAAGGGGGGAAGAAGAAACGTCTCTGCTACATAGCAGACAAAATCGTTGGCTTTTGCTTCTTCATTGTGAACGTAGTAGGCCTTGAATATCCATTAATTCACGCTATTTGTCTTTGATTCTTGACTCTTCATACAACAGATTAACACAGCAGAGCCTTGAGAATTTGCTAGGAACATACAATTCGGGCGGATCTCATCAAGTACGTTTCCCCTTTTCTTCTTATGAGAATTTATCCCTGAATTTCAGGATGAAAACGCATGAAGTCACTGAAATCTCAATCTAAATTTCAAAAATCATTCTTTTTCACGAGTAGACTAGCTAGCTCATTGAAACCAGACGAGTTCCAGTGCTGGAAGAGGCATGAGAACTATCTCAACGAGCAATTAATTCCCCATTTTTGTAGCTTGAACACCACAGAGAAGAAGCGAGAGACGGAGAGATGACTTTCCATTCGACTGGTTCTCTTCAATTTTTTGATTATGGCAGCGTCTAATCCGTAGGCTTCAATGATGGTTCGTAATGGAGAAAAAAATGCATGTAGCTTCAGTCTTGATTACGTAGATGAAGATGAAGTCTGGGGTGATTTCCATGATTTTTCTCTTGAATTGCCCGGTTCTCTCTCTTCCTCGTGACAGCCATAGAGAACTAGAGCGATTTCGTTGAGAATTTCCATCAAAATTTTCCATGGATTCTCAGTTCTCGTTTCGAACTGAGTGTAAGCGAGACCAACGTAGCCTCGAATTCGGCGTTAATGGTAGATGGGTGATGAGTTTTGGGGATCTTTCGGGAAGCTTGGAAAAGAGGAAGAAAATCGAAAGAGATAGTGGGAGAGTGAAAATTGAAGGGATGAAGAGAAAAATCCAAAGCTTGGAAACGTGCAGACCATCACGACCCGTTTTTCTCTCTTTTCTTTTTTGTTTCTTCCGCCCGTCTACCCGGTTATGAACCCGGCCCACGACCCGCTCTTCTTCCCTTGGCACTCGCTGGGCCTGATGCAGACGTGGCCCAGCCCTTTCACTTGGGCTGGGCTGCTTTGAGTTTGCTAATGTAGACCATTCTTTTGGATTGGGCTGCTACAACACCTCTTTTTTTTTTTGCATATATATATATATATATATATTTTTTAATTTCTTCTACAAGGTGCGTGCCATGCACTCCCGAGTAGACTTAGAATTTTTTTCTTATTTTAAATTCTTCTACCAGGTGCGGCTCGTGCGAGCCCTGAACTACCTAGTAGACTTAGAATTTTTCTTATTTTAAACTCTTCTACCAGGTGCGGCTCGTGCGAGTCATGCACTCCCTAGTAGACTTAGAATTTTTCTTATTTTAAACTCTTCTACCAGGTGCGGCTCGTGCGAGTCATGCACTCCCTAGTAGACTTAGAATTTTTCTTATTTTAAACTCTTCTACCAGGTGCGGCTCGTGCGAGTCATGCACTCCCTAGTAGACTTAGAATTTTTCTTATTTTAAACTCTTCTACCAGGTGCGGCTCGTGCGAGCCCTGCACTCCCTAGTAGACTTGGAATTTTTTACTCATTTTAAATTCTTCTACCAGGTGCGGCTTGTGCGAGCCCTGCACTCCCTAGTAGACTTAGAATTTTTCTTATTTAAAATTCTTCTACCAGGTGCGGCTTGTGCGAGCCCTGCACTCTGAAAGAACTAAAAATTTGTCTTCTTAAGTTTTTCTTTCACTGATTTCGTTGAACCTCTAAGCGTGTAGTGAAGTAGCGTGAGCTTAAGATTTATTTTTTTTCTAAGCTTTGCTACTCAAGAGCAGCTGTGCAGCCCTGCATCCTGGTTGATTTTAATTATCTTAAGGTCTTCATTTGTTGATTTTATTGAACACCTAAACATGTAGGATTGTAGTAGACTAGTAAATTATATGTTCATATAGCTGACCCCCCACTCAAGTAGAGCTTCGAACCTTGAAGCTTTACTTGAGTCTTTGGAATTTTAGAGTAGCTTGACATAAGCTTAGTGAAGTGTATCTTTGGCAGTAGCTTGAGTTTTCTCTCTTATATATATTTTTATACTAGAATCGCCTTTGAAGTTAAAGAGTCTTGTTCTCATTTCTTTGATTGACAAAATTCATACAATAGAGAAAACCTTAACGCGGAGAAAGATACAAAGACATTAGTGGTAATAAGTTTTGAGATGTTCTGCTCCTATGGATGAGATAGAGTCTAGCCATTGAGGTTAGTTAACCTATGGGTTCCTAACCTTAAAACCTTAGTGACTTTGTTTATACCTTCCTGAGTGAGTCCCAGAGCTCCGCTACTTTTGTCCTTTCAGAGGGGATACTAAGGGAGGTTGCTCCACTTCTTCGTCCAAGTAGGTTGTTGCGGACTGTATCTCCTCCTTAGGTTGTTCATCAGTGATTGTGTTCACGGGCATAGCTCCCTTCATGGCTGCGTAGTAGCACTCTCGAGAGACCTTTTGCTCTCCTTTGATTACCCCTACTTCATTTGTAGTAGGGAACTTCATCATTTGATGATAAGTCGATGGTACGGCCCTGAGAGCGTGGATAGTAGGTCGTCCCAATATGATATTGTAAACTGATGGGCACTCAACCACTTGGAATTCTACCATCTTAGTGACGGTGTTGGGCCCTTCTCCGAAAGTGACCGGCTACTCAATACTTCCTTCAGGGATGACCTGTTCTCCTCCAAATCCTACCAAGGGTGCTGGATTTCTTTTTAATTTTTCTCTTCCAATTCCTAATTTTTCAAATGCGCTGAGGGAGAGTATGTCTACTGAGCTTCCGCCATCGACTAGAACACGGTGCACTCTTAAGTTAGCTACAATGATTACCACTACTAGTGCATCATTGTGAGGTTGATGGATGTCAGCGACTTCTTCTTCATCAAAATTTATTTTTGCCTCTCGTTTAGGCATTGTATGAGTAGAAAAGACTTCGAATCTAAGTGGGGTGTGACTTGCCTCTCGGGCATTTGCCTTTCTTTTTCTGCTTGATTCTCCACCCGCTGGCCCACCAAATATAGTTCTTATGTCACCCCCCAAGGGCTTTTTACCGACTCAATCCTAGTCTTTCTATTCAGGTCTTGCCTCGCGTTGACCTCCTTCCCTCCTCATTACAAACTCCTTTAGGTACCCTCTTTGAATTAAAGCTTCAATTTCCTCCTTAAGATCAAAACAATCGGAGGTAGTATGACCGTGATCCTTGTGGAAAAGACAGTACTTGTCTTTATTTCTTTTGTTTGATCCCGCTTTCATCCTTGACGGCCACCTAACCAAGTTCTTATCTTGGATCTCCATGAGTAGTTGCTCTGCTGGTATGGTGGTAGGGGTGTATTTTTTGAACTTGCTAGGAGGAAGACTTTGTTTATCAAGTCGATCTTCAGTCTTCTTTCTCTTATCATCCCTATGGCGGTCATCTTTCCAGGTAGTATCTTCTGTTCGATCTTTTCTTTTATGTTCTGAGTGTCTGTTACTACCCCCTTCTTCTGGAGCTCTTCTTGCACTGAGTAACTCTCCGACACTTATGTATTTTTGCGCCCTAGAAAGAAGCTCAGTGTATGTAATCGGGGTCTTTTTGCCTAACGACCACAAGAATTTCTCATCTTTCAGTCCCGTCATCATGGCGGTCAGAGCTATGTCATCACTATAACCTTCTACTTTCAAAGCTTCATTGTTGAATCTGACCACGTAGTCACGTAGGCTCTCCCCCCACTTCTGACGTATAGTTAACAGGTGTGTAGCCGGCTTCTTATGATCTCTTCCCCCAAGGAACTGAGTCACGAAAGACCGAGTGAGATCCTTAAATGAAGAAATGGATCTTGGCTTGAGTTGTCTGTACCACCCCCGCGCAGAGCCTCCTAAGGTGAGGGGGAATGCCCTACACTTGATAGGGTCTCGGACTCCCTGGAGCTCCATCCAGGTCCAGAACGTATCTACATGTTCAACCGGGTCCTTAGAACCATCATAGGTGGGCATTGTTGGCATTTTGAACTTGGCGGGTAAATCCACCTCCATAATGTCATCGGTGAATGGAGGCTCCGTCTGCTCGAGGAGGTCTTCCAAAGCAAGGGGAGTCTTACCTCGGTACTCCTTCTTCATGTGACCAAGCTTGTCTTGAAGTTTTTTTAACTCCGGCGCCCAAGGTCGAGTGCTTTCCGCGGTGGACTTCATAATTTCAGTTTGCTCTTTCCTTTTTTGATTCAAAACATCTCGGTGGTCGGATCCTCCCTTCAATCGAGATTGTCCATGGTAGGAAGGTTCAAGATAGGACGGGGCAGCATATTGATTGTTCGTCCTCTGCTTCCCCTTCGAGCCACCTCCTCCGTTGGTTTGCGACTCATCTACATACTCCACATGCTCTTTGCCTTTGCCGTTACCGGGGTTTGATTTTTGGCAGTCGACCACAAACTTCTGATTGAGTATTTCAAGTACCTTTGAAAGGTCTCGATTCACAACTCGAACTTGTTCCTCCAAGTCATCCACTCTCCTATCTGGCAGGGGTTTAACTCTCTCGGGCTCCGCTTCTTGAACCCGGTCTCTGTCCCCACGAGCTGGGTACCTTCTTGTGCGAGGAATGTTGTTTTCCACTCCTTCATCACCACCATGGTGCTCTATATGACTTCTTCGACTCATTCTTGATGATAGAGCACGTAATAAAGTAAACGTCCCCACAGACGGCGTCAACTGTTGTTGCGTGGAAATGGTACTAAGTGTAACGCGTGGGCGTGCTCCGCACCAATGCCGCTCTTGCTTCCACGTGTGCAACGAACAATAAATTTGTATTGAGTCGGAGGCGAAGATCCGCATTGGAGGTAACTTGCGTGGGTGTCTTGCTACGTAGGTGATCACCTGCGCAAGTAGAGCTAGTAGCACCGGTGTGGTGCCGGCCTAACACCCTCCAATGCTTAAGTTAGAGCAGAGCAAAGCTTGTGGTTAGAGCAAATGAGGAATGAAAATGAATTACCTTTTGGCCATTTCTCATTTCCTATTTATAGGAGTGGAAATGGATGATGTCATCAAGCCACGTGTCACACACGGATTGGTCCATATGTTGGGTCTTGATTGGGTGTAGGTGTGTAGGTATGTAGGTGTGTACCTACACTTCTCTGAGGTGGAGGTAGATGCGCGCAGCGCAGCAGCGGAGCTTCCTACTTGGACACTTAGTCAATATTTCACCATGATGGGTCCGTGTCTCTACGCACCTGCGAGCTTGTCATTCCATCCTTAGTTAGATGGTTGTGCCTCGGGGTCCTTGACACTTGAGACGACTGAGAACCACTCCTGATGGTACGTTCTCCCCCAGTGGTGAAGGTCGGGTCCGTCGTGCGTGCCATGCTCAAATGACAAGGCTCACACGCATAGGTCGAAAGAGCTTGAAATTCCTCGTGTCTCTTCGTATGCTCGACACGTGGTCACTTCACTCTTAACGATATTTCACCCATAACATTTATAGATAATATATCAAATTGAAGGAAATGAAACTAGAAAATGTCGACCTCATGGCAAAAGAATCTATGTCTAATCATCTTTGAGTTCATAAGAAGGAAGCAGATACCTAACTATACTTAGGGTGTGTTTGGGAGTACTTTTGGACAAGTCAAAAGTGGTTTTGAATGAGCAAAAGCACTTTCTAGATACAATATGTATGTTTGGCTACATTCTATAAACACTTTTTTTGTAAAAGTCAAAAGCACTTCAAAGTGCTTTTTGAAGAAATAAGTATTAGGTGCTTTTGAAGTGTTTTTGATTTTTTGAATCTTGTGTTTCTAATTTCTTCTACACATTTTATCTCTCTTACTTCTCTCTACATATTTTATCTCTCTAACTTCTTTCCACATACTTTCTCTCTCTAACTTCTCTCTACATTAAACTTTCTCTCTCTATGTCACAACCCAAAATTTCCCAAAACATGGAAATCGACTAAATGCAGCGGAAACTTATAATTTACAACATCTCAAAGTTCATTACTCATCATTTAGTGTCAAAACTAAACATAACTTTATTTCGTTCACAGAAAATGTCCACAAATCCAAAATCCGTCAATACAGTTTATTTGAGCTCATTTTAAAACAAAACAATTCAAATCAATTATTCAAGTTTTGAAATAAACTAAACATGAAACTCAACATAACAAATAAAAAAAAAAACATAAACCCAATGAACCATTAACATGAACAAAATAAAATTTGCCGGCTTGTAAATCCAAGCCCAACCAGTCACCATTCACGACCCCATCATTTGCCAGTTTTCTTCTTTTTATTACCTGAAAAAAAAACATTGTAGCATCATGAGGCTACGCCCAGTGAGAATAAAGTTAAATTAAGAGCAACGCCATGAGAAACTTTCTAAATTCCTTAAGTCCGTAATCGTCCTCACAACTTCCAATCACTCTCAACTTCCAAGGCATAATCTCAACTCTAGAGAAAATCCCATCCCTTTAAGTTTTATCATCCAATGCCTTAGCTTCACTTATTTCACAATTAAAGTGAGCCGCACACTCAAGGTATTGAATCCGTGTCACCACGATTCGACCTTTGAGTTATTCTTCTTATGAGTTTGCAAGACTCACAAGCGAACCTACAAGTTTATTCTCTCCCATTGATCAAATGGAATGAACATACCCCGTTAAGTGTAATTAAGTTGTGCACAACTCTAATTCACCCCTTAACGGTTTATTCTTCATTAAGTATGGCCCTACTTAATGCGAACCTACAACCACATTATCTAAGGCATCGAATAATGTGATTTAAAGTAAAGCATCACTACCAGAATGCTTGACAAAGCCTAGGCCCAGTTTCTAGCTCAGAAAACCTGTTTCCTCCTAAAACTGACCTTAAATAGGCTAAATCTCAAAAATTCTAATTTCTGGAAAATCATTGTATTTACAGCATTTAAAGGGTCTAAAAATGCCTAAAATTAGACCTTTAACTCACGAGATGAATCCCCGAAGAAAACCCACCCTAAAAAGCTAAACTAGCTTAACTAGTGCGGTTTTACTTCTTTTTCGGCGACAATCGGTAAGGGAATTTTATAAAAATCTCCAGCAGCTTTTTAGGCCTCTAATCAGTCCCAAAATCACCTAGACACACCCAAGAATCATCTAAAAATAATCCCCCACCTAAACTCTCAAGAAAAGGCCTTCGACTGAACTAATCTCTACCTAAGACTCCATTGATCCTGCTACACCCTGTCAAATTCCAGCAGCTTTTTCTAAGTCTTAAAACACCCAAAAGTGACTAAAAATATTATAATCATCACTTTAAAACCAAAACATTTAGTGAACACAATAGTAACATCACTTATATTATCCAAAAGCATGCATGCCGATAAAACTCATATCCTTAACTCCAATTCACCAAAACATACAAGTATTTATTTCATGCTTAAATTCAACACCCAAGTTACTCCAACACACAAATCAGAATAAAACATGCTTATAAAGAAAAAGAAAATTAAACTTGACCCTGATCAAAGTTTAACTAAATTCTCACCTTAAATCCAATTAATGCAAAAGCAAACAATTCAAAAAGTGCTTCCTTCCTCAATTCCACAACCTGAAATCAAGGTCTAAGGTTCTTAAAACCTACACAAAATATCTAAAAACAAATATCTAAAATTATAGGCCAACTCGGATCGATCAACGGGACGGAAAAACGCGAAGGCAACCCCAAGAGGCGCCTTAGCGTCGGCCACCAGCGATCAAAGGGGCTACTGCTGTGGGTGTTTCTTTTGTCGACCTGGCCAGGTCCCAACGGTGTTTTCGAAGGCTAAATTGGTGATTGGTTTGATCGGTAAGGGCCTTTTTCAAATTTTAGGATTCTAGGGTTCAAGGGTTTGATAGAAAATCAAGAAAAGGGTCTTTCAAATGGATATAAAGAATAAATTGAATTCGTTGGAAGATTAAATTTTGATATTAAAAGAAAATTTGATTTCATTACCTTGTCTTAGAACGAAGGAAAACGTCCCCAACGAATCCAAACCTTCTTCCAATTGAACAAAACTTCAATCAATTCAACACTACAAGGAAAACAAGAAAAGAGACGATCAAAACCGTCCCTAAATCCCTCTAAGGGGCGGCGGCAATAGGAGGAAGAAGGGAAGAAAAATTGAAAACCCTACCTTTTCCTTTTTCTCTGTACGTTCTGTCTCTGCCAAGCCTTCTCCCTTTTTTTCCTTTCCTTCCCCTCTTCACGCCACTTCACCCTATTTCTTTTTTTTTTTTTTTTTTTTTTTAAAGAATAGATATTAATTAATTCATCTTTTAAAGAAAAATCATTAAATATCTATTTACTAAAAAGAAAACTAAATTTAATAATTATCAAAATTTAAAACTTACCGGGAACGGGTCGTCACACTCTAACTTCTCACACGTTTCTCTCTCTATCTTCTCACACATTTCTCTTTATTGCTTATTTTTCTACACTCTCTCTAACTTCTACTTAAACACTTTGTTTCACTAACTTATTTCTACATATTTTCATATCTACACAGATTTTCTCTAAAATGTACACTAAATATGATGAAAAACACTTTTAAATATTAGAACAATATTATAATATACCACTGAGCACTTTTTAGCATAATACTTATAATAAAAGTAGTTTAATTAAAAACACTTATTTTCTAAACACTCCCAAACAAGCCCTTAGATGGACCGTGTCTTTAATAGTCTCACGTGAAATATTTTTTTTCTTAATATGCATCTTCAATTACATCATATTTCTTTAACGTTGACATATTCGTATATTCACTTGTCAATATTAATATGAGGTGATTACATCTTTCTTTCTGAGTGTTGTGGAAATGAAACTGTTAGAAATATTGATAAAATGTCGACTGAAAAACAAGGTGAAAATGGAAGAAAAATAATAATAATAAAATAAACATACCTTAATTGATATTTATCAACGTTCTATGATAAATTTTATGTTTACATAATTTTGTTCACAATATCAAAAAAAAAATTGATTTAAAAAAAATAAACAACGAACCAAAAGGAAAATTGTTGACACAAAGTAAAGAAATTAAATGCGGAATGAAATATATTTGTATTGATGAATTTAATGTTACAATCTCTAATATATTGTTTCTCTGATTCTTTCTCACAAGTATGAACTTAAATATGAGGGCCGTCGGCGTATTTCTCGGATCAAAGTATTGATGTTGTTGAAATTTTAGCTTCAAAGCGATCTTCAAGGAGTTCTTCGAGGAGTCTTCGAAAAGTCTTCAGTCTTCGAAATTCTTTAATCTTCAAAGCGATCTTCGAGGAGTCTTCGGTCTTCAGAGTCTTCAGTCTTCAAAGTCTTCTAGCTTCTGAATATTTTTTCAACCTCTTTAATGAATGAATGATCACTCTATTTATAGAGTTTTTGGTGGGCTTTTAGTGGATATGAGCTTCCTTTGACTTGAGCCCAATTGCCATGTGGCATAATTTTATTGGATAAATTTTGTGTCATCCAATGGTCATAAGAAGACACGTGGCATTATTTGATTTGCCAATTTTATGTCTTTTAATTTTATTTAAAGATACATGTCAAAATTGGATTTGTCTATATTTTAATGACATGTATTTTTTTGTCATTACGTAGCAATTTGTAATTGGTTAAATTTCTCCCTCTACAAAAATACTTGCCTCCTAATTGATCTATGTGTTTCAATTCTATTGGATTAAATATATTAATGGGTAATAAATATATATATATTTTAATAAATACAAGGGACTCACTACATGTTTTTATCCAATAGAATTGGAATACATAGACCGGTCAGGAGGTGCTCCTCTTGACTGGTCAGAAGGTAAGTATTATCCGAACCAAAATGAATTTCTTTCACTCGAGTTGGTTCAACTACCTCATTTCTTTTGACAAAAAAAAAATTATGCCAGTTGTGATTTTCTACATGCATTCAATTTAATAACTTTTTAATTCAAATGATTTCCAGGTATAATTTTACATTTGTAAATCATCCGAATCTTAATTAATATTTTGATTACAAAATTTTTTAAATCATATTAAAGGATATATCAACTTGATTAGACCAATTTAACTTAATTAAAACTTGATTAAATCATGGACCGAAACAAATACTTTAGTGTCATTATTATGAACTAAGGAAAATTATCATAGTAATTATGTAATAATTTCAAAATATGAAAACCCAATAATATCATAAATCATATATAAGGTATTTAATTTTTTTTAATCTAACATATTTAATCAGGGAAAAGAGACTTGAACTTACGAGTTCATGAAAAGGAAACACGTGCCCATATGACATATATAAGGTATCCAAAATTAAAGTTGAAAGTGAAGTCCATCATCTATAGATTTTGTTGGTCTTATCTTTATTACTCATCACTTTAGCACATTGCAATTCCAATATCTTAAAATTCCATAAATGATATGGGATGATGATGATGTTGATGTCCATATCCCTAAGTCAAATACCAATTTTTTCTATATTGTTCCAAAATTAAATAATTTTTTTTTAATATATACGATGAATAATTATAATTTTCTTTTTATGGATCGATATAAGGAGTGAGGTTTTAGATAGGATACTTATTTAATTTCCATTCTCTTATGTAGGGAGTTTTTATTATTTCACTAGACATATAATGTACGATAAAAATTGATATACAATTTGTAGGTCGATTTTGTTCGTTTCCGGCGGAGATTCATCTTATTTCTAGGCACTATTATTCAATCTCAATTCGTTAATTAATGGAGAAAAAATGAATGTAATTAGATTTTTTTGTAAACAATTCATTAACTAACGAAACTAAAAAAATATAATATTATTAAAAATAAATCAAAATTTTAATTTTCCTGAAAATAAAGTACTACAAATTAAAATTTGAGATTTTTTTTAGATATGAAATTAGGGGAGACTTTCGATCTTATGAAAATAGAACAAATGTCTAATCGCGCTCACTATTAATATTGAGTTCGGGTTCACCTAAAACTTAGAGATTCAAAGCTTTAACTTTTGAATGTTATAATATTGTCTTCAATATAAATTAGAGGCAAATTATTATCATATTCTTAACTTAGTGTTATATTTATATTTTGTTAAAATAGTAGAGATTGTCTTTGTCCCCTCCAACCTCTCCCTTTTAAGATTCTTCAATTTTTTTAATCTTCCTTTTTCTATATCAACAAAGTATCGAGATGGATAAAACTTGAAAAATCTCATACGAAATTTAAAACATAAAATTTATCAACCCCTCATTTACTTGTGTTAAAAGAAATATAAAATTGTTCGGATTTTAATCAACATTGAAAAAGAAATATCATAATAAGTAATATTTGACCGGCGTCAAATATTGGAAAATTTGATATTTTGGGGGAAATACCAACAATGCAAATATTGTACTGTTGAAATTATTATTATTATTTTTTTTTTTTATTCTTTGAGAAAAGTGGAAATTAATATTTTTTAATCAGATAAGAAGGATGAGTTCAAATTTTCCAAGGAATAATTCAAAAGCAGTTGTCTTCCAACTAACTTATAGCACTAAATACTATATTATAATATCATCTTCCTATTAAATATCTATAGGTTGGATCTGTCTCAATTTAATTTTTATAGTTTAATAAAAAAAAATTAACGCCCTCTTATCATAACAACATAATATAACTATTTATGACTTTCGCATTAAAAAAAACACATAATTATTCAATAATTTATAATAACTGTAGAGCTTTTTCTAATAAAAACTCAAAGATATAATTAAACAAAAATTAAAATTATAAATACTAAATTGATATAAACTCGAATAAACATCTATTCGTTTTTTGTTAGGTTGAAGTTATAAACTCAAAGATATAATTAAAAAAATTCGAGTCGAGACCCACTAACATGAATGAAAAAAGAAACCGGTAACCGAATCCCATAAGCACAGCACACAAACCCGGCCAATGGTTTTCTTTCTCTTTTCTCTTTTATTTTATATAAATTATAAATAAATAGAGGTTTCAGCCATCTTGCTATCCATTTTCTAATTGTCTTCTGAAAAAGTTGTTTCGAGTCCGGTCCGTCCGATTCGCATCAGATGGGTGACGTGTCAGAACCCGGAAGAAGGATCCTGATCGCGGTTGATGAAGGTGAGGAGAGCTTATACGCTCTCTCATGGTGTCTCAAGAATTTAATTTCTCATAATTCCAAAGATACCCTTATCCTCCTTCATGCCCGCCCTCCCCGCCCCCTTTACACTGCCTTGGATGGCACAGGTAATTTTCATGGATTCCAAGGGGTATATTAGGAATTTGGTGGCTCTTTTTTGTTGTTGTTGTTGTTGTAAATAATTGGGTTTTTTTTTTTTTTTTGAAGGGTATTTGTTTTCGACGGATATATTGGCCACCATGGAGAGGTATAGTAACGATGTGGGAGAGTCTGTCATCAATAAGGCCAAGAAATTGTTCAAGGATTTCCACCCTCACGTTAGTTCCTTTTCTTTTCTTTTCAAATTCATATTTCTATTTTCATATTTTGAGATTTCATGTTTGGGGAGACTAACTTTTGAACTCGTTAAATTGATGTCTACTTATTTGAACTATTTTTCATTTTAAAAGGTGAGAATACAAAATATACATTTTCATAAGTATATGGTTTGGTACACTAATATTAGTAAAGACATATTTATTTGCTTTGCCAAATTTAAGAAATTTTTTTTTATAGTTGCAATACAAATGCCTTTAATATTTTTAATTTGGTTCTTAAATCTCAGTCCTATTTTTTAACAGTAATTTTAATTTTTTTTAGATATTACTTCAAATTAGGGAGAAGAGATTCAAACTTTTAACTTTATAAAAAAAATTATCACTAATGACAAAAACACTCACAACTAACTAGTAATGAAGAATGGAAAAGAAATACTAACATTAGACGACTATGTTTAGAAAAGATAATAATAAAATTTTAGATATTTATTTTTATATTACGTTACATCGATTTAAAGGGCGGATCTTCTATTTGGAAAAAATAATACTAATGTCTAAATTATATGAGTTATCTTTAGATTCATATCTATTAGATATATTATTTAATTAACTTTAAGATATTAAGACAAGACATTAGAGTTAAAAAGATTTTTTCGTATAAAAATAATGGAAAAATGTACAAACTACCCTTAAATTATAGGGATTGTAACACTTACACCCTCAAACTTTTAATTTGATTAATTGACCCTTTAAATTTTATAAAATGTTAAAATTGGATCTAAGATTTTTTTAATCAATCAAATTATCCTTTTTAAATGATTAATTTACTAATTGTTTTTATAAATTCTATGGGAGTGGGCTTTCAAGAGTCCTTTCTCATATTCAACCTCATCTTTGATCTCGATCCCGAAATTTACGTGATGGTCGAAATTAAAATATATTTACCTCATTTATTTTAAGGATGTATTATTCGTCTCTATAATGATTTTTAAAGGTCTAAGTCTATGAATGAAAGTGGTAATTTAACAAATTAAAGTTTTTTAGGTCTAATTTTAACACATTATAAAGTTTAGGGGATTAATTGATCGATGAAAGATGTGTATTGACGAATATGGCCCTGAAGGACAGGTGAAGGTGGAGAGCAGAGTAGTAAACGGGGATGCAAGGGAGGTGATCTGTCAGATGGCGGAGAAGTTACCCGCTGACGTGTTGGTTATGGGAAGCCACGGCTACGGTCCAATCAAAAGGTTTTACTTAGATTCTTATCATTTTTACTATTTGACATTTTAAATCATATGGATAATATATATTATGTTTTTTTTTCTAAAAAAAATTGTGCAAGTTGCAAATTTACCCCTTTTACCTATACGCTTTGATCAAATTATTAAAAGTTAAAGGGTTAAATCGATCAAATTGTATCGTAATTTGCCCAAACATTTTTAAAATACAATGAAATATTGAACAATTAGAAAACGTATAAAATTAGGAATAGAATGTAACATATTTTTCAACATTTAGTTTTGTGTCCTTTCAAATGTAACAATGAATGAAATTTGCAGAGCGTTTATTGGGAGTGTGAGCAACCACTGTGCAAAGACTGTGAAGTGCCCCGTTTTGATAGTAAAGAAGCCTAAAGATTCAAACAAATAAATCATCACCCCATTCCTCTTTCCCTCGTTTAGCCTTTTGCTGAGAGAGCTTTTGCTTGCGTTTTGTACTTTAAATGTGAAGTGTTTTGTGTAATGTAATTATTAATAAATGAAGCAATGTGTATTACATTTCATTTGTTTTGTTGCTCTAAATTATAGTTCCCATTAGTTAGAAGAGTTGATCAATGTTATCAAAATAACGTGCGTTAATAAATCGATGTATAGTTCTCCAATTATCAACATACATGAGATGAGATCATGATTCTCCAGTGAAGTTGTGGTAATTTTTTGTTTTGAAGCTATGACACAATTCTTGCAATGGTCAAAAAAAGAACTTTGCACATAAAATTCTCCAAAACATAAATCTGATGGGGTCTATTTAGTCTCTGAAAGGTTATAGCAGAGCAGATGCCGAGCAGGGCGTTTTTATATCGAACTAACTTAAAAATGAATTCGGTCCGAAAGTGTTTTCCAGATGACTTAAAAGTGATGCACTTCAACCATTGAGAGGTTGAAGGTACAGATCGCTATCAAAAACCCCTCAAATTTTATTTATTACAGAGGCGAGGGAAAAAATACCTATCTTAAAATTTTAAAATAAAAGAAATTGATACAAAAAAAATATATTTGGATACCGTAAAGTACCTGTTAATGCAGTTAAATTCAACCCAGATCTCAAGCAAAGATAAAATCAAGCGAATAAGAGATTCATTTATCAATTAGAATGAATTCTTTCAAGAGAACTCAGATTGAAATCGATCGCAGAATCATAAGTTCAAATTTATCCTATTCTTTCTCTGTTCTGATGGCTCAAAAATCTAAAACTGAAATTTAAGAAAATCAAGTCACTTTTGCATGGAGCATCATAATAATGGTCTTTTTTTTCTCCGCAGATTAATTCTACATCTAGAAAAAGAAGGGGAAGAAAAGGTGAATGGAAAAATTTCAGGCTCGCATCTCCATCGAACCGAGCTCATGTGCACTCCCTTACAGTTCGTCCTGTAAACAAGAAAGAACATAGGTGTCAGGAGATCAATACTGCAGTAGAGTTTCCTGTTCGTTCAAATAGTAGGGAGCAGAACTTACATGTTTGTCTTCTTCCTCGGAATCGTCATCCTTTTTGTCTTCAACATCAGATTCCTCTGCATCATCAATTTTATCTTCTTCCTCCGCCTAAAAAGAATTTTCAAAAAATAATCACAACAAGATCATTATAAATCATCTCAAATTTATCATTTTCAAAATGGCAGGCTTCTAAAATGCTTACATCAGAGTCAACGGGATCATCCTTAGATTCCTGTTAAGTACACAGATTTCAAAGTTAGACTAAAAATGTTTGAAGGTGGTTTTGATATTCTTCTGGTATTATTATACAAAAAGTTCCTCAAGAGAATTTATTATGGTATCTCGCTTTATATCAAAAGGGGGGGTTAGTATTTTATTTTCAATGGTTTTATTTTAGCAGTAAAAGAACAAAGAGTACCTCTTCTTCTCTCTTCTTTTCTGCTTCCTCAAATGCAGCTTTCTCCACCTTAAAGAATGAATGAAACTCGATCAAATACTAGGTTGATAATTTAAAAAAGCGTCAATTTACGATAAAGGTTACAAAGTACCTCCTTGTGCTTGCCCCATGTTTCTTCAGCAAACTTGAGGGCATATTCGGCATCATCAGTAATCAACACATTGTCAAACAAGGTGCCTGATTTCACCTGGAACCCAATAATTTCGGAAATCAACATATGATCTCAACACAAATTACAGAATTAAGTAAAAAAAAGAGAGTAGATATACCTGCCATAACTCAATACCAACATATTTCAATTCGGGGAAAACATAGAGCTCGGGATCATCCTTAAAATCTGCAAAATATATGACATTTAGAAACAAAGTTCTTGCACAGAACAGAAGATCGAGTCAAAAAATAAACATTAGTAGAAAATAACCTGGGTTGTCAATCAATGGTGCCTTCCATTTTCCACTGTAGTTTGGATTTTTAATTTTCTGCAAAGAATAAATATCCGTTAACAAAGTTCCAATCCCCACACCCCCAAAAGAAAAGGGAAAATAATAACAAATAAAGGAATAGACTATAAGAAAAAAATAGAACAGACTAGCCTAAACCAAAAACAAAAGAAACAAACCTTGGGCTCCCATGGGCCTTTGTACTCGGGGTTGGGAATGGTTGGAGCAACCCATTCACCATCTTCCTCGTCATCCCAATCTTGAGGCTGTCGCAGATAGGCGACTAGTTAGTAACACATTCACGTGAAAGAAGGAAGATCATTAAGAAAAAATCAATGCCTACCTTGGTGGCATCAGGATCTGTTATCTCCTTTGCGATGTCATCATAACCCTGTTCCACAATGATAAAATAAATGAATACAAATACTGTAAACAAATTGAAATTTTGGACATAAAGCACAGTATTAATAACTAGGGCATCATTACCTCTGGCTTATTATCTTCTGGATCAGGAATGTACTCTTTGTCATCCCAATCCTCAGGCTGTAAATATTACACAAAAACATAATAAAAAATCCACAATCTCAATACATTCATATGTCAATGCACTTTCAAAGAGTAGTCTTACCTTCTTGGCCTCAGGATCCTTGATCTTCTTTGGAGGGAGGATGCTCCAATCATTGTACAAACTACCTGTTTGTTTCTCCACATTATCGATGAGGATGCTGTAAGTAGCATCGGGACGAATGATGAACGTGTAGACATGGCTGAGTTGGTCAGTCTCACAGGGAACTTCCTTCTTGATCAAGTGATTGGTGTCATTATGGGTAAGAATAGCATGCACTTTCTTGGTGCTGTAGCCACAAATATCTGGGCCAAACATGATGCTGCAAAAACAAAAGAATAATCAAATATCAAATACAAATTAAGAAATCACCCCCCTGAAAATAATAAAACATGTATAAAAGAATGAGAAAGACTTCACAAGGCTGCTGAGTATTGACCTGTAAGGAGTTTCACCACCAAATTTCTTCTGATCAACCTCACCACTGAGAAGCTTCATGTAACCACCACCACAATCAAGCTTCTGTTCGTGCTTGACCGAAAATTGGAAAACAAGTGTATTATCTTTGTTGCTGAATTCAGGGAATTCAGCTGAAATAGCATAGAATCTATAGTCTTCACTGGTTTGGATACCTGGGATATCAAAGGAATAGACATTGACTAAATATTTCTTGAAAACTGTTACAACATATATATGCACCGCACCACTCATTGCATAAAGCAACTCCCGACGATCAAGTTCATTTATATAACTGACAAAAGTAAACAGTAAAGAAAGGTTTAAAATTGACCAAGTTAGTGTATCACCTTTATCATCGGCATCTCCGTGCCATTTTCCAGAAGTGTAATTCCATTCTCCAGCTAAATTTTCGTCTTTCTTCCATTCAGATTTAACCCATCTATTCTCCCATCCATCTTTAAGCATTCAACAAAAGGTAAACATCAGATCACAACAAAATAGTGATGATAACATGAGAAAGAGATCGTAAACTAATCAATCAATACAGTGCGATCAATTTTACAAACCTTTATGTATACCTAAACCTTATGTTATTTATACTGATATCAGGACTTTGATTATCGTTTAAGAGTCTAACAGACGCTAGAGAATTATAATGCAATTCATTTTAAAAGATCAATTCAAACATTTCCATGGATCAAACATCAAAATCAGAACAATTCATGATTTGAAAACGGATAATTATAAATGTATGAAACAGATCTACGCTAAGTAATCTACATTGTAACACAAAACCTTTATCCTAAACAATTCACGATAAAATTAATCACAGATCCAATAACAGGCTCATACAGGTAAGGAAGAAACAGTCGATCCACCAAAATCAACCGAATTCAACATGAACAACAAACAAACATTCAAAATTCATAAAAATCGGCTAAAAATGAATGAAAAAAACAAAACGAAAAATTGGATCTGAAAATGATTTAAGAAACAGAGAGGAAAATTATACCATCAAAACGTTCCTCAAAAAACACCTTAGCTGAAGCGATCGCAATGAGAGAAAGTAGGATCAGAGAGAGTAAATTAGGGTTTCTAACCCTAAACGCCATGGCTTTCAGTTTGAAGCTCGTTAGAGAGAGAAAGAGAAAGAGACGAAAATGGTGAGGTGAAGACTCAGTTGGAGAGAACTAGGGACTATATAGTGGGTTACGTCATTAATACCATAAATCGCGAAAATAAATCAAAACTAAATTAATTTCTGACGTGGAAAACTTTCCACCAATAGAAACTAGGCAGATGGTCATTTACGCTACGTGGCGTTATGTTATTGGTGGCTACACGAATTGTGTGGGTTTCTATTGGACGCCACACGTGCGTAGAGTTAAAACGGCTTTCATTGGGTTGATCTTCCTGATTTGGTAGATCATGTAACAGATGACACGTGGCTGTATGTTATTGGTTATTTGAAAGCAAAGTTTATGTTGTTGTTGCAGGAGAGTATTGCTCAACGGTCTTCAGAATTTAAATATTGTAACTTATCGCTATCGATGTATCCATTGGAAAATATGAATATGCCGATTTAATAAATTAATTGAATGATAGCTGAAAAGTACATATTTTTATTTTAAAGGAAATAGAGAAATAATAAATTTGAACGAATTGATTTGAATACTTCAAAATTTGAAAATTTGTAGAATCTGATTTAGATCATGTTATTGAAATGAAAGTAGCCAAATTAGTAGTTGACATTTGATGATCTTTTAATTTTATATTTTTTACCTTTTATTTATCAAAATCTTGATTTATAATGATATGGTTTTTAGTTTTTTTTATTTAAAAAAATTACATTTATTCACTAAAACGATTTTTATATTTTTTTTGATCACTTTTTGATAAATCTTTTGATTTTCAAATCTTAACTAAATTTTGAAAATAAAATATAGCTTTAAGAAAATGATTAAGATTTTTAGAATTTAGATTACAAAATGGAAGATTTTTCAAAATTTTAAAAGTGAAAATGAAAATTGTTATTAAATAGGTAACTAATTTCAATGAAAATATTTAATGTATATTAAATGAGAAAAGTTTCTAAAAATTAAATGATGATTAATAATTACTTTTTCAATTTGTATCAATGGAATGAAAAAAGAGAAATTTAAGACATTTTTAATAGATATTTTTCAAATGTTAATGTTTTGAAAAAATTTAAAAATGATTTTTTTATAAAGGCTCCATACTTAGTTTAAGTTAAGGAGGAAAAAAATGTTACTAGAAAAAAAACATGAAAAAAACTATTTTCAGAGATGATTTTGATCGATTCGATGGAAATTGTTTTAAAAATACTATTTTTGTTAGCCCAAATTCTAATCGCCTTAGCAAAAAAAACAAAAAAACAAAAAAAAAATTAATGATTTTTTGAATTAGTATTTATTTGATGATTAGGGATTTACTTTTGAAAAATATTTGCCTCCTGATAAACTAGAGAAGCTCATTCTGACTTCCCTACGTGTTTCATTTTCATTGGATAAAACATATAACTGAGTCCCATGTATTTATTAAAAATCACATATTTAATATCCATTAATATATTCTATACAATAGAAATAGGACATGTAGGAAAGTTAAAAGGAGTTTCTCTTACCGATTTAGTAAGCAAGTATATTCTCTTTACTTTTTTTTTCCTATTAAATTAAATATTTGAGTCTCCTATTGTATAATTTAATATAATACTTTTTTAAAAATGTTTGATTTATTATTATTATTATTTTGGAGGGTGGTGTGAGGGAAGAGAAATGAGATAATGAAATGTTAGACAAATAATAAGGGGCATAAAGCACCATAGGATAAATTGTTCAAGTTGGTGGACACCATTTTTGATCTATTTTCACCTTTTGGATGCTTAGATTGGAAGCCAATCAAATATCATAATTCATTATTGCTCTGGCTATGCTGGGCCATTTAGTTTTAATAGTTGATGTAAAATTTAATTTACATAAAAAAAATATTTCTTTAGTTTTAGTATTGTCCCCAACGAAAAGAAAAGAAAATGGTTGGTTTTCAAGAACAAAATAAAATTATTTCTTTAGTTTAAGTGGTAGTTTATGCATTGAATTTTGTTATTTAAATTAAAACCCAACATTCACGAAGAAAACAGGGACTTTTTTGCAACTTAGCCTTATTTTTTAAAGTATTAAAGTATATGTCCAAACGTTTGAAGTAATTAGGGAAATGTCCTTTTTTTTTAAGTCGGGGGGTTCAAAACCCGACTTCATCTTGCTGGCAACTTGAAATCCGGTGTTCAAGTCCCGAGTATGATGTGGCAGCCACGTAAATCGGAAAAAAGTGAAATTAAAGAAGAAGTCGGGTCTTGAAGTCCCGACTTCAGGTTTCTTTTTTTTGCAAATTTTTTTTACCTGAAGTCGGGTCTTGAAGTCCCGACTTCATTTGGTTTTTTTTTTTTTAATATAAATTTTAAAAAATGACTTTAGAAACATGTTTCGTTTGTTTTTTTTAACCGGTCTATGTTTTGTTTTCTTTTAAAATTATAAAATGACTTTAGAAAAATTGTTTCGTTTGATTTTTAAAAAAAAATATATAAACTCAAATAATGGACGGTTAAATAAAATGTTAATAAGTACAAAACTCATTTCAAGCCGTACATGAAATAGTAATGACTAACGACGATGCCATAAACTCAAATATATAAATGATACTAACGAATACTAAACTTAAATATTGATTTTAGGTTTATATATCTTAATATTGAGTTTTTAAACTCAAATACTAAACTAACGATGAAATGAGTTTATATAAACTCAAATATTTGAGTTTACTAGTTTTTTTGAAGTTTACTATTTTTGAAGTATTAAACTCAAATACTCATTTCAAGCAGTTTATATACTTTAATATTGATTTTTTTTTAAAAATATATAAACTCAAATGGCACCATCGTTAGTCATTACTATTTCATGTACTGTTTAAAATGAGTTTTGTACTTATTAACATTTTATTTAACCGTCCATCATTTGAGTTTATATATTTTTAAAAAAAATCAAACGAAACAATTTTTCTAAAGTCATTTTATAATTTTAAAAGAAAACAAAACACAGACAGGTTAAAAAAAACAAACGAAACATGTTTCTAAAGTCATTTTTTAAAATTTATATTTAAAAAAAAAAAAAAACACCAACTGAAGTCGGGACTTCAAGACCCGACTTCAGGTAAAAAAAATTTGCAAAAAAAAGAAACCTGAAGTCGAGCCTTCAAGACCCGACTTCTTCTTTAATTTCACTTTTTTCCGATTTACGTGGCTGCCACATCATACTCGGGACTTGAACACCGGATTTCAAGTTGCCAGCAAGATGAAGTCGGGTTTTGAACCCCCGACTTTAAAAAAAAAGGACATTTCCCTAATTACTTCAAACGTTTGGACATATACTTTAATACTTCAAAAAATAAGGCTAAGTTGCAAAAAAGTCCAGAAAACAGAAGTTCACAAATAACAACTGAAACTTGGGGGGCAGGATTCACATTTAAGTAACATATAATAATATATCACATCATGTGTTCATTAGCCCATCTTTTCATCTTCGAGCCCGATACTTTTTATAAGTGTTTAAATTTTTAAAGGTCATCAAAAACTCTTTCTTTATTAAAAAAATACTTTTAAAAACTTCTAAAAGTTATCCCAAACAAACACTTAGGCCCCGTTTGGTTTGCAATCTGGAAAACATGATCAAATTCAGTGAATTCTAATTAATTCAGAGTTGTATTCTGTGAATTTTTTAGATCCAGAACTATGTTTGGTAAGAGATTCAAAATGTACAATTGAGATCTAGAAAATTTAAAATATGTGTTCGGTTTGTTATTCAGAATTTCAGAAATGAGATTAAGAATCAGAATACGTGTTTGGTTCAAGATCTAGATCTCAATTATCCATCTACATTATTATTTTTTAAAGTAATTTTCATATATTATATTGTGAAACATAATATATTTTAATTGAAAGCAATGGTTAAAAATGTCAATCAAGAATCCAATGAATGTGATATCTATGTGAAAATATGATCTATCATTGTAACGTTTATCTCTTTCACGGTCAAGAAAAGACTTTGTTTTTTGAAACCTATCCAATCACCAACTACACATAAAAACTATCTCAATCTCATTTTTGTTTAAAAAATGGTAAAATTCTCTAAGTGCAATTGAAAACCATTCAATTCATACTTGACTTTACCTTCTTTATCAATTTTGTTACACCAGAAGTGATAAGAATCCTTTTTGCAACATTTCTAACTGTATGCAATACATTTTGTGTGTTTCCCAAGTAACAAAAATGATTAAAAAAAATGAAAGAAGTGTAAGTAGCCAATTTGTAATTTGACTAGAAGATTAATTTAGATGAAGAAGAAGATCATGAACCAAACATTCAAAATTATTTCCCACTATTAAACAATATGAATAGGACTATAGCATACAAGCCAAATCCCAATTTAGATTATGAATGGAAGCATGTATAGACAAATAATATAGCACTAGCCAAATCCTCAATCTTTGCCTAACCCGGGAAATGAAATAAAGATGCCACAACACAAAGGGGGAATAGCAAAACAAAATTTATGTGAATTACAAGCTTAATATCACAATTCTTGCAATAGATAGAATATCCACAAGAATCACTAGTCACTCTCCTCGACCCATAAATACTTTCATGCTTAGTCTTCGAGCCTTTGAATGTCAATAACATAATTTTCCAGCTTGAACCATGTCACCATAAAACTAACGTGATAGTTTCCAACCTATCAAAAGAAAAATGCATCATTAACTTAAAAAAAAGTTATGAAATCTACAATATGCACCTCCTCTTAGTGAATTAGATATAAACGACATCACTAATCTCAATCCTCAAGTCAAAGTTCAACTTCAAAGTCATTGTCATATTTTGGGAAAAGGATCAAAGAACCAAACATTTGCTAGTTACGACGGTAACATGAAAATAAATAAAGAAAACTTATAAAAGACATGTTTGACACAACCATCCCAATTTATTCATTGTTTCAATAAGAACATATTTACATAGACTTTTGATGCACCCTTCATAGTAATTCCCAATACTTTCAAATTCATAACACCAACTTCAATTCACTAGTTAAGCATTTTCTAAGCCATATTCTCTGACAATCAAACTAAAAAACATATATACACCTACCTACGAAACGACATGAAATGTATCGAGCAACAATTCCAAAACCTATCTTAACAACGTCGCTTCAGATCCCTGCCGCAAATCCATTCTGCAATCTATTCTTCAGAGAGGGAAAACTCCA
Organism: Gynostemma pentaphyllum; assembly: GCA_028015215.1. NCBI lineage: Eukaryota > Viridiplantae > Streptophyta > Magnoliopsida > Cucurbitales > Cucurbitaceae > Gynostemma > Gynostemma pentaphyllum. Next base: position 15,909,286 of record CM051354.1, read on the forward strand.
TAGATCCTCTGAATTGCTCAACTTTCTCCTGAATTTCAACTAAAGGAACTCACATTCTCCCAAAAAAATTGATACCTACAACAACTAAAGAAGGAAAAGAGAAATGAACTCATTCAACTTACACATGACAAATAATGAGATAAACTAAGATTGTGTCTTGAATTCTTTTAAAAAGATTCAAATGTTCAATGTTTAATGAAAATAAGAAACAAAAAATTCAAGAAAAGATTAGCCAAAACACAAGGATTGCTAAATTCAGTTAAATTTTATTTTCACTTTTACATATATGAAAGATACCATTTTAAAAATTTACAAACTAAAGCAAAGAAAATGTAATACTTCAGAGTAAAAGCTTGAACCCTGTTTCAATCTTTATGCTACAAATTAACCAAATTGAATCTCAAATTAACTCATTGAATAAGTTGTTGCTTCTCAAATCAACTAATTGAACATACAACGAACAAACAATACCATTAAAATAATTCAAAATTGAATGATTCTGAACATGTAAACTCATCAAAAATCACATGACAATGAACTCTACATTCATTCTTCTTCCTTTCAGATTCCAATATAAATAGCACAATAATTCCAAAAATCAAAACTTTGGCCACGGTTAAAATGATACAAATTGCTCAAACTAAGAACATATCAAGATAGAAAAAAAAAACCCAATAATAAAAAATTTCCCTTCATAGATTTAAAGGAAATAAATTGAGACAAATTTGTGAAGGAGGAAAAGCTCACAGGTACTTGAAGACCAATTAGTTGAATATTGTCCATCAATTCTTGGACTTTAATGGGGTCATTACTTCTAATTATCATTAGAGGTCTTCGAATCTTCTCCAAAGGAAGCTCAATGACACTGGTCCATTATTACCGCTTCCAGATGATAAGGGAAGAGAGCCTAATGTTTCTCATTTCATAGTAAAATTTTCAGTTTTATCTTCCAATTAGAGAGAGAAAGTGATAAAAGAAATGAGAGATAGAGAGAGAGTACCATTGGAAGAATCTTATGAAACAGAGACATTCCTTAAGTCCAAGCTATTAGTTGGGATTTTGAGAATGAAAAGAAATCGAGCAAGATAATTTCAGTATATGAGAGAGATTTTATTGAGGGAGAGAAATTGAAGGAAGAACGGAGAAGAAAAGAAATTATGGCCCTCACCTGTAGGCGCAATTGAAGAACTCCGCCACAAAAATCCTTTTGAGAAAAATGCCGATTTTCATATAATTATGATGAAGGAAGCAAACGGAAAAGAAAGACAAGCCTCAGTGTTAAACCTCAAGCCTTCGAAAGCACAAATGGAAGTTACTGCTAATAAGAGAGAAGAAGAAGTTGCAGAAGGCTTTCTTTCACATCAATAGAGTTTTTCAAGAAATATTTACAAACGTCTATATGCCTACTAACACCAACTTGTCAACTTATATTAAAGACAAGTTGGCCCCACCTAACTAACTCCCTAGACATCTTTATTCTGTTTTAACTATTCAACAACTTTTACAAATCTCCACCTTTGAAAGATAAAACAGAAAACAATATCTAGCAACTACAAATTTCAAACTTTACAGACTCCTGGACTAATGCCAGCTTTCATCATACAGTATTCAAGCTTGTGCTGAGTAACAATCTTTGTCAACATGTCTGCCAAGTTCTCACTAGTATGAATTTTTGAAACTTCCACAATCTTCTTTTCTATAACTTCTCTGACGAAATGCAGCTTTATATCTACATGTTTGGACCTCTCATGAAATTGTTGATTCTTGGTAAGATATATTGCTGACTGATTATCACAATGTATCCTTACTAAGGATTGACACACTCCAAACTCTGCTGCAATTCCCTTTAGCCACATAGCTTCCTTGGTTGCATCAGCTAAAGCAATGAACTCAGCCTCTGTGGTAGACAAAGCCACTACTGACTGTAATGAGGCCCTCCAACTGACTGTGTTTCTTCCCATCATGAACAAATAACCTGTCATTGACCTTTTTTTTATCAAGGTCTCCACCAAAATCTGCATCCACATACCCCTGTACTTCACTACTTTCAGTCTTCTTATAAATAAGTCCTACATCTGAAGTGTCTTTAAGATACCTGAAAATCCACTTCACAGCCTCCCAGTGTCTCTTCCTAGGTCTGGACATGTATCTGCTTGTCAAGCTTGCAACAAATGCAAGATCTGGTCTGGTGCATATCATGAGATACATTAGACACCCCACTGCATTCACATAGGGAACTGTCTTCATGTAGTTTATGTGATCAACTTCATCATCTTTAGGTGAATTTTCAGCAGATAACCTAAAATGATGAGCTAAGGGACTTTTGACAGACTTTGCATCTACCACACTGAATCTTGCCAGAATTTTCTTACAGTATGCTTGCTGGTTTAGACACAATATGCCATTTGTTCTCTCCCTTGTAATTTCCATACCAAGAATTCTATTGGCTTCCCCTAAATCCTTCATGTCAAATTCAGAACCCAAAACTGCTTTTACTTCTTTCAAATCAGCCATACTACTAGCAGCAAGTAGCATATCATCTACATAAAGCAAGAGATAGATTGGCATACCTTTTGTTCTTTCACTGATGTAAACACAACTATCATACCTGCTTCTTTTGAAACCATGCTTTACCACAAAGTCATCAAAACGCTTATACCAGCACCTTGGTGACTGTTTTAACCCGTATAGAGACTTCTTCAACAGACATACACCATCTTTATTTTCCTTTTCTTCAAAACCTTGTGGTTGTTCCATGAATATCTTCTCTTCAAGTGTTCCATGTAAGAAGGCAGTCTTTACATCTAACTGATGTAATTCTAGGTTTCTTTATGCAACTATTGACAGTAGTAACCTTATCGAAGAATGCTTCACAACAGGAGAAAAGACTTCAGAATAATCAATTCCTTCCCTTTGAGTATATCCCTTAGCTACTAGCCTTGCCTTGTATCTCATGGGTTGCACTCCCTCAACACCTTCTTTCTTCTTGTAGATCCATTTTGAAGTAACTAGTTTCTGTCCTGGTGGTCTGTTAACTATCACCCATGTTTGATTTTTTAACAGAGATGATATCTCTTCTTTCATGGCATCTATCCACTTCCTGGCTTCATTGCAGCTTGTAGCTTCTTCAAATGTCTTAGGTTCATCATCACAAGTATCTGACATTACATTCAAGGCAAATGCTGCTAAGTCTTCTGGTTCATATCTACTTGGCATTCTAATTGTTCTTCTTTCTCTATCTCTAGCTAGGAAGTAGTCTGAATGCTGTGGCAAGTTCTCAACTTCTTGACTTGTATTTGTTTCTTCTCCACTGGCTTCAGGAGTTTCTACCGATCCTTCTGCATCGGCATTCTCCACCTCAATTTCAACACTCTCATTCTCTTTGACTTCAATATCAGTTGTAGTTGTCTTGTTGTTTTTAGAAAACATTTCAGTTTCTCTAAAAACAACATCTCTGCTTATTATACATCTTCTGTCAGTAGGACTCCACAACTTAAAGCCTTTCACTCCTTCAGGATATCCCAAGAACATGCACTTGACTGCTCTTGGCTTTAATTTCCCTTGGGTTATGTGCATATATGCTACACATCCGAAGATTTTAAGATTATCCAGTCTAGGGGGATGTCCTGTCCACAATTCTTCCGGGGTCTTCATGTTCAGTGATGAATTTGGACTTCTGTTTATGGTATATACTGTTGTTGCTACTTCCTCAGCCCAAAGTTCCTCCTTTGCTCCTAAGTCTGATAAGATACACCTCACCCTTTCTAGTATAGATCTGTTCATTCGTTCTGCAATTCCATTTTGTTGGGGAGTCCATCTAACAGTTCTATGTCTTGCAATTCCTTGAACTTTGCAGAAATTATTGAACTCTTCATTGCAAAATTCCATCCCATTATCAGTTCTTAAACATCTGATCTTCATTCCTGTCTGACTTTCAACCATGATTTTCCACTCCTTGAACTTTGCAAATGCCTGATCTTTTGTTTTCAAGAAGAGTACCCATGTTTTCCTTGAAAAGTCATCTACTATAGACAGAAAATACCTTGAGCCATTCAAAGATTGTGTCTTTGTAGGACCCCATAGATCAGCATGGATATAGTCAAGTATGCCTTTTGTTGTGTGTTTTCCCCTTTTGAAGCTTTGTCTTTTGGGTTTACCAAAGATACAATGTTCACAAAAAGTTAGCTTTTCTGCCACACCTACAGGAAGTAGCTTTTGTTTTGAGAGTTCATGGAGTCCTCTTGAGCTGATATGAGAGAGTCTTTTATGCCATACATCAGCTTCACTCATCTCCAATGACTCTACTACCATAGCCTCTGATCTTGAGATTACATCTTGCACAAAGTACAATCCATTTCTCTTTTGTCTTTGTAAAGATCGGTTTCCCTCCATTCTTGACTTCCATCAATCCATCTTTCCCAGTGTAGTCGTATCCCTGTGAGTCTAGAGCCCCCAAAGAAATTAAATTCCTTGAAAGTGTTGGTACAAACCTTACTCCATGTAAGATTCTCCTCTCTCCATTCAGCATACTCAATTCCACTGTTCCAATTCCAATCACTTCACACATGTGATTGTTTCCCATGTAGACTTTTCCTCCCTTCCATGGCCTATAAGAACTGAACCATGCTTTTGAGGGTGTCATGTGATATGAACACCCTAAGTCTAGTACCCATTCTCCCTTATCCTCCATTGATTTCTTTTCTCCCACTGTAAGTACCTCTGCAAAGGTATAACCTTCTTCACCAATTGCTGCTTCTGCTACAGGATGGTCTCTTCCTTTACCCTGATAATATCTTCTTCTTTCTGGACAATTTCTTTTGAAATGTCCTTCTTTATGACATATGAAACACTTGTAGTTCCCCTTGGGTTTGTTCTTCCACGAGTTCTTGAAATTCTTGGGAAAGTTCTTTTTACCCTTACCATTTACAAACAGACCTTCTCCCTCACTGACTCCCTTCCATCAAAATCAACTCTAATTCTTTTGATTTCACTGCGAAAGTATCGAACTTACAGTGAGCTTTTCCCTGCCATATTTCATGGCAGCCTTCACGTCTTTGTAATCATCTGGTAAGGAATTCAAGAGTATGATTGCTTCATTCTCTTCTCCAAGGGATTCACCAAGATTGTTAAAGTCCACGATCAGTCTCTTGAATTCATCCAAGTTCTCTGTCAGCGATTTTGAAGATTGCATCTTGAATGAAAACACCTTCTCCTTCAAATAGATCTTGTTAGACAAATCTTTTGCCATATAGATCGAATTGAGTTTATCCCAGACCTTTAGAGTAGTGTCTTCTTCAGCGATATGCCTCAATACACTGTCTGTTAAATTCAAGATTAGCACACTATGTGCATTATCAAGAACTGTCTGTTTATGTTCCTCAGTTGTTCCAGCCGGCCATCGTGGTGCTTTTTCAAGAGCAATTACAGTTTTCTTCTGAACCAGCACAGCTCTGATTTTCATCTTCCAGAGATTGAAGTCGCTAGTTCCATCGAACTTGTCTATTTCGTATCGTGTTGTTGTCGTAGCCATGGATCTTGATTTTCGTTTTCTGATCACAGACGCAGGCTCTGATACCAAATTGTTAAACCTCAAGCCTTCGAAAGCACAAATGGAAGTTACTGCTAATAAGAGAGAAGAAGAAGTTGCAGAAGGCTTTCTTTCACATCGATAGAGTTTTTCAAGAAATGTTTACAAAAGTCTATATGCCTACTAACACCAACTTGTCAACTTATATTAAAGACAAGTTGGCCCCACCTAACTAACTCCCTAGACATCTTTATTCTGTTTTAACTATTCAACAACTTTTACACTCAGCCATGAACTTGTCAGAGGAATTCAATCATGTGAAGAGTTTGGTTAGAGCAATTGAATGAGGAAGAAGAGAATTAGGTCGTACCTTGTGAAGCCTTCAAGTTGATGGGGGAAATGAAGAAGAAGATGAAGACTGTTCTCTGGTACAAGCGTTATGTCCGAGTATATATGACGGGATTGCATTTCATTTAAGATTGATCTCGTGTTTCCTTTTTTTTGGGTGGAGTGAGTTGGATTTTTAGAATTCTTGTTTTAATTGAATCCAAAATTTAAGCTTAAAAATGAGTTGTATCCAGATTCCATTTTTTAAAATTACAAACCAAACACAAATACATTTCAATCCATGCTATTCTTTAAATCCAGATCCATAAAATTGGATCTGAATTGCAAACCAAACGGGACCTTAGGGCCTGTTTGGTTTGCAATCCAGATTCAGTTTTATGAATCTGGATTGAATGAATAAAATGAATCTGCTTTGTTTTGTGTTTGGTTTACAATCCAGAAAAAAGCAATTTGGATTCAATTTCTTTTTTAGGCTAAAAAATGAATTCAACTAAAACAAGAATCCAAAATATCCAACTCAAAAACTGAAAAACACAGATTAACCTCACCCACACAATTTAATCCACGGGTTTGAACACATGAGATAAAAATACAAGTCGGGCCCATTTTTCGGATTTGGGTCGGGTTGGGCCCTTTTTTGAGGTTGGCCCGGTCCGTTCTAGTTTTTATTTATTTAATTAAATTTTTAATTGCATGTTTTTAAGCTGATTTTTAACTTTTTTAACTTAAACTTAATTCTAAAGTGATGGAAAAATAGTTAATTTATTTTTTCACTATATCCTATTTTTTATTTATACTTTGTTTTTATAATTATATATAAGATTAATTTAAATATAAAAAATAAAATAATATATATATATATATATATATATATATATATATATATATATATATATATATATATATATATGTTTTGGAGGTTGTTGCTCACATTTTTCTCTTCTTATTGTTTACTAATGTATGTAGTACTATTTGAATAACGCTATTGGAGGTTTTTAATGCCCAAATGGTCTCTCCATTCAGCTGTGAAACTATTTTTTCAGATTCTCTTTTATTGAGAAATTCTCTCTTTGGTTGCACTAGGTTCTTATGAATTTTAGAATGGATCTCATTGTGTCTTATATAGTTCTCCTTTTGGAAGAAACTGAGTTGTTTTAATCTAAACAGTTTATTTGATAGACTTGCAATGCTTCTATTACCTTTATTATAATTTTTTTAAAAAGAAAAATTTATCCTAATAATGAGAATAGTTATAGTTGATGTGGATAAAGATGTTTTCAATTTATAAGTTATGAATTATTAGTTTTTTCAAACTTAAAAATGAATGATTTAAAGTTGGAAGTATTATTTTCACACTTTTCTGATTCACAATCTGATTTTAAATTTTTTGAGTAACCAACCAAACACATTTCAAATTTTTGAATATCAATTATAAATTCTGAATCTGTTACCAAACACAGTTTCAGAACCAAGAAATTCACAGAATACAACTCTGAATTCATTAGAATCCACTAAATTCAAATCCTGCTTTTTAGATTGCATACCAAACAAGGCCTTAGCCTTCCCATTAATAGTCTGATCTATGACTAATCCATTTGCCACCTACAAATATACTAGCATAACTCCACCAGCGACCACAAGCAACATAGCAACTGTGATAAGTCAACACCCGGTTCAACCTCCTGTAGCACCTCATTGATATAATCTCCCCCTCGAATCCCCAATTGTTCCTGTTGTTGCGTGTTTTCGTCCAACTGACTAGATGGACACGTCAGCTCCGTGAATGCTCCAACGGTGTAGATAGAGGACGTATCACTTGAAGGTATGAGTCTGAATAAGGGAATGACACAGGTGTGGTGCCGGCCACCTACACTCCGACGATCAAGTTAGTCGAGATTTTGGCAGAGTTTCAGTAAGTTTTAGTCGCGTACCTCAATCATTCGGAGTGTCTCTATTTATAAAGAATGAGTTCGTGGTTTCCTGCCCTTCCTTTGGTTCATCTCCCGCCCATTTGCAAGTTGGCCTGCCATACGTTGAGTCACCTATCACTGTCGCCGACCTACTCTGCAGGCGCCTCAACCTATCCCCAGGTGATGATGAGTCTAGGTGTATCGTATCGTGCACGTTTCACTGAGAAGGAGCTCTTGGGCTTGAGAGTAGGTTTTGTGGGCTGACTATGTGGTGGTCTTGACTGTGTAGTGGTCTCTGGCTTAATGGGCTAATGGGCCTGGTCGTCGGGCCGGTGGGCTCAAGTGTTCTCAGTATGATGGGCTTAGGCTGACGTAGCCCAATTCACATAATTACTATATTTTATTTTATTTTCTTCAAATTTACCCCCTAACAGGGCCCCTACTCCCTAGTTGAGTAGCTTTGATGATAGTTAATCAATTAGGGAGTATTAGGGATGTGGAGGAGATATCATTTATTTTCATGCCATAAATTCATGCCACTCATCCTAATTTTAAGATGCCACATGCACCATTATGTGTCTTGCCATGCATAAGTTTAGCATGCCACATATATGATTTTGCATGCAATGTTGCCTATAAATATGGTCTTTTGATGAAATTGAAAGATATGCAGGAAGAAGGGTTGAGAGCAGGTAAGATCTTCTCTCCTTTCTCTTTAATTTATTTTATATATTTCAGCATATATATATGTATTATTTTTATTTTATTATTTTTATTATTTTTATTTTTTCACCTGACATCACTGATGTCAGGTGAGGGCGCTGGCAACTTGCCAGCGCCATTTTCTCTCATCCTGGACGGGCAGCGCTGTTGGGATGAATCCTGGCAGTTAAACTTGCCAGGTTATTCTTGACATGCATTGCATGTCAGCGCAATCAGTTTAATTTTTTTGTTTTTTTTTAAAAAAAAATTAATGGTGGCCTGACATCGCTGATGTCAGGCGGTAACCGCACAAGCCAGCGCCATTTTTGCCTTCCCACCTGACATCAATGATGTCAGGTGGGTTTCTATATATATATATATATATATAATTATTAATAAGCTTATTTTAAAGCTGATTTTTGAGCTTCTTTGTAGCTCATTTTCAATATTTTTTATTACACCTGACATCATTGATGTCAGGTTTTGTGTTTATTTTTTATTACACCTGACATTGTTAATGTTAGGTTTTGTATTTATTTATTTATTTATTTTAGAAAAAATAACTGAGTATTCATTGACTAAACTCTATTAGTGTACACTATATCTTTAGCATGTTCATGCATACTAATTTGTTTCTCTAGTATACTCACCAATTTTCAATTTACTCAGTTTACTTTTGCATGCTTACTAATTATTTAGTGCATACTAACTCTTTAATATTAACTCAGCTTCTCAGTGCATACACTAGGTCAGTTTTTTTTTAGCGAGCTCATAGAAAGTCTACTTGCCTGGCGTCAGGTACGTTCACCATTTCTTCTTCTTTCATCTTCATTGAGTAGCTTATGAAATTAGATCTCTACTTGTAGCATGACCGACGAAATTAGCTGGTCATCCTCCGAGATGTCTGTTGTTGAGATCGATTATCCCGTTTCAACTATCACCAGTAGTCAACTGGAACGGCTGAGGCAATCATATCGCATTCCTTCTCGAGTTACCCTGAGGGTTCCAGGACACGACGAGTTGCCACATGACCCCCAGCCGGGGGGAACAGCCTTTTATGTGAGAATGTTTGAGAGTGGGGTTCGACTTCCTTGACCTCATTTTGCCCAGGAGTTCCTGAATCGTGTTCGCATTGCTCCAGCCCAATTAGCTCCTAATGGTTGGTGTAGCTTGTTAGGGTTTTGGTCAATATGGGATCTCGAAGGGGATGGGAACTTTCTTTACCCAGAAACTGTTTTAACTTACTACCTTTTAAAATCTCTACCTGGAGCTACTTGCCATTACTACTTAGCGGTTCGTAATACCAATTGTCACATAGTCAAATGTTCATCCACACCTTAAGAGTGGAAATCTGAATGGTTTTTTCGTTGGGGGCGATTTGTTATCTCACTCTCCGGGCGAAAGCTTAACTTTCCCTATCCCTTTTACATTCCGTGATCCTGGTCTGCTCGTCAAATTCTTCCTCATAATTTTCTTTTGTGAATATATATATACATGTGTTCTTAACCCTTTTTTTTTACCCCCTAATCTGAAGGGTAGAGTTTCAGAGTCTGTAGATCCGTGAGGAGAATCTTAGCCCTTCCAGAATCTGCTCGTCGTACATCTGTTTTACTCACTGAGGAATGTCTGTTAGCTTCTGAACTTATAGTGAGTGTAGTGGTTACTTATAAACTATACAAGTTACAAATCTTAACATTCTCATCACAATTTTGTAGTTCCAATGGCTAGCCAAGCTTCAGAAAACATTCACCAACAACGTAAAGCGGCGACGATCCTTTATAAACAACGTACTGAAACGGGTACGTCAAGGGGTGATGAGTCAGCCTCACAACGTCAACGAGTGAGGCCTCGTCTAACAGAGGTCACGCAGGTGCCTCAAATTTCTCCTGACACCAGGTCTCGAGTTCCTCAAACTGCGGTGACACCCCCTCAATTTATTGGGGATGGACTTGATGTGGTCTCCCATGTTACAAGAGATGTAGTTGTAGCAAACCCGGAGCCATTTTCTGAAATCTCTTTTGGTGACCAGCTAAGGGTGGGTATCACTTTATTTGTTCATTGTTGAAGATGGCTATAATTCATCCTAATTGACTTTTCTTGAGTGTAGTATAGTGCAGCTCTCAGTATTGCTGCATCTAGGAGTCATCACGACTTCGACATCTTAAGCAGCTCCATGATAAGGCAGAAGAAGATTTGGCTCAGGCCTTTAAGCAGATCGATGTTCTTAAGCAAGAGGTTAAGGAGAATCAGTCTTCGTTTGTTGCTTATCAGTCACAAGTTGCTGACCTCGGAGCGCAAGTTGAGCGGCATAAGGCCTACTGGAATGATCCACGTTGTTTGAAGGCACAGTTCGAGACGACTAAGCGCTTTAAGTATCTAAAAACTGAATTGTGGACTGGCGGCGTGAAGTTTGCACGAGACAAACTCAAAGAAGTACATCCTGATTGTCCCGGAGACGACTATATTTCGAGTAAAGCTTGGGGATCACGCGGGGAGCCTTCTTTCCCTTCTAGCGACCTTTTAGAGGAAGATGAGATCTCATAGTTCTTGGATGCCTCGAAATAGATCTGTACTTATGAATTTTTGTATATTGTAATGTATATTAGTATGGCTACTGTAACACGTTTATTTTACTCACATTCTGGGTTACGTTTTGCCAAGCTTTTATTTAGCAGTTCTTTTTATAAAAGACTTTCTGCTTAGCTTGTTTACTTTCCCTCGTTTGTCGCTTATTGGTTTGGCCCCCACTCGAGTGGCTGACAGTGTGAAGCTCACATCGAGTTATAATAGTAGTGAGTAAAAAGAACAACAAAATAATGTAACGACAAAAGTATGTTGTCGTCTCAAAATATATTCTAGTTCATCATTTCGATACAAAAATAAGTGGAATTAATGTGAACTATCTTGAAGAAGTCTACTGGTAGTATGCCTTCAAATGATCAATGTTCCACGGATGAATGAGAGACTTGTTCTCCATGTCTGCTAACTGATATGCACTAGACCCAATTACTTTTATGACCGTGTAGGGCCCCTCCCATGTCGCACCCAGTGCTCCAGTGCTTGGTAACACTTTTTTCAGGACAAGGTCGCTCACCTTGAAGGCTGCGTGGCTTTACACGGAATTATAGTACCGGTGCCACCCTGTTCTTGTATTCGCCACACGAAGACGACACATTTCTCGACACTCTTCCAATAGGTCTAAGTTCAGTTTAAGACATTCATCATTAATGTCTGCGTTAAAATATTGAATTCTCGAAGACGAGAGCCCTATCTCAACAGGAACTACGGCCTCGATTGCCAATCGCCAAGGAGAACGGGGTCTCGCCTTGTAGATGTCCTGGGCCGTGGTCCTGTATGCCCATAGAACATTAGGAAGCTCTTCGCCCAACGCCCCTTAAGTCCTTCAAGCTTGGTCTTTAAGTTATTCTTGATGATTTTGTTGACTGCCTCTACTTGGCCATTTGTTTGCGGATGGGCTGGGGTTGATTTGAGGTGCTTGATATTCAACTCTGAGCACCATGACTCGAACCTCTCGTTATCGAATTGCCTTCCATTATCAGTAATTATGGCATAAGGGATGCCAAACCTGCACACCAAGTTCCTCCATATGAACTCAGTGGTTTTGTGCTCAGTTATGGTGGCCAGAGCCTCAGCTTCAGCCCATTTGGTGAAGTAATCCACAGCTACTATAGCAAATTTTGTTTGACCTTTCCCTTGAGGTAGAGGTCCAATAAGGTCAACTCCCCATTGTGCAAAAGGCCACGAGGCTTGGATATCAGCTAGCGATTCACTGGTTGCCTGGGTATGACAAAGATAACGCTAACATTGATCACATCGTTTAGTAAACTGTTTGGCATCTTCATGCAATGTGGGCCATGAGTATCCTTGCCTGGATGATTTTGTGGGCCAACGACCTGGCCCCGCAGTGATTTCCACAAACTCCCTCATGTACTTCTCTCATCACATAATTGGCTTCCTCAAGGCCGAGACACCTGAGAAGGGGTAAAGAGTAACCTCTTCTGTACAATACATCATCTTGCAGAGTGTAACGACTAGATTGATATCGAAGTCTTCGTGCTTCCATTTTATCAAGGGGGAGTTCACCATCTTTTAAGAAACGAATGATTGGCTCCATCTAGGTAGATTTTTCTGCTTGATCAACGTCTAAGACTCTCAATTCATCTATACTTGAATTGGAGAGAAACTCCACAGGCACCATCCTTCTCAACTCCGTCTGGTACGCAGAGGCCAAGCGTGCCAGAGAATCAGCATTAGCATTATCAGAACGGGGTATTTGTCTTACCTCCCATTTATCAAATCCACTGAGCATCTCCTTTACCTTGCTCAGATAAACTACCATTTGTTCTTCTTTCGCCTGATACTCTTCGGTAATCTGATTCACAACTAGCTGAGAATCACTGAGTATTATAAGTTGGCCCACTCCCACTCTTTTTGCCAGCCTTAATCCAGCCAACATTGCTTCATACTCGGCTTCATTGTTAGAGGTTTTGAAGCCGAACCTCAGAGCATATTCGATGTGTGCCTGTTCAGGCGAAACTAGGATGAGTCCTGCACTACAACCTTGCGCATTTGATGATCCATCCACGTAAAGTGTCCAGACAGACTCTCCTTTACGTGGTGGAGGGGGCTCCCCTTCATGGTTTGGCCCGGATGTCGATTCTTCTATTTCAGGCGTGAGTTCAGCTATGAAATCTGCAACTGCTTGACCCTTCATAGCCGTCTTTGGCTTGTATTGAATATCATACTCGCTGAGTTCTACCGCCCATTTCATTAACCGACCAGAAGCTTCAGGTTTTTGAATCACTTGCCTCAATGGATGGTTAGTTAACACCACCACCTTATGCGCTTGAAAGTAAGGTCTTAATCTTCGGCCTGAAGTCACCAACGTTAATGCCAGCTTTTCCATTTGAGGGTACCTGGTCTCTGCATCCACCATTGCTTTGCTTGTATAGTAAACAGGCAGTTAGGCTCCACCCTCTTCTCTTACTAGAACTAAACTCACTGCCGTCTCTGAGACAGCCAAATATATAAACAATTCTTCGCCCATAATGGGCTTAGAGAGTAAAGGTGCAGAGGCCAGAAGCTTGCATACTCTTTACTACTCAACCACTTTAAAGGGTTTCACATCAAGCATTACACTTTCAATTACGAGATCTCTCAAATAAATAAGAACTAGATCTCAAGCTTATCAAAGTATCGTATATCATACTATACATATCATTCTCATTTCCTTTCTCTATAACAACTCTGGCTATACATATTATTCTCATTCTTTTCTCTATAGCAACTCAGGCTATACATATTATTATCATTTCCAACATTCTTTCCATAATCTTTTACTCACATAGTTTCAACAAAACTAGTCAAAATTCAAACTAAAGGCATCTCCCTAAGACTTAGATATTTCACAAACGAAAAGTAACTTAAGATTCTGACGGGTGCCCACAGTTCCTCATATCTAAGTTATAAGTTAATAGAAATATAAATAATACCAGATAATGTAAAGAACACAAATCATATACATTATTTCATTATCCCTCCAATTAATACGCCTGCCTTCAAAAACATAAAACATGGATAATACTAGATAATGATTAATAAGGTTTCATTAAATTTATCTTTCTAACCTCAAATTTACAATGAGTTTAAGTATGACGGAAACGATAACATGATCATGCATTCGTATCATATAAATATCTAAAATTCAATATAACAATTTAATATATACATTGAAATAGCCATCATTACAAAATCAAAATATTTAATACAAAATATTTTTATTTTATTTTTTGAAAAAAAAAAACTCTCTTTTTTATCAAGAAGTAAATAACTGCTAATATTACTAAATCAAATCAAACTGTCTCCTTTTTTAAACTCTAGTCTTCAGGACCGAGATATATTTTGAAACTAATTTGAAGCAAATGTTTGAAGTTTCTGTAATTAATAAATCTGATAAGTAAAATTTTGTAAATCTTCTTAGGATTCGATCGTATTAGATCAAATTTTGAATTATCGATAATTAAGATACAGGTTGAATTATGAGGGAAAAATCGATGAAAAAAATGATCAGAGAATCTAACCACCTAATTTTCGAATTCATGTTTTTGAATCGTTGGAAAATCAAAAGAAGAAGAAAAAAAACCAAATATCACTTTTGTGGTTTTGATGGTGGCATCACTACAAAAAATAGCGTCACTTGTGATGCAAGCATTAGCCACGCACGAAAAATGCGTCGCTAATGCGAACCATTGGCCACGCGTCACCAATGGTTCATACCATAAAACCATCGCCCATGCCAGTATGTTGGCCGCCCATTAGCCGCGCCCATTTGGGCTATTGGTGACGCTCGAGTTGTGCACCAATGAGGCTGCATCTTAAAAAAAATGCAGCCCATTTTCCACTTCTTCTTCCCCATTATTTGTTTCTTTTTTTACACGGCAGCGCCGTTCGCCCCCTTCATCCCCAAAAAAATTTTCTTCAAATTTCTTCGATTCAAGGCCGTTTTTCTTCATTCAAAAGCCAAAATTCTAATGTTCGAAGACTTTAGGTATGTTCTAATGTTCTATTTCGCAAAAATAGTAGAGATTTGGTTGATTTTTAGTGTTAGAGCTTTAGCAAAGAAATGGATTTTTTACAATTTAATTGTTTCATTCTTGTTAATTTGTTTTAATTATGTGAAATATGTGAATGATTTTAGTTGGAGGAGTTAGTTTTGAGAATGATTTTAGATGGGAGAATTAGTTTTGGGAATGATTTTTTATGGAGGAGTTAGTTTTGGTAATTGTTTGAAGAAATTGTTTTATTGTTATAAATTTGTTGTTAGTTTATTTTAATTATGTGAAATATGTGAATGATTTTAGTTGGAGGAGTTAGGCTTTAGTAATTTTTTGGAGTAACTGTTTAATTGTTATTAATTTGTTTCATTGTTGTTATTTTGTTTTGATTATGTGAAATATATATATGAATGATTTTAGATGGGGGAGTTAGTTTTGGGAGCTCTATGTTATGAAATTAAGTATAAAAAATAACTTTCAAATGTCTTTTTTTAGCTTTTTTACCTAATGTTATATATTATATATTAATTTTCAAATGTAACTTACGATCAACGGTCAACGATGTCTGGATCAAACAGGTAAAATTTCTAAACTTTATATAATTGTCTTATATTTACTGTTAAAGAATCATTTGGGAGACGACTAACTTACAGCAGCAAAGTTAGTCATCTCAAAGTTTCTTTTTATTGTTTTTGCTTGGTTTGCATGAAAATTAGAGGAGTATTGGAAGGCTGAAAACAACATTTGTAACCTTAGAAGCAGAAAAATGAAATACTTCTCATTTAGGCTTATTGGATGATAAAATACTTTTAACATTAGAATGCATATTTTTGGGTTTTTTTAAATTAAGGGTAGAATTGATTACTGATTTTTCTAGGTGTTTTTCTTGAATTAGGTCAAATGTCGATAGAAGTTGGATGAAATTAAATGATAGGTTTTGTACAAACTATAAAAAAGGGGTGGAGTCATTTTTAGAGGTTGCGAGTAAGGTTATGAGGGAAGGACCTCGTGCCCTTGCAAAAAGTGTTTGAACACGGTGTTTGCCACACTTGGAGATATCAGTGAACATCTGCACATTTTTGGAATACCACAAGGTCATACTCGTTGGACATTCCACAGGGAGGATATGGGATAATCTAGTCACAATGTAAGTTTACATTCTAATGTGGATGAATCATTAAGTGAAGAAGACGACAATGATGATGATGGAATGATGGACATGCTAAATGATTTGCAAGGTGGTGCATTTCATGATCATGTAATGGAAAACACCGAAGTTGGACCCGATGGGGGAGACGAAAATGACGAGAGTCAAGAAAATATGAATGTGGGAGAGTGTGATGATGAGTTCTCACACTTACTTGGTGAATCACAGAAAGAGTTATACCCTGGGTGTAAAAGCATTTCATCACTCAATTTCTTGGTGAAGTTAATTCATATCAAGGTTACGAGCAAGTGGAGTAATAAGTCTTTTAATATGCTTCTTGAATTGTTAAAGGAAGCATTATCAGAAGGGACAATGTTGTCAGGATCATACTATGCTTCGAAGAAGTTGTTACGTGGGTTAGGATTAGGGAATCAATCCACATTTGGAAATATGATTGTGTTCTTTTTAGAAAAGTATATGCTAAAGAGGATGTGTGTTCGGTTTGTGGGGAATCACGTGAGAGAGGGAAAAAGTAAGAAGAATGTGGCTAAAAAAGTGCTGAGGCATTTCCCATTGAAACCAAGGTTACAAAAGTTATTTGCATCGAAACATACAACGTCTGATATGAGATGGCACAAGGATGAACTGTTAGAAATTGAAGGTGTTCTATGATACTCATCCTGGACGTTGAAGGATGGAAGCATTTTGACAAAGAGTTTCCGTTATTCGCTTTTGATTCTAGAAATGTGCGTCTAGCCCTTGCTTCTGATGGTTTTAACCCCTCTGGCCAAATGAGTTTTGTAGATACCGTTTTTGTCCGGCTCTCTATTTTACTTTATTTAATTCCCATTATTAATTTCTTTATTGTGTTTGTCTGTTTTCTTTATAGCTAACTGCAATTTAGTTGAAATGATATTTAAATTTTAATCAAATCAAATCTAAGGTTTAGTTTGTTTCAAACATTTTAATTAAGAAAAAATAATAATAATAAAACTGATAAGGAATATCGTGAGAATGGAGAAGGAAGTTGAGAAAATCTTAGGATGTGGTAAGTTGAGAAGAAAATGGGATAGTGAGAGAAAAAGAAGGAGGTTGTTGGAAGTGGCAACGGTTAAATTAAATAGTATATAAAGAGGTTATCAGAAAGGAAAAAAAAAGATCTGAAATTTTAAAAATTCTTCATCTAAAAATTCCCAAGAAACGATAGTAAATTTCATCGGTTTGTGCTTGAAGGACTTAGCGTCATGACAAGTGGTAGATCGAGTAGATTACTAAGAGAAGAAGTAGCAAGATTAGCAAGCAGCAGATTACTTAAGAGGTATTTGAAATTTCTTCCAAACCATAACACGATAATTACTTTTTAAATTAAATGTATCAAATACATCAGTGATAAATTTTAAATTTGGAAATTTAAAATATTAATTGAAATATAAATGTTAAATTTTTATTTTTGATAAAAATGTGAGATATTGTCTACAATTTATAATGAAAAATTGATATGAATGAATTTAGTTATGGTGGAATTTTTTAGATATCCAATATCACTGTAATAATTTTATTTTATCTTTCTAATTTATTTGTTTGTTTGTTTTTCTACCGATTACATTTACTTGTATATTTGTTTACGATTTATGTCATCTTTAAATTGAATGTGTGCTGTATAGTTTTATATTTTAATTTTCTTCTTTTATTCAATCTTTTATAAAAAAAAATACAAAATGTTAAATTATAAAATTGTTTGATTTAAAATATTAGCAAGTCAGGAGTCGGTTTCCTAACACCCCCAAAATTAAAGAATTATTTTCAGGAGTCTGAGTTTAATTCCCTGTTACTTATAAAAATTAGTAAATTGTTTATTCATGTAAACTAATACTTGAATCAAATCTTAAATATTATTTCATCATATATAATTTAGAATATTTTAATTATAATCATTGCTATAGTCCATTACGTAATAAACAATATTTTTAAAAATAAATAGTAAAAACAAATTCTGGAACAGTCTGTTGAATGACATCCTTTTAAAAATCTCAATTTATATTCTAATCCATATATATGTTTTTTTTTTTAATTTCAAAATAAATTATAATTTCAATTTCCATTCTATTTTAAACTATAAACAATAAAATTATTTAAAATAATAATAATATTTTACTACATCAAATATATAAATAACCAATGATCAAGTATCATATTAAAATCATATACAGTTAATAAATATAAATAATTTGTAAATAGTTAATCATTTCAATAATTTTAATTACAATCTTAAATTAACAATAATATTAAACTATACTCTAATCAATGATCCCTAAACAATTAACAAACCAGAATTTTGAATAAATTTTCTTAAAATATAAGATAACAAATTCTTTTATCAAAATACTAATGACGGATGCTAGAAGTACAGAAGTCTGTTTTCTATGCAATCTCGAGGTGAGGAATTATTTTGGAAGTCCTAAGTAATTCCAATAATTTTTCTAATGGCCTTAGCGTCACTCATAATTATTATTCCATGCTTTATTCTTAAAGGGTGTATTAATAAAATATGAAACATTTAAACAAAAAATAAAATAACCTTTCTTTTTAAGACTTTCAAAAATATAATGGATAATTAAAGATAAAGTTTGGTAACCATTTTAATGGCTGTAGGGTGCTAGCACCTTCCCTACACATAAAAGACCCCCGAACCTAAATTTTGGTTTGCAGACCTTATATTTTTCTTAAAATTTGGTGACCAATCACATCGTCAAATTTGGTTGGTGGAGACTCCATTTTTCTCTCTTTCTAACCAAAAGAGACGTCCGGCCGTTACGTGTTGCGACCACGTCATGACAAGTTTGACGTATAGTATGTGGCCCGTTATTTTGGTTCCAAATAACTTGCCACCTTGGATATGCATGAAATAATCTATTTTTTTCATGTCTTTACTTATACCTGGGCCTAAGTCACCGGGGAAAGATATCGATGTATTCTTACAGCCGTTGACTGATGAATTGAACTATATGTGGAGTGAGGGGATAAGAACTTTTGATGGCTCAAAGTCTGAGTTTTTCCAGTTATGTGCGACTTTGTTTTGGACAATCAATGATTTTCCAGCACACGGTGATTTTTTTGGACGGAGTACGAAAGGATAAAAAGCATGTCCTATATGTTTAGAAGATACATCTTCTAAGATTATTCGAAGTAAAATATGTTTCATGGGTCACCAGCGATATATTCACATGAGTCATCTATGACATTTTGAAATGGTGCATGATGGAGAACCCGAATTGAAGGGTAAGTTGATTATCAAATCTGGAAGTGAGATTCTTCAAGATCTTAATAGGTTAAGTTTTCCACAGTTTGGTAAAAGCCCTAGCAGGCAGGAAAAGAAGAGGAAACGCCCATTAGAAAATGACAATTAGACCAAGAAAAATATTTTCTTTAGTCTCTCTTATTGGTCTAAATTGCTTACGTCATAAGTTAGGTGTAATGCACATTAAAAAAAAAACATATGTGATAACTTGGTAGGCACAATTTTCTTTTTATATGGAAAGAATAAAGACACATTAAAGGCCCATCACGATCTAGAGGACATGGGCATTCGATTTGGATTGCATTTAAAGAAGGTTGGGAAAGATAAGTTTATGAAACCTACGACTGCGTACACATTGACTACGAGTCAGTGTCTCGAGGCATGTAAATTCTTAAAAAGTGTTAAATTTCCGGATGTGTATACATCAAACATATCTTCGTGTGTTAACGTTCAAACTGAAAAAGTTATTGGGTTCAAGAGCCACGATTGTCAAGTTCCATTTCAACGATTGCTCCCATTAGCAATTCGAGGTTTCTTAAACTATAATATAAGTCAAGTGATAATAGAATTTAGTAATTTCTTTCGTGGGTTGTGTGTCAAATATTACTTTAAATGAGTTAGACAAGTTGCAATGTGACATCGCTTTCATCTTGCAAACTTGAAAGAATATTTCCTCCTGCTTTCTTCGATGTCATGATTCACTTAGCAATTCATTTTCCATATAAAGCCAGAATAGTAGGGCATGTATGTTACAGTTGGATGTATCCAATTGAACAGAGTCTTCATACATTAAAGAATTATGTTCGAAATAAGGCACGTCCGGAAGGGTGCATAGCGGATGCATATGTTATGAATGAGTCAATCACGTTCTGCTCTTGCTATCTTAAGGGCATTGAGACACGATTTAACAGGCTAAAGCGTAATTTTGATAATGAAGTTGAAGGTCGTGCAGAGAGTGGTATATCAGTGTTTAGAGATACGCCTTGTCTTCTTGGCCGTTATGATACATTAACTTTAACACAAGCAGATATTCAGAAAGCACAATGGTACACATTGAAAAATTGCGATGAAGTATACTTGCGGTATGTATATCTACATACTATACTTTTGCATATTTATATAATGTTGTGTATTAACCTAACCATCCATATAGTGACCATCTTGATTTGCTTGAACACGAGAAATCGATCGACATACTTAAACGACATGAATCCCAATTTGTCACTGTTAGGAATGGTGTCCTAGAACTTGTAATTATTTAATTACAATAATTTATTTTGAATAAATTAAATAAATAAACATAAGATCTTTATATTATCTAGATTGATTCAATTAACGATATTAAAAATATATGGAAATATATAAATGTCAAACATTCAAATAGTAAACCCTAAGTTACTCTTATGAAATCACGACTTAGTATGTGAGTCATACAAGAGGATTAAAGTCGAGATGAATAACTTAAAAATGTCTACTGTAAATGGATAACGTTTGGGAACCTTATCCTGGTAACACTGTTGATAGCTTCACATTTTGTTTACAGACAAATGATCTAATCCTGATCATTCATGTGGGAGACATGAAATGGAAGTATCATATGCAATGTTGATTGTATAAGACAGGACCACGATGTTTGATCAAATTTCTCATTAGTACGCTTTTTAGAAATGATTGAATATCAAACTAAGTTTATCAACCGTGATAGATCTCAATCCTGAGTGAAATGCGGACTCCTATTTGTGGAGTTATGTTCTTTGATTCACATGGTTGAGAGCGATCTGTAAGAACGCTCAATACACTCCTGTTTTGGGAACATAACTAGATAAGTAGCTGGGAACACATCTTCACGAGATGGAATTCATAACTTTCCTATAAATTAACGGTATCAGTGCGATACCTAAACATTTTAGGAACTTTAGGAAACTCCTTGATGTACTGATTCGAGACGTGAACAAGTGGCGCCACGACTTCTATTGATCACAGAAGTATATTATCTCTAGTTCGACTAAAGATAATGTTCATTGGAGAATCAGAGGGAACACAAGGATAAAGCGGTAATTACAGGGGCAAAACGGTAAATTTATCCACCTGTAATTATGAGGGTTCCACGTGAAGGATATATCACAGATATAAATAAAGATAAACTAAATGGACATAACTCATCTATAGTGAGAGGAGTTCAGCTATGAATCTATAATGGAATTATTCATAGTTAGATAATAAGTAATTAACTGATTATGAGTTAATCACTTAATTGACTAATTATTAAGCCCATGATCTATAGGTCCATCGGGTCCCTATGCTAGCCCAAATATCGTAGTCGCGAAATCAAGTAGAAGAAATGGAAAGTTTAAGTAAAGTGAATTACTTAAATAGGCAATATTAATTATTTAAATATTGAGTATATTTAAACGGTAATTAATATAAACATTATTAATTGTTTAAATAATGAGTTTATTTAAACAAAAAATTAATAATGAAATATTATTAATTAGACATTATTAATTATTTAAATATTGAGTATATTTAAATGGTAATTAATAATTTAAAATTAATTGACAATTATTAATTGTTTAAATAATTAATTTTATTTGAACGGAAATTAATAATTAAAATTAATTAATTAATAATAAAATATTATCAATAAAATTATTAATTAAATAATGAGTTTATTTAATGAAAATTAATAATTAAAATATTTATTATTAATTATTTATATGGAAATTAATAATTAAATATAATTTGATAATATTTAGTCAGGAGAAAATATTAATATTATTAATTGTTTAAATAAAATATTTTATTTAAATGGTAATTAATAACTAAATTAATTAAGTTGGACTTATTAATTTAAGAGAGAGTTTCATGCCCAATTGGATTAATGAACCCAATTGAAATTGGCCCAAAATAATTAATTAAATAAATTTGATTTATTAATTATTTATTATTAATTTTGGCCATCATAGATAATTTGTAGGAGATAATTATTTAAATTATATCCTATAATAATTATATAGATTTATTTACCCAAGATAAATAAAATAAAGAAAAGAAAATATTCTCTTATTTATCTATGGCATTTTAGAAATACTAAGATAAAGGAAAAAGATAATTCTTTTTTTCTTTTTGTATTTATCTCCATGGATTAATCTTAATGTGATTAGGACTCCTATTTTCCTATAAATAGGAGGCTTGGGTCATTCATAAATCACACAATTCAATTCCTAAGAAATTTGGAATTCTCTCTTCCTCCTTCTCCCCCCTTGGCCGATTTTCCCTCTTGATATTGGGAAGAAAAATATTTTTTCTTCTTCCCAATTTCTTCTAAAGTTCGATACCACAATCGGGTTTCGTTTGATCGATCGGGATATAGCGTAGAAGATCCGGTGTTGCTGAGGATTTGATGTTGTAAAGAAACCTCCACTCCATTAACTACTCAATGTAAGTATAATTGATTTTAATTTTCAAAAATATAAGCATGAATCTACATGTCTTTTCATAAATTGCATGATATTAACAGATCCGTAATTAAATGTTAATTAGTTTACCAAATAAAATTCCGCTAGTTTAGTAAATCATCCCTTCAGTCACATGTTTCAAATGTCGTGTAAGATGTCATCTTGTTAACCAAAAAAATTAAGTTTCTTTATTTACGTCAACGCACTATATAATATCTTTAATGTTACTTTATGTCATACCATAGGTTCATGAATTAAGGAGATGTGGTGAAGCAAGTAATGATTTATATGCTTTAGCTGTAGGTCCTGATATGTGTATTAAATCATATGCTAGATGCTATGTTAATGGAATGCGTTTTCACACGTTAGATAGATCTTCAAGTCGTACTACTTTGAGTTGTGGGGTTTCAGTTCAGGGTGATCACGATGAAGGATCGACGACATTTTATGGAATTGTTAATTACCTTTTTCATACGGAATTTTAATACCTAATTGTCCATAAAAGGGAGGTTTACATAGTGAAAATGATTCAATTCTTGACTTAACTTGTAATTAAAAAGGAAGACTTAGATACATGCATTCGTTTTGATCATTATGAAGAACTAACTTAATTTTGGTCAGTTTTACTTCTAAATTTGGGCCTTTTTGTTGTCAATTTCCAGGCCCAGTGTCACGTCCTTGAGTAGCAGCTGTTGCTAGAGAATAGGGCCTCATGACCTTCGATCCAGCCCATTGGAGATTCAGCTGGAGCTGACTCGTGAATCAGACAAAGAAGCTGAGGAAGAATCTGCCACCGTGGACGCCAGCAGGGTCTAATAAGTCGCATCAGCCCTGAAATTGAGGCAGAATTCTTGCTATAAAAAGAGAGTCGTTTTTCCTACCTGGGTATGCGGCACTGTTGAGAAGAAAAAGGAAGAAAGCTGCTCCCTATCATTTCGTGCAAAGCTGAATCCGAGAGGAGGAGGCCAAGCAATCAGTCACTTCAGCTGTGATTTCAGGTCATGGTGCGTGGATTACCGATTGATATTTCTGAGGCAGCTATCAATCAGTTTTTCTTCCTCCCTGATCAGGAAGATTTCTATGGTCAGACAGTTAACCTTTTACAGCCATAGCACTTCAAGAAGATTTTGGAAAAAGTCGGATTTTCAGGAGCTCAGTGGATAGAAGGACCAACTCATCGGTTCTCGATTGCTCGAGCTGAGCTTTTACCGGAATCCAGAATCTGGTTACTCTTTCTCCTATCTAAGGTCAGCCCAACTTCAAGTACAACAACTGTCCTTGCTGAGCGGATCTACTTGCTTTACTGTGTCCTTAAGAAAAAGCCAATCAATGTGGGACGTTTAATCCGTGCTGGGATCGCTTTTAGCGCTGAAGGACAAGGGCGACTTTATTTTCCTTCTCTGATAACTGGTTTTTGTTTGAACGCTGGTGTGGTCCTGCGGGATAGTGACGAGGTGCGTAAGAATATGGCTCCCATTGATAAAACAAGCATGACAAGGATTTACAACAGCCCAAACCCAATTGAAAGAAGACTTCAAGCACCACCATCCGTCGTGATTGTGGAAGAGGAAATCGAACCTGAGCCTCGCACACCGACTCTAACACCAGCACCACCGTTAGAACCGAATAGACCAAAGGAGTCTGAGCATGTGACTGTGATATCAAGGGATGAGGTTCTTCACCTTATGGATACTGTTCAACAACTCCGTAGCCAGGTTTGCAACTTGACAACTCTTCTAAACAAGCAAAATGCTGCTTTTGACACCCTGAACAAGAATTCTACCGTCTACTTTGGCTATCAGCAATTATACAACTCCGCTCTTGAAAATGCTTTACACATCAATTTCCCACTGCCTTACCCGCAATTCCCTCCACTGCCTTTCGATTTGGTGTCTCAGTTTGAGACAGTAATTGAGCAAGAAGACAAGGAATTAGGAGAGTCTAGTGGAGTGAAGAAGGGGGAAGGTGATGTAGTTGCCCCAACCCCAATCCCACCCCCAAATACCGAGGCAGATGATGCAAATATGCAGCCAGTGAAAGAGGATTAGATGGATGCAGACAGTGATGCCTCAGATGAAGACTTCTTGCCTAGCACTGAGCCGTCTGATATCGAGGAGGATTGTGTTAACTCTGAAGGCATGGATCTATCTGACGACCCCTTGGGATTTATCGCTGCCACTGACTCTGATTAAGGGATACTTCTGTATGATCTCTTTTTGCTGTTCTTTTTATTTTGTGAACTCATATCAGCCATGCACCACTTTTGCTTTTAATTGTCTATGAATGCTTTCTTTTTATGTCTTTTTGTGGGTGAGTTGTGGGGCACAACTCAGTTTAAGTTTGGGGGAGAGGTTTCTATTTATCTCTCAAGGTTAAGGATGAACAAATAGCCACCCCACCCCATTGCTGCAGATGGTCTTGCTCACTCGTTTAAATTGCTGCAAAATTTTTGTTTCATAATCTATATTTTGTGAATGAAAGGCCCTTATTCTGGGAAGCTTGCTGTTTTTATAATTTGCTTGATCTTTAATGTTTGAATGAATAAGCTCTTTGCAAATTTTAGAAGTAATAATCTGCCATTAACCATAAGGGAAGTGAGTCAACGTCTGGTTAAGCTTGCTTGAGAACCTCTTTTTAATCTCCAATTCCTTTCTTTGCTGTGCATTCGATTCTTAAGTGAAAGAAACCAAATCTTAATCCCATTGATCAAATTTCTGGAAATGCTAGCAGGCTTGTTTTTCTTTATAAAGCATGGTCAGGTTAAAAAAAAAAAAAAAAAAAAAAAAGGAATGTGCATAATGCACTACCCCATGTATTAGGGAGAGGAAAGTAAAAGCACTTGCGCATTCTCCAGCTTTCTCAACTCCTCTTCCATGGGAATGAGTGAGCCTTTCTTTAAGGCAGCTTGTGCGGTGACGGAGGCTAAAGAAACCCATCACCAAGCAAGCACTAGTGAAAGCGGTGCATAAAAAAAAAGGGGGAAAAAGAAAGAGAGTTACATATTATAAATCTTGTGAAAACGTTTGTCTAGGCCAATTTATGCATTTAATCCTTCCTTTTTGGCAAAAGTAAGAGGTAATGTCTTACTGCAAAGTGTCCAAATAGGGAGAGTTGAAGTAAAGCAAGCATGATGAACTTCCAGAATGATCGAGGCAATGTGATTAGTAGTAGGTCTTCTGAGGTTAAGGAAAGTTTGTGGGGTTTAGAAAGATATGGGCCAAAAGGATTTTCTCTTGGGAGTTTGGTTAGGCTTTGAGTCGGTTTGGATTGATTGAAGGGCAGATCATTCTAATAAAATTTGACACTAGAGTTTGTTTATTGTTTAATTTGAGAGGAATGTATTTCTTGAGGGCAAGAAATGAGCAAGTTTAGGGGTGTGTTAATTACCTTTTTCATACTGAATTTTAATACCTAATTATCCATAAAAGGGAGCTTTACATAGTGAAAATGATTCAATTCTTGACTTAACTTGTAATTAAAAAGGAAGACTTAGATACATGCATTCGTTTTGATCATTATGAAGAACTAACTTAATTTTGGGCAGTTTTACTTCTAAACATGGGCCTTTTTGTTGTCAATTTCCAGGCCCAGTGTCACGTCCTTGAGCAGCAGCTGTTGCTAGAGAATAGGGCCTCATGACCTCGATCTAGCCCATTGGAGATTCAATGGGCCGACTCGTGAATCGACACAAAGAAGCCGAGGAAGAATCGCCACTTGTGGACGCCACTGGGTCTAATAAGTCGCATCACCACGAAATTGAGGCGAATTCTCGCTATAAAAAGAGAGTCGTTTTTCCTACCTGGGTATGCGGCCCTGTTGAGAAGAAAAAGGAAGAAAGCTGCTCCCCATCATTTCGTGCAAAGCTGAATCCGAGAGGAGGAGGCCAAGCAATCAGTCACTTCAGCTGTGATTTCAATCACGTTTCTACATTCATAGTTCATTAAATTTCATCTTAGACTATTTGGATATTTCCATTTTTCTTGTTTATAAGTTAGAAGATGAGTTGGTTTATGCTTGAACACTTTTGTAGATCTTGTCTATGCTTTGTTATGAGTAGCTAAACATAGGGAGGAGATTATGATAAGAAAGACAGTGTGAATATTTGCTAAGGATGAATAGATGTTTCTAGTGGATTAAATTGCTGTAGCTTTTAGTGTTGAATGAGTTGAGAAATTTTGCTTAACACATACTAAATGCTAAGGTTGAGAAACTTGAGTGTTTAAAGAAAGGAGCAAGAAAACTACCAAGAATTCAGTTCCCAGAGATGGTTTATAATAATTGGTGTTTAGATCTTAATGTATCAATGGAAATACTCTAGTGTTATGAAAATAACCATCCTCTACTCTAAGTTCCAAAACTCATTATTAATCTCTTCATAATCTCCCTCTCCTTCCTAATCTGCTTTAAGATTGTGTTTTTGCACTTTTTAGCTTAAATATTAACTTAAGATTAATTGATTCTCTATCCTCGTGAGATCGACTCTTGCTCATCACAAGATATTACTTGTTGACCGTGTATACTTGCACGTTATCATTTAGTTTAATTACATCTTCCATCCACAGCACACATTTTAACACAACAGGAATCTTAAGTGAGGTTATAGAACTTAATTACTTGGGAACAAAACAAGTCGTTGTGTTTTGATGTGAATGGTTTGATACATCTAGATCTAGAGTGAAGGTTGAGTCAAGTATGACATCAATTAATATCTCTTGTAAGTGGTTTGAGGAAGAACCATTCATCTTAGCAAGTCAAGCCCAACAAGTTTTATACCTAGATGATCTTAAATATGGGAGAGACTGGAGGGTGGTGCAAATATTAAGACAAAAAAATATTTAGGATATCCCTAAGTTGGAGGAAGTTGACGAAAATGAAAATATTTTGCACCATATTTCACCCCTTAATAAGCTTGTGAGTGATAACCTAGATGCTCAAAGACTCGATAGGTATGAAATTCCTTGAAATATTGTCAATACAAAGAGCTTATCAAACAAGTACAAAATACTTGAGTTCACCGAGAGAGGATGAGAAGTTGGATGATGAAGAATTGGTAGATGACGAGAGTTATGAGTAAGAAAACTATAGTAATTAAGTCAGGTTCTTGTGGTTTTTTTCTTTATTTTGAAATCATATTTTATTTGCTCACTTAGGGTCAAACTACAGTACAGGGAATAAAAGTCCTTGTATGGTACAAGGACTTTTATAAACCCTTAGATCTAACTCAATTGATTTCATCCCTTTATTTTTTTTTACCCTTTTTACTTTAACTATTTTATGAAATCTAATTTAATTTTAACCATTAGATTAGATTTAATTTTAACCATTAGATTATAATATTAAATCTCAACCATTAATTTTCAATTACAAATAAACACATTTAGAATTCTTTTTTTTGTTAAATCTAACGTACAAATATTTAGATTATGAAACTTCATACTCTGAAATATTGAGATTCCTGATTCACTCTGATCACAGCTCTTTCATTGTGATCGTTGTTGTTCCAATGTTTGATTGTCATTTTATCTTTTGAATGTGATCGTTCTTAATATTATTTAAATATGATCTTGTTCGTAATTGATTTTCTTTGATGTGATTAAATGTAGTCGTTGTCTTTTGAATGAGATCGTTATTTTTTAAACGTGATTGTTTTTTATCGTATATTTTATGATGTGATCGTCATTCTTTATATTTGTTTGTAATTTTTTTAATGTGATTAAATATGTTTGTCGTTTTTGGAATGTGATCGTTCCCTTATAAATGTAATCATTTTTTTTAATTGTATTTAAAATGTGATCGTTAGATTGATTCAATTCATATATAAAATTAGATATGTGTGTCAGATTGTCTATTTGGTGAAACTTTTTGTGATCACTATCCTATATATGTGATCACATACTTATTCAAAATTTGTTTGTGTGATCAAATCATTTATACATGTGTGAATCCTATACTCTTATAAATATAATGTTGTGATCGATGATGTTATGTATGTGATCGTAAAATCAGTAAACATTATATTTGTGATTGTGTGATTTAACACCAAATTTAAAAATAAAAAATCAATCATGACATACCTGCATCTTCAAATGACTGTGAAAATTTGGAAGGGGATGGTAGAGTTGACAGTTAGAAAAAAAGGAGTCAATTGATTAAGGGAAACCTAAAAAAATCTTACGTAAGATTTCTATTGATTACGGCTGTATTTTTAAAATTTTAATTTATTTAAATAATTAAAATAAATACACTGTAAAAAAAATTAACCACCTGTAACTGACTCTCTGTACCATACAGGGATTTTTAGTCCCTGTACTGTAGAATTTTCCTGCTCACTTAATATTATTTTTATAATATTTGTGTTTTTTGTTTTCAACAGGAATGGAAAGGGGTCAAATTATAAGGGGAAGAGACCGATAGACATGACATGACCCATCGCACCAGGCAAAAGAAAGACACCGGCTCGTCGTTCCAGAGTAGTGATTACAGAGCCATTAGATTCCCCGATGAGTCCTCCCTCATTGATGCCATCCTCGAGGCATTTGTTGACCTCAACATCACATGAAGAAGATACATTGATTCCATCATCTAATTGTGACAACATTGGTAAAATTTCCATAACTTATCTTTTCAAATTTCATTTCTTTTTTTTTTCTTTATCGATAGTATATATAATATTTCATTTTACAGCAACGTCTAAAACATCTGATAAACCATCGACGCGAGGATGGGCAAAGAACAATGCCTTTCAAAAAAAGAAGTCAACTGATAAAAAAGATGTCGTGATAATGCCTACCATCAACCGGGTGGTTGGCACAAATACTAGTAATTTTGCCACTGAGGTAGGCATACCGTCCGTCGTCACTCATTCCGCCTAGCTACCTTACTTATGAACAGGTGGCAGCACATATACTGGATCATATTAGAGTCCGTATCACGATAATGTTAGGATTTATGCCCTAGAATTCGTAATTTGTAATAGAATATTTTAGGAATAAATAAAAGTATTGTTTTAGTGAATTTTTTGCAATTTATTATATGTTGATATTTGCTAAATATTCAAACATTAATAGAAAATTCTGGAGTTACTAATTCTGTAATCTTGACTACTATGAGATATAAAAAGAATCTAGTCCAAGATAGTAACTCAAATAGTCTACAGTAAATGAATACGGTTAGGAAACCTTATTCTGGTAACATTGTTGATGTTGTTCACTGATTTGATCCAAATCATTAGCATGATGTAGATGCAAGTGGAGACATCATATATAACGAGTTTATATAAGACTGGACTAGGATAATAAACAATTCTTAAATAACACCGTTGATAGAAAATGATTTATAATATCAAATTACATTATTAAGATTAATACGTCTCAATCCTGAGTATGTTGTGAACTCACATTAATGAAGTATTTTCCTTTAATTCACATGGTTGGGGGTGATCTGTTGATACACTCGATAAACTCTTGTTTTGGGGAAATGACTATGTTGGTGCTTGGGAACATTTCTATACAAGATGACATTCATAACTTTCCTAAAACAAATGAAAGTGTTAGTACGACACTATTCTAACTTTAAAAGTCTAACAGACGCTATAATTCGTTGAATGAAAGTGTTAGTACGACATTATAATTCGTTGGATAACATGCGTCTAGATAGATACCGTTGACTCCTTCTCTTTTTTTGGGTTTATTAGTATCCTCATATATCCATTCTCTCCCCAAGAGTTTTTTAAAATCTAGAAGCTTTTTCCTTCCCGTAATTCATAGCCTATAGCTATTAATTCATGATTCAGCTAAGACAGATGAATTTTGCCAAAACCTCCCTCAAATATACCCTGTGAATTAGTTGAAAAGTTACACAATGAATATAGAATTTTAGATAAATGATAGAGATTCTTACCCCATTGTATATACGGAAAAAGAAGTCAACTTTGACAGCTACACAGACCAGCTGAAAAGTTAATGCTTCCAATAAAGCATAGTTATCCATGGCCGGTACGCGCTTAACACCACTAATGGTTACTAACTCCTTTTTTGTTAATTTTTTTTTTTTACATTTTCCTTTCCTCCTCCTTGTATATGGATAATCCACCTCTTTCTGGATTCCGTTAACTAGTATTTAAAGTAA
The DNA here is from genome assembly GCA_028015215.1 of Gynostemma pentaphyllum. NCBI lineage: Eukaryota > Viridiplantae > Streptophyta > Magnoliopsida > Cucurbitales > Cucurbitaceae > Gynostemma > Gynostemma pentaphyllum. The sequence goes on from CM051354.1 coordinate 15,940,378, forward strand.
TGCACGATGAGCATAACCTCCGTAGATGACACTGTTTCTGTGACTGTGAGCATAATCTCCGTAGATGACACTGTTTCTGTTATCACAGTTGAAAAGTTCCTGAATCGACAGCTCAATAAAATTTCCAGTCCTAATATGATTTATAGCTTCAACTGCTCCCACGGCTAAAAACGCCCAACAACACCGGCAGTTGGCTTGCGTCTTAACAGGTGAAAGGGATCCATTATTTCTCCAATCTACCACCTCCGGCAAAACATCACTAATTCCCCTAGAATTCCATCGAATAGATCGTTTGGGGCTTTTGACCTTGTCATCAAATTCATTTAAGTTAAGTCGAAATAAATCAAAGCTATGGAAGAAACTGTCATAACTAATTTTGTGTACCAACAGCCACGATTCGAAAAGCTGAATAGACGTCGAGTGTTGAAATAAACTACTAATCAAAGCACGAAAGATGAAGGATATTTTGGAGAAGATTCGAAAAATAGTGTTAGGGTTAGGGTTATGAAGAGACGATGAGAAATATATGTTCCCTTCTGAAATTGATGTCGAGTGTTGCTTATGAATCAAAGCACGAAAGGCTTGAGGATAAAAAATGTCAGCCGAATTACGGTTAGGGTTTAGGAATTTCTGATGAAGAGAGGACATGGAAATTGAGCCGAATTGAAATGGGGGCAACCGAGGGTTAGGATTAGGGTTTTTGATGGGATTGGATGCAAAAGAGCGAGAAACAATTGAAAACAAAGAGCCTTTAGTGCGAAATCCTAAAATTCCCATGGCTGGAATCATAAAAAAAAAAAAAAACAAAATCTAGAAATGAAGCCTACTGAGCGTAAAAATGAAGAGAATGAACCACTAACTCCTCTCCCCCCCCCCCCACCCCCAGAACAAACTTTCCTTCCTCTCTCGAATTCTAGCCATGGGAATTTTAGTTTCAGAAGGGAACAGATATTTCTCATCGTCTCTTCATAACCCTAACCGTAACACTATTTTTCGAATCTTCTCCAAAATATCCTTCATCTTTTGTGCTTTGATTAGTAGTTTATTTCAACACTCGGCGTCTATTCAGCTTTTCGAATCGTGGCTGTTGGTACACAAAATTAGTTATGGCAGTTTCGAGGAGAAACTCCATAGCTTTGATTTATTCCGACTTAACTTAAATGAATTTGATGACAAGGTCAAAAGCCCCAAACAATCGATTCGAAAGAATTCTAGGGGAATTAGTGATGTTTTGCCAGAGGTGGTAGATTGGAGAAATAATGGATCCCTTTCACCTGTTAAGACGCAACCCAACTGCCGGTGTTGTTGGGCATTTTCAGCCGTGGGAGCAGTTGAAGTTATAAATCATATTAGGGTGGAAATTTTATTAAGTCATCGATTCAGGAGCTTTTCGATTGTGATAACGAACATGATGTCATCTACGGAGGTTATGCTCATCGTGCATTACTTCACATACTAGTTAACGGAATCCAGAAGGAGGTGGATTATCCATATACAGAGAGGAGGAAAGGAAAATGTAAAAAAAAAAAAAAAAATTAACAAAAAAGGAGTTAGTAACCATTAGTGGTGTTAAGCGCGTACCGGCCATGGATAACTATGCTTTATTGGAAGCATTAACTTTTCAGCCAATCAGTGTAGCTGTCAAAGTTGACTTCTTATTCCGTATATACAATGGGGTAAGAATCTCTATCATTTATTTAAAATTCTATATTCATTGTGTAACTTTTCAACTAATTCACAGAGTATATTTAAGGGAGATTTTGGCAAAACTCATCTGTCTCAATTTGAATCATGAATTAATAGTCAGAGGCTATGAATTACGAGGAAGGAAAAAGCTTCTTGATTTTAAAAAACTCTTGGGGAAAGGACTGGGGAGAGAATGGATATATGAGGATACTAATAAACCCAAAAAAACAAAAAGGAGTCAACGGTATCTATCTAGACGCATGTTATCCAACGAATTATAATGTCGTACTAACACTTTCATTTGTTTAAGAAGAAGATAAATGAACCCTTTTAATAGGTGTTTATTCAACCCTTCATTAAAGGTTTTTTGAGAATTTTGCCTGAATTTAACTTTTGCATGCATATCAATATCAATTAGATTTAGGCCGTTTTTTATCGATTCGATAACAACCCCCCGACAAATAAAACCATTCCTCAACGAAGGTTTCAAAACTTCTCCTTCGTTGTGTTCTGTATTTTTAACTTTAACTAGATTATTAACACGTACAATACACGTGGATTTAAATAAATAACAATAAAGTTATATTAAAAAATCATCATATATTTTGAAATAATTATTTTCTAGAGACAATTATTAAAATAAGGGTAAAATGAAAATGAGACCCCTGTGGTTTTTTCGAAATGCATGAACACCCCCTGTGGTTTGAAAATGACAAATCACACCCCTGTGGTTCCAATTTTTTTCCAATCAGACCCCTTTTCTTCGATGTCTATGATTTTCTTTTAGCCATAACTTCTTCGTTTGAACTCCGATTTGGACGATTCAAGATGTTTTGGAATCCTCATTTCAGGCTCTACAATATAGTCACTTCAAAACTTCTAAATCGTCAATAACTAAAAGAGTTAACAGTCACAATCATACATATTATTTTGATGTTAATAAACTCTTTTATTTATTAATCATTTAAAAGTTTCGAAATAATTATTACGTAGAGCCTGAAATGAGAATTCCAAAACATCTTGAATCATCTAAATCGGAGTTCAAACGAAGAAGTTATGGCTAAAAGACAATTATTGACATTGAAGGGAAGGGGTCTGATTGAAAAAAAATTGGAACCATGAGGGTGTGATTTGCTATTTTCAAACCATAGGAGGTGTTCATGCATTTCGATAAAACCACAGGGGCTGAAAAAATAAAATATACAGTTTACCTATACAGTTTACCTGAAACCCGCTATAGCCCAGAGGACCTACAGCCCATTGAGCCTGAGACCACTGCCCATTGAGTCAGGACCGCCACACAGTCAGGACCGCCACACAGTCAGCCCACCAAACCTACTCTCAAGCCAAACAACCTCATTAGCTTATTCTTAGTGAAACGTGCACGATACAGCTAGGCTCATCATCACCTAGAGATAGGTTGAGGCGTCTGCAGATTATCGTTTAAGAGTCTAACAGACGCTAGAGAATTATAATGCAATTCATTTTAAAAGATCAATTCAAACATTTCCACGGATCAAACATCAAAATCAGAACAATTCATGATTTGAAAACGGATAATTATAAATGTATGAAACAGATCTACGCTGAGTAATCTACATTGTAACACAAAACCTATATCCTAAACAATTCACAATAGAATTAATCACAGATCCAATAACAGGCTCATACAGGTAAGGAAGAAACAGTCGATCCACCAAAATCAACCGAATTCAACATGAACAACAAACAAACATTCAAAATTCATAAAAATCTGCTAAAAATGAATGAAAAAACAGAACGAAAAATTGGATCTGAAAATGATTTAAGAAACAGAGAGGAAAATTATACCATCAAAACGCTCCTCAAAAAACACCTTAGCTGAAGCGATCGCAATGAGAGAAAGTAGGATCAGGGAGAGTAAATTAGGGTTTCTAACCCTAAACGCCATGGCTTTCAGTTTGAAGCTCGTTAGAGAGAGAAAGAGAGACGAAAATGGTGAGGTGAAGACTCAGTTGGAGAGAACTAGGGACTATATTATAGTGGGTTACGTCATTAATCCCATAAATCGCGAAAATAAATCAAAACTAAATTAATTGCTGACGTGGACAGCTTAAATTTATTTAAAAAAATTAAATTTATTTATAATGATATGATTTTTAGTTTTTTTTTTTTTATTTAAAAAAATTAAATTTATTCACTAAAACGATTTTTATATTTTTTTTGTTCACTTTTTGATAAATCTTTTGATTTTCAAATCTTAACTAAATTTTGAAAATAAAATATAGCTTTAAGAAAATGATTAAGATTTTAGAATTTAGATTACAAAATGGAAGATTTTTCAAAATTTTAAGAGTGAAAATGAAAATTGTTATTAAATACGTAACTAATTTCAATGAAAATATTTAATGTATATTAAATGAGAAAAATTTATAAAAAGTAAATGATGATTAATAATTACTTTTTCAATTTGTATCAATGGAATGAAAAAAGAGAAATTTAAGACATTTTTAATAGATATTTTCAAATGTTAATGTTCTGAAATTTTTTTAAAATGATATTTCTTATAGAGGCTCCATACTTAGTTTAAGTTAAGGAGGAAAAAAATGTTACTAGAAACGAAACATGAAAAAAACTATTTTCAAAGATGATTTTGATCGATTGTTTTAAAAATATATTTTTTTTAGCCCAAATTCTAATCGCCTTAGAAGGGGGAAAAAAACAAAAAACAAAACAAAACAAAACAAAATTAATGATTTTTTAATTAGTATTTATTTGATGATTAGGGATTTACTTTTGAAAAATACTTGCCTCCTGATAAATTAGAGAAGCTCATTCTGACTTCCCTACGTTTTTTATTGGATAAAACATATAACTGAGTCCCGTGTATTTATTAAAAATCACATATTTAATATCCATTAATATATTCTATCCAATAGAAATAGAACATGTAGGAAAGTCAAAAGGCTTCTCTTACCGATTTAGTAAGCAAGTATATTCCCTTTACTTTTTTTTTCCTATTAAATTAAATATTTGAGTCTCCTATTCTATAATTTAAAATAATGTTTTTTTAAAAATGTTTGATTTATTATTATTATTATTTTGGAGGGTGGTGTGAGGGAAGAGAAATGAGATAATGAAATGTTAGACAAATAATAAGGGGCATAAAGCACCATAGGATAAATTGTTCATTATTGCCCTGACTATGCTGGGCCATTTAGTTTTAATAGTTGATATAAAATTTAATTTAAATAAAAAAATATTTCTTTAGTTTTAGTATTGTCCCCAACGAAAAGAAAAGAAAATGGTTGGTTTTCATTCAAGAACAAGATAAAATTATTTATTTAGTTTAAGTGGTAGTTCATGCATTGAATTTTGTTATTTAAATTAAAACCCAACATTCACAAAGAAAACAGAAAGTTCACAAATATCAACTGAAACTTGGGGGGGAGGATTCACATTTAAGTAACATATAATAATATATCACATCATGTGTTCATTAGCCCATCTTTTCATCTTCGAGCCTGTTTGTGATACTTTTTATTACTGTAATTTAATTATTTTTTTTAATGATCATCAAAAACTGGAACTTTTAAAAACTTCTAAAAGTTATCCCAAACAAACACTTAACCTTCCCAATAATAACTTATCTATGAATAATCCATTCGCCACCTACAAATATACTTGCATAACTCCACCAATGACCACAAGCAACATAGCAACCATGACTGGTTCAACCTCCTCTAGCACCTCATTGATATAATCTCCCCCCTTGAATCCCCAATTGTTCCCATTTAAGCTCAACATGTTGCTCGTTGATTCAATTGAGTTTCAACTGACCAAGCTGCTATTGAGGACGCTGCCGAGTCACCACCGCTAAGTTTCATTGGAAGTTTAGGCAGGTGACTTAGCGGCCTCATCGCAGCCAGCTTCGACCATGAAAGGAGTATAAAAGAAATATAAATATATAATACCTAAGGTTGTTGTCAAATGAGATATTATTTAATATATAATAAAAATATGATGACCTTAACTCTTCTCTTCTCTTCTCCCATCCATCCATCTTTTGGTGGATACAGAATATTAGATCATAACAAACTAGTGGTGATAAAATGAGAAAGAGATCGTAAAAGAATGAATCAAATTTTGCCCTGCTTATTTCATTTTATTCTCTCTTCTACTATATATATATATATATATATATATATATATATATATATATATATATTTAATATTAATAAAAATAATAGTAATTTTGAAACTCGTTAATAAAAGGAAAAATTAATTTTTTTTAATAAGATAGATAAAAATAGGAGTCTATAGTGATTCTTTAATATTACACTTTTACAATTGTTATCAAGCTGGATAACAATTTGGTTTATACATATAATTCCTTTTAGGGTAAAATACAAATAAGACCCCTGTGGTTTTTTCGAAATGCATGAACACCCCCTGTGGTTTGAAAATGGCAAATCACACCCCTGTGGTTCTAATTTTTTCCAATCAGGCCCCTTTCCTTCCATGTCAATAATTTTCTTTTAGCCATAACTTCTTCGTTTGATCTCTGATTTAGACGATTCAAGATGTTTTGGAATCCTCATTTCAGGCTCTACGTAGTAGTCATTTTGAAACTTCTAAATGATTAATAAATAAATGAGTTTATTAACATCAAAATAATAGGTATGATTGTGAATGTTAACTCTTTTTGTTATTGATGATTTTGAAGTTTTAAAGTGACCACACTGTAGAGCCTGAAATGAGGATTCCAAAACATCTTGAATCGTCCAAATCGGAGTTCAAACGAAGAAGTTATGACTAAAAGAAAATTATTGACATTGAAGGGAAGAGGTCTGGTTGAAAAAAATTGGAACCACAGGGGTGTGATTTGTCATTTTCAAACCACAAGGGGTGTTCATGCATTTGAAAAAAACCACAGAGGTCTTATTTGCATTTTACCCTTCCTTTTATAGATATGAATATTAAATTAATTACTTTTTTAGAGGAAAAATCTTTAATGTTTTTTAATTTAAATTTAGGAAAAATTAAACTTTTGAGATGGGTAGAAAAAGTTGGTGGGGGTAATTGTTGGTGGTTGAGGAATTGAGCATAGAAATAAAGAGGGGGAAAATGTGGGGTTGTGTGGGTGGCATTGGGTTAAGTATTGGGGAAATTTTATTGGATAAAATAGTTTTTGGGAAAATTATTGAAATAACATATTTTTGCATATTTATTAACTGAAATCTTAGAACTTTTTAAAAATTATTCAAATAGTATAATTACTGTAACGTCCGACTCCTTTTAAATATTTTTTAAGATCAGAACATAGTGGAAGACTTAGGCCCTGTTTGGTATGCAATCTGAAAAGCAGAATTTGAATTTAGTGGATTATAATGAATTCAGAGTTGTATTATGTGAATTTGTTGGTTCTGAAACTGTGTTTGGTAACAGATCCAGAATTTATAATTGAGATTCAGAAATTTGAAATATGTGTTTGGTTGGTTACTCAAAAAATTTAAAATCAGATTGTGAATCAGAATATGTGTTTAGATCATAATCCAAATTTTGGGTGACCCACTAATATAAATAATACTTCCAACTTTAAATCATTCATTTTTAAGTTTGAAAAAACTAATAATTCATAACTTATAAATTAGAAACATCTTTATCCGCATCAACTATAACTATTCTCATTCTTAGGATAAATTTTTCTTTTGAAAAAAATTATAATAAAGATAATAGAAGCATTGCAAGTCTATCAAATAAACTCTTTAGATTAAAACAACTCAATTTTTTCCAAAAGGAGAACTATACAAGACACAATGAGATCCATTCTAAAATTCATAAGAACCTAGTGCAATCAAAGAGAGAATTTCTCAATAAAAGAGAATCTGAAAAAATATTTTCACACTGAATGGAGAGACCATTTGGGCATTGAAAATCTCCAATAGCGTTATTCAAATAGTACTACATACATTAGTAAACAAGAAGCAGAGAAAAATGTGAGCAACAACCTCCAATCCAAAACATATATATATTTATATATATATATATATATATATATATATATATATATATATATATATATAAAAATTATTTTATTTTTTATATTTAAATTAATCTTATATATAATTATAGGGATGAAAAAAACTAAATTGATAGTCCAGATGTGTAAATTGAAAAAGTCTAAAGGTGTTTGGGTCATTGGTGCATATAACCCTACTAATTTCTTACCATATGCGACGCACGTGTGAATTTTTCTATTTAATTTTATAGAATAAATTGTTTAATAAATTGGGTTAACTATCAAAATAACCACAAAATGGCTCAAATAAGGCTAAATAATCATGTGAAGGCAACAAGACTTGTACAACCCTATTCCGTTAAAGTCTTTAATTTCAAAGACACAGCGGAAGACTTGGTTTTAAAAAAACGATATGGGTACGTTTAAATTTCAAACTATCTAAAACATGTTTTACATTTTGCACAACTAGAGAAACCATAAAATATGGAAATACGCATTTTCAATTATAAATAAATTTCTAAAGTAGACATAAAATCATAAAGACAATTATAAGTTTTAAAACGCTCTCATGAGCCTAAAACACAAAGTGTATCAGGATGGAAATATAAACAACTAGCATTTCTAGAATGCTAAACAAAACCCATGTCCATATCCAAGTCCAATCCATCGTCCTCCAGTCAAGTAACACCACCTCCTTTATCACGCCCTTTCGGGCGAGAATTACCCAAAAAGTTGTATGTGTAGCAACATTAGCATAAAATGCTAGTGAAAGTAAAATAGAAGCAATTAATCCTATGAACCGAATTCCATACCAGAAATTGTGTCCAAAGGCCTAAAATACTCTTTACTACTCATTTTACACTTCCAAAATACCATTTATGCCTAACATCGAAGTGTAATTCCAATTCAATCAACAACCCACTATATAAAGTATTGAAATCAATATTTGAAAATAAAAGTACTAACGATGACTATGTCTTCCCATTAAAAACTATCGCAAGTATATATATAATCGTATTTCGAACTTTCTTTATTACCATACCATGGATCACATCTCATATTACAATCAAGGAAGTAAAAGTCGATGTCGGTCAAGATGTCGAGGTTCAAATATACGGACTTGTCGATGGAGTTGTCGATGTCGACGGACATTCCCATAAAAATCACGGAAATGATGGAAACTTATATTAATTTTTGGACTTCATAAATGAAACTTTCACAGTAGGATATTTAAGTCATAATCTACCATATAATGAAAATATACACCTATAAGTGCATGAAATTTGTCAAATTATGAAAAATTGGAGAAAATGTATCAAACGTTCACATCACATTAAACATTTTTATTACAACGATGACTTCAAAATACATATGACTAAAAACGACATGAATACCTCGGTGGATCAACAACACCATCACTTTCTTTTTTTTTCCAATTTAAGTACCCTTGTCATGTCAATCGACCCTCGTAATTGCGAACAAAATTATAGACATGCCATAGATACGAGTCATCACTTGCACAAATAGACCCTCGTCGTGGATAATGATCCAAATTTCGAGCTTGAACAAGCATCGGAACAGGGATCGAGAATGGGACATACATAAATGACGAATCATTTGATTGAGATCCATGTTGAGAGGTCATGGGAGACATCGGGAAGTTTGGATTGTGATGGATGTTTTGCTGAAATTGAGCCTGAGCCTGAGGGAAGTTTTGATATTGAGGGATATTATGCTGAAATTGTATCCCTCCAACTCCAAAGCCAAAATTATCTTGAGGGTAATTTTATTAATTGCACCACAAAAATTACAGACAGTCCCAAATTTATTGCCCTCAATTGGTGCACAATAAGTCCATGCAGAATCGATACGATTAGACTCCATTTCAACCTACATAAAATCACATTCACAACATATATGGTTATGAAAATAAATTAAACTTAAAGTATTAAAGTTCGAAATTGAAAACTAATTCTAATTAGTGTAATTAGTAATACTCTCTTTTAAATTTTTCTTAGAATTAAAATATTAAAACTAACTATAACTTTAAAATTTTAAATATATATGTTGTTTACTAAAACAAAACTAACTTAATTTTAATATGACTAAAAATACATATGATTAAAAACGACATCAAGACTCCATTTCAATCTATATAAATTTAAAACACATGATTACAAAAATAAATTAAACTTATTAAAATTGAAATTCAAAATAAAAATAATGTAACTTTCACTAAGTAATACAGTATAAAAATAACTTTGTTATTTAACTTATTTTAATGTTAGAATTTACTAATTTAAAACTAACCATTTCTTTTACCTTTTGTTTTGTACAGTTGCCGTAGGAATTAATTAAAAAAATTAAAACTAACTTTTAAGTTTTAACTTTAAAATTTAAAATTTAATAATACTTATTTTATATAAAAAGAAAGCTAGGTTAAAGATAAATTTTACTTCTCTTTTCTGAAAACTATTAAAATTTTATAGCTAACTTAATAGTTAAGTTTAATTTGATGACTAATTTAATGCCCTAGTTGCTTCCAATTGATAGAGGATGTTCAAATACTTATACAACTTAACTAACTAAATAGTTAAGTGCATTAAAAAAATTATAACTTATCTCATAGTTTAATATATATTTTAAGGTGTTTTATACTTTTAGGAATATGATTAATAATAATATTATTCTATGTACAATATTATAATAAAAATGAAACATATATACATAAATTTATAAAATCAAACTTAAACTTAAAATTTAAAACTCAAATTAAATAGCAACAAATTTAAAATTAAAACTTCAATTTAAAACTTACTTGTCAAAAATATTAAAAGAAGAAGGAAGATTGGAAATGGAAAATTGAAATTGCAGACTTGTATGTAATTTGCAGTAGACAGCAAGTAAGGGAAATTGTCGTAGGAATTATTTTGCTTATTGCTTGTAGTTGTAGTTTAGTTTTATATGTATTTATAGAGGATGGAGACTAAAAAAATGGGTCAAAGGCATCTCTGTCAAATCTTGTAGTAGCAGGGAAGCAACTACAAGTTATCAGAAAGTGAAATTAAAGCAAAGAAAAATTGGTCAAAATTTCAATTTTCCATAAACATCTCCGTCAGAAGTCGCCAGAAGTCGTCTGAAAGTCGCCGACAAGTCGCCAGATATCACTGCAAAAGTCGTCCGAAAGCCGCTTGAATCGACAACGCAATGGACTTGTCGTTGTCGTTGTTATCGAGGAAAAGTCGTCGACTCAGGATAAGACTTCGCTTTACCCCTCGTCGACTTATCCACCCTCCTTTCCGGCGACTTGTCGGCGACAATATCGGTGAAGTCGGCGACTTTTGCTTACCTGATTACAATATGTTACCATGTACCATATTACCGCATGTTACCACATCAACATACTACCACGTACCGTGTTACTGCATGTTACCACATGTGCCTCATTTCGTACCACAACATGTTACCACGTACCGTGTTACCGCATGTTACCACATCAACACACTACCACGTACCGTGTTACCACATGTTCAACATTTCATACCACAGTATGTTACCACGTACCGTGTTACCGTATGTTACCACATCAACACACTAACACGTACCGTGTTACCACATATTCCACATTTCATACCACAACATGTTACCAATTCCACGAAGATCAAAGTTTTCAAAGTAAGTTAAAATCAAGGTTAAACACCACAGTGTCACCAATGACAATAAAACACTTTAAATCACAAAGGATAACTTTCAAGCCATTAACAAGTTCACGAAGATCGTAATTACAAACACCAGGTACCATTGCACAGACCAAACCGATCATGTATATTTTTTGTGTTTCAAATTGCAAATACATTATATTGCTTTGTTTTCTTGCCAGTGGTTTAAGGTGGATCATACTCAAGAAGTATCTATACACTAAATATTTGGTTATATTATCACTCATATTCTTTTATAATTGCTTTTATATTTATATTATGAGAGGAACTCATACTTTTATAGGCTTTGGGATTTGTTTTAACTTATAGACCTTGAGATAAATGTTGGAAGAAGATAATGTGAAAATTTTCAAGGTGTCTTCCTCTTCGTGTTTTGATGCTTGTTAATTGTTGAATTCCTTTTTTTTTCTATACAATATTACAAGGATGTTTAAGATCATTTTATTGGCCAAATCTAAGCATTAAAAAATATGTTGGTTATCTTATTGATAGAGGAAGTCAAATGGGAACTAATAAAGCTAGTGACAAAGTTTCTAGTTGATTTTTTTTAACTTAGCATCATCTTTTGTTATCTCATCTATTTACTGATTGTGGAACTGATGCTCTTCTATTTATGCAATTTAATGGGTTTCTATTGAGAGACTAATTTTGAAGTGTTATTTTATTTTGTTACATTATTTGTTGGCATCACATTGATGTAAAATTTTAGTTCAATAATCAAATTTCTTTTGATTGTATTTATTTTTTCTAGATAGATTAAATGTTTCAGGAGCAATTGTATTGCCTCATGTGATTATCTTCCTGGAGTAGTATTTTTTTTTTTTTTTTTTTTTTTTTTTTTTTTTTTTTTTTTTTGTAATTGGTTATGTACATTACTGGTGCAGTAACAAAATTAAGGTTATCTTATGGTTTATTATGTCCATTTTTTGTTAAGATTATGTACATTTTTTTTTTTCATTTTGGTTATTTTGGATAGAGGCTATATATCCCCTCATTTCATTACCAATCAGAAGAACCAAAAATGTGTAAGGTATAATATAGAAGTTTATATTTAGCATCTTGCCATCCAGTGTTTTGATAAATGAACGCATCCTTGTTGAGTTGGTCTCATCTTCTGTCATTTTTCCTACTTGAATGTGTAAATACCAATTTAAATCATCTTATACCGTGGATCAAGTTAGAACTTATTTTAAGTGCCTATGTTTGCAGTTGTTTTGGTATTTTCACATCCATGTCAAAATCCTAGGTGTGTGCAGAGCAATAAACACCGGCTTTATTAGTTTTTTGTTCTCGTTAGTATGCTGTATGAAAGTTCATTGAAAGAAAAACTAGCCTATTATTCGCAAATAATGTCGATTTTGCTAAATTTTGTCATGGATTTAAATTTGAATTTGACCTCATTGAGAATCCTAGCCATTCAAGTTGATATCTTAAAATTGAGCTTTTGATAGTTTCTTAAACCTTGACCCCCTTGTATTTATTTTTAATGATCAAGGATAGTTGAGCATTTGCCTTATTTTCTCTCCTCAATTTTATACTTTGTTATAAGAACCGTGAATCTGCCTCACATTTATTCTTGCATTGTGAATTTATATCAAGTTTAGATTTTCATTTTTCTGGTTCAAAACTTAATAAATTAAAAATCATATATGTATCTCAAAAATATTGTTGAGGTTTATAAAGTATTTCCATTACAAATATTTGGAAGGTTTGAACCAGAAAAATATCTAATTACTTAAAACCTTCCAGCATTATTTTTTCTCTCTAGGAAATTATGAAAGTTTTCCCTCCCAAATAGTGTAGGTTTTTTTTCTCAGTTTTTGTTGTAGGAGTCCCTCAAAATGGATGAACATGAAGTGTTGGAAACTTTTGGTAAGCTAAAATTATCAGAAAAGGAGGAAGTGGCTATTCATGTTACAAGAATACTGAACAAGTAGGAAAATAGAAAGCTCACACGATGTTTGGCTGGAAAAGTAGCCACAACCAAAGTGATTAATGTGGAGGCGTTCAAGAATGTCATGAAGAGCGTCTGGAGATTTTGTAGAGACCTTGTGATTGATTGTATTGAAGACAATACTTTTATCTTTCAATTTGGTAGTGATCGTGACAAATTTCGTGTTTAGAATGGTGACCCTGGAGTTTTGATAAGAACTTAATCCTTTTAGAAGAGCTAAAGCTTTGTTCAACCATCAAAAATGGATTTCAAGTTTACTGAGTTTTGAGTTCAATTCCATCAGTTACCACTTGAGTGTTTTAATAGGGAGATGGCTGAAGTGTTGGGAGGAAGAATTGGTGTTGTAATTGAGGTGGATGGTAATGGAGAGGAAGTGTGAGGAAGAATTCTTCGGGTTCAAATCAAAGTCAATATCAAGGGATTTTGATTCAAGGTGTGGAAAATATGGAAAATTTATGGATCCCGGTGAAATATGAAAGACTACCTGATCTCTGTTATCAATGTGGGATCATTGGTCATTCTCCAAAGGATAGAGGCTTTTGCTTGAGTTCAAATGCCACATAGAACCAATATGGCCCCTGGATTCGTGTGGAAGCTTACTTTTCACAACAAAAATCCTTTGAGTCAAGGGGAAAAGATCAGTCTGGCAGTAGGAAAAATGGGACTGATGCAGTGGATGGGACGACCTCACCGTAGAGGAATAGCCATGCGGCTGAGATGAAGAACTATTTTATGGTCTCATCGAAGAAGAACAACTAGAGGAATGAAGAAGGACCAATTATGGAAAATTTAACACAAAAGGAAAGAATGGAAAATCAGCATACCAAACAATCAGTTGCAGAATTTGAGGATTTACAGCTCCCAATCAGCAAGACAACTCAGCCCGTGTTGAAGGAAAACAACTAGTTAAAAATTTCAATCCCTGAAATTCTGAGATTAAAGAAGAGGATAATAGCCAAAACAGGAATGAGAAACAAAAAAGGCTTAGTTAGGTGTCTGACTTTAATGCTATACGGATGTAGGGGGACAAGATTTTGCAACCAACCGTGGAGCCATATATGGAATTGACCTGAAAGAACATTCTGTACCAAGCATTAGCATTAAACATTGGAAGTGTCAGGGTAGACTTACAAGATCTGTTGTAGAATCTGTTGATAACCCTCAATCACCAAAAAGGAGAGTAAGACAGGAGAATGACTCTAATGTGTATGTAATGAATAGTTTGAAAAGACCTAAGGTTGTTCAAAATGATAGATCTATTGATGAATCGGCGAGCACTGCAATGCAGGCTTGCCGTCAGCTATGAAAATACTAAATTGGAATGCTCATAGAATGGGTAATCTGTGAGCATTCGAAGCACTAAAGGATTTGGTGCGACAAAACAGACCTGATATTTTTTGTTTGTTAGAAACAAAAGCTCACAACAGGAAAATGAATTTGATTAAGAAACGTCTTCGGTACAGTGGATGTTTATGCGTTGATGCCACTGGACTAAGCGGTGGCCTTTATTTGCTATGGATGGATAGTGTAAATATTCATGTTTACACCTATCCAAATTTCACATTGATATTACAATTAAAAAGGATAACTGCCTTTGGCGTCTAATGGATTTCTATGGAGATCTGAATCATTCAAATAGACATTTGTCTTGGAAGCTACTTAGGAGGCTTCATGATAGTGCTATGCTTCCGTGGTTAGTTATGGGGGATCTCAACGAGATCGTTGGAGATAGTGAGAATGTTGGAGGTTTGGGTGCTGACTCTTGTAGGAGCATGAATTTCTGTGATGCTCTAAATGACTGTGGTCTAAAAGACTTGGGGTTTCATGGCCCACATTTTACTTGGATAAATAAATGTTTTAATGGTGTCTTCGTTCAACGAAGACTTGATATAGCTGTTGGAAATTTGAGTTGGGTAAGCATGTTTCCAAGTTATTCTGTTGAGCACCTTGACAACTACTCCTCAGATCATAGACCAATCTTGGTCTCCTTATTACATAAAGATTCGTGTTCTTTCAGGGGAAAAAATCTCTTCAAATTTGAAGAAGTGTGGACCAAGTATAATGACTGTAGACGACATGTTATCCATGATGGATGGAAGGAATGTTTGTGTAATGGGAATGGTAATTCTATGGCTGCTTGTATTCACCGTGTTTTTGGTGCTTTATCCTCTTGTTGTAGAGAGAAAAAAAGAGATTACAATAAAAGAATTGCAGAGACAAAGAAGAGACTACATTCTATTCTAAATGGAAAAGAAAGATTAATCTCAATGGCTTGAAGATTAAAGAAGCTGAAGCAAAACTAGATAAACTTCTACGTGAAGAGGAGATCTACTAGAAACAAAGGTCAAGGAAGGAATGGCTTAAGTGGGGTGATAGAAATACAAATTGGTTTCATGCTAAAGCAAGTCAAAGGAAAAAGATAAACCTAATTGATGGAATTAATAATGCAGCAGGTAATAGGGTGGAAAAAAAGGTTGGAAATTGAAGAGGTGTTTACTGATTATTTCAAAGAGCTTTTCAAGTCCTCTCAACGTGATGGGGATGCAGTCAGGTGTTTACTAGATTCAGTCACCCATGTGGTTACCCCTTTTATGAATGACTTACTTATGAAACCCCACACTGATGTTGAGATTGAACAAACTCTTAAACAAATGAGTCCAACTAAAGCTCCTGGTGTAGATGGTTTCTCGACCCTCTTCTATAAAAAATACTAGGATGTAGTTGGACAGGCTGTTAAAGAAACTTGTATAAAGTGGTTGACTGAGGGCTTTATCCCTCCAGATTTAAACATACCTTTGATTGCTCTCATACCAAAGGTGAAAAAGCCAAAATTAGCTTCTGAGTTTAGGCTAATTAGCCTTTACAATTTCATTTATAAAATTGTTGCAAAGGTACTGGCTTAAAACTATTATGGATGTTGTTATCTCTCCCAACCAGAGTGCTTTTGTCTTAGGGCGCCTTATCATTGATAAGATTCTTCTAGGGGTAGAGTGTTTACATGCTATTAAGAGAAAGCAAAACGGGAGGAATGCTTTTATTTCTCTGAAGCTAAATATGAGTAAAGCCTATGATCTTGTTGAATGGAGTTTCCTTTGGGATATTATGGTGAGGATGGGGTTTGATCAAGGATGGATTGCTAGAATCAAAATGTGTGTGGAAACTGTCACTTTTACTATCCTTGTCAATAGAACACCCACTGATATTTTTGTTCCTGATAGGGGACTTAGGCACGGAGACCCCCTCTCTCCTTACCTTTTCCTCATATGCACCGAAGGCCTTTCAAGTTTGCTAAGACAAGCTGAAAATCAGAAGCTCATTACTGGTTTAACAGTGTAAAGATCATCCCTTTCTCTTACTCATCTTTTCTTTGCTGACGACAGTTTACTCCTTTTCAAGGCTTCCATTGAGGAATGTTGAACTATTCAAAATATTCTCCAATTATATGAAATGGTTTCAGGTCAAATGATCAACTTTTCTAAATCTACAATGTGTACTGGACCTAAAGTCCTTGAAGGGTTAAGAGTGAAGTTAGCTAATGTACTCCATGTAAAGTTAGCTTATGACCATGGAACATATCTGGGTATCCCGTCCTTTTTTTCCAGGAACAAGAGTCAGAAATTTAGCTACATTAAAGAGAAATTGCTTACAATTTTGAATGGATGGAAGGAGAAATTATTTTCAATAGCAGGAAAAGAAGTTCTAATCAAGGCAATTGGTCGCCAAGCCATCCCTACCTATACAATGAGTTGTTTTAAACTCCCTATCAAATGTTGTTGGGGCTCTTCTTCAAAGGACAATAAAATCCATTGGCTTAATTGGAAGGCTATGACTACATCCAAGGCTGTTGGAAGGATGGGTTTCAGGGACATTCAATCAAGCTCTCTTGGCAAAACATTCATGGAGGATTCTCAACAACCCTTCATCTCTATTAGCCAAAATAGTAAAGGCTAAATATTTTTCAGACTCCATCTTTATGGAAGATCTTTTGGGAAGAAATCCCTCCTTTTCTTGGAGGAGTTTAGCTATGAAAGGTGCTAGATGGAGAGTTAGAGATGGGAGAATTCTTAAAATCTACTCGTATAAATGGATTCTCAGATAAAGCTCTTTCAAGGTTATTTCCCATAGTGAATGAAACAATGTCTAGCCTTATTGGGGAAGATCACAGGTGGAATGAAGCTCGAATCTGATACAACTTTCTTGAGGTTGATGCTTCAAACATTCTGAATATGCCACTAAGTTTGTAGAGGAGAGATGATAAACTGATTTGGCACTGTGAAAAGTCAGGAATTTACACTGTCAAGAGTGGGAATCGTTTGGCTTACTCAATTTTGAGTAGTGAAAGTGTTTCCTCTAGTGTCAATATTGATTGGTGGAAAAAATACTGGAAGGTGAATGTTCCTTCAAAATTCAATTTTTTTGACTTTTCAAAATATCCTCCTTATTAAATCTAATCTAGTTAGAAGGAAAATTATTGAAGAAGACAAGTGTATTATGTGTGGCAGGAGAGAAGAGACTACCTATCATGTTCTTTGGGAATGTAAATTCTGCTGCAAAGGAGTGGTTTTCTTGGGAGCCTATGTACAATTTCAGAAGTTGTACACTCTACATTGGCTTCGACTGGTTTTTCTTTTTCCGGACTAAATTGTTTGAGGATAATTTCATAATTTTCCTCCTTGTAGCTTGGAATCTCTAGCACAAGCGAAATTTCAAGCTGAAAAACCAACCCTCTATGATGCTTCCAAATGCTTTATGTAAAGTGACCTAAATCTCGTGTAATTAATAATGAAATTCGTTTTTCACGCTTTACTTGCAAAAATCAGATTTAATATGTTCGATTCAAAGTTCATCGATAGAAGCACAGTTGCAACAGTGTGTTCGTAAAGGTTGCAACTTATGGCAGAATGTAAAATGAACAATAAACACAATTTAAAATATCTAAGATGGGGATCGACGCAAGAAATGATTAACGTGGGAAACCAATCGGTGAAAACCCACGAGGCCACGCCTAGAGAAAAATCCACTAGAAAAATCAATATACATCCAAAACAAGAATTTAAAGCAAACACAAGCGCAAATGAAAAACTCCCTTTTTCTTTGTCTTTGATTGCTCCTTGATGATGTCGATCTTCAAGTTGGATTTCTTCACAAGTTCCCCTTGCGAATCTCGATCTAAGAAACTCCCTTCCTTGTCACGAGCGTATCAAACTGAACTCCCTTCGGAAAGTGTTAGTCTTCTCCAAGACTTCTTGAATTTGTATAATGAAAAGAAATACTAACAACAACTCTCTCAACAACAAAGAAACCTCACAATAGATTATAAATAAAGAGAGAACACAATATAAAACACTCTAATAATATGATTGTAGAATTGAGTGTGTAGAAGAGGAGATGTTTAGAATACTTGCTTCCATCTTTTATAGTCTTGAGGCATATTTTTGTCTCATGGAATGAATGCCTTCAAGTTGTAATTGACAATGGCTCAAAAGGTAAGTAACAATCTGCCAACCCAACTCATTCCAACGGTAGAAAATTTTACAACATAAAAGCCATGATTTAAGCAGTAAAGACATAAAGAAGAAAGAAAATATCTTGATGTAGTCGTTGGAGGAGAAAGCAAGATGGCAAGTAATTTTTTTGAATTCAAAAACCAATAATTAATTTAGTCCAAATAATTTTACCAATTAATAAAATATACTTTCCAAAATAAATAATTTGTGATTCCAAAATTGACAACATAAAATGAAGAGGCAGTGAGTTGTCATTTTAATAAATTGGTCATTTGAATTATTAAATAATGTAAACATATTGATTACCAAATAAAGGAAAATAATCAAAATAAACAAACCAATTCATTTTTTATGATTGTGTAAATAGTGGAATGGTAAATTTAATTTAAACACCAATAAGTGAGAGAATATTAAACATTAGAGAATTTTGGTTTTGTCAAAATAAAAGCCAATCCAAAAACATATTCTAACACTTTCGAATGGGTAATCAACTACCTCGAAGAGTTTGATGGTTTTACAAATGGTCCTCAAACCTCAGTAGACCAAAACACAAACAGATTTCAAGCTACTCACCATAGGAGTTAAATTCGCCCTACTTCACATTAAGATGAACGTTGATGCTGCATTTAGTCAAAACTATCCATATCTTGGTATTGGTGTGATAATCCAAAATCAAGGAGGTCAGGTTCTAGTGTCTATGTCAAAATCTCCCTCTCTTTCTGCATTTAGTCAAAACTATCCATATCAGCGGAAATTTATTTAATAAACTTATTGACATTTAATAACGGATCTATTAACATCATGCAATTTGTGATAAAAACATGTAGATTCATGCTTTAAATTTTCGAAAATTAAAACTCTAAAACTTACATTGAGTAATATATGGAGAATCGGTTGGAGGTTTCTTTACAGCATCAAATCCTCAGCAACACCGGATCTTCTACACTATATCCTGATCGATCAAACGAAACCCGATTGTGGGATCGACCTTTAGAAGAAATTGGCAAGAAGAAAAAAAATATTTTTCTTCCCAATACCAAGAGAGAAAATCGACCAAGGGGGGAGGGAGAAGGAAGAGAGAATTCCGAATTTCTAAAGAATTTAATTGTGTGATTTATGAATGACTCAAGCCTCCTATTTATAAGAAAATAGGAATCCTAATCACATTAGGATTAATCCATGGAGATAAATACAAAAAGAAAAAAGAATTATCTCTTTCTTTTATCTTGGTATTTCTAAAATGTCATAGATAAATAAGAGAATATTTTCTTTTCTTTATTTTATTTATCTTGGGTAAATAAATCTATATAATTATTATAGGATATAATTCAAATAATTATCTCCTACAAATTATCTATGATGGCCAAAATTAATAATAAATAATTAATAAATACAATTTATTTAATTAATTATTTTGGGCCAATTTCAATTGGGTTCATTAATCCAATTGGGCTTGAAACTCTCTCTTAAATTAATAAGTCCAAATTAATTAATTTGTTTATTAATTACCATTTAAATAAAATATTTTATTTAAACAATTAATAATATTAATATTTTCTCCCGACTAAATATTATCAAATTATATTTAATTATTAATTTCCATTTAAATAATTTTCATTATTTAAATAATTAATAATAAATATTTTAATTATTAATTTCCATTAAATAAACTCATTATTTAATTAATAACTTTATTGATAATATTTTATTATTAATTAATTAATTTTAATTATTAATTTCTGTTCAAATAAAATTAATTATTTAAACAATTAATAATTGTCAAGTAATTTCAAATTATTAATTACCATTTAAATATACTCAATATTTAAATAATTAATAATGTCTAATTAATAATATTTCATTATTAATTTTCTGTTTAAATAAACTCATTATTTAAACAATTAATAATGTTTATATTAATTACCATTTAAATACACTCAATATTTAAACAATTAATATTGCCTATTTAAGTAATTCGCTTTACTTAAACTTTCCATTTCTTCTACTTAATTTCGCGACTACGATATTTGGGCTAGCATAGGGACCAGATGGACCTATAGATCATGGGCTTAATAATTAGTCAATTAAGTGATTAACTCATAATTAGTTAATTACTTATTATTTAACTATGAATAATTCCACTATAGATTCATAACTGAACTCCCCTCACTATCGATGAGTTATGTCCATTTAGTTTATCTTTATTTATATCTGTGATATAATCCTTCACGTGGAACCCTCATAATTACAAGCGGATAAATTTACCGTTTTGCCCTTGTAATTACCGCTTTATCCTTGTGTTCCCGCTGATTCTCAAATGAACTTTATCTTTAGTCGAACTAGAGATAAGGTACTTCTGTGATCAATAGAAGTCGTGGCACCACTTGTTCATGTCTCGAATCAGTACATCAAGGGAGTTTCCTAAAATTCCTAAAATGTTTAGGTATCGCACTGATACCGTTAATTTATAGGAAAGTCATGAATTCCATCTCGTGAAGATGCGTTCTCAGCTACTTATCTAGCAATGTTCCCAAAACAGAAGTGTATTGAGCGTTCTTACAGATCGCTCTCAACCATATGAATCAAAGAACATAACTCCATAAATAGGAGTCCACATTTCACTCAGGATTGAGATCTATCACGGTTGATAAACTTAGTTTGATATTCGATCATTTCTCATAAACGGTACTAATGAGAAATTTGATCGAACATCGTGGTCCTGTCTTATACAATCAACATTGCATATGATACTTCCATTTCATGTCTCCCACATGAATGATCAGGATTAGATCATTTGTCTATAAACAAAATGCGAGGCTATCAACAGTGTTACCAGGATAAGGTTCCCAAATGTTATCCATTTATTGTAGATACTTTTAAGTTACTCATCTCGACTTTAATCATCTCGTATGACTCACATACTAAGTCGTGATTTCATAAGAGTAACTTAGAGTTTACTATTTGAATGTTTGACATTAATATATTTCCATATATTCCTAATATCGTCAATTGAATCAATTTAGATAATATAAAGAACTTATGTTTATTTTTTTAATTTATTTGAAATAAATTATAATTAAATAATTACAAGTTCTAGGACACCATTCCTAACACCTCAAACCTCAGTAGACCAAAACACAAACAGATTTCAAGTTACTCACCATAGGAGTTAAATCCGCCCTACTTCACATTAAGATGAACGTTGATGCTGCATTTAGTCAAAACTATCCATATCTTGGTATTGGTGTGATAATCCGAAATCAAGAAGGTCAGGTTCTAGTGTCTATGTCAAAATCTCCCTCTCTTTCTGTTCCAGCGGACATGGCAGAAGCTTTGGCCATTCGTGAAGGCCTCATGTTGTCAAGAGATTTGGGAATCTCCAATATTTGGGTTGAATCTTACTCCAATGTGATGATCAAGCTTATTGAAGACCCTTGCAAGGTACCTTCTGAAATTGGGATGATTATCCAAGATATTTCTGATTTAAGGCAGGATGTTCATACTTACGACCTTCTACATACGCCAAGATCTGATAATCATGCTGGCCATGCACTAGCCATTAACGCCAGAAATTCCTTCACCCCGATGTATGGATTGATGAAGCCCCCTCATGGATTGAGCACCCTTGATACAGGGCAGTTTCTTCTGAGTTTTTTTACATTTTCTCTTGCTCTGTTGCTTTTCGTTGTTGTTTCCTGTGTTATTTTGTTTGTTTGAACGTCGTTTCTAAAAAAAAGTAATATTTTAATTTTCATTGTAATATTTGGTTAAATTTTACTAGTGTAATATAAATATTATTGGCAATCATATTTAATTAAAAAATATTATTTTATCAAATTTTAGACAAAAGATTACGGTTAAAAACTGTTATCTTTCATTAAAGATTATAGCTAAAAACCGTCATCTTTCCTAAAAGACGACGTCTAAAAACCATCATGTTTTAGGAAAGATGATGTCTAAAAATCGTCATCTTTTAGAAAAGATGACGGTTTTTAAAAGCATCGTCTTAGACTTGACAGTGGCATAGACAACGCTCGAAATGTTTAAAAAACGTTGTCTTTTCTCAAAATTCTTGTAGTGTCAATGAGGGAAAGGTTTCAACCAAAGATATAATCATTGTTTAACTCATATTATTTGATCATTGATTATGTAATAAAATTCTAAAACACTCTCTAAATTGGTTAGGATTATTTAGAACGTCTTATTAATCCATTATTCCTTAGTTCGTCGGTAATTAAGATATGATCATTAATTACTTCACTAATCAAAGACAACCCTAGAGTACGACAATAGGATTTAATC
This sequence comes from Gynostemma pentaphyllum, assembly GCA_028015215.1. Lineage (NCBI taxonomy): Eukaryota > Viridiplantae > Streptophyta > Magnoliopsida > Cucurbitales > Cucurbitaceae > Gynostemma > Gynostemma pentaphyllum. The sequence continues at coordinate 15,963,547 of CM051354.1, forward strand.
AATTGACAATAATAAGATGAGAAGGACTACCAATTCTAGCCAATAAATGCGAAAGGTTTGATTTATTTAAAATAGATCATATATTTTCTTAACATGGGATGAAAAGACCCACTAATCCATCATACTAATTGTCACTAAGATTAGGATGCATAAACAATTACAGATTCAAACACCTAATTGACAATATATCAAATTGAAGAATGATCAAAGGATCCTATTTGAACAATCAATCAACAAGATAATGATTAAAGCATAGAAAATATATAAATAGAGAGATTGGAAGGAATAGATGAAGTTCTAACCTTACAAATAACAAGAATTAATCTTTGGTTATAAATACATGTTTAGCTAGACAAAGAGTCATAGCTACAGAGGAAAAACCCAGAAAACGGCCTAAAACTATCAGAAAAAGAACCCCCTCAGAAAATAGGGTTAATCATTTAAATAAAAATAAGATTAAAAAAAATCAGGTTGGCGCCACAGCACTAAATTTTGAGCGCTGTGGCACTAGGCAAAAATATAAAAATAACAAAAACTGCGATTTTTGTGGCTATGGTGCTGAAAAGTTAGTGCTATGACGTTGAACTCTCTGGAATTTTGGCTTGGTTTTAGACTTTTACTTGTGGCCGTGGCCGTAGCCACTAAAAGTTGTTGTCATGGCGCTGAAGTGTCAAGAAATTAAAGCTCAAAATTGTCATTTTAAACCCCTTTTCATCATCTCTTCTCCAACCTAGCACATAAACACAAATCATAGACAATTAATTAGTTCTTAGGTTATTTAATCATTAAAGTATGCATAAAAATCCTAAGTTTATGTGGTAAAATAAAGACTTATCACTATCACATGAAGGATATATCAAATAAACTTAATAATTAATGGATATAACACATCTATAGTGCCGAGAGTTCAAGTTAGAGCCTATATTGGAATTACCCTAAGTTAATAATTATGATTAATTAATCAATAAGTTTAATTAATATATCAATAATCATTGAAGCCTATGATATATAAGCCATCAGGTCTCAATGCTAGCCTATATATATCTTTGTAACTAACCAAGTTATTTATTTAACTATAAAAAACAAAATATATTTATGTAATTGATTTACTTAAATAAAAGGAAATATGAATTATTAAAATAAGGAGTTTATTTAAATGAAAATTAATATCAAAATTATTAATTGTTTAAATTATAAGTTTATTTAAATAAAATTAGTAATAAATAAAGAAAGATTTAAATACAATTGGTTTCTGAAATAATTTAGTTTTGATCCACAATAATTAATCAAATGGCTTTGATCCAATATTACTTAATTAGAAATAATTATTTAAACTTTTTCTAATTTAAAATACATAAAACAAATAGATAAATATTAAAAAAATAATAATAAGATTTTATCACACGCCACTTCAGGGGTGAAAGCTAAAACTCCGACCCTGCTTCCCTGCCCCAACCCACTTAATAAACGGGGCGGGGGCAGGGAAATTTTTTTACCCCCATTTACACCTCTCCCCGTTTATCTACTTTACTTTTTTCTTCCTCTTATAATTTAGTTTCCCTAGGTTTATTTGTATATGGATTATGATGGATAGTGTTACTTATTTATTTTTATGGTCTATTAGGTACTATTATCATTGAAAAAAAATGATTTTTCAATTAAAAAAAATTAAATCAAGTATTTTTCACATTGTTCAATTAAAAAAATTAAAGATAACGTTGATGGTATTGTGACTATTTTGAAAAAAAAAAGTGTGAATGACAACATTTTTTGATTTGAGACGATGGTAAAGAATGTTCAATCCGCAACAATATTTGTGCAAAGAACAAATTGAGGTTCTCAATGGAATCCATAACCGATGACTGATGACAAGAACTCAAAAGAGTTCTTATGATGAATGACGGCGTTTCTTGACAGGAAACGTCATGGGGATGTTGCTTATGACGCATCAACTTGAAAAATGACCATGAAAGGAACTCAAGAAGAGTCCTTTCGGTCAATGAAGAAAACGACCATAGAAGAAACTCAAGAAGAGTCTATGATGAATGAAGACGTTTCTCAATTTGAAATGATGAATGACGACGTTTCTGGATTGGAAACGGCTATGTGGATGCATATCGCAACAACCAAGCTGACTGCGATGATCGACGTTGATACACCGTCGACCATTACACTTGATGATGAATGATGGCATTTCATGGTAAGAAACGACATTTTTTTTGCTATAAGCTCTTGAACAAGACTCTTCTTTTCGATCATATTTCGCAAGTTGGGCATTTTGTGACCTCCATGCTCCAACTTGAAGGAGGGTATAGAGATTTGACGATGGACGATGTTGTGGAAACAAGTGTTCGGAACCACCGCGACAATTCGGCAGAAAAACTGCCAACTTTTGTTTATTCTCTTTAATATATTTTCCTTATTTATCTTATTCCTGTGTAATAATTAACTTTTCCTATTTAGATTATATTTTCCTTATTTATCTAGGTTATGTTTTCTATATAAACAATGTAATAGGCTTATGATTCACAAGAAAAAAAATTCACAATGTAGTCTCAAGAGTTGTATCGTTTTCCTCTCTCCCCTATTCTCTTCTTCTCTTTATTCTTTCTCTTCTTTTAATTTATCATATTGTTTAATTTTATCATGGTATCAGAGCCGCGTTTTTAACTTTTCTTACCGTCTCTATTTCAATATCGTTTTGTTCTCTCGTCAGGGTAAGCTTTTCCGGTGAGGGAGCACCTTCACCTGACCTTGTAAATTTTTTATTAGCCCCTCAATTTAGGGTTTGTTTTGTTCATAATACCTAGATAAAACTATGGTTTGGTAACTTTTGAGTGCTTGTTTGTTGTCACCACCCCGTAGGTTGAACCACTGCCCACCAGATTCTGCCTCTACCACTACCCTCTGGAGTCTACCGCCTCCCTCTGGTCACCGAAACCATAATTTTCGTTGAAATCAGGTGGTTTTGGAAGTAAACAGTGCACGATTGGGACAGAAACAAAGTTTTTACTTGCTGTCCAGATTTGCTTCTTTGTCATATTGTCAAAATATGAATTTTATGGTTTTTGTTTGTTTGTTGTCCGGATCAAGTTTTGTGTTCCCATCTGTTTGCTAATTTAAGGCTCATTATTAGTTGTTTGTTGGGTTTTGATAACTCTAGTTGGATATCATCTTTGGTCGTGGAACATACATATGAAAGATAGCTTTGAGGGCTCTTGGAATCAGCGTTTAGGTTTTGTGGACCTTGGTGTGCCGTTAAGGTTTCTTCCTCCATTATACCTAGATAAATCTAGGGTTTGGATTTTGGGTTAACATTATGTTGTGGTCATTTGTTGACTCCTCTCCACATCAGAGGGAAGAGAAACCGCAAGTGATACCATTTGTCCAAAAGCCATTAGACTTTCTTTTCAGATTTGTTGTGTTTTTGCTGCTGGCTTCCCATGCATGTTTCATCAATTCCGCTTCCTGCTTACGATGTCGGTTTTGCTGGACATCTTTGTTCGACGTCAGTTTTGTCTAATGGTTCGCTCTGCTTTCGATGTCAGTTTTGCTGGCATCTTTGTTCGACGTCAGTTTCAACTGATAGTTTTTTACGCACTGTGTTGATGATAGTTTCTTCGAGCATCTCTCATAGCTTCCACTTAACGAAGACATTGATTCATGAAGTCATATTCGGGTCATGTGTTTAGCAAGCTCAAGTTGGTCTCTGTTATGCCATCTTGAGTTTGAGGGGGATGTTAGAATATATATTTATGATATTTCTTATTTAGATTAGAGATATTTTTCTTATCTTTTAGTTTCCTTGTTTAAGTTAGTTTCCTAGTCTAGCTAGGTTTACTTTTCTATCTAAGTCGATGTAACCTCCATACAATTTAACCTAATTCAATATATCATTAGTTTTTCCGTTTACAAAGACCATTTTGAACTAATTCTAATAACTAAAGTTTTTTTTAATCGTGCGGCTTGAAAACTCAGTGACCAAATAGACATAGCACTCTAAAGCTAAGGACCAAAAATATATTTTTGGTTAAATTTTTACTATTATATGTTACACTTTACAAAATGATTAAGATATTTTGTCAAAAATAGCATTTAATAAATTGATATTTCCAAAGTTACAAAAAATTTGAAGATTAACATTTTTTCGTTCTTGGCTCTATGTGGTCTAGTTGAATTTATGATTGATGTATAATGTTAGGGTTGAAAAAAAAGATTAAATAAAGGGGCATGGACTCAAATGACACATTTTATAAAATTAATTCCCTAAATAGCACCCTCTTTTCAAAATTCCCCAAATGACATTTTTTCTAATATAACAAAATTAATTGTTTTCATTAAATTAACAAAAATGCCACTCATTTATTAATTCACTATATTTGTTTTCTTATTCACTATTTAGTAAATTAAAATATGAACTTTATTAATTCATTAAATTTTCTCTCTTAGTCAATAATTTAGTGAATTAAAATTTGAGTTTTATTAATTCAATAAAATTTCTCCCTTCATCAATAATTTATTAAACTAGATTACTACATATAATTGAGATATTTCATATTGATTTTAATTCAATAAGTAATTGAAGTTAATAAATTATTGAATAGCGGTTTTGATTTTTCCTATAAAAAAGACATAAAATCTCAAAGCTTTCCGAAAATAAAAAACACATTCATTTACACTAGTATACAATATCCACAACCACTAGTATACAATATCCACAACCAATATTAGTGATTATAAACTTGAAATACAAAATAATATTTTCATATAGTAGTAAGATAGCATCAAGATTTCAATTCAATAATTGATTGAACTCAATACATTAAATAATTGGATTGTAAATCTCAACAACAAGATCCATTTAAACCTATATACATAACAAATTCATTAAAATTTATAATAAACACAAAAAATAAAAATAAAAAATCGCATCTTCTTATGTCCTCATTTGGCCTATCTTCACATTTTTTTCTTCTTTGTTTTATTCTCCAATTCACATATACCTTAGCACATGTAAAGCAACAGTGCAAAATAAAAAGTTCAATAAACTATGCTGCAGAATAAAACAAATAAGTTTAGTTCAATAATTTAGTGAACAATATGGTATAAATTATTGAATTGTATAACGAAAAACAAAATTGACACAAAAAATGGATTTAGGATGAAAAACGATTTTAAAAACTAAAATGACTGAGTTTACAAACTTTACCGAAACCAACCGGTAAGAAAATTCATAAAAGAACCAGAATCGGAACAGGAAAAATTACGAACCGAACTGGTATATATTCGGCTCCCTTTAATTCACTAAATTATACATTATAATTTAATTCACTAAAGTATTCCTTTTTATTCACTAAATTATTGAATTAAAATCAATATTAGGTATCCCAAATGTACATTATAATTTAATTCACTAAATTATTCCCTTTAATTCACTAAATCATTCTATTTAATTCACTAAATTATTGAATTAAAATCAATATTAGGTATCCCAAATGTACATTAAAATTTAATTCACTAAATTATTCCCTTTAATTCACTAAGATATTCTCTTTAATTCACTAAATTATTCAATTAAAATCAATATTAGGTATCCCAAATGTACATTTAAATTTAATTCACTAAATTATTCCCTTTAATTCACTAAAATATTCTCTTTAATTCACTAAAATATTCAATTAAAATCAATATTAGGTATCCCAAATTTACATTATAATTTAATTCACTAAATTATTCCCTTTAATTCACTAAATTATTCCATTTAATATGTTAATTATGTGAACTTATTCTATTCAATAATTCACTAAATTATTCCATTTAATTCAATAACTTATTGAATTAAAATCAATATCAAGTATCTCAAATGTACGTTATAGTTTAATTCACTAAATTATTTCCTTTAATTCACTAGATTATTCCATTTAATTCAATAACTTATTGAATTAAAATCAATATCAAGTATCTCAAATGTACGTTATAGTTTAATTCACTAAATTATTCCCTTTAATTCACTAAATTATTCCATTTAGTGTGGTTCAATCCTCACCCCTAATACTTTGTATCAAAAAAAAAAAAAAAAACGACACAAATTAAAATTCTTAGGAAAGTTTTTAAGTCTTCTAAAAAGAGCCTTCTCTCTAAGTATTTTTGTAATTATTCTACTAATATAAAATTTATTTTTTTTAATGTACATTATAATTTAATTCACTAAATTATTCCCTTTAATTCACTAAACTATTCCATGTAATTCAATAACTTATTGAATTAATTTAACAAATCATTTCATTTATTGGGAACTTTTATCAAATGGTTAGTTCCAAAAACTTCTTATGCAGAAAAACTATTTCAAAACTTCCTAATTACTAGTTCTCCTCAATATGTTACAAATCAATGCTCATCATTCTAACAAATGGGATAAAGTTATTCTAGTTATCTCCCCTAAAAACGTGCTCATTCATTTTGAAAAAAGTGAAGGATTTCACAAATTCAGTTTGTGGATAATAACAATTGGCATGAATTTGCCATAATCTAGCTTGTAACAAAGACCATAAACATATGAACACCACATGAGCTCAACCTTCAAACCAGTCTCTGAAATACCAAAGGTTTTTTTTTTTTTTTTTTTTTTGTATTTTATATCCTTGTTTAACATCAACTCAGACAAGGATATATAACTTAAGTTAAAAACAAAATTGAGCAACAAGCCAACTAATTACCTTTAAATTAAAAATAAAAAAAGAAACCGCTTTTTGGCCTCTGCTGCTTAACAGATTCAATAGTTATTTCTTTTGCTGAGCTCTCTCCTTAAACTTTTGAGCTTAAATCTCTTTAGTTAATTTCTTTGGTTCTCTAAGAAAACATTTTTTTTTTGTTTTCTTTCTATCTCCCTCTAGCCAAAACGAAAACGCAATTAACGCAGGATAAACGAAAAACAAAACTAAATAAAAAAGGCCATTAACGCAGAAAATGAAGCAGTTGAGAGAATACCAATTAACGAGTAGCAACTGAGGGATTTGAAGAAAAAATACCGATTAACTCAGCTGATAGAGATGTAGAAGATAAATGAAAAGCAGCTGAGAGAATTAAGGGAGAGAGAACCTTTCTGATAGAATCTATTATATTGTAGAAGCAGACATGCACTCTAATGCAAGGCTATACAACATTTGTCATGGAAAAATCCTTGAAATTAAGCTAACAGATCTTGATTAATAAAAATAAAATAGACCTCTTCCATTCAAAAATGGAATTCACTATTTTTTCTTTTGTTGAAGAAATTTAATTCACTCATTTATTGAATGTAAATTTAGATATGAAATAATCATACCCACCATTGTTTGATACATCAGTTTTTGAATAAATCCTATGCATAATGCCAGAAACAAAAATTTATTATAACGCCATCCTATTTCCACCCTTTTTTTCAAACACCAAACTCCATATCTCAAATTCCACCGTTGAGAATTCCAATTAACCAATCAAAGTCAAAGCTGAATCCATCACGCTCAAATTTCAATTATTGAAACTTACAAATCACAGGGGCTGCGATTTGGAACTTAAAAATCTAGGACGGACGAAGCTTTTAGGAAGATTGAAATCGTGAGTTTCGTTGTGACGGCGAGGCAGTTTTCCGTGGTGGTTCCTAGTTTTCAAGCGAAGAAAAGAACGCCATTAACGAAGCTGAGAGAGATGTAGAAGAGAGATAAAAGACAGTTTAGGGAAAAGAGGAGCCATTAACGTAGATGAGAGAGAGAATTGAGAGATTTGGGGGATTTTAAAAAAAAAGTTATTTGAGGGATTTAATAAAACTTAAGCTATTAAAGACATAAGCCTTAATAATAGTGTCATTCTAGGCAATTTCTCTTAAATAATAGTGATTAAAGAAATATAGTATATAAGGAGGCAAGCCGTACAATTGCCTCGCCACTCCGCATTTATTAAATTGTCTTCAATTTTAGTTTTTTTTTCAGATTTATCTTTAAGACTATTCACCAATATGAGCATGAGATTGAATTGTTGCGTTGAACTTTTACCAGAACATATAATTTTGGAACACCGCTACTACTGTTCCTAATGGTATTCATTCAGGCAAGAAGGTGAATTTTCTGCTTTGATTCGTCACTTTTTTTCCGTTCCATCACTAAAACTGAGGTTGAAAGAACCGATGTTTGTTGTTTACATTTGCTGTTTTCTATAAAGCAATTTTTTCTTGTGAAAAAGAAAATAAATCAAGTATTTATAATAATCCTTTATTAATAGACCTACAAAACGAGTATCTTTTCTTAAATGGACAACCATGTCAGGTTTAATATACACTTGTTCTTAGAGACTGAAATTTGCCAGATTATATCCCCCAGAAAATGTTTATGCGCATGAAAACATAGCACATTACAAGATTTAAATATGCCATCTCGATTAATATATAAGTAAAATGAAGCTATGAAGGTAACGAAGATAAAGTGGAACAAATTGGGTTGACGAAATTATTGGTCTTTGTTGTACAATAATTTAAGTCACCTTTTCACCATTACATGAACAATTGTTTTTTATGTCTTTTAAAAAAATCTTTTATGGCTTCCTTCACCATAATTCAAATCATAAGACGGTTGTTAAGTTAAATCGAAAACTGAGAGCAGTATGAGCGATCCAATACTTGCAATATGAGAATCCGTGGAAAAGGCTAGCAATATTCAGGTATTCTTTCTTCCTGCAAGAAAAAACAAACACGGTAAGAAAAAAGCTTCACATCGTTCCTTTGGTAGGTATCGGGATTCCTTACCATGCAACCTTTGCCTTTTATATCGACCCATTTTGAACAATTTATACTTGCACTCTTCAACAAGTTATAATTATTACAATCCGCTTTCAAAGGACCATTCTGGTTAGGCACTGAATAAGCGGTTGCCGGATTTACTAGCCCTTGTGATCTTGGAGGACTCTGAAGGGTTGCACGGTCAACTGAAACCGCATTTCGCTTTTCTGTCTTATAATTTTTCTTGTCGTCTTCATCTCTAGGTGTATATATTCGCTCCCTATGATTATCAAAGATAAGCAAAAGAGAGGGTGACGTTAAAAAGATGAAACAAAAACCATACTCAATTTGTAAGATATCACATACTTTGTTCAAACATTATACCTTGGCAGGGAGGCATGTTTCCTTTGAAGTGGACTGCTTCTTTCACCTTTACCATTAGGATCCTCGAGATGAGCAAATTGGCGCTTAAACCGGTCAATTCCACTAATTGATTTTAATATATATATTAATATTACATTTTAGACACAAACAATGAATGCAAAGAAAATAACAAAGAAAAGTAGTCCCTAACCTTGGATACATAAAGTGACACTCGGAACCTTGAAGGTACTCATGTAGCATCTGAGGATGATACTCTAAAATCTGTTATTTTCAAGGATAAATTGAGTGAATTTGAAGAAATATCATGTAAAACAACATTGGAATAGAAATTTATTAAGCAATGTTGATCGTACTTCTCGATAAATAAGCTCTCTAACATCATCTTTGTTCAACTTTCTCCTTTCAAACTCAAACTCAAGTTTTGAAATCGGTTGCATGGATGGTTCATTCTTCACATTTGCCAGCCCATTGAAATAAGGATCAGCTAATGCCTAATCGGAAGGACATGAAATAAGGATTAAGATCGTCAAAGGAGATGATTTTATAAAAAGGATTAAAAAATAGCATAACTAGACCCTACTTCTTCAGCGGATGGGCGATCATTAGGATCAAATGCAAGCAAACGCTCAAGTAAACGAAGAGCTAGTGGATCTGCATGAGGGAACTTTCTTGAGAGAGCAATTGGATGCTTTTTTCTCATGCTATTCAAATATCTTTTAGCCTTTTCATTACGAATCTATATGTAAGAGCTTGGTCAGGTGATGATGGCTAAAGAAGAATGAAAATGATTAAAAAAAAAAAACCTTGGCAATAGATGCAGCAGCAGGGGTGCCAAGTAAATCAGTTATTAGATCCAGTTGATGGACAACACTCTTCCCAGGAAACAAAGGTTTCCCGGTCAACATTTCAGCAAATATACATCCAATGCTCCAAATGTCGATAGCAGGTGTATACTGCAAATAACAGTCAATGAAAACGATTCGAAAGCTTTAGGTAGTCACATTTTTAAATTACACACTTTTAGTAGTTAGATGATTTTGAAAGACTTTAGACATAAAAGCCCGGGACTCAACTCGACTAAATCATATGTGGACAAGTGGTATCAGTAAGCTTAGAAGAAAACCATATATAATTATTCAATTTCGTTTATATTATATCGTCGATTTTGGCCTAGATAGCAGAAATTTTACTCTGCGACAAATTTCAACTGACTACCATCTGTTTGTCATCAAGGAAACCAAAGGCCAGGTGCAGATCAAAGAGGCAAAACAACAAAACCAGCCTACTTTTACTATAAATTTCAAACACAAAGGCACACAGAATTGAAATTGGGGGAACAGGATTAAGGAAGAAAAAACTGTTAAGCCAAATGTTAAAAATCAGAGACATGGTTGTGAAGCAAAATGTAGAACAGGATAAGGAGTAGTTTACCTTTGAGAAAAAAGAACCACAGAGTTCAGGAGCACGGTACCAACGAGTAGCCACATAATCCTTGGAGAAGTAATTAAAGTCACTTAAATCAAACTGGATTTAATTAAATTACAAGAAACATGTAACTAATGAAAATGGAATTTGAACCATCCTTCATTTTTGCTAAGAATTGAAATACATACAGTCCAGAAAATAGCTGATGGGGCATCAGTAAAAGATGCACGAGCAAGACCGAAGTCGCAGATCTTCAATTTGCAGTCTGCATTGGCAAGTATATTCTTTGGCTTCAAATCTCGATGAAACACGTGTGCTGGAAAATACCAAGGAAAATGGAAAATATAAATCAGAACCTCAAATTATGTAAAAAACATATCTGTGATGAGAGGAGTGATCCTCAGACTTTATAAATAATGTTAAGTTTGTTCATCTTTCCGATATGAACTTTGATATGCCGCTCAAAATGGTGGCTTTGTTGGCTCACCATTCTTGGACCAGATTCCTAATTTTAGACTGGATGCTCGTTTGAGCTTTGTTGGGCTCTGATACCACATTAATTTATGGGGTTCCATCTCAAAACAAATTTTAACGAGGGAGTGACCCTTAGACTTTATAAACAATATTAAGTCAGGGATCGTTGATAGTCAAGATTCATATTAAAAAAGAAAATGAAAGCATAACCTGAATGTATAAACTTCAAAGCTCTAAGAAGCTGATACAAGAAGAATTGATGATGATCCGGGGTAAGATCATCATTAGCTTTGAGTACTTGATGAAGGTCAGACTCCATCAACTCAAACACAATATATAGATCTTTAAATTCTCTTCTTGATGGAGGGAGCATTATATGTTTGATAGCAACAATATCAGGATGATGAAGAAGGCGAAGGAGCTTAACTTCTCGAAGAATTCGGGTGGCATCGGAAACATGCTCGAAAACATCGTTTATCTTTTTGATGGCAACTTTCTCACCAGAATGAGTATCTACAGCAGATGCAACAACACCATAGCTCCCTCTACCTATCACCTCCTCAATTTCATATTGAGTTGCTTCCCCATATTCGGTGAAAAACTCTTTCTCAACCATTTTCTCTACAATTGATTTCAGCAAGAAAACATCAAGTAAAATGGAAACGGCAGAATTGACCAAATTGTATTCCGTGCAAATAAAACATTGAATAATTGAAGTCAATGGTGGCCCTTAAATGATAGACATTATTGAAGTCTTAACTTGAAAGGGTCAAATTCAAAATGAAAGAGTATTCGGTTATGGAAAAGGACAGAGAAAAAGAAATAAAATGTCTCAAAATGCGAGCCTTATCTAGTATGGAGAACGAATTAACCTTGTGAGGGTCCACAAAGACGTGGTTATGATTGTTTCTTTGATGGGTTTCAAAAATGAAACAGCAAAATCAACTTCTTCATTTCTCAATGTTGAATGATAATCAGTTGCGGAGCTAGAAATTAAGTTGAGGAGTTAAGCTGCAACTTAAAACTTTTTAAAAGTTCAAACGAAACCGACTAAAGATTAATGAAATTCATTAACTTAAGCCGTTTATATGTCAAAACAGATTCGACATTTGTCAATTTGATTTTGACATATAAATTGTTCAATTTTAGTTTGTATGTCGATTTTAATCAAAATTGGCATAAACCGAATTGAAAAACATTACTAACATGCAATCATATAATTATGAATTATAATATCATTAACAATGAAAATAAAATTTATATAGTCATTAACAATGATTATGTTAAAAAATCATTCTATTCATATTAATAATTAAATAAATAGATAGATAATAGATAATGAAAAATGTTATTTATTATGTAAAATTTATTAAAATATATATATATATATATATTATAAAAATGAAATAAAACTTACAAAAATACTAGGGGTGAAAGCAAAAACCCCGGTCCCAATCCCGCCAAACCCACTTTGTAAATGGGGAAGGAAAGGGGCGGGGGAAAAAGAATTCCCCCTTTACTAAATGGGGCGGGGGACATGTTAATAGGGGCAAGGGCAGAGTGGGGATTTCTTCCTTAAACGGGCAGGGATCCCGTTTATCCCCCGTTTACACCCCTAAAAAGTACTAGTATATTACCAAAAAAAAAGGGTAAGAATAGATTTAACGTAATGACGAATCCTGGGGATTTTGTTGAACTTGGAACCAGAATTGTCTAAATTTGCGCGCAAGCCACCATGCCAGTTGGTCATAAATATATATTAATTCATTTGATAATTGATATAGAGTACAAGGTCCAAATTAGTTATTATTTAAATATCATATTTATTATTATTTTACAAATTGAGGTTCCGCCCCTGATGATAATGATCGTTTTTTGAATCAGTTGGAGAAACGGTGGAAGAAGAAAGAGAGCCTTTGGAAGAAACATTCCACAATAAACGTGAATTATTCCCATCGGCTAATTAAGTCTAGAGGTGTCAAATGGGTCGTGCCGGGTCAACCCAACCCACGAAAATCAAAACTCACAATGACCCACGAGTTATATTGACCCGGCCCACAGTGACACACAGGTCAACCCGTTGTGACCCATGACCCGACCCATGTCAACCCACGAGTTATGTCGGGTTGGGTTGACCCACGAGTCATACAAACTCACGGGTTATGTCGAGTCACGTGTCGAGTTGGGTTGACCCACGAGTCGTCCGATCCACGAGATATATTGGGTTGGGTTGGCCCACGTGTCATACAATCCACAAATTATGTCAAATTATTAGTTGGGTTCGATTAACCGGTAAATTATACAACCTCCAATTTACACCTAGTCACGAATCGGATTGGGTTGACCCTCAAATTATATAACTCGTTAAAATGAGATGCTAATAGTGTATAGTTAATTACTAATAAGTATTAAATACCTACCTAATTTAATCAAATCACAAATATTAACTTTGATTATGATTTATAAACTATAATTTAAATGTAATGTAAATTATATTTTAATAATATGATATTTTTATTTAATTTTATATTCATTATAGTAATCATAAATAAATAAAATTAAAGTCTTAATATTTAATTAATATTTTTCTATCTTAATTCTTAGGATTATAATAAATTAATAAATATTACAAGCATAAACTAAAATATTGTATATCAATATCAACTATAATTTATAAACAATTGTTTTTTTTCCTTTTCTTTAAGAAATGTTTACTTTATCTCAAATCTATAGTTATAAACTAATATTTTTTTAGAAGATTTATAAACTATTTAAGTCTTTATTATATAGGTATGGTAAATTATATTTTAACTATATATTATTTTATTTATTTGAATATTGATAAATAAATAGGTTACAATAATTTATTTATTTTAGTTATAAAAATTTGTTATGGGTCGTGCCAAGTCATGGGTCACGGGTCATGTCGGGTTGGGTTGTGGGTCATGCCGGTTACGGGTCACAAGTCCTACCGGGTTGGGTTATGGGTCGTGCCGGTTACGGGTCATGGGTCGTGTCGGGTTGGGTCTTGGGGCCAGGTTATTTTTCGTGCCGAGTTCAAAGCGTACTGGGTTGAACTTGACCCATCGAGTCGTCTGACCCGGCCCACTATGACCCACGTCTTCGGGTCGTGCCGGGTCAAACCCACCATTAGGCGTGACGAGTTGGCGGGTTTGCGAGTTGACCCAACCCATTTGACATCTCTAATTAAGTCTGAGTATGGGTGTTGTTTATAGCAGTGAACTTTTTGACGCTTCTTTGACTTTTTTCTTATTTCCATGGCAACGAACGCCAAAGTGCCACGTTAGTATTATGTGTCACATTTCTTAATCGCTCGTTACAAGAATAAGCAAAACATGATTGCACCTGCTGCCCATTCTCGCCAATCAAATAATGTTTAATTTAATTATAAACCAAGTCTATAAATTATATTTTAATTTAATTCTTATGATTTTTGTGCCGGATATTATCCGTCTACGGTCGATCATGTATGATTTACGTACAAATGTCTTCTTCACACCTCAAATTCTACAATTAAAGAGCAAGAAGACGTTGGTGTGGTGCCTGCCAAATGTTCTCCGACGGTCAAGTGAGTAAAATCTGAGGCAAAAATATAAATGAATTAGGATGGTTCTTCTGATAAAAATGCATTACCCGTTTTATTAGGTTTTGTCACCTTTTATAGCCACTATGATGGGCTTGGTGCAGATGGGCTTCCATAATATCTCGATGATATAATTTCCATAATCTTAAAAGAGAATATTGTCGATGAGCAGTAAGATGCCAAGCTGTATCTACGACATCTTCACTGCACCTCGACTAAACTGACTGCATGGGCTAAAGTTCTTTCGGATGGAATGAACGTGTTTGTGAAGGCTTAGCCTATTGGGCGATTAATGAGCCATTTGTGTTTGCTGTGAGGGGCCTCTGAGGTCATCTTATTCTTCTCGTGCTAAGATTATTAGATTTTTAAGACTATAATCTGGGTTTGTTTCATGGGGCGATTTTACCCTCTACAGATTTCCCCTACTTTTATCTCTAATGCTTAAACCACATCCATCATCCATGTCCAAAATACCTTCGCTCTTCGGTCAAGCGACGCCACCTCCTCACCACGTCTTCTGCCACTTGGAGTAACTGAAAAGAATTAAGTGTAGCAACATTAGCATAAAAATGCTAGTGGGAGTAAAATGGAGGCAAGTAATTCTATGAACCGAATTCCATATCGAAAATTGTGTCCAAAGGATTAACATGCTCTTTACTATCTATTCTACACTTCCAATGCAACCTAAACATAACGTCAATCACAATCCCAAGTCCAAACCCACATTATACCATATGAAGTATAACAATTGAAATCAAAACACTCGTACAAAGGATAAACATGTTTTTCCAAAACAAACAAGTTGGGATGCTCATGTTATCAACTCGATTTATCATCGTACCACATATAATTCTTACCACAAATAATTTTCTAAATTAAACATCACTAATTCTATCTCAACAGAACTAAATTCACAACAACACTAGAAATACGTTCCCTCAAGGCTCCTCACATGTCCTAGTACCTGGTTATAGGCGCACCTATAAATGAAACATCTAATACTCAATCTTATTAGACAGAGTACTAGCACCTGGTTAACACCTAATATTTTAAGCTCGTAAGACTTACTACATTAGTACCTGGGTTATAAGTTCGTTCAAACAACGATCGCTTTCTAAAACTCATATTTAGATAATAAATATTACATAATTAAATAATATGGACAGCAACTTTTAACAGCCCCAAAATCACATTAAAACTACACTTTCTCCATAACCGTAAAATTACCGATATTCGCCAGTTTTCACCCTTGTCATTCCACAATTATTTCCACCATCAATATATAACATAAATAAATTATAAAAATTCCAGAATTATCACAAGAAACGTAGCAATAATATCCAAACCCAGAAAAAATCACTTTTCGTCAAAAACGACAATTCCAATCTTGACCAAAAAAAAATTCCACAAAATTTTTATTAACGATCTCCTATTATCATTCCACATCTAAACTTTCCAGAATATAATTAATAATAAAAAGTTTTAATATCATCTACGGAAGGAGCTTTAGATTTCTCTAAAACATCACCGTTTATTTAATTCGTTTGATTTCCTTGAATTACCAAATTCCAACTTCTCTTCCAACTTCAATCAATATGAAAATTGCCAATTCTAAATAGTTAAGATTACTCCTAAATAAAATTAATAAACATACTTTAAATTGGGTTTAGGATCGATGACATGAAAGACAAACTAATCGACGAACCGAGTCGCCGAAAGGGGAGGCAATAGAGTCGAGGTTGTTGCCTCTTTGGCGTGGCAGAACCGAGTCCAAGGGGGTCTCACTTTGGTCTATTTTATGTCCCAAGGTGATTGATTTCGATGGGCAAGCATAAGGATGAAGGGAAAAAATGAAATCAATGGGGGCAAAAAAAAGCCAAAAGTTACTATTGGAAGGTGAACGGTTTGGGATCTTGGTTTAGTTTTTGAAAATACTCAAGAACCATTCAAGACCATGAATTTTCACATTTTTAAAGATTAAAGATTCGAAGAAAAACTCACCCAAGACAATTAGAAAGCAAACCACACGATCTTCAATCTTTTCCTAGACTCAAACGCACTTCAATCCTTCACCTACCACATAAAAATCAAAGCAAACGATCAATAACTCTTCAAGGTTATAAATATGATGTCAAAATCTAAAAATGCCATCTTTCTATGAAATGGATTTGAAAAAAAAAAAAACTGGATCCAAAATTTTCAATTATAAAAAAATCCCCAAAAAGAAAAAAATGAAAAAAAATGAACCTGGTGTTCATTGTGGATAAATTGTATTTTAATATCTAATTGTAGAAATAAACATATTTTCCCTTAAATTATTCGCGATGGGAATCAAGAGGAGCAACATGACATCTCAATTAGGTTAATATGACCTTAGCTCCCTCATCCTAAAACCCATCCCTAAACTTTATTTTATAGTATAAATAAAAGTACTGAAAAGTTAGAAACAAGTCAATAAAATTAAACAACGGTCAAGTATAAAGATCATCTAACACAAAAAATTACAAATTACAAAATAATAATAATAACAAAATAATAATGATGATGATGATGATGATGATGATGATGATGAACTTGAAGAAGACCATAGGTAGAAGAAGAAACAAATACTAATACTAGAACTCTTGATGGCAATCAGTAACATGATAATACGATTATTCATTCATACATAAAAAGGGGCAACAAACTATACAAAAAGGCATTCCACAAAAAAAGGGATGGGGTGTTGCTTTTGGAATCAGAGTGTGCATCATCTAACAGACTCAACCCAACAGGATAACAAAGTGTGCCAAAGATTTTGAGAAAACCTACAGGGAAATAGAATATGCACAACATCTAAAAGCTATTCTGATATTAACTACACCAATTAGGTTAAAGATATGTCCACAGTTTCCTAGTTTGGATTTTTTGTTAGTAAATAACCGTCCATAGGAATACTTTTATCTTCTTAGGATACCCCCCTTTCTAAATATTTTTGGATAACCCTTCAAAAATATCAATATCGTTCTCCCACATTATGTTGAAAGCGATGTTACTAAAAAATACCTCGTTTCTCTCGGGCTTCTTCTCAATATGCAGTTGCAGGGAATTTAACAAGATTGAATACAAATGGGTAGGCCCTTGAATGTAGAAACCAATTCTATTTTGTGGTTGAAAGAATCAAATTTGAGCAGCCAAGCCACAATCTGCAGCTTTGATAGTGCAATGACATCCTCAATGCAGAAAGACTTAGAGAAAGCCCTAATATTAGAAAGAAACATTCACAAATTATGACAATAACATTTAACTAAACACAAAAGAGAATGAGACATTTCAAGTAATTTTTACACTCACCAATGGGATTTTTGCTAAACTCTTGCAAAAAATGACCTCCACACAAGAAATAACCTTGACCAACCATCATAAAAAACCAAGGGCATTTTCCTGACAGAGGTAGTAGATAAAGAATTTTTCAAAGAAATATAGAAGTGATGAGTATTGCATGTATATCTGATACTGATAATGTTTGTCCATACAACAAATCTTTATGAGAAATGTATGTGACGAACATGGGATATTTTAGGCCAATCTTCTCTAGTTCCTCTCTTGCATCTCTCTTTCAATTCAGGGCAGCGAAAAATTTCCAACTCTTGCAAAAAGCAAAGACAATACATCCCGTCTGGTAATAAAGTTGTAAATTACCAACGCGACAGGTAACTAATATCCTTTGTAATCCTCAAACTCTTCCTTTATAAATAACAGTTTGATCAACTCTACCCCTGGAATCAGAACCTAAAAGTTTGAATAAAAAAAATCATCAAACCTATAAGGATGTTCGAAAATTAGTCAAGGTGATAATATAGTTTCCACCACAAAAAGGAAAAAGAGAGAAGCCATAAACAGATAATTCCACTACCTCATCCTTATTCCCATTTGAGATTGAAGGTAAATGTAAAGATTTTTCCATTGAGATTAATTATGAAAAAGCTATATATTTTCTAAAGAAACCTTCTTATAAACACCTAAAATTGTAACTCAAAAGAGATGTTGGTAATTGCTCACTTTGAAAATTGTTTGACAAATATAGGAATCTACCAAAAAAAAAAAAAAAATATCACCTTCGTGATCTCTAGATAAATAAGCAACTGGGAGGTTAAGATAGAAATAAAATCTTAAAAATGGAAATAAAATCAACCAAAATCAGCATTCCTCCACCACAAACAACATATAATATCTCTGCATCATTGTGACTTGAGGATTTGAAATTACTTATCAAGGAGCTCCCTCCACCACAAACATCCTGATGATAAATAGAGACAGAAAACATGATTAAGTTCATAACATCAAATACAAAACTTTTAATATTTTAAAAACAAATGATAAATAGTAATTACTTCAAGCTATATCATTGGTTTTCATGCCAATCATAATAATCACTTCTTAACGTGATCAATATTTTTCTATATTTGTAATTACTTCTTTAAAATGCTACATTTGCAATGACAAAAAAAAAAAAAAAGGAAATTGTAGCATATAGCAATTTTTTCTAGAATATTTGTAAATGTATCATCTAAAACGTATTTTTGGATAACACTTAAAAAGTATCAGTGTTTTTCTCCCACATTATGTTGAAAGCCACATTGGTTTCTCTCGGGCTTCCACTGTCTTATATTATCCCTATCATTGAGATAAAAAGTATACAACGTTGACAACAAGCATATGCATTTGTTTAGAGAACTGAACGCCAACCCAAGGAATCACATAAGAATGTATATGAAGGATGACCACAAGATAACTGTAATTACTCTTTCACCATTTAACAAACACATCGATTATTGGGTGAGCAAACGATAGTGAATTAAATACAAACCTGCACATGATAGAAGGGAAGAAAATAGAAATGCAATGAAAGATCAATCAACTCTTGAAATCCAACCGTCAGCCAAGTTTATGATTTTCCTTAAAAGATCCACCAGTCTTGTCACCAAATCACCAATGGGATTTGACACTTGTTTATTTAACTCGAGAAAAAAAGACCTCCACAAGAAATAACCATCTTCAAAAACCAAAGGGTCCTGACAGAGGTAATAGATCAGGGTTAGAAATAATAGCTAACTTTCTCCATGTACTCTTTTCCCCTTATAAAGTCCACTTCATTTAAACATAAACTCTATTTGTTTTAAAATTTTCCTTTGCATTCATCAAGATGCCATTATCCAATTAAGCCTTTTTTTTTTATAAGAAACGTGAACTTTTCATTGATAAATGAAAAAGCCTACAAGGCAAAAATGAAATTACAAAAAAGCTTTCCAATTGCTAGCAATGCTAGAAGAGGAGTAATTACTAAAGCAATTACAAATTACACTCCAAGCGGACCAACAACGGGATACTTTTACTCTAAAAAATACGCCTATTACGATCCAACCACACGTTCCAGCAAATAGCTTTGACGGCATTTTCCCAAAGAACTTTTGTTTTTTTCTTTTTAAAAAAGCCACCATTCAAGAGACTGTCAATGTTACTTTCAGTATCATTGGAGACAACACCCAGTCGAAAGAAAAGATACTTTCATTATCCAATTAAGCCTTAATTAATAAATAAATAATCAGCACTTACAGCTTTTGAAGTAACAACATTTTGGTAATAACTCCATCATCCTTTAGAAGAGGCAGAGATTCTGGTTTAGGAAACATGACCACCACACCAATATTTCAAGTATCAGTTTAGGCCAGATGTTATTTCAACTGTTGTAGTGCCTTTAATCCTTGAAAAAAAAATACCAGATGAAAGTGAGATTCATAATTCATTCCCAATATCAATTTTAACATATATATATATATATATATATATATATATATATATATATATATATATATATATATATATATATATCTTTTAAAAATGAAAATAAAATCAACCAAAATGAGCAATTTTTGACAACAAAGGAAAGAAACATACAATATCTCTGCATCCTTCTGACTTGAGGATTTGAGAAGAAGACCTTAGGCCAAAATCGAAGGAGATAAACTTTTGGAATCCAAACAATGGATTATTGTTTTTATCAGTTCTGATTCAAAGAGAGATAATGGGCAGATTTATTGAAGATACATGTCTGGAACATAGGAGATTTTAGGCCAATCTTCTTCGGTTTCTTTCTTGCATCTCTCTTTCAATTTAAGGCAGCCAATAATTTGCAATTGTTGTAAAGAGCGAAGGTGGACCATCCCTTCTGGCAATGAAGTTATATTGGGACAGTTCCAAATAACCAAACACGACAGTGAAGTAAGGTGGTGGATCTCTTCAGGCAACAAAGTTATCTCTTGACAATTTCTAATATCCAATGTTGAGAGTGAAGTAAGGTTGCATAGCCATTCTGGTAGACTCCTTAAATTTTGACAATCTTCTATACAAAAATGTCCAAGGGTTGTAAGACATTGCAAACCCTTGGGCAAATGCTGCATTTTGGGAAGTCCTTCAAGATATAGCTTGCGGAGACTCACAAGTTTTTGCCATGTTTCATCATCGTCGTAACGAGAAAAAGACAATTGTAAATTATTGCATTCTCTTATTTCAAGAATCTCTAGGGCGGTGAAATGTCCAAAAAAATCTTCTGGTAGAAATTTAAAATCATTAATTCCATGAAGGGAAAGTCGTTTTAATTGAAGCAAAGCAGAAGAAGGGTCTTAAGCAAAGTTTGTAGTCATTTTCATTACCATATCTAATAGTTGCACACTAACACCTTTTATTTCCAATGACTGCAAAGGCGGATGCCATGGAATCAGAATCAACTTAGGACACTTAACAATCTCTAATTGCGTAAGGCGGGTAAATGTTGGAATCAAGACATTTGTTTGAGCTGAGATTTCACCCTTGTACAATCCCTTTAAATTAGGCACGTTATCAGTGATTAATTTCTCGAGAGATGGAAATAACATCAATGAAGAAGAAGAAGAATCATTGTCCACAATGTATCCAATACAATCCAGGCATTCGAGATATAGATTCTTGAGACAAGGAAATTGATCAAATTGACGGAGATGCTGTAATCTTTCACATGAAAAAAAGACATAAACTGACCAAACCAACCAATGAATAAGAGGATAACCAATTACATAATCTTAGTCCATGATAACATCGTATACTTATATCTTTAATATTTGAATGTGGTTGTAAGTACTCTAAAACAACTTCTTCTTCAGGAAAGCCCCAATCTAAGTCTAACTCTCGAAGACATGTCTTTAGTCTCAAGCAATAACCATTTTTCTGCAAATCAACATTTCTACAAAATTTCAATCCTCTGATAACTAATTCTCCCCTCAAGTTGTTCAATTCATTCAACTCATTTAACCCACTTCCATCATCGACCTTCCCCAATACAAATAGATTCATTGTCTGAAGACTAGTCAACCTACCTAGTCCTTTTGGCATATGAGCCAATCTATCACAACCAGATAGATCAAGATCATGTCTGAGGTTGATCAAATTTTTATTATCTCTTGGTAATTCTATAGTGATGTCAGTACTAATCAAATGATCTATGATTATTTTCCTATCATCATCCCTCCTTATCACTTCATTTTCAAGTATAAAAGAGTCAGCAAGGGGTCTCTTCCCCAACCCATCATCTGCATCAATACTAGTCTCAGAGAGGTTAAATCGAGTTCTATCAGCATCTAGTTTCCCTCTAAGATTCTTAATTTTGTGTCCCATTTTGAGACGGAACGCAACTTGGTTTGATTCGGAGAAGAATATACGTACCGGTTTGAAGTTGGTGGTCTCAAGGATTCATAATAGAATTCGTCCATCAAATCATCGGCATCATAGAAAGCATCTTTCAACTTTGAAAGCCAATTTTTGACTGCATAGACTGACAGCTTGAATGGTTGAAACAGAATCTTTGAGTTTCTCAAACTCATCTTTGACACCCAATATCAATCCAAGTTCTTCAAGTGCTACAGAGCTCAGTGTGGTTATGATGTTTCCTGCAACAATAAAAAGAATTGAATCCGCAATTGAAATTCAGATCAACAACCAAATTTATATAATTCTATTCTATTTTACTTTCAAAATCATGAATCATTATCATCCTAAAACTGTCGGTGGTTGAAATCAGTTTGGGGATACATAATTTATTTCATTAAGAAAAAAATTTGTTCGTTTTTCCTTTGCAGGCAATGGATCTTGCATCTCCCATTTGAATTTTGTTTCCCATTGATGTTTTTCAAAATTTTCACATTTGTGATGTGAAAAAGTTGAGAGTATTTTCTTTTTCCATAAATTCTCAATTAGCTTGTAATAAGTATAAAAAGGGGCTTCATCCTTACAAAAGGTTTTCATCTCGAGATGATTTAAGGCCATGCTTGATTGGAGAAAGAACGTTTATTCTAAGCTAACTTATCTCAATATAGGTTTGGTTTAGTTTCTCTCATTTATATTATTCTTTTAGTTTATTTTTATTAGATCTTTATGCAATTTGTGTAATGATTTTGAACTATAAATTAAATGTGCCCAATGCTTATGCGTTGTAATTATGTGTTTTAGCTGATATTTTGGTACTAGGAGGTAAAAAGTTTGTTAAATAACTTCCAAACTCTCTTGCAAGTATGTAATGAATTTGAATGGTTGGATTGAATAATGTAAAGGGAGGGCATCCTAAAAAGAAGCTTGGGAGTCACGGTTATCAATGAAATTTAATTAGAACGTGTGCTCAGTGTTCTTATAGAATGAACCAGAAAATATGTTTGAAATTAGAAGAGAACTTCGTCATACCCTAATTTTATCCAGTATTTTCATTATAATCTCATTAAACTTCCATAATAATGTGCATTTTCATCTTTATAAATTACAAATATGAAGATATTTAATGAATTATGCATTTTGCAATTTGTGCTTAGATTTGAGAGAGAAATGGGGTTGAATTAGATAGACAACCTAATACTTGATTTAGTTTCGCTATAGAAATTTTTACTATCTTAATAATTGTAGAGGCTAAATATTATTATATTACCATCAATTCAATAAACTTAGTTTGGATAAATTTTAAATTAAGTTCAAAAAAACATTTCAAACAAATGAGTGAGTTTCACGTGCATCGCACGTGTTAAAAGCCTAGTTTTATAAAATACGCTTAACATTTTTAAAGTTCTGATTTTACCCACGATATTTTAGTTTGTTTCAAAAATATTAGAGGTGAAAAAAATACCGAAAAATTAAACCAGATCGGACCGTACCGAACCGGCTTCTAGACAGGGGCAGAGCTACAGTAGGACCAGGGGCACGTGCCCCCTCTCGATTTTTATAATAATAATAAATATATTTGATATTTAAATCATAATTTTAAAACTATATATAAATTATTAAATGAACTAATAATACTTGTTCATAAATTGGCTTGTTTGCCAATGTGCTTTCATATGTAGGTAAGAACCAGCTTCGATTCCTATTATATTATAAATACTTTTTTTATCCTTCTTATCAATCCATCTATTTGACTAGTGTTTCGAAAAAGAAAAAAAAAAAAAACTATCTATTTAATTATTATTATGCATAAAATAACTTTTTAACATTCATTCTTTTATATATTTTTATATTATAAATACTTTTTTTATCCTTCTTATCAATCCATCTATTTGATTAGTGTTTAAAAAAAACAAAAAATTCTATCTATTTAATTATTATTATGTATAGAATAAATTTTTAACCTATAAAAAAAACTCGTTAGAGTAAAATTTATTAATATTTACTTGATTTATTTTTTTTAAAATTAAATACTACTAATTATTATATAGATTTTATTTTAATAGTTAATAATATTATAACTAACAATTATATGATTGCGTGTTAATAGTGCTTTTAGTTCAGTTTATGTAAGTTAGTTTTTGATTAAAATCAAAACTAAACTAATTAAAAAAATGGTAAATTGCAATTAACACCCTTGTGGTTTCGGTCATATTCATGAATAGTCCCTATAGTTTAAAAATGGTAAATCATATTCATGCACTCCCAAATTATGTGAATAAGACCATCTCTTCCAACGCTCTAAATTCCTTTTAGACATAACTTCTTCGTTGTAATTCTGATTTTGATGATTCAAGATATTTTGGAATCCTCATTCCGGGCTCTACATTATGGTTACCTCAAATTAAATTAATGAATTTCAATAGGTTTTAGTAGATTTCGATTCAGCTTCTATCGGTTTGGGAGTTTTGAGTTACGGTTTAATTTTGTGCCCCCCTCAACTTAATTCCTGGCTCCGCCACTTGATATAGATACATACATACATACATACATACATATATAGATAGATATAGATAGATACATACACACATACATATATAGATAGATATAAACAGACACACACACACACACACACATATATATAGATACATACATACATACATACATACATACTGAAGGGATGATTTACTAAACTAGCAGAATTTTATTTAGTAAACTAATTAACATTTAATTACAGATATATTAATATCATGCAATTTGTGATAAAAACATGTAGATTCATGCTTTAAATTTTTGAAAATTAAAACTCTAAAACTTACATTGAGTAAAATATGGAGAATTGGTTGGAGATTTCTTTACAGCATCAATCCTCAGCGGAAGAATAAAAGAAGAAGAAATTTCTTCTAAATTTTTCCCTAAGGAAAATCGGCAATTGGGCAAAAACTTGAGAGAGAATTTTCACTTTTGTAATTAAAGTGAGAAGTGTATCAAATATGAATCTCAATAATCATATTTATAAGAAAATATAGTATCCCAATCTAATTAGAATTCCCTAATTTCTAAATTATTAAAAAATAGAAAAGATAAATAATAATAATAATATATAAAGTTTATCTTTTGAATGCCCACCATGCTGTTGCTGTACACGCCTCAGCCAAGATAAAATTGATTTATATATATATATATATATGTATATGTATTATTTATTTTTTATTCAATTACTTTTCTAAATTTAATAATTATATATTTATGTATTTAAAATTAGAAAAAATTCAAATAATAATTTCTAATTAAATACATTTAGCCAAAAAATAATATATTAATTATCATTGAATCATATTCAATTAATTAATTATTTTTGGTCAATACCAATTTGTTTCTTAAACCAATCGAATTTAATTCTCTCTAGTATTTATTATTAAATTAAATAAACTCATTATTTAATTAATAATATTAATTATTAATTTCCATTTAAATAAAATCATTATTTAAATAATTATCATTAATTCCCGTTTAAATAATTTATTTATTTAAACAATTAATTTTGCCGCAAAATATTATAATTGATATGTTATATTAATTTCCATTTAAATAAACTCTTTATTTAAACAATTAATTTTGTATCCATATTAATAATATTAATATTAATTTTCATTTAAATAATCTCATTATTCAAACAATTAATATTGCCTAATTTTAAGTAAAATCATTACTTAAATTATTTGTTCTTCCTAAGTTAAATTAATAACTTAGTTTTGCTACAACGATATTTGGGCTAGCATAGGGACCCAATGGACCTATAGATCATGGGCTTAATAATTGGTCAATTAAGTGATTAACTCATACTTATTATTTAACTATGAATAATTCCACTATAGATTCATAGCTGAACTCCCCTCACTATAGATGAGTTATGTCCATTTAGTTTGTCTTTTATTTATATCTGTGATATATCCTTCACGTGGAACCCTCATAATTATAGTCGGATAAATTTACCGTTTTGCCCCTGTAATTACCGCTTTTATCCTTGTGTTCCCGCTGATTCTCCGATGAACTTTATCTTTAGTCGAACTAGAGATAAGGTACTTCTATGATCAATAGAAGTCGTGGCGCCACTTGTTCATGTCTCGAATCAGTACATCAAGGGAGTTTCCTAAAGTTCCTATAATGTTTAGGTATCGCACTGATACCGTTAATTTATAGGAAAGTTATGAATTTCATCTCGTGAAAATGAGTTCCCAGCTACTTATCTAGTCATGCTCCCAAAACATAAGTGTATTAAGCGTTCTTACAGATCGCTCTCAGTGAATCAAAGAACATAACTCCACAAATAGGAGTCCGCATTTCACTCAGGATTGAGATTTATCACGGTTGATTAACTTAGTTTGATATTCGATCATTTCTCGTAAACGGTACTAATGAGAAATTTGATCAAACATTGTGGTCCTGTCTTATACAATCAACATTGCATATGATACTTCCATTTCATGTCTCGCACATGAATGATCAGGATTAGATCATTTGTCTATAAACAAAATGCGAAGCTATCAACAGTGTTACCAGGATAAGGTTCCCAAACGTTATCCATTTACTATAGACACTTTTAAGTTATTCATCTTGACTTTAATCCTCTCATATGACTCACATACTAAGTCGTGATTTTATAAGAGTAACTTAGGGTTTACTATTTGAATGTTTGACATTTATATATTTCCATATATTTTTAATATCGTTAATTGAATCAATCTAGATAATATAAATATTCTTATGTTTATTTATTTAATTTATTCAAAATAAATTATTGTAATTAAATAATTACAAGTTCTAGGACACCATTCCTAACACATACATACATACATACATACATACATATGTTTGTAGCTGTAACTATATATATATATATATATATATATATATATATGATATAGCACAAGACCGAGACCGGGTCCAGAGTAATAATATGACAAACAGATGGAAAGAGACAAAAGGGAAAAAAAAAATTGAGAAAGTGAAATACAATGCATATTTGAGATGTCTTTACTGTCTAACGTATGACTAACTAATAACTCAAAATCAGATAACATAATTTTGAGAGCAAATATGTTGGTCCGCTTTTAATCATGATAATATCTCAACTTATTCTTCAATAGCCTTATTACCCCCAAGGGATTCCCCACGAGTTTTGGACTATCCAATAGTTCTTAGGTTCATCGTCTGTCCCAAATCCTACAATGAGAATAGCATGATACACTTCCTCGAGTAAATCATGTAAATTTGTAGGACCAAAATAAATCTCTTGTAATAAAAATGAATTTTATTCTTATATGATTAAGATAATAGTTGATAAATTATATTATTAAGAAAACCTAAAATTTTAATGATTATAATTAGAAAATTTTAGGTGACTAACTTTAGTACTTACATCGCCTTTCAAAGCAAGCAACTCCTTCGTAAATAATATGACAGCAGCTATTGGTTGTCGTAGAATGTGAAAGTTTAGGTTCTCAGTATCCTCTATTTCCTCGTAATCTTGAATCTTTAATAAACCCTGTAATAATTATGGATAATAAATCATGAATAAGAGTGCAATAAAGTTAACTAAGACGAAAAAAATTAAGTTGATAATTTAATGAAAAAACATAATTTACCTTCTTGATGTGTTTGCAAGTTCTCTTCTTCCCTTCAAAAGGGATAAACTTCTTCTCTTGCTATTCCATGCTTCATGATCTACTTAAATTACTTTCATAGACGATGATCTATGGATACCTCCTGGACCTATCCTTTTGATGTCTGGATTTACTACCTTACAATCAATCACATGTTGAGAAGATAATCAGATTGCTTTCATAATTTTTTTATTATACTTGATATTATAAATGGACTCAATGGTCCTTGTCGCGGTAATCGCCCAACAAGCGTCTAATAAGGAATATATATGTACATATAGGTCAGTATTTTTATAATATTTGCAAATACAATATTTAATAATATAAATAATTCTTCTATTTATACAAGTATATGTAGTTACATTCTCAAACCATGAAATGTAACTCATTTAAAATAAAAGAAATTAAATTAAATTAAAAAAAAAAACCCTGATATCAATACATGAATTCAAAATTTCATTAAAAATAATACGTACGAGTTCTCCCTTGGTCTCTCATAGGATTGAGTACTTTCTCTTAATTTATCCAATCATAACTATTCAGCTCCGGTTATTCATTTTTCCTTTTTTCTAAACAAACAAGTATTTTATTTTTATAAAATATGCAATGTGGCAGTAGAAATTCAAAACCAGATTTGCAAAACACAGGAAACAAACAAACATTTTATTTTCATAAAATATGAAATGTGAGTAAAAATTCAAAATCAAATTTGCAAAACATAGGGATTCTTGTGTTCTAAAACCAAATTAAAAAAAATCTTATTAAATAGCAATACACACAAATATATATGAATGTACATACATACAGATATAGATAGATATACATACATACATACATACATATATATAGATAGATAGATATAGATACATACATACATATATATACATACACACACACATATACATACATACATATGTATGAAGCTCTCTCTCCCCCCCCCCTCTCTCTCTCCCTCTCTCTCTCTCTCTATATATATATATATATATGATGTAGCAAGAGACTGACACTACAACAAAATGTAGTATTCTTGATCCTTGATATTTATAAATTCTTGACACTTTAATTAAAAATAGTCAAGAAAATTGATTTTTAAGACAGAATGTCAAGACAAAATAAAAATATCATATGGGTTTTTTTTTACCACGTTTTTTTATCATTTCAAAAGGTCAAAATAATTATAATTAAAAATCTATATCATTGACTCTTTTTAAGAGTCATATACAACAATTTTTTTGTTAAAAGATAAAAAATTATAAACTTACGTTCGCTTACGCGATTTCATTCCCTCAGTCGTACCAACCTCTAGCGAAAATTGTTCATTGCGATTTCACTCATTGCCTCATCTCAATAATGTCGCCTGAGGTTTTTCCACCCAAAACGAATCAAGAACGCCATATGTTTTTTCAAGCCCTAGAAGAATTTTTGCTACATTATATTTGAAGCCCTAGTTTCTTAAGCAATTGAATCAGGGACTTTTCTAGGTAATTCTCTTTTTCAATGCTTATTTTTTTGTTTTTTTTATTGGGGCTGAGTTGATTCCTTCGCATCATTATATCTGTAATCTTCATATTCTCAACCTTAATTGTCAAACTAGTTAAAAGTATCTACTCTAATTTCATCACCCAAATTTTGTAAAATTCTTCTCCTGGGCTCGATGATAAATATATCTGTTGATAAAATTGTAACAATGTTTATGCATAGTCCCAGTTTTAAATGGAACCATGTTGATTTTTCGTTAAAATTTAGTCTTTCGTTGTGTCTTTTAATTGAAAGGTTTTAATGGAGTCGGGTCTTCAACATGTCTATGTCTTCTTTAGAAAACATACATACCAGATACCAAATACAAACATGCAATCAGAAGACGACATATGACATCACGTTGTATAGAGGAAACACATTGCCTCACCCTGACGCCACATGTGGCCTGATATCATCAAGTATATGCATACCTACCTATATATGTGTACCTACCTATTTATATGTATGTATATATAAGTACCTATATATGTGTATGTACCTAATATAAGTTTCTGTATTTGATGGGAATCATATAATATGTTAATTAGTTTAGGTTTATTTATGAGTTATTATTAGGATATTAGATTACTTTGATGTATTTAATTAGTTTCATTAAATAGTGATAGTTTCTAGTTAATTTAGTTAAATTATGGGCTTCTCTTGTAAGGATCCTCTTAGGGATGGTTTCCCCCATCTTTTTGGGATGGATTTCCTTTCAAGCATGAATTTGCTTGGTTAAGGTCGTGGATTCAGGAATTTCTCAACAAAAAAAAAAGAAGCATGACTTATATATTTTCTAGGATCAATTACTATTTCCAAAAAACCCAATAAATATAGAGATTCTACGGCCTCGTCCATCGTCAAATATCTGTAATAAATCACTAAAAAAAATTAACAAAATATTTCAACAACAATATTAAAAAAATGAGGTTAGTGTTACTTTAATAATATCAATACGCTGGTTTAAAATATTGTAATCACATTGGATTCTAAAGAAGTTGGAGTTCTTGATGATGAATCTCTCCCATTTATCAAAGTTTAGCGTGTTAAGGAATTGCTTTTATTTTAGGCTTAAACCCTAGTACTAGAAATGGATATGGAAATGGAAACTCAGGTTTTTCGTTTTTCGTGCAGACACTTCAAGGAAATTGGGCAAAGGTGGCGAAATCACTGTAAGCTGGAAAATCATTAATTGTCCATAAAAGTGCAGCATGCATTTGAAAGAACTCAGATTTCGAACTATCGAATGTTCTAATCCCTTCACTCCACAACTCGTGTAACTCCTCAATCAAAGGCTCCAAGTACACATCGATATCTTGCCCGGGTGATTTCGGTCCGGGAATAAGCAATGACATAAAGAAAGTAGATTCTTTCATGCATTTTCAAGGTGGTAAGTTATACAGAATCAACATCACAGGCCACTTGCTATAAGATGTACTCATGATACTATATATGAGGGTTAAAACCATCTGATGCTAACCCTAAACGCACATTTCTAGGATCTAAGGCAAACCATGGATATTTTTCATCAAAATGTTTCCATCCTTGTGCATCTGATGGATGGCGTAAAACACCATCAGTTACCATTATTTTATCTTTGTGTCATCTCATATCAGAAGTTGTGTGTTTTAAAGCAAACATTTGTTGCAATCTATGCTTAATTGGGAAGCGACGCAACACTTTTTGAGGAGTTTTCTTACCCTTCCCATTGGCTACTTTATACCGTGGTTCTCCACAAACCTCACATGCAACAAACTCTTTTCTATATAACACACAATCGAACTTGCACGCGTGTATTTTTTGATACCCTAGACCCAATCCACTAAGCATCTTCTTACTAGAGTAGTATGATTCTGGTAATACCAATTCAATTGGTAATGCTTCTTTCAGTAATTAGAGTAGCATATAGCCTTAGATAATGACTTCTCTCAATTGTTGGATGAAGCTGGGAGAAAATTATACCCCGGATGTACACAGTATAATTTAACGGTTCTCGGAACTCATGAATAACCTCAAACATTTCATCAACCCCCCTTTCATTTGTATCTGCATTTAAATTCCCTTCCACATGTGATGTACTTGTGACATGGCTCGTTGTTCACCATGCAAAACCCACCGAGCATATGTCGGAAACATTCCATTAATATGCAAGTGTCTCTCTATAGTATCAATCTCCCCAAACACCGTGTTCATGCATTTCATAATAGGACAACGTGCCCTCCCATTTTCATTGACAACATTTCTCACTACCTCTAAAAACGACTTTACCCCATTCACATATTCCGGGCAAAATCTATCCCTAAGTGCTATCCAACTCCTATAAAGTATCCATAAAAAATAATATAAATTAGGTATGCTACTTAATATGTGTGGCTAACTTTACTACAGGATAGCCACACCCAAAGAATGCATGAACTAAATGAGATGACAATTTATATTGTGCAGCTAACATTACTGCAGGATAACCACACCCAAGGAAATGCATGAATTGGCAAAAAGTAAGATGACAATTTATATTGTGTGACTAACTTTGCTGCAGGATAGCCACACCCAAAAGCATATTACGACTTATTTAAAAAATTGAAATGTATAATATAATAAATACCTATTAGTGTTTTCCATGCTTTATATATGACGACTTCAATAAACGGTCCCTACAAATTCAACATATGAAATAAATTTGTTTACAAACCTAAGTAATACAAAAATTGAAATAAACCACCAACTAAAATGAATTGTGAATGAGAATTGGAAATCAATAAAATTAGAAAAGAACTTGGAAAATCGAAAAAATTAGAAAATAATTTTGAAAACAATCAAATTAGATGTGAAGTTGGAAATCATTCACATTCTCATTATCAAATTGAGAATGAGAATTTGGAAACCAATTAAATCATTCTCAATGTTAGGTTTTTTCCAAATTTTCATTATCAATTCTCCTAACAATTACAATTATAAAAAATGCACAAAAACTGTCAATTTAAACATATAAAATACCTAATAACTCCTAACATTGACAATTATGAAAAGCCCCAAACTTTTTCAAGCCCTAAATTTTAAGTAATTTCTCTCCATCAACAATTGAATCTCTCAATTAACAAACAAAACTTCAACAACATACACAACAACTTCATTTATAACTAAAATCAAACATTTATCAACGAAATTTCACAAATAAAAAATAGCCAATCTTTAAGGGGGCAAAAACGTATTTTGGTCATTAATCTTAAAAAAAACTCATTTAAACTAACAAATATTCATTTATAACTAAGAATTTAAAGAAAATGAAGGAAAAAACTTACCTTATTGGCCGGAATCAATGGCTGACACCGGAGGAAGGAAGGGGAGAAAAGAAGAGGAAGGAAAAACTTTGGAGGAGGAAATGAGGAAGCCACCCTCGGGTGGCTGTTTTGATAGCCCATGGGATGACTTAAGAGGGATGCGTCCCTCTTAAGTCACAAAGCCAGCGAAATTCGCTAGCTTTGTTTAAAAAAAAATAGTTTATGGGCTATGCCGGCGAATTTCGCCGACATAGACAATGGGCTGACCCATATAACAAAGCCAGCGAACTTCGTTGGCTTTGTTTAAAAAAAAAATTACTTATGGGCTAGGCGGCGACGATTGTCGCCGGCCTAGCCCAAGCCTATATGAAATTGGATAGGCCAGCGAAATCCGCCGGCCTTTCCTAAAATACTTATTTTAGAATAAAAAAAAATTATTATAAAATAATATAATATTTTTTTCCTCAAATACCAATGCCGGCGAATTTATCAAATTTGCAGGCAATTCTCTATCAATGGCGGCGATTTGAATTTCGCCGCCATTGATTCACCGCCTTTTCCCATTTTTTTTGTAGTCAGGTTGAATCAAAGTCAAACTTTCATATGGATTTAGACCTGATTTTTTTTTAAAAAAAAAATTAAAATTTTTAATTTTTTTTTTAAAATTTAGACCTGATTTGACATTGCCGGAAATTGCTTAACTGGGAATTTTAGGCATTTGTTGAGAGTTTAATTGCAAATTGTACTATTCTTTTTGCAAGGGCTTTGGTTTGATATGCATGATATGTCATTATCAACAATTTAGAGACTTTCAACATTCCCATATGGCTTTAGGGTTGTTTTAAAAATATAACATAATCTGTTTTATTTAGCTATTTGATTTGATTTTGTAACCCCAACACTTATGACTATTATTTAGAATAACATGACTTTAGTGATATTTTGTTGAAGTTAAATTCTTTTTACTTTACCAAGATGAATACTCAACTGGTGTTAGTAGGGATGGCAAAAATCTTCGATGATTAGAGGCCCTGCCCCAATCAAGGTGGGAAATACCCATTAAAATGAGTTTGGGTTAGGGGATGGGGGGATTTCCCCAAAACATCCCTTGCCCTGCCACGGACCAGAACCCGATTTTTATGTAAATTTTTTTTTTACTTTTTTCTTTATCTATTGATAAAGGTAAAAACATTTGTTATAAAATTAATTTTTAAACTTAGAAATTATAAAAAGTTATTAATCAAGGTAATTATTTAAATTTCCTAATGTTTTGAGAGGATGAATATGAAATTTGTTTTCCTTAGCATATGTAAGATAAAAATAAGAATTCTTTTGTTTACTCAATTATAAAATTGAAAAACGTGAAATCTGTCAGAAAAAAAATGAATATGATATTTGGGGGGAATGTTGAGGCGGAAAGGGACATAATTTTTTTAATAAAAAGGGGAATATCTACTAAATTGAATTGTTGTACATTTCAATTTGAATGGTATTATGTTTATTTTTGTTTTAAAATATATACGTTTTAAGCGTATAATTGGTTTTTTTTTTATTTCATTTTAATAGTAAAATTGTAAATTGAAATGAGGAATTTTCCTCATAGGTAATCTGTAACGTCCCGTTACTTTTAGAGGTAAATTTTTTTTTTTATTTTATTAATTTATTATTTTTATTTATTTAAAGCTTTTAAAATTAGTTAAAATTAGTTATTTCAGTTTTATTAGTTATTTCCGTCCGAAAATCCTTTTTATCGTTTTAATTTGTTTCGGTGACTCTAATAATTATTAACGGGCCAATTAATAATTATTAGACACCTTTAGATTTATTTAAGACCGTCGGTTTTTGTTTTATAAGCAAAAAGTCTAAAAAGGGCATTTTCGTAATTTCCAATTTTCCAAAATATCTAAAATCACTATTCACTCATCTTTAAAAATCACAAAAATTGCAAAAGTCTTCATCTTTCTCTTCCTTTCCTTCTCCTTGCCGTGGATGCTTTCCACCATGGATGAATATTTTCTTTTCTTCGTTTCTCTTTCGTTTCTCGGCGGATCGTCGTGTTTTCGGTTGCGTTGGATTGGTAGGGACGAGGGCTACCTATCCAACCTAGCTTTTCGAAGTTTCCCGTTCTCTAAAGGAAATCCCAAAAAGTAAGTTTTCAAAACTTTTTAGGTGGTTTTGTTCGTTTTTGATTATAAATGAGATTTGAAGTTGAAATCATGAATTTCTATCATGAAAAATGACGATTTTGAGCCCGGATTTTCGAAAAACACTATTCACCCGAAAACACCATTCACCCGAAATTGCACACTTGTTCGCATATTAGTTATGAGTTGTAATATGTTGTGCAATTGGTGAATTATAGGTGCGATTGCTCGGTTGTTGTTTCGTGGAAAGTGGACTTTTGGAGTTTTTTGGCTAAGGTGAGTTTAATGTGAAAGTTAGTGGCTTTATGAATTTAGTTTCATTATGTAATTGTTTATCAATGTTAAGAGGGGGTTAACTTCTTAGAATTAAGTTTTGGGTGGAAACTTTAATTCGGAAGTGTGTGTGGAGAAAGTTGGACTTATGGTTAGTTCGATGATTAGAGATCATCGGGGAGGTTTGGAAGTATGGTAACGTGATTTGGAGATGTTAGATGAAAGTTGATTTGGAAGTTACTTCGGTTGATTTGGAAGTTACTTCGGTTGTTTTAGAAGTTACTTTGATGGATTTGAAGTCATTTGGATGACTTTGGAAGTAAAGTAATTAGAAGATGCACTTGAGTGTTAACTCGTGTATTCTAGTTAGTTAGGTTTCTATTTAACTTAGTAGACTTCTTCGGAGTTTAGCTAACTTATTGGAGACCCAGGGCACAATGATTCACACATGATAGTATGTTGATTCGATCCATACGTATCATGGTGTGATGAATTTGTGGGAACTTTGAGCACTTAGTAACTAGCACATGATAGTATGTTGATTTCGATCCATACGTAGTCATGGTGTGATGTTGGTACTTTGGTTTGTAACTAGCACATGATAGTATGTCGATTTCGATCCATACATATCATGTTGCGATATGGTGAAATTCCTGATATCCGATATGGTGAAATACCTGATACCTATGGTGAAATTCCTGATACCTATGGTGAAATTCCTGATACCTATGGTGAAATTCCTGATATCCGATATGGTGAAATTCCTGATACCTATGGTGAAATTCCTGATACCTATGGTGAAATTCCTGATATCCGATATGGTGAAACTCCTGATATGCGATGGTTGTGATGTGGTAATACCGTACGGGCTTAGTATGCGATATTTATCCATATGGTATACCCGATGCATGGTTGTGATATGGTAATACCTGCGGGCTTAGTATGCGATATTTATCCATATGGTATACCCGTGCGATGGTTGTGATATGGTACATGGTAGTACGTGGATTCGGATCCGTCGTACCATGGTATTATGATCTATGATACGGCACATGATAGTATGTTGATTCGGATCCATACGTATCATGGTGCGATGGTTGTGACATGGTATGACCGTCGTGGTATGTTGATTTCGATCCATACAATAGCACGATACGATGAAACTTGATTGGTAATAAAGATAGTTAATGTTATTTTTTACCTATTCTTTAGAAACGTGTAGTGAGACTTAGTTGTGAATGTTAATTTTACTTTAAGTCTTTATTTCCATCTCATGGTTTTGAATGACGAATACGGGTAGTATGATACTATCTTATGTTTACATGGAAATTGGAATGTGGTTATAGGTAATAATGAACATTTAGGCCTTTGGACACGATTTCAGGTATGAGATTTAGTTCATAGGATTACTTGCTTTCATTTTACTCTCACTAGCATTGTTTGCTAATGGTGCTACACCACAATATTTTCAGGTAAACCCCGTCCTAAGAAGCGAGGTAGACGAAATGGTGTCGCTTGACTGTTCGAGGTGGTGTAAGGGACAATATTAAACACTTTTGACAAGCATTAGTAAAATGCTTGTAATCATATACTTTTTACATGCTTTGTGTCATTTTGAGCCCGTGAAGGGTGTATGTGTAAAGTATTTTGATGTTTTTATGATTAAACTTTACTTTGGAATGTGCATTCCCGATTTATAGCTTTTTCTGGACTTTGGGTTGTAAAACAGGTTTTGGATATTCGACTTTTAAACGAACCCATGCCGTTTTTCTTTAAAAATTAAGTCTTCCGCTGTGCATTTGAATTTAAAGAATTTAACGGAAAATCGGGTCGTTACATAATCCGATCATCGAATGGGCGATCTTTCAAATAGGAGATAGAGGTGGGTATGAGAACTAAAAATCCCCGCGAGTTAGGGGACGGAGAGTGCATTTTCGACCCCGCCCCGTTGTCATCCCTACTGATTAGATACTTACTTCTTTCATATGAGTTCGAACATTCGAGTTTCCCCTCTCCTAATTTGGTATAATATCTCAAAATAAAAAATAATTTACTTGCTAGTTTATTATAAATCATTATGGTTAATCAATTGAGAGAAAAATACTATGTAAGCAAACCTATGAAAAAGTATTAACATAAATTGATTACCGGACAATATACACTTTTACACTTTGGATTATTGTTAAATCATACCTCTGCACTTTTTTTTTTTAATTTTAAAATACTTATGCACTTTAGTAAAATTACAAATCACACGCTTCAATCGATTAATTTTAACGAAGTTGAGATATATTTATATTCATTTATGTATTCCGATTTCATGAAAAATAACAACAACAAAAATGTATGGTAGATGTGTAGAATTTTATAATAAATTTTTATGTTAATTAAATGTAAAATCTATAAATCACACTCAAATGTTCAAAATTTTCAAAAAATTTAATGTTATGGAATACGTGGTATGTATAGAATATAGATGTGTCAAAATTTCGTTAAAACTAATCGATAAAAGAGTGTGATTTACAATTTTCCTGATGTTAGGGGTATTTTAAAACAAACAAAAAGTGCAGGAGTATAATTTAACAATAATCCAAAGTGTGGTGTATTTTACATTTATCCCTTAAAAAAACATACAGAAAATTGAAATAACTTGTGTTTTTTTTTTTTTTTTTGTAATTTAAGAAGAAGCGGTTATGATTAAATTTTAGGGACAGCATAATTAGTATTATTTATTTTTATGGTCCCAAATTAAAGGAACAAGAAGCAAAAATTAAGAAATAGGACATTTCTTCATCCTTCATCAAACATGGGGCAGCCAACTAGGAGCCTCCTCAATCCAAACCAAACCAAACGGCCTATCACGAGCATTCACGGCCGGTAAGATCGTGAGCAGCACCATTTATACCCTCTCTTGGAGAGAAATGAAAACTCGATAATCTGAAGATCCCGAGCCAACTCTAAAATATCATCAGCTATCACAGCAAGCTCGGAGTTATCTTCTTTACCACCATTAAGAAGATTTATGAAAGATCATGGTTAGGAGTAGCTTATTTACTACATTTCACGTATTAGCATAATGAAACTTTGTAATTTGTTTATTTTATTTAGAAGAAGCAATTTTATTGAAGTTTTAGGGACAACTTAATTATTAAACCATCACTAATTAGCATAATGAAACTTTTTAATTTAATAGTATGACCCTAATTCAAAATACGTCATAAAATTTTAAGATCGGTGAGAATTATATTTGAGAATATTACAAAATCAAACAACCGCAAACTTAAGCACTCAATTTATCATATGGAATTCTATGGAGTTTAAAAAATCATCCAGAACTATTATATGATCTGAAAGATACATCATTTAATTATTATTATATTACTCATTAACTATATGCTAAAAAACTTGTCAATCATAATCCATTCTTTTACGGTTTGTAATTTAAATATTCAAATTAAAAGTTTACTTAGACTAAATAATTATATACCAAAGATATATTAAAAAAATACTTTCATTTAGTGATTCAATGCTTTAATTAAAGGATTAATATTCTATTTATTAAAGATTTAAAATTAATTTTAAAAACATAACATGTGAGTAGGGGCAGAGCCAGAATTTTTTTAGGGGGGCAAAAAATACATAGAGCTAATTTTTAGAACTAAGGGGAGACAAAATAGATAAATGATAGTAAAATTTTCAATTTTTACCTTTATTTTTTCATTTTTCAAAAAACTGAGGGGGACAAAAATTATATAAAGCTAATATTAGGAAATAAAGGGAGCAAAGTGGATAAATTATATTAAAATTTCAAATTTTTACTTAACAAAATTCAATTTTAACATATACATTTTTGTTTTTTAAAAGGCTCCGCGCAGATTATTCGTGAGGAGCTTTCATACGTTTAATTTATTGCTAGAAATAGTGGGTTATATTGATTAATAATTAAGTACATTAATTATAATAATTACACATAATATTTTATTATAAGTTACATGATCTTATCAACTTCCTTTCATAAATTAATAAGCCATTTCATTTTCTATAGATGTCACAAAATAATTAATCTAAAACATATATAAATCTAAACCTCATCAATGGGTCGGCACGACCCTTAAATGAGCGGGTCAGAGCTGGGTCTAATTTAAAATGGTAAACCCAAGCCCAGTCCACAGACTTTGACCCATAGGATAAAATACGGGCCGGGCCGAGTCCATTTTACGGGCTTAACCCGGTCCATTCAAGTTTTTAATTATTTAATTAAATTCTTAATTGCATTTTAAAAACTTATTTTTAATTTTTAAAACTTAAACTTAACTCTAAAGTGATGACGAAAAAATTTAATTTAATTTTTCACTATTCTATTTATTTTATTTTTTTATACTTTGTTTTTATAATATTATTTATTAAACTTTTAAATTATCTTTATTTATCATTCTTGTAGGTTAGTTTGACTATATTAATTTAGAATTTTCATTAATTTAATTCCATTTTTATTACTTTTATTTTTATTTTTTTAATTATAATATATTTTAATTTATAATTATATAAGATTATATTTTATAATTAATATTATTATGAGAGTATAAATATCAAAAACAAAAATAAAATATTTACATTATATCTTATAATTATAGATATTAATAATTTATATATATTTAAAAAAATTGAAAGGGCCTCGAGCAGAGATTTGGGTCGGGCCTCGGTGGAGGTCCTATGGATATAGCCTGTGAGCCGGGTTTGGGCTCAAATATGTGATCTATATCCAGCCCAAAGATTTTCCTAGCCCGTCAACCGTTGACTTACGGGTCGGGTTTGGGTTGGGCTTGACCTGGTTGATGAGGCTTATATAAATTTATCTTTCTACACTAAATGTTCCATAACACATTTGTAATCTATTTTTTTCATCATCCATTATTCACCTACCGGAAACTCTTTTCCTCTTATTGGATTTTCATAATTTTTCTCTTTTTTGTTTGATGTTTTTATATTATTTTTACTAACTAATTAACTCTATGCAAGGGAGGAAGCGACAATACGTTTTGGCATCCAACAAGTTGCTCATTCTGTTTATCGTCTCTCTGAACAACAAAATAGAGAAAGGTAATGAAAAAGTAGATTCATTTTCTTCTACGATTTCAAGATGTGGAGCTTCTAACATAAACAAAGAGTAAATGTGAATAAATGTTATTTTCAACTTCAATAAGAAACTTTTTTGCTCGGCCTCAGTAAATGGAGGTGAATGAAAGTTTTAAAGCATATTTGTTATTAAATTTCATTAAACATAAATACATTAATTTTATGTATTTATGTTTAATGAAATTTATTATATAAAAAAGTTTCACACGTGCATTATAAAGTCAATTTATTTATAAAATATATCTTTACTATTAATAATGTGGGCATTCATCTCAAAACCAATTGGTAATGAGAGGAGGGGCCCTTAGACTTTATATATATTGTTAGGTTCCTTCATTTTTCCGATGTGGGATCCTTAACATTTACCAATTAATTGTTAAAAAAAAAAATCTTTCATCTCTAACATATTTTTTTTTAAAACATTGAACCAAAAACGTTATACTAATCAATATTATTTTAAAAAAAATTATCAATTTCGTAAATATAATCGTTGTGAATCTAAAACACTATACTCATAACTAAATTTTTAAAATTGAAAAGATATACACGTGTTGTAAGTGGTAAAAATTAGTATCTCAAAACGTCGAATCAACATTTTACATGACCGTCTCTGTGTAGAATTATGCCTCTTTTGAAAATATTTATAGCCTCGAAATTGAACATGAGCACTCTTTTTTTTTTTTTTTTGTCAAAATGAAGTCCAAATTTAACTAAAAAAAATATAAATGGTAAATAATCACATCTGATTTTTGCTAATTATCCACTTTAACAAAACCGTCAAATTAATAGACAAAGTATATATTTAATATACATTATTTAGTTAAGAAGGGAAAAAAAAACAGCAAACTGAATAAGTGGAAACAAATCCTTTGCAATTTATATCATATATGCTTGAAAATGATGCCACCATGAGCAGCAAAAAATGGAGCAAAAACCAAAGATTCAACAGCCATGAGCTTGATTAGGATATTGAGTGAAGGCCCAGAAGTGTCTTTCAGAGGGTCCCCAACTGTGTCACCTATTACAGCTGCCTTGTGAGCCTCTGACCCTTTTGGACCCAGTGCTTTAGCATGTTCACTTGTTCCTGCCTGCATTACATATATACATATTAAACACATCTCGATCTCGTCTAGTTAATTCCGTTATGATTCGACTTGAAAAGCCCGTGGTACGACTTTTGAAAGAGAATTTTCTTAGGGTCTATGGTATTGTTGAAAGCAAAGAAAGGTCTATGGTCTTACCTCTATGTACTTCTTTGCATTATCCCAAGCCCCACCTGTGTTTGAAGCAGAGATTGCAACCTAAGAAGAAGAGACAGAAAACTTG
Organism: Gynostemma pentaphyllum; assembly: GCA_028015215.1. NCBI lineage: Eukaryota > Viridiplantae > Streptophyta > Magnoliopsida > Cucurbitales > Cucurbitaceae > Gynostemma > Gynostemma pentaphyllum. The sequence goes on from CM051354.1 coordinate 16,005,243, forward strand.
AGCCAGCATTGGAAGTACTTGGTTACGGTAAATCTCATGATGATTGCCACTTACAAAGGAAGAAAGCAGAGAAGTAGACAAAGAAACAAGAAAAATGTTGCTAACAAAATCATTATATGAAGTACCTGCACACCAGATACAAGGGAACCAGCCAGAAGCCCGGCAAGAGTTTCAACTCCGAAAAATGTTCCGGTAATGAGTGGTGTTAGGATAACCAAAGCACCAGGTGGGATCATTTCTCTAAGTGAAGCATCTGTAGATATCTTGACACATTTTGCATAGTCTGGTTTTGTCCTGCCTTCCATCAGTCCCGGGATGGAGTTGAATTGTCGACGAACTTCTTCGACCATCTTGAGCGCTGCACTACCGACGCTCTTCATTGTCATGGCTGAAAACCAGTATGGAAGCATGGCCCCTATTATCAATCCAATGAAAACCTTTGGGTTCATGACGTCAACTGATTCTATGCCTGCTCGGCTTACATAGGCACCAAACAAGGCAAGGGAAACTAAAGCAGCTGAACCGATGGCAAAACCCTGCCCAATTAAATACATAAAGTTTGAAGCAATATAATGCAGCTAATTCTCATAATACCGGCTTTCATAATGTCAAAACTAAAATTGATTATAGAAGAAGTGGCACCTTGCCTATGGCAGCAGTCGTGTTTCCTGCGGCGTCTAAAGCATCAGTTCTCTCACGTACCTCATGGCTCATTCCAGCCATTTCTGCTATGCCACCTGCATTGTCACTGATGGGTCCATAAGCATCAATTGCTAGGCCAGTGGCAATTGTGCTAAGCATTCCCAAAGCAGCCATGGCGATCCCATACATAGCAGCCAAGCGAAAGCTCACGTAAATAGATAAGGCAATGGAGAATATGGGAATGATGACGGATTTGTATCCGAGAGCTAATCCAAATATTACATTAGTTGCTGCACCCGTCCTGCAAGAATCAGCCACATCTTGCACTGGACTGCACAAATGATATCATCGTAAGCTTCAAATTATCGGGGCAACCAACTCAACACATATCATGTAAATTGCATACAAACGCCTCTTTCTAAACCCGCAAGACTTTCAATTTTGAAGTGTTGGGGAAGATATCTCACCTGTAAGCATTGCTAGTGTAATACTCAGTTGTATATCCAATGACTAGTCCTGCCCATAATCCTGTCACGACACAGAAGAAAAGGTGCCTGCATTTAGATAGATTTATAGTTAGCAAAGTAAACATTTTATGAAGAACTTTAATTAGGGGAGAAGGCCATACCAGTTCTTTACAACCTTGTCGGTGCCAAAATCGTAGAGAGTGAATTTTGAAGGTAAAGCAACGAAGCTGACTACCGCTATCCCTGCCGTCATCAAAACAGTGGAGATAAGAAGCTGTCGCTTTAATGACGGTTCAATTTCACTTACGTTCTTTATCTCAATGAAGTCAGTTGCAAAAAGTGTTGTTATTAAGCATATCACAATTCCCATTGAGCTTATAATTAGAGGATAAGACATGGCTGCATAGTTATGAGTGAAGCCGAATGATGATATTGATGCAACGAAAAGTGCTGCACAGGTTGATTCTGCATAAGATCCAAATAAGTCAGAACCCATTCCTGCTATATCTCCTACATTGTCACCCACATTGTCAGCTATGACCTGAAAATTAAACGAAAAAATCGTCAATCCAAACGTCATATTTCATCATAGAAACGGTTTAGCAATGACGGGATGGTAGTGAATAATAAGTCGGTTCACTGGTTGTATAACACTAGTAATGCTTAAAAGTGCAGACTGTGAGAACATTAAGTACTTGGAAGGTTAAACCTTGATGTAAAATAGAGAGAGGAAGAAGATATAGAACATTACAGCCGGGTTTCGTGGATCATCTTCGGGGATATTTTTTTCAATTTTCCCAACAAGATCAGCTCCAACATCAGCTGCTTTTGTGTATATGCCTCCCCCAACTCTTCCAAAGAGCGCCATCGAAGAACCACCAAGCCCATAACCTGTGATAGATTCATACAGGCCCTCCCAGTCATCACCATAATACAGCTTAAACAGACTGATGGAGATATATAATACTAGGAGACCGTTGGCAGCTAGAAGGAATCCCATCACAGCACCAGAACGAAAAGCTATAATGAAAGCTTTTCCGACGCCTTTCCTTGCTTCCAGACTCGTTCTCGCATTTGCATAGGTAGCAATCTTCATTCCAAGAAAACCAGATAAAACTGAGGTAAGAGAACCTAGAAAGAAGGCTATAGTGCTGAAGAAGGCATTGGCAAGAGCCGGTTTACACATATTCCCCTTGTTATAAGTACAAGGTTCGCTTTTAGTGCTGAAACTCTTAACGGAACCGAGGAAGAGGAAAATGATCACTCCGAACACGGCCATGAAGATGACAAGGTATTTATACTGAGTGAATAAAAATGAGGTTGCTCCTGGTAAGTCAAAAACAATTCATTCAAATCAATATATACTACAAATGAGTCTTCTATCCAATCTTATAGCTGCATTGCATTACATCATACACAAAAATTCTAAGTTGTAATTTATGCAATTTTATTTAAAATCGGAATCGGAATCGGAACCGGAACCATAATGGAGACTTACCAACAGAAATGGCCTTCTGAATTTCAGCACACTTGGCCACAACTTCATGATCTTCAATACCTTCTTCCTGTTGTCCATCAATCAAGTTGTTTTCTTGGCTTTCATCCAAAAAAGAATGGCCAGAGACCTTCACTCTTGACACCAAAAACCATTGAAAAAGAGCAAAACAAATCCCAATCAAGGCTGCTATAGGTATCAGCAACTTTGTCAGACCCTCACTCAAACCCCCCATTTTCAAATTTCACAATTTTTCTTAGCCAAATTCAGTTCTTGAATCCCAGAAAGTGAAATCTAGAAAATAACAAAAGTTCTAAATTTTTGTTGGAGGGCCATTATCATTTTTTGTTTGACATTTTAAGAGATTCATAACACAAAGGAAACTTCTTCTGGTGGGGTTGAGCCAATTTCATTGAAACGGTAAAACTACTAAAAGTCCATCTTCATTATCAAAAACTAGCAATTACTTCTTTTTCATTTTTTTAATTGATCCGTTTACTTAAAGGCCAAGAATTTATTATTGGCTTTTCAGGAAGAGTTATAATCTAAAAAATTCTAATTAGATTAAATAAAATATAACTTTGACCGAATTTATTTTATATTGATGGCAAAAGCAATTTGCCTTTTGATTGCTTGTTACTCTTAACCAAATTTTATTTTATTTTTTTTATGGTTCCTTTTTTCCTTAATTGTCAAATTTTTCTGTTTGACTGGTTTGGTTTCCCTGATACGGATCTGAATCTTGGAAAGAATCAAGTTTTGAGAGTGCTACGAAATCATGGGAATTTGGATAACTTAAAAAAAAATGGTAGATTTTAAAAGCACATCACGGTGCTGAGGAAGGGAAGAAAAAATTGTTGCTTTCCATACTAAACGAAGTGACCGTTTGGGATAATTTTAAAAAAAAAAAATCTTTAGAAGTATTTTTTAAATAAACAAAGTGTTTTTATTACCATTAAAAAAATAGTTTTAAACATTTTCAAATGTTATTCAAATGTTTTATTTTAGATATTAGGTATACCAGGATACGCTAACCTTTTAACTATTGAACTTTGCTCCATCATAATAAATCTTATTATGGTCCCTGAATTCTATATTTATTTTCTTTCAAATATTTTATTTCAATTTTCAAATTTTACATAAAAAAGTACTATTCATATTTTTTTAAATCATTATATGGAAACGTGTGATAAATAAAGTTATATAAATAATAGTTTATTCTCATTTAGGATAACTTTTAGAAATATTTAACAATGTCTTTTAATAAAGAAAGTATTTTTAATAATCATTAAAAAAATACTTTTAAATGCTTTCAAAAAGTTAATATTAATAATAAGAACTTAAATAATATTTGAAATAGAAAATTTCAAAAGGGGCTCTTGCAAAAATAGCAAAAATATGTTCAATATTTGTAAAAATAGCAATAAAAAAACATATTTGCAAAAATAGCAGAAAAATTAAATTCGTAGCTAAAATATTACAAAATTGCCACTAGTAATCGGTGATTAGTAATCACCGATTTCTCGATATCCTGATATTTTATGAAGGAATCACCGATAATCACCGATTATTTTATAAATTATCACTGATATCTCTGATTACATGAATGGGGGTTTTTAAAAATCTGCTATATTTGCAAATACTTTTTAAAAATGCTATATTTATAAATATTGCTAAAAATTCTGCTACCCAATGAAATTTCCCATTTCAAAATGTAGGGACAATAACGAAATATGTATAAAAGTTCAAAATATAAGAATAAAATATAAGTTACATGTATGCAAATTCCAATTAATTTCTTTCCTTAGCCTTGAAGGTACATCACCTCAAGGTCAATTTGGACAAAGTCGACCACGTTTCTTAGAATTAAAATTTCTTCTCTTCCTAATTCATGTGTGGCAACGATTCAAAATATAAAAAAATAATTCACAAATAATATTTTTTTTAAATGATGAATTGGAAGAAAAATAATAATATTATTGGTTCATATATGTCTACATTTATTCGTTCATTTAATAATATAAAAACTAGTTTTTTTAATGAGTGCGATATTTCAAAGTTAACCTATTTTCTTGTTTAAATTTTATATGTTTTAATTTAATTTTTTTAATTCTTGAAGTTTCTAATTATTTAACTTATTCATACTTTTTAAACTAATAAAAAAATATTGAAAATTATTTTATATCATTTTTAATTCAAATAAAATATCTATTTAATTTAAATTAAGGAACAAACAAATAATAATATATGTATTTTAACATAAAAAATAAAAATGTTTATAAAAATTATCAAATAACTAAATATAAATAGAGTTTTTAATATTTGTAAAATGAACATATTTATAATTTTTCACATTCAATGAACATGATAATATAAATTAATATGTTGTATATAATATATTTATTGAATTAGTTTTAATGAATTATTGATAAATTGCTCAATTATTAAAATAAAGAATTAAAATAAACATAATTAATATTGTGTGGGAAGTTTCTCACAATTGAACACATGAAGGCACGTGCTTGATTATGGTGGCTCTGTTTATCGAGAAAGAACAATCAAAAGGACAACGGTGTGGTACCGACCAAGGACCCGCCAACGATCCAGCTTAGTTTGTAGGTAAGGAGTCGCCCAGAAAATTAGGTCCGGATATTTGTGCACTTACTTGATTTTATTGCTTGACTTCTCTTATATGCCCCTTGAGTCGTGGGGTTTTGCCTTGCTAGTAAGAACTGAGCTTCATTAGGCCTCCATTCGGCCCATTTATAATTGGCTCATCCTTATCCTGGCTTATCGGGGACGAAGCCTTTTCAGGTGACCCAGTTTGCACAGCCCACTGATGGGAAAATTTTACCCTTTATGGTTTTCCCCTATTTTTTGTGTTGAATAGTTCAGTACGGGAAATTGACTATGCTGGTTCGATATTTTAACATTTCGTGTGACCTTTCGCCACTTTTCGTTCAGCGGACACAACTCTTCAGTGAGGTGGTCGTCTGGGCCTCGCAAATTGTTTCCCAAAGTCCTCAAGCTCGTGCCCTATCTCCTTTTACTTTATATTGTCGCGATGTCTGAGGATCATTGGATGCTTGCCACACGTTGCGATGGCATGCCGCATGTCCTTTCAAACTTGAAAGGTCCGCTTTCTTCTAAATTTTCCAAGTCATTAATTCCCACCCTCTCTTTGAGAGCATCTGATTTTGCTTTGGGAGAATTTAATTTTCGGTTAGAGTTAGTTTAGGTGTTTTCCGGTGAAAAGTGGCTTTTCTTGGATTGATTCAATTTTGAATGTTAATAATGTTAATTCTAGAATATTTGGGAGTTTAAGATGATCCTTAGTCATGGGAATTGATTTAGGAGGCGTTAAAGTGAAATTTTAGCTTTTCGACAGTTTTTACCTTTTTCGACAATTTTGATGTTTTAATATTATTTAATTTGGATGCTGTGTTTCTGATATGATATTACATTGTTTTATTTATGGGATTTGATGAAGAGAAGGTTATGGTTAGTGGCCGGTCAGATTATGAGAAACTAGTATTAAGGATATGAGCTTAATATTAGTTATATTTTCAGTTATGGATGAATCCATAACAAGGTGTTAATGAACATTGTTCGTAACAATGTATTATTAGAAGTTCAGTTATAGATGTGTCTATAACCAGGTACTAGAAAGTGTTAGTAGTCCCGAGGACCGTATTTCTAGTGTTGCATGCTTATTCTATTTATTGTTAGTTAGTGATAATTGTTCGTTCTGGATTGGTCGTAGATATGAGAATGAGTTAATGAGAAGTTATGGATAATAATTTTGGTTATGAGAACGGCTAGGATCATTGATTCATGTCTGAGAATGGTTATTAAACTCTTGAATACGGAAATCAGTTAGAATTGCCTATTCATGACTGTGGGTTGAGACTTTAGTTTTAATTGATGTTTGAATTAGAAGTTATTGGAGAGTGTTTGAGGGCTTGGGACTCGATTGGAATCGTTTAGAGACTATTTAAAGCCTTACCTTTTAATTATATCGTTTTCTCACTGGTTTTGGCCTCACAATGCAATATTTTTTTTCAGCTAATAATAGGATGAGAGGTGGCGATTGATGAGGAGTTCATATTGTATGGCGGTTGTTGGTTCCATTGTCATTTATGTTGATATCTTATTGTCGAACATGTTGTCTTAAAGAGTCTTTCCTTTATTTATATTATGTCTTTTGGAATATTTTCTTTTGGATTTGTCCTTGATTTATAACTGATGATATATCATTAAAATTTCTTAGAGTTTCTTTAAATAAAACAACTCCGGAGTTGATATTTGAATTGAGACAATTGTTGTTTTTAATAAATAAATTTATTCTGAGACTTCCGCTGTATTATGTATTTTGAATTTAAACTCTAAAAAGTCGGGTTATTACATTTTATTTATAAATTTGGATTTTTTTTATTTTCTTTGAAGTATTATTTCACTAAATAAAATAAATTTGATGAATTATATAGGAATTGATTTCTTAAAATCATGTATTATTATATAAAATATTTGATATTAATTAACGGTAAAAAATAGATGTTTGTTGTCATTAAATATTTAGGTTATTTTAAAACTTGACACATTTTTAATAATAAATTTCAAAAAAGGAAAAAAAAAAATGTTTTTTTTCTTTTCAAAGTAGAACATTTTGACATTCATTAATCAATGAAACAATATTAAATTAATGAACTAAAAAAAGGTAAAATCTAACAAAGTGTTATTTAAAAAAAAATGTTGTATTTGAAATTAAGCTTGAAAAAAAGTTCTATAAAATAATTTTTTTATATTTTGAACATATTTTTACATTTAATTATGTAAAATATATTGAGTTTAATGTAAGATATATTGATTTTTATTTAAAAAATGTATATATTTTTAATTTATATGAGAGATTTAGATAAGAATTAAATGTCAATAATGTCAACGTTAATCCTAGGTTGAACTAAACAGTGGCTATGACCAATGCATGCATACCAAACATCCCTTAAGAGTCTTAAAATTTAAAAATTGTTACACATTCCTCTTAAAAGTGATTAAAAATATTTTTGAATAGAAAAATTGTTTTTGATAAACAATAAAAAAAAACTTTAAAAAGTTTTAAAAGCTTATCTCAAGTGGGTCTGGGGTCATCACCATCAATTTGTCCAGAGAAAAATATGAATATCAGTTAAATAAATTAATGGAATGATAATTGCATACATTGCTTTCTTATAATTTTCTAAGGAAATACATATTTGATTTTAAGAGATAATAAATTTGAAAAATCAAATATATTCGAACATTTTAAATTTTGAAGTTTTGCGTAAATTGATTCAGATCATGTTATTGATAATGAAAGTAATCAACTAGTAATTGACATATGATGATCCCTAATTTTACATCTTTACCTTTGTTATCAAAATCTTGATTGATAACGTTTGTTTTTTTTTTAAGTTTCTATTTTTAAAAACTATATTCGTTGACTTATAAATTAAAACATTATTTTTTTTCCACTTTCTAATAAATCTTTTGATTTTGAAATCTTAACTAAAATTTGAAAATAAGATATACCCTTTAAAAACTTTTGTTTAATTTTAAAAATGTTGATTTAGATTTTAAATTTTAAAAGGGAAGATTTGTATAACCAACCTTAATTTTTTTAATTTTAGAATAAAAAAGAAAGTCGTCATTATTATATTTGTTGTGACTTGAAAGAATTTCAATTGCCTTAATAATTTCTTTAACTTTTTTTTAAAATGCCAATATATGGAATCTTTCACCATTTTAAATTGTGGTTTAAGGAGAAATAAAAGGATAAAAAGATATCAATGTGAATTCATTGATGAGAACTTTTTAAAACTTGAAAAGTGTGGAATTTTAGTCAAGGTAAATATCTACAAGATGAAAATGATGAAAATCTTGAATTATATTAATTTGAATTTCAAATATTTTTTTTATGGAGTTAAGATGAGCTGAGATTAAAAAAAACCTTCAACCCAATTTTACAATTCTAACTTTATAAAAATTTACTCAATAAGAGTACACTTTTGAAGCAGGAGAAAATTCTCTAAATTATATAATTCACGATCTATCTATTTCTTGTTTGGTAGCAGGAGTAGGGCAAAAATTTGTATAACACATGAAGTGAATAATAAACGTCTCTTTCTCAAAAAATAATTATAAAAAAAAAATCATCAATCCGACAAGATTTAGATAACGATGTCTATCTGTCTTATATACATGCTTTTGCATTTGGCAAATTTGATTGGTTGACAGATTTTTATGCAACATTTGTAAAATTATCAATTTAAAAAAATATTTCCAAATATAATAATTTTTATCATGTTTATCAGTAATTAACAGTGATAACTACCTGGGCGTTGGAGCTATTATTCGTAATCATGAAGGAATGGTGTTAATGACGCTTAGCAAATCTCTCATTTATGTCAACAGAGCCGAGATCGGAGAGGCGATTGCTCTTCGTGAGGGCCTTTCAGTAGCTATTGAGATGGGTTTTTCTCATATATGGGCTGAAATTGATTCCCTGAGTATTTGGAATTTGCTCCATTTGAGAGATGAAAATTTCTCTGAAATTCAAATCATCATTGATGATATCATGGATATGGCAAGATCTGGTGGTGTGTTGGGCTTTCTCCGTGCTAATCGATCCTCGTATGAAGCCACTCATCTCTTGGCTGTTCATGCAAGGGAGACTTGGACTGATCAAGCTTGGATTGAAGAAACCCCTCCATGGCTGGAAGTTTGTGTCTTGCGAGAGAGAGAGAAAATTTTGTTTGATTTTTTCCTTCTTTTCTGTTGCCTTTTCGTTTTAGTTGTTCTCTGCTCAAAAAGAAGAAAAAAAAACAAAACAAAACAAAAACAAACAGTGATTTATGTGTCTATAGTAATAAAATTAGTGTAAAAATATGTAATTCAATATTTACCACTGATAAACCTGATCAAAATTTGCTATATTTATAAATATTTTTTTGAGCTTTTATTTTTACAAATATTACTAAAAAATTTGCACCTTTGCATTTCAATTCAACAAATCTCAAGCTAAGATAAAAATATAAAGTCGGGATCCAACAAGGCAAATAAGATTCATTTATCAAGAGAACTCGAAATTTCCTAAAAGAAACATTTGGGAACTAGCAATGCCAAAATTAGTATGGAGAACTAGCCATTAGCTTGTTTCTTTCACGTATCCTACAAAACTTCTAATGGTTCAAAATCAAACCGAAATTTGAGCAAATCGAGTCACTTTGGCATGTAGCAACATCATAGTAGTCATTTTCTCAATCCGCATCTAGAAAAAGCGAGGAAAGAGAGAGAACATGAGCTCATGTGCAGTCCCTTACAATTCATCCCGTAAACACATGAAAACGAGGCAGGAGATTAATACTACCGATAGAGTTTCCAATTTGTTCAAATAGTTGGGAATAGAACTTACATGTCTTTCTTACTCCTCCTTCCTCTGCCTCCTCTGATTCATTAAATTTCTTGATAGCATTCAATATAAGCTTCTAGATAAACATAACAAATAAGTTAAAATACTTACTACAAAGATTAATTAACTAAAAATATTAAAACTTACCTCTTCCGTTCTAAAGCTTCTACTAGAGCTCTATGTTTGCCCACAAATAATTGTTCATGCAGAATTCTAATCTCTATTGTAGCCAACTTTGACTTTAATGATTTCAAGTCTTTTCCACCAGTGAAGCACAAGTAGAAGCATCTCGCTTCAAAATGGTAACGGTCATCATTAAAACCATGATCATCATCATCTGTATCGATCTGAGTCAATTGCTCGCTTAAGAGGATGAGACTGTGTTTGCACAGTGGTGGTGGTGGCAGGTAGCAGCTGTTGTGGTTGCACAGTAGTGGTGGTGGTGGCTGTATTAGATTCATAACCCTGAGAAGGTGGTTCTTTGGTTGTTGGCAGAACAGTGGTGTCAGAAGCTCGGTTCGACGAGTAGGTGGATTAGGCTGATTGTTGACAGCCACAGCGGTGGTGGAAGCTGGCAATTCCACAGTGGTGGCAGCCTGTTGTTGAGTTCGATGAGTGAGTGGATTAGGCTGATTGTTGACAGCCACAGCGTGGGTGGATTAGCCTAACATTCATATCTAGAGTGGCTAAGAGAGGCCATGCCCCCCTTTATGTGTGTGTGTGTATATATGTTAGGAATGGTGTCCTAGAATTTGTAATTATTTAATAATAATAATTTATTAAGAATAAATTAAATAAATAAACATAAGTTCTTTATATTATCTAGATTGATTCAATTAATGATATTAGGAATATATGGAAATATATAAATATCAAACATTCAAATAGTAAACCCTAGGTTACTCTTATGAAATCACGACTTAGTATGAGAGTCATCCAAGAGGATTAAAGTCGAGATGAGTAACTTAAACGTGTCTAAAGTAAACGGATAACGTTTGGAAACCTTATCCTGGTAACACTGTTGATAGCTTCGCATTTTGTTTATAGACAAGTGATCGAATCCTGATCATTCATGTGGGAGACATGAAATGGAAGTTGAAGGGATGATTTACTAAATTAGCGGAATTTATTTAGTAACACAAATTAACACTTAATTTAGGATCTATTAATATCATGCAATTTGTGATAAAAACATGTAGATTCATGCTAGTTTTTCGAAAAATTAAAACCCTTTACTTACATTGAGTAAAATATGGAGAATCGGTTGGAGGTTTCTTTACGGCATCAAGTCCTCAGCAACACCGAATCTTCTACGCTATATCCCGATCGATCAAACGAAATCCGATTGTGGGATCGAACTTAAGAAGAAAAATATTTTCTTCCCAATAATGATAAGAGAATTTCGGCTATGGGGGGGAGAAGGGAAGAAGAGAGAGTTCCAACTTTCTATGGAATTAAATTGTGTGATTTATGAATGACCCAAGCCTCCTATTTATAGAAAAATAGGAATCCTAATCACATTAGGATTAATCCATGAAGATAAATACAAAAAGAATAAAGATTATTTCTTTTCTTTATCTTGCAATTTCGAAAATGTCATAGATAAATAGGAGATTATTTTATTTTCTTTATTTTATTTATCTTGGGTAAATAAATCTATATAATTATTATAGGATATAATTCAAATAATTATCTCCTACAAATTATCTATGAAGGCCAAAATTAATAATAAATAATTAATAAATCAAATTTATTTAATTAATTATTTTGGGCCAATTTCAATTGGGTTCATTAATCCAATTGGGCTTGAAACTCTCTCTTAAATTAATAAGTCCAACTTAATTAATTTATTTATTAATTACCATTTAAATAAAATATTTTATTTAAACAATTAATAATATTAATATTTTCTCCTGACTAAATATTATCAAATTATATTTAATTATTAATTTCCATTTAAATAATTTCCATTATTTAAATAATTAATAATAAATATTTTAATTATTAATTTCCACTAAATAAACTCATTATTTAATTAATAACTTTATTGATAATATTTTATTATTAATTAATTAATTTTAATTATTAATTTCGTTCAAATAAAATTAATTATTTAAGCAATTAATAATTGTCAATTAATTTCAAATTATTAATTACCATTTAAATATACTCAATATTTAAATAATTAATAATATTTCATTATTAATTTCTGTTTAAATAAACTCATTATTTAAACAATTAATAATGTTTATATTAATTACCGGTTTAAATATACTCAATATTTAAACAATTAATATTGCCTATTTTAAGTAATTCACTTTACTTAAAATTTCCATTTCTTCTACTTGATTTCGTGACTACGATATTTGGGCTAGCATAGGGACCCGATGGACCTACGGATCATGGGCTTAATAATTAGTCAATTAAGTGATTAACACATAATCGGTTAATTACTTATTATCTAACTATGAATAATTCCACTATAGATTCATAGCTTGAACTCCCCTCACTATAGATGAGTTATGTCCATTTAGTTTATCTTTTATTTATATCTCGTGATATATCCTTCACGTGGAACCCTCATAATTACAAAGGATAAATTTACCGTTTTGCCCCTGTAATTACCGTTTTATCCTTGTGTTCCCGCTGATTCTCCAATGAACTTTATCTTTAGTCGAACTAGAGATAAGATACTTCGTGATCAATAGAAGTAGTGACGTCACTTGTTCATGTCTCGAATCGATACATCAAGGGAGTTTCCTAAAGTTCTTAAAATGTTTAGGTATCGTCATCGATACCGTTAATTTATAGGAAAGTTATGAATTCCATCTCGTGAAAATGAGTTCCTGGCTACTTATCTAGTCATGTTCCCAAAACAGGAGTGTATTGAGCGTTCTTACGGATCGCTCTCAACTATGTGAATCAAAGAACATAACTCCACAAATAGAGTCCGCATTTCACTCAGGATTGAGATCTATCACGATTGATAAACTTAGTTTGATATTCGATTATTTCTCGTAAACGGTACTAATGAGAAATTTGATCGAACATCGTGGTCCTGTCTTATACAATCAACATTGCATATGATACGTCCATTTCATGTCTCCCACATGAATGATCAGGATTCGATCATTTGTCTATAAACAAAATGTGAAGCTATCAACAGTGTTACCAGGATAAGGTTCCCGAACGTTATCTGTTTACTGTAGACACGTTTAAGTTACTCATCTCGACTTTAATCCTCTCGTATGACTCACATACTAAGTCGTGATTTCATAAGAGTGACTTAGGGTTTTACTATTTGAATGTTTGATATTTATATATTTCCATATATTCCTAATATCATTAATTGAATCAATCTAGATACTATAAAGAACTTATGTTTATTTATTTAATTTATTCTTAATAAATTATTATTATTAAATAATTACAAGTTCTAGGACATCATTCCTAACAATCTCCTACTTGTCCTAGATCTTTGGAGATTTGACTTGTAATTCCAGTCAAACTGGATGACTATCAACTATTTAGCCATGGTAGTCATTTTAATACTTTATCAGTAACGTTTTCATCTGTTTAGTATGTATTTCTTTTGTCTAATGTTAGTTTCATTAAGTGTAATAGATTCCATATTTTATCGCCATAAAATAAACTCTATTAACTATTGATTTGAAACCATCATGCTCATACACCTTTCATTTACTAACGACTTAGCAATCACGCGAATTTAGAGTTTAGTTAGTAAAAGCTCATTTTACTTATACTTAACTCATTTAATGTTTAATTCGCAAAGGTCTTTTGTCGAATTCATACATGAAATTAAATTCATGTTCGAATTTGAGCCCGTGCAACTCATAAAATCTCTTATTTTATCTATGTGCACTAACATACTATTTGTAAATTTTATTTTAGTCACATTGGTTCTAGGATTCTCGAAATTCTTAAGCTCCCACTACAAAGTAATTCTCCATTACTTTCATTTGTTTAATGATTACAATTTTATACTTGTTATTATTTCAAAAATAATGTATAGTATAAGTGACCCTTTTCAACCCAAGTATTGAAAATTCATGTCATTTTTATTTCACTTATTTTGAACTTTATTCATTGATTTTGAAGTCAATGAGTTTCACTTGGACTTCTAAAAGTCCGTTTGGTTCGTTCTATGATGCTCCCACTCAAATAAAGTTCTACAAGTAATTTTACCATTTAAACTTTTAAATGACTACTTGTTTTATTGTGAAATAAAATCATTGTAATTCTTTTCTATCTTAAGTATGGTTTAAACTTTTCAGTATCACTGATTTACTGAACTTTTATTTTAATAAATTTGTGAAATCAATTATTCACTAGTTATTGCTATTCAATTTCTATTTTGTTTATTCCATATCAGTTTGTACTCCTTTTAAAACATCCTTTTAAAATAACTGAATGTTTGGAATATAAGAAATCGATTTAATGTTTACTTATCACTTAAGTTCTAACATCTGAATGTTCAAGTTTTAGTGATATTTAAGTCTAGTTATCTTTGATAAATCAAAGATATTCGATTTTACTTATCCCATAAGTTCGTGGATTAATATGGTTATCATCTCAAATTCCTTGAGAACCATCTTTAAGAGATTAATCCCTCTAACTTATTTAAGTAATTTTAGACTTAAGTATTTAAACATTTTCAAACCTTATAACTCATTTAGATATTCTGGAGTTTAGAATTTGGATTTGGAATTTGTTTGTTTTATACTAAGTATTTTGAATAACCATCCAATCACACTTTGGAACTTTGTAATATAATTGTAAAGGAATATCTACCTAAATAACTCTTATTTAAAATATTCCCAAACTTGGTTCATACGAAATGAGAACCAATAGTTATTACATAATTCAAAATAAAAACAAATTGATAATTAAACTAAATTAGAAAACTATGGCTTTTGGGAAGAAAATTATTTTCTTCCTTTTAGACTAAAGTAAAATCGGTTATAAGAAAAAATAGGAAGAAGAAGAGTTTTCAATTTCGAAAATTGAAATTAGAAAGTTTCGAATGAATAACCAAGACTTTTGTATTTATATGCAAAGTAGTCTTCTAATCGAATTAGAAAACTATCAAGATAAATACAAGATAAATGCTAAGAATGAAATCAAATTTCATTCCTTATTTATCTTACGTCCCGATTTTATGTGCATAAAACCAATAAGAAAAACTAATTTTTTCTTTGTTTAATTTGTCTTTGGTTAAACATTCTTTTATATATTTATTTTAGACAAAATAATTTAACAATTATTTCCAAAAATATCATATATGAGCCGATTTTGGTATTTAATAATTTGAACCAAAATCCATTGAATTCATTAATTCAATTATAGGTTCTTCCTTATTAATAAATCTTATTTATTAGTTCTTCATATTTATTTAAATCAATCATTTAAATAAAATATTATATTCCGATTTTTGCACTTTATTATTAATAAATATTTATTATTTCCTATTTAAATAATCGAAATTATTTAAATTAATAATAAATAGGTTATTTAAAATTATTCTTTTAAATAATCACTATTATTTAAAATTAATAATAAATGTTTAATTATTGATTTCCATTCAGGTAAACACATTACCTAAATAATTAATAATTATTTATTAATAATATTTTATTATTAATTACCATTTAAATAAAAAAATTATTTAAATAATTAATAATAATGATATTAATTTCCATTTAAATAAACTCATTATTTAAATAATTAATATTGTCAGATATTAAAGTAAACCGCTTTACTTAAATTATTCATTTCATTTTCTAGGAAACATAGTTCTCATCGTTTAGTTAGTTCTTTCCAAGTATAGTGACTAAAACAGATGCTATATTACTGAAATTTAAATAAACTTTATCTTAATAATCTAACCTGCATTCAACATTCAAATACTCAAAGTTTCGACATATAATTAAATATGATGCATGAATGCGAACATATTAATGAACAGAAAAGCCCTAAAACATGTTACTATGTCACGATATTTTAATGATACCGGTGAAGTGCCGTCGAATGATAGGTCAGTTACCATCATTAAAACGAGATGCCACTCGAACAATTGACAACTCCAGAATAACTCATATTCCTATGTCATTGTTTACCGTGTATTTGGTCCAAAGTTTTGATAACAAAATTTATCAAATTTATTTTAAGTGTGACCCACTAATTTAGTCTTTTAAATAAAATTGAAGAGTGTCTACGAAATGTAGATTCAGTCTTCAATCAATCTCATTTAAAATTCTTTATCCCTTTCGGGAGACCCAACTTGATATTGATTTATACAATAAACCTTCCTATGAGAATGAACACCTGCAGCAGTGTTACAGAGGCCATGTATAAATCTCACGTTTCGAGCCTATTAGTGGAGACCGTAGGATACATTGACATGTTTCCTTCTCCCACTTAATATTTTGAGTTAGGGTTTCATAACTTAGACTAATTTAGGCTAACTCATTAATCCAAGTTTTAATTAACCTAATCAACTTTAACTCTTAAATTGGTTAGATTAATTTTATAAAGTGATTGTTCAAGTTTTCCTAATTAAAACTAATCACATTATGAGCCGTCTTAATAATTTTGATTTATTAATTTGAACTTTTCTCCCGGATCGCTCCCGAGTTAGAGGCACTCCGTGTTAGGGGAACTTTATGAAACCTCATCGCCAAGCGAGCTTTCTCTGAGATCCATTCAATTCAATTAATCTCAATTATTAATTTTTAATTAACCCTTAATTAAAAGTTTCTATTTGTTTATCTTATATGAATTTTGGCCAAATTGTATAAACAATAATTCCATATTACAAATAATTCATTTAGTTTCTATTCAACTTTTAAACTAGATTTAACTTTTAAATTTTAACTAAATAAGCATGCTTTTAATTCTTAAAACAATTAGAATATAATTTTCGATAATAACATTTATAAAATAAAATTATAGCATGCTTCACATACATTAGCATATAATATTACATATTATATCATGATGCATGTATGTACAATTAATAAAATCATACAACCTATGGTGGGATTTTCTACATGACATACTTTTATGCATGAACATTATTTAAAACAATTATATCATACATATAAACAATTTAAATAATAAATAGCTAAATTGACCGGTATTCTTGGCACTATTTCTAAAACGGAAAATTACAACTTAATTTAAATCTTCCATTGTAGAACTTGAGGCTTCAACTTTCTCTCTCCTCCATGGTGTAGGCGTGGGCATGGGTAATTATGGAGGCAATTGTTAGGAATGGTGTCCTAGAACTTGTAATTATTTAATAATAATAATTTATTAAGAATAAATTAAATAAATAAACATAAGTTCTTTATATTATCTAGATTGATTCAATTAATGATATTAGGAATATATGGAAATATATAAATATCAAACATTCAAATAGTAAATCCTAAGTTACTCTTATGAAATCACGACTTAGTATGTGAGTCATACGAGAGGATTAAAGTCGAGATGAGTAACTTAAAAGTGTCTACAGTAAATGGATAACGTTTGGGAACCTTATCCTGGTAACACTGTTGATAGCTTCGCATTTTGTTTATAGACAAATGATCTAATCCTGATCATTCATGTGGGAGACATGAAATGGAAGTATCATATGCAATGTTGATTGTATAAGACAGGACCACGATGTTCGATCAAATTTCTCACTAGTACCGTTTGCGAGAAATAATCGAATATCAAACTAAGTTTATCAACCGTGATAGATCTCAATCCTGAGTGAAATGCGGACTCCTATTTATGGAGTTATGTTCTTTGATTCACATGGTTGAGAGCGATCTGTAAGAACGCTCAATACACTTCTGTTTTGGGAACATGACTAGATAAGTAGTCTGGGAACTCATATTCACGAGATGGAATTCATAACTTTCCTATAAATTAACCAGGTATCGGTGCGATACCTAAACATTTTAGGAACTTTAGGAAACTCCTTGATGTACTTGATTCGAGACATGAACAAGTGGCGCCACGACTTCTATTGATCACGAAGTATATTATCTCTAGTTCGACTAAAGATAATGTTCATTGGAGAATCAGCGGGAACACAAGGATAAAGCGGTAATTACAGGGGCAAAACGGTAAATTTATCCGCTGTAATTATGAGGGTTCCACGTGAAGGATTATATCACAGATATAAATAAAGATAAACTAAATGGACATAACTCATCTATAGTGAGGGGAGTTCAGCTATGAATCTATAGTGGAATTATTCATAGTTAGATAATAAGTAATTAACCGATTATGAGTTAATCAATTAATTGACTAATTATTAAGCCCATGATCTATAGGTCCATCGGGTCCCTATGCTAGCCCAAATATCGTAGTCGCGAAATCAAGTAGAAGAAATGGAAATTTTAAGTAAAGTGAATTACTTAAAATAGGCAATATTAATTGTTTAAATATTGAGTATATTTAAACGGTAATTAATATAAACATTATTAATTGTTTAAATAATGAGTTTATTTAAACATGAAATTAATAATGAAATATTATTAATTATTTAAATATTGAGTATATTTAAATGGTAATTAATAATTTGAAATTAATTGACAATTATTAATTGTTTAAATAATTAATTTTATTTGAACGGAAATTAATAATTAAAATTAATTAATTAATAATAAAATATTATCAATAAAGTTATTAATTAAATAATGAGTTTATTTAATGGAAATTAATAATTAAAATATTTATTATTAATTATTTAAATAATGGAAATTATTTAAATGGAAATTAATAATTAAATATAATTTGATAATATTTAGTCGGGAGAAAATATTAATATTATTAATTGTTTAAATAAAATATTTTATTTAAATGGTAATTAATAAATAAATTAATTAAGTTGGACTTATTAATTTAAGAGAGAGTTTCAAGCCCAATTGGATTAATGAACCCAATTGAAATTGGCCCAAAATAATTAATTAAATAAATTTGATTTATTAATTATTTATTATTAATTTTGGCCTTCATAGATAATTTGTAGGAGATAATTATTTGAATTATATCCTATAATAATTATATAGATTTATTTACCCAAGATAAATAAAATAAAGAAAAGAAAATAATCTCCTATTTATCTATGGCATTTTCGAAATTGCAAGATAAAGGAAAGAGATAATCTTTTTTCTTTTTGTATTTATCTCTATAGATTAATCCTAATGTGATTAGGATTCCTATTTTCCTATAAATAGGAGGGTTGGGTCATTCATAAATCACACAATTCAATTCCTTAGAAATTCGGAATTCTCTCTTCTTCCCTTCTCCCCCCTTGGCCGAAATTCCCTATTCAAAATTGGGAAGAAAATATTTTTCTTCTTCCCAATTTCTTCTTAAGTTCGATCCCACAATCGGATTTCGTTTGATCGATCGGGATATAGCGTAGAAGATCCGGTGTTGCTGAGGATTTGATGCTGTAAAGAAACCTCCAACCGATTCTCCATTAACTACTCAATGTAAGTATAATTGGTTTTAATTTTCGAAAATACAAGCATGAATCTACATGTTTTTTCACAAATTGCATGATGTTAATAGATCCGTTATTAAATGTTAATAAGTTTACTAACTAAAATTCCGCTAATTTAGTAAATCATCCCTTCAATTGGTATCAGAGCTAATTTTAATTATCATGCAAAATTGTGAGTTTTCGAAAATTTTGGTGGGTTGCATAAAAATCGTTTTATGTATGTTTATATAAATTGTGCTATATAAATTGTGGAGGTTTGCTAATTGACTGTTTAGGTATTCTTGAGGCACTTAGGTTTTAAATTTTAGTAGAAAATTTGTAAACCCTAATTTTAGGGTATAGGAAAAATTTGTAATTTTCCCATACCAAAGAGGCATGAAATCGGCTACATCAAAGGGAGAAGAGGAGAAAATTTTTCTCCACCATTCCATGAGCTCCACGCCCAAAAAGGAGATAAGGAAAAGATAAGGTAAGATATGGTAAGATATTTTATCATAATTATCTTGTTATCTCAATTTAAAAATTTAAATATTTAAGATAAGGATAAAATCCTTTAAAGATTATATCCCTATCTTAAATTATGAATTTAGAAATTGATATAAGATTACATGGAAAATATTTTTCTTTATTTTTTCCATTTAATTAAAAGATAATTATTTTAAAACAAGTATTTATGGAAATATTAAGGAGATAATATTTACCCCATAAATACCCATGCCCACGCCTACACCGTGGAGGAGAGAGAAAGTTGAAGCCTCAAAATTCTACAATGGAAGATTTAAATTAAGTTGTAATTTAATTTTCCGTTTTAGAAATAGTGCCAAGAATACCGGTCAATTTAGCTATTTATTATTTAAATTTTTATATGTATGATATAATTGTTTTTAAATAATATTCATGCATAAGAGTATGTCATGTAGAAAATCCCACCATAGGTTGTATGATTTTAATTAATTGTACATACATGCATCATGATATAATATGTGTTATTATATGCTAATGTATGTGAAGCATGCTATAATTTTATTTTATAAATGTTATTATCGAAAATTATATTCTAATTGTTTTAGAATTAAAAGCATGCTTATTTAGTTAAAATTCAAAAGTTAAATCTAGTTTAAAAGTTGAATAGAAACTAAATGAATTATTTGTAATATGGAATTATTGTTTAAACAATTGGGCCAAAATCCATATAAGATAAACAAATAGAAACTTTTAATTAAGGGTTAATTAAAAATTAATAATTGAGATTAATTGAATTGAATAGATCTCCTGGCGAGAAAGCTCGCCTGCGATGAGGTTTCATAAAGTTCCCCTAACACGGAGCGCCTCTAACCGGGAGCGATCCTGGGAGAAAAGTTCAAATTAATAAATCAAAATTATTAAGACGGCTCATAATGTGATTAGTTTTAATTAGGAAAACTTGAACAATCACTTTATAAAATTAATCTAACCAATTTAAGAGTTAAAGTTGATTAGGTTAATTAAAGCTTGGATTAATGAGTTAGCCTAAATTAGTCTAAGTTATGAAACCCTAACTCAAAATATTAAGTGGGAGAAGGAAACATGTCAATGTATCCTATGGTCTCCACTAATGGGCTCGAAACGTGAGATTTATACATGGCCTCTGTAACACCGCGCAGTGTTCATTCCCATAGGAAGGTTTATTGTATAAATCAATATCAAGTTGGGTCTCCCGAAAGGGATAAAGAATTTTAAATGAGATTGATTGAAGACCGAATCTACACTTCGTAGACACTCTTCAATTTTATTTAAAAGACTAAATTGGTGGGTCACACTTAAAAAGAAATTTGATAAAGTTTGTTATCGAAATTCTTGACCAAATACACGGTAAACAATGACATAGGAATATGAGTTATTCTGGAGTTGTCAATTGTTCGAGTGGCATCTCGTTTTAATGATGGTAATCGACCTATCATTCGACGGCACTTCACCGGTATCATTAAAATATCGTGACATAGTAACATGTTTTAGGGCTTTTCTGTTCATTAATATGTTCGCATTCATGCATCATATTTAATTATATGTCAAAACTTTTGAGTATTTGAATGTTGAATGCATGTTAGATTATTAAGATAAAGTTTATTTAAATTTCAATAATATAGCATCTTTTTTAGTCACTATACTTGGAAAGAACAAACCGAACGATGAAACTATGTTTCCTAGAAAAGGAAATGAATAATTTAAGTAAAGCAGTTTACTTAAATAAACAGACAATATTAATTATTTAAATAATGAGTTTATTTAAATAGAAATTAATATCATTGTTATTAATTATTTAAATAATGTGTTTATTTAAATGGTAATTAATAATAAAATATTATTAATAAATAATTATTAATTATTTAGGTAATGTGTTTACCTAAATGGAAATTAATAATTAAACATTTATTATTAATTTTAAATAATAGCGATTATTTAAAAGGATAATAGTAAATAACATATTTATTATTAATTCAAATAATTTCGATTATTTAAATAGTAAATAATAAATATTTATTAATAATAAAATACAAAATCGGAATATGATATTTTATTTGAATAATTGATTTATTTAAATAAATATCAAAAGTTAATAAATAAGATTTATTAATAAGGAAGAATCTAGAATTGAATTAGTGAATTCAATAGAATTTTGGTTCAAATTATTTGAATACCAAAATCAAGACATATATGATATTTTAGGAAATAATTATTGAATTATTTTGTCTAAAATAAATATATAAAAGAATGTTTAACCAAAGACAAATTAAAACAAAGAAAAATTAGTTTTTCTTATTGATTTTATACACATAAAATCGGCACGTAAGATAAATAAGGAATAAAATTTGATTTTATTCTTGGCATTTATCTTGTATTTATTTTAATAGTATTTCCTAATTCGATTGGAAAACTATTTTGCTTATAAATACAAACGTCTTGGTTATTCATTCAAAAGCTTCTAATTTCAATTTATGAAATTGAAAACTCTTATTCTTCCTATTTTTCCTCATATTCGATTTACTATAGTCTAAAAGGGAAGAAAATATTCTTCTTACCAAAACCATAGTTTTCTAATTAGTTTAGTTATCAATTTGTTTTTTATTTTGAAATATGTAATAACTATTGGTTCTCATTTCGTATGAACCAAGTTTGGGAATATTTTAAATAAGAGTTATTTAGGTAGATATTCCTCTACAACTATATTACAAAGTTCCAAAGTGTGATTGGATGGTTATTCAAAATACTTAGTATAAAACAAATAAATTCCAAAACCAAATTCTAAACTCCAAAATATCTAAACAAGTTATAAAGGTTTAAAAATGTTTAAATACTTAAGTCTAAAATTACTTAAATAAGTTGGAGGGATTAATCTCTTAAAGATGGTTCTCAAGGAGTTTGAGATGATAACCATATTAATCCACGAACTTATGGGATAAGTAAAATCAAATATCTTTGATTTATCAAAGATAACTAGACTCAAACATCACTAAAGTTGGACATTTAGATGTTAGAACTTAAGTGATAAGTAAACATTAAATCGATTTCTTATATTCCAAACATTCATTATTTAAAAGGATGTTTTAAAGGTAATAACTGATATGGAATAAACAAAACGAAATCGAAAGTAATAATTAGTGAGTAATTGAATTCATAAATTATTAAAGAAAAGCTCGAGAAATCGGTGATATCAAGGCTTTAAACCTTACTTAAGATATAAAAGAATTACAATGATTTTATTTCACAATAAAAACAAGTAGTTATTTAAAAGTTTAAATTGTTAAACTACTTGTAGAACTTTATTTGAGTGGGAGCGTCATAATACGAACCAAAGGACTTTCAAGTCCAAGTGAAACTCATTGACTTCAAAATCAATGAATAAAGTTCAAAATAAGTGAAATAAAAATGACACGAATTTTCAATAGTTGAGTTGAAAAGGGTCACTTATACTTATACATTATTTTTGGAAATAATAAGAAGTATAGAATTGTAATCATTAAACAAATGAAAGTAATGGAGAATTACTTTGTAGTGGGAGCTTAAGAATTTCGAGAATCCTAGAACCAATGTGACTAAAATAAAATTTACAAATAGTATGTTAGTGCACATAGATAAAATGGGAGATTTTATGAGTTGCACGGGCTCAAATTCGAACATGAATTTACTTCCATGTAAGAATTCGACAAAAGACCTTTGCGAATTAAACATCAAATGAGTTAAGTATAAGTAAAATGAGTTTTTACTAACTAAACTCTAAATTCGCGTGATTACTAAGTTGTTAGTAAATGAAAGGTGGTTGAACATGATGGTTTCAAATCAATAGTTAATAGAGTTTATTTTATGGTGATAAAATATGGAATCTATTACAATTAATGAAACTAACAACAGACAAAAGAAATACATACTAAACAGATGAAAACGTTACTGATAAAGTATTAATATGACTACCATGGCTAAATAGTTGATAGTCATCCAGTTTGACTGGAATTACAAGTCAAAATCCCCAAATATCTAGGACAAGTGGGAGATTGTTAGGAATGGTGTCCTAGAACTTGTAATTATTTAATAATAATAATTTATTAAGAATAAATTAAATAAATAAACATAAGTTCTTTATATTATCTAGATTGATTCAATTAATGATATTAGGAATATATGGAAATATATAAATATCAAACATTCAAATAGTAAATCCTAAGTTACTCTTATGAAATCACGACTTAGTATGTGAGTCATACGAGAGGATTAAAGTCGAGATGAGTAACTTAAAAGTGTCTACATGAAATGGATAACGTTTGGGAACCTTATCCTGGTAACACTCGTTGATAGCTTCGCATTTTGTTTATAGACAAATGATCTAATCCTGATCATTCATGTGGGAGACATGAAATGGAAGTATCATATGCAATGTTGATTGTATAAGACAGGACCACGATGTTCGATCAAATTTCTCACTAGTACCGTTTAGAGAAATAATCGAATATCAAACTAAGTTTATCAACCGTGATAGATCTCAATCCTGAGTGAAATGCGGACTCCTATTTATGGAGTTATGTTCTTTGATTCACATGGTTGAGAGCGTCTGTAAGAACGCTCAATACACTTCTTTTTGGGAACATGACTAGATAAGTAGCCGGGAACTCATATTCACGAGATGGAATTCATAACTTTCCTATAAATTAACCAGGTATCAGTGCGATACCTAAACATTTTAGGAACTTTAGGAAACTCCCTTGATGTACTGATTCGAGACATGAACAAGTGGCGCCACGACTTCTATTGATCACAGAAGTATATTATCTCTAGTTCGACTAAAGATAATGTTCATTGGAGAATCAATGGGAACACAAGGATAAAGCGGTCATTACAGGGGCAAAACGGTAAATTTATCCGCCTGTAATTATGAGGGTTCCACGTGAAGGATTATATCACAGATATAAATAAAGATAAACTAAATGGACATAACTCATCTATAGTGAGGGGAGTTCAGCTATGAATCTATAGTGGAATTATTCATAGTTAGATAATAAGTAATTAACTGATTATGAGTTAATCAATTAATTGACTAATTATTAAGCCCATGATCTATAGGTCCATCGGGTCCCTATGCTAGCCCAAATATCGTAGTCGCGAAATCAAGTAGAAGAAATGGAAATTTTAAGTAAAGTGAATTACTTAAAATAGGCAATATTAATTGTTTAAATATTGAGTATATTTAAACGGTAATTAATATAAACATTATTAATTGTTTAAATAATGAGTTTATTTAAACATGAAATTAATAATGAAATATTATTAATTATTTAAATATTGAGTATATTTAAATGGTAATTAATAATTTGAAATTAATTGACAATTATTAATTGTTTAAATAATTAATTTTATTTGAACGGAAATTAATAATTAAAATTAATTAATTAATAATAAAATATTATCAATAAAGTTATTAATTAAATAATGAGTTTATTTAATGGAAATTAATAATTAAAATATTTATTATTAATTATTTAAATAATGGAAATTATTTAAATGGAAATTAATAATTAAATATAATTTGATAATATTTAGTCGGGAGAAAATATTAATATTATTAATTGTTTAAATAAAATATTTTATTTAAATGGTAATTAATAAATAAATTAATTAAGTTGGACTTATTAATTTAAGAGAGAGTTTCAAGCCCAATTGGATTAATGAACCCAATTGAAATTGGCCCAAAATAATTAATTAAATAAATTTGATTTATTAATTATTTATTATTAATTTTGGCCTTCATAGATAATTTGTAGGAGATAATTATTTGAATTATATCCTATAATAATTATATAGATTTATTTACCCAAGATAAATAAAATAAAGAAAAGAAAATAATCTCCTATTTATCTATGGCATTTTCGAAATTGCAAGATAAAGGAAAGAGATAATCTTTTTTTTTTTTGTATTTATCTCTATAGATTAATCCTAATGTGATTAGGATTCCTATTTTCCTATAAATAGGAGGGTTGGGTCATTCATAAATCACACAATTCAATTCCTTAGAAATTCGGAATTCTCTCTTCTTCCCTTCTCCCCCCTTGGCCGAAATTCCCTATTCAAAATTGGGAAGAAAATATTTTTCTTCTTCCCAATTTCTTCTTAAGTTCGATCCCACAATCGGATTTCGTTTGATCGATCGGGATATAGCGTAGAAGATCCGGTGTTGCTGAGGATTTGATGCTGTAAAGAAACCTCCAACCGATTCTCCATTAACTACTCAATGTAAGTATAATTGGTTTTAATTTTCGAAAATACAAGCATGAATCTACATGTTTTTTCACAAATTGCGTGATGTTAATAGATCCGTTATTAAATGTTAATAAGTTTACTAACTAAAATTCCGCTAATTTAGTAAATCATCCCTTCAATAATATTATCTCCCATAATATTTCCATAATTACTTGTTTTAAAAATAATTATCTTTTAATTATATGGAAAGAAAAATAAAAATAAAAAAAATTTCCATATAATCTTATATCAAATCTAAATTCATAATTTAAAATATGGAGATAATCTTAAAAAGATTTTATCCTTACTCTTATGAAATCACGACTTAGTATGTGAGTCATACGAGAGGATTAAAGTCGAGATGAGTAACTTAAACGTGTCTACAGTAAACGGATAACGTTTGGGAACCTTATCCTGGTAACACTGTTGATAGCTTCGCATTTTGTTTATAGACAAGTGATCGAATCCTGATCATTCATGTGGGAGACATGAAATGGAAGTATCATATGCAATGTTGATTGTATAAGACAGGACCACGATGTTCGATCAAATTTCTCATTAGTACAGTTTACGAGAAATAATCGAATATCAAACTAAGTTTATCAACCGTGATAGATCTCAATCCTGAGTGAAATGCGGACTCCTATTTGTGGAGTTATGTTCTTTGATTCACATAGTTGAGAGCGATCTGTAAGAACGCTCAATACACTCCTGTTTTGGGAACATGACTAGATAAGTAGCTGAGAACTCATTTTCACGAGATGGAATTCATAACTTTCCTACAAATTAACGGTATCAGTGCGATACCTAAACATTTTAGGAACTTTAGGAAATTCCCTTGATGTACTGATTCGAGACATGAACAAGTGACGTCACGACTTCTATTGATCACAGAAGTATCTTATCTCTAGTTCGACTAAAGATAAAGTTCATTAGAGAATCAGCGGGAACACAAGGATAAAGCGGTAATTACAGGGGCAAAACGGTAAATTTATCCGCCTGTAATTATGAGGGTTCCACGTGAAGGATAATATCACAAATATAAATAATGATAAACTAAATGGACAATAACTCATCTATAGTGAGGGGAGTTCAGCTATGAATCTATAGTGGAATTATTCATAGTTAGATAATAAGTAATTAACTGATTATGTGTTAATCACTTAATTGACTAATTATTAAGCCCATGATCTATAGGTCCATCGAGTCCCTATGCTAGCCCAAATATCGTAGTCGTGAAATCAAGTAGAAGAAATGAAAAGTTTAAGTAAAGTGAATTACTTAAATAGGCAATATTTATTGTTTAAATGTTTAGTATATTTAAACGGTAATTAATATAAACATTATTAATTGTTTAAATAATGAGTTTATTTAAACATGAAATTAATAATGAAATATTATTAATTAGATATTATTAATTATTTAAATATTGAGTATATTTAAATGGTAATTAATAATTTGATATTAATTAACAATTATTAATTGTTTAAATAATTAATTTTATTTGAACGGAAATTAATAATTAAAATTAATTAATTAATAATAAAATATTATCAATAAAATTATTAATTAAATAATGAGTTTATTTAATGGAAATTAATAATTAAAATATTTATTATTAATTATTTAAATAATGAAAATTATTTAAATGGAAATTAATAACTAAATATAAATTTGATAATATTTAGTTGGGAGAAAATATTAATATTATTAATTGTTTAAATAAAATATTTTATTTAAATGGTAATTAATAAATAAATTAATTAAGTTGGACTTATTAATTTAAGAGAGTTTCAAGCCCAATTGGATTAATGAACCCAATTGAGATTGACCCAAAATAATTAATTAAATAAATTAGAATTATTTAATTAATTATTTATACATAATTTCGGCCATACATGTATTTTAGGAGGAGATAATTGTTTGAATTATATCCTAAAATAATTATATGGATTTATTTACCCAATATAAATAAAATAAAGAAAATAAATATTCTCTTATTTATCTATGGCATTTTTGAAATTGCAAGATAAAGGAAAGAGATATTCTTTTTTTTCTTTTTGTATTTATCTCTATAGATTAATCCTAATGTTATTAGGATTCCTATTTTCTTATAAATAGGAGGGTTGGGTCATTCATAAATCACACAATTAAATTCCTTAGAAATTCGGAATTCTCTCTTCCTTCTCCCTCCCCCCTTGGCCGATTTTCTCTATAGTAGTTAGGAAGAAAAATATTGTTTTCTTCTTCCCAATTTCTTCTTAAGTTCGATCCCACAATCGGGTTTCGTTTGATCAATCGGGATATAGCATAGAAGATCCAGTGTTGCTGAGGATTTGATGCTGTAAAGAAACCTCCAACCGATTCTCCATATATTACTCAATGTAAGTTTTAGAGTTTTAATTTTCGAAAATTTAAAGCATGAATCTACATGTTTTTATCACAAATTGCATGATGTTAATAGATCCGTTATTAAATGTTAATAAGTTTATTAAATAAATTTTCGCTAATTTAGTAAATCATCCCTTCAATTTAGAGGGGGTCATGGCCCCCCATATATATATATAATGATTCTTTATTGTAATTATTTTATAATTTATTGTCATACCAACTGGGATTTATCTTCAATAGTGCATAGCAAATTATTGAAGTTTCTTCAATTCAGCTAGCCAAATTGATTTAACCTGGATCAAAAGCAGTCACACCTAAGAACTTTAGACATTTGCTAAATTTATCTGTTGTGACTGGTTTTGTTAATACATCAGCAAGATTATCATCAGTGTGGATTTTCATGATAGCAACTTTACCTTGATTAATGATATCCCTAATAAAATGATACTTAACTTCAATATGTTTAGTTCTATCATGAAACATTTGATTTTTGGTAAGATAAATAGCACTTTGGCTATTACAGTAAATGATTACCTTTTCTTGTTAAACACCAAATTCAGAGATCAAACCTTTAATCCACATTGCTTCCTTTGTTGCTTCAGTTACAGCAGCATATTTTCAGCCTCTAGAGTTGAGAGTGCAACTACTAGCTGCAAGGATGCTCTCCAACTTACCGTGTTTCCAAAAAGTGTGAACACTACTCCTGAGATTGACCTTCTCTTATCAAGGTCACCTGCAAAATCAGAGTCACAGTATCCAAGCAAAGCATTTTTAAGTTCATTTGATTGTTTATATCTTAATCCATAATTTCAGGTGCCCTTAAGATATCTTAAAACCCATTTGGCAGCTTCCAAACCTAGGACCTTTTCGATCCCGTTTCAAAGGTTTATTTCATTATATTTTAAATTTTTTTTCCCATTTGAAATTATATTTCATATTTCTAGTATCTGTTAGTGAGTTTCGACGGGCACTGAGATCAACAAGCAATAAAATGGATAGGCGCAATTTACTCCATTCTTTTCTATGTGGCTTATGTTCCAACGGTCAATATCGATATGATATTCGTAAGTTTTGTATTTATATTTTTAATTTTTTTTCCGTTAATCCTTATATTTTCTTTTTCTTTTACAGGATGCAATGAGGATTTGACCGATTTACAAATCTTTAATCAGAGTAATAGTCGTGTGCATGGATCGCTCGTTGTAAATAATTCTCCTCCTTTAACCCCTTCATACCAGGAGCAAACACCTTCTCAGCATGCTTCAGTTCCACACGAGGAGCAGCTTTCTCAGCCTACTGCCCAACGTCACCCAACAACCAATGATAAGCAGCCTTCTCAGCCTAATCCACCCACTCGTAGTACTCAAAAGCAAACTGCCACCACCGCGGAACTGGCAACGACCAACAATCAGCCTAATCCACCCACTCCTCGAACTCGACCTTTTCTTATTTATTTATGAATTTTAATAATATCTTGAATTCGAATTCTATGCATTTATGCATGACATACCAAAGAGGTGAAAGAATGTCTTTCTCTTGGCTTTGATGCGATGTATTTATAGGAATGCTTCGCTCTGATTTGGCCTGTTTTCTAAGCGACGTCTCGTCATCTTTGCTTGTGTTTCCCACTTCTCTGCATTTCATTTTGTAAGATTTCAACTGAATTACTATTTTCTTTCTATAGGGTTAGATTGACATTTTGAAATGGGAATGGGAGGGGTAAACATGGGAATGACGAGGAGTTGAGATACAAGAAATTAATAAGAGAAGAAATAAATGAATTTGCAAAGCATGTATAACCTAACATTCATGGACATATTTAGAGGGGGCCATGGCCCCCCATATATATATAATGATTTTTTATTGTAATTCTTTTATAATTTATTATATTTTTTTATCTTTAAATATTATAAATTTATTTAAAATATACAATTTATTTATCCTTATATTTTCTTTTTCTTTTACAGAATGCAATGAGGATTTGACCGATTTCCAAATCTTTAATCAGAGTAATAGTCGTGTGCATGGATCACTCGTTATAACTAATTCTCCTCCTTTAACCCTTTCATACCAGGAGCAAACACCTTCTCAGCATGCTTCAGTTCCACACGAGGAGCAGCTTTCTCAGCCTAGTGCCCAACGTCACCCAACAACCAACGAACAGCAGCCTTCTCAGCCTAATCCACCCACTCGTCGTACTCAAAAGCAAACTGCCACTACCGCGGAACTGGCAACGACCAACAATCAGCCTAATCCACCTACTCCTCGAACTCGACCTTTTCTTATTTATTTATGAATTTTAATAATATCTTGAATTCGAATTCTATGCATTTATGCATGACATACCAAAGAGGTGCGTGAATGTCTTTCTCTTGGCATTGATGCGATGTATTTATAGGAATGCTTCACTCTGATTTGGCCTGTTTTCTAAGCGATGTCTCGTCTTCTTTGCTTGTGTTTCCCACTTCTCTGCATTTCATTTTGTAAGATTTCAACTGAATTACTATTTTCTTTCTATAGGGTTAGATTGACATTTTGAAATGGGAATGGGAGGGGTAAACATGGGAATGACGAGGAGTTGAGATACAAGAAATTAATAAGAGAAGAAATAAATGAATTTGCAAAGCATGTATAACCTAACATTCATGGACATATTTAGAGGGGGCCATGGCCCCCTATATATAAATATATATATATATATATATATATATAATGATTCTTTATTGTAATTCTTTTATAATTTATTATATTTTTTTATCTTTAATTATTATAAATTCATTTAAAATATACAATTTATTTATCCTTATATTTTCTTTTTCTTTTACAGAATGCAATGAGGATTTGACCAATTTTCAAATCTTTAATCAGAGTAATAGTCGTGTGCATGGATCGCTCGTTGTAACTAATTCTCCTCCTTTAACCCCTTCATACCAGGAGCAAACACCTTCTCAGCATGCTTCAGTTCCACACGAGGAGCAGCTTTCTCAGCGTAGTGCCAAACGTCACCCAACAACCAACGATCAGCAGCCTTCTCAGCCTAATCCACCCACTCGTCGAACTCAAAAGCAAACTGCCACCACCGCGGAACTGGCAACGACCAACAATCAGCCTAATCCACCCACTCCTTGAACTCGACCTTTTCTTATTTATTTATGAATTTTAATAATATCTTGAATTCGAATTCTATGCATTTATGCATGACATACCAAAGAGGTGCGTGAATGTCTTTCTCTTGGCTTTGATGCGATGTATTTATAGAAATGCTTCGCTCTGATCTGGCCTGTTTTCTAAGCGACGTCTCGTCTTCTTTGCTTGTGTTTCCCACTTCTCTGCATTTCATTTTGTAAGATTTCAACTGAATTACTATTTTCTTTCTATAGGGTTAGATTGACATTTTGAAATGGGAATGGGAGCATGGGAATGATGAGGAGTTGAGATACAAGACATTTATAAGAGAAGAAATAAATGAATTTGCAAAGCATGTATAACCTAACATTCATGGACATATTTAGAGGGGGCCATGGCCCCCCATATATATATAATGATTCTTTATTGTAATTATTTTATAATTTATTATATTTTTTTATCTTTAAATATTATAAATTTATTTAAAATATACAATTTATTTATCCTTATATTTTCTTTTTCTTTTTCAGAATGCAATGAGGATTTGACCGATTTTCAAATCTTTAATCAGAGTAATAGTCGTGTGCATGGATCGCTCGTTGTAACTAATTCTCCTCCTTTAACCCCTTCATACCAGGAGCAAACACCTTCTCGGATGCTTCGGTTCCACACGAGGAGCAACTTTCTTGACCTAGTGCCAAACGTCACCCAACAACCAACGATCGCCGACCTTCTCAACCTAATCCACCCACTCGTCGTACTCAAAAGCAAACTGCCACCACCGCGGAACTGGCAACGACCAACAATCAGCCTAATCCACTCACTCCTCGAACTCGACCTTTTCTTTTTTATTTATGAATTTTAATAATATCTTGAATTCGAATTCTATGCATTTATGCATGACATACTAAAGAGGTGCGTGAATGTCTTTCTCTTGGCTTTGATGCGATGTATTTATAGGAATGTTTCGCTCCTGATCCGGCCGTTTCTTTTAAGCGACGTCTCGTCTTCTTTGCTTGTGTTTCCCACTTCTCGCATTTCATTTTGTAAGATTTCAACCGAATTACTATTTTCTTTCTATAGGGTTAGATTGACATTTTGAAATGGGAATGGGAGCATGGGAATGATGAGGAGTTGAGATACAAGACATTTATAAGAGAAGAAATAAATGAATTTGCAAAGCATGTATAACCTAACATTCATGGACATATTTAGAGGGGGCCATGGCCCCCCATATATATATAATGATTCTTTATTGTAATTATTTTATAATTTATTATATTTTTTTATCTTTAAATATTATAAATTTATTTAAAATATACAATTTATTTATCCTTATATTTTCTTTTTCTTTTACAGAACGCAATGAGGATTTGACCGATTTTCAAATCTTTAATCAGAGTAATAGTCGTGTGCATGGATCGCTCGTTGTAACTAATTCTCCTCCTTTAACCCCTTCATACATGGAGCAAACACCTTCTCAGCATGCTTCAGTTCCACACGAGGAGCATCTTTCTCAGCCTAGTGCCAAACGTCACCCAACAACCAACGATCAGCAGCCTTCTCAACCTAATCCACCCACTCGTCGTACTCAAAAGCAAACTGCCACCACCGCGGAACTGGCAACGACCAACAATCAGCCTAATCCACTCACTCCTCGAACTCGACCTTTTCTTTTTTATTTATGAATTTTAATAATATCTTGAATTCGAATTCTATGCATTTATGCATGACATACCAAAGAGGTGCGTGAATGTCTTTCTCTTGGCTTTGATGCGATGTATTTATAGGAATGTTTCGCTCATCGTGGCTCTGTTTTCTAAGCGACGTCTCGTCTTCTTTGCTTGTGTTTCTCACTTCTCGCATTTCATTTTGTAAGATTTCAACCGAATTACTATTTTCTTTCTATAGGGTTAGATTGACATTTTGAAATGGGAATGGGAGCATGGGAATGATGAGGAGTTGAGATACAAGACATTTATAAGAGAAGAAATAAATGAATTTGCAAAGCATGTATAACCTAACATTCATGGACATATTTAGAGGGGGCCATGGCCCCCCATATATATATAATGATTCTTTATTGTAATTATTTTATAATTTATTATATTTTTTTATCTTTAAATATTATAAATTTATTTAAAATATACAATTTATTTATCCTTATATTTTCTTTTTCTTTTTACGAGACGCAATGAGGATTTGACCGATTTTCAAATCTTTAATCAGAGTAATAGTCGTGTGCATGGATCGCTCGTTGTAACTAATTCTCCTCCTTTAACCCCTTCATACCAGGAGCAAACACCTTCTCAGCATGCTTCAGCTCCACACGAGGAGCGACTTTCTGACCTAGTGCCAAACGTCACCCAACAACCAACGATCAGCAGCCTTCTCAACCTAATCCACCCACTCGTCGTACTCAAAAGCAAACTGCCACCACCGCGGAACTGGCAACGACCAACAATCAGCCTAATCCACTCACTCCTCGAACTCGACCTTTTCTTTTTTATTTATGAATTTTAATAATATCTTGAATTCGAATTCTATGCATTTATGCATGACATACCAAAGAGGTGCGTGAATGTCTTTCTCTTGGCTTTGATGCGATGTATTTATAGGAATGTTTCGCTCTGATCTGGCCTGTTTTCTAAGCGACGTCTCGTCTTCTTTGCTTGCGTTTCTCACTTCTCTGCATTTCATTTTGTAAGATTTCAACTGAATTACTATTTTCTTTCTATAGGGTTAGATTGACTTTTGAAATGGGAATGGGAGCATGGGAATGATGAGGAGTTGAGATACAAGACATTTATAAGAGAAGAAATAAATGAATTTGCAAAGCATGTATAACCTAACATTCATGGACATATTTAGAGGGGGCCATGGCCCCCCATATATATATATATATATAATGATTCTTTATTGTAATTATTTTATAATTTATTATATTTTTTTATCTTTAATTATTATAAATTTATTTAAAATATACAATTTGATATCTTAGAGATATAAATAAATTTGATGTTTAAACAAATCTCAATAGAATATTTAAATTTTATTTCTTATAAAATTATTTTGCTTGAGATAAGAAAAATTATATTTCTAACTTAAATATTGTAATAGTCACTAATTCAACTCTAGTTTCTCTAATTCATTTGTTTAAAAATTCTAATATTTAATTTTGCTATCTATATTTTTATTGTTTGAAACAAATAAACTACTATTGATCAAATCTTTTAATATTTATCACATTGCATGAACAGTTGGTGATATTTAACATAACTTCTTTAATCATTTTATTAATAATAGTTTTTTAATTTATTTTTATCTTTTTTGTAAATTATACATATATAAATAAATCATGCAAATTTGTTGCTATTATAGTTATTATATTTTATCTTCAAGCCACTTTAGACTATAAATTATTAGTTACAAATATATCTTTTTAGTCACATTTGTCTATAAATAACTATAATTCAAATGTAGTTTTTTTCTAACATTCGTGATGTTATATAAAAAAAAGTATATTATAAAATCAAATTAATACTTAAACAGTTTTCACAAATATGGTGTAAGTGTAATAATATTAAAGAATATATATTTTTAATTAAATTGATTTTTTTTTAAAAAAAAATTGAATGTTAATATTTTTCACATAAAATTATTGAATTTTAAAACTAAATATTTTAATAATAAAAAAAATCAATATATAATAAAATATTTACCATTAAAATTAAATTTAAAATATTAAAATCATATCTACAAAAAATAAATATATAAATCATCATCTCAAAATTTGATTTTATTATTATTTCGGCCACCGCAAGATAAATTTTCTGGCAATGGTGGCAGTTTAAGAATACAAATGTACCCCGGTTCGATTCAACACAATGGAAAATTCTGGGGAGCGTTGTTCTACAGTCTAATAAACATCATGTTCAACGGGATGATGGAATTAACAATGACGGTTTTAAGACTTCCAGTGTTCTATAAACAAAGAGATTTCTTCTTCTATCCAAGTTGGGCTTCTGGCTTGCCCATCAGCGAGATGGGAATCCTCAGAAACCAAACGGGCAAGCCAGAAGCCGAACTTGGATTGAAGAAGAAATCTCTTTGTTTATAGAAGACTGGAAGGCTAAAAACCGTCATTGTGAATTCGATCATCCCGTTGAACATGATGTTTATTAGACTATAGAATAATGCTCCCCAGAATTTTCCAGTGTGTTGAATCGAATTGAACCGGGGTATATTTGAATCCTTAAGAATACAGTGAATGCAATTACGGCCATGACTGTGAGTTGAAAAGTCTTGAACACATACACAAAAGATTTTCTCTTCAATAATAACCATTCCCTTGATAAGCATGCCTTGAAGAGTTCCCAGTTGGAAAGACCATACTTTTTTTTCATTAAGGCAGCCGGATGTGTTCTAGATTTATCTTAAGGAACTCTAAGATCTTCTAATAGCCATTGGCCAATGTGAAAAGAAGTGAAGGCTCTGACAAAATCGGCTACCATGACATAATGGTAAGGCTGATCCTTCCTACTCCAGTACTGTTCTTGGTCCTTCTTGGAAGTAACTCCCTGTAGAAAGTCAGCAACTCTCTTCCTTTCTGTGCATTTAAACCCTACCTATTCGAAGAACTCGAGAATATTCTCGCGTGGACCTTGATAGATAATCTGACCCTCAGAAAGAAGGATTATACATCAAATTGATCAAAAGTCTCTGGGCCAGGCTGCAATAGAGATATGACCATGCTGATGTCCATAATTATGAACCATCTGCCTCGTGAACATGACAATTTGAAACGTGGTAGAAATGTCTAGCCCCGTCGATATAGGGCCGGTCCTAAGATAATAGGGGTCCGGTGCGAAATGAGATTTTGGACCCATATTGTATAATTTTAAATATATAATAAAAAAGGAAAATTTCACAGACCACCCTTGAACTATAGGAGTTGTAACATTTACATTCTTAACCTTTCAATTTGAGCAATTAGCCCCTTGAACTTTGCAAAGTGTTAAAATTGGACCCAAGAAAATTTATTTTTTCAAATTACTTCGTTAGCTTTTAAAATTAGACCCTCGAAAATCATCATAGAGATGAAAACTACATTTCTAATATCAACGGGGCGGAGGAGGTGAGATCTAAGAAGAATTTTCATTCCCGACCCACGTGAGGATTTTGTGTTCGGGGTCATGGACGAGGTCATGGACGAGGTCACGATGGGACGTGAGCCTTTGGGGACACGACCCTATAAATATTTTATTATATTTATTAGTACATTGATAGTTTTAAGAGGATAATTTGATAAGTTAAATTTTCTCGTGTCCAATTTTAACATTTTGCATAGTTCAAGGGGCCAATTGCTCAAATTTGAAAGTTTAAGAATGTAAATATTACAACCCAATAGTTCAAGGGTAGTTTGTGCAATTTGCACATTAATAAATTAAAAAATATATAAACAAATATAATATTATTAACTTCAATCAAACAATTAATATTAAACGAATAATATACAATTCAAAGTTTTATTTCAAAAGTGATATTCTTCTTAAAATGTGAACATACCGTGAATGAGTTGAATCGAATCGGGTTAAAAAATTTCAAGGAATGTAGAGAAATTTTTTTTTAGAGAGAGTGATAAGTGATTGGAATAACTAAACATTTTATTAATATAAATTAATAGTTGTTTCTTAGAAAAAAAAATTAAAGAATAAATCTGCATTAAGAATTAAAAAGGAAAAGAAAAAAAAAATAAAAAAAGGAAGTAATTTAGTAGGCCACCAGACTTGAAAAAAAAAAAGGAAAAGAGAAAAAAAAAATTACAGGCTATAGCATTACTTACGAAAGAGAGGGGGAAAAAGTTAATATAATTTTTTTTAAATAATTACAGGTCCAACCAACATTTCCCCTACATTCAACACAATTAGATTATAACAAAGGCTTCATGATTTATCCCAATCAAGTGAGAGATACCAAACATACTTGTCTAATATATCGCAACACTCACTAGTAGTCACGCGCTTCTTTTGTCCACCTGAGATTCCTCTTGTCATATCATCTCCAATCATTATATCAGCACAAATATCCTAACCAAGCATCGTCGTGTTGGCTTATATAAACCCTCAAGGTATTATTTATATTATTGGCTTATATAAATCTTTTGATTTTGAAATCTTAACTAAAATTTGAAAATAAAATATACCTTTTAAAAACTTTTGTTTAGTTTAAAAATGTTGATTTAGATTTTCAATTTTAAAAGGGAAGATTTGTATAACCAACCTTAATTTTTTTTAACTTTAGAATAAAAAAGAAAGTCGTCATTATTATATTTGTTGTGAGTTGAAAGAATTTCAATTGCCTTAATAATTCTTTAACTTTTTTTTTAAATGCTCATATATGGAATCTTTCACCATTTTAAATTTTGGTTTAAGGAGAAATAAAAGGATAAAAAGATATCAATGTGAATTCATTGGTGAGAACTTTTTAAAACTTGAAAAGTGTGGAATTCTAGTCAAGGTAAAATATCTACAAGATGAAAATGATGATAATCTTTAATTATATTAATTTGAATTTAAAATATATTTTTTATGGAGTTAAGATGAGCTGAGATTAAAAAAAACTTCAACCCAATTTTACAATTCTAACTTTATGAAAATTTACTCAATAAGAGCACATTTTTGAAGCAGGAGAAAATTCTCTAAATTATATAATTCACGATCTATCTACTTCTAGTTTTGGTAGAGAAGTATGGCAAAAATTTGTATGACACATGAAGTGAATAGTAGACGTCACTTTCTCTAAAAATAATTATAAAAAAAAAAGATCATCAATCCCACGAGATTTAATAACGATTTGTCTATCTGTCTTATATACATGCTTTTGCATTTAGGAAATTTGATTGGTTAACAAATTTTTATGCAATATTTGTAAAAACATCAACTCAAAAAAATATTTATTTATGAGTGATAAACTTAGTGTGATAAACTTGATTAAAATTTGCTATATTTATAAATACTAGTCATTTAAGTACATGCAACGCACGTGTTAATTATATTTTGTTGTGTAACTATATAATTTCTAGTATTTGTATTATTTGACAATGAAAATATGAATAGCTAACGTCTTTTAACTTGCATTTTTAAATTTAAAAAATAGAAGCATTTAAAATGGTTACCACTGAAAAATATAATAAAATATAAGATGATCGGAATAATATAAGGTAGATTTTAAGACTTCAACTCAATAAAAATTATTTAGATTTTTAAAAGCAAATTTGTTTTTTTTAAATAAATAATTCCTAAAACAATTTTTTTTAAATCAAAATGAAAAAAAAAATGAAATTTTAAAACAAATTTAAAAAAATGGTTATAAACAGTTTTTAAGAAATACTCATTCAAAAATGTATATTATAAATTATTTAGATTTTAAAACACATATTTTTTCATAAATAATTCGTGCATTAATATTTTTTTAAATTAAAAAAATAAAATAAATTGAAAAAAAATAGTTAGAAACAAATTTTGAAAAATAATCATTCAAATATGTTCTAACTAAATTGTTATCAATTCGTATTTAATATGAAAAAATGAAATATCAAACTCCAAACTATTTATATTGTGAGGTAAGGGAATCATATTAGTTGCCATTATATAATAATTTAAAAAAAAAAATTGAAACCAATAATCTTAATTTTTCAAACTGCGGAAATATAACAAATGAAAAAGAAAAAAAATTACGTACCCACTCTCCTTTGAATTATCCTCTGAATTAACTCCGCAATTTCTCCTAGTTCTATAAAATACAAAAAAAATGCAGATAATAATGAATTAGAGACACATAAATAAATCAAATTATATAATGAACTGAAAAAGAACAAAACATGCAAGGAAACCAAGAGAAATAATTGAACAAAAAGCAACATGGAAAAATCAGAAAACATAAAATGAAGTAGAGAGAAGACATATATATGAAAACTGTTGGGAAAAAACCACCTTCCCACATTCACCGCTAGGAATAAAAGAAAGAACCCGAGAAAAATAAGAAAACAAACACAATCAAACGACACAAGGATTTATACTGGTTCACCCCAATTGGCTATGTCCAGTTGCGACCGCTGCGGATTTCACTATTTTGAATCAAGAGTTACAGTGAAAAATATTCAATACACTAAACCGTGTATTACGCTCAAAAGCACTCAAGAAAGTAAACCCTTTTCTTTTACAATATTTCTTACACTCTCATCAAAGCCCTCCCCGAACCCAATACAAATACACTCACAGTATTTTTGGGATGCATTTGCCAACAAAGGTTGCCTCTATTTATAATACAAATAGCCTTGGTCACCAAGTATAATCTAACGGTCATAATTCATCTTTGCCCACCAAACAAATCCAATGGCCACAATTAAGACTTGGTCACCAAGCAAACTTGTTGAGCAAGTTTAGGGTTTTGTCCATCATTTTCATATACTTGCCAAATCCCAAACATTGGAAAATGTAAACATAGAATGTCAAAAGGAAATCTATGTTCGATAAACAAAGAACGATGAAAGGATCTATTAGTTGCTATACAAGACCAAATATGAAACTTTTGGATGGCAAAAATTTGGTTATGCTTGATATCTAGATAAAATAAAATAAATTTTTGGATGATTTGTAGTGTTAAAAACAAAATCAATATAAGATTCAATCTCAACATAATTACAAAGATCAGCTTTTTATTTTTTTTTCTATTTTTTATACTAATTTTACATTATTTTATTATCTAAAATAAATCAAATTATAATTTGTTGATTTATTAATTTTAAATAATAATTTCAAATGTACACTCAAATCATGAAAATATGTTTAAAATCTTAAAACCAACTATCCTTAATATATAAAAGTGGGAATGTTTGAGAAACATTTTTGAACTACTATACCCCTTTTAAAATCTTAAAATTACTAACATACCATTATAACCTTTTAAAACCTTCAAATTACTAAAAATGTCAATGATATTTAATACTCTACTTTCTATTAAATGCCTATTTATAATTTTATAAAATATTTCTCTCTTTTTTAGATAAATAAAATATTTATAAAATATTTCTCACTTTCTATTAAATGCCTATTTATAATTTTATTGTTTTCACAACATCAAATTATAAAATGATTGAAAAATTAATTACAACATATGAAAAATAAATGTGATATTAAAATGAATTTATTGTTTAGATTTATCACCCATTTATGAAAAAATAAATAATATTAAGTATTAAAATATTAAATGATTTAATATAGGTGATGATATTTTAATTTTAAAAATATATATAAAAAAAAAACTTAAATTGTTTAAAAAAATAGTTAAGATAATTTATTGAATTAGTAAGGGTATAATATTTTATAATATTCAAATAAATTTTAAAATTTTAATTAAAAATATTTATAAGTTTAAAAATCAAAGAGAAAAAATATATAATTTATTAAATTTTTAATTAAAATTAGAAATAAATAATCTTTAAATGTAAAAATTAACTAATATTTGTATATGGAACAAACAGATTATTTTTTATTTGATAGCATTTTAAAAGTAAATAAAATTTACAAAAGTCTAATATAAAAAGACATATAATTCTTTGAATTAGTAAATTATACGATAATTGAAATCTTAAATAGAACATAATAATATGTTAATAAAATCATTTAGAAAAAGATTTATAAACCATAGAAAAATCAAACAAAGAATATGTCAATCTTTTAAATATTTTTATGTTAGAAAAAATATCACGTGCATCGCACGTGGTAAAAGACTAGTGTTATAAATGATAAAAATTTAAAAGCAAATCTAATATGTTATAATGATAATAATTTGAACGTGAAGTATTTTTTGTGTATTTAAATAATTAAAATTAAATATAAATATAAATAATTTTAAATAAAAAACAAAATACATATTGCAAAATATATTATATTTAATTTTAATCTATGATTAAATATATTTAAATCTAATATGTTATAAATGATAATATGAAATTTAAATTATTTAGATATAAAGTAAAATTTTAAAATACGTTCAAATTAATACATTTAAATAAAATCTAATATCTTAATTAATTGCAATATAAATAAAATACAGTATCTTTTTAAAATCTATTTTGAAACTGTGACGACCCGACTCTTTTTAAGACATTTTAAAATATTACAAGCAGCAGAAGACTTATATTATTATTTATTTTAAAAAAAATTGGCATGATAACATTTAAAACATGGACTAGCCAATAACCTGTAAATAGAATCCTAATATAAAAATATTCAAATTCCAGATCACAATCAATTTCTCATGATTTCACATCATAGTTCCATAAGCAAACAGAAAAACTAGTTTCCATATCGTTCATGAAAACTAAAAGATAATATTCGAGTCACGGCATGATACGAGTTCTAAATACCACAAGAAGAAAAAAGTGTAATTAAGACAAATTATAAAATCTATAGAAAGTCTTGTTTCAAAATTATAAATCCTAAGCCATCATCCATTGTAGATCAACGATCGCCAAGGCGCCTCCGCGATTACTTGAAAAAAAAGTTTAAAGTAGCAACATTAGCGACACTCGCTAGTATGAGGAATAAACCAAGATTCAAATGACCATTTGAATACTAACCAAAGACTCATTTGACTCCCAACCCACCCATTATCAAAGATCAATCGAAATAATAAATAAATCAAAATATCAACTCATTAACTTCTTATCACAATCTCATCAAAATTCTCATAAAAATTCCATCCATCGATATCTCATGATAAAACCATTCCACAATTTCTCACATCATATCATAAATCATAAATCATAAATCATAAATCATAAATCATAAATCATAAATCATAAATAAAAACACAAACAACAGGCATTAGGGTGTAATGCTCAACTGTCTCACAAGGGATCATATCCGGGATTCGCTGTTCCCTTTGAGATTGTCCCTGGGATCATATTCGGGATTCGCTGTTCCCTTTGAGATTGTCCCTTGGGTTTGCCGACCTACTAACATTCAAGGTTTGCTGACCTTGGAGCACACAAGTATCTCCGGGAATGACCCATCGATTTCACTCTCATATAGTACTTTTGCATTACACCCCACCACATAAGTCAAACAATCCTACCAAACAATAACTACAAAACTCAACGATCCATAATCAATCATGAACATAACATTAAAACACATCGGTGTTCTTTAAACACTTTACCGTTTCGCATAACAATGATGATTGGCAACTATTAGCTCTAAAATTATCAAATCACATCTAAATTCCATAAAACATATTGGAGACTAAGCAAATAGAGCATTCAAACTTTAACTCATGCATTATAGAAAGTAAACGCAACTAACCAATCAAATGACCCTTTGGGTTTCCCTAAAGAACCATTTGAACCTCAATTTATCCCTCACCTTGTAGTATCTACCAAATTACTAATTTACCAAAAGTCAGCACCACTCTACTCCACCTTCAAATTCAAAGTAGCTCAATTTCCACCTCCACCTACAAATTACATTCCATACATAATTATAATAAAAATAAACATAGTTAAGATTCAACAACTATTATGTAACGCAAAACGATGACCAAATGACTCCCGGTTTCCCAAAGACCCAAATGGGTGAGGACCAAAGTGCTAAGGAAAGCGATTTTGGTTTTGACTAAAAGCAAGGAGAAGAGAATCATTTTCTCGATGGGTAGGTGGTTCTAGCATCCGGACATTAATATAAATATTATGGAGGTAGTTTTGGTGGTTACCGGAGTCTCGTCGGAGCGTCGTTGGAGCCTCGCCGGAAAATAATAATAATTAAAGTTGTAAAACTAAATAAATGGGAAGGTTAGCTTTTTACCCAAGATCATGAATATACAAATCTCAATGCATTTGGGTGAGTCTAAGATGTATTTTTCAAATTCAAGAGAGCATGTGTTAAAAACTAAACATGGTGTTTAAATAAGAGAACACCATTACCATGGAAGTAAAGAAATGCTCAAGGTTTAGCAAGAGAATTAATAAAAAATGAAGATTACCCTTTGAAGCTTCAATGGCACCTCATTCTTCCTAAATCTCCTTCAACTCTTCTCTTCTAACTCAAGCCAACCCAAAATCAATTTTAAGAAAAAAATGTGGGATGATAAAGATAAAGGGAAGGGAAAACAAATTTTGGCTTTTTGTTGGAGGAGAGTGGCGGCGACACATGGCTTAGGAGAAGGAATTTTTTTACAAAGAAACTTCATTGATGTCTTGTGAGTTGGAGGCTAGCCACGGCAATGAAGGGGAAAGGGGAAAGGAATTTTTCCCCTTTCTTTGTTTTAAAAAAAAAATAAAAAATGGTTCACAACCTAAATTCTAATGGGTAAAAACCCTAACCCCTTCAATTTGAAACAAAACCCATTGGGT
Organism: Gynostemma pentaphyllum; assembly: GCA_028015215.1. Lineage (NCBI taxonomy): Eukaryota > Viridiplantae > Streptophyta > Magnoliopsida > Cucurbitales > Cucurbitaceae > Gynostemma > Gynostemma pentaphyllum. Next base: position 16,049,517 of record CM051354.1, read on the forward strand.
CAAAATGAATCAATGGCCCACTTATTAAGTCTTTTCTTAATTTTATTTATTCTAGAATTATCCACTCTTACATGCAACAAAATATTAATTAGTAATTTAATAATTACCCACCAACATATAAAAAAAAAAGTCTCAAAACTAATTAATTGAAATGCCCAAAACTTTAATCAAAGATTAAATTTATGATCTAATAAAATAGCCACCTTATTATTATTATTAATTATTTATTTTATTATTATTTTTTTTAACCTGAAAATAAAGACCGGGTCGTTACAGAAACTTTACGTTCAAATTAATATTTTTCAACGTATTTGCAATATAAATAAAAATAAAGAATTCCTATAACAATAAATTTTTAAAATCTATTTTGAAAATTTACATTGAAATTAATATTTTCAAATTTTAAATATGTAAATTATTTTTTTCTTTTTTTTTTATACCAATTTTACACTATTTTATTTGAATTTTATTATCTAAAATAAATCAAATTATAATTTGTTGATTTATATATTTTTTTTATTCTTCATGGATAATTTTCCGTGACTTTTAAAATAATAATATGTAAATTATTCGTATCTTTTTATATATATATATATATATAAATAGTTGTAAATTATTCGTATCTTTTTTTCAATATAAGATTCAATCTCAACAGAATTACAAAGATTAGCTTTTTATTTATTTTTTCTATTTTTTATACTAATTTTACATTATTTTATTTGAATTTTATTATCTAAAATAAATCAAATTATAATTTGTTGATTTATATAATTTTAAATAATAATTTCAAATTTACACTCAAATCATGAAAATATGTTTAAAATCTTAAAACCAACTATATTATAAATGATAAAAATTTAAAAGCAAATCTAATATGTTATAATGATAATAATTTGAACGTGGAGTATTTTTTGTGAATTTAAATAATTAAAATCAAATATAAAATATAAATAATCTTAAATAAAAAACAAAACACGTATTGCAAAATATATTATAACAATATTTTTTTAAATAAATTTCTATCTTATCTATGATTCTCTTATAATTTTGAAAGATTAAAATTATTCAAATCTAATTTGTTGTAAATCATAATTTGAAATTTAAATGATTTAGAAATAAATAAAAATATAACAATATCTTTTTAAACTAAATTCCTATTGATTCTCTTATAATTTTAAGAGATTAAAATTATTCAAATCTAATATGTTGTAAATGATAATTTGAAATTTAAATGATTTAGATATAAATAAAAAAAACAATATCTTATGTTGTAAATGATAATTTGAAATTAAAATGATTTAGATATAATTGAAAAAAATAACAATATCTTAAAATAATTAAATTATTTAAATAATTACGTATGATTTAAGGAAACGTGTAAAAGAAGACCACCTCAAAATTTTCATCTATTTTTATTTTCTATGCTTTTATAATTTACCATTTAATAAATTTTCATACTATTTACTAAATGTTCATGCTATTTTTATATTCTATGTTTTTTTTATATAAATAATTTGAAATATTTTTTTAAATGAGAAAGAAAATACGAAGTTTTATATACTATTTATCTATTTTCATACTATTTAATAAATTTTATTTTCATGTTATTTTTATATTCTATGTTTTTTTTATAAATAATTCGAAATATGTTTTTATACGAGAAAGAAAATACGAAGTTTTATATGCTATTTATCTATTTTCATACTATTTAATAAATTTTATTTTTCATACTATTTGCTAAAATCTCATGTTATTTTATATTCTATGTTTTTTTTATATAAATAATTCGAAATATTTTTTTATATGAGAAAGAAAATACGAAGTTTTATATGCTATTTATCTATTTTCATACTATTTAATAAATTTTATTTTTCATACTATTTACTAAATTTTCATGCTATTTTTATATTCTGTGTTTTTTTTATATAAATAATTCGAAATATTTTTTTTAAATGATAAAGAAAATACGAAGTTTTATACGCTATTTATCTATTTTCATACTATTTAATAAATTTTATTTTCATGCTATTTTTATATTATATGTTTTTTTATATAAATAATTCGAAATATTTTTTTAAATGAGAAAGAAAATACAAAGTTTTATATGCTATATTTATTTGTTTTCATTTTATTTAATAAATTTTATTTTCATGTTATTTTTATATTCTATGTTTTTTTTATATAAATAATTCTAAATATTTTTTTATATGAGAAAGAAAATATGATATTTTATATGATATTTATCTATTTTGTTTCAAACATGAAAGTAAAATAAAATAAAATAATAATTATAAATGGCAAAATTGAAATAACAATTAAATGTAGGCATAATTATATATGACAAACTTGAAATAAGATTTGAAAGTAGGGATAAATATAGAATAAGATTTGAAAGTAGGGATAAATATGGAAGTGAAAAATTCTCCGGATTAAGCACCTTTTAGAGTAGTATAGATTTTTTTGAGTTTTTATTTTTACAAATATTACTAAAAAATTTGCCCCTTTGCATTTCAATTCAACCAAATCTCAAGCTAAGATAAAAATATAAAATCGGGATCCAACAAGGCAAATAAGATTCATTTATCAAGAGAACTCAGAATTTCCTAAAAGAAACATTTGGAACTAGCAAATGCCAAAATTAGTATGGAGAACTAGCCATACTAATTGATGCCAAATCTCAAGCCAGTAGCTTGTTTCTTTCACGTATCTGACAAAACTTCTAATGGTTCAAAATCAAACTGAAATTTTTAAGCAAATCAATCACTTTGACATGTAGCAACATCATAATAGTCATTTTCTCAATTCTGCATCTAGAAAAAGCAGGGAAAGAGAGAGAACATGAGCTCATGTGCACTCCCTTACAATTCATCCTGTAAACACATGAAAACGAGGCAGGAGATTAATACTACCGGTAGCGTTTCCAATTTGTTCAAATAGTAGGGAATAGAACTTACATGTCTTTCTTAAACCTCCTTCCTCTGCCTCCCCTGATTCATTAAATTTCTTGATAGCATCCAATATAAGCTGCTAGATAAACATAACAATAAGTTAAAATACTAACTACAAAGATTAATTAACTAAAAATATTAAAACTTACCCTCTTCTGTTCTAAAGCTTCTACTAGAGCTCTATGTTTGCCCACAACTAATTGTTCATGCAGAATTCTTTTCTCTATTGTAGCCAATTCTGACTTCAATCCCTTCATACCAGGCGCAAACGCCTTCTCAGCATGCTTCAGTTCCACACGAGGAGCAGCTTTCTCAGCCTAGTGCCCAACGTCGCCCAACAACCAACGATCAGCAGCATTCTCAGCCTAATCCACCCACTCGTAGTTAATTAAATTAAGATAATAATAAATAAATAATTACTACGAAATTAACGGGACGTTACAAAAACATAAATCTCAAATAACGAAAACTCAAATAAGCAATATAAAATCCAAACATGTTATGAAAAACAATAAAGTTTAAATAAACTCAAATCATCCCGACTAGACTCTACTAGAAGGAAATAAATCGTCCGGCTGTAAATCCTTTCCAACCGAGCCACAAATCACGAAGCATCGTCAATTACCAGCTTTCTTCTTCTTTTTACCTGAAAAATAAATAAATGTAGCATCATGAGGCTACGCCTAATGAGAAGAAATGTTTAAAGAAAAGTAATGTCATGAGATGTTTTTCTAAATCCTTTAAGTCCATATCGTTCTCACATCACCAAAAAGTTCTCTCAACTTAAGTTAATATCAATTTTTACACAATGTCTTTCTCAACTAATGTCCGAAAACAACGATGAGATTATCGCCCAAAAGCATCGAATCGGTGTTTCTACGATTCAATGTTTTGAGGTATTCTTCTTATGTATCCTCAAACACATAAGCGAATCTACTTTGTATATTCTTTTCCATTGATCAAATGGAGTGAACCTGTCACGCTAAGTGAAATTACGTCATGCACAACAATAATTTTTCCTTTAACGGCATATTCTTCATTAAGTATGACCCTACTTAATGCGAACCTCCAACCATATTGTTTAAGGCACCAAAACAATATGATTAATCTAAAAGCATCACTACCAGAATGCTTGACAAGCCTAAGTCCGGTTTCTAGCCTAGAATTATCGTTTCTACCCAAAACCGACTTTTATGAGGCTCAACCTGGAATTTTTAATTTCTGGAAATTAGGTTCTTTCCTAACCTTAGAATGATCTAAAATCACATAAAATCCTAAGTTTATCTCACAAAAAGATCACTCGAAGGATTTTCACTAACAAGAGCTAAACTAGCCTAAACCAGTGTAGTTTAGCTCTAATTTCAGACACTAGGGTGGCCTAAAGTTTCTAGATAAAATTCGGAGACATAACGCCTATTTTATCACTCCCAAAAACCTTTAACAATACTTGCAAATGATACAAAACACAATCAGAATCTAATTAACAATTCTAGAAAAGAACCTAGGCTAATTTCCTCATATGTGGCACTAAACATGGAACTTTTCTCTTAAAAATCAGCAAGCTATAGGAGCTTTAGAACTCACATAAAATGACCTTAAAAATCATATATTAGTCCATATTTACTCCCAAAATTAGTTGCAACATATAAAGAGGCATAAACATCCATCAATTATGTCTTAATTCCCATTTTTAACACTTTATATACAACTTCCTGCAACTTAATAAAACAGCCCCATATTCTCTTTAAATATGCTTAGAACATCATCTTTATTCCTAAAAATTATCATAACAACTTATAAAAGAAAAGAACAACAAAGCATCGAATTATTTAACCTTAAACACATTTACTCACTTCTTAAAGCTTAAAATAAAACAAAGAGCTAGCTTTCCTTTCCAAAGGTTTCGAGCACCTGAAAGATTAACTAAACTACTCAAAACCCTTCTTAATAATTAACTAAATTCAATATACACGAAAAAGATCAACCCAGGACAACAAAACGGCACAAACAAACAAGATCACCCCCATTAAATGGTCGCTTACCGTCTGCTGCGTCTTTTTGCGTGGAGGCGGTCCTTGGCGGTCGGGTTCGTCTCTAGGTTGTTTCAAAAATAGGGACGATGAGTTTTTCATAAAATCAAATATTAGGGTTTCTAGGGTTTGGAGAATTTGATAAACTCCATAGTTTCTCTAACCAATTTCATTAGAAACTAAAATTCTTGAATGATAAGAGATGAATTTCAATTACCTTTTCCTTGAAACTTTGGAAGATGTCCCCAACAACTTTGATTCTTCTCCAATTCACAACCCGTGAAAAACCACACCTAAGACACGAGAAAGACGAAGGAAAATCATAAATTCCATACCTCATAAACTCTAAATGGGCGTGACAAAGGAATGGAAGAAGAAGAAGAAAATGAAGAAACCTTACCTTTTTCTCTTCTCTGTAGAAAATTTCACATTCGACCTTGGGTGTCCCTTGTTTTTCTTTTGCTTTTCCCTTCCTCCTTTTCATGCCACTTTCCTCATTATTTTCGTTTCTTTTTTTAACCAAAGATAAAGATATCATCCTTTAAATTTAATTTCGTAAAAGAATCAAATTTAATAAACACCACTTCCTTCTAATATTTCAATAATATTATAAAATAAATAATATTTATTAAAATACTACTTCAGAGAACACGGGTCGTCACGGTCATAATTAATTACAATGAGATAAAAACATTAATAATCATAATGCCAATTCATTATAAAATAATTTATCAAAATTTAAAAAAAAAGAAAGAATAAAAAATAGGAATATACAATATACATATTTTTCTAAGTTTTTAAATGACACATTGTCGTTGTTTTTTTGTTATTTAAAATTAAGACTTTCATTGTGCTTTTGGATTTAAAACAATTCAGGAGAGTCCGGGCGTTACATCTTACCTCATCTTATCTTGTCTCATCCTATATTATCTAATCTTAGATCTTATCTAATCGTATCTATATTTCATCCATCTTATCTCATCTTACCTTATCTAAACCTTATCCACATCTTATCCAAACCATATCTTCTACTTATCTTATCCAAACTTGGTGTTCTTATTCTTTTCATTCTACTTCATTTTTCGTGCACTTTACAATTAACATTGTTGTAGGTTGTTTGAGTTCTCTTTATTTGTGTTAACTTTGAAAGATTGCTGTCAATACTTAGCGTGAGTGTGAGATCTTCTTCTTGAGTGTAAACACATGTGAACTACAAATTCTTAAGTGTAAACACTTAGTGAGTGTTTGTGAGGTTCATACATTTTTTTGTACCTAACATTACTGACAGCTATGTCTAATGCAAAGAGACTACAAAAACAACAAAGTCAACATCATGCTTTAGATTCGAGGACAAATTCTCTTCAAGACGGAGAGAATGATATGAATCATGGAGCCTCAAAAGATGTGAATGAGCTTAGTTTCACTCAAGGATCAAGAGCTAAGAAGTTGAAACATGAAAGAAGATCTTGGCAATAAATGGAGAGAAATGGAAACTTTCCGAAAATGGAATATTTCCCCAAATGAAAACTTTTCATATATGGTAATTCGTGAAGAAGATCAAATTTACATTATAATGCGGCTCAACACCAAGGATTGAAGAATTTATATATAAATGGATGTTCCAAGTAGTGTAGGGCTATAATTTTAGCATTTTTTAATTTCTAGGAGGAGTAGTTTTATTTTTTTATGACTCATCATGGTGATGTCATGATGAGGTCATCCTTATCCGCACTTTGTCTCATATTTTTGAAATTAGAGTAATATTCGGAGTAGGAAACATGTTTTGAAATTTTAAAGGTTTCATTATTCATTTAATAAACATATTTGATGAATTAAAGAAAACTTGCCTATTGTGCTTGTCTTACCTGACACTATTCACATGTTGATATGTTATAAATGAGATATGTAGGGACTTTGGACACAAATCCGGTGGAAAAAATTAGATTAATTGGAAGTCAAGAGTGAGATGAGATTAATTTGTTTATTGGAAAGCAAGAGTGAGATAAATTTTATTTTGTCTATAATTTCTTCATATAAGTCCGATTTGAGCGTCGTTTTCGTCTATAAAAAAATGGGTTAGAAAATATTTAAAAAAAAGGCGTGTTAGCATATAGCCAAAATCGAAAGAGCTATAAAGTGTAAATTTGAGCAATTAAGAAATTGACCGATGAACATTGGATGAAGAAAATTTAAGGGAAATTTTCAAAACTACCCTATTTTACATTCCTATTATCAATATTAACCCTTTAATTGACAACATTTCAATATTACCATTTTTTTAATTATCCAAGACAGTAGTCATTTACCAAATTGTCCTTTCCACTTAATACAATAAACTGGCCAGGGCCGAATATGTAGAAATTTTCATTTTTTTTTTTAGTTAAGAAATTTTCAATTTTTAAAACCAAGTTTTTAGGTAAGTGTATTTTATTTAATTTTCTCTTTCTCTCTCCCAATTCCATCTTTCTCTCACACCCATCAAAAAGCAGTTTAATTAGATATGAAACTCTATCTTCTTAATCTAAATCTTTATTAAAATCTTTAATATTTTCAAACTTAGAATCCCCACTCTTTTTTTTTCCTTTCACAAAATTGTATCCCAGATTCCTTACACTTTCCACCAAATCTTCTATAAATCTAATAAATTATCTTATAATTTTATCATTACACGTTTCTTTTTCATATTTTTTTTCATATCTTATTGTTCATTGTTCATATTAAAAAGAGTTGCCACTTTGAAAGAGTTTTATTCATGATTCATTATTTTATCTAATTTATGTGGTTTTAAAATTTTGATTTATCACTTTGATTTTTCTTTATACGAAAATCGGTTTGTATTCAATTATTATCTTTATTATTTTTTTTGTCAATTGTTCTAGCAAGGAATGAAGAACGTTACAACTGCATAATACATTAAAAATTAAAAAAAAACCTAGAAATATACGTTTATGTACCATGAAAAATAAATTACATTTATATAAAAGACTTTGTGAACTACAACTACTGTAAGAAGCACTTTGAAAATTATAAGCAATGATTCAACCAAAACCCAAAACTCTAAAAATACATATGTTTATAGTTATTAGTTGTGTAAACACATATACTTTAAATTCATAAGTGCAAATCCATGTAAAATTTCTCACGAAATATAAAATATTTAAAGTAAAAGAAAATGGGTTTAAAAAAATATACAACAGCAAAGAAAATAACTATTAAAAAAAATACTTTTAAAAAAAAAACTTTCAGATTGTACTGGATTTTCTCCACCATTTAGTTAGATATTCTGCAACTTTTCAAATCAAGGGTAATATTGGACTAAGAAAAAGACACTAACTACTTTTAAAAAAAAAAAGGTAAATAAGATACATTTAAATTTTTGATGGTAAAAAAGATAATGGACAATTTAAAAAGATTATATGTGATAATTTTTCAAAATTTAAACCATGAAAACATTTCCAATGGCGGTAGTTTCCCCTCTCCCTTTCCAAGATCGGCCCAGGCCCACTAAGGCTTTGTTTGGCATTGCTTTTGAGCAACTTATTACAAAAGTTTAACTGTTTTATTTGTTTGGTAAAAGAAAATCTCAAAGATTTTAAAAGAATCTAATTGTATAATCGCCCAATTTTAAAAGCGGATGAAACTCACTTTTGCTTTTCAAAAGAAATTCCCTTAAATCTCTCCCCATTAACTACTTGAAAATCTAAATATATTTTAAATCAAAAAAATGTTTGTACTGTTTTAGAATAATTTATATTTAAATTAATATAAACCAATATTGATTTGTAATAAAATTTGGTAGTTTTTTTTATGGAGAATATCGTCTTAAGAAAAAGTAGACATTTGTATCAAATAGACCACATATTGTTTAAAAACGATTGATAATGTTTATTTTGTTTCTTTATTGAAGTTTTCTTATATAATTTTGTATTTTGTATTTTTTAATTATAATGAATTGTTTTTATGAATTATTGTGATTAAATTAATATAGTCTATAGTCTGATTATTATAAAATTTTACAAACCTTCTTCTAGTATAGAAAAAATTAAGTTTTGTTATAATAATCGTGTCTGATATGAAATAGATAAGTACTTTTCAAATCAATTTACTAAATATTACTTAAATAATTATGTATCTCATAATAGTTTCAAAAGTTAAATTTACCAAACACTAATTTTATATATAATATAAATTTACCAAACACTAATCCGATTCCAAATGATTTTTGTACAGCACAACTGACAGAGTTGGGTCTGATCTGAACCATCGTCACATTTGTACATGGAGATGGAGCCAGTTTTTCCGATTTCTCAAAATTCAAAAACACTCTCTCTCAATCTGAGTCGCCATCTTCATCTTAGCCCGAGCCATTTCTCTATAAAACGATGGCTGACGGAATCAAACTGGGGCAGCGGCAGAGGTTAAACCCTTATCTTTTTTCTGTTTACAATTTCATTTTCAGAAATGGAAATTCAAAATCCAACTTTTCCTCACTCTATTATTCATTTTTCCACCTCCCTTTTTAACTGCTCTACCAAATCAACATTCTTCATTTTTTAACACTTTTTTTTTTCTTTTTTCAAAGCGAAGCAAAGCAAATGAAGATCAGAAAGTGTAAGCAATCATCGACGACGACGAGTCGATTTCTCGCTGTCGAATCCCGTAAAACAAGAAGAAGAAGAAGAAGAAGAAGCATTCCTCGTCTTTCCCTAGACATTATATCCAACATCCTTAGTTGGGTTTCTCCTGAATTTTTACACAATGTTTTGAGGTTTGTTTCCAAGTCTTGGGCTACTTTGATATCCTCTACACATTTCGTTAAAACTCATCTATCTCGTTTCATGTTCAAAAACACTATGTTCTTTCCTTTACTTGATTCATCTGCCTTTAAGATCAGACACACTCTTTTTCAAGATTGGTTTGTCAAACAAGGATCCTTAAATTGTTTATTCGATTCTGTTGACGGTTTGATACTATTCAGTAAAACTACTTCATGTTATCTACATCTTCTAAAGCCTATCACAAACCAACACTTGAGACTTCCTCGTCTTCCTAATCCTACCTCTTTGAAAATTCTTATCACTGCTTGCTAATATTGCATACATATCTCCTACTCGAGAAATTAAAATTATTTGTAGATTCCTTTCTACAATTCCCAATCGTTGCCTCGTTTTGACCATTGTTAGTAATATGTCCTGGAAAATATTCTGTTTCCATAGGCAGTCTAGTTATTTATTGGTGTCCGTTACGGCTTTCTGAATACGGAACGTATTGGGCTATTGACCTTGAAGATGAATCTGTACACTCGTTCCATTTCCCTTTTCATTATTCTCTTACATATTTCATGCCAATGGGGAGAGATTTATATGCTGCTTCACAATCATTTAAGTCGATTCTGTCACCTGAATTAGTTATAAGGAAATTGAAGGACGTTCTTCGTTGTGAATGGGTTGAGGTTTTTAGGACTAAGATCATTGACTTTGGACTAACTATACATGAGGTAGTTAGGTGTTATGCTTGGTTTGAAAACGAAAAGATATTAATTTATTCTATACAATTCTCAGACCTTCTCTTCCCTCCTTCGTTTAAGGCCTTTGATTTTATACACAGAAAAAATTGGGATTTGGTACCTATCAATGATGAGATGACATTCGTCATGATTCAGAGTTATATAACCAGTCTTATGTTTCCTTTTGAGGCTGGCATCGTTGGGTGTTGAGTGTTATTCTGAACGATGCTTCTATGAGAAAGCATCACCGACTCTCTCATGATTCAGAGTTACATAATTCTTCTATGAGAAAGCATCACCGACTTTTTCTTTTTGTGTGAGATACTTAATTATGCTCTTTGTTTCTTTTACTCCTTGAACGGTTTTGTAAGTAATATCTCCCTTTTATTATTACTACTGTAAGATGCTCTTGTTTACTTTCTATATTACTGACATAATTTGTTTACTTTTAGACCTGTATTATGGTTTACAATTAATTTTAAATGTTGCAAAGTAGTGAATGCGTAAGGGTTGTTTGGTAGGAATGTTTGTGTAGCCTTAGATTGGAAGCCTGAATTTATATAAATTGTGTCTACTTGTGTTTTGATGTGCAATAAAATGAGTTTCAAGAACCTAGGTTTGTGTTTTGTCTATGTTTGAGCTGGTAAAACATAAGACAGACTATAAGCAACGCCCTTTGTTGTTGCATATTGATACACAAATGACGGATTAGAGATGGCCTTTCTTATAAACTTATTGAACACTAATTTTCACATTTAGAGAAGATAGAGAGAAGTCTCAATATAACAGCCATAGAGTTTTCAGCTTCAGTAGTGTCATCAATTTTATGAATATAAAGGGATGCAGAAAATGAGTTTCCAAAAGGTTGAGCAAAGTATTTCTATGCCTTACTTTAAATATGCATGCTTCTTCTTTCATTTCTAGCACTCGCACTCTGCAACCTATCTTCTCAACTTTCAGGATAAATATGAGTCGTTGGTTAAGACTCCTTCCGTCGAGCTTTCCTCACAAATCTCCATTCAAATATCTCCCCTTCAATTAGGGGAAAAAATATCGAGTGAAGATGCTGACATATGGAGTTGGGGATAGAATTTGGGTGAGAGGAAACTTTTTTTTTTTTTTTTATCTTCAGTATAACTTTTAAGATAGTTTTATGGTTTGTCTGATGCTTGAGTTCATCTAAATTGTGGCTTTTTCTTGTTTTTATCATTTTGATGTTTTTGTTTTTAGGTAATATTAGTTTCATTTCTGAATTTTCATTTCTGATTTATATTAGCTTAGCTTGTATCCCTATAGATATTGGTACTTCTCTTAATAACCATACATTTCTCTCAACGCTTCTGGGCAGGTGGAGCATATAATTCATGAACAAAAATATATTATTTTAGAGCTGTGAATTTGTTCTTGCATATGAAAGTTCTTCCAAAGATGGGAATGTGAATTTTGGCATTTTGACTTCCTACAAGTAGAACTTCAAGCATGTTCATATTTTATTTTTGAACTATTATTATTAGTATAGATTTTAAAATGGGAAAATTTCTTGTAGAGTTTGATAATAAATTATCAACTATTATTGTAAGTGTAGCTTTCAAAAAAAATAAATCTTAGAAAGTATGAAGTTTGTATGGAGTGAGAATATGCATGGCACTTTTTATATATACGATATCTACCACGTGCGTTTGCACTTTTAAATTGTAATTTTATCATGGGATTAGTGTTTCAATTTAGTCCATGTGAATCTTTAAGTTTCAATTCAATTCTTTTAATTTGAATTGTCAGTTTAATCCTGATTTCATAAAAACTCACAAATCGTCTCTGTCGTCATCAATTTTTATAAATTGACGCACCTTTTTATAAAAATAATCTGATACAATTAAAATTGATTACTTTATTATTTTATTTAAAAAAAACATTTTAAATCACTTTTTTTTTTACATTTTAGTAATTGTTTTTTTAAAAGCTTAAAAAGATTAAAAACATAAATACTTAAATATTAGTTTTTTTTTCAATAATATTTTTAATTATCACTATTTAAAATTTGGACACTTTTTCAAGAGTTAAAATGAACTTTTTTTCACTCTAAAACCTGTAGTCTACTTAAATATCAAACTAATAAATATACATTAAGTAGAAATTAATGAGTTTACATTTGAATTAGTTTTTTTTTTTATTTGAAAACTAAATGGCATTATTTTTAATTATGAATAATTTAAAACTCAAATCATGGCTTTTGTTATTTGATAATGTTCCTAAATCGTTCTTGGCTATTACAAATGTTTTTATGTTAATTAATAAACTCAGAAGTCAGGATGGAAGATTTAAGAACAATACAACGTTTTTATTACTTCAAACAACATTTCTATGTGTTTATACTATTTATGTCTCAATCGATATTATTTGACTTTTTTAAACATGTTGAAATAAGTTATTTTTAATTAATAACCTAAAAAAATATCATGTTATTTTGTTAGAGTAATTTAATAATTAAATATTGATTATCATAATTATTAATTAGTTTATATGCTTTATTAAAAAAAAGTTGGAGCCTATTCATAAAATAAAGTTATAAAGGGATTTTAAGAAATTACATATAATAGTAATTGAAAAGAAAAACTTTTAAGCTTGTTATGTTTTACTAATTTTTTTTTCATGGTAGAATTGCTAGAACAAAAAAACTCCACATTTTTCTTCATTGCTTTAATTTGAAATCTTCTCCTCTCCCTATACCTTTCTATCAACTAGAATTTTACCACGTTGTACGTGTATTTTTTTCTCATTTTTTTACCATTTTACAATTATAGATTTATTAGATCATAAAGAAATATATTTATTTTTTTAAAATAAAAACATATTTTTATAATTCTACCTCTTTTTAGATTGAAAATCTTCCAATTTTTAATAATTAAAGTAAACAATATTTTTAACTCAATCTCAAATATTTAATCAAAGTTGATTTAGTGTTGCGCTTGATTTCCTCTCCAATACATTTAAATTAATAACAAAGTTATGAGTTAATTTTCCATAGGGTTATCTATAGAACTAGCCACATTTGAGAGAAATAAGAGTAATTAGCCATGCAATGAGAAATTAATGTGACTAGCCATATTTATTGTGTCAGGAGAGAGGAAGAGAAGGAAATTACGCATCTGCCCTTTAGTCTAAAAAGTAAATGTCAACTCAAAAGTGGTGCATGGGGAAATGAAGAAGTGTCAGTTTTTATTTAATAATTACAATTTATGGCTATCCCTAATATTAGTATTTCCCCTTCTTTCTTAATTTCTAATTTTCCCCTCATTTTTTCACTTTCTTCCTTCCTCTTCTCTCTTCTTTCTTTTCAGTCTTTAACATCATCTTTTCCTTTTTTTCGTTTCTACTTCGAAAGAGTAAGCCACTTTTCATTTTTTTTAATAAAAAGTTTTGAAGTTTCTCCCCTCTGTTTTAGATTATTTTCCTAGTTTTTTTCCTTTCAAAGTTATGTTTTTTTCCTTACAATATTTTGTATGTATTAAGAAAAATCAAAGTTCGCCTGAAACGGAGTTTTTGACCCAATCTACTAACTCCCGATTTTGAATACATTACATAAAATTCGTACTTGTTGTATGTGTTGTATAATATGTCTTATTGTACTAAATATATTTTTCTTATTGTACTGAATATATTTGTTTCCTCGTTCCTCTGTTAAATCTCTTTTGTCCACACGTATCCCAACATGGTTGTCTTACAAACCGTTATAATGAGTGCAATGTGTACTGTCCGTTCAGGGTTCGTATTTGCAAACAGTAAACAGAAGTCCTTCTGTGAGGGACTTGGTACAGTGGGTACACCCGGTATAATCTGTACATTTCATATATTAGAAACATTATCAACTCCGTCGAGCGCGACGTCTACTTCAATCTCGCTGCAGTCGTGTACTGCATTCTCAACTTGTACATTATGTACGATGTCATCAACACACATTACATTTTCACCCAGCTTATTTAGACCATCGGCAACCTCCCCATCTTTTTAATATTACCTTAAAACGGTACTGGTGAGCATAAAGAGGCTATGGCTCGTTAGAGTGTAAAATGGAAATAATGGATTAATAGAAAAATTAGAAACAAAGGAGATGATATCTAAAAAAAAATGTATGGCTAAATATGAAATGATTATATATGGAATAAAATAGAGATGGAAAATTTAAATTCAAACTTGTAAAAGAAGAGATGAATGTGGGAGGTCAGATTTTTCCTAGAAATCTGGACCAAAAAAACTTAAAACCAATAGATTTGAAAATAAAATCTGGCGGGTAAGATTTTTTCTAGAATTCCGCATTAAAAAAGGTGGCAGAAAATAGGGATGATTTGATAGATAATGATGACTGTGAAGGGTATATGTGGTATAGATAAAATGTAAAAAGTTGATGGTGGCTAAAAATTGTAATTTAAAAGTACATTGCTAAAAATTGATACAAAATCCTAAAAGGTGGCTGTTTATCACATTATCTATATATAATATAACTATTTTAGTTTTGATGAGTTTTGTTTGTATATGATAAAAGTGCATCAAAACATAATTTTTTTCTAATTATAAATTCTATTTCATGGCTTTTCAAGAAGAGAATTATGATTAAAAAATGTTATTAATTTTGATAGTTCACGTCATAGATTGTTTGTGGATTTAATTTTTTAAAAGCTTGAGCTCCTTCCAATTTTAACCAGTTAAATTGTAAATTTACACTTTTAATTACATCAAATAAAAAGGTAAATTTGCCTAGATGACCTCGAAATGGGGGCCCTAATGAAACTTGACCTCACTTTTCAGATTTCATAATTAAGACCTTATGTTGATGTCACTAAAGTGTGAAAAGACCAAAAACCCAATTTTAGTATTGATAGAATTCTCTTGGAAATTTGGGTAAAATGACCTCCAAAATTCATAAATAATGGTTGTCGCTACGTGAATGCGACGTGGAAAAATAAAAGTGGAGTCGCCACTAATCATTGGATTTCTAAATTAGGTGTGATTAGTCACCTGGTCATTAACTAAGATGGTCTACTAACTATTGAAAATGGGTTCGGGAGTTCATTCACACATAGGGAAGGTATTAGCACCCTATTATGTTCGTTTTAAAACGATTGTTGTTTTTTTATTTATTTATTTGGTGTATTATTAAAGAAAGCCTTTATCTATAAAACAAAATTATTATTATTTTTGGTTATTTTTAAATGTCTCATGTTTTATTAATCAATACTTTAGTAATAAAGCATGATTAAATAAGTATGAGTGGCGTAAAGCCATTAGAAAAATATTGTCAGGAATTTCAACTCAGTATTCCGAGAAAAAATTCCTTACCTCAATAATGTTTAGGAGCATGGTATTCCAACGCCCCCATATTCCGTCGTCGGAATTTTCGAAAACGATTTGTTGGTTTGTTTTTTATGTTTAAGTTTTAAAAATATTTTAATTAATTATGAATTTTTTATCTTTATTATTATTTAACTTTTATTAGGTTTAAGGTAAGTTTCACTTTTGGCCCCTAGGTTTTATTTTGACAAATTTTTTATTTATGGTATAAATGGACGATTATTATCCTAATAATTTTAATTTTTATTTAAGGCTTATATTATTAATCTTTGTATTTTTAGAAAGTTGGTAGGTTTATACCTAGTAAATTCTAATTAATATTTACAATTTCAATTTTTAATATTTATGATTGGGAAAATTAGTATCCTAATTAATTCCAATTTCTATATTTAAATTTTTAATTTTTATATTTTGGAAAATTAGTATCCTAATTAATTCCAATTACTATATTTAAATTGTTAAGTTTTATGCTTTGGAAAATTAGTATCCTAATTAATTCCAATATATTTAAATTGTTAATTTTATGTTTTGGAAAATTAGTATCCTAATTAATTCCATTTTATATTAAAAAATTTGGTAATTTAATCTAATTATGTTTTTTAGGAAGTTGGAAAATTAGTATCCTAATAAGTTCAAACTTCTTTCTTTTTATTGAAAATCCAATATACATCAATATAATATTAACAAATCAATTCAAGATTTACCTTATTTGGGGACAATAAATAGAAAACATAAAATATGGCATTCAAATTCACAAATATGGCAAACAAATAAATTCAGCACAATCATCCCAAATATAACACCTCAACTTTAGAAATTCATAACTTTATAGCAAAAATATATTTTGACTCGATTCTTTCTTTTAAATATTCTAGGTTCATCCAAGATTGAATTCTAATATCGAAAAGTACACACACTTTGTAAGAAAAAAAATCAGATTTTCATGTCAAAAGTTTTCTGCCACGGTTTTGTATATAAATTTCTGCAGAATTTACACCAACTTTAAAAAATCATATCTTTTTTAATACTTATCGAAACGGGGTGATTCTTGTTTCTAAATCTTTATTTACGAGTCTAGTTTTATATAAAAATAACCATAAATATTTACTTTCAAAGAATCAGTGTCGAAAAATCAAGTAATAGTAAGTGCTCAGAAATTTTCGTAACAGTGAATTTATATGAACATCAAACTTCAAAAAATCATAACTTTTAAACTACAAATCCAAATCGATTGATTCTTTTTCCTATGGGTTCATATTTAAGTATATTTTCGAATAAAAATTTCAAAAAAATCTAAATCAGTATACAAAAATCACGAAATCAAATAAAACAAAATAGCAACATATGAATGACTACATTTTTAATTGAAAAAGATTTTACCTTGGTTCGATAGAACCTTACAAAAGTGTAGCCCCGAGTTCCAACGAGCGAATCAAAAAGAAGATGAGAAGAGCAAAAATGATGAAGGGAGGGAGGCTCTTGTGAATGATTTTGGGTTTTTAGAAAGCAAGAGGAGAAAGGTTATGGCCGTGAAAAGGAGAGATGTAGAGAAAACTTTAAGGTTTTTGCTCTTGTGAATATTGAGTGTGTTTTAGGGTTGTAGGAGGGTCCTTTTTATAGCCAAATGGAGAATTAGAATTAGGAAACTAATAAATGAAAATCAAATCAAATCAAATCAATTTTTTAATTCACCCTAAAATCATGCATTTATTTTATTTGACAACTAATAAAAATTATTTCCTACTCATCTTTTCCATGTTTAAATTGATTCTCTTTTAAAACTTATTTTTCAAAATCTTTTAAAATTAAATTTCAATTCAAATCAATTTTAAAAATGCTAATTTAAATTTAAATTTTTATTTTCAAATACAAATTAAACAAATCATGTCAAAGAAAACACCACATTTCAAACCAAAGTCAATTTTTTTTCTTTTCGAAATATGTAAATTTTGCTAATTTTAAATATTACCGGACGAAAATGGGTGTCTACAGTTTGCCCCCGTTTGTTCATCTTTGTAGAAGTAGAAGGTGAACAAATGCGTAGACCTTATTTCGTTCGATAATATGTAAAATTAAAGAAAATTTAAATGGAGAAGTTTGATCCATATCGGCACTTCACCCTCGATACGATCCAGGACAGAAAATAAAAATGATGCAAATCGGCACTTCACCCTCGATACGATCAGGAACATGAAATAAAATGATACATATCGGCACTTCACCCTCGATACGATCCAGGACAGAAAATAAAAATGATGCAAATCGGCACTTCACCCTCGATACGATCAGGAACATGAAATAAAATGATACATATCGGCACTTCACCCTCGATACGATCAGGAATAGGAAATAAAATGATACATATCGGCACTTCACCCTCGATACGATCAAAGACAGAAATTAAAATGATACATATCGGCACTTCACCCTCGATACCATCAGAAACAGAAAATAAAAATGATACATATCGGCACTTCACCCTCGATACGATCAGGAACATAAAATAAAAAATGATACGGATCGACGACTTCACCCTCGATACGATCGGCGACGAAAATAAAAATGATACATATCGGCACTTCACCCTCGATACGATCAGAGACAAAAAATAAAAATGATACATATCGGCACTTCACCCTCGATACGATCAGAGACAGAAAATAAAAATGATACATATCGGCACTTCACCCTCGATACGATCAGCGACAGAAATTAAAAATGATACATATCGGCACTTCACCCTCGATACGATCAGGAACAGGAAATTAAAAATGATTCATATCGGCACTTCACCCTCGATACGATCAGGAACAGGAAATTAAAATGATACATATCGGCACTTCACCCTCGATACGATCAGGAACAGGAAATTAAAATGATACATATCGGCACTTCACCCTCGATACGATTAGGAACAGAAAATTAAAATGATACATATCGACACTTCACCCTCGATATGATCAGGATCAGGAAATTAAAATGATACATATCGGCACTTCACCCTCGATATGATCAAAAAGAAAAACGGATTCTTGATTTGAGTAAATATTGTGGTTTTGAAATTTTAAACAGTTAGGGGTAAACAAGAACTGTTTAAGATGTATGTAAAGTTTGGAGACCCATGGTAAACTAGCGTCATTCAGGTTGGAGGCGAGGGATAAACAAGCATCGTCCAAGATTTTCTCTTTTAATCAAAAGCTTGATTTTATTCATCAATGAACAAGAATTTTTCTTTTTCAAGATCAAAATCTTTCAAAATTTGCCCCAGTATTGTAAATTTTGAAAATAAGAGGACAAAAATAAATAGCCCAAGATGAAAACAAAATTCAATTTTGCCCCAGTATGTATGATCAATATGATGGTGACAAGTGATTTGATGCTTCGAAACAATATAGTTAACTTCAAGTTGATGCTAGATGTATACCAAAATACATGCTACTGATTTACTAGTCTCATGAACATGTGTTAGCCATGTAAAAATGTTTTAATTTCATAATATGCTAAATGGAAATGAAATCTAATATGATGCATGTACCATGTGTGGAGATTTTTATGCATGCAAGGAATGTGATGAATGTTAATACACAACTTTGCATGTGAGAATGCGATAAATGGACAAAAATCATGATTTATGTGTAACATGCATAATGACGATGCAATTATTATCTAAGCTTCATGCGAATGCCTACAACCATTTTTCAATCTTTTTTAACTATTCAAGCAAAATTTACACGATTAAACTATGTTCATGAATGAAATGTAGATGCATGGATGCGCTAGAGAGGAGGTCCTATGATGCATGATGCAAACATGTGAAATGTTGCTTATATCAAATATGAAATGTGAGCAACTATGTTCATAAATGAAATGCAGATGCCATGAACCCTTCCTAGAGATGAGGTTTTATGCTTATGATGCAAACATGTGAAATGTTGCATATATGAAATATGAAGTGCGATTCTTTTTGCACTTGTACTCCAAAATAACAAATGGTTATCCTTAGCCCACGTGGAGTCAGCTCCTCCTTTAAACATGCATAAGATATTTCTTAACAGAAATAACAAATTGAGTTAAATAGATCAAATGGGCTTCTACTGGGCTTTGCAACTCAAAACAGTGGGCCAAAGATTTTGCTAACATTCTAATCAGCTCTCACAAATCTCCACCTTGATTAACATGTTCTAGCCTTCCAATGCATAATCTCTAAGACACTCTCCAGCTCATCAGGTTTCTTCAACCTGGATCAAAACAAGTCACACCAAGATAGTTTAGACACTTGCTAAATTTAATGGTAGTGACTGGTTTTGTTACCATATCAGCAGGGTTCTCATCAGTGTGAATTTTAGTAATTAACACATTACCTTTGTTGATTATATCCCTTATGAAATGATACTTCACCTCTATGTGTTTGGTCCTATCATGAAATACCTGGTTCTTGGTGAGGTGGATGGGACTCTGGCTGTCACAGAAAATCTCAACTTCTTGTTGCTGAATCCCAAATTCAGATACAAGTCCTTTTATCCATAAGGCTTCTTTGACGACTTGATTCTGACCACATATTCCGCCGGTGGTGGAAAGTGCTACTACAGGTTGCAAGCTAGCTTTCCAATTGATTGTGTTGCCAAATAAAGTGAATACCATGCCTGATAGTGATCTTCTTTTGTCTAAGTCACCTGCAAAATCAGAATCACAATACCCTACAATTGCATTGTTAGAAGCATCACTCTTAGTGTATTTTAACCCATAGTTCCAAGTACCTTTTAGGTACCTCAATACCCATTTGGCAGCTTCCCAATGCCCTTTACCTGGATTGGCCATGTACCTGCTAATGAGGCTTGAAGCATATGCAAGATCTGGTCTTGTACAGACCATAGAATACATAATGCTGCCAACTACACTTGCATAAGGGGTATTATTCATTTCATACTCTTCTTCTACAGTCTTTGAACTTAATGATGCAGACAGTTTAAAGTGTGCAGCTATGGGAGAAGAAACAACCTTAGAATTATTCATTTTGAACTTTTCTAAAATTTTCTGGATGTACTTGTGTTGTGTGAGATACATAGTGTTGTTTGTCCTATCTTTATTAATATGGATTCCTAAGATGGTTTGAGCTTTACCTAAGTCTTTCATCTCAAATTCTTTATTTAGTAAGACTTTTAGTTTATCTATCTCATTTTTCTTAGAACATGCTACTAGCATATCATCAACATATAATAGAAGGTACAAAGGACACTTATTATCTATCCATCTAATATACACACAACTATCATGGAAGCTTCTTGTAAATCCAGATTTTAACATAAAGTTATCCAACTTGAGATACCATTGCCTAGGGGACTGTTTTAAACCATAAAGAGATTTCTTTAACAGACACACTTTATGTTCATGTCCTTTAGATACAAAACCCTCTGGTTGAGACATATAAATAGATTCAATTAGATTGCCATGTAAGAAGGCTGTTTTGACATCTAACTGTTCAAGCTCAAGGTTATATTCAGTGACATAAGCTAGAAGGATTCTTATAGAGACATATCTAACTACAGGGGAATAGATCTCATTGTAGTCTATTCCCTCTTTTTGGGTGAACCCTTTAGCAACTAGCCTAGCCTTGAACCTTTCTTTTTCTACCCCTGGTATTTCATCTTTTCTTCTAAAGATCCATTTACAACCTACTAGTTTTTTATTTTTAGGTTTGTCTACTAGTATCCAAGTTTTGTTCTTATTAAGGCTTTCCATTTCTTCTCTCATAGTACAGATCCATTTTTCTTTATTAACATCAGATATAACATCTCTATAAGTTAGTGGTTCACTACTTATAAACTGATTTGCAACAGAGAAGGCATAAGATACATAATCAGCATTTGCAAACATGCTTGGAGGCCTTATTTCTCTCCTATTTCTATCTCTGGCTAGTTGATAATTGCTGAGATCTTCGTTGCCTTGCATTGGAGTCTCTGATTCAGCATTTTCTTCATGATAATCTTCCATTTGATCAGTTTGGGGAGTCTCTTCATCAGTCTGCTGCTCCCCCTTGTCAGCTAGCTCCACCTGCACTTGAGTATCCTTTTCCTTTCCTGTTTCTGTACTATTCTCACCAGACAAATTAAATGGTTTCAAAAACATTTCATTT
The DNA here is from genome assembly GCA_028015215.1 of Gynostemma pentaphyllum. NCBI lineage: Eukaryota > Viridiplantae > Streptophyta > Magnoliopsida > Cucurbitales > Cucurbitaceae > Gynostemma > Gynostemma pentaphyllum. Next base: position 16,071,480 of record CM051354.1, read on the forward strand.
TCATTAAAAGTCACATCCCTACTGATGAATATCTTGTAATGTCCTTGATCTAGAGGCTGCCAAAGTTTATAGCCCTTTACCCCATCTGGATATCCTATAAACATACATTTGGTAGCTCTAGGGTCTAATTTCCCTTCTCTAGTATGTGCATAGGCAGTACTGCCATAAGTTCTTAGGTGCCCTATGTTTGGAACATTTCCAGTCCAAACTTCCTGAGGAGTTTTAAAGTTTAGGGATGAAGAGGGACACCTATTGATTAAGTAACAGGCTGTTTTGACAGCCTCAGCCCAGAATTTTTTTGGCTGGTTGGCAGTGTTCATTATGCACCTTACTCTTTCAAGGATGGTTCTATTCATCCTCTCAGCAACTCCATTTTGCTGAGGGGTGAGCCTAACTGTTTTGTGCCTAGTTATTCCCTCTTGTCTACAAAACAAATTAAACTCTTCACTAAAATATTCTAATCCATTATCAGTCCTTAAAGTTCTGACTTTCCTATTGGTTTGGACTTCTACACTCTTTTTCCAGTCTTTGAAACATTGAAAAGCATCAGATTTGTTCTTAAGGAAATATACCCACACTTTCCTAGAGAAGTCATCAATGAGTGTCATGAAATACCTATTATTTCCTAAAGATGGCTGTTTGGATGGTCCCCACATATCTGAATGGACATAGTTTAGGGTTCCTGTGGTGGTGTGTTGAGATCTATTGAAACTAACTCTTTTTGACTTTCCTAGAACACAACTCTCACATAAATTAAGTTTGGTTATCTTAGTGCTATCTAGAATTCCTTGTTTGGCTAACTCTACCAAACCTTTCTCACTAATGTGACCTAATCTGTGATGCCAGAGTTGAGTTTGACTTTCAGACACAGAGGAAATAGTTGCAGCAGATCCAGCAACCACATCTCCTTGAAGGTAATATAGTACATTTCTCTTAATTCCTTTGAATACTACAAGAGAGCCACTGATTACCTTTAGAATTCCATTCTTTCCTTTATATTCTAGGCCTTCAGAGTCAAGAGTTCCTAGTGATATTAGATTTCTATTCAGGCCAGGTACATATCTAACACTATTCGAGTAGTTAATTGGTCCCTCACTGGTTTTGATATTCAGCTCACCTATTCCTTCTACCTTGCAAGGGTTGTCATTTCCTAGGTAAACACTACCACCATTATTAATCAATTTTAGATTAATAAACCAGTCTTTATTTGGACTCATGTGAAAAGTACATCCTGAATCTAATATCCACTCATTACTAGTTTGTTTAGTTGACACCATAAGAGCATCCCCATCTTCATCATTGTTTTCTGCCTTTCCTACATTATTATTTTGATCTTTCTGGTTCTGATTATAACCTGGATTGTCTCTACCATTATTCTTTCTTTTAGGACAAAATCTCCTAATATGGCCTAGCTCATTACATGAGTAACATTTAACAGTTTTAAAGTTACCCCTAGATTTAGATCTAGATTTTCCCCTCCACTTCTTATTCCTATCATTTGATCTACCTCTGATATTAAGACCCTCACCTTGACTACTGCCATTATTATGAATTTTGTTTGTCTTAAACTCTAATTCCCAAGACCTTAAGGCAGAGATTACCTCATCAAGAGTGATTGTTGTCCTCCCAAACTTGATGGCAGCTTTAAGCTCTCTGTAATTGTCTGACAGTGCATTCAAGAGGATAATTGCTTTGCTTTCATCACCAATCTTCTCTTCATCAATTGAAGCCAATGTGATGGTGATTTTCTTGAATTCGTCTAGGTTCTGTTCTAAGGTTTTAGAGTTGTCCATTCTAAAACCAAATAATTTTTCCTTCAGCAATATCCTGTTCGTGAGAGACTTTGTCATGAAGATCTCTTGTAATTTCTCCCAGACTTCATATCCCGTATCTAGACCATCTACCCTGCCTTAGTACATTATCAGCCAAGTACAGGATGATAATGGAATAGGCATTCAGCTGTAGATCTGCCCTCTCTAGATCTGTCATGGTGATAGGTAAGCCTGTTGGATCTTCAATGGCCTTGTGGAGTTTCTGTTGTACTAGGAGAGCTTTCATCTTCTTCCTCCAAGAAGCGAAATCTCCAGTTCCATCAAAAGGATGCAATTCGAATTTCATTGACATCTGACCTTCCTCTATTGATCTTTGATCTGAACTGACTTTCTCAAGAATTTAAGATTTCTTGAGATCTGTTGTCTTCTTCAAGAATTTCAGATTTTCTTGAAATCTTGAACCTTCTTCAACCTCTGTTCTTCGTCTTTCCCTTTGATTTCCAGCTCTGATACCACTTGTGAACGAAATTGCACTAAAAGAATTTCAGGATCTATCAATTTAAAGACTAAGAGATAGAGAAGAAGAATTGAACACGAGGAATTTATCCTGGTTCGGATCAAATGATCCTAATCCAGCCACTGGAGAAGTGATCTCCAAGATTATGCACTAGAACTTGCCTTTGAACAATCACCAAATCAAAGTCTCAATACAATACTCTCAATCTCACTCATGAAGAACAACATGCAAAGCTTTCTTCTAAACAGTCTTTGGCTTTTTCTCAGATACACAAAGAGGAAGATAAGAAAGAATCGTATTACAGAGAGCAAAAGAATGAAAAATGAAAAGTAGAAGCTTCTCTCAGCCTTTTCCCACTTGTACTCCAAAATAACAAATGGTTATCCTTAGCCCACGTGGAGTCAGCTCCTCCTTTAAACATGCATAAGATATTTCTTAACAAGAAATAACAAATTGAGTTAAATAGATCAAATGGGCTTCTACTGGGCTTTGCAACTCAAAACAGTGGGCCAAAGATTTTGCTAACATTTTAATCAGCTCTCACACATCTCCATTGTTCTTTCTTCTCCATGAATTTTGCAAGGAAATCCGGAAAAGAAAAACAAAATTCTCCGGAATCCAAAGATCCGGAGGAGATCTCCGGAAAAAGGAAGAGAGAGAGAAAAAAAACAGTTGAAGCATTTGTGACCCGTGTGAAGACAGTTGCTCAGAAAACTGACGATGAAGATTATCCTGAAGGGAGTGATGCAGGGTATTCAGAATCTCCTTTCCAGGCTGGTGGTGGTGCATCTCCTCCAACTACTTCAGATGCACCTTATTGGTCACCAAGGAAACCATCCCCCGGCCCAATCAGCCTTCTGGGTAAGTTTAAATTGATAAAGACTTTCTTAACTGCAGGGTGTGCAGTTTTAGTGTATGTAGTCTGCAATAATTATTTGGACTTAGTAAATGCCTGAAATACTGCAAGTGAATAAATATTGCTATATGGTAAAATTGTGCTATCTGAGTTTAATGATGGAAGTGCTGTCAAAGGTGATCAATAATTGATAGGTATATGATAAATATGAGCTTTTGTTCAATGTGTTTTCTTGCCTTGAGTGCAGCCCTCCATTGCCTATTGTGCTTCCATGATCACTGGTCAAGGTTTACAAATCGATTGCTTTCACGTAAAGTACGATATATTGTTTGAGAACAACAAGCGGACTACACTTTGATGGGTTCATGATTCAGTTTAACAAGAATACCTTTGGTCATATTTCGATCCTGGAATGAGTTTGTTCATGAATAAGGATAACTTGTTTTCTTACTATCTATAGGTTTCACCGCTGCAACCTGGGTCAATGGCAACCACTCTCCTGCCTATGGTTGTGTTCCAAAATGTCACAATTAGGTCCCCCAAGCTCACTTTTACAGGTTGATGTGAAGAACAATCGAGAACCAGTGTGGTACTTCAATGATAAAATCTCAATGCACGGTAAGGAATGATCAAAGTTTAATTTAATAGCTCCCTTCTTAAGGAATGATCTAAATTTTGTGCTTTTTTTCTCTCTTAAATTTTCTACTTTTCACCACCCTCAATTTTTTGTTAGTATTTGTAAATCCATATTGGGTATTTATGTCTGTGTCTTTTCTGTATCCTTTGTACCATCAGCCAGTATTTGTTTACTTGGATTGAAAATTGTTTTTACAAGAAAGTGTGTTTCCATGGACTTCTCCATAAGGGCTAAGTTGCTTCAAATATTAGTTCTTTTTTAACTAGTTTACACAAAAATGGATATTATTCCCTTGTATGTGGGACTAGATCTATAATGGATATTATTTTTTAGTTGGAAAAAGAAAGGGGCTCTTATAATTTTAAAAAATGACGTTGATTACTTTTTTTTTCCTATAAAAAATTGTTTAAATTTTATCTGTTTATTTATATATAAACTTTGTTTGCATGAAAATAAATTGAAATCAACCGTTTATATTTTAGGGGTTTATTCGTAACTTTTTTTAAAAGCCAACTTTATTCTTTTAATATAGTTAAATAAGTCGACTTTTAGGGGCTTTATTTGTAAATTAGGCTTCTTTTTTATTTGCAATAAATTTTAGGGATTTAGAGTTTAGGGTTTAAATTCACTTGTGCAAAATAACTCTAACCTGCTATATGTATTGTATTCCTATTGAACTAGAGGTTTGTACCCCTTTCTTTACATATTATATTAAAAAAAAAATGGGAAAAATCAAGTTTTACCCCTAAACTTTGGGTGTAGCATCAAGTTTAACCTTAAACTTTAAATCGTATCAATTTTAACCCTAAATTATTTAAGTAGTTTCAAACTTAACCCTCTGTTAATCCTCCGTTTATTTTTCTGTTTGATCCTATTTATACTCATGTGGGCTGAAACGAGGGTTTATTTTCAGAGAGGTCAACATGATTATGGATATTGATGGTGAAATTTTTCAAAGGAGAAGAATGAACAGTAAGAAGAGGTGCAATTCCACAACTGTAAGGAAAGATTCTGCAATGAAGACTTGCAGTCGAGGAGATGGAGGTACAATCTTATTTGTTTGTCTTTTTTAGATGGGGTTACTTGTATTTAATGGTTGTTTGATGGTTTTGTGATCTATATTTTTAAAATTTCAGAAAATTAATTGAATTTAGTTAAAAAAAACTATGGAAATCATATTAGTTCAATGAAAATGATTGAGTGTCAGTTTGATGATTGTGTGGATGTCTCAAGTAAAATATAAGTTCAATGTCATTTTATTTTCATAATTTTTAGCGTGACTTATATTATTTGAAATTTGAATTATATATAGGAAATCAAGGATGCGGCACTTCATTGGTATGATCCGGATTTGAACCAAAGAGGAAGAATAGTCATGAACACATTGAGAATTCAACTATGTGAAAAAGAAATGGAGCTATGTAGATTAAAATATCGTCATAAAATTTACATCGGTTTTAATATCATGGTGGTTAAATTTGTAGTAAATTAGATGGTGATTTATGCAATGCCTTGCTTATATTTGGACCCATTCAAGTTGTAACGAATTGCTTAATATATGTAATTATATTTTTCTCATATGTGCTCTCTTTAATTTTGAAACATTGATATAATCAAGGACTTTTGTAGCTCTGATTCATGTGTGATAACCATGATAAACCAATATTAAAAGCATTATACAAAATGTCTTTGAAGAAAGGTTGATGCTTTTCTTCTTCCTTTTTTTTTCCAGTGATAAAACAAGATATTCTTTGAATGAATTTTGGCTATGAAATATGCATTTGATATTGCTTGATCAAAGTTCAATTGAAAAATGAAATAATATTTGATTAATCTTGAATATTACTTACAGCACTAAGATAAATGATTGTAAAATAGAGTAAAGAACTTTAAATTATTTCCCATTGTGAAGCTATCTTCGTATTATAAAATGGAATAAATCCATTACAAAATGAAGTGTTGATAGATCCAATATTATTAGCATAACTACACTATAAGAAAGAGCTTCAAAATAGTGCCCTTTACTACAAATGGAATAGATCCATTTTGAAATAAGATGTGCAACAAAATAACTTGTTTAACAAAAAGGGAGCTCTTAAAAGCTTCATCTATTACCTATCATTCTAGCATAATTACAAAAAAAAAAAGGATTTACTATCCTTTACAGTAACTCCATGTCACATTTTAAATATAAAAAAATAGCCAAGTTTGAAATAATTAGAAACTTATGAAGGAGTTCTTTCCCGCCCTCTTTGACCTCCTCCTACTCTTTTATGTTTTCTTTATCTTCCTTCTCTTGACTGAATTTGATTCATTGTTCCTGATGGTGGTTGAAGCTACATGGAACAAGTCAAAATTTATTCAAGAGCAATTTACAAAACATAAAAAGCATCCTACATAGATCAAATCAAAGCTGATTTGAATTTTCATAACAGCTCAAATTTAAAAACAACCCCAACAAAAGGGAGAAAGAACAGCAACTCAAATCAGCTTAAATATGAACTTATATACCCAACTAGTCAACACAAAAATAACCTCAACATAAAGCATGAATAATACTCCAAACACACTTTATTACCTCTTGAGTAGTAATAGTTGTTGGAGTTTGAACAAACCCCATGAATTGTTCTCCCCTTCGTTTTATCTATAAAGACCCAAAGTTAATGAGAAAGTATAAGTTCACTACAATAAAATAAGCTATAGATTACTTACTGGCATCTTCAAACGTGAGGATTTTGATGTGCCTTCTCCCACTATACCCTTGCATCCTCTAACGTTATGGCCATCTCGCCCACATTTACTACATCTCATAATTACCTTTCTCTTACTGACACGATTATTTTGCACTTCATCTGCTACCTTCGTCCTCTGTTTTTTAGGCCTCCCGGGCTGTCTTTTTATGGGAGGAGGAAGAACTGGATCCATATCAACAGTTGGCCACATGTCCTCGCCGTTGGTTGGCATGATATAATGGGAATAAGAAGCCATAAAAGTATTCTTATGAAAAAACTGATGAACGTAATTTTCTGGTTGATTCCTATTAAACCAAATGGGCTGAATTGCATGTGGACACGGGATACCACTTACCTCCCACTTATAACAAGAGCAAGTGTGTTTTTTAAGGTCAACAGTGTACTGATCTCTCCCATTTTCAACTTCAAATATCCCATCGCCTGATAACCTACATGTCCAATTTCTAGCTAACACCTTAGCTCTCTCTAACTTATTTTGAATCTTAGGACACAACAAGCCAGTTCGATTCTCTAATTGTGCTCTTTTCTTATGAACCCTTCCCATAAGATTTTTTCGAATCATCTCCATCATCATAAGGATTGATTTATTTCTTGCTGGCAAGATGTAAGAATTAAAACACTCACAGAGATTGTTGAGAAGCATATCACATTTGACATGGGATTGAAATGCATGTCTGGACCAATGGCTTGGTGGTATAGCCTTCAACCAATTATAGGCAGATATGTCAATTTGACTCAACTTCTTTAACACTTTGTCAAATTCAGCTACGGTAGTTGCCCTTGCAGCATTCCACAATGCATCTTTGTACACTTGCCCTACAAAACAAGAGACATATGATCATTTACCATGATAAATTAACATTGGTTAATCAAAAACTACATATAATCATTTACCTTTAAACTTTGCCTTGAAGTTTGCATACAAGTGTCGGACGCAAAATCTATGTTCAGAATTAGGTGCCACTACTTGAAGGGCAGGAATGAGACCCTAGTAAAATATAAACACCAATATTAAAGCTATTTCAAATCACAAGAAATGTAATTGTGAAACTAAAATTACATTTAGTTACTTACCTTTTGTTGGTCAGAAATGAATGTCCAAGCATGAACTGTTGCATCTCCAACATCATCCATGAGAAGATTAAGAAACCAATTCCATGAGTCTTTGGACTCACCCTCAACCACAGCATATGCTATTGGGAATATACCATCATTCCCGTCAATCCCTACGGCAGCCAACAATTGGCCTGTACACACGCCCTTCAAATGACATCCATCTAACCCTATGATAGGCCTACATCCATTTAACAACCCTTTTTTACAAGCGTCCAAACACACATACAATCTCTTGAATACAGGTTGAATAGTATTGACCAATCTATCCACACTCAAAATACAAGAGGACCCAGGATTTGACCTCTGAATCTCTGCACAATACTGCCAAATTTTAGAATATTGCTCATTCAAACTACCTTCAATCATTTTTAAGGCAAAGTTCCTAGCCCTGAATGCTTGTTGCCTCGAAATATTGATATTCAAATCTCTTCTGACAACATCAATAATTGATGTCCACTCCCAATTAGGTTGGTCTCTAAACTTATCCAAGAATTTCTTAGCAATCCATGATGAAGTTGCAAGCTTATTAGAACCCTTCCTATGACACGAATGTTCATCAATGAATGTCTTGATTTGAAAAGTGTTCTCTTTTTGAAGCTTGGATGCATGAAGTCTCCACCTACATTCTTCTTGGCATCTAATTGTCAACCTATTAACTTCATTCTTTACAGTTTTCAATTCATGTCCGTGTTCCACACCATATCTCTTCACATCATTTCTTAATTGTTCCTTTGAAGTAAAAGTTTGACCCAATTCTAATACCACATCTTACGCGCCTTTTTAAAAATTTAGGCCAATGGTTCTCTTCTTCGTCACTTGAGTCATGGAGGGAATGTAACTCTTCAGATGATGCATATTCAGAATGCATCTCATCTTCACTTAAATTGTTATTCCCTCCATCGACTCTTTCAATCACATTACTATTACTTGTACCTATTTGGTCAGAATGCAAATACGGTAAAAATTCACTATCATCTACATTTTCGTCAAATAAAATGTCATCATCTAGCATCTCGTAGTCACTGTCAACAATAGCATTTATATCTACACTTCTATCACTGGTGTCAGACTCACATGAGAAATAATCATTATTCAACCATTCATTCACAACATCTAGTCTTTCACCTTCCATGTCTAACCTTGCCCTTATTCTTCGACCTTCACCTACTTCTACTTGAATATTCATATATGATTTTTGAGTGTTTTCAGCATGCTCAACGTAAATGTGTATTTCCTTTGTTGGAGCAGTACACTTTATCATATTTAACACATCCTTATCAGAGACCAACACCCTATGCCCATTCTCAAAGTCTTGTCCTGGAATAAGGTATTGAAACTTGGTCCACTCCTTAACTCCAATTTCCCTCAATGTATCTTCAATCTCGGGGATTGACACGTAATCAAAATCAAAGTCTTCAACCTCACTCACATCACCCCCAACATACAAAATTTTATCTTTATTCACAAATTTTCCCCCATGATGTAATAACATAGTGAACTTAAACTCAGCCATCTACAAATGAATGAAGAAAACATATGAGTACAAAAAATCAAAGTTCCCAATTAAATATGTGAAACTAAGAACTTTAATAACACTCAAATCACTAATTGATTCTAAAATAAACATGTGAAACCAAGAAAACTAAACAAATGCATAAGAGAAAACAATTTGGATACGACAAATATTTATAATTTAACGCATAATCAAAGAAATTAATTAATTTTTAAAAACAAATAATCATTGAAGCTTCATTTTGAAATATGGTAAAGAGACTTTAACCAAATGTCAGTAATATCAAATGGATTTAGAAGGCCAATCGTCAATGTCGTCAATTAAAGTCAAATCATATTCAAAACTGAAACAATGAGTTTTGTTAGTTCAACAAACATTCGAGTTCAAATCATTCTCATTCTTCATTATCTTCCCACCATTATTTTTGAACTTCCCCTAAAAGAGTAGAATAATTCTTTTCCTAATAAGCATTCTTCTCTGCCTTGTTTCTTTTCATAATTTTATTTCCCATCATTATTTTTTTCAATTTCCCACACCATACCAAATACACAACCAAGCAGCACAAATTAAAGAGGAAATATTCATCATTTTATCACCTTTTCACCATCATTTGAAAACAAAAGGTAAGAAATTAACATCCTTTTTATGATTAATGTCTAGAAATTTAAGAAAGCTTTACATAAAATTCACCTAATTGATAAACCCAAAAGTGACACCATGCATTTAGGTATGTAGAATCATTCATTTTTTTTTCAAAATCTACAACCAAACTATAAAAAAAAATAAAAAAAAATCAACAACCCAGATTTTAGATTTTGGAGTTTAAATTTTAAAAATCAATTTCAAATTTGGGAGTTTAAGATTTAAAAATCAAATCTGACTATCAAGAAACAAATATGAAGCAAAGTCTCACCGATTGATCTTCTTTTCGTATTGCGTTTTGTCGATCCGAAACACCCTCACCGATCAATAATCTTCTGTTTTGCTATTCTTCTTCGTTTCACATTGGAATACTATTTTTTCTAGGTTAAAAGCAGTGTTCATTGGAGATGGGATGATGCGCTTTTCTTTTCACTACAACAAAATGTAGTATTCTTGACCCTAGATATTTATATATTCTTGACCCTTTAAATAAAAATAGTCAAGAAAATAAGATTTTACGTTAAAAGAGTCAAGACAAAATTGGAGAGTTATGAGCGTTAGCTTTTTTTTAACGTCATGTTTTCTTGACTCTTTTAAATAGTCAAAATAATTGTAATTAGAAATATTCAAAATCGACACATTTTAAGAGTCAAATATTAAAAAATTATTTTAAGTATAATTTTTTTTTTTACTATGGTGTTTTTGACCATTTGAAAAGGTCAAAATAAATGTATTTGAAATTTAAATAGATGACATGTTTGAATAGTCAAGGATAATATATTAAAAAAATAAAAAAAATCCCATATCTGTGTGTGAGTAAGAAAATTTTTCATATACTCGCGATTTTTTTTTCATTTCTTTCATTTTCCTCTCATTCGAAAATCCCTCTCAAGCCTTCATACGAATAACTTCTCAGAAAAAAAAAACCCTAAATCCTGATTCTTCGCATTCATCGTTTTCGTTTCGCTTTCGTTTTCCTTTCATCGCTTAAATTTTACTCTCATTCTGATTTCTTTTAGATTTTTCCTGAACCCTCATACGGAAAAACTTCTCCAAGGCCTTTATGACTTGCGATTTGAGATTCGGAGAACCATCAGCGACACCATCAGGCTTTGTCATCTCTGTTTAATTTCAGCCTCTCCTTGCCAAATTGTTTAATTTCCAATTGATTCCAAACACCGCTCGTCATTTGTGTTTTTCAGTCTAAGCAATTTCAGTCAAAGGGGATTTCAGTCCAAGCAATTTCCCTTTCATTCTATTCCTCTCCACCGCTCGTCAATAAACCAAAAGGTATCTTTCTTTCTTTTCATTTTTTTAAATTTAGGTTGTAGATTAGATTCTATTTTTAGTGCGTTTTGTGTATCTGGAATACTCAATTTCTGAGTTATGTGAGATTTACTGTCGATTATGTTTTGATAACTTTCGATTGGTGATTATGTATATTGTGATTTTATGTAAATTATTGTTTTTATAAGAAACAAAAACTCACATGATATCCTTAGGTGATCAAACCTCCCTTAATAATTTTTTCCCTAACAGCACCTCCAGACAATACACCACCATTCACCCTCAGCTATTTCTCCTCCACCATTTTTATCTAATACCATTTTATTTAGCTTAGTTCCTAGTCATTTTTTGTGTTGATTGTTACAATCATTTAATTATTTCCAGCCATGTTCTTCTTTTTAATCATCTCAACTTTTCTTAAAATATTGAGCCTTTAAGAAATTGAATGAGACATTTGTTCAGCTTTAAGTTAAATTAGAAAATTTTCATCTAGATCATTTATAATTAATATTTAATATTAGGTGTCAAAATATAACCAATCAAAAATTGTTAAAATAATATTTATATATAATAACTTATGTCCTTCCAATTTTGCTAAATTAAAGAAGGTAGGAATCTAAAAATTACAGATTCACAATGTAGTTCTTGAAAATATCACCAAGATGACATTTGTGTTGATTTTAGAAAGAGGAAATACATGTTAAAATAAAGTTAACTACACATTTATTGATTACTAAAAGTCAATCATGATCCCCGATTGATTATCTAAAGTACTTAATAATGATAGGATTTAGCTAACATGCTGGTCGTAGCTTGATTTTTGTGTTTTGTATGAGACCTTGATATGATATTCTCTTCCTTTTATGAAAATTAAATAGTTCATATGCATGACTTTTTAGCTAAGTTAATACGTGATTGAGAAAAATTCATTTAATGCGATCTTATATTTATCTCTTGCATAATAACATGCATTCTGTTATAAATAGAGAAACAAAAATATATTAATCTTGAAATAATCTCTAGATCTTTTGATTATCGGTTTCGTATCGGCATATCGGATGATACTTAAGATGTTATAAAATGTGTCTTTCACACTCATCAATAGTAATAATGGTTAAGAATAATTTAGCAGTAAAGCCTTAGTCAATCTGTTAGAAGGAAAGCTGAGATAATTAAAAAGAAGAACATGGCTGGAAATAATTAAATGATTGTAGCAATCAATACAAAAATGGCCCGATTAACTGTCCTTCGGTTCCTAGGAAACCTAGACCTTTTGTATTTAGCAAGCCTCAAGTTAAATCACTTGAACTCTCTTCCCAGTGACAGGGCATTTCGGACCACTAGCCATTTTCCTAGTGGTTTGGTAAACAAGCTTTCCCCTAGGGGTTTGGTAAACAAGCCTTCCAATTCGTGTCTCTTCACATTTTCACTAACTGATCTATTTTTCTATTTTAATTCCCATTCACACGTGTATATGTTAGATCTAACAGGAGAAATAAACGGAAGATTAAGTTAGGGTTAAAATTGAAACTACTTAAATAGTTTAGGGTTAAAATTGATACTTTTTAAAGTTTAAGGTTAAACTTGATACTACACCCAAAGTTTAGGGGTAAAACTTGATTTTTTCCCAAAAAAAATCTATCATTTTAAAAGATATAAACACACACATTGAAAAATTGACATGACGGATGAATAACTTTATACATAAATTTATAAAGCGGTAAATATACGATGAAAAAGTAAAATATAGGGAAAAATGGAAAAAAAAACACCCCTATGGTTTTAGTCAAATGCAAACACACCCCCTATAGTTTGAAAATAAATATTTATACCCAATAGTTTTAAAATTGTGCAAATTAACCCATCTCCTCTACGTCGTTGATTTTCTTGTAGCCATAATTTTTTCGTTTGAACTTCGATTTGAATGATTCAAGATATAGAATCCTCGTTTCGATCTCTACATTATAGTCACTTAAAAACTTAGAAGTCATCGGTACATAAAAGAGTTATCATCATCAACAAAATATTAGATCGGGTTGAAGTCGTAAACACTTTTATATACTGATGATTCACAAGTTTTTGGTGACTACAATGTAGAGCCCGAAACGAGGATTCTATAACATTTCGAATCATTCAAATCAGAGTTTAAACGAAAAAATTATGGCTAAAATAAAATCAATGACGTGGAGGGGAATGGTCAATTTACACAATTTTGAAACTATAGGGTATAAATATTCATTTTTAAACTATAAATGATGTGTTTGTATTTGATCAAAACCACATGGGTGTTTTTTGTATTTTGCCCTAAAAGGGTCAATTTACATAATTTTAAAACTATCGGGTATAAATATTCATTTTTAAACTATAAATGGTATGTTTTTATTTGATCAAAACTGTTAAAAATATAAAGTTTCATATTTTAGTTTTGGCTTTTTATTTTGGCAAATGTTTTTAAATATTATAATAATTACATCTTGGTAAATTTGTGACAGCTCATCTCTTTCATTGCTTTGCTTTTCTATCATTTAATCTGATTGACAACTCATCCCCTACTACCCTATAGTTTAGCTAAAAGAATAATTGGTAAAATGCTTCATCTTATTTCTCTCTCTCTCTCTCTCTCTCTCTCTCTCTCTCTCTCTCTGTTCGTTGTAGCTAATGTTCTTAAAGTTTAGTTCTTCCTTGCAAGCTTCCCTTGTGACTTCCATGGAAAGACTAAAATCTCTCTCCGTAGATTGTGCGTTTTTTGTATCAGCAGCACGGATCTTCCAACAAGGCTCAACGGCTATATTGTCTTCATTTTTGGAAATCTGATTTGCCTTTAATTCCGTTAATTCTGGATATTTTTGTTTAAGAAAAAGTTTCAGTAAATCAGCCATCTTTTTCTCAATTTGCCTCTCTGTTTCAATCTACCTTGTGGCTGGCTCGCTTGATCGAAGAAGCTATATAAACGCCCCTGCATGTGGCTGTCTGCCTCACGGAAATACATCTATAATATTGCACTGTTTCTATCTCTTGTTGATCTCTATTAATCTGTAAGGAGAAGCTTTATTTTGTGCAAGCGTTCAATTCTGTAAAACCCACCTTCCGTCTTTGAGTTCGGTTCGGGTCTTCGGTGAAAGAACCCAGGTTGATCAATAGCCAAGGAAGGGAGTTCCTTGAAGAGAAATCGCAGGGGAGCTTGTAGATTCCAACTAGAATTTCGCCATCAACAAACGAGCTTTTCCGAGTCAAGAAGAAAGGGAGTTTTTTTCTTGTTCTTGTTGTTTAATATGCTTTAAATTGTTTGTAAGATTGATACCGAAATTTCTAGTGGATTTTTTCTCTAGGCGTGGCCTCGTGGGTTTTTACGGATTAGTTTCCCACGTTAATCATTCACTGTGTCTCTCCTTCCCTTGATCTTTTATTTGCTATTTAGTTCTGTTTTTAATTCCGATCAAAGTTGCAACAGTCCCTTTGTAATTGTAACAGTGGGTCAATTAACAAACCTCAGACTCTAAATATACAATTTGTATTTTCCGCAAGTAAATCAAGTTTAACGAATTGTATATTGATCATTACAAGAAATAAGTTCTTACAATTGGTATCAGAGCAAGTCGCTTAAATTATTAGCGAGATTTTGGGATTTAACCTCTTCTTGTTTAAATTATGTCTATCTCAGATACTGTCTCTTCTACAAGACCACCTCTACTAAATGGAGGAAATTACGCCTACTGGAAAATCAAGATGAGGCCCTATATTAAAGCTATGGATGAGAAAGCTTAGAAATCTGTACTAACCGGTTGGTCCTGTCCTACAAAAATGGATGAGGAAACCAAAATCGTGTCTTTGAAGTCTGAGATTGAATGGACTGCTGAGGAAGATAAGTTATCAAATTTTAACAGCAAAGCCTTGAATGCAATTTTCAGCTGTGTGGATTCAGACCAAATCAAGCTCATTTCAACTTGTGAGACCGCAAAAGAAGCTTGGGACATTCTCCAGAAAACTTATGAAGGGATTGGTGATGTTAAACGCACTAAACTTATTATGCTTACCACTCGCTTTGAAAATTTAAGTATGTTAGAAAGTGAATCAATATCTGATATTTATACTAAATTGTGTGATATTTCAAATGAGTCTTTTGCTTTAGGAGAGAAAATGTCTGAGTCTAAACTTGTTAAGAAAATAGTTCGTTCATTACTGGAAAGATTTTCTCCAAAGATTACTCCTATAGAAGAAAGTAAGGATCTTGATAATATGAAAGTAGATGAACTAATGGGTTCTCTTAGAACTTTTGAATTAAACATGAAGCACAGGAAACAGGAGAAGTCAATTGCTCTCAAGATGGCTCAAGAAGTTTGCACCAATGATGATGGAGATAGTGATGATGATCAATTAGCACTATTAACAAAAAAATTTGGAAAGTACATGAAGTGGATCTCAAAGAATAATGGAAATAAAAAATTCTTCAAAGGATTCAACAATTCTGCTCCAAAACCACCTGAGAAGAAAAAGGGGATTCAATGTAGAGAGTGTAGTGGTTTCGGTCATATTCAAGCAGAGTGTGCAAACACACAAAAAAAAAGAAAAACAAGGCCATGACCCTCACGTGGAGTGCTGAAGATTCGGATGAAGACCGAGAAGAAAATTTTGTAAGTAATGTTGCTTTTGTTGTTTCTGTCACTAATGATCCTGTTGATGTTCAAGATTTAAGCTCAAAGTCGCAAAGTCTTGATGAAAAACTTGTTGATATATCGGATGGCGAAGAGGATTCCATTGAAGAAGCCTATTCAAGAATATAAGAGGAATGGGTAAGGTTGTGTGAAACAAATAAATCCTTGTCTGAGCATGTTACCGTGTTGATAAAGGTGAAATATGATCTTATTTCAAAAAATGAATATCTAAACAATTTGCTTATAGAAAAGGATAATGAGTTAAATGATCTCAAACTTAATCTGAAAAATACTCATAAAGGATTATCTCTTTTGAACTCGCAATCGACTCTCTTGATAAAATTTTAAGCTCAACAAAAGTATTCAAAGATAATACGAGGCATTGGATATGAAGGAGAATCATCCAAGCATTATCATGTTTTGGAAAAGCCAAGCATGTTTCAAACAGAGGTCTCATCAAAGAAAATCACGGTGGCCACTCATCTTATCAAAAGGCGAAAGGTAAAAATGTGCATCAAGGTATGAACTCCAAATTTATTCCCACATGTTATTTCGTGGCATTTTAGGTCATATAAAACCAAAATGTTTTAGATTGCAAAATATTTTAAAAAGAAACCATGATAAATTCACGTCGAAAAATACAAAGCAAGTTTGGGTTCAAAAGAACAATTATAGAAATTATGTTGCACTAACGTGTCTAAAAGTCGCACAACTAATACTTGGTACTTTGATAGTGGTTGTTCTAGACATATGACGAGATGTAGAGATTTCTTGACTGATTATAAAGAAGTGTCTTGTGGAGATGTTACTTTTGGGGATGGGAAAACTGAAAAAATAATTGGAAAAGGGACATTTAACAAAAGTGGTTTTCCTAAATTGAAAAATGTTTTTCATGTCAATGGACTCACTGCCAATTTAATTAGCGTAAGTCAAATATGTGATTCCAATCTAGAAGTTACTTTTAATAGCAAAGAATGTAATGTCTACAATGGAAATGGTAGTTGCATTTTGAGAGGTGTTCGATCTGCTAACAATTGCTATACTATTACTCAAAATTCTTTGTGTTTGAATGTAACTAAAAATGACACTGACTTATGGCATGAAAGACTGGGTCATTTGAATTATGATGCTCTAAATAAGATATCAAGTGCAGAACTCGTTCGAGGACTGCCAAAGCTTGGGAAGAAGTCTCCTGGTGTGTGTGAATCTTGTCAACATGGTAAGCAAGTAAAGAATTCTCACAAAAAATCAGGATTTGTAAGTACCTCTAAACCTCTAGAATTATTACATATGGATCTCATGGGTCCTATTCAAGTGGAAAGTGTAGGAGGTAAGAGATTTATATTTGTTTGTGTTGATGATTTTTCTAGATACTCACGGGTTGGTTTCTTAAGAGAAAAATCTAATTGTTTTGAAGCTTTTAAGAAATTATGTAAGAAAATTCAAAATGGGAAAAGCATGTCAATTGAAAAAATTATCAGGATTCGAAGTGACCATGGTAGGGAATTTGAAAACAATTCGTATTTGTCTTTTTGTGATAAGCATGGTATATCTCATGAATTTTCTGAACCTAAAACTCCTCAACAAAATGGAGTAGTTGAAAGAAAAAATAGGACTTTACAAGAAATGGCTAGAGTCATGTTAAACAGTAAGAAATTGACAAAGAAATTGTGGGCTGAAGCTATAAATACTGCATGTTATACCATTAATAGGGTGTATCTTAGACCTGGAACAACTAAAACTCCCTATGAAATTTGGAAAGGAAGAAAACCAAATCTTAGTCACTTTCATATCTTTGGTAGTACTTGTTATATCTTAAATGATAGAGAACATTTAGGAAAATTTGATGCTAAAAGTGATACAGGGGTGTTCTTGGGCTATTCCAATAATAGTAGAGCTTTATAGGGTCTATAACATGAGAACTGAAACTATTATGGAATCCTCTAATGTTGTTATTGATGACCATAAAGATTTTTCTGAGTTTTCTAAAGAAATGGAGATTCTTAGCTTTGTGGATGGTGTAGAGACAACAACTGACGATGCAATTATTCCAGTTCCTGAAGTAGATAGTGCTTCAGATACAGTTGCAACTGACGATGCAAATATTCTAGTTCCTGAAGTAGACGATTGCTTGAGATCCGATTTAAAGCTGTTGCACCGGACGATTGACAAGGAAGCAACACTTCCAGCTTGTCATCGATTTCGTTCCTAACTTTGATATAACTGATAGAATCAGACGGGAACCATCAACAAGAGTAAGGAATAATCATCCCACGGATCTCATTATAGGTAACTTAGATGATAGCATGGTCACAAGAAAGAGGTCAGTAAATCTTGCACAATATGTTTGTTTTACTTCATTAATTGAGCCCAAAAATATTAGAGAAGCTTTATTAGACACAAACTGGATAAATGCTATGCATGAAGAACTTGAACAATTTTCTAGAAATGATGTTTGGACCTTAGTTCCTCGACCTTCTCATACAAATGTCATTGGTACTAAATGGATTTTTAAAAATAAAACTGATGAATTTGGAAATGTAATAAGGAATAAAGCAAGATTAGTAGCTCAAGGGTATACTCAAATTGAAGGAATAGATTTTGATGAAACCTTTGCTCCCGTTGCTCGTTTAGAGTCCATACGATTTTTTCTCTCTATTGCATGTTCACTAGGAATCAAATTGTTTCAAATGGATGTTAAGTCTGCCTTTTTAAATGGAATCTTAGGAGAAGAAGTCTATGTTGAACAACCTAAAGGTTTTGAAGATCCTAAATTTTCTGATCATGTGTATAAGTTAAAAAAGGCTTTATATGGTTTGAAACAGGCCCCTCGAGCTTGGTATGAAAGGTTAACAATTTTCTTACTAAATAATGGTTTTAAAAGAGGGAGTGTTGATAAAACCTTGTTTGTTAATAATGATTTTGGTTTGTTAATAGCTCAAATATATGTGGATGACATTATCTTTGTGCCACACATGATTCCAAGGTAAAGGATTTTGTTGATAAAATGCAAAATGAATTTGAAATGAGCATGGTTGGTGAAATGTCTTACTTTCTTGGACTACAGGTTAAACAAAATGACAATGGATTATTTGTTTCTCAAAGTAAATATGCTAAGAACTTAGTTAAACGTTTTGGTCTTGACTCTGCTAAACATATGAAAACGCCAATGAGTAGCTCCACCAAATTAACAAAGGATGAAAATGGAATCGATGTTGATCAAACTCTTTACAGAAGTATGATTGGTAGTTTACTCTATTTGACTGCTACTCGCCCCGACTTATGTTATAGTGTTGGTGTTTGTGCTCGATATCAATCCATGCCTAAAGAATCCCATTTGAATGCTGTTAAACGAATTATAAAATATGTTAGTGGGACTGTCGATTATGGTATTCACTTTTCACGAGATAGTAACTTCTCTTTAGTTGGATATAGTGATGCTGATTGGGCAGGTAATGCTGACGATAGAAAGAGTACTAGTGGCGGTTGCTTCTATCTCGGGAACAACTTAATCTCTTGGCATAGCAAGAATCAAAACTCTATTTCTCTATCGACTGTGGAAGCCGAATATATAGCTGCGGGTAGTTGTTGTACACAACTTTTATGGATGAGACAAATGCTTGAGGACTACGGTATCTCTACTGACTCTATAATTGTCTATTTTTATAATACTAGTGCCATTAATATTTCTAAGAATCCAGTACAACATTCTCGCACTAAGCACATTGATATCCGTCATCATTTTATTCGTGATTTGGTTGAGAGTAAACAAGTTCACATTGAGCATGTTACAACTGACAAACAATTAGATGACCTATTTACCAAGGCTTTGGATTTTACTACGTTTGAGCATATGCGAAAGGAATTTGGAATTTGTCATATTTAGAATTTTTTTCATTGCCTGTTTGCTTTCTATTTGCTTCCACTTGCTACTGTTGGTTTAATGCAAATCCTTCTACTTTGTTCTATTTTATCTTGTGTTAAACTCTTTCTTTGTCTTTGCTATGCATAAAAATAGGGGGAGAAAAAGGATGTTTACTTAGAGGGAGTATTGTTTAAATGATCTCATTGCCTTTAAAATTTTTTTTTGCCAAATCAAAGCTAAAGGGGGAGTGTTAAAAAATATAAAGTTTCATATTTTAGTTTTGGCTTTTTAGTTTGGAAAATGTTATTAAATATTATAATATTACATCTTGGTAAATTTGCGACAGCTCATCTCTTTCATTGCTTTGCTTTTCTATCATTTAATCTGATTGACAACTCATCCCCCACTACCCTATAGTTTAGCTAAAAGAATAATTGGTAAAATGCTTCATCTTCTCTCTCTCTCTCTCTCCCCTCTCTCTCCCCCTTCGTTGTAGCTAATGTTCTTAAAGTTTAGTTCTTCCTTGCAAGCTTCCCTTGTGACTTCCATGGAAAGACTAAAATCTCTCTCCGTAGATTGTGCATTTTTTGCATCAGCAGCACGAATCTTCCAACAAGGCTCAACGGCTATATTGTCTTCATTTTTGGAAATCTGATTTGCCTTTAACTCCGTTAATTCTAGATATTTTTGTTTAAGAAAAAGTTTCAAGAAATCAGCCATCTTTTTCTCAATTTGCCTCTCTGTTCTAATCTACCTTGTGGCTGGTTCGCTTGATCGAAGAAGCTATATAAACACCCCTGTATGTGGTTGTCTGCCTCACGGAAATACATCTATAATATTGCACTATTTCTATCTCTTGTTGATATCTATTAATCTGTAAGAAGAAGCTTTATTTTGTGCAAGTGTTCAATTCTATTAAACCCACCTTCCGTCTTCGAGTTTGGTTCGGGTCTTCAGTGAAAGAACCCAGTTGATTTAATAGCCAAGGAAGGGAGTTCCTTGAAGTGAAATCTGCAAGGGGAGCTTGTAGATTCCAACTAGAAATTCTCCATCAACAAACGAGATTTTCCGAGTCAAGAAGAAAGGGAGTTTTTTTTTTGTTCTTGTTGTTTGATGCTTTAAATTGTTTGTAAGATTGATCCTGAAATTTCTAGTGGATTTTTTCTCTGGGCGTGGGCTCGTGGGTTTTTACGGATTAGTTTCCCACGTTAATCATTCACCGTGTCTCTCCTTCCCTTGATCTTTTATTTGCTATTTAGTTCTGCTTTTTTTAATTTTGATCAAAGTTGCAACGGTCCCTTCGTAGTTATAACAAGTGGGTCAATTAACAAACCTCACACTCTAAATATACAATTCGCATTTTCCGCAAGTAAATCAAGTTTAACGAATTGTATATTGATCATTACAAGAAATAGGTTCTTACAAAAACCACATAAGTGTTTTTTGTATTTTACTCTAAAATTTATAATATTGTTAAAAAGTTTTAAAAAATGAATAAAAGAGAAATATGTTTTTTGATTTAAAAAAAAAAAACCCGTCAATACGATCCGTATGGATTCTCTGTACGTGTATCCCTTGCTTTATAAGCATTGACCACACACCACACCTCACCTCTCAAAAAGAGAGATTTTTAATTTGTCCCTTCTAAGCCTTCTTATATAGTGAAGGGGACACTATTATATTATCACAATTATCAAAGTTTTTTGGTTGTTTTGTTTGGGGTTTTTTTTTTTTTTTTAATCTGATTTTTAAAATAAATTTTCAGATTAATTTCCTTAAAAAAAAAATTTATATGTTTTTTATTTTTAATTTAAAAAATATAATATTTTTATTTTTTCATCAACTTTTTCCAAATATAAATTTAATATAGGGTTTTTTTCCTTTCAAAAATGGCACTTTAAGAATTGATATAATAAAAAATAGCATTTCTCGATTCATCAATCTCGAACCGAAATTAGTCTAACATATGATAAATATCATTTTTGAAATATTTCAAAACTTTTACTACTTTTATTAAAATAACTCATAAAAATTTGTTATTGAAATTTCTATTTAAAATATGATATCATAATATCATAAAATCTAACCAAACCTGAAAAGTTATTGAATTTTAATTTAAAACATCTCAATTAAAAATAAAAATAAAAATATTGATCATTCAAATAATATAAGAGAAAAAAATGAATGAAAATAAATTCATTGATTTCATGAAAATAATTCATTTAATTAATGCAAGAAAAAAAGGTTGACAAACGCATGTAACACTTCCTGTAATTCATAGTTCCAAATTATTCTAATAAGATATCACCTTCAACGCTATAAATTTTCTTAATGATCATTTCAAAACTTCAAAATTATTAATAAATAAAAGAGTTTATTATTATCAAAATACTAGATATGATTTACACCATCAATATTTTTAGTTACTAATGATTTAGAATTTTAGAACTATTATCATTTTTAAACCACATGAGGTATTTATACATTTGACAAAAACTATATGGTTTTATTTGCATTTTACCTAAAAAAAATACTATTTAAAAATTAAATCAAATTATTACATTTTTCAAAAATAAAAGAAAGAAATATTATTGATGGTAATTTCTTCAATAAGAACATAGATAACAACTTAAAAATATTATTGATGGTAATTTCTTCAATAATAACATAGATAACAACTTAAAAATGCAGCTATTAAGAATATCAAAATTAAAGTAGTAGGAAAATAAGAAAAGGTGTGGATCATCTGTTACCGAATCAAAATTACCATTTTATTTAAATACTTTCCATCAACTATCCAAATCATATCTATTTTACCCCCTTTTCTCTAAAATCCAATTAATCTCACCCACATAAAATTGAAAGAAATAAATGGAAATATCAAAAGTTTCATCTCGATGCTTAAAAGGGTATTATAAATATATGGTAGGATAAAATCGAATAATATTTTTCAAATCTAGCAAAGTTTTTAACAATCTTTCTAGATATAACAATTTTAAAAAATAGTTACTAATATAATAAAGAGAAATTAAAGCAAATAACACTTTTTTCTATTAGTAAAACTTTGAGTTTTCTTTTTATTATTAAATCTTATTGTTATTTTTTATGTTTATAATTAAAAAAATTTAAATAAAAACTCAATAATTTTTTAAATCCCATTAGTTTTTACAATTTTGTATTCTTTATATAGTGAAAATGAAAATGTTTAAAAGTGGTATATTTGAAAAATCTGATTTTTTTTTATTATTTTAAAATTTATATTTAAAATAAAATATCATTTTTAAAAATACTTTTATAACTGGTCATAAATAATAATCAGTTAATATCTAAATAAAATTATTATTATATAGAAATCATATATTAAATTAATTATGAAAAACTTGTTTTATTATTATATATTAGATTAATCAGCTAACTTTTTTTCTATTTAAATTAATTATCATTAATATCACAAATAAGGAAAATTTTGTTTTAGGGTAAAAAATCTTCATTTGGTCCTGAGTTTTGGAGTTCGCGTCTATTTGGTCCAATCGTTTTCATTTGTGTCTAAGTGGTCGCCTGAGTTTTGGATATTGTGTCTATTTGGTCCTGCGTTTCAATTTATGTCTATTTAGTCCTGAATTTTAAATATTGTGTCTATTTGGTCCCTAAGTTTTCAAGTTGTGTCTACAAGGTCCCTGAATTATTAGAAATAAGTTTAATTCTTCCTTAATTTGTTAACTCATTAGCATAATATCGACTTAATGGTGACGTAAGATCAAAATACTGACATGAGATTAATAATTATGTCAAATTTTAGGCCTAGATTTACAAAAGATTTAATCCTATCTTCGTATTTTGACCAATTAAACATGTTATGTCAGCTTAAATCAATAATCCTGGCAAGAAGTTAACGAATACGTTAAATTAAGAACCAATTAAACTTATTTCTAATAGTTCTTGAAAATCTAGGACCAAATATACATCGTATCCAAAACCCAGGACCACTTAGACACAAATCAAAAATGCAAGGACCAAATAGATCTAACATCCAAAACTCGTGGGCCACTTAGATACAAATCAAAACGCAGGACTAAATAGACACGACCTCCAAAACTCAGGACTAAAAAGTCTGTCTGCTTTTGTTTTTTACCCTTTGTTTTATTAATAAATTGAAATTATTGAATATCTACAAATATTTAAAAAAAAAAAAAACTATAAATTCTCATCCCCATCCCATCCACATTGGCGTCGGTGCATGCAGGCAACCTCCGCAATTAGAAATTCATTTAAAAAAAATTAACTATAAAAAAAACAAAAATCATAATTCAGAATTAGATCCAAACAGAAAAAATCAGATCAGAACGAAGTAACTTGATTTATTAATCTTAATTTTATTTTATAAACTCAGAAGAAAGTCGTACACTCACGCAAAGACCATACCACCAAAACATATATAGAGAGAGAAAAAAAATTCAATTCTCTCTCTAATCTGCCTTCTCTACTTAAAAAAACGTTTCCTTTTCATTCCAATTCCAATTCCAATTGAAATTGGAATTTCTCGGTTTCTTACAAATTTCATTCAATTCTTCTCTTAATCAGGTAAAGATTCCCGCTCTCTAATTTCATTTCGAATTGATTCTTTCTTATTACTGCTTTGATTACAAGCTCCTGTTTTTTTTTTTTTTTTTTTTTTTAATTTTTATTATTATTGATTCTTTGAAGCTGTGTTTGTTTATGATTTCTAGGACTTTGCTTGTTAATCAATTTCTTTGTTGTTATGTTCTTATTTGCATTGTTTCATTTTTATTGCTAGATGATTGAGTAGTAAGAATTTATGATTAATGATTGAATATTGAAGATTGAAGATGAATCTGTCTCTATTCTGATTAATTAGGAGAATTTTGTTTACTCTTTCAATTTCCTTTATACAAGGTGAACTTTGATTTTTTTTTTAAATTTAAAATTATCATTTTCTTTTTAGTTTAGGTGATTTAATGGGGTTTTTTAAGTGGTTGAATTTACCATTAATAAGTTGGCTACATATGACTAATCTTTTGAAGCTGATAAAGTTGGTAGGAAAAGGTTTAGCTCTTAAGGTTTTTTCTTATTGGGACTTTTCTTTTTTTTCCTATTTCATTCAATTGTTGTTTGGTGGCATTCTTCTCGTCTCCGACCCACCACGGAAATAATAATGACAACAACAATTAGGAAAGATTTCATTTGTGTATGCTATAAGCCTATAAATAATGTCTAGGTGCTACTTTTTATGCGATTTCCAGCTCCAATTTTGATTATGTCCCTAGTTCACTGTGAAATCTGTTCATTGCCTTTTCTAATGTTATTATGATTCTCTCATCTTATTTATACTACTAGCATTTGTGTTTATCTACTCGTGCACCCATCATATGTGAGTTTCTTCTGATGTCGCATAAATTTCTATTTATTGTTTTTTCCATTGCACACTGAAGAATTTACTTCGTATATCTCACCTTTAAGTTTATGGTAAAAGGAATGCAGTTAGATTGAATTTAGGATGTTTTCTGTGACAGGGTTAGCGTTTTTTTCTTCAAATTCTGAAGAGAGACGTTTACTGCACCTGCTGTCAATGGTTTTTTGGGTGTCTTGGAGATAAGTAAAATGAAATGGGTGGTTGCTGCTGCTGTTCTTCAAAAGGAACAGATTTAAATAATGGGCCAGCCTATTATTATGTTAGTATTGAGTTTACCGTGTGGATGTTTCTTTTCATCTTTTTATCAGTCAAAATCAGTTTTCAACCTAAACATTGTTTCTTTGTTATCATTGTCAGCTAGTGTAATTGTATTAGCTGTTGCTTTTTTTGGGGGGCGGAGCGGTTATGAATTGTATTTATTTCATAACAGTGTGTGAGATGATTAAAGTATCGTTGTCCCAAAACATTCACCGGCTGCAGTGCAAGAGTATTATCTATAATAAAATTCTTTTTTCTATAAGTAATTCTAAGCATTATTTGATATAATTCAACACTGATTTATTTTTCTAAGCAGTCCCCTGTCTTTGTATAGATTAACGTAGATGGGTGATGGTTGTAGGAAACTCGTGTTATTAATGCAACACTTATGTTGCACATTGAGTGAATAGACTTTGCTGTTAAATTTCAAAGACCATCATGCTGTGAATTAATTACGGAGCAAGCTTGACTTGAGTTATATGCTTAACATTAACATGAAGATGGGAAGGGTGTCATCTCCGCTCGGTGCTTCCTCAGCACTTTCAACAGGGCTTTTGGTGGATACGAATCTAGATACTTCAATCCCCGACACTTATAGATCGCCTCCTATGCGCATTCCATATGATGTTGCTTTAAGGTCTCCTCATACACCACCTGTGGTTCAGGAAATTTGCAGCAAATTCTGACTCAGCTCAAGAAACTTCAATCAAATGTGAAGGCATGAAAGAATCAGACTGTAAGAAAAATACAGATTTTGAACTGGATGAATCGAAGGAATCTGAAGTGGAACATTCAAAAAGTATGGAATCTATAGTTGTAGCAATTGAAGAGGAGGATGTTTGTCCCATTTGTTTGGAAGGTAACCTTTTTCTAGAGAATTCGTTTGCATTATACTAACCCAAAAAATTATTGATCATCTTTGACCTCTTAAGTTCCTCACCAATAATTTTAATAGAATTTGTCTCAAATAGTATAAATCTAAATACTAATTATTAAAATGTCAGAACTTTAAAAAAATTACTCAAATTTGAACTATAGTTCAATAAATAATTGAATTATTTTTCATGGGTATTTTTAATGAATTTGTTTTTTTTTTTTTACATTTCAACTATTTGATTATTTCTCATTATTATTTTCAATGAATTCGTTAGTTTTTTTATTTTTTATTTTTAACTTTTTTTAGTTCAATAAATAATTAAACTATAATGATGCTATTTGAGTAATTTTTTAAAAGTTCTAAAAGTAATTAGTATACAAAAATATGTTATTTCATCTGTTTAATCCTTTAGTTTCTTGAACTAAGAAATCACAGCATTATTACTT
The DNA here is from genome assembly GCA_028015215.1 of Gynostemma pentaphyllum. NCBI lineage: Eukaryota > Viridiplantae > Streptophyta > Magnoliopsida > Cucurbitales > Cucurbitaceae > Gynostemma > Gynostemma pentaphyllum. Next base: position 16,098,102 of record CM051354.1, read on the forward strand.
TCCAAAATCCGCATTGTACCGATCTATTCAATCCCAGGGTTCTTTTCTTCTATGCAGAATACGAGTCTACTGACGCAGAGAATCCGAAACTTGCCACAAAATGCGAGCATCATTTTCATCTGGCGTGCATTCTGGAATGGATGGAAAGAAGTGATACTGTCCTGTGTGTGATCAGGTGTGCTTCAATTTATGTAGATTAATTCTCTATTGATTATATGGTGTGATACTGAGAAGGCTTTCTTCTTTGCAGGAAATGGTTTTTAACCCTCCTATTGATTAACAACAACAAGAAACTCAGTCCAACGCTCTCTCTCATTGAAGTAAAGTTGAAGGTTATAGGTTATAAAGGTTTCAGGATTTTATTTTCATCTGCGAGCTTCAGTTTTTTAGTTGTTTTCTTTTCCTTCCATTTGATTTGTCCATTTTAGGTGCATTTTCCTGTGAATTTGTTTTTCAAACATAGAGATTGGATGCAAAAAGATGGGAAGAATAAGGCCCTGTTTGGTACATGATCCAAATCCAATTTTATGGATCTGGATTCAAGGAATTACACAAATTGAGTTGAGTTGGTGTTTGGTTTGTAATTATTTTAAAATGGACTTGGATACAACTTGCTTTTTCAGGCCAAATTTTGGATTCTTCATTTTTACGTTTTCAAAAAATTCAATCCATTTAACCCAATAGTGAAAACACGGGATTGGCTTTTAATGAAAAACAATCCGTCGAAAAATGTTCGGAAATAACAATATGTACGGAACTTCTCCTTCTCCTTCGTTTGTATGAACTCCACCATCACTGTCAAAATCCTCTCTTCATCGTTGATTATTTGGCTTAAAATGAAGAATCTTAACTTTGGCTTTCATGAAGAAGAGATAAATCGAAGATTTGTCTTTGGCTTTCCCTAGGGCACGGGTGAAATACGAATCCATCTCCTTCTCCTTCTTCATTGAATACTGAAAGCATTTCCTAAGTTTGCCTCTTTGTCAAAATCATACGATTCAATGGTTGAATTATTTGACGGGTCCATCTTCTTCTTCCTCAAGCCGATCGCGCCTATCATTTTCTTCAAGCCGACACATCAAACATCTGAGATGATTTCCTTGGTACGACTGTAATTTTATCCTTTTTATACTGTAAATACTTGCATCTTTGTTTGGGTTCATCCGAATGCTGAGATAATTGCAACCAACTTATTTTTGTTCTAGTCACAATTATTATGTTTATGTGAAAGTTTTTTTTTTTGTTCCTTTTTATCTTTGTCAATTTTTTGTTAGGTTTGTGATAAATTCAAGAACATTCGTATTTGGATTCCTATCCATTTTTAATTCTAAAACTAGACTTGGACTTCTTTTTTGTGTCTGTGATTTATTTTGGAGTGGATTTCAATATATTTTGAATAGAATCTAAAAGCATATGGTAGCAGAGAATTTGAGTTACTCTTCTTTTCATTTTTAGTGAAAACATATTCTTAAAGAGAAGGATATTTCACCCGACTTTTTGAAATTAATCATCTCAAGTTTGTATCTCTATTTTCACTGATATTAAATCCTATCTCATATTCTCCTACAATTCTTCTATTTTACCTTCTAGTATCACACCAGGGCTCTTCTTATCGTCTTCTTTCCTTTTCCGATAACGAGAGCCGCAAGAATCAAGCACCTGCTCGGTTATGAAAATCATCCCCACAGTTATATATATAAATAGAAATATTATGTGGAAGCTAATGAACCGAGTCATATATTGTTTTTTACATTCATCCATAGCCTATTTATTCGACATGTTAGTTGGCATGGAATTCCTTTCCTACCGTTTGAGCTTTTGTCGTTTTTCATTTTTAACAACAAAAAATATGCAAATAAGTTACCTCTAATGCCAATAAATACTGATCATTCTGACATACATAAATATATTATTTTAGATAATTTATATAAATTTAACAAGTTTAACCATGTTTTAATAAAGTAGTTTTAATATTGTTTTTAACTAAATATTTTTTATAAGCAGTAGTTGTATATTTAGGTATTTTTAATATTTTGAAATGGTTCGACTGTTTTTGAATATGAGAATTGCTGTATGGCTATTATATTTGGAAATAAGTGATTTAAATTTTTTTAAATATACAATACAAAAAAGTGTAACAATATGAATCAAAATTGATGTTGGTTGAAAAATCATATATATATATATATATATATATATATATATATATATATATATATATATATATATAAACATGTGAAAAATTGTGAGGCCGTCCCTCTCCGGGACGTTTCCCCATCAATCATCATTAAAGATGGTCTAATTTTTCAATTTTTATTTTTATTTGACGTAAGCATAAATTGAACCACTCATTAAAATTTATTTGATTGAAAATTTATCATTAAGAATATGGAAGAACTTAAATTTCATCCATCTCAATAATTTACTTCTATCACACAATAAAAAAATAATAATATAATTTTAGGTAGTAAAATTTGAAAGGGGGTGGAATTCGATTCAACTATTTTTCATACCAACGGTAGTTGGTTCACCTAGAGATAAGAAGCGGTCTAGTGGGAGTGGGATGGATAATATTAGAATTTAGATGAAACATGGCGGGAGGACCAAAGCTAGGCATAATGTACCCAATAGACCAAATAATATCTCGACGTTTCCCCATCAATCATCTTTAAAGATGGTCCAATTTTTCATTTTCTATAAATGCTATTAAATTATGATAATTTAAGAATAAATCAATATTTTACTCCTGAATTTTGAACGTAATGTGAACTTAAACTTTGAATTTTTAATGTTATCAATTTTTACATTAAATTATACAAGTAGTTGTAATTGATAAATTGATGATGACATATTAGATGAAATAAGTACTCTACAATAACTTCTTATCAATAATCCAACCGCTCTAATTAAGGGCATATGCGTAATCTAATGTATTCAACTCCAAGCCTCCATCGCTATAAATACGCTATAGACTGGCCTTAATCAAAACCATCAAAACATTTCTAAAAAATCTCTAAGCCCCGTTTGGTTTAGGGTAATCTTAGATTCCCTTATAAGGGCATCTAATTACATTGTTTGTTTGGGTACTATTTGAACATATCGTGGATAATCTAAGATTATTGGCATCTATATTTTCCCAAATATGAGAGCATTTGATTACTTTGAAATCGGGTGGTTTCTATGATTCCCATAAGAAGATAATCTTCTTTTTTACAATTTTAACCTTATCCTATTTTATAAAATTGCTAAAAAAAGAAGAAAAAAAATCTATACTCACGTTTCCACTATTTTTTTTATAACTCTATGGTTTTTTCAGGTTCCTATTTGTATTATTAATTAATCATCTCTTTTTATACAATGGGTTTGATAAAGATCTCAACAATTAATTTTTTTTGTTGTTGATCATTTTACTACGTTTGATTAAAAAAAATTATGTGTTTATAATATTTTGATTTTTTTCTCCCTACATTTGATAAACCTCAAATTTTACTTGAGCTAAACCATATTATTGTTGAAATTGCATTTTTTTCTTACATTTCATCAAGGATTGAATTTATCTCTATTTATTGATTGTGGATAAATATTGTAGTATATTATATAAATGAATTATTGTGTAAAGTTGTGTCAGGTCAAATTACCAGACATCCTCATATTATTATTAAATGAAACAAACATAGGAATCTAAGTTCCCCAGTAATCAAATACCCTGACATCAGATTCCCAGTGATTAGATTACTGGAGGTATCTTAGATTACAGCGAACCAAACGGGGACTAAACAAAACAAATGATCGATGAAGAAATCAGTTTCCCTTTTAGCTTCTCTCCTCCTCCTTCTCCCTCTCTTAACCTTGGCTATGACCCAAGAAAAACTTTGGCAGCAAAACACATTGATTCCAAGGTAAAAAATTTGCCCAATTCTGTGGAGACTAAAACACATTGTTTCTTCATTATTGGTGAAATGTAGAAAGTGCCTATAGGACTTCATCTCCCAATTTTGTACTTATTTTGTAATTCTATTACCAATTTTCATGGAAAAGTGGATGAATCAGAATCCAAGCAAGCACGTAATTCTATTAAAAAAATGTAAAATTTCTTCCATCTTAAATGAAAAGAAAAAAATCAAACGGAAACGATTCTTACGATTCGATTACTAAATCGAACAATTCATCCTACTCAAAGTAATCAAAACCTAAGAACATTTTTGACAACCTTGATAAACTCCTCTTTGGCCGCTCATTAAGTGCATAATATATATAATGCAGAATTGAAATATCTAGATGATTTTAAGAGTTAAAAGAAAATCAAATCTATTCAGATCTACTCTAAAATTATTCAAATCCAAAATAAATTATGAAAAAAAAATAATGGCAAGATTTTAAAATAAAAAATAATAATTAAAATGAGAAGATATTATTATATATCTATTTTATAAAATGCAAAACCAAAATAAATGGAGAAGTGGAGAATTTGGAATCAACGTTCTGAACATGTACTTGACCAAGTAGGGTAAACACTAGTTAGTGTTGAAGCAAATAAAAACTTTTCTTTTTTCTTTTTCCGTTTATAATTATTTTTGTAATTGATTTTTCTTTGTATTTATATATTGAATAAAATCAAATATGTACTAACTAAATATTCATTATAAATAATTTAGATTTTTATAAACAAAATTCGTATAATAATAATAATAATAATAATATATATATGTATATATATATATATATATATATATATATATATATATATATATTAAATCAGAAAGAAAAAGATATTTTATAAATAATTTAGATTTTTATAAACAAAATTCATATTAAAAATGTTCATCCAAATATATACACACTAAATCTTTTTTATAAATTATTTAGATTTTCAAAAACTTTTTTTAATAAATAATTGGTATGGCATTATTTTTTTTTTAAATCGAGAAAGAAAAATCATATTTTCAAATATGTACTAACTAAATCTTTATTATAAATTACTTAGATTTTTAAAAACAAAATTCCTATAACAATATTTTTAAAATAAAAAAGAAAAAGATATTTTAAAATAAATTAAAAAAATTGATTAGAAACAATTTATGAAAAATGCTACACACTAAATATTTATTATAAATTATTTAGATTTTCAAAAACATTTTTTTTATAAATAATTTGTTTAGCAATATTTTTTGAAATCAGAAAGAAAAATCGTATTTTCAAATATGTATTAACTAAATCTTTATTATAAATTATTTAGATTTAAAAAAAAATCATATAACAATATTTTTTTTAATATCAGAAAGAAAAAGACATTTTAAAATAAAATTATGAAAAATGATTAGAAACAATTTATGAAAAATGCTCATCCAAATATATACCCACTAAATCTTTATTATAAATCATTTAGATTTTCAAAAGGGAAATTTCATTGGGTGGCAGATTTTTATGCGATATTTGTAAAAATATCAACTCAAAAAAGTATTTGCAAATATAGCAACTTTTATCATGTTTATCAGTGATTAACAATGATTTACATATAGTGTAAAAATATGTAATTCAATGTTTATCACTGATAAGCCCGATCAAAATTTGCCATATTTGCAAAAAAAAAAATTTGAGCTTTTATTTTTACAAATATTACTAAAAAATTTGCTAGATTTGCAAATGCCCCTTTTCAAAACCATATTTTATAGATAATTCGTATAGCAATATTTTTTTTTTTAAATCATAAAGAAAATTTTTATTTTTAAATATGTACTAACTATATATTTATTATAAATTATTTATATTTTTAAAAGAAAAATTCCTATAACAACATTTTTTTTATATTAGAAAGAAAAAGACATTTTAAAATAAATTGAAAAAAATGATTATAAACATTTATTTGAAAAATACTCATTCAAATATATACTCACATTCTAAATAATAAATATGTAATTAAAATAATTTTTTTTTTATAAATAAGGCGTATAACAATATTTTTTTTTAAATCAGAAAGAAAAAATGTATTTTTATAATATACTATTTAATCAATTACCTTTTTTTTTTAATAAACAATTAGATTATTTAGTCACTTTTCATATTATTTTTATATTATCTTTTTTTATACGATATTTATCTATTTTCATTCAAGTGTGATTTTTTTTTAATAAACAATTCGTAATATTTTATTTTTTAAATTCAGAATGAAAAGATGAATTTTTAAAATAATTTGAAAAAAATGGTAAAAACTACTCATTCAAATATATACTCACCAAATCCTAATTCAAAAATGAAAGTGAAATAAAATTAAATAATAATTATAAATAGCAAACTTGAAATAACATTTAAAGGTATGGATAATTATAAATGGCAAACTTGAAATAATATTTAAAGTAGAGGTAAAGATGAAAGTGAAAAATTCTCCACTTTAAGCACTTTTAGAGTAATATTAGATAAAAGAATATATTCATAACCAATCATAGTTTTAGAGACATTAGTAGTCACCCAAAGATAAAAAGAACGAGGTGTGAAAAACATAACATTTAAATTTTGGAGTTTTAAATATGTGTTGGGATGTGTTAGCACCCACTCTGGTGTTGTTTGGTGTGGTGGAAAGGAGACAAAGAAAACCTTTTCCATTGAATCATTTCCTTTGATTGGCTTTTCCATGGAAATTAATATAGTGACAATTTTATGAAGGATTTCTTTCATTTTCTCATTCCCTTTCCACGATTTTGAAGTAAAAACTCAAAATTTTATGAAGAATTTGTCTTGGCGTCCCGAATAAATCCGTGTCCTCAGGAATATTATAGGAAAATTAATCGGACGATATTTCCAGCTTTGTTTGGTAGGAGTTTTAGTATGAAAATATATTAATTTTTTGTATTGTTTTTAAAAATGAGTGGATAAGTTTTATAGGGATGGAGTATATATAGGACAGTTTTCTTAACTTTTCTTAAAATTTTTAATTAGTTTATTATTTAAAAATAAAACATTATATTCTTACTTTTAAAAGAAAATACATATAAAATAATAAAGAATAAATTGATGAAATATATGTGAGATAAAATAAGTGGTCTACAACATTCATCCTATCCTATCTCTCTAAATTTGTATTTTACTGTATCCGCCTCCATTGCTATAAATACGCTATACACTTCCCTTGAGCAAAACCACCAAAACACTTCAAAAAAAAAATCCTTTTTAAAAAATCTCTGAACAAAACAAACGATGAAGAAATCAGTTTCCCTTTTAGCTTCTCTCCTCCTCCTTCTCCCTCTCTTAACCTTGGCTGCTGAGCCAAGAAAAACTTTGGCACCAAAATCCATTGATTCCAAGGTCAAAAATTTGCCCAATTCTGTGGGGACAGAAAAAAGTTCTTTATTAATTGGCGGATATGATAAAATTGAAGATTTAAAAGCAGAACACGTTCAATATTTGGGGAAATTCGCGGTTCATGAACATAACAAGAAGACAGGAGATTCTTTGAGGTACCTTGAAGTATATGAAGGACAGAAGCAGATTGTGGATGGGACTAACTATAAGCTTAAAATACAGACTGCTAGAGGAGGTTTAGCGCCCTTCAACTACGAGGCTTCAATTTTTGAGAGCGTAAAAGGAATTCATTTAGGGTCCTTTGTTGAAATCAGAGGCCATTAAGCCTTTCTCTCTCTCTCTCTCTCTCTCTCTCTCTCTCTCTCCCCCATTGCTTTTGCTTGCATGCATCCATGCATAAGCTTTGGATTATGTATTAAATCAAAATAATGATGCATGTTTGTGTGTGTAACCACTACCTTTGTTTGTGTTTTTTTTTCCTCTCTTTTTAATGTTGTGATTTGTTTGTAACTACCATGTATGTGTTTCTTATATGTTGGGATTATCTATATTATGTTTAATAGTGTGTGATTATAATTCTATAAAAAAAATTATAATATTTATAAGAGTAAACTGTAAATAAGACCCATATCAACCGTTATAGTTTAAAAAATATATATCAAATTACATTCACTAATTAGTTTAAAGGGGCTCTTGCATATATAGCTGAAAAATGTCCAATATATATATATTTTTATAAGATTTATGAGACATAGATTTCCTGTGTTAATTTTCTTTAGGTATTTTGAATTTGTAATGGAAAAAAATCATAGATTTAAAAAAAAAAGTTTTAAAAAGGCAGGATTTAGGAGCTTTCAAAATCCGACAGTTTTATAATCAGATTCTTTAATAATATAGAAAATCTACTATTAAAAAACTGTTTAAAAAAAAAGTTAACTAAAATCAGTCCAAAACGAGTCTTATCCCAAAGATATTTTTTTAAGTTAATTATTAATTCTTATTAAGTATAATAACTATTTTAGTTAGTTTGTTACTAAGTTAGTTAGCTTGTACTTTGTATATAAGCATTTTGGTCTCTAGTAATACAGTGAAGTAATCATTTCGTTCATTTCATTTCTCATCAACAAATTTTCCTTGCTTAACATGGCTGAAACATCCCATCTCTAATTTTTCTGTAAATGTCATTGCTCCATCTTAGAGCAATTTTGTTGAGAGGTGATTGGGAGGTGCACTTCTTAATTCTAACATTTAATTAATTAATATGTAGAAATACATGATATTTGAGCTAATTTCTATAAAAATTTAACAACATTTTTCTTTTCTAAACTTAAGATACCATGCATATCCTTGTAGCTTCTTTTAAAACCACACACCTCATTATCAAGATAAAAGGATTCAATAGATTAGTGGGATAAAGTAGTTTGCTGTTAGGTAGTTGATGAATAAGAGACAGAAAGCTTCAAGTCCTAAGGCTTGAACTTGGATTAGAGAGTAAAATATTAGTTATCCAATACAGAGATGAAAAACTATTTTATTACTGTATTTTCGTGCAGGGGAGAGGGGACAGAGACGTTGGCTAGATATTTCAAATTTTTAGGGTAAATTTTTGCGATTATTCACCATCAATAATATATGTGTACTAGTGATTTTTTTGTTAACGATAAACATTCGAATGAAAAAATATTACAAACAGAGGATTTTTTTTGTCATTGATATTCCAATGTATTGAGAAGTATGTAACTGATATACATTTTTGAATTTGGCAGCAAAACGTTCATTCAAAATAATAAATCGTTATTTTTTTCATTTAAAAATATCTTAAAATAATAAAAAAAAATCCAAATTTAAAAGAATAAAATTGCATTGGGAACTTACAAAACATTTAAAGTAATTATTTAATGAATTAATAAAATACAAATATACAAAATGGAGGGGAGTTAAAAAATGACATTTTAAGAATTGATATTTTCAAAAATAGAAAAAGTTTTGTAAATTTTCAAAAATGATATTTCTTAAATTGAGATCCCCAATCTCAAACTCAGATTGGTCTTAGTTCAAATGAGAAATGTCATTTTTTAAATATTTCAAAACATTTGCTATTTTTGAAATTACTCATAAAATAGTATCATAGGTTGAAATTTCCCAAAAACAAAATTATTCTAGAAGACCCACTACATTTCGTGAAAATTATATCACATAAATACATATTTGAATATTTTTTTTATATTTTAAAATAATTTAGTTATATTTGAAAAAAAAAACTTGCCAAATGGGTATATGTATGAACAAACCCTTAAATTTTTAAGGTAAAGTACCCCTTTAGTCCCTGAGTTTTGGATGTCGTGTCTACTTGGTCCCTACGTTTTCAATTTGTATCTAAGTGGTCCCTGAGTTTTAGATGTTGTGTCTATTTGGTCCCTGTGTTTTCAATTTGTGTCTAAATGGCCCCTGAGTTTTGGAAATTGTGTCTGTTTAGTCTTTGTATTTTCAAGAACTATTAGAAATAAGTTTAATTGGTCCTTAATTTAACGTATTCATTAACTCCTTACCATATTATTGACTTAACGCAGACATATAATATTTAATTGGTCAAAATACGAAGATATGATTAAATATTATTTCAAATCTTTCATCAATCCAGGCCTAAAATTTGACATAATAATTAATATCATGTCAGTATTTTAGTCAATTATCGATATTATGTTAATGAGTTAACAAATTAAGGAACAATCAAACTTATTTATAATAATCCAGGACCATTTTAGAATAAATGAAAAACCCAGGGACCAAATAAATATAATATTTAAAACTTGGAAAATATATACGGGGTCCAACAGACTCCTCCTCCTTCACACTTTCACTTTTCTCTTTTTCTCCCTCTCTTCTCTTTTCCTCTCTCTTCTCTTCTCTTCTCTGAGTTGGTGAACGGTAATTTCTTTTCCTCTTTATTTATTTTTATTTTTTATGTAATTAGTTAAATTCAATTAATTAGCATATTAATTAATTAATTAATTTGCATGTTAAATAGTTATTTTAAATTAATTTCTTTTTAATTAGTTAATTAAAATTAATTTTCATGTTAATTAGTATGTATTTAGTGTATTTAGATTAATTATAATGTTATTTAATTAATTTGTATGTTATTTATTTAATTTTAATTCATTAGTATGTTATTATTTAAAATTTAATTAAATGGCATGTTAATTAGTATGAATTTAGTTTATTTAGATTATTTATAATGTTATTTAATTAATTTGTATATTATTTATTTAATTTTAATTATTAGTATGTTATTTATTAAAATTTAATTAAATAGCATGTTAATTAGTATGTATTTAGTTTATTTAGATTAATTATAATGTTATTTAATTAATTTGTATGTTATTTATTTCATTTTAATTAATGTGCATGTTAATAATTTACTTCAATTAATTAGTTTTATCTGTAGTTAAAATAAATTAATTAGCGTGTTAATTAGTTAATTAAATTAATTAGTTAACTTATAATTTCATAAACACGACCTTAAAACTCAAGGACCAAATAAGTATTTTACCCAAATTTTTATCCTGTCAAAACCACGTTGTTTATGTCTTGTTGGACATAAAACTATGTGTTTGATGTACTAGCTTGAGGTGTAGATGTCGGAGATTGAAATACCATGATATTATTTAAGTTTTGATTAGCCTAATATGAGTTCCAAACGGGCCTTAACCAAAGATATTTTTTAAGCTAATTATTAATTCTCTTGTCAATAAAACTCCCCCCACTTAGCATGCCATGGTAATTTTATTGAGTCTTGATTCGGGACACACTACTAATTCTCACGTGTTAATATATATAAATTAGAATAAATATTTGTGGGAACTAATGAACCAAATCATAGTATATACATAAATATTTGTTGATACATTCATATGCAGTCTATTCAGTCTAATTCGATTCCTACCGGTTGAGTTTTTGTCGTCTTGTAATTTATGACAGAAAAAATATAGAAATAAATTTAACTACTTTTGCAATCTTGAAATTATACAGCGTAGTTTGAAGTTAATAGTACTTAAAACTAACAACATTTTGTATGATATTTTAGATAAAACTATGATACTTTAAGTTAATAGTACTTAAAACTATGATATTTTTTTATATAATTTCTATAAATTTAACCACATTTTCTTTTCTAAAACTTAGATACCATATTCTTGTAGCTTCTTTTAAAACCACACACCTCACTGTCAAGATGAAAGGATTCAAAAGATTAGTGGGACAAAGTATTTTTCTGCTAGTATTTGATGTATAAGAGAGAGAAGCTTCAAGTCCTAAGGCAAAATTTTAGTTATCTAATAGAGAGAGATGAAAAACTATTTTATTATTGTACTTTCATGTCAAAGAGAGAGGAGAGATGTTGGCTAGATATTTAAATATTTCAAAACATTTACTATTTTTAAAATTACTCATAAATAAAGTATCATTTATGGAAATTTCTCAAAAATAAAACTATTCTAGAGGCCTAACTGCAGTTCTTCATGCATGAAAGTTGTATCACATAAATGCATATTTTTTATATTTAAAAATAGTTCAGTTATATTTAAAAATAAGACTTGTCAAATGGTTATGCATGGACAAACCCTTAATTTTTATAAAGAATTTGTCTCAAATAGCATAAATCTGCATACTAATTACTAAAATGTCTGAACTTTTTAAAATTATTCAAATAACATAATTATAGTTCAATAAATTATTGAACTATAATTCAATTAATTATTGAACTATTTTTCATAGGTATTTTTTAACAAATTTGTTTGTTTTTTTGGTTTTTTAAGTTCAAGGTCAATAATTTATTGAACTATTTGATCATCTTTTATTATTATTTTCAATGAATTCGTTAAAAATTTTATTTTTTTTAGTTCAATAATTTATTGAACTAAAATTATGCTATTTGAGTAACTTTTGAAAAGTTCTGACATTTCAGTAATTAGTATGCAAAAATATACTATTTCAGTAATTGTCCCTTTTTTATATGTCAAAACTATGTTGTTTATGTCTGGTTGGACGTAAAACTGTGTGTTTAATGTACTAGTTTGAGATTGAAATACTATATGATATTATTTAAGTTTTGATTAGCCTAAAATGAGTTCTAAACTGGCATAAACTAAGGATATTTTTTAAGCTAATTATTAATTCTCTCTTGTCAATAAACTCCGAGAAATTTCATCAGGTGACAGATTTTTATGCAATATTTGTAAAAATATCAACTCAAAAAAGTTTGTAAAATATAGCAATTTTTATCATGTTTATCAGTGATTTATGTGTTTATCAGTGATAAATTTAGTATAAAAATTTGTAATTCAATGTTTATCATTGATATAACCGATCAAAGTTTGCTATATTTATAAATATTTTTTTGAGGTTTTAGTTTTACAAATATTACTAAAAATTCTGCTAGATTTGCAAACGACCCATAAACTCCCCCCACTTAACATGCCATATGAATATCGCATCTCTGATTTTTCTTTTAATCTTGTTGCTCCATCTTAGAGTAATTTTATTGAGTGGTGATTGTTGCTCCACTTCTCAATTCTCACGTGTTAAATATTAGAAGAAATATATATATATCTCCATCTTACTTAGAGTAATTTTATTGAGTGGTGATTGTTGCTCCACTTCTCAATTCTCACATGTTAAATATTAGAAGAAATATATATATATCTCCATCTTAGAGTAATTTTATTGAGTGGTGATTGTTGCTCCACTTCTCAATTCTCACGTGTTAAATATTAGAAGAAATATATATATATATCTCCATCTTAGAGTAATTTTATTGAGTGGTGATTGTTGCTCCACTTCTCAATTCTCACGTGTTAAATATTAGAAGAAATATATATATATCTCCATCTTAGAGTAATTTTATTGAGTGGTGATTGTTGCTCCACTTCTCAATTCTCACGTGTTAAATATTAGAAGAAATATATATATATATATATATTTTGGTTGGTTGGCACATTCACGCAGTCAATTCAGTCTATTTATTGCCATTGGAGTCCTACCGGTTAAGCTTTTGTCATCTTGTAGTTTATGACGGTAAATAATATACAGATAAATTTATTAAGGGTAAAATGCAAACAAACCTCTATGGTTTTTATCAAATACATGAACACTTCTTATGATTTGAAAATGGTAAATCATACCTCTGTAGTTGTAATTTATTCCAATGAAACCCCTCATTTTCAACGCCATTAACTTTATTTTAGCCATAACTTATTCGTTTGAAATCCGATTTGGATTATTCAAGATGTTTTGGAATCCTCATTTCAAGTTCTACGTCATGGTCACTTTAAAACTTCTGAATCATTATAAATCAAAAGTGTTACGGTGTAAATCATAACTAGTATTTTGATGATAAAAAATTCTTTTATTTATTGATAGTTTTGAAATAACCATGATGTAGAGCTCTAAACGAGAATTCCTAAACATCTTAAATCATCCAAATCAGAGTTTAAACGAATAAGTTATGGCTAAAAGAAAATTTATGGCTTTGAAGGGGAGGGGTCTCATTGGAATAAATTAGAATTACATGGGTATGATTTGACATTTTCAAACCACAAGAGATGTTCATGCATTTGACAAAAACCACAAGTAGCTAATTTATATTTTACCCTAAATTTAATTACTTTTGCAACCTTGAAAGTATTCAGCAAGTTGAGAGGATTTAATAAATTAGTGGGATTGAGTAAGGGGATGTTTGGTATAACTTTCCCTAAAAGTATTTTGAATAAAATGTTTTAGAATAAATATTAATTAAGTGTTTCATCTAAAATCACTTTAGTATATTAAAAGGTGATTTTGGAGAAAATGCTTGATTTGTTATTCTTCCTAAAATGTTCATAAACAAGTATTTCACTTAAAAAATACATCTCTTAAGTATTTTTAGGAGTAAAATATATAAATAGCCACTTTTCCATCCCTCTTTTTCCTAATAGCCACCTTCTCAATTTCTTACCTTAATAGCCACATGTGTATGTTAAAGTACCAAAATACCCTTGCCATCAAATCAATCCTTCTCTCACCTCTCTCTCCTCCCTCTTTTGCCGTGACTTTCCCTCCCCTTTCCTTTTTTTTTTTTTTAAATATCAACATCACTCTTTTATTTTAAAAAATTTTCCCTCCTATTTTTCCCCCCCATTTTTCTTCTATATATTAGATTTCTTCTCTCCCTCTCTCATTTTTTTCATTTTCTCTCTCATTTTTTCTTCAATCTCTCCCTCATTTCTTTTTCCTCTCATTTTTTTCATTTCTTCTTCCCTCTCTCATTTATTTCTTTATCAAATCTCTATTATTTTTTTCAAACTTTTATTGATTCTTTAATTCTTTCTTTTTTTTTTTTTTACAAATCCACCATTTTTACAAATGTTCATCTCACAAATTTTACACATTTTTAATTCGCTATCTCTTCATAATTTCTTCTCATTTTCGTTTTTTTAATAAATATTTTTCACTGATTTTGTTATGAATCTCGAAGATCTAAACTAAAAGTACCATGGATTTGACGAAAGATATTTTTTTTCTTAATATTTTGTTTTCTGCTATACATGTAATGCATGCAATATAGTTTTTTTTTTTTGCAATATACGTAATATACATATTTTGTCTCTCGTCTGTTTCTGTTTTGCGTAATGTATTGTCTGTACTATACGTACTATACATAATATACATTTTTCTGTGGTCTGTTTACATATATATTTTGTGGTCTCTCGTTATGTTTTTGTTTTGCTATACAATATGTAATGTACGCAATATACTTTTTTCTGGTCTGTTTAAACATATATCTGTTGTAATATATGCGCTATACATATCTATGTGTTTTTCTTGATATACAATTTGTAATACACGCAATATATGAAATATACATACTATACACAACTATGCGTCTTTCTTGATGTACAGTCTATATCACACGTAATATATGATATATACGTACTATACACACACATGAGTTCTTTTTGATGTACACAACTGTACTACACGTAATATACGATATATACGTACTATACACACCTATGAGTTTTTCATGTAATATACGTAATTTCGTAATAGTGTTTCTGTGATGCGTGTAATATATGCAATATACGTTTTTTATTTATCTTTTTAAGGTGATGTTTCTTTAAAATGTAGCTTTTTTGTGATATACGTAATATACATAATTGTTGTTGGTTCTCGTCCTGTTTATGTTTTTCTTAATATACAGTTTGTAACACACGTAATATACTCTCTTTTGTTTGTTTGTTTAAATATAGTATTTATAATATACGTGATATACATAAATTAAACTATGTGTTTTTCTCATACGTAATATACATTTTTCGTGGTCAGTAATATATGTATTATACAATTTTTCATGGTGTGTTTAATATTCAATCTGTAACATACGTAATATACGTTCTACTTCTATGCTTAATTTTCAGTGTGTAATATACGTACTATACATAAAATACAGTTCTTTTTCGTCTGTATGTATATTAGGTGTTTTTTTTATATTAAGCATTGTGTAATTAACACTCTTTTTGTTTTCCATTTGCAGATTAAATGACATGTACATTACGTACATCCTTCACTTTTTCTCAAATGCACTTACGAACCGAAGGACGATATAGACAATATAAGACTATATACCCAATGGACAAAATATTTTATATGAGAGGGGAAACTATGAACAATATACTAAAATGAATCTAAAAAATTGAATTAAAATTGAAGTATGTAGTATAAAATCAAAAAATAAAAAAAAATTACAAAATATACTAAATCCACCAAAGAACTATGAACAATATACTAAATATACCATAAATTGAGACAAGAAAGAATGCATCGGGAAAGAAAATAGCATTGAAAAAGAAAAAATGTCAGAAATGTCAGACTATACGTACTATACAGACGTGTCAGAATGTCAGGATGTGTCAGACTATACCTGCTATACGAAAAGGGCAGTTTTGGTATTTTAAAAAATTGAATAGTAAAAAGTGGCTACCCCAATACATATCTCAAAAGGTGGCCATTTGCTAACTTTGACCTCAAAAAGTGGCTATTTTGATTTTTCACCCTATTTTTAGAGGAAATTCTTAATTTTTTTTTAAAATATTTAACTCAAAACATTTTTAGGAGAAGTTATACCAAACGGACCCTAATTTGAAGTAGATAAAGTAGTTGATGAATTTTAAAATCATGGGTTCAAACCACTACTAAAAATATTTTCTTACAAATGTTCTGACACCAAATATTATAGAATCATAAGATTGTTTGTTTGAGAACAATAAATATAAATATACATACATACATATATATATATATATATATAAGGGTGAAAAAAAAACCTCTCCCCCCCCGGCCCCGACCCCGCTAAACCCGCTTTATAAATGGGGCAGGGGCAGGGGGAGGGGCAGGGGGAAAAAATCCCCCTGTTTACTAAACAGGGAGGGAGCGGGGCCCCACCCCTGTAACGTCCCGTTATTTTGAGGTGAATTTTTTTTTTTTAATTTATTTATTGAATTAAAGTATTAAAGTTAATTTTAGAATTAGTTATTTAGATTTAAATAGTTAATTTCGTTCGGAAACCTTTTTAATCGTTTAATTAGCCTAATTTAGTTTCGGTTGTATTAATAATTATTAATGGGCCAATTAATAATTATTAATCACCATTAGGCTAGTTTAAATGCTTCGGGTTTCGTTTTAAAAGCTTAAGACAAATAAAGGACGTATGTGTCATTTCCAAATTCTTAAAATATCTAAAAACACTATTCATCATCCCTTAAATAAGCAACAATTAGACAAAAATCACAAAAATCTTCTCTTGTTCTTCCTCTTGGCCGAGAGCTACACTTTGGAGATTCCAAATTTTGGTTTTTCTTCGTTTCTTGGCGGATCGCTATAAATTCGGTCGCGTTGGATAGCCATGGGCCCGAGCATCATTTTCAACCTAACAATCGAGCTTTCCATCCGTTTTCTTAAGGCCTTAAGGTATGACAAAGTTTCTAACCTAATCTTCAAATAGTGTTTTAATGGAGTTTTTAGTTTTAATCTTCTATTTCGTGCCGAGAAACTCGAAGATTTCATTCTAGGGAATCGTTTTAGGTGATTTTAGAAACTTACCCTAACCCTAAAATCGTGTTTGACCCGGAAACCCTTTCCGTTTGATTTTCACTTATTTGATGATGATTAGGGTATTTCAAATGTTATGTTTTTATGTTTTACTTAATCTTTCAGGATTGATATATTGTCCAAAACCCTAAATTAAGATTACCCATTGATGGTACCAATCTCCAAAGTGCCCGAAACCAACCCGAAACACATCTAAAATGCTTAAAATCCGGAAAACCATCTTCATTCTTTTCTTCCCCTTGGGCCGTGGGCCTCTTGGAATTATTCCCGGGTTGTTTTGTCCTTTATTTTAGTAACGTGACGATCGTTGTTCAATTCGGTTAATTAATATACTTTAGGTGTATTTGAATTATAGGTTTCGTGCATCGATCATGAAATCGGTCTACTGGTGATTTGGAGTTGACTTATTTTATAAGGTGAGTTTAAAATGGTTGTGATTACTTTTATGTTTCCGGGTTGCATGACGATCATGTTTGATTGGGGTTAAGAGGGTTATTAGATTTTAGAGCTTATCCAAGATTGGATGTAGTTGGGAGATGAGGAAAGTGCATAAGGAAAGAATTAGTAAACTTTTGGTGTGTTTAAAGTGAGTTTTTTATTGTGGATTAAGTTGTATTCTCAAGGAGAATTATGTTTCCGAAAATTGGAGAAGAGTATTAGATTACTCCGTTGATTTGAGTGGTTATAAGATAGTTAAAGGAAACGTGGGAGAGAAATCATCATGTGGTAGGCGTGGTATGCGTGGTACATGTGGTAACGAAAAACGAATCATCATGTGGTATGTGTGGTAGGCTTGGTATGCGTGGTAGGTGTTGTAACGAAAAACGAATCATCATGTGGTATGTGTGGTAGGCATGGTATGCGTGGTACTTGTGGTAACGAAAAACGAATCATGATGTGGTATGTGTGGTAGGCGTGGTATGCGTGGTACGTGTGGTAACGAAAAACGAATCATGATGTGGTATGTGTGGTAGGCGTGGTATGCGTGGTACGTGTGGTAACAAAAAATGAATCATGATGTGGTATGTGTGGTAGGCGTGGTATGTGTGGTATGTGTGGTAGGCGTGGTATGTGTGGTATGTGCGGTAACGAAAAACGAATCATGATGTGGTATGTGTGGTAGGTGTGGTAATATGATTGGTGACAATGTGGTCACGGCGTGGTAACGTGATTGGTGACAATATAGTCACTGTGTGGTACCGTGATTGGTGACAATGTGATCACGGTGTGGTATGTGATTTGTGACAATGTGGTCACGGTGTGGTATGTGAATGGTGACAATGTGGTCACGGTTTGAAATGTGAAAATGTGACAAAGTGGTCACAATGCGAATGGAAATTTACATTCTTATTTACTTTGTTATGATTTAGTACCAATTAGTTGTTTTAGTACTTTATTTACGAGTTTGAATGTTTGCTTTTCGAAGTTACAATATAGTAGAATGGGATTGTTTTCTTATGCATAGTACTTGGGAGTATAGAATGGGTAGCAAAGAGTACGATAAGACTTTGGACACATTTTCCGATATGGAATTCGGTCCATAGAAGTGCTTGCATCCATCTTATTCTTACTAGCATTCTTATGCTAATGTTGCTACACTTAAACTTTTTCAGGTAATACTCATGGGAGAGGACGAGGTCTTGGAGGTGGTGCTGCTTGATCCCGAGCGGATGGCTTTTGAGACATGGACATACATGTATATTTTGGGGCATTCTATGAATGCTATGTTGTTAGTCTTTAGACTTGTATTTTGTGGCTCATGAGAGCCTAAGATGTGTTGTACATATTATCGAGTCTACTTTCTCTGATTTGGTTATAAACTGGAGTATGAACTTCTGTTGTTTTAGATTCTCTGATTTGGGCTTATGTAAGCAGGTTTAGGGAGTTCATATTTTAAACGGATCCACGCCAAATTTTTATAAAATCTAGTCTTCCGCTGTTTTGCTTATGATTTAAAGATTTGAGAAAATTCGAGTCTTTATAGCCCCTCCCCGTTTAGCTTTTTATTTTTTATTTTTTAATATACATACATACCCACCCCAACCCATGACCAAGCAAGGGGAAAAAAGGCCCAACCCATAAGTCTTTTTTTTTTTTCCATATATGAAAAAATTGTGTTTGAATTGTTACCTAAGACTTTAGAATGGAAATATGGATTATTTGTGTGTTTGAGTGAGACTTTTAATTTATCGTTAAATGCATGGTATATGAATGGAATGAAATTGAAATATGTATATTATATAAGATTTATATTAGAAAATATTAAAGTTTAAAACAAATTTTAGAATAAACTCATGTTTTTTTTAATCATTGCCCTCCCCCGCCCCGCTCCGCCTGCCCCATTCCCCACCCCATAAACGGGGCAGGGTGGGGATTTCTCCCTTAAACTAGACGAGGTATAAACGGGGGACCCCACCCTATTTACACCCTTATATATATAATACGTGAAAACATTTGGGGAGGTCCCCTCCCCAGAACGTTTCCCCATCAATCACCTTCAAAGATGGTTCCATTTTTCTTTATTCATAAATGCTGCAAAACCATTGGTTTTTTATAATAAGTGGTTCATGTTAAAACTATATTATTTGTAAAAAGTGGGCTCCATGTAATAGAGTAGAGTGGGCCTCAAGTATCTTAGATGAGTGGGCTCCAAACAATGTAATGGGCTGGGCTATATATATTGTAGGCTTTTGTATTTGAAAACTAATAAGAATTCATTTCATTACATGGTATCGGATAGCCTTCTTTGAAAACACGTCCTCTTTTTGCTACGATCCTTCATCCACACGTTTGCATATACCTTTTCTTTCCTAGCTCGTTGCTACTTTCCTTTTTCTTTCTTTTGAATTTCTAATTATCACAAAGTTTTCTTGCTTTCTTTCATGGCAGATCCAAACTTGAATACAACTCATCTTCAATCTTATTCAACTACTTTGAATCCTTCTTCTGTTACTCCTACTCTGATTCATCTGATTACTTCATCTCTTCTAATGCTTGAACGAGAATGTTCATATTCTCTTATTTTTCTCCTCTCCAATATTTTTACTTTAGTCTATGGACGACTGGAATTCTACAAATTTTGTGCTATGGCGATACCAGATCGAGTCTATTTTGGAGGCTCATTATCTTTTTGGTTATATTGATGGTTCCTTTGCATGTCCATCTCCTACGCTTGATGTTAATGGAGGTTCAACTCTGAATCCAAACTTCAATCTCTGGAAAGCACAGGGTCATGCCTTGAAGACACTCCTTAATGCAACCTTGTCTCAGTCTGCTCTTGCCTTGGTTGTTGGTTGTAAAACATCTCAAAAGGTATGGAAAACTCTTGAACGACGTTTTCCATCTCTCACACGGTCTTAATATTCTTCATTTGAAAACTAAGATGATGAAAATCTCCAAGAAAGCTACTCAAATCCATTGATGACAACATTCTTTGCATCAAAATCATTGTTGACAAATTGGCTTCTATTTCTGTTCTTCTTGACGATGACGATATTCCTATTTGTACCATCAAATGCTTACCTTCTAAGTTTAATGCCTTTCGTACTTCACTCCGGACTCGTTCTACTCCGGTTTCTCATGAAGAGCTTCATGTTCTTCTCAAAGCTGAAGAATCTGCTTTACTTTAGTAACATCAACCTAATTCCTCTCTTGATTTGGCTATGTTTGTGAATAATCGAGGTCAACCTTCTAGAAATAATCGGGGAAACAATTCTGGAAATTATCATGAAAATTCCAGAAATAATTCGGGAAAAAATCGAAACAATACTAATCGTGGTGGCTCTAATAGTGGATCCCAAATTCTAGAAACACTTCTAGACAATCTTCTAGAAGTCATTCTGACTCTAACATAGGTAATTTTGGAAATAATTTTGGTGCGCCAAATAACTCTGGTATGCCTCGTGGTGCTTCTTCACCATTTTGTAACATTGTCACCACCACTAGCCAGTCTTCTGGAGGATCTCAATCTAATCGTGTCAATTGTCAAATTTGTGGCAAGTTTGGACACAATGGTCTTGATTGCTATGAGTGATGGAATTATGCATACTAGGGACACCATCCTCCGTCTCAGCTTGCTACCATGGCGGCCTCTGCCAAGTCAAACAATAATGTGTGGTTGACTGACAGTGGAGCAAATGCTCATTTGACCTCTGAGCTTGGAAATTTCTATGTCTTCAGTGATTATAATGGTGAGGATAAGATATTGGTTGGCAATGGTTAGCAGCTCCTAGTCACTCATACAGGTTTTGGCTCTCTTTCTTTTGCTTCTAAATCTTTTATCCTTCATAATCTGTTGCGAGTTCCTGTATCTACAAACCTTCTCTCTGTCAATCAGTTTTACAAAGACAATAATTGTTTATTCGTTTTTACATTTGATTACTTTTCTATTACTAACAGATCAATAGGGCTAGAGATTTTTAGAGGTCTCTGTCATCAAGGGCTTTATCCCATTATTGCTTCTGATTCTTCATCTCCATTTGTTCATTCTCATCTGGGTGCTAAAGTTACAAATACTCTTTGGCATGATATATTAGGGCACCTACTTCTACTATTGTTAATTCTGTCTTGAAACATTTATCTCTTTCTTGTTCTAATAAACAGGCGAATACTGTTTGTTCTCACTGTATTTCTGGAAAAATACAAACACTCTATTGCAATTAATACATAATGATGTCTCTTTCTCCTTTTGTTTTTATGCATGGTTTTCAATATTATGTCTCTTTTATTGATGATATGTCAAAATATACTATCTTTCCATTAAAACAAAAACTTGATGTTTCTTCAATTATTCTTAAGTTTAAATCTTTTGTTGAGAATCTCTTTAATCATAAACATAAGATCTTTAGAAGTGATGGTGGGGCAAAATTTGTCAATCACACTTTGTCTCAGTTCTTTTCTAACATTGGGGTTTTACACCAAAAATCTTGTCCCCACACCCTTGAACAAAATGGGGTAGCTGAAAGGAAACATAAACACATAGTTGAGACGACTCTAGCTCTTTTATCAAATCATTTGTTCCTTTACCATTTTCGTATCATGTTTTCGCTACTGCTGTTTTTCTCATTTACTGCTGTTTTGGGAAATGTATCTCCTTTTGAAAAACTTTTTCATTTCCTTTCGGATTACAAACATCTCAAAGTTTTTGGATGTACATGTTATCCTTTACTCAAACCTTATAATACACATAAACTTCAGGACAAGTCCACTCAATGTGTGTTTCTGGGATACCCTCTTGAATATAAAGGGTATTTGTGCTTTGATCTTGAGCAATAAATTTTTTACATCAAGACATGTCATTTTTTATGAATCCCTTTTTTTTTCTTTTCAACACTTATCTTCTTTCTTAAATTCTTCATCTCTTTTTCCTCCCTCTTCTTCTTCTTTTTCTTCTCTCCTACCTTACTTGTATATTGTTTTCGCTCCTAATCATTCTTCTTTTCTTTCTGTTTCTTCTTCTCAACATGTAAATGTTCATATGGAATCTGCTGTCATTACTAAACCTATATCTGTTCATACTGATTCTCATGCTCCCTATGTTGAGAATGTGCATAAAATACAAACAAGGAACAAGTATAGAATTGTTAACATGAAGGTTTTTCACACTATAAGAAAAATAGGAATAGGCCACACTAACCATTTTAATAGGTGACACAATAAAATAAAAAAGCGGATGAACAGTTATTTTTTAAAAGAAAGATGAAAACCACGTCACCCAATCTTTTAAACAAAATGGCAGATGAAGACTAAGGAAAAAGAAAAAGAAACTCTCTCCCTCACGAAAGCCTCGAGCCCTCTCGCTCTCTCCTAAATCATTCAAACCAAATTGCTCCTTCGATAGTTCTCATTTGCTCAAATCTCTCTCGCGATTTCTCCTTCCACATCTGATACAATTTCTTCTGTCGTTCCCCATCACGAGTTCTTCATTTGCTCGACCAAAACCCTCGTCGTCTAATTGAGAAGATCTTCGCGATTTTGTTTTCATGTGAAGCTTCGTTGTAAAACCAGATCTATTGAAAATCGAAGCCACAAACCGCAGATCTGATCAAAGTTACCATTAACACCACTCAAAGGTTCCATATGTTGTTCGTTCGAAGAAGCTTCTTCAGATCTAAAGTAGATCTGATTCTTGCTGATCATCTGTGGCTAATCATCCTCATCTCTGTCAAAACGAACGAGTTTAGTGAAGAAGATATAGAGAGATTTGTGAAAAAAATGAGGAAGAAAAGAAACCTGAAGATTTGTTCTTGTTTGTTGTTCCTAGTCCGATTTTCTATCAAATCACTAGTTTTAACATTAATTTTTTGGTCGGTAGGTTTAAAGCTTTTAGATCTTCATTCCACTCCATAGTTCTTCAATTTTAATATTCTCTTTTTCTAAATTTCAGATTTTAGATCTTCAACAATGGCGAATGCTGAGCCATTTGCCTTTCAGACTGAGATTAATCAGCTTTTAAGTCTGATTATCAACATCTTTTATAGTAATAAAGAGATCTTTCTTCGTGAGCTTATCAACAATGCCTCTGATATATGTTTCCTTTACCTTTTCTTTCATAGATCATTTATTAATTATGCGTTCTAGATGATTTTATTAATAGAATTTTTCTGTAATTCTTGGTTTGGATTCTTATATATTTTTGGAATCGTTATTTAGTTTTTAAACTTTCATTTCTTGTTTGATATCTATGATTTTATCTGCATAGAACATTATTCATTAAGAGTAAGGGAATCACTGTCTTGATTTTTCTTTTAGTTTCAGTTTCAGTTTTTTGTTTTTTATTTTTTGTATTTGTTTATCCTGAATCAATTTTCATTTTACCACTTTCATTGGGTAGAAGGCATTTTGAAGCTTGGGACAAAGGAGAATTTTTGTTGTAATGAAATGAACTATTTACTTTTTTTTCCCCTTGATTTTATGTTTATGTTTTCTACTTTAAATTGTACCTATATTTTGCATACAGCCCGTTGACAACGCTTAGAGATGATGTGATTCTAATAATTCAGGATACTGAAGGTAATGAGATATCTCGTGCAGGTTTTTTCGATAGATTTTCTTTTCATATCTCATTAGGTCATAGTAGCAATGAGGTTGATAGAGATTGTTTTGTTTTGGGGAAGGTGTTCAGGCTAAATCAATTGTTGAGAAAGGTTATTGGGATGATCTTTTTCCTCTTTAAGGGGGAAGCCATGTGCTTTTGCAGTTTCAGTTTTCGCTCAGTGATGATGATCGTACCCGAGTTTGAATGATGGTACTCTCTTTATCTTTTCTTTTTCTCCTGAACAAATTGTCGCTTTTGATGTGATTCGTTCATCGTTGTCTCTTTCCTCTCAGTGGTGTTACTACAATTATAGATAACTAGTAATCACTTTGTTATTACTTGATATATTTTCACCCTTCTAATTAAGTATTTTGTGTCATGATAGATTAAGATGATTTCCTATTTATAGTTTCTTATTATTGATCTTGATGGTTAGAGCCGATTTTGTTTAGTTTTTGTGACTAATTTTATGAATATAAATGAAAGTTACTGCACTTATATTTTCAAAATAAAGAGGCCAATGAAGCCGAGGAGAAAATGAGCAGGCACATGAAAAAGATCAAACCAGTAAGTCAGAGGACCACTTGCAAATGTAACTTCATCATTTATGAGGCACATTTAGATTTTTATCATCGAAACCGCAATCAATGAACTAATTTTAATGGAATGGAAGTTCAATATGACATGTTTTTCTTAATTAAAAATGCTATTCAATCT
Organism: Gynostemma pentaphyllum; assembly: GCA_028015215.1. Taxonomy (NCBI): domain Eukaryota; kingdom Viridiplantae; phylum Streptophyta; class Magnoliopsida; order Cucurbitales; family Cucurbitaceae; genus Gynostemma; species Gynostemma pentaphyllum. The sequence goes on from CM051354.1 coordinate 16,123,297, forward strand.
ATTGTATTTCACTAAGAAAAGAAAATTGTTAATATTTTTGCTCTTTAGGCCTTAAAAATTACAATCATGATAGGGGGGACTCTTGTTCTTTTTACAAGACAAAGGAGAAAAAAGGTACGTGACAACTTTCGAGCTATAATTTGTTTCATGCTTTTGTTCCATTATATGTTTGGACTTTTACATTTCACAATTTTTCAAGCATCTAATATACCAACTCAGCTTCAAAGAAATGAGAAGGCAAAGACTGCATTATTATTTTAGATAACCTGATAATGCACCTTATAAACCTGTTATTTATCATCTTCCTCCCCTTCCCAAAATGAAAATAGTATCCATAAAATGATCCAAGTGGAATATATATACTGGCCATTTTCGAAATGATGCATCAATCTATTTCCTTTCTCTATTTTATCGTTTTTCCTATGTTTTTTTTTTCCATAAAAATGGTTACTTCAATTAAAGGAATTAAAGTCCCTTTATAACAAGAAAAGTGTGCATTTGCAACTTGATAGAACACGATAAGAAATAACAAGATTGTTGTTTTCTAGGCATATGGTTTTAATTTTTTATATTTTTAGCTCGACGTCAACTTCTATTTCCTATAGTCTACCACTTTCCTTTTAAAAAAAAATTATCCATGTTTTTTCTTTGGAATCTGCTCCTAGTGGAGGGGAAGATAAATGATGGTATCTGATTTTTTTGTATTCTTCTTGTGATACTGTTTAGTGGCAATTTTCAAAGCTATTAACATTAGAATGTTACCATTGAACTTGTCTTTGTTTCCAGTTTCCTACTTTAACCTTAAATATTTAAGTTTTTATGTCTAAATAGTTTTGACTATGGTAAGACAAAATACACTGTTGAATTTCTGTTTTGGTGTAATTTAACGTTCTGTTCTGTATTTTGTGAAATGTAGAAAACGCGTATTCAGATTTGGTTGTTTGAGCAGAAGGACCTTAGGATTGAAGGCCGAATTATCGTAAGTTTTTATCTAATGTTGGTTTAGCATGTTTTTGGTTTTAGCAAGTAATGATTTTGTGAATTGACGTTGATAGATGTTGATCTTTTGGTATATATTTTGTAAAGTTTTCAGGGCACTAGTTTTCTTCTGGGTACATGCTTGTAATTGATACTTCGACTTTGTTGCTGGATGAATTTATGATTATGTGAAGCGTGTTAGAAAGTTCGCAGGTGTCTTGGCTTAGTACTTTTAACTTCCTTGCTCATCTATATCACTTTTCTAGGAATCAATGAACTATGAACAAAGTTTCTGGAATCAAATTGAAGTTTAATTACATTGCAGATAATTTAATAGTGTCCAGTTGAACTTCATGCTGCTTATTAATTTTGCATCCCTTCTATTTGGTGCTTTAGACTTTAGTATGTTAATTCAATTGATTACAGTCTGCAATAGTTTACTGTAATCCAGCTTACTATTAGCAAGCTTTTGAACCAAATTTTAAATGATCATACCGTAAATGAGAAAATCTAATTTCTGTAGAGGGCGGGGGGGGGTGTGGAATGTGCAAGGACGATGACAAATATTTAAGCATTTTCAGCAACATCAATTATTTGAATGCCAAAATAAGGAAGCTGGATTATCTACTTCTGAGAAATAAATTTAAGAAGTCTGGGAGATTTTCTTTTTTAGGTTACTCCTTGGTTCATTTTTTTAAACTTATTTTGTAATTGTACATCATTTTTTTAATCAATACCAGGTTGATGTTTTGTAGCCTCCAGTGGATGAATAGCTTGGGAATTGTTTGGCGAACATTTTTTAATAATAGTTTTCGAATAATAAACAACAGAAAATAAATACAATAATTTGTGAATATTTTGCTGTTTTCATGTGTTTTCTCTCTAACTACTCATATACAATTATTTATTGTATTTTTGGGTATAACAGTAACTAGTTGCTGTTTAAAATTGTATTTTTCTATGTTTTGATGCCATAGATTCTACTCAACTGCTGCTTGCTTCTAAGTTATGACATGGATAATTTGTTTCTATGAGTTGGGGATTGTAAATTTTTTACATTGTCTTAAGTTCTGTTTTGAAGCAGTAATATCCTGCTTGAGACTTTTGAAAAAGAATTTTGTTCTATTGGAGGAATTGGTTTGTTTTTAGGAGCTCATTACTCGAACTATCTTGGTCATCGGTTTTCCATCGTGTTTTTCCTGAAATTATACAATAATTTTATAAATGCAAAAGAGAAGAATCTAACTAGTTTAAAATTGTCATTGTTCAGATCGTGACATGCTTGAAGTAAGATTTGGAGGAATGACGACAGAAGATCCTGACATGCGGGTTGGTTATTGAAATTTTGATAGGAGTGGTGATTGAAGTTCTTTTAGCAATTGTTAGTTTATTGTCTATGTATGATGTAATTTAATTTTTTGATTAAAAATATTGTAATTTCATGTAGGCATTTAGTGATTTTTTAATTTTTATTGTAATATTTTATTTAAATTTGACAGGTGTATTAAAAATATTATTTGAAATCAATTAATAAAAAAAAATATTTTTTCTCAAATTTTAGACAAAAGGTGACGGTTTTTCCCCGTCACCTTTTCTAAAAGGTGACCTTTTTTTGGCGTCACCTATTAGAAAAGGTGACGTTCTTTTGGCGTCACCTATTAAAAAAGGTGACGTTCTTTTGGCGTCACCTATTCGAAAAGGTGACGTTCTTTTGGCATCACCTATTCGAATAGGTGACGTTCTTTTGGCGTCACCTATTCGAATAGGTGACGGGTTTTTTGGACGTCACCTATTTAAATAGGTGACACTGCCATAGGTGACGGTCAAAAAACCGTCATCTATTCGAATAGGTGACGCCAAAAGGATGTCACCTATTCCCGAAATTCTTATAGTGTCATGCCATATCTTGCTCTACTATTTCTGAACCATCTTAATACATTGTTGCAAGTAAGAGTTCTTAGTGGAAAAAAGCCATGGATGATGAATACAATGCTCTTATTCATCAAAATACCTAGACTTTGGTCCTCTCTCATCTGGAAAGAATGTTGTTGGCTATAAATGAGTCTACCAAATCAAACATAACTCACATGGCACAATTGCTCATTATAAAGCTTAGTTAGTAGCCAAAGGGTATCATCAAGAATATGGCGTTGACTTTGAAGAAAAATTTAGTTCTGTAGTGAAAAAGAGAATTGTTCCTCTTGTTTTGGCATTAACAGCTCAATTCAAATGGCCATTAAGGCAATTAGATGTCAAGAATGCATTTCTTCATGGCACTTTGGTGGAGGAAGTTTACATGCCTCAACCTCAGGGATATGCCACTTCTTCACCTCCTAATCTTGTATGCAAGTTACACGGTCTCTTTATAGCAAACTTATGTTCCATAAGTTTGAGGGGGAATGTTAAGGGAATCAGTAGAATTTGAATGATTTTAATTTTCATAGGAAATGAAAAGAAAGTAAAGATATTATTAATTGAACATTTTTGTTTCTAAATAGTTAGTGGGTAGTTAATAAAAAAAAGAGTTTACTTTGAAATCCTAAAACAAATCCTAATATTTTTAATAAAAACAAACGGTGGAATTGATTTGAATTCCTTTTGGATTTGAAAACTTACGAACTCCAAGGGAAAACAAAATAGAAGAGTAAATGATTTTTGAAAAGCCAAGGTAGAACAAAAAGCTTAGAAGCGGCCGATCAAAAAATGATTTGAAAGATATTATCTTGCAGTTCGATAAAATGAACAGTCTCTTTAATTCCCCAAAATCTACAGATTTAGATTCTTTAGAGGAACACAATCTGGTTCATGAGGATGAAACTTCTTCATAATCGTGATGATATCGTCCTTTATGAGAAAAACTAAAAGACAGAGAGAACAACCACCTTACTACCGTAAAAGAGAAAGCGATAGTGAAAATTACTGGAAATTAATTATTATGTGTGGTGTTTATCTAATGAGCTAATCACACGATAACAAGCATTGAATCGGCGAGGATATCGGAAAAAAGAGGTAACTCCTATTTAATTTTTAATCAAATTGAGAATTAGTGAGTTTTTTGTGACTTCTCTTCCAGTTTTCATATCCTAATTTTGTCAAAACTGTTTGGATTTCTTCTTCATTACCGTAAATTTAGAGTTGATATTTGTTCATGATCGAGCTTTTAAATATTTGGGGCTCTGTTTCTAGTGAATTTGGCGGGAATTGATTGATTAGTAATCGAAAATGTTGGGAGAGTTTATGGTTCGATGCCTGCTGTAAGCTTACAAAATAGATATTCAGATTCATTTATATTTTTAAGGTTAGAAAGTGTGTCCATACTTTAATCACTTTTTTACAAGATTTTAGTAATCGAAAATGTTGGTGTAAACTATGTATATGCTTGTAACTCATGTGATTTTATATATGCATGTATCAACTTTATTGTTCTGTTTCTATTATTGGATTTTATCATTGGGAACTTTTAAGTATATTTACCACTGTTCTATTTCTATAATCCTAAAACTATTGTCAAGTAAATTTACCACTGTTCTATTTCTCATTTCTATCAGTTTTTTTTTTTAGCTTATTCATCTTTTTTCTGCTTACTACAATTGGGTTCTTTTCTTTCCATTTACGTTCGTATATTGTCTTTTCTTTTCTGATAGCCCAGCTAGATCTCAGATTCAGAATAAGGGTGGGGTTTGGGATAGTTTGTTTTTTTAATGGTTATCAAAAACACTTTATTTATTAAAAAAACACTTATAAACTCCTAAAATGGCACTTATTTAGGTTTAAGTTTTCTAGCCCACATTTTGTAAAACTGTGTGGGGATTTTATGGTTTTTATTTTGGTATGCGTGCCAGCTTTCTGCCTACCAAATATTAATTATTCTTTTTAAAATACTAGTCTTTTACCGCGTTATTCTTTCTAATATAGAAATATTTAAAAGTTTAACAATTTTTTGCTTGATTTTTCTATGTTTTATAAATCTTTTTTGAAATGATTTTTGTTTTATTAATTTTTCAATTATTAAAGTATTATTATGTTTTATTTAAGATTTAAGTTATCGAATTATATGTTTTATTATTATATTTCTAATTCAATGAATTATATGTGTAGTTAGATTTTCTTTTTAGAGTTAATTTCAGTAATGGGAAATTTAATATTGTTTATTTCAGAAAAATACAGCTTTTTATATATATACCAAAACAACCACCAAAAATTTAAATTATATTGTAAAAAGACAAAACATACACCTGATTTAATTTCTCCTTAATTTGTGCAAGATTTAAGGAAAGATACAAAATCCCTTAAATTTTGAAAAATTAAATCTAAACAAAATAAAACTATAGCAAAAAAATAAAAGAAAAATCTTCAAACTTCTAAATACTTCTTCTTCCAGGAAAACTCGAATGATTTTTTTTAAAGTAAAAAAATTTATAAATCTTTTACTTTTAGTAAAGATTTATTGATGTGCACTTAAAATTGATACCGGACACAAATTGAAGATGTAAGAGGAAACAGTTTCGAAAGATATGTAAATAGAAATTTAAAATAAATATTGAATAAAAATAAACATTTTATTAAAAGTAACTTGTTCTATAAAATACAGAGAAAGCGAGTTCGCCGAAGAATAGAAAAGTAATTTTTTTTATAAACCGTTTAATTTTAGTAAACATTTATTCATGTGTACTTAAAATTGATACATGACACAAAATTGAAGATGAAAGAGGTAACAGTTTTGAAAGATATGTAAATAGAAATTTAAAATAAATATTGAATAAAAATAAACATTTGATTAAAAGTAACTTGTTTTACAATCGAATCCCACATTCAAACCCTAACCCTCATTCTTCTCCATAGTTGTCATGAACCTTTTTGTTATGCAATTTCCTTCTTGAACAACATAATCTTCTTACTTTTCTTCAACATCACCTAAATAAAATCGTTCAAAATTCTAAACCTAGAAAAAAAATACACAAATCGATTGAGACAGAAAAATTCAAAGATTATTGAAATCAAAGTCTTTTAATTAAATCCTTTTCTTGAAATTCACCTTTTTGAATAAACAAAGATATTGGAGAAGATCAAATTGCCGGCAAAACAATGACTCTGATGGGTTGTTGACAAGACTTGTTTAACATAATAAAAAAATAAAAATAAGAGAAGATGATTGGGTTGAGTCGTCTTAAATAAGGGTTGAAGGGATCTGAGAAATTGTTGGATCCTTTGAGGTTTGGTGGTGAAGGACCATCAATGGTGGTGGTGAGAATTGAGAAAGAGATGAGATTTTTTTTCTATCATTTATCGTCAATAAGGAGGAAGAAGACGTATATTTAGGTTACTTTCTTAATCATTAAATAAAAATTCCTAAAATCAAGGGAGATTGATTTGAATTAAAACAAAAAGTAAATTATAAATTAAATGATATGTAATTAATAAGATATAGTATTTATGAGAGATAAAAGGGTAAGATAGACAATATTAAAAACGATAACCACCAGATCACCACCCAAAATGGTGTTTAATGGGTAAAAATGATAAGATATCATAACAACCAGTATTATTGTAATTGGGTGAATTAAATAGGTTATTTGTGTAATTAACTCTTCTTTTTATTTAAGACAATTTTTTTACTTCTAAAATTTATAATACCAAATAAAGAATAAACCATTTGTTCAAAAAAAAAAATTATATATATATATATATATATATATATATATATATTTCTTATTTTGTTAGTTAATTTATTCATTTCAATAAATTATATTAGTGTTTTTTATTATAAAAGAATTAAAATATTTCTTATTAAAATAAATATTATCCTCTTAATAATTCAATAAATTATATTTTGTTCTAATTTCTTTTTTCATCTTAACTGTTTTTTAATCTTATTTTTTTAAATAATTTAAGTTTCTTTTTAGTTATTTTAAATCAAATCACCATCACCTTTATTAAATCATTTATTATTTGAATACTTAAATATAATTTTTTTTTTCATAAGTGAGTGATAAATGTAAATAATGAATATTTATTTTTAATATCACATTCATTTTCATATGTTGTACTTAATGTTTCATGAGCTATTTTGTAATTTGATGTCATGAAGGCAATAAAAAGCCTAGGAATTTATTAAAAAATATTGACCATTTCTTATTCATTGAAGAGAAATAGTTTAATCTTATTATATTAAAAAAGACATAAAAAAGAGAATTTTTTTTTTCAAATTTTGTTAATATACTTGACACTGACATATTTGACATTGGCGCTATTTTCATCCTTGAGTATGAGGAGATTGTGACGACCCGACTCCTTTCAAATAATTTAAAATCAGAATGCAGCGGAAGTCGTAGTATTAAGAAAATGGAATGGATACGTTTAAGAATATATGGAAATATATAAATATCAAACATTCAAATAGTAAACCCTAAGTTACTCTTATGAAATCACAACTTAGTATGTGAGTCATACAAGAGGATTAAAGTCAAGATGAGTAACTTAAACGTGTCTACAGTAAACGGATAACGTTTGGAAACCTTATCATGGTAACACTGTTGATAGCTTCGAATTTTGTTTATAGACAAATGATCGAATCCTGATCATTCATGTGGGAGACATGAAATGGAAGTATCATATGCAATGTTGATTGTATAAGACAGGACCACAATGTTCGATCAAATTTCTCATTAGTACCGTTTACGAGAAATAATCGAATATCAAACTAAGTTTATCAACCGTGATAGATCTCAATCCTGAGTGAAATGCGGACTCCTGTTTGTGGAGTTATGTTCTTTGATTCACATAGTTGAGAGCGATCTGTAAGAACGCTCAATACACTCCTGTTTTGGGAACATGACTAGATAAGTAGCTGGGAACTCATTTTCACGAGATGGAATTCATAACTTTCCTATAAATTAACGGTATCAGTGCGATACCTAAACATTTTAGGAACTTTAGGAAACTCCCTTGATGTACTGATTCGAGACATGAACAAGTGACGTCACGACTTCTATTGATCACAGAAGTATCTTATCTCTAGTTCGACTAAAGATAAAGTTCATTGGAGAATCAGCGGGAACACAAGGATAAAGCGGTAATTACAGGGGCAAAACGGTAAATTTATCCGCCTGTAATTATGAGGGTTCCACGTGAAGGATAATATCACAAGATATAAATAAAAGATAAACTAAATGGACATAACTCATCTATAGTGAGGGGAGTTCAGCTATGAATCTATAGTGAAATTATTCATAGTTAGATAATAAGTAATTAACTGATTATGTGTTAATCACTTAATTGACTAATTATTAAGCCCATGATCTATAGGTCCATCGGGTCCCTATGCTAGCCCAAATATCGTAGTCGCGAAATCAAGTAGAAGAAATAGAAATTTTAAGTAAAGTGAATTACTTAAAATAGGCAATATTAATTGTTTAAATATGGAGTGTATTTAAACGGTAATTAATATAAACATTATTAATTGTTTAAATAATGAGTTTATTTAAACAGGAAATTAATAATGAAATATTATTAATTAGACATTATTAATTATTTAAATATTAAGTATATTTAAATGGTAATTAATAATTTGAAATTAATTAACAATTATTAATTGTTTAAATAATTTTTTATTTAAACGGAAATTAAAAATTAAAATTAAAAATTAATTAATTAAAAATTTAATTATTAATAAAATGTTATCAATAAAATTATTAATTAAATAATGAGTTTATTTAATGGAAATTAATAATTAAAATATTTATTATTAATTATTTAAATAATGAAAATTATTTAAATGGAAATTAATAATTAAATATAATTTGATAATATTTAGTCGGGAGAAAATATTAATATTATTAATTGTTTAAATAAAATATTTTATTTAAATGGTAATTAATAAATAAATTAATTAAGTTGGACTTATTAATTTAAGAGAGAATTTCAAGCCCAATTGGATTAATGAACCCAATTGAAATTGGCCCAAAATAATTAATTAAATAAATTAGAATTATTTATTAATTATTAATCCAATTTTCGGCCATGACATGTATTTTAGGAAGAGATAATTGTTTGAATTATATCCTAAAGTAATTACATAGATTTATTTACCCAAGATAAATAAAATAAAGAAAATAAAATAATCTCCTATTTATCTATGGCATTTTCGAAATTGCAAGATAAAGGAAATAGATAATCTTTTTTCTTTTTGTATTTATCTCTATAGATTAATCCTAATGGGATTAGAATTCCTATTTTTCTATAAATAGGAGGGTTGGGTCATTCATAAATCATACAATTCAATTCCATAGAAAATTGGAACTCTCTCTTCTTCCCTTCTTCCCCCCTTGGCCGAAATTCCTAGTGTTATTGGGAAGAAAAATATTTTTTCTTCTTCCCAATTTCTTCTTAAGTTCGATCCCACAATCGGATTTCGTTTGATCGATCAGGATATAGCATAGAAGATCCGGTGTTGCTGAGGATTTGATGTTGTAAAGAAACCTCCAACCGATTCTCCATTAACTACTCAATGTAAGTATAATTGATTTTAAATTTCGAAAATATAAGCATGAATCTTCGCGTTTATATCATAATTTGCATGATGTTAATAGATCCGTTATTAAATGTTAATAAGTTTACTAAATAAATTTCCGCTAATTTAGTAAATCATCCCTTCACGTACGGGGTAGTATGTTGATGTTGATCCATACGGTGACCCGTTACGATGACTTGTGATATGGTAAGACCGTACAGGGTAGTATGTTGATGTTTATCCATACAGTAACCCGTTATTATGACTTGTGTTATGGTAAGACCGTACGGGGTGGTACGTTGATGTTTATCCATACGGTAACCCGTTACGATGACTTGTGATATGGTAAGACCGTACGTGTTCGTATGTTGATGTTGATCCATATGGTAACACGTTACGATGAAACTTGTTTGGTAACAAAGAAAGATAGTGTTATTCTTACATGTATTCATTAGAATTGTGTAGTAAGACTTAGTATTAGTTAATACTTTTACTTCAAGTCTCTATTCATTTTCCTACGGGATTGAAAGTCTATTATGGGAAGTATATTACTATCGTATGATTTTGTGGAAATTGGAAGTGTGGAATTGGTAATAAAGTGCAATCTAGGCCTTTGGACACAATTTCCGGTATGGAATTTGGTTCATAGGATTACTCGCTTTCATTTTACTCTCACTAGCATTTTTATGCTAATGTTGCTACACTTACAATTTTTCATGTAAATCTCGTCGCAAGGGACGTGGTAGAGGAGGTGGCGCTGTATGACAGGTCGAGTTGATGAATGGACAGGAACACGAATACTTTTGGTTTAACATTCTTGGAAATGCTTGTGAATATTTATCATCTTCCATACTTTACATTTTGAGCTCGAAAGGGTATTTGTTTAAAAATTGTATATGTCTTTTGGTTTTAAGTCCTTTTAGAAGTTTAAATATCAATCTGGAATGCGCATTCCATGTTTATTGCTTTCTCTGAAAATGGGTACATGTAAACAGGTTTTGGATAAATCCGATTTTTAAACGAACCCATGTCATTTTTCTTTAAAATTTGAGTCTTCCGCTGTGTGTTTGAAATTAAAGAATTTAAAGGAAATCGGGTCGTTACAAGCACCAACTCCTCTCCCATGACCTCAGCCACGGTCGATACCTGAAAATTTTGTAATATCATGAGCTAAAGCCAGCCCAGTGCTCTTTAAAATCTATTTGATTTTATCCATATATATATAAATATTATATAAAATCCTTAACTTTCAGATGCTCATGTCCCAGTGGCACTGCCTTATACTTCATTATGATGCGACCCCTCAGGTTCCGGGTTCAAATACCAAATAGAGCAATTCTGCTTTCTTATTTAATCCAGCCTTTTTTTAAAAAATAAAATAAATTGACGCTGAAAACAGAATCGATCACGAAGGTACAACCCAGAATTTTTTTTTTCAGTTTTTAAACAAAACTTCTAATCAACATAATTCCCTCATTTTTCAACCAAAATGATCGTATAATATATCGATAGAAAGCTCTTCAAATGTACTTTCTAAATACACAAGAATCACAAAGAATGAACAATTGTAGAGAAAGTTATTAGGAGTTAAAGTTACTGTTTTTAAACTTTGAAAAAACAATGACTTTAAAATCTTATTTCTCATAATTCACTCATCCAAAAATTACGAAAATTTGCAGATCAGTTCGAAATAATCTGTATAACATATTTGCAAAAAATTATAAGGAATGAACAACTATATACAAAGTTTCCATTAAAGACCTAAGCTTTTCATTCTTTAACATTTTAAAGAAAAAACAACATTTGATACTTTTAAAAACTACGCTTTGATACCATTGTTGGGTTTCGTAAATTACAGACTAACCTGTTGTAGACACGTAGTGAAAAAACACGAGAAACCCGAGTTTGAGAAGTATCGATCGAAAGCTAATCACCGAGCGGACTCGCTTTGTTATCCACAACCTAGATCCTTTTCTTTTCTTCTGAGTGATGATTTTTTGAGTTTAAAGACAGAAAGAGTTTAGAAATCTACTCAGTTCTCTTTTTCACGTTGATGTTGATATGGGAAAATTTTCCCATATCTTGACAAATATGGAGACAGTTCCATATAACTGCCATGAGGCAGTTGTATAGCAACTGCCTTCAATTTTAAATCACTTTTTTTAACATTTTAGTAATCGTTTTTTTAAATCTTAAAAGGATTAAAAAAATAAATACTTAAATATAAGTTTTTTTTTTCAATAATATTTTTAATTATCACTATTTAAATTTAAATACTTTTTCAAGAGTTAAAATGAACTTTTTTCACTCTAAAACTTGTAGTTTACTTAAATATCAAACTAATAAATATACATTAAGTAGAAATTAATTAGTTTACATTTGAATTAGTTTTTTTTTATAAGAAAACTAAATGGCGTTATTTTTAATTATGAATAATTTAAAATTCAAATCACGGCTTTTGTTATTTGATAATGTTCCTAAATCGTTCTTGGCTATTATAAATGATTTTATGTTAATTAATAAACTCAGGATGGAAGAGTTTAAGAACAATATAACTTTTTTATTACTTCAAACAACATTTCTATGTGTTTATACTATTTATGTCTCAATCGATATTATTTGACTTTTTTAAACATGTTGAAATAAGTTATTTTTAATTAATAACCTAAAAATAAATATATCATGTTATTTTGTGAGAGTAATTTAATAATTAAATATTGATTATCATAATTATTAGTTAGTTTATATGTATTATTAAAAAAAAAGTTGGAGCCTATTCATAAAATAAAGTTATAACGGGATTTTAAGAAATTACATATAATAGGAATTAAAAAGAAAAACTTTTAAGCTTGTTATGTTTTACTAATTTTTTTTCCTTGTACAATTGCTAGAACAAAAAAACTCCACATTTTTCATCATTTCTTCAATTTGAAATCTTCTCCTTCTCCCTATTCAATTTCTATCAACTAGAATTTTACCACGTACGTTGTACGCGCATTTCTTCTCATTTTTCAACATTTTACAATTATAGATCTATTAAATCATAAAGAAATATATTTATTTTTTAAATAAAAACATATTTTTATAATTCTACCTCTTTTTAAATTGAATCTCTTCTAATTTTTAATAATGAAGGTTAACACTATTTTTAACTCAATCTCAAATCCCAAAAATAATTATCAACAAATAATCAACAGCAGAAGCATTAAAAACAAATAACATCCAGTTCTTTTATTTAAAACCAAGTTCAACACCATTTTAACCGATCGGTTTTACTTCAAAACTTAAAATGTCAAAACAAAACAACTTCAAAACCAACGTTTAGAAATTTATCAATCAAAAGTATGCTCAACATACTTATTAAAACAAAACAAAACATGAATCCACATAAAACCCAAAATAAATAAAAGAAAGGTAAATCTCGCCGGCGTGCAAATCCATGCCAACAGATCACCACCTCGAACCACATCAGCCACCGAGCTTCTTCTTTCTTTTAGCTGAAAAAAAATAGTTGTAGCATCATGAGGCTACGCCCAATGAGTAGAATAATGTAAAAAAAAGAACAATGCCATGAGAGGTTTTCTAAGACTTTAAGTCCTTAATCGGCCTCACTGACTTCCGAAAATTCACTTTCACCCAAAACTCTCAAAGTTTAACTCATTCCTCCACATTATCTTTTAATCCGCAAACTAAAAGAATAAAACATTCGAAATAGTTTTAAACTCTCTTTCTCATTTTAAAACTTTTCGATCTTTAACTTTCCCTAATACCTCTAATCTCCTCTTTGTCCACAAACAAAGAGAGACTATGCTCAACAAGGCATTTAAAAACTGTTTTCACATTTTAAATCCTTAAGAGTTAAATATTCTTTTCCATTGTACATATGGAATGAACCTGCCCCGTCAAGTGTTATAGAGTTGTGCACAACCGTATAATCTCCCTTAAGGACAATATTCTTCTTTAAGCAAGGCCTTTGCTTAAAGCGAACCTACTACCATATTACTCGAGGTATTTAAGTAATATGATCCTACACATCACTACTATGATGTTCAAACGAGTCTAAACTCAAACTTCTCGAAATACCCTCGTTCTAGGCCGAAAATTCCCTAAACTTAAATTCTAGAAAATTCTCCTTTTAATCACTTCAAAATAACCTAAAATCACCCAACATAACACTTTTGGGTCACATCCAACAACTCCCAACAGTTTACAAGTCTAGAACCGAAACTAGCCTAAACTAGTGTAGTTTCGCTCTTTTTTCGGACATTCTACAACTATTATAATTTTAACTAAAATTCAGCGGCATAACACTTGATAAATGCCTCCCAAAACAGCCTCTAAACATAAAGAAAACAATCTAAAAATCCAGAGCACAATATTTGTGAAAACAACTAACCACCTAGGCAAATCTTTCGACTTAAAGGCACTAATCTCCAAATAAGGTATTCATGGACAGCAACTTAGAAACATCTTAAAACATCAAACACATGCATAAATATTCAGTTTCAAGGTCAAAGAACACAAGGAAACAATATATGCAAAACCCGAATCGATAGTCACTTTAAAGCATGCTTTAATACCAATTTTTCACTTTCATTAATCCAAACTTTAACTCCAAAGTAAAACAGCCCCAAACCTCTCTTAACATACATAAAATTATCCAACAACATGCTACAAATTTAGAGGTTATAACTTATGAAGAGAAAGAAAAACAAACATGGTAATCTTCTAATCTTTACAAGTTCTACTCACCTTGAATTGCATTTTCAATAAGCTTACTTCTCTTTGAAAGTATGAAGGAAATAATCTCCACCTTTTGAAACTAATCTAATTTCAAGAATATCGATAAATACAACCTACAACGATGAATTAGAAAAGAAAAATCGATCAGAGTCGAAAAATCATATAAAACCCGAAAGGATTTTAAGCCATAACTTTTTACACAGAACTGATCTTGCTATGAAATTAACGCTAATGGAAAGATAACGGAAAGCCGATCAGAATGGACTATTTACTTGCGTAAATCGGAGTCCGGATGAGGAAGTTATGAAGAAATCAATCTGGGAGATGTCCTTTAGGCGAAAATGAGAGAAAATATGACAAATGGGGGCTGGTTTTCGGATTAGGGAGGAGGAAGAAGGATTTAGGGTTTAATCCCGCTTTCAGTTAATTACGAAAATGCCACTATGCAAAAACGGTCATAACTCATTCATCGGGACTTAGAACGACGAGCCATCAGTTGCGTTGGAATCGAAATGACGAGACGATCCACATCATCTAAAAATATTAAATTAAACTTGTGGTTTTAATTCGGAGGTTTTTTTGAGAAATTACCAAAATACCCTTACTTGGTAACGGGTCGTTACAGACTAACCACCTTAAAAGACTTTTCGTCCTCGAAAAGTTCCATTGCACCGTAAAAGAATGAGGGTCTATTCAAGATAACTTATTTCTGCATGATGTATTTTCCCCTCATTATAAATAAAGAATTAAATGAGTTCAATCCTAACTAGATTCTTAAACTTTTTTGTTACTTCATAGACATTTATTCAATCTCTCTCTAACACATCAAACGATTCAATAAACCTTGGACTCAATTTTCCTTGCTTCCTCCTTCATTAGTGCTATCTTCATAAACATGTGATCATAGACAGAGAATTGGAAATCAGTCCTTCTTATATTTGTATAACTCTTCTGTCTACTCTGTCCAATTTTCATTCTTTCTTCGATCAACTCAACTAATTCATTATTCATATGCACCAACTTAGGTCTCAGGGATTTTCTTTCTCCTAACTCATCCCAATGAACCGGAGACCTACACTTTCTCCCATACAATGCCTCAAATGGTTTCATCTCTATCGTAGCATGAAAACTATTGGTGTAAGCAAACTCTACTAGCTACAACTTCTCATCCCAACTACTATAAATCTAGCACACATGCTCTAAGCATAATCACCAAAATCTCTTTTACCTTCTCGGTTTGACCATCTGTCTAAGATGAAAAGCGGTTTGATCGTAACTTAGTACATATGGTACTAATGTAAACTCTACATGAACTTGAAACAAATCTATTGTTCCGATCTGACACAATAGTCACTGGCACTTCATGCAACTTTACTATCTCCATGAGACAAGGAAACGCTATGATTGGGTCAACCCTCCATAATCTCCTAATTCACATTATTACCTCTTAAAGTCCTATGTAATAAAATAATAATAATAAAATCTATCGAGATCTCTTTCCATTTCCACGATAGAACATGCAAAGACGTCCATTTACTAGGATAATTTCTTCTCAAAGTTTTGACTTGATGACAATTCAAACAATTGTCCACGAATTCAAACACAACCTTCTTTTTTTCATACCAAGCCACCAATAATGCTATCTTCAAGCCCCAATATATTTTACTACAACGTGGTTAGACTGAAAATATAGAACTATGTGCCTCTTCTAACAACTCCCTCCTCAGAGTTTCTTTCTTAAGAACACACAATCATACACGATAAACTAAGGTATTATATTTGGAAAAGTTGTAGTACCGAGATAACTCTCACTGGGCATCTAGAAAATAACCTGCTAGACTAGTATTTGCCCTCTGTGCATCAATAATTTTACTGTCTTTATGTATGTCTCTGTTAGGAATGGTGTCCTAGAACTTGTAATTATTTAATTATAATAATTTATTTCGAATAAATTAAATAAATAAACATAAGTTCTTTATATTATCTAGATTGATTCAATTGACGATATTAGGAATATATGGAAATGTATTAATATCAAACATTCAAATAGTAAACCCTAAGTTACTCTTATGAAATCACGACTTAGTATGTGAGTCATACGAGAGGATTAAAGTCGAGATGAGTAACTTAAACGTGTCTACAGTAAACGGATAACGTTTGGGAACCTTATCCTGGTAACACTGTTGATAGCTTCACATTTTGTTTATAGACAAATGATCTAATCCTGATCATTCATGTGGGAGACATGAAATTGAAGTATCATATGCAATGTTGATTGTATAAGACAGGACCACGATGTTCGATCAAATTTCTCATTAGTACCGTTTACGAGAAATGATCGAATATCAAACTAAGTTTATCAACCGTGATAGATCTCAATCCTGAGTGAAATGCGGACTCCTATTTGTGGAGTTATGTTCTTTGATTCACATGGTTGAGAGCGATCTGTAAGAACGCTCAACACACTTCTGTTTTGGGAACATGACTAGATAAGTAGTTGGGAACTCATTTTCACGAGATGGAATTCATAACTTTCCTATAAATTAACGGTATCAGTGCGATACCTAAACATTTTAGGAACTTTAGGAAACTCCCTTGATGTACTGATTCGAGACATGAACAAGTGGCGCCACGACTTCTATTGATCACAAAAGTATATTATCTCTAGTTCGACTAAAGATAAAGTTCATTGGAGAATCAGCGGGAACACAAGGATAAAGCGGTAATTACAGGGGCAAAACGGTAAATTTATCCGCCTGTAATTATGAGGGTTCCACGTGAAGGATATATCACAGATATAAATAAAGATAAACTAAATGGACATAACTCATCTATAGTGAGGGGAGTTCAGCTATGAATCTATAGTGGAATTATTCATAGTTAAATAATAAGTAATTAACTGATTATGAGTTAATCACTTAATTGACTAATTATTAAGCCCATGATCTATAGGTCCATCGGGTCCCTGTGCTAGCCCAAATATCGTTGTAGCAAAACTAAGCTATTAATTTAACTTAGGAAGAACAAATGATTTAAGTAATTGATTTTACTTAAAATTAGGCAATATTAATTATTTGAATAATGAGATTATTTAAATGAAAATTAATATTAATATTGATACAAAATTAATTGTTTAAATAAAGAGTTTATTTAAATGGAAATTAATATAACATATCAATTATAATATTTTACGGCAAAATTAATTGTTTAAATAAATAAATTATTTGAACGGGAATTAATGTTAATATTATTAATTATTTAAATAATGAGTTTATTTAAATGGAAATTAATAATTAATATTATTAATTAAATAATGAGTTTATTTAATTTAATAATAAATATTAGAGAGAATTAAATACAATTAGTTTAAGAAACAAATTGGTTTTGGCCCAAAATAATTAATTAATTGAATAAGATTCAATGGTAATTAATATATTAATTTTTGGCTAAATGTATTTAATTAGAAATTATTATTTGAATTTTTTCTAATATTAAATATATAATAAAAAAAGTAATTATAAAAAAAAATTTAAAAAAAAAAAAAAAAAGGAATGGAAAATGCTTGGCTTCAGCGCATGCGTGGATGTGGAGAATTCCATTATGTTTTTTATTTTTTTTTAATTTAATTACTTATCTTTTCTATTTAAGTATTAAGAGATATGCTTATCTAATTAGATTAGATATCATATTTTCCTATAAATATGACCATTGAGATTCATATTTTATACACTTCTCACTTTAATTAGAAAAGTGAAAATTCTCTCTCAAATTTTTGCCCAATTGCCGATTTTTCTTAGGGAAAAATTTAGAAGAAATTTTTTCTTCTTTTGTTCTTCCAGTTCGATTCCCACAAGTCGGTTTTGCTTTCGATCGGATATAGCATAGAAGATCCGGTGTTGCTGAGGATTTGATGCTGTAAAGAAACCTCCAACCGATTCTCCATTTATTACTCAATGTAAGTAAAAAGCCTTTAATTTTCGAAATTAAGCATGAATCTACATGTTTATATCACGAATTGCATGATGTTAATAGATCCATTATTAAATGTTAATAAGTTTACTAAATAAAATTCCGCTAGTTTAGTAAATCATCCCTTCAGTCTCACCATTGATCAAGACAAACTAGCAGTCATCTCAAAAGTCATTGATGACATCTCACCTCGTTCCATTTCCAATTGTAGCCTATGCGGGTAGGCCCTAATAGCAGAAGAATGAACATTTACCACCATATTAGTTTTATCCGGATGGTACGGTATGTCACGATCATCAAAAGCTCAAACTACCTACGATGTCTATTACTCAATTCACTCTAAAAGAAGAAATATTTGAGACTTGTGATCCTATTTTCTCCATAAGTAGTGTTTTCAAATCTTTCAAGCATGAACCACAATTGTCAATTCTATATCATGCGTTGGATACTCCTTCTCATACTCCTTTAACTTTCTCAAAACATAAGCTACTACTTTTCCATGTTGTATTAGCACACAACTCAACCCTTTCTTTAAGGCATAACTACAAATAGTCAAACCCCCTAAATCATTTGGAGTTACCGAGACTAGAGCTGAAATCAATCTAAGCTTGAGTTCCTCGAAACTCCTCTCACACTCATCATCCCAATTATACTTCTTTATTTTTATAGGAAGCTTGGTCATTGGTGAGGCTATTCTTGCAAGGTCTTGCATAAATCTACGATAATAGCCTATCAAACCCAAGAAATTTTGGTTTTCTACAACAATAGTTGGTCGGGAAAAACTACTTGCTGCTTCTATCTTGGAAAGATCAACTAAAACACTCTCAATCGACACCTCGTGTCCTAAAAATACATCTCTCTTTATCCAAAATTTACACTTACGATATTTGACATAAATCATTCATTCCATAATATGAGTAAAAATACCTTCACATGCTTAGTATGCTACTCTTCTGATCTCAAATAAACTAGAAAGTTGTCAATGAAAACAATCACGACGAATCCAGGATTCTCTGCAGTATTCATCACAATCATAAAAGTGGTTGATACATTCATCAAACCAAAATACACCACCACAAACTCAAAATAACTATAACGAGTCCTAAAATTATTCTCGGGTACATTTCTTTCTCTTGTCCTCAAATGGTGGATTCATCTTTAAGGAAACTATAGATTCTCTAATTTGGTCAAACATGTCTTCTATCCAGTGCCATCAAGAATCTCTGGAACTTCAACTTGGGTGTAACCATTTGATAGTCAGCAAACCTCGAGATTCAATCAAACTCAATTGTTGATCTATCATTCTGACTCAGGTTGGAAACTCACTTTCCTTCCCACTTTAAATTCTCTTTGAATGGTACTTCTCGTAAAACAATTCCTTCAACCTTTTACCAAGTCACTATCACAATCAGATTCAAAGATCTAATTGTAGACTCCTACCAACAATACATCCTCCACTAAAAGAGTAGATACTACAATGCACTTTCAAATGATCAAAGAGATTCACAAATCTCAACGCTCTCTACACTCAGGATAACCTCTTATCCGCCTAATCTAAATCCATAGATTTTCCATCAAATTCACCCGGTGCGTATTTCTTATACTCTCTAAGAAATCGGGTATCTTAAGTAAAACCTCTAGTTTTTACCAAGTGCTCTCTACATATCGTCATACTCAATTTGAGGAATATATACTACCTGGGCACCAAGTGGTACTTGAGTAGCTATCAGATATGGTTGTACCTCAAAATTCTCAAACTCTACATTATTCTCCTCAATTGGTGTGTCATTGCATTAGATCATATTTGATGATATTGCATCAATCTCATAAAATAGGTTGAATTCCACAGCCTCAACTGCGTCCCCTACCTCGACCTTGGCCTTAACCTCGGCCTCTCCATCCAGGAATAATAATTGGATGCATACTAAAAACAGTACAAAAATACATAAGATATAATAAACATTAGATGAAGTTACATCTTATCTAAATGACTTAAAGTAACTTAGTACTCTCATTAATGGCATAAAATAAAGAAAACAAAACCTGGTGTCGATGAGTTCGTGGAGTGGCGGTTGGTTTGGATTTGCGGTCTTCAAAACCATAAGGGCTCTGATACCAACTGTAACAGCCCGAAAATCTCAAAAATAATTATAAACAAATAATCAACAACGGAAGCATTAAAAACAAATAACATCCAGTTCTTTTATTTAAAACCAAGTTCAACACCATTTTAACCGATCGGTTTTACTTCAAAACTTAAAATGTCAAAACAAAACAACTTCAAAACCAACGTTTAGAAATTTATCAATCAAAAGTATGCTCGACATACTTATTAAAACAAAACAAAACATGAATCCACATAAAACCCAAAATAAATAAAAGAAAAGTAAATCTCGCCAGCGTGCAAATCCATGCCAACCGATCACCACCTCGAACCACATCAGCCACCGAGCTTCTTCTTTCTTTTACTTGAAAAAAAAATAGTTGTAGCATCATGAGGCTACGCCCAATGAGTAGAATAATGTAAAAAAAAAAGGAACAATGCCATGAGAGGTTTTCTAAGACTTTAAGTCCTTAATCGGCCTCACTGACTTTCGAAAATTCACTTTCACCCAAAACTCTCAAAGTTTAACTCATTCCTCCACATTATCTTTTAATCTGCAAACTAAAAGAATAAAACATTCGAAACAGTTTTAAACTCTCTTTCTCATTTTAAAACTTTTCGATCTTTAACTTTCCCTAATACCTCTAATCTCCTATTTGTCCGCAAACAAAGAGAGACTATGCTCAACAAGGCATTTAAAAACTGTTTTCACATTTTAAATCCTTAAAAGTTAAATATTCTTTTCCATTGTACATATGGAATGAACCTGCCCCGTCAAGTGTTATAGAGTTGTGCACAATCGTATAATCTCCCTTAACGGAAATATTCTTCTTTAAGCAAGGCCTTTGCTTAAAGCGAACCTACTACCATATTACTCGAGGTATTTAAGTAATATGATCCTGCACATCACTACTATGATGTTCAAACGAGTCTAAACTCAAACTTCTCGAAATACCCTCGTTCTAGGTCGAAAATTCCCTAAACTTAAATTCTTTAAAATTCTCCTTTTAATCACTCCAAAATAACCCAAAATCACCCAATATAACACTTTTGGGTCACATCCAACAACTCCCAACAGTTTACAAGTCTAGAACCGAAACTAGCCTAAACTAGTGTAGTTTCGCTCTTTTTTCGGACATTCTACAACTATTATAATTTTAACTAAAATTCAGCGGCATAACACTTGATAAATGCCTCCCAAAACAGCCTCTAAACATAAAGAAAACAATCTAAAAATCCAGAGCACAATATTTGTGAAAACAACTAACCACCTAGGCAAATCTTTCGACTTAAAGGCACTAATCTCCAAATAAGGTATTCATGGACAGCAACTTAGAAACATCTTAAAACATCAAACACATGCATAAATATTCAGTTTCAAGGTCAAAGAACACAAGGAAACAATATATGCAAAACCCGAATCGATAGTCACTTTAAAGCATGCTTTAATACCAATTTTTCACTTTCATTAATCCAAACTTTAACTCCAAAGTAAAACAGCCCCAAACCTCTCTTAACATACATAAAATCACCCAACAACATGCTGCAAATTTAGAGGTTATAACTTATAAAGAGAAAGAAAAACAAACATGGTAATCTTCTAATCTTTACAAGTTCTACTCACCTTGAATTGCATTTTCAATAAGCTTACTTCTCTTTGAAAGTATGAAGGAAATAATCTCCACCTTTTGAAACTAATCTAATTTCAAGAATATCGATAAATACAACCTACAACGATGAATTAGAAAAGAAAAATCGATCAGAGTCAAAAAATCATATAAAACCCGAAAGGTTTTTAAGCCATAACTTTTTACATAGAATTTATCTTTCTATGAAATTAACGCTAATGGAAAGATAACGGAAAACCAATCAGAATGGACTACTCACTTTCGTAAATCGGAGTCTGGATGAGGAAGTTATGAAGAAATCAATCTGGGAGATGTCCTTTAGGCGAAAATGAGAGAAAATATGACAAATGGGGGCTGGTTTTCGGATTAGGGAGGAGGAAGAAGAAGGATTTAGGGTTTAATCCCGCTTTCAGTTAATTACGAAAATGCCACTATGCAAAAACGGTCATAACTCATTCATCGGGACTCAAGAACGACGAGCCGTCAGTTGCGTTGGAATCGAAATGACGAGACGATCCACATCATCTAAAAATATTAAATTAAACTTGTGGTTTTAATTTGGAGGTTTTTTTTTGAGAAATTACCAAAATACCCTTACTTGGTAACGGGTCGTTACACAAATATTTAATCATAGTTGATTTAGTGTTGTGCTTGATTTCCTCTCCAATACATTTAAATTAATAACAAAGTTATTAGTTTAATTTTTCTTTAATAATATATAATATAACTATTTTAATTTTGTTTGAATACTATAAAAGTGCATCAAAACATTATTTTTTCTAATTATAAATTATATTTCATGGCTTTTCAAGAAGGGAATTATATATGATTAAAAAAAATGTTAGTAAGTTTGGTAGTTCACATCATAGATTGTTTGTGGATTTAAATTTTTAGAAGCTTGAGCTCCTTCCAATTTTAACCAATTAAATTGTAAATTTACACTTTTAGTTACATCAAATAAAAAATTTAAATAGAAATAGTAATATTTTAGGTAAAAATTTGAAATTTCAGTATTATTGATCTATTTTGCCCTCTTTATTTTTAAAATTAGTATTATATATTTTTTGCCCCTTCTAAAAAAAAATTCTGGCTTCGCCCCTGAAATACATTATAATAAATAAAAAAACTTGAGTAGTTTGTTAACCATATGCATACTATTTGGCTTTTTTAATGCCTTAATAAATAAATATCATATGTGAATAAATTAGAAAACATTATATCAGGATCAGAATCATGTGGTATTTTACATTAGGAGCCATTATAGAATATACAAATGAAAAAAAAAACACAATTCTAAAAAATTCCAGTTGGCAAGAGACAACGATAACGGCTTCTTTAGCATTGCAACTCTTATTTCTCATTTGGCTTTTTTTGTAGAGGTATGTGTTCACACAAAGAAATTTCTAAGTAAAGAAATTAAATGCGGGATGAATTTAATTTGTATTTGATGAATTTAATGTTACAATCTCTAATGAATTTATCCTCTGATTCTTTCTCTAAAATATAAACTTCGATGCGAGGGCCGGTTGACATATTTCTCGGATCGTTGGACTGAATCTTTGGCTTTTGGGCTTGTGAAGAGTCAATCGATTTGTTGCGGTCTTGAAGCTTGAACACTAAAGTCTTTGGAACTTGCGAGAATTTAGTCTTTAACAATTTGTCTTCAAGATGGTCGTCATGAGAAGCTTTAAAGTCTTCGAAGTCGTCAACGTTTAGTGTCTTCGATCTTCGAGGTCTCTGATTTTCAAGAAGTCTTCAAAGAGTCTTTTGTCTTCGAAGAGTATTTGGTCTTGTAAAAGTCTTTGGTCTTTGAGAAGTCTTCGATCTTCAAGGCTTCATTCTTTAAAGTCTTCAATCTCGATCTCGAGGTCTTCGATATTCAAAGAATATTTGGTCTTTGGGAAGTCTTCGATCTTCAAGGCTTCAATCATTGTTGTTCTTCGAGGTCTTTGATCTTCAAAGTCTTCAGTCTTTCCTTTGAATCTTCTCCGTTGTTGACCTCTACAAATAATGAATGACTTACTCTATTTATAAAGTTTTCTATGGGCCTTTGGTGGATATGGGCTTTATTTTATTTGAGCTCAATTGCCACGTGGCATATTTTTATTCTAATAATTTATGTCATCCAATGGCCAAGAAAAAGACATGTGGCATCGTTTGATTGCCAATTTTATATCTTTTAATTTAATTTAAAGACACATGTCAATTTATGATCGGTTATTTAATAACATGTAATTTTGTCATTGGCTTGCATAATTACGTGGTAATTTATAATTTGATCATTTTTCTCCTTCTACAAATGCCCCTTTTCGAGATTTATGCACGAATTTTGTTGTGGATGAATCTTGAAAATATAGCCCTTAAAAATAGAAGTTAAAAAAAAATCATGAGTTTATGATGAGTGGTATATTGGTAATTTTACCATTTTCAGAATTCATGACATTCAAATTCTAAATGTTCCGGTGCTATCGTCTCGTCGTTACGATTCCAACGCAATTCGCTTATTTAAAATCGAAGCCCGGAATAAGAAGTTATGATAGATTTATTATATCTATATATATAATCCATTGATGAACGTACATATAGATTTTTTTGTTTTTCAAGCGTACATATATAATTTTTAATTTTTTTCTTTTTAATTATTATCTTAATCTAATCTTCCAATCTAAAAAATATATTTGGAGATATTTGGAATAAGAGATGTGTTCTAATCAATCACAATTTCTCTTTTCTCTCTATAAAGAGAGCCTTAGACCTCCCATATTTTTCATTCACAAATTCTTTCTTCTTTTTAAAATTTCTCCGACTCTTCTAACGAGTTTCTGGCGAATTTCCGACGAGTTTCCAGTAAGTTTTTTTAATATATATAAATCTTTTTTTTTTTTTTTTAATTTTGATATCCAGAATTCGTTTTTTGTCAACTTTGACTTTTTTTTACTTTGACTCCGAATCTGAATCCGACTTTGACTTTGACTTCTTTTTTTTTTTGCGTGGCATTGCATTGCATATGCATATTATGACCACATTCACTTTTTTTAGTGACGACACTCCCCAATAGCACCAGAGTGGTGGTCACCTTCTTTTTACAGTGACGACACTCTCCAATAGCACCAGAGTGGTGGTCACCTTCGCTTTACAGTGGTCAGACCCGTTTCCATGCGGTGGTCAACCCCGTCTCATGTGGTGGTTAGCTTTTCAACCCCGTCTCCATGCGGTTGCCAGCTCCGTCTCCATGCGGTGGTCAACCTCTTTTGTTGTGAAGACAACATGCCCCCAATTTATAGGCGGTCACAACCTCAACAATCTTGCGGTAAAGATAATGTCTTCAATTTACCAACTCAACAATCTTGACTATTGATCGTGGAGTCTCTCCTAGCAGTGATGTTACTCGCAACCATCCATTACTTGAACTCAATGTGATATTCTTGAGAAAGATAATGAGGTAAGAATTCCTTTTTTTTTGTTTGAACTGGACTTAATTTTTTTTAAGCTGCCTACATACTCTTGTATGAATAGGGATCAAGTCATAACGTATTTTGATTGATTTTTTTTTGGTTGGTTGACTGAACTTAATATTTTTTAAGTTGCCTACGTACCCTTTATATGAACAGGGATCAAGTCATAAGGTAGTTCAATAGCAACAATTTTTTTGCTAGGTGGGCCGTTCACCTTTTAAACTCATGCGGGCCAGGAGTATCATGCAGGTTAGGGTCTTGCGATGTGGAGCTGGCATTTCATGCTCAAAATTGAAGGAGAATTTTCCCTTTAGAGAGAAAGTTGACACCACTTCCTTTATGTTCTTGTTCAGTTGGATTGGTGGAAATGACGAAATATCGCTTCACTTTCAAAGAGCCTTCTGTACTTATGAGAAGGGAAGATTTTCTCTTCATCCGTGAAGGGACGATACTTTGGATTTCTTTTTCGTCATTTTCTTCCAACAATATTTTCTTTGACATCTTCGCTTCACCATGATGTTGATCGTTTGATACTTTAAGACAATCGAAAGCGGAAGTTTGAACCTAATTTTTCTTCCTTGATGTAGATATGCTTAACCTTTGGAAGACTAAAGAGCGAGAAGAAGCGAAAGTTTGATGTTGATCCCCTTTCTTTGTTGTATCTACGCTCAATCTTTGAAAGACGGATTTGTGGGAAGTTGGAGCTGTAATTTATTTGAAGATAGATGGTTTCTGATTGATTCCATCTTCTTTTGTCTTGACTTGGTGCATCTTTGTAGTTGCATTTATAGAAGAGTTTTTATGTTCGATCACGTTGACAGTATTGCACACAACAACTTCGTCTTCTTTATTCTCTACGTCATCAAAGAAGTCATTTGAAATATTATCGTCTACCTTCTTGACTTCTTCATTTTCTTTTCTGAAATGAGAGACTAAGAGTTCTTTATATTCTCGTCTAGCAATACTTAACTCCATGTCATGAGCGCGAGTTGCTAGTTCTTCAAATGTATAAGGTTTTATACCTTGTAAGATATAAAGTAGTCTCCAATGCATGCTCTGAGTGCACATCTCTACTGCAGATAGTTCAGTCAAGCGATCTTTGCAATCCAGACTTAGTGCTCTCCAACGGTAGATGTAATCAACAACGGGTTCATCTTTTCGTTGTCTTGTACTGGTGAGTTCCATCATGCTAACTATTCGTCGCGTGCTATATAAATGATTGAGAAATTCTCTTTCAAACTCTTCCCAGTTATTTATAGATTCCGGTTCTAAGTACGTGTACCAATCAAAGGCATTTCCCAGTTATATATGTTAATTATCATATATATAATATTAATATATATGATAATTCTAAATTGTTATATAGTTTCATAATATATCTACATAGTATCAAACTCTTTCTATTTTTACTATTAAAGGCCTTTTGAAAAAGAAAGAAAAAACATTCAAGGCACCTTTTGTTAAATGATTTATATATAAATAGGCCTACTATTACTTGACAATTCATAATTCACAAACACAAGTTCTAATTTACTAATTCTCACCATAACTACTCAGATAAATGTAAACATTAAATAGCCACTCATTTGGAAAATTGAAACCTTATTTATTAAAGTTTTACACCTCCTCCTATTTTTATATTCATTTAGCAATTCACAAAACTAAACCACAATAAAAAAAATTGAGATTTCTATTAACAAAACAATCTCAATATTTTATTAACACTCAAAGAAACTTAAGACTTCTCATTCTCTTTTCATTTATAAAGTAGCAATTAATTTGGTGAATTTAAAAGTTCAGGTTTTTGTGTAAATTTATTAGCATATGTTATTCAATACAATATTTTTTTTTATTCACTTCTTTTCATTTTATCCTTTTAATATTGATGTTTTATATGTAGTAGAAAATATGAATCGGGATATGAAAAAGTTAATTAAAAAAAAAAAGAAAAGAGAAATTGATTCAATCTAAAAAAGGTTCTCTTGATAAATTTGTTATAAGTAGTAAAAGTAATAAAAATTATGATAGAATAGAATCAAGTCATGAGGTAAAAGAAAAAAAAGATGAAAATATTGTTGAAAATGGAAAAATTGATGAAATTGCGAAAGAATCATAATTAAGAATATCATGAAGAAATCTAAATAAATGAAAACAATAATTTTTTTATAGTTATTCTAATATATGTTCTATATATTATGCTTATAATATATATTATCTAGGAGGATGAAAAAAATATTGATTCTAAATTAAGATATTTATTAGTAAAAAAGGTTTAGTTAGAGAAAATGATATAATTTTTCTTGAAGATAACAGTTCTAGACATTTTCTTACTACTCATAATATAATTGATTCATAAAAATATTTGCATAGTAAAGAAAAAGATCATTGTTAACAACAATTATTGTTGTTGTAAAAAATTTGCAAAAATAATCTGTCTTTTGTGGGAAATATATATATATATAATTTTAAAAAAAAAAAGTTAAATGATATGATTGAAGAATTTGAACCAATAATTATATTATTTGTCGAAAAATATATTTTGACGAATCAAGAAAATGAAAAAATAATTTTAAAAATTGCGAAAAAAATAAGAAAAAGTAAGATTTATATAAGACATTAATTCATTTTAAATTTATTTAATGGAAAAATGTTTTACATATGTCATAAATGAGATATGTAAGGACATTGGACACAAATCCAGTGGAAAAAAATAGATTAATTGGAAGTCAAGAGGGGAGATGAGATTAATTTGTTAATTGGAAGTCAAGAGTGAGATAAATTTTATTTTGGCTCTAATTTTTTCGTTATAAATCCGATTTGAGCGTCGTTTTCGTCAATAAAAAAATAGGTTAGAAAATATTTATAAAAAAAAAGAAAAAAAGGCGTGTTAGCATATAGCCAAAATCGAAAGAGCTATAAAATATAAAATTGAGCAATTAAGAAATTGACCGATGAACATTGGATTAAGAAATTTAAACCATGAACGCATTTCCAATGGCGGTAGTTTCCCCTCTCCCCTTCCAAGATCGGCGGAGGCCCACTAAATTGGGTCTGGTCCTAATCTGAACCATCGTCACATTTGTACATGGAGTGAAAATGAACCAGTTTTTCCGATTTCTCAAAATTCAAAAAACACACTCTCTCAACTCAATCTGAGTCGCCATCTTCATCTTAGCCCGAGTGAGCTATTTCTCTATAAAACGAGAATCAACCTGGGGCAGTGGCAGAGGCAGAGGCAGAGGGTAAGTTACTCACTCATATCAGCCTGTGTTGGATCGGTGAACTGAATAAACCCTTATCTTTTTTCTCTTTACAATTTCATTTTTAGAAATGGAAATTCAAAATCCAACTTTTCCTCACTCATATCAGCCTGTGTTGGATCGGTGAACTGAATAAACCTTTATCTTTTTTCTCTTTACAATTGCATTTTTAGATATCCAACTTTTGAATTTTTAACACTTTATATACAAATTCCTGCAACTTAAGAAAACAGCCCCATATTCTCTTTAAATATGCTTAGAACATCATCTTTATTCCTAAAAATTATCATAACAACTTATAAAAAAAAAAGAACAACAAAACATCGAATTATTTAACCTTAAACACATCTACTCACCTCTTAAAGCTTAAAATAAAACAAGGAGCTAGCCTTCCTTTCCAAAGGTTTCGAGCACCTGAAAGATTAACTAAACTACTCAAAACCCTTCTTAATAATTAACTAAATTCAATATACACGAAAAAAATCAACCCAAGACAACAAAATGGCACAAACAAACAAGAGCACCCCCATTAAATGGCTGCCCTTACCGTCTGCTACGTCTTTTTGGCGTGGAGGCGGTCCTTGGCGGGGTTGGGTTTGTCTCTAGGTGGCTTCAAAAATAGGGACGATGAGTTTTTCATAAAATCAAATATTAGGGTTTCTAGGGTTTGGAGAATTTGATAAACTTCATAGTTTCTCTAATCAATTTCATTAGAAACTAAAATTCTTGAATGATAAGAGATGAATTTCAATTACCTTTTTCTTGAAACTTTGAAAGATGTCCCCAACAACTTCGATTCTTCTCCAATTCACAACTCGTGAAAAACCACACCTAAGACACGAGAAAGAGGAAGGAAAATCATAAATTCCATACCCCGTAAACTCTAAATGGGCAGCGACAAAGGAATAGAAGAAGAAGAAGAATAAAATGAAGAAACCCTACATTTTTCTCTTCTCTGTAGAAAATTTCACGTTCTGACTGAGGGTGTCCCTTTTTTTTCTTTTTCTTTTCCCTTCCTCCTTTTCATGCCACTTTCCTCATTATTTTCGTTTCTTTTTTTTAACCAAAGATAAAGATATCATCCTTTAAATTTAATTCCTGTAAAATAATCAAATTTAATAAACACCACTTCCTTCTAATATTTCAATAATATTATAAAATAAATAATATTTATTAAAATACTACTTACAGGGAACACGGGTCGTCACAGTCATAATTAATTACAATGAGATAAAAACATTAATAATCAATGCCAATTCATTATAAAATAATTTATCAAAATTTAAAAAAAAAACAAAAAGAAATAAATAATAGGAATATACAATATACATATTTTTCTAAGTTTTTAAATGACACATTGTAGTTGTTTTTTTGTTATTTAAAATTAAGACTTTCGCTGTGCTTTTGGATTTAAAACAATTCAGAAGGAGTCTGGGCGTTACATCTTACCTCATCTTATCTTGTTCCATACCATCTTATCTAATCTTATATCTTATCTAATCGTATCTATATTTCATCCATCTTATCTCATCTTACCTTATCTAAACCTTATCCACATCTTATCCAAACCATATCTTCTACTTATCTTATCCAAACTTGGTGTTCTTATTCTTTTCATTCTACTTCATTTTTCGTGTACTTTACAATTAACATTGTTGTAGGTTGTTTGAGTTCTCTTTATTTGTGTTAACTTTGAAAGATTGCTGCCAATACTTAGTGTGAGTGTGAGATCTTCTTCTTGACTGTAAACACGTGTGAACTACAAATTCTTAAGTGTAAACACTTAGTGAGTACCTAACATTACTTGTAGCTATGTCTAATGCAAAGAGACTACAAAAACAACAAAGTCAACATCATGCTTTAGATTCGAGGACGAATTCTCTTCAAGAGGGAGAGAATGATATGAATCATGGAGCCTCAAAAGACGTGAATGAGCTTAGCTTCACTCAAGGATCAAGAGATAAGAAGTTGAAACATGAAAGAAGATCTTGGCAATAAATGGAGAGAAATGGAAACTTTCCGGAAATGGAATCTTTCCCCAAATGAAAACTTTTCATATATGGTAATTCGTGAAGAAGATCAAATTTACATTATAATGAAGCTCAACACCAAGGATTGAAGAATTTATATATAAATGGACGTTCCAAGTAGTGTAGGGCTATAATTTTAGCATTTTTTTAATTTCTAGGAGTAGTAGTTTTATTTTTTTATGACTCATCATGGTGATGTCATGATGAGGTCATCCTTATACGCACTTTGTCTCATATTTTTGAAATTAGAGTCATATTCAGAGTAGGAAACATGTTTTGAAATTTTAAAGGCTTCATTATTCATTTAATAAACATATTTGATGAATTAAAGAAAACTTGCCTATTGTGCTTGTCTTAGCTGACACTATTCACATGTTGATATGTTATAAATGAGATATGTAGGGACTTTGGACACAAATCTGGTGGAAAAAATTAGATTAATTGAAAGTCAAGATTGAGATGAGATTAATTTGTTTATTGGAAAGCAAGAGTGAGATAAATTTTATTTTGGCTCTAATTTCTTCGTTATAAGTTCGATTTGAGCGTCGTTTTCGTCTATAAGAAAATGGGTTAGAAAATATTAAAAAAAAAAAGGCGTGTTAGCATATAGCCAAAATCGAAAGAGCTATAAAGTGTAAATTTGAGCAATTAAGAAAAGACTTTGTGAACTACAACTATTGTAAGAAGCACTTTGAAAAATTATAGGCAATGATTCAACCAAAACCCATGTCTAAAAAACTCTAAAAATACATTTGTTTATATTTATTAGTTGTGTAAACACATATACTTTAAATTCATAAGTGCAAATCCATGTAAAATTTCTCACTAAATATAAAATATTTAAAGTAAAAGAAAATAGGTTTAAAATAATATACAACAGCAAAGAAAATAACTATTAAAAAAATACTCAGTTTAAAAAAAAAAACACCTTTCACATTGTAAGTGAATTTTCCCCACCATTCAGTTAGATATTCTGCAACTTTTCAAATCAAGGGTAATATTGGACTAAAAAAAAGACACTAACTACTTAAAAAAAGGTAAATAAGATACATTTAAATTTTTGATGGTAAAAAAGATAATGGACAATTTAAAAAGGTTATATATGATAATTTTTCAAAATTTAAACCATGAACACATTTCCAATGGCGGTGGTTTCCCCTCTCCCTTTCCAAGATCGGCCCAGACCCACTAAGTTGGGTCTGGTCCTAATCTGAACCATCGTCACATTTGTACATGGAGATGGAACCAGTTTTTCCGATTTCTCAAAATTCAAAAACACTCTCTCTCAATCTGAGTCGCCATCTTCATCTTAGCCCGAGCCATTTCTCTATAAAACGATGGCTGACGGAATCAACCTGGGGCAGTGGCAGAGGCAGAGGGTAAGTTACTCACTCATATCAGCCTGTGTTGGATCGGTGAACTGAATAAACCCTTATCTTTTTTCTCTTTACAATTTCATTTTTAGAAATGGAAATTCAAAATCCAACCTTTCCTCACTCTATTATTCATTCCTAAGAAATCAGATTCATTTTTTTTTGTACGATCCAACAGGAACATTTTTCTTTTCTTTTTTCAAAGCAAAGCAAATGAAAATCAGAAAGTGTAAGCAATCAACGACGACAAACACTATTATTATTAGTCGATTTCTAGCTGTCGATTCCCGTAAAACAAGAAGAAGAAGAAGAGTAAGCATTCCGTGTCTTTCCCTAGACATTATATCCAACATCCTTAGTTGGGTTTCTCCTGAATTTTTACACAATGTTTTGAGGTTTGTTTCCAAGTCTTGGGCTACTTTGATATGCTCTACACATTTCGTTAAAA
Organism: Gynostemma pentaphyllum; assembly: GCA_028015215.1. Lineage (NCBI taxonomy): Eukaryota > Viridiplantae > Streptophyta > Magnoliopsida > Cucurbitales > Cucurbitaceae > Gynostemma > Gynostemma pentaphyllum. Next base: position 16,155,794 of record CM051354.1, read on the forward strand.
CCCATCTATCTCGTTCCACTGTTTCTTTCATGTTCAAAAACTCTGTGTTCCGTCCTTTACTAGATTCATCTGGCTTTAAGATGATACGACAAGGTCTTTTTCATGATTGGTGTGTCAAACGGGGATCTATATGTCAATTCTTCGATTCTCTTGACGGTTTGATACTATTCACTAAAACTACTTCAATTGATCTACATCTTGTAAATCCTATCACTAAGCAACACTTGAGACTTCCTCATCTTCCTACCTCTTTGGATTGTCTTATTACTGCTAATATTGCATACATATCTCCTACTCGAGAAATTAAAATTATTTGCAGATATCTCTCTCCAACTCCCAATCATTGCATCGTTTTGACCATTGGTAGTAATATGTCCTGGAAAATATTGGATCATACTTCTCTTCAGGATTTTGTTAATGTCGATTGTTCTGTTTCCATAGGCAGTCTAGTTATTTATTGGTGTTCATTACAGCTTTTTAAACACCGAATGTATTGGGCTATTAACCTTGAAGATGAATCTGTACACTCATTCCATTTCCCTTTTCTTTATACTATTATATTTTTCATGCCAATGGGGAGAGATTTATATGCTGCTTCGAGAACAAAGTCGATTTCCTCACCTCAATTAGTTATAAGGAAATTGAAGGACGTCCTTCGTTGTGAATGGGTTGAAGTTTTTAGGACTAAGATCATTGACTTTGGACTAACTATACATGAGGTAGTTAGGTGTCATGCTTGGTTTGAAAACGAAAAGATATTAATTTATTCTACATACCCCTCAAACCTTCTTCCCCCTCCTTCGTATAAGGCCTTTGATTTTATACACAGAAAAAAATGGGATTTGGTACCTGTCAATGATGAGATGATACCTGTCATGATTCAGAGTTATATAACCAGTCTTATTTCCTTTTGAGGCTGACATCGTTGGGTGTTGAGGGTTATTCTCAACGATGCTTTCGACCACATATTTTATAATTCTTCTATGAGAAAGCATCATCAACGTTTTCTTCTTGTGTGAGATACTTAAGTATTCTCTCTGTTTTTTTAATCTATTTCTTTTTTTTTCCTTGTTAAGTAAAGGAGGTCTTACTCCTTGAACGGTTTGTAAGGAATAACTCCCTTTCATTATTATTGCAAGATGCTCTTGTTTACTTTCTATATTATCTACATAATTTGTTTACTTTTAGACTTGTATTATGGTTTACAATTAATTTTAAATGTTGCAAAGTAGTGAACGTGTCAAGGTTGTTTGGTAGGAATGTTTGTGTAGCCTTGATTGGGAAGCCCAGGTTTATATCAATCGTGTCTACTTGTATTTTGATGTGCCACGAAATGAGTTTCAAGAATCTAGGTTTGTGTGTTTGAATTTTAGTTTTGAATTAATAAACTTTGACTAAATGATAGAAAATGCTCTTAAAGTATGTGTTTTGATGTGCAAAAGAATGGGTTTCACTCTTGATGTTTTAAACAATTTAAAATCCACCCCATTCTTTGACTTTGTTTCGAAAATAACTTTTTCGTGAAGCTTACATGAAATTCAAAGTATGAGTGTAGAATTGAAAATTCTAAAACATTATTAAGTAAAATTGAAACCAACTAGATTTTGTATAATTTTACCTATGAATTAAATAATAGAAAATGGAAAATCCAAAATAAAGATGGATAAAATAAAGATATACTTTGTTAGGACAAAAATTATCTATAATTTAATTTACGATGAGAAGAATATCAATATGAAATCAATATTACACTTACCTTTTATCTACCATTCTCCTTTTCTAAATTAGCGGTGGACAAAACTTTGATTAATTCTTTTGCAAAAAAAACTTTGGGTAAAATACGTTTTTGGTCCCTATAGTTTCACGTTGGTTTCATTTTCGTCCCTGTACTTTCAAAACTGACTTTTTTCGTCCCTGTACTTTCCAAAACCCACTTTTTTAGTCTTTCTGTTAACTGTTCTGTTAGTTGACTGTTAGTCATAGTATTTTTAATGACGTGGCAGGTTGACTTGATTTTTTTATTAATATTTGTAAATGAGGTGGCATTTTAGTACTTTAAAACAATATTTTTTTATTCTTCCTCGTCTTCCTCTTCTTCTTCATGATCCAGCAGCCACGACGCACCGGCTAGAGAATGGATTTCAGATGGATGAATCTTCGGCTGTGACTCAATCGGCTTCTGATGATGCTTCGTCTATTAATCATCATCGGAGATTATCGAATAGCGTTGATTTTAGTCAATATGTGAGTTTTAATGTTAATTCGTGTTCGAGGAAAGAGTTGATCGAGCTCAAGAGCAGGTTAATCTCTGAGCTAGAACAGATTCGTCAATTTAAAAACCGAATCTATTCGGGTGAACTTCATTCTAGACCGATTCATCGGAAGAAATCGTCGAAAACCTCGGGATCGAAGCGACCTTTACCTACGTTGAGCAACGGTAAGGAGTTTAAGCGCTCGAATTCGGAAAGTGGAAATCTTATGAAGACTTGCTCACGATTTTGTCGAAATTGATGAAGCACAAACACGGTTGGATCTTCAATAAACCAGTCGATGTGGTTGGTATGGGGCTTCACGATTACTACGATATCGTTAAGCGTCTGATGGATTTGGGATCTGTGAAAACGAAGATGGGAAAGGATTTGTATCAATCGCCGGTTGATTTTGCTTCCGATGTGAGATTGACCTTTAAGAATGCCATGACTTATAACCCTAAAGGCCATGATGTTCACGCTATGGCAGAGCAATTGCTCGTAAGATTTGAGGAATTGTTCCGACCAGTATGTGAGGTGTTGGAAGAAAGAAGATGAAGCGAGGGGACGAAAACCTTGCTTCCTGGGCTTCAGTTTATCGTTGAATTTTGTAGCTCCGATTTCTTTAGTTTCATCTCCCATGGCTTCATCTTCTCTAGCCGGTGCGTCGTGGCTGCTGGATCATGAAGAAGAAGAGGAAGACGAGGAAGAATAAAAAAATATTGTTTTAAAGTACTAAAATGCCACCTCATTTACAAATATTAATAAAAAAATCAAGTCAACCTGCCACGTCATTAAAAATACTATGACTAACAGTCAACTAACAGAACAGTTAACAGAAAGACTAAAAAAGTGGGTTTTGGAAAGTACAGGGACGAAAAAAGTCAGTTTTGAAAGTACAGGGACGAAAATGAAACCAACGTGAAACTATAGGGACCAAAAACGTATTTTACCCAAAAACTTTGATTAATTCTTTTGCAAAAAAAACTTTGATTAATTCAGAGTGAACAATTGCTTATTGAAAGACTTGAGACACGTGAAGTTAAGCATGATATTAAAAGGGTGAGTTAAAAGTTGTGAGCCACCTTTTGTGGCCTAGCTAGCAGAGTCTTCAGGCTCATATTAGTCATGACGAATTCCCTCATAAGCCTCTCGACTTTGCGCTGAGAAAATGTTTTGACTGGATGGTTGTTTGTTCATTATGATCACACACAATGTTGTGGGTTTGGCTTTGCCCGACGATGCTACACCTTTACTTGTTGCTCGTTCTACATGTCGGGTAGTCGAGTTTCACCCATGCCTGTTGTGCAGTGCACAATGTTTAAGTGGTGATTCAGTTGTTTGGGTTGACAATTTGGTGCTCAACATCCAACAGTCATTACAACCTCCAAGTCAATGTTGTGCATAGAAGCTTTAGTTGCCCCAGTTGAAATGGAAATACTTTTTATAAACATAATAAATTCTATCATATGAACAATTTGGCATAAACATTTAATCTTATCAGATGAGGAAAATGTGCAAGTTAATACCTAACAATATTTACAGCTATTTGTTTCATTTGTCTACAAATTTCTGTTTAAATTTTGAGCTGGTAAAAACATAAGACAGATTATAAGCAACGCCCTTTGTTGTTGCATATTGATGCACAAATGACGGACCAGGGATGGCCTTACTTAAAAAATTATTGAACACTAATTTTCACATTAAGAGAAGATAGAGAAAAATAAGTCTCAATGTCAATATAACAGCCATAGAGTTTTCAGCTTCAGTAATGTCATCAATTTTATGAATAAAAATGGATGCATAAAATGAGTTTCCAAAGGGTTAATAAAAGTATTTCAATGCTTGATGTAAGCATCCTTCTTTCTTTTTGCATTTCTAGAACCTTTTGTAAGCCTTCCTGCATTCGTATTCTGCAACTCATCTTCTCAATTTTAAGACTTTGTCGAGCTTTCCCCACAAAACGCCATTCAAATAACTGCTTCAATTAGGAGCAAAAATATCGAGTGAAGATGTCGGTCGACATGTGGAGTTGCGGAAATTTTTTTTGTAGTGGCACTTGGATGAAGTAGAACGAACTCAGCCATTTCACTTTAGCAACAATGAAGATCTTCAAACAATAAATGAAATGTTTTGTTCTCATTAACCTTCATCGGGGACCACGTTAAGATATATAGAGCAAGAGTAAAGGTGACGGGAATCTCATTTTTTGTTGTTAGGCTGCAACACTTGACTGGCCCATGATGGCAGAGGTGCCTGCAATTCAAGAGGAATACCAGTAACAGGGTGCAAGAAACGCAAGCTCTCAGCATGAAGCTCATGGCTATCATAAGATTTTCCTCTCCACTCAATGACACCCTCATATTTAACATCCCCTCTGATTGAAATTCCAAGATACTGGCAGTGCAAACGGATTTGATGAGTTCTTCCACTGCGAGGAGATGCTCTAATTAAGATCTCATTCTCCTTCTGTGCATCAACGTTTACCACAGCTTTCGATTCAACTACAATGGTATCTTCTTCATCTTTCCTAAAATCTGGAAGTTCCTTAACATTACTTTGTCCATTTACAGACAATACTTCAAAACATGTTTCCATGTCTCTAACTACTGAACCGCCAGGTAATGAACGACCCACATCTGATGCAGCATAGACACGCCAGACCCCAAATTTTGACCTTCCATGACCGGATTTGACATTGATTTTGTTCCATTTCGGAGTGGATCCAACGCAGAATGCAATATATGATTTTGAAACCTTGTGCTCAGTAAATGCCTTCACCAATTTAGAAGCAACCTTATGTGACTTTGTTATAACCATCACTCCACTTGTGTCACGATCGAGGCGGTTAGCAAGATGAAGCTCAGTATGTCCAGTTTGGATCCCTGCAATTGAAGAAATAAATAGAATGGCATCATTTCAATCAAAACTTAAAAACACATTTATAAACCTCTCTATTCAAGAAACAAACTAAGGCCACGTTCAATAGCCATTTCGTTTTCTGTTTTTGGTTTTTGTTTTAGATTTTTGAAAAAACAGAATCGGCATTAAAAAAATTTCGTTTCTGGTTCTTTGGTTTTTTTTTTTTTTTTAAAAAAAAACCCTAAATTTAAAACCAATGAAACCAAATTGTTTTCCAAAATTAAAAATCAAAAACCAAAAACAATTTACACCAACTGTCTAATGATCAACAACATTGCCATTCATAGCAATGCTCAAAAAAACATGTAAAGAAAAATAACATCTTTCAAATATAATTCTCATTAAAAAAAAAACCATGCTTTGATACAATTCTACAACAACAAAAAATTAAATTACCTATAAATAAATCCAAACACAACCCAATCAAATAACCTAAAAAAACATTTTTTTAGTACCTTGATCACTGAGAAAACGAGGAACAGAATCCAAAACGCTTTCACAGTAAATTCCTTGAGGTTTATTGACAGCAATGAGCCACTGATCCTCGTATATAATATGGTTTGGTGATAAAGAAAAGAGGGTGGATTTAGAGGAGGAAGCCATAGCTCTGGCGAGCTCGAGACTCTTGGATATGGGCGGGAGTGGAGGCGAGAGGGGCACTGGGTAATTTTGACCGTTTCTTAGGTTAATTTCGGACGAGGGTTTTGATGGGTCCGCCATGGTTAATGATTTGAATCTGCGAAAGCTGTAGGGTTTGGGGAATTTGGTTAAGGTATCGAGGGGAATGGAGAAGACGGGATGAGGATAAATTAAGAGGGTGTTTCTCATTTATATTTTCTTTTCTTTTTCTTTTAGCCTATAAATATTTTGTTATTAATATAATTTTTTTAAGGATTAATTTCAATATTGGATAAATTAATGTTGTTTATTTCAAAAAAACACAATCTTTTATATATATATCAAAACTACCCAAAACCACCACTATGAAAATTAAATTACATTGTGAAAAGACGAAACATACCTCGATAAATTTTCCTTAATTAAATGATATGTAATTAATGAGATACAGTTATTAGGAGAGATAAAAGGGTAATACGGTAAACACTGAAATCGGAATCCACCAGAATCGCCACCATAAATGGTGTTTTATGGGTAAATCTGATATTGATATGAAACAACCATTAAAACTGAAATTAGGTGAATTAAAATGGTTATTAGTGTAATTAATTCTTTTTTTAATACAAAACAGAGTTATTTATTTCTAAAACTTGTATATATATTTATTGTTTAAATTTAATTATTTAATTAGTTCAAACTTTGGTAATGTTCTGAATTTTGTTTTGTAGTCTTTTGTTTTTTATTCTCTAAAATTTCTAATTATAAAATTTATTTTATGAAAAATAAATTTAAACGAAATATTTAATTATTAGACTAATCTTATTTTTTTTATAGTGATTATATATTTTCTAAATCAAAGTGCGTAATTATTTCATTAGTGTAGTGAGAAAACTGGAAATTGGAACCAAAAAAATCATGACTTCTCATTTCGAAACAAATTTACACAATTTAAATAACTTTCTTTTTAAATGAGAAACAAGAGACAAATAACAATTATCAAACACACCTGATTCTAAGAATTTAGAAATCAAAACATAAAACAAGAAATAATACCAAACTATTCTAAATTGTATTTGTAAGCCTATAAATAATGACTGATAGGAAGAGTATTCTTATCTCAAATAGTGAATATCATATATTACTTTCTCTATTCTTCTTGCTTCTACTTTTCTCTCTTGGTTTATTCTTTAATTTAGTTTACAATACGTTATCAGCACGAGTCTCTATCGTTCTTACTTTACTTAAAAATTTCCTACTTCTATTACTTTGAATTCATGGTAAATATTTTATTTATTAATTTTGTTTTTTTCTTTTAAATATTATTTTCTCACAGACTACTAAATCAATATTTTAGTTAGATGTGGAGAATTTGTATTATTTTTTACTTAATTATACAATACGTTTTTTTGTTCTTTATTTTGTTTGTTTTTTATTGGTTATGTTATTTTTTTTTTAACCAATTTTTTTTAATCAATTTTTTTTAATACTAGTTATATTACAAATGTTTACAAAAAAAACTCTTTTATATAAATATTTTAGTATCATAGACTATTCATTTTCATTGGATCTTATTTTTCTTATATCAATTTCTCTTATTATTTTTCATCATAATTTAGATTTTTAATAAATAAATCAAAATGGTTTTTATTTGGTTTATAATAATATTAGAAATTTTGCTTTATTATTGCTTATCTTATTTTTATGTCTCACCTTTTTATTTTGTATGGTTTATAAAACTGTGATGTTATTATTATAATATTACGATTCTAATATAAATATTCTTTGTGTGATAGTTTTACAATGGCAAATCTCACAAAGTTAGAGTTTGAAGCTCTTGATATTTTTGGAAAAAAATTATCTATCATGGATACTTGATGTTTAAATTCATTTGGATGCCATGGCTCTAGGTAATACCATTAAAGAAGGGAATACAACATTTAATCAAGAAAAGGCAAAGGCAATGATTTTTTTTTTTTTGCGCCATCATATACACGAGGGATTAAAGGTTGAATACCTTACGGTAAAGGACTCCTTTGTTCTTTGACAAAGTTTGAAGGATAGATTTGATCACCAAAAAAATGTTATTCTTCCAAAAGTTCATTATGAGTGGATACATTTAAGGTTGCAAGATTTTAAATCAGTATGTGTTTATATATAATTTCGCGTTATTTAAAATTAGTTCAAAATTGATATTGTGCAAAGAAAATATTACTGATGCGGATATGTTAGAAAAAATATTTTCTACTTTTCATACTTCGAATATGCTCCTACAACAGCAATATCGAGAGAGGGGATTTAAAAAATGTTCTGAATTTATTTCATGTCTTCTTGTGGCAGAGATAAACAATGAGATTTTGATGAAAAATCATGAAGCCCGACCAACTGGTTCACAACCATTCCCTGAAGTGAATATTATGGTATATAATGACCATGGTCGAGGTCAAGTTCGAGGTCGAGGACGTGGTAGAGGTAGAAATAAGTTTTCTTACCATGGTGGTTATAATAATAATCCTTCAACTTTTAAGAAGACCACACATTATGGCGAAAAAGGAAAAACCCCATCAAATATGAGTAATCAAAATAAAGAAAACTTGTGTTTTAGATGTGGTATGAAGGGGCATTGGTCTCGTACTGTTGTACATCCAAACATTTAGTGGATCTTTATCAAGCCTCATTACATGAAACGGTAAAGAATGTGGAAGCCAACTTTACTTATCAAAATGATGATGCATTTGATCCACTTGATATGCACACTGCTGATTTCCTTGAATATTCAGAAGAGAAGATTAATTTTGTTGAAAGAGAAGTCAACACTTAACTCCTTTTGAGAAAGTTCAAAATTAATTTTATCATTTTGTTGTTGTTGTTGTTGTTTGTTTGTTTTTTTTTCTTCCTTCCTTCATTCCTTTAAATTCCCGTTAGTTTATTTTATTTTTATTTTTCTATAGTATGTTTTGTTTTGTAATCCTTGTTATTTATTTTTAATTACGAAATATGAGCAGTTCTCATTTTTTGGCTATCTCGAAGATCAACGATGAAGATATATGCTTAGCAAATAGTGCGATAACACACACCATATTTAAAAGCAGAAAATATTTTTCAAATTTGATTATGCTGGAAGCAAATGTTAATACAATATCTGATTCGAAAAACTTGATAGAAGAATTTGGGAAAGCAAATATAATATTGCCTAGAGGAACAAAATTTACTATAAAGCATGTCTTGTTCTCTAATAAATGAAAAAGAAATTTGCTTAGTTTCAAGGATATACGTAGTAATGGGTACCATATTGAGACCGTTTATGAAAATAATATTGAATACCTTTATATTACATCTATTGTCTCATATGAAAAACATATCCTGGAAAAGTTACCTGCTTTTTCTTCTGGTCTCAATTATGCATGTATTCATCCAATTGAAACATATGCAACAGTGAACTTGAAGTTCACTAATCCATATTTGTTTACTGTTTGGCATGATCGACTAGGTCATCCTGGATCGATAATGATGAGGAGAATTATTGAGAATTCACAAGGGCATCATTTGATGAACCAAAAGATTTTTAAAGTTAATGAGTATTCATGTGTGGCTTGCTCTAAAGGAAAATTAATTATAAGGCCATCACCACTTAAAGTTGGGATTGAGTCTCCTGCATTTTTAGAACGAATTCATGGTGATATTTGTGGACCTATTAATCCACCAAGTGGACCATTTAGATATTTTATGGCTTTAATTGATGCATCGACTAGATGGTCACATGTGTGTTTGTTATTTTCTTGAAACCTTGCATTTGCAAGATTACTTGCTCAAATTATTAGATTAAGAGCACATTTTCCGGATTATGCAATTAAGAATATTCGTCTTGATAATGCTGGTGAATTTACATCTTAAGTATTTAATGATTATTGCATGTCAATTAGGATAATCGTTGAACATTCTGTAGCTCATGTTCATACACAAAATGGTTTATCAAAATCATTTATTAAACGTCTTCAATTGATTGCTTGGCCATTACTTATGAGAGCACAACTTCCTGTAATTGTGTGGGGTCATGCTATTTTACATACTGCAACATTGGTTTGTATTAGACCGACGTCTTATAAAAAATTCTCCCCATTACAATTGGTTTATGGTCAGAAGCCAAATATTTCCTATTTGAGACTTTTTGGTTCTATAGTATACGTCTCAATTGCCCCACCACAACGTACTAAGATGGGTCCTCAAAGAAGGTTAGGAATATATGTTGGGTATGATTCTCCTTCAATAATTAAATATCTTGAACCTCTGACGGGTGACATATTTACTGCGAGATTTGCTAACTGTCACTTTGATGAGACAAAATTTCCAACATTAGAGGGAGAAATTAAGAAGTTGGAAAAAGAAATAACATAGAGTACATCATTATTGTCTCATTTAGACTCTCGTACAAATCAATGTGAACAGGAAGTACAGAAGATAATTCACTTACAAAATATAACTAATCAACTATCTGATGCATTTACTGATGTAAAGAAAGTGAAAAAAAGCATATATACCAGTTATAAATGCACCATCACTGATTGATATCCCAACAAAATAATTTGTTAATGCTATAGCTAATGAGTCTAAGTTACGCCTGAAGCGTGGGAGACCAGTAGGTTCCAAAGATAAAAATCCTCGAAAAAGAAAGGAAGTTGATAATAAAAATAACTCAATTCAAGAAGTAGAAGTTTTTTAAGAAACCTTGGACATAACTAATCCTGAAAAACTAGAAGAAAGTCAAATACTTGAGAATAGTGAAAATAATGAGATTTCAATTGATTATGTCACAACAGGTAAGAGATGGAATCGAATAGATATAATTATAGATGATATTTTTTCTTATAGTGCTGCTCTTGATATTATCAAAGGAATTGAGGATTGTGAACCAAAATCTATTGAAGAATGTCTACATAGAAATGATTGGCCTAAATGGGAAGAAGCAATACAAGCAGAATGAGACTCGCTTTCAAAACGTGAAGTTTTTGGACTAATATCCTCAACACCTAAAAGTGTTAAATCAGTTGGATATAAATGGGTATTTGTGTGAAAAAGAAATGAAAAGAATGAAATCACAAGATATAAAGCATGCCTTGTTGCTCAAGGTTTTTCACAAAGACTCGATATTGATTATGAAGAGACTTACTCTCCCATGGTGGATGCAATTACATTGAAATATCTTATTAGCTTAGTTGTATAAGAAAAACTTGATATGCATCTTATGGATGTAGTCACGGCATATTTATATGGCTCTCTTGATAATGATATATATATATATATATATATATATATATATATATATATATATATATATATATATATATATATATATATATCAAAATTCCTGAAGGATTTAAGATGCCAAAAACATACAGTTCAAGTTCTCGAGAACTATATTCAATAAAATTGCAAAGATCATTATATGGCCTAAAGGAATCTGGACAAATGTGGTATATGTTGGGATTGAGGCCTCTAAAAGAGTTCTCAAACGGAAATCCCAATGATCTTTCCTTGCAGTATAATATATTCAAAATTAAAATGCATAAAAGAAAACTAACCATTGTAGATAAGTGTCTGACTCTTCCTCGTTTTTCTTGGTTACGATCCTGGGACCACCAAAGAATTCTTCCTCACTAAGCACAAAAGAGAATGGGTGCGTGGGCACTATCCTCTTTGAAAAAATGAAGAGGGAAGAAAAATATTTCTTCCCTTACCTTATGGGCGGTGGCAGCAAAGAGAGAGAGAGAGAGAAATTTTTCTGAGCCTTTCTTGCTCTTTTGGTTGTGTGTTTTGGGATCACCCCAATGGTCTTATTTATAGGAAAACCAAGGCCTCAGAAAATCTTTGAATAACTTTTTAATTATTAAATAATTAAAAAGATATTCTATAATATATTTTGAATAATTAAGATATAATATCTTATTCCATAATAAGATAATCCCATATCTTTTATTTAAATTAATCTTTATTAATTTAAAATAATTATTCCATATCTTAATCATTAAGATATTCCATATATTTTAAATAACATAAAATGCAAATAATTGGTTAATATTTAACCAATGGGGCGTGTGACCCTACCCATAGGTCACACGCCCACCTTGTCATCCGCATGACAATATTGGGCATTTTATTTTCCTTTTTATTTAATAGAACAATTCCATTAAATAAATAAATAAAACTCCTTTTATTTATTTCCTCTTTAATTTGACTTCTTCAAATTAAATATTTAAATAGACTACTCTATTTAAATCCCCATTAATTTTTGACAACTTCAAAATTAATTTAATTAAATAGACTCCTCTATTTAATCTCTCTATTTTATAATTAAATAGACTCCTCTATTTAATAAATAATTAAATAGACTCTTCTATTTAATTTCACCATTAATTAAATAATCAAATAGACCCCTCTATTTAATTTCATTTAATTAATCAAATAGATTCCTCTATTTGTATTTGCCTTAATTGATTTGACAACTTCAAATAAAATGCTTGAAATCATTTTTCCAAAGAAATTAATCATCATTAATTTATGTTCTCAATTACATGCGTTAGCTCGGAGGACTTAATGGACCTATAGGACTAAGCTCCAATGATCTAGAATTATATTGATTGAACTCCTTCAATCAATCAATTCTTATTCATTAACTCCTAGATAACTCCACTAAATATCTAGAGTTGCACTCTTAGTACTATAGATATAGTTATGTCCATTGGTTAATATCATTAACTACAGTTTGATCTTTCACAAGTTAGTTCGTATCCATGCCTAGCTATTTGCACCGTATTAACCTCCATGATTCATCTTGTTCCTTAAGCCTAACTGATTCTCCAATGAACAACCTTACATAATCTCTATTATGCGTCTTTACCTTTTCCTTAATCAGAGGAATATGGGGCCCTGCTGTTCAAGACCGAACAATCCATAAGGGAACTACTTATCTATTTTCCTATATGGAAAAGACTGAATTCCATTCTTGTGTAATTACGCTCCCAACTATAAGCAAGATGCAATCCCCAAAGTGGGAGGCATATTGAGCGAACTATATCGAGTTACTCTCACCTATGCAAATCAAAGGTTTGTCTCTTGCGAACCGGAGTTCGTAATCCACTCAGGATAAAGATCAATTGTACATGATCAACCGATTGATAAATGAAGTGTCTTTCTGTAACGGCTTTCTCAGAAGACAGTAAGTTTATCTTAGTCCAGTCTACTACAATCTCTATTGCAGCAACACCCCCCACTCACATATCTCTACATGAGCGATCGAGATGAGACCACTTGTGCCAATTCACAAGTGGACCGTTTTAGTGGTGTTACCAGAAATAAGGCACCCAACCTTTATTCATATACCACAAACTATTTGAGTTACACTTAAGTGAATCTTCCCGTATCATATCCTGGATCTTATGATGGATTACATTTATTAACCTAATAATAAATGACAACGTAAATATTACTAATTAATAATTTCTTTATTTATAGTTTAATTAGATTACATAAGATTTAGGGCAGAAACCCCAGCAGTATAATCGTTTAAGTGAATATTTATTGAAGGAAGGTTATCAAAATGATCCTTTTTGTCCATGTGTATTTATTAAAAAATCACAATTAGGATTCACCATTATTGCTGTATATGTTGATGACTTGAATATTATTGAAACTCCTAAAGAGTTTTCACAGGCAATAAACTATCTTAAAAAGGAATTTGAGATGAAAGATCTTGGAAAAACAAAGTTTTGCCGTGGTTTACAAATTGAACATTTAGCAGATGAAATTTTTATTCATTAGTCAACTTATACAGAAAATATCTTAAAAAGATTTTACATGGATAAAGCACATCCATTGACCATTCCAATGGTTGTTTGTTCACTTGATGTGAAAAATGATATTTTCGACCTCGAGAAGACAATGAAGAAATTCTTGGTCCTGAAATACCGTACCTTAGTGCAATAGGTGCACTTATGTATCTTGCTAATAATACACGACCAGATATAACATTTTCAATAAACTTATTAGTCAGATATAGTTTTTCTCCTACAAAGAGACATTGGAACGGAATTAAACATGTATTTCGTTATCTTCAAGGAACACTTGATATGGGCTTGTATTATTTCTAATAAGTCAAATTTTGAGTTATCACCAAATGCCCTTTGAATTTCAAGTGATCCCCCCCCAAGGGAAAAATGGGCCAGGCTATTATCATCATTCTGAATGTCATCACAAACCTGTGATAAACAAAGGATCCTTGGAGATGTTGCTTACAATCTCCTCCAAGCAGTCCTCCTGAACGATAGATAAGACAGTAAGAGATACATTCGAGGTGAATCGTGATAGGGCATCTGTTGCTTTGTTTTCTAAGCCCACCTTGTAGTGAATCTCAAAGTTATATCCCAACAACTTGGTTAGTCAACGTTGGTGTTCAGTACTGACCATCCTCTATTCCAAGAGATGTTTTAAGCTTTTTTGGTCTGTTAGAATAAAAATCTTCCTCCCCAATAAGTACGAGCGCCATTCTTGTACTACTAAGACGATTGCCATCAATTCCTTTTCATAAATTGACTTTAAACGAGCCTGATTAGATAAGACTTGGCTATAATAAGCAATAGGTCTTCCTTCCTGCATTAATACGGCCCCAACCCATAACCAAAAGCATCAGTTTCAATGACGAAATCTTTGGCAAAAATTTGGTAAAGCTAACACCGACACACATGTCATGGCTTTCTTGAGTAAATCAAAAGCTGCTGCATCATTCCACCCAAACTGATCCTTTTTGAGCTGGTTTGTCAATGGCCAAGCAATGTCACTGTATCCTTTAACGAATTTAAGATAATATCAAGTTAAGCCCAAACAACCTCGTAGCTCCCTCAGATTCTTGGGATTTGGCTATGCTATCATAGCTTGTATCTTTGCTAGATCTGTTTTGACACCCTCACCAAAAATGATATGCCTCAAATACTCTAAAGAGATTTGCCCAAAACTACACTTCTTTTGGTTCACTACCAGCTGATGGGCACACAACAAGTCTAAAACGACGGTTATGTGTTTTTGGTGCTCCTCTATGGATGGGCTATAAAAAGGATGTCATCAAAAAAGACAAGCACAAATTTCAGAATAAACGGCCGTAAGACTTCGTTCATCAGGGCCTGAAAGGTCGATGGTGCATTGGTGAGCCCAAATGGCATTAATAAGAACTCGTAATGATCTTCATGTGTTCAGAAGGTAGTTTTGGGGATGTTTTCGGGTCAGACGCTAATTTGGTGATACCCCGACTTCAGATCTAGTTTAATAAATACCTTGGCCCTGCCAAGTTCATCCAGTAGTTCATCAATAACCAATATAAGAAACTTATCTGGAATAGTTTCTTTGTTCACAGCTCGATAATCCATGCAGAATCGCCAATTTTCGACTTTTTTTAACAAGCAAGACCGAGCTTGAGAAAAGGCTATAGTTATGCTGGATGATCCCCGTAGCTAAAATTTCTCCCACTAGCTTTTCTATTTCATCCTTCTGAACTTGAGGGTAACGATAGGGTCAAACATTAATCGGTGAGGTACCATCCTAATAATAGAGTGATCATGGACCCGAGTGGGTGGTAAACCAGGAAGTGAAGAGAAAACTGGGCCAAATTGATCTATTACATCCTGAAGCTCGTGGGAATGAAGGCATTCGAAGTTGTGACAGTGAGGGAATTACATTCTAACAACATACTAGATCCATCCTTCTTTATTGGTTTCATCATAGCCTTGAAAAAATAGAGTAGTTACAAAGAGAAGGGTCTCCATGTAAGACTACCTATTTACCATCAACAATGAGCCACATTGTCAGTTGTTTCCAGTTAACATGCATATCTCTAAGAGTTTCGAGCCACTGCATCCCCAGAATCACTTCACAACTTCCTAGATCTAAGGCCATAAACTCTTCTACAATTTTCAATTCATGCAAATCCAACACAGACTTCATGACCCTTCAGTGTGGTTTCTCAGCTATAGACTCAAAAGCTAACCCCAATTCCGCGACTAGCCCTTTCAAAATGAAATTGTGGGTTGCTCCACAATCGATGAGCACAACCACCGTACGACCTTGGATGAGCCCAAAAATCTTCACAATATTGGGAGAAGTGATTCCCACCATTGAATTCATAGAAAGTTCAACCACGCTCGACGTTTTAGGAAAAACAATTTTGTTTTCTATTTTGCTCGTCTCTTCGTCGATATCATCAAAAACCATGAGAAGTTTCACTCTTTATTCTTGCATTTGTGACCCAATGAATACTTTTCTTCACATTTGAAGCATAGTCCTTTATCTCTTATTCTTTTAAGCTCTGCATCCGACAACTTTTTAAAAGTGGAATCCATTTTTGGTAAAGAAGCGGCTTTTTCCACCTACTTCTCCAAGTCATTTAGACCTATCATTTAATGTGGTAGGTAAGCGAGAAGAAGACATGTGTTTTTTTTATTAGCACATAATGGACCTGGGGCCTGAGCTTGAACATTATTTCGGCCCATTCTAGAAAAATTACTATTTTGACTTAGTTTGAGGATTTGATTTCTATCTTCCACCAATTGGGCCATCTCTATGATGGGGATCAAACCCACGGGCTTGAAGACTTTTAATTCAGCACTAACCTCCATTTTAAGCCTTGTTTTAAAATTTCCTTCTAAAACAGAATTTGGAATTTCAGAAAGCGGCGTTGCCAACACCTCGAACAGTCACCGATATTCACGCACGGTTCCTTTTTGTTTGAGAGCCAATAGTCTTTCATAAAAGGTGTCTTACCGTGTTGATTGAAATCGAGCTAACAGAGCTTCTTTTAAGCTCAACCATGTCCTTAACGGTTTTCAACTTTCCGTCCACCAGAACCAAGCTAAAGCTTCACCAGTTAGGCTTAGCACCACCATCTCCATACGTTCACCCTCTGAAATTCAATTAATCTCAAAATTCCTTTTTGCCTGAAAGATCCATCCATCTGGGTTTGTTCCATCAAAAGGCAACAACTCCACCTTGATAGGTACGAATTCCTTGATTCTCCAGCTTCATCTACTACATCTAACTTCTCTTTCATATTTCCTCCATCGCCTGGGCTAGAAGTTCTCATCGACGCTTTTTCCATATCAGCTTTCAATTGGAGGAGCTGTTTTACTCCTTCCGTAATGGCTGCAATATTCTTGTCCTCCATCACTTATACTCGCGTTTCCAACATTTCCATTTGCGTGTCCATTTTTCTCGTTATTGGCATGCCCTGGATAGAGCTCTGATACCACTGTTAAGACCTCACACACTAAGAGGATTTTTTTATTGAAGCAAATCGAGATAACTTGGCTAGCAATTTGAGAAGCTGCCTTCTCTCCTTACAAATTCCTACTAAATTCTTACCTACGTACCCTAGCAAAGGCACCCCCTATAAATAGGCTAAACCTCCCTAATAAGAACATTCCATTCCCCTATCTCACTCACACAATTCTGTTATCTCACGTGCAGTGGTAGACCCCACCCATTAACACACACGCTTTTCACATATTCCCTTCAACGAGGCTCACAGGTTGAGTCTCCCAAAACAACATTTACTGGGCCTGGGCTTGGGCCTTTCAGCAACTGTAGGTGAAACGTATTGGTGGCTTATCTGAAACCTAAGACTATGTACTCTACAAATGTGATTAATGGAAATCCAAGTTTTTGTTTGTATGGACGCCAATGAGCTCTTTTATGATATTTTATGTCTTCCATCATTTCACAGTTAGGAATTATGATGATGTGAAAAACTAGCTTTATAATTAAATGAACCTATGTTTATCCTGTGACAAACAATGATTGGTGTTGTTGTTTAGTACTTAATAGATTATACATCTTAATTTAGTTAATGAATTCTTTTCCTTTCTTTTTAGGTTTAGGTTGAACATGCTTCTAATTGATTTTTTAGTTCTACTTTCACATCTTTGGCTTTCAATGATAAAATGTTTCCCTTGTTTGATATTAGGTTAAATTGTGAATTTGCACGCTTGGTGAAGTTTAAGATTGAAAGTTAAGGTTTGTTTGTTTGCCTCAATTTTTAGTAGTAATCAATATACTTTCATTCAAGAGAGACAAATTATTAATATTAGAATGTTATACCAAGGAGTTATGATGAGTTTTAACCTGAATAAGTGGCTTCCTAAATTTAGTTTAAAAGTTTATTTATATAAAGTTTTATATTTCTATTCATTAATATTTCATTATTCTTGTTCTTATTGCTTTTGGTACTCTTCATCGTGTGGTGGGTTGGATTTGGAGTTGTATTAAAATCTTCAATGTTCTTTATTTCTATTACTGTTTATTTGGAGGGACGTTTCTCTGGTTTTAAGGGATTAAGATAAGGAATCCTCTTTCTTTTACGTATTTGTGATGGATATAGAAGGTTTATTCATAACTTTAAATCAAGATGATTTTGTATATCATCCAAGGTGTAAGAAGATTTAAGTTTTTATTTTTATTTTTTACCTAAAGAGCTTAAGTTGGGACTTTTTTTTTTTCTAGTTAGCCTATTTTTTTAAAGTAATTAAATATATGTTCAAACGTTTGAAATATTTAAGGAAATGTTCTTTTTTGGCGAAGTCGGGTTTTAGAAACCCGTCCATGTGGTGAAGACGAGTTCTTCAAGTTTTTTTTTCTTCTTCTACGAGTTCTTCTTTAATTTTTTTTGTTAGTTTGGACAGAAAACCCATCTTCCATATGGTAAAGACGAGTTTATTTTTCTACTATGGAAGAAGCTTGTGGTGTTCTGAAGATATTCCAAGAACACGTTATTCGTGACGGTGTTACTTACACTGAACACGCTCGTCGTCACTGCTATGAACATTGTTTATGCCTTGAAGAGGCAGAGCCGTACGTTTTACGGCTTTGGAGGTTAAGGATTTCAAGTTATGGCTTTTGTATTTTGTGATATGAAATGTGGAATCTGTTTATGCTTTTGATGAATTAGAATTAGATAATGGTTTTTTATTTTTGTTTTGTTAGCTTCTTATTGGATTACGGGTATTGTTGTGATTAGATGATGATTATGAAGCTTTGGTTTAAAAAAAATACTGGAAGACATAGCTTTTTTTTAAAGTTCCAAAATCATTGGAATTAGGGCACCAACAATACAAATAACATGAAGATCTTCAGAAAAGAACCAGCAATTGCATTTATAAGACTAAGGCTACCAACATTACTCCTACCAAATTAATAGCACAAGCTCGAACACCACGATGGCTAGCATATTCATCAACTTGGATATCGATATACAATTAAAAAGAGGAAAAAAAAATTGAAGACGGGTTTTGAAAAACCTGTTTTTGACACCATGGCGAAGACTAAATCAAAGACGAGTTTCTAAAACCCAACTTCACAAAAAAAAAGACATTTCCCTAAATACTTCAAACGTTTGGACATATACTTAATTAATTTAAAAAAATAGGCTAACTAGCAAAAAAGTCGTCTATATTTTGCTAATGATCTCAAGATTTTTTTTTTTGTTGCGGAAATTGAAAGTTCATTCTAGTCATTTAGGAGCATTTTGTATGATTTAATCAAAATATATTAATACAAAACTCAAACTCAACATAGGTTTTTGAAATTCATTCTCGTGCACATTAAAATAAAAGTTATACACAATTTACATAAACTCGTGACCATGACTAAACAAACCTTCCTACCAAACAACTCATGTCAATAATATAGAAACAAGATTATCTTTGATGTAGGCTACTATGCATTTGATATTTTAAGTTTAATGATACAACTGGGCCTAATGGGCCTGTGATAGCAAATGGGTTACCTGATATAGGCTCAAATAGAATAATTGTCTATAAATGGTCTCTTATAATAATGTAAATACGATTTTAAAAAAATATAATATAATTTCGAGTTATTACAATTTTCCAGAAATAGTCATACACTAATCTTATAATAATAATGAAATGGAGTTATTCCCTACAAACTGTTCAAGGAGTAAAACCTCCTTTACTTAATAGTAAAAAAAAATAGATTAAATGAAACAAAGAGCATAATTAAGTATCTTTCACGAGAGAATAAAAGTTAGTGATGCTTTCTCATAGAAGAATTGAAAAATACATAGTCAAAAGCATCATTCAAAAAACCCTCGACACCCAATGATGCCAGCCTCGAAAGGTAACAAAGCTGACTATATAACTCTAAATCTTGACCGATGTGATGTTATTATTGATAGGTATCAAATCACATTTTCTTCTCTGTATAAAATCAAAGGCGATATACGAGAGAAGACGAAGGTGCGTGTCATATGTAGAATTGATTACGCCCAAAAATGTCGATGCAAAGCGATCGATTGTAGTTTAGATGGGCGGTCGATTCCACAGAGAGATGAAGATCAAGGAAGCCTTTAAGTTGAAGAAATTTAGAGAAAAAAATAGAAGGGTTGAGAATTTTGATTTTGAAAACTGTGCAAATAAATGTTAAAAATTGATTTAAAAATAAATTAATAATGAAATTGGTTAAAGGTAAGAATCTTTTTATGTTCTATAAAATCAAATAGAATTTTGATTCATATTACTCAATTGAAAATTTCACATCCCAAATAATCAATCGGAAAATTTAGAAATAAAGCACAAAAATTATTTTCAAATTTTTTTAAGTAAATCAATTTCTCAAATGAAGAACATGTTATTTATTTTATAAAAAAATCCAAGATCGACAATATAACAAGTCATAATGCAATAAAAGACACTTTTTATAAAATAAAGAAATTATCATAAAAATTTCACATAAAAAGAGCATGACTATATTTATATGAAATTGAACACTACAATAATATTAACAATAAAATTAAGAAAAAGATGGAGGAATTGAAATTACTTAAAAATTAAGACTTACTTGAACAACGTTTGAATCAAAACTCTAAATAAATATGTATTACATAAATTTCTTCCTACACTTTACCAAATAGAACTTAGCCTAATTTGTTAAGTATTTTCACAAATTTTAAAACGAAAGTATGAAAATTCTAACAAAAAATTAGAGAGAAAACTAAAATTGTAAAGAAAAATGGGATCAAGATGGGTGTCCAATTTTGGAGTGCTAAAGGTCCAATTTATACAAATTTGAGAATCAAAAAGTAACTCCAAAATTAAATACGAAAAACTGAAAATTAAATAAGAAAATAATGGGAGTTTATTGCATTTTTGAATAATTGTGGGAGAGAGAAAGGGGTTATGAAAATTTGAAATGATAAAGCAAGTGGGACCCACTGGTTCAAAAATTTGAAAAAGGCTGGCGATCGGATCGCCACGTGTCACTCGTAGAGGGAGGAGGAGAAGAAGCATCGTGAGACCCACACGCAGGGACGGCTCACCATCATCATATGGCTCGCGGCCTAAAGGCCGACCCGACTCGGCTCGAAAGTCAACGTTTGATGGGTGGCTCGGCTCAGCTCGTTAATTGTTTGGATTGGATATGAGCCTCCTTTTTTTTTAAAGAGTCAGCTCGTGGGCCCAAATAAAGCTCGCAATATTTATTCATTATTTGAATAAAATTTTATATTATCACCATTTTAAAAATTTAGATAAAAAATTCTATTATAGCTTAACAATAGAGTTAAAAAAAAACTATTATAACTTAACAATAGAGTTTATTGTAGTGATGCACTTTATTCTCAAATATTCATATGTATGAAATAATTACAAAAATATCTATTTGTTAAATTTGATACTTTTATGTAATTACTAAATAGAATAAAATAAAATAGCTAAATTATTTAGCGGATAAAATTTTTATTTAAAATAATAAGTTTAATATGTTAATGTTGTTAACACTTGATTTTTTTTTAAAAAAAAGTGATTCGAAAGTTACATTTCATTGGTATTTGAGAAAATATAATACAAAAATGAACTTATATGATAGGCCGAACTTGGCTCGTTCCAACGAGCCAGGCTCAAGCTCAGCTCGATGAGCCTAGCTCATGAGCCGAGCTGTGAGCTTTAACATTTTAGATTGGGCCGAGCCGGCTCGACTCAACCAAAAGCAAAAGCTCGTTGGGCTCAAGCCCAAGACGAGCTTGAGCCTTCTAATGTTTGGACCGAGTCGGCTCAGCCCATTGATGATGGTGAGGGATAGCTGACTGAGGCGTGATGACGTGGCGGAGAGGCGCTGGCTAAAATCAATTCCCTTTTTATTTTTATTTTCTGATTTAACACGTGGCGACGAATGACTGGAGGATGCAGCAGTGATTCTGTGCGGCGTGGGTATACTAATTCTAAAATGATGGCCTATTGATGCACGTCACGTGTCAATGGAATTCCTGAATTGAAGTCTTTTTCTTGCTTTTCCTTTGTATTTTCTTCACCCATTAAATATTAACTTTCACCAAGTGATATTTTGCCTACAAAAAATAATAAATCAAATTAAAATATAATATTCTCATATTTCAAAATATTCAATTAAATCCATGAAAATATTAAATTAAAAATTAATTTATTTTATAATTAAACACAAATGAAGTGCATTTTCATACACTTATCAAGAATAAATTAATATCTTTTTGTTTTTACACCTAGTATGATACTCAACTACCTAATATGTAACAACCCGAAAATCCCAAAAATACATATAAACAAATAACCAACAGCGGAAGCAATTTAAAGATGACATCGAGTTCGTTTATTGAAAAATCAAATTCAATAATATATTTAAGGGTTAACCATGAAACTAGCCACATTGAAGTTGAAATAAGAGTACATGGCCACATGATATAAAATTAGAGTATATAGCCATTTTTAATACAAATTTACTAAAAAAAAAACTCTTCCACATTTTTCTATGCAACCATCACATCAATCATTCCATCGTTTTCTCTTTCTTTTTTCACTTTTCCTTTTTCCCACCATCTTCTCTCTCACATCATACCATTCTCTCATTTTTTTTCTATCTCTTTCCACTCACAATTTTTCCAATAATCTCCCCTCTCATCTTCTCTCCCTCTACCCATCTAAGGAATTATTGGTACGTATATGTGGTATACGTTGTACATGGGTTATTGTTATTGTGTAAACAACATACATGACCAAGTACATACAGTACGATAGATTATATGTAGACAACATACATGACCAAGTACATACAGTACGAGAGTTATTGTGTTTACGACGTATATGATAAGGTTCTAACAAAACAATCTTATCTTAAGAAGAAAATCATATGAAAAATGTGAATAAACATTTTTGTGGCTAGTTTTTGTAATATACAAAGTGGTGGCTAAGTAAAAAGGTATATAGGTGGCCATTTGTTTTAAAAAATTATAGAAATTCCAACAAGTGTAAAATTGGTATGCATAAAATAATAATATTATATTAATAGAGTAAGACAACTCTTTGGGCAACTTGAACACACAACCAAATAATGTGTGATTTAGTCATTGTCAAACTAAAAAAAGTAGACCCCACTTTCCTTTCTTTCTTTCTATAAAATAAAACAAAGCCTTTAAAAATACAAATTTTAGACCTCGGGTACCGTGTGCATAGAAAGAATCTAAAAGTAATGATTGAAATCATGTACAATCTGGTAGGAACATATGATGACAGTACTTGGTGGCCATTTTTTCAAATAATAAGGAAAGAATTAAAGGAGGGTATATTTGGTATGAATATTATTGTAATAGTAAATTAGTGGCTAGTTTTTGAACATTGGACAATGATGGTTATATTTTGAAATGAGACCATAAAATGTGTTTATTCTCAACATTGTCTCTATATTTAAACTGATCGGTTGTACTTTAAAACTTAAAAATATCAAACAACTCAAAGTTTAAAAATCCTCAAATAAAAGTAAAATCGATATTCTTATGTAAAAAAAACAAAACATGAACACAAGAATTTGTTCCCAAGCAAATAACAAAGAATAAAGACTTTGCCGGCATTGCAAATCCATGCCAACCGATCACCGCCTCGAACCACATCAGCCACCGAGCTTCTTCTTTCCTTTACCTAAAACAAAATTGTAGGATCATGAGGCTACGCCCAATGAGTAGAAAAATGTTAAAAAGAAAATCATGCCATAAGAGATTTTTTAAGACTTTAAGTCCATAATCGGCCTCATCGTCTTCTGAAAGTTCACTTACACCAAACACTCGGAAACTATCCACAACATTCCAATACATACGTGTATCTCTTAATCCTCAAATTAACAAGATAACACCCTCGAAACAGTTTTAAAGACACTTTTCTTATTTTGAAACTTTTCGATTTAAAACTTCCACTAATACCTCTAATCTCCTCTTTGTCCGCAAACAAAGAGAGACTACGCTCAATAAGGAATTTAAACACTTTTCACAATTTAAATCCTTAAGAGAAAATATTATTTTCCATTGTACGGATGGAATGAACCTGCCCCATTTAGTGCTATAGAGTTGTGCACAACCGTATAATCTTCCTTAACGACAATATTCTTCATTAAGCAAGACCTTTTGTAAAGACCCGACCTTTCAGAGTATAAAATATCATATTTAAAAGCAGCGGAAGACTCAATAAATAACATTTATTGAAATATGCAATTCAACTAAGTCAAATAACCCTTTATTAAAATAATAACTCCGGAGTTTAAACTTTAAAACCAAAAATCAATGAGCTAAAACATTATTCTTAAACCATTAAAAACAAATGAAACAAGATCCTCAAATTGAAATAGTTAACTAAAAATCAATAAAATCTCAATACTTATTCATTAACAAAATGAATAACAAATATGTATAAATGATATGTGGCCACCACGACATGAACCCTCATCTCTTCCACGTCATCAACCGCCACCTCTCGGTCCTTTGTTACCTGAAAAAAAATATAGCACTGTGAGGCTAAAACCAGTGAGAAAACGACTTAATTAAAGATGAAGTCTTAAATAGTCTCTAACAATTCAAACCGAGTCCCAAGCACTCAAACACTCTCCAATAACATCTAAGGCACAAAATCACTTAAAACTTCAAGTCTCACTCGCTTACATGAATAGGCAATTCTCACTAATTCCATATTCAATACCTTTAACTACCAATCTCACTTAGATCACCAATCTTTCCGTCCTCATAACCATAGTAAATATCCACACTTTTCATAATCTCATTCTCATACATGAATAGACAACTTTAACTAGCTCCATATTCAATGCAATGCATAATAATTACATACATGAATAGGCAACACTACCGGGTTCCATATTCAAGGTTTCTTGATAAAACTCACTTTACATGGGTAGATAACTCTCACTAGTTTCATACCCAAGATTTTCATTCACAATCTCCCAACATCGATACTTAACATTCCGAACAACAAGAATTTTTCTAAGTTAACAAAACAATTAATTTCACAAACCACTAAGAAGGCGGTCCCTCAGAACTACTAGCACTCCTTAGTACTTGGTTATAGCCTCAAATATAACTAGTAATCTCCTAATTAATCATTCGTACGAGCAATGATCATTAGTACTCAGTTATGGACTTTTCCATAACTAAAATGACTAAGTGTTGAGCTCGTAGCCTCAACACTAGTAAACAAATTCAATCCGGCCATCAACATCAGCACAAACATCCTTATATACAAGATAATGATAAATAAAATTCAATTAGAAACATGAAAATACAGCAGCCCCAACTTATAACATAAATTTCCCAAAATTGCCGAAAACTGCTGAAATATTAAAAATGTGTTTTTATGCTCCCTAACTCAAAACTCAAGGAAATTGACACTAAATATCTTCACATAATTGCAGATTTGAACCCATAATCAATCAGAAGCAATTCGAAACTAAAAACGTCAATTTTTCGTCAAAAATTGGCTAAACTAGTTCTAACCGAAAATTATTTTCTCTCAATTGATTTTCGGTGTTTTAAAAAGTTCATTCTCATCCTAACATTCCAGAATATCATATTTAGATATATTAAATCAAATAAGCTACGGTGAGAGCCTTAGATTTCTCTAAAATCTCATCGTTGATTAAACCGTTAACTCACCTTGTCTTTGCTAAAATTACAAATTCCAAGCTAGTTTCCACCACCAATCAGACCTAAAACAAAGGTCCTAAAAATTTAATTTACATACTAAAATAGTACCAAAAGGTGTTAAAAAGATTGGGGTTCAACGACTCGAAGATCGGGAAAAAGACAAACGACGAACTACCGCCGTTTGAGGAAGCTAGCAGCTACGGCGCTTGTAACGATCCGTTACCAAGTAAGAGCATAAAAATTTAGAAATTATTACAATTCTCTCAAAATAATACTAATGAAGTTGGATTGATAAATTTGGTGAAAAATAGCTCGTTTTCTAACAAGGGTATTTTGGTAATTTCTAAAACATCAAAATTAAAACCAAGGTTTAATTTATTATTTTTACATGATGTTGATCATCTCGTTATTACGGTTCCAACGCAACTGACGGATCATCATTCTGAGTTCCGGTGAATGAGTTATGATCGATTTAGTGTAGTGACATTTTCGTAATTAATGGAAAACGAGATTTAACCCTAAAATTTCATCTTCTTCCTTCATTCAACCGAAAACCAACTTCTCTCAAATAATTTTTCTCCTATTTTCTCCCAAAAGTAACTTCAAGAAGTATTTTCGTCATAACTTCCTCATCCGGACTCCGATTTACGCAAGTAAGCTGTCTATTTCGATTGATTTTTCGTTCTCTTTCCTTTGAGCTTAGTTTCGTAGTAATCAGACTTATGTAGAAAATATTATGAGCCAAAACTAGTTCGGATCCATTAGGTTTTTATCCGATTTTGATCGATTTATTTTGTAAATTTTTCTTATAGATGTAGAAAGGCTTTTCCTTGCAGTGAGGATGAGATTTGAGAAAGGTTTATTCAACTTACAAGAGAGGTTGTAAGTTTTCTTGGAAAGAAGATTTTTAATTCTTGAAAAAAATTCAAGAATCTAAGATGAGTAGTTTTGTTAAACTTTGATCGAAATCATGCGCTATTTTCTTTTTTTTTTATAAGAACTCTTAAATCTGATTTTGTGAGAATTTGGAGACTTTTTAAGATGATTTTTACATGATTTGGGCTGAACCAATATTTACATCAAATTGGAGTTTAATGAGAGTACTAAAGTGATTTGCATGCATGCCTTTGGATTTGTTGTTACCTATAAATTCTATTTTATGTTTTGTTGGATTATTTGATGATTGTAGGATATATTATACCCAAATTTGGATGTTTTAAGGCCTAGAAAAGCTACTGGATTTTTATGTTGAAAAGTAGGAACGATAGAGCCTTATGTGGAAATTAGTCCAGTTAACCCCTTTTCTTGGGAGTTTAGGTGGGGGATTAATTTTTGATGATTCTTAAGTGTGCCTAGATGATTTAGGGGCTGTTTAGAGGCCTAAAACACTGCTGGAAAATTTATTAAATTTCTCTATCGATTAGGCGCCGAAAAAAAAGTAAAACCACACTAGTTAGGCTAGTTTGGCTTTTTCGAGTGGGTTTTCTTTGGGGGACCTTCCCGTGAGTTATGGATCTAATTTTGGGTGTTTTTAAACCATATTAACGCTGAAAATATAATAAATTTTCAAATTTTGGAATTTTAAGTTTTAGCCTATTTAAGGTCAGTTTTAGGAGGAAACGGGTTTTTCTTGGCTAGAAACTGGAACTAGGCTTTGTCAAGCATTCTGGTAGTGATGCTTTCTTTGAAATCACATTATTCGATGCCTTAGATAATGTGGTTGTAGGTTCGCATTAAGTAAGGTCATACTTAATGAAGAATAAACCG
This sequence comes from Gynostemma pentaphyllum, assembly GCA_028015215.1. Classification (NCBI taxonomy): domain Eukaryota; kingdom Viridiplantae; phylum Streptophyta; class Magnoliopsida; order Cucurbitales; family Cucurbitaceae; genus Gynostemma; species Gynostemma pentaphyllum. Next base: position 16,183,349 of record CM051354.1, read on the forward strand.
TTAAGGGGTTAATTAGAGTTGTGCACAACTTAATTACACTTAGCGGGATAGGTTCATTCCATTTGATCAATGGGAGAGAATAAACTTGTAGGTTCGCTTATGAGTCTTGTAAACTCATAAGAAGAATAACTCAAAAGTCGAATTGTGGTAACATGGGTTCAGTGCTTTGAGTGTGCGGCTCACTTTAATTGCGAATAAAGTGGAGCTAAGGCATTGGGTAGCAAAAAAAAAAGGGATTTTCTCTAGAGTTGAGATTATGCCTTGGAAGTTGAGAGTTATTTGGAAGTTGTGAGGCCGAGTATGGACTTAAGGAATTTAGAAAATTTCTCATGACATTGCTCATCTTTTAACATAACTACTCATTGGGCGCAGCCTCATAATGCTACACTGTTTTTTTCAGGTCAAAAGAAGAAGAAAGCTGGCAACTGACGATGTCTCGTGATCGGTGGATCGATTGGGAGGATTTACACGCCGACATTGTTTATTTCTTCTCATTAGTATTTTGGGTTGGATTTTGTTATTTTGGATATTTGTACATTTTAACATTTGTTTATGTTTAAAAAAATTGAGGTTGGTTGAGAATTTAAAATAGATGTTTTTAATCGATTTGGTGTTTTAAACAAATAAGATCGATCGATTGTGAATGAATTTTGCTTTCATTTTTAAATGAGAAGAGTCTTTGGTTTAAATTTTAGCTTCCGCTGTTTATTATTGCAATTTGTGGGGTCGTTACAGCGCTGCTATCTTTTGCCGTGGCTGAACCGTGGCCTTCGGGTCACGGTTTGGTCTTGATTTTGAGTTCCGGGTGATCGGTCTTGATGGGTTTTGGTTTTAGACAAAGGAAATCAACACCGATTAAGGTTTAGGATATAGTTTAGGAAATTGAGAGTGACGGGGAATGGGTTTGAAGGTTGTGTTCTTGAAATTCAAAATTCAATAATAAATAAAATTTCCAGATTTTAAAAGAATATAAAATCGATCTAAATCGCTTACCAACGATTAGGAAACCACAAAAATCGCTTCCAATCTTTCCCAAATGATCGACCACGAACAAATTGACCACCTACAACTCACAATTGACAAAGATTTCACCATCTTAGAACCCTAAGGGCGGCGGCACTAGGGGAGAAGTCAAGAGAAGAAGAGTTTACCTTTTTTATTACAAAGGTAGTCCCCAACCACTTCGAATCTGAGATTCGAACAAGGATCGACGATCAAATGACGATCAAACGAACGAAAACCTCTGGGAGTCTCCAATGGGGCGGCGACGACATGAGAGGAAGAGAAGAGAGTCAAAAATCTGAAAGTGGTAATGGGAAGTCCCCTATTAGGTCAAAAATCTCGAGTTGCAATATTTATGAAATCGTCACTCACCTTAAAACGTCTATAACTTGATCACCGGGTCTTAGAATGACAAACTGTTAGTTGCATGGGAATCTTGACATCGAGACGATCAATTTCATGTCAAAATATTAGTCAAATCACAAGGTTCAAATTTCAAAGTTTTTGGGGATAAATTACTATAATACCCTTTTTGAAATAACGCGATATTTCTGTTCTAATTAATCGATTAAGCTGATTAATACTATTTAACAAAATAATATTGATTTTTAACTTTCTCGTGACGGGGTGTTACACCTTTGCTTAAAGCTAACCTACTACCATATTACCCGAGGTATTTAAGTAATATAATCCTACTCATCACTACCATGATGCTCAAATGAGTCTAAACTCAAATTTCTCGAAACAACTCTCTTTTTAGGCTGAAATTCCCTAAACTTAAATTCCGGAAAATTCACCTTTAAATCACTCTAAAATATACCAAAATCACCCAAGATAACACATTGGGATTACTTCTAATAACTTCCGACAATTTTCAAATCTAGAAGTGAAACTAGCCTAAATTAGTGTAGTTTCGCTCCTTTTTCAGACATTCTAAAAGTACTATAATCCTAACTAAAATTCAGCGGCATAACGGCTATAAAATCACTCCCAAAATAGCCCCTACACATAAGAGAATAACCACCAACGAATTCAGAGACAAAAGCAAAGAGGATCTAACCACCTAAGCTTAAATTTCAACTTAATGGGCACTAATCTTTCATTATGATATTCATAACCAGCAATATTAAAACACTTTAAAACACCCAAAATCATGCTTAACATCCAATTACAAGATCAATTACCATAAGAAAATAGTTTAGGCAAAACCCGATGTTGATAGTCAAATTAAGCATACTTAGTCCCAATTTTTCACCTTCTTAAATCCATATAATAATATCATTATAAACAGCCCCAAACCTCTTAATATGCATAGAAACGTCCAAATAAAATACTTAAAATTCAGAGGTTTAACAATTAAAGAAAAAGGAAAATACAAACATGAAACAATTTAATGTTTAACACAATTCTACTAACCTTTTCAAGAAGGAAAAAGGTTAGGGTTTCTAGGGTTTAATGAATCTTGAACAAAGGATGAAGGATTCTAAGAAAAAAGTGAAGGAAATTTGTTTTGAATGGGTTTTAAATCCGATAACGAAAGAGAATTTCAAATTTGAAAGGAGAAAACTAATTATCTTGAATTCATTCTTGAATCGGAACCTTCAACTTCCTTCTAAAAAATTCCACCACCACACTCCAACCCTAAGAGGAAAAGAAATCGAAATTGATTAGGAAAATCTTTCGGAACTTCCGATCGATTGAAATCAAGAAGAAGTAAAGAAGAAGAAAAACCCTACATTTTTTCCTCTGCACTGCCTTTCACGTTCTGATGAGAATGAAAGTCCAAATCTTTTTTCTTTTTCCCCTCTTTCCCTTTCACGTTCAGCCACATTTTTTTTTACTTTATCTCCAATTAATTAAAAGTAATTATATTAAATTTCTGAAAAAGAAATTTAAATAGTAATTACCATCATTTTCAATAAATATGAAAATAAGTTAAATAATAGTAATTACCATCAATTTTCCCTTCCCGTTTCTCTTGATGGTAGGAATGAAAGGGGATTTATTAAAGTGCCACGTGTCATCCATTCCATTCAGGTCAGGTGTGTAAATGAGCTTTTCCGAATCTTTTCTATATTTTTTTCTTCAATCTAATATAATTATCTTAAAAAAAAAAATGAAATTATTGTATGAGATTGAATTAAATTGAAGGGTAGGAAACGGTGTCGTTAGGCATTTAGATATCTACAACCCTAGAAAGAAAGAGAGGAGACCTGCATTCACGAAGGGGTCCGTGTCGTGGTATTTAAACCTCCCTCAGGAGGATCAATCCTCTGGAGTATGGAAATTCGTTTTAATCTTACAGATCCATTATTTCTTCACTCAAAAATTGTTTCTTTTTTATGCCTCGTTTAGGTTTTACGCTGTAATCCACTAACAACTCTTATTGGAATTAGGTATTCAAGTTACAAATTCTCATTGATTTATGTCTTAGGTTTTCGTACAATTAGCTCTCAGAGATATGTTTAATTTTCCATGTTTTTTTGCTTCTTATGTCAATGCTAAATCTTGTTGGCTTTCTGTTTATGATTATCATGTTTTTTTTTTTTTTTTACTGAAGAATTAAGGATATGATGTTGAATAAGTAAAAGGTCTGAGTAGGAAGATAATGTTGGTAGTAGTGACAGTGTTTGAGGTTGAGGGAAAGGAAAGGAATGGAAGAGGGCCCTTGTCCTTGTAATAGTCATTGCATTGTGACTTTCGCAACCTCTTCTACATAATTTGTTTTATAGCAACGGGTCGTAATAAAAGGCGTGGGCTGCATTCTAGCATTGGATGTTTGCCTAGACTTCGCCCGACATTTTTTTTAGCATCCTTTGCCTCAAACACTTGTTCTCTGCTTTCATGCTTCCTGCATTGATCACACCTACCTTCATGCTGATCCTTTATCTCTTTTACATTTTTTTTAGTTGCGTTGAGCATTTGTTAAGTTTTGAATGTCAAGCAGCTTTGGAGTGTAAGGGACTTGGTTTTTGTTTCCGGTTTTAAGGTTATTCAAAACCGATCTAACCGAACCTATTACTTAAACCGAGTCGGTGCAATCTGTTTTTCTTTGAACCACTTGTAGGAGCTTTTTAATTGATTTGTGTAGATTTTAAGATTTTGGTTTCTGACATCATATTGACATTGTGTGCTTTCTTGCGGTGATTAGCTCTGGGTGGAAACTCTTTCTTTCCATTCTCTTGATGATTTCATTATTACTCTTTCGTGACTCTCTCTCCCATTATTATCAAAGTCTCTCTCTCCCCGTTTATGGCTCTATTGTTTGGTGCCTATACCAATTTTCTGACACAGTATAATATTGCAGGTGTTGACATGACCTAATGGTCTGTATTTGTATTTGTATTTTTTCCTCATTCCAAATAATTTGAATCCAATTCAACTCGAACCATACAAATTGGGTTGGGCTAATTGTTTTTTTCGGGTTTTGAACACTCCTAGTTTTGGGCAAACATATACACGAACACGAGTGCTTATTGAAGAATAACATAGATAACTCTTCTGGTGGTAGCCCTCGAGATTAGATTACCAGATCAATAGGTGCTAAAGTTCATATTAAAATTGGAAATTGTGTTGAATTTTTTTTCTACTTTTATCACTTTGATTTGAATATGTTTGCAAGTTAGATTTTATTTGTTTTCTTCTCTTTCTTGTTTCTTTTTTCTTATTGAAATGAAACAATCGTCTCGTTAATTTTTCTTTTTTCCATTTGAATTTATTGAGTTTGATAGTTATGTTTGCTTTTTTCAGCACGTAAAATTTTCAGTCTGGAGGAATTTGGTTTGTTATTTTAATTTTTCGTTCTGATAATTTTCTCTTTCTATTTTCAGTTTTAACATTGGGAACATCTCTGTTGATTTGATTTTGAAGTGGGAATAATTTTAAAGTAAAAGGTGGAATTTAGAAGGAGTTTCATGAGTTCCTCTTCCATAATAACTCCAGAAGATGTGTTGGAGTCATTGATGAATGATGGCACTATTGATTCTCTCAGGTTGAAGATCATTAACCAGCTCAAAGCCAATGTCAGTCTCTCTATTTCTCTCTCCATAATCCTGCCTTTTTTGGGGGGGTTCAATTCAAATGGGAAACCGATCTAACTATGTAATATAGTTCACGATATATTGATGTGGTTTCCACTAGCTGATTGAGAATATGTGCCGGTGCTTCTATAGGGAATTAATGGCCTAGTAGGGAGTAATTCCTGCTTTTTTGTCATGACAATAATTTCTAAGAAAATTTTTACTGTTCTCTAGTTATCTAACAACCATCACTATTTCGTTTTGATAAGCTGATACTTCGATAAAATAGTCAAAGTCTTATGTGTATTTTCTGTGTTGCAGGAAGAGCTTAAGAATACCACCATTAAAATGGTAGAACAAAGCAAAGTCCTTAATACACCTGGGGCAGAAAAACAGACCAAAAGAGAGTTGTTTGATGCCCTTCGACAGGAACTTGAGTCAGTATTATTACTGCTTTAATGTTTAAATGGCTCTTACCCCCCCCCCCCCCTCTCCCTCTCGGCACTGAACCGAACATGTGGAAGCACTTAACTTCATTACCACGTCTGTTCAATGTGATGAAAGGGTCACACCCTGAATTTTAGCTTTTCTATTTTTTGAGGTGACTGAGATATGTGGCTGGAGATTCTGAAGCTACTGTGACGGCATATTTGATTGATCATGACCTGGAAGAGAGTTATAGTTTTCTGTTTTTGATCCAGTAAAAAACTTTGTTAATAATAGATTGTTTTCAAAAGAAAGATTAGAGGACACGGCATCCTCAACCATAAAGAAAAGTAGATTACAAATCCTCTTCCTGTTTTTATAGTTTCCAAATGTTGTACTGCATTTGCAATGGTCATTGTTACTTTTCTGTTTAAGAGTATTTCTCATCTTTTTTTTCCCTGTCCTTATCGATTAATTTTTCGAACAAAGATGGAACTAAACTAATGACTGTAACTTGACATGTGTTTCGGTTCCTTAAAATTTCTTTATGTTTGGATGTTATGCAGAGCACCAGTGCTTGAGAAGGCCTCTAAAGCTGTCTGGGACTTGATTCTGGATAACAATGGATCAGGGAAGGAAATAAATGAAACAGTTGAAAAGGTGTTTTGTCGATTGAGCGGCAGGGAACCTCCATTATTTCTTCCTCAAAATGGTGAAATGCAGCCAGTCAAGGAAACTGAGAATGAGAAAGGAAAGAAAAAAGAGCTTGGAGACGATTACCACAAGGAGAAATCACTCTGTATTAAGAAAAGGAGTTTCAATGACATGAATGAAAGAGAGGAAAATAATGTTGCTAATGAATCTGGTGATAATCCAGCTTTACCTGAAGAAGAAAGTAAATCATTTTAGTTGAGTTGAAGCCATGAATCACACCATCAAACACGCTTATGGGTGATGGAAGGAGGAAATCTGGTGATTGTTGGTTTGAGTTTTTCCTCAATCTAACGATCTTGGCCTGTGTTAACACAAATGATCCTAAACTCTATGTACTCCACCAACGAAAACGCTACGAGTGGAAGTACAAATTTTTGTTTGTACGGACGTATATGGGCTCTTTTATGATTTTTTTTTTTATATCCACCATGAGTTTGTGGTTAGGAATTAGGATGATGTGAAAAGCTATCTTTGTAATTAAATGCACCAATCTTTATGCTTGTGACTGTGAACCCCCCTCTTACCTCAACTTGTAGGATAAAAAAGTGGAATTGTGCTTAAACGAAATAAGTTTTATTTAAAACAGATGTTTAGCTACTGACAGCTAACAAAGGAAAAAGAAAAAGAAAGTAATATCTTACTTCTCCAAGCTTCAGGTTCAAACTCAAGAGAGAGAATAGTTGGAAATAAAAAGACCTACTGCTTTGCTTGAAAAGGGCAGAAACAGAGGGAAGAAAAGAGGGGAAAATATAGTAGAGGATGGGAAGAAAAGAGGGGAAAAGATAGTAGAGGAGGAGAAGACTCAAGAGAAACATTTCCTGATTAGTTAAAATTCAGCATAATCATTAGATATTGTTAAATTCTTGGAATTTTCTGAAATCCTAGAAAGAAAGAAAAATACCCTGTTTTTACTGCTATAGAAAAGGAACAAAGGGAGAGTTAATTTTCTTTCGTAGTTCTATTATGAGAGTTTGAGATTTTTTGGGTTCCAATACTTACAAGGCAGAAGAAGAAGATTGAAAAGGAAATTTAATTAGGCAATGGTATTTTGGACGTTGTGATATATAAAAAAAGATTTAGAATATATGGTTTCAAATCGCTTCTCACATGGAAGTGTGGTGTGGAATAAATGAAGTTGAAGTTTGTTAAAACATTGTACTAATGTAGAAGTAACCAATCCCCACTAATTTGCAACATTTAAAATTAAGGAAAATTTCATTGGGAAACAGATTTTGATGCAATATTTATAAATATACGATCACTTAAAACTATTTGTAAATATAGTAATTTTTACCGTGTTGATTAGTGATTAACAATGAAAAATGTGTAAATCAGTGATTAATTTATTGTAGAAATATTTAATTCAATGTTAATCACTTGATCAAAATTTACTATATTTACAAATATTTTTAATACTCAATATTTTTATAAAAGATTGCTATATTTACAATTTCCCCTTAAGGGGCCGTTTGTTTGCAAGGAATCTGGATACCCGGCATCTCAGATCCCCGAAATCTAGATGCCTGGATTCTTTAGATTACTATGTTTGTTTTGCAGAAACTTTTTATATGAATACTTAAGAATATTTAAGTAACTATGCAACATTTATGTAGAGAATTTATTATAATTACATTGATTCCAATTACACTCTTATTTATTTACCATCAACAATAATTGTCTTGTATTTTTTATTTGTATAGATTAATTCATGTTAATAAAATATTTAAATTACATGATTTTTATTATAAAAAATTTCATGTATTAATTTAATAATTTTAATTTAATTTTATTCTAATTCTAATTCTAGTTTAATTTAATATTGAACATTTGATTAATATATTACATAATTAAATAAAATTTATTCTCTATATACATATACTTTCTTTCACTATTAGATCATTGAATTGATTTATTTTAAATAAAAAAAAAAGAAAGTAAGAGAGTTGATGAAATATAATTAAATATGAAAAAGGTAAAAGAGTGTTAAAAATGTCAAAGAAATTGATTTAGAACAAATTTGATTGATAAACTTATTTAGTGCATGAAATTATTTTAATTTTAAAATTAAAATTAAATATTGAAATTATATATTAAAAAATTTTGATCTAAAAATAAAAATATTGTTTTAATTTGTAGCCTACTCAATATAAAAATAATATTTAGTTAGATATTATATAAAATTTCTAATTATTGGAATACCATATTTTTATTCTAAAACTATAATTTAAAAAAATTATGTTTATATATTAATAAATTTTTTAAAAAAAAGTTGGACCTAAGGTATCCAGATTCCCATGAATAGGGGAATCCTGAGTTTCCAGGCATCTTCAGATGCCTGGGTATTCATGAATTCTGCAAAACAAACACTGTTATCATGATTACATTACATTGGTAATCTGAGATTCCTGTGAAACAAACGGCACCTAAAAGTAATTATAAACCATAAAACAAGTCTTAAAGTAAACAAATTATGTCAATAATATAGAAGTAAGATCGTCTTACAATAATAATAAAATGTAGTTATTCCTTACAAACCGTTCAAGGGGTAAAACCTGTATTATTTAATTGGGAAAAAAGGAAAGAAACAAATTAAATAAAATATATATATATATATATATATATATATATATATATATATTACACAAGAAAAAAAAGTTGGTGATGCTTTCTTATCTAAGCATTATAAAACATGTAGTCAAAAGCATCATTCAAAATAACTCACGACACCCAACAATGTCAGCCTCAACAGGAAACCAGATTGGTGCTCTTAATTGTCAAAACCTTTATTGATACCATAAACACGTGCCAACTCGGCAACTCCGAGTTTGTTCTCCTTATTAAATCATAGGCCATGAACGAGCGAAGGTGAAGGCATTTGTCAGTTGGATAATAAACTAATATCCTTTTTGTTTTTAATTATATCTATTTAGAATCCGTTTGGTATAGTTTCCCCTAAAAATATTGTGTTAAACATTTTAAAAGAAATACTAATTAAGTGTTTCATCTAAAAACACTTGAGTGAAGTATTTTAAGTGAAATACTTGTTTATAAACACTTTTAGAAGAATCAAAAATCAAGTATTTTCTCCAAAAACACATTTTAGTATAATCAAGTGTTTTTAGATAAAACAATTAATTAATAGTTATTCTAAAAAGTTTCACTCAAAACATTTTTAGAGGAAGTTGTATCAAAAGGCACTTTAGTCCCAGGTTGAATGTGGTTAGTCCTAAAAGTTTCAACTTAATCACCCATTTCCATATGACAAAGGGAGATGAAGTAGCATATAAATCTCTCTCCATTGGCATAAAAACTGGAACGGTTTGGTCCTTATATTTTACACTACTCACGATTGTAGTCTCTATATTTAAAACCCATGAATTTGGTCCCTATATTTTGCACTATTTACGGTTTTAGTCCCTACATTTTGAAAACCCACGAATTTGGTCCCTACGTTTTGCACTGCTCACGGTTTTAGTCTCTACGTTTTAAAAATCCACAAATTTGGTCCTTATGTTTAAAAAAAAATACACTTTTAGTCATTTATTTAATTTAACCGTTAGAAATGTAACGAGAAGATGACGTGGAAATAAATTAAAAGGTAAAAATGACACATAGACAATTAAAACGGTTAAGTTAAATAAAGGACTAAAAATGTAGTTTTTTTAAAAACATAAGGATCAAATTCATGAGTTTTTAAAACGAGAAACTAAAACTGTGAGTAGTTCAAAACGTATGGATCAAATTAGTTGGTTTTCAAAATGTAGGGACTAAAACCGTGAATAGTGCAGAACATAGGGATCAAAACTGTATTTTACCCTAATATAAAACAGGGAAATAGAATGAGTGTATGGATTCATCATCAAAGTCACTAGCCCAAAACCTTTCGTAGTTTAAAAGCTCTATCGAACACCAATAAATAACTAGACTGCCTATGAAAAAAGAATAAAATGCTATAAAATCCAGAATGTTATACAGAAACCACATTATTACTAGTGAATTATGGCCTTACAATGTTTTGTAGAAGAGTTAGGTTGGGTTGGACATATTTAATCTAACAAGATGTCCAACTTTATTAGATGAGTAAACCAGAGTTCAAAAACATAACTCAAATAGAAACTCACTTACCAAACACACATATATAAATGTTTTGAATCTCATATCCTTACACATCCAACTCCAAAATACAACCTCGGACTTCACAACCCCATACTTGATCACTCTCAAAAAACGACTCTAACTCTAAATGCCATGATCTATCGACCATAGAAACCTATTACTAACCTTCAACAGATCAAATGAAATGACAATGTCAAATGAGACGCGAGTGAACGGGGAAGCACAAGTAATTGATGCTTTAGAATACATCATTATGGACAGTTAAGGGTCTGAGAATAACTTCAAGATAGGAAAGATTGATCTCCATACTTTATTGAAATTATGTTCATAATATTACATGAGAAGGAAAACAGGTAAAAAATGAGTGAGGTTAATTATCAAAGCCTTCATCAATTGAAGACATTTAAGTAATACAAGACCATTTCATCTTACAAAAAAAAAAAAAGTAATACAAGACTGGGTAGTCTCACAAATCAATGGTGTAATGAAGAAATCCAGATGTCAAATTTGAAGTATATGATCAAATATTTTCCTCATTCTAGTTTATCCTCAAACGCCAGCTTAAATATCTGGTTATACTCATCTACAAAATGAACATCGAGACCTTCTTTCACATTAGGAGCAAGCTCATCGAAATCCCTCCGGTTTGCAGAAGGGAATATTATTGTCTTCACATCACTTCTTCTAGCAGCTATCGTTTTCTCCTTCACCTGTTACAGAGTAGAAGAGAATGTTAGAGAAGCCTGATAAGAACAATGTATCAAGTATATGCCCCAAAAAAAACTTACAAAACAAGAATATAGAACAGGAAAAAAAAATTATATGGCGTGAATAAAATCAATTTATCAATCCCAACCTTAAATGGACAACACATCAATTCATTAATTATTTATTACAGTAAGCTATATTCTCAACTTGAAGTCAGAATTAGCACAGAAAAGATATAAAAAAGGGAAATTTACATGAATGTTATAATTGGGTGAAATATTTACAAATTTGTTCTAAAAAAAAATACTTACAAAAATGTTAAAATTTCAAAAGTCGAGTATATCAGTCAATCTATTAGTATATCAGACAATAATTATTAGTATATCAATGATATATAATAGTATATCAGTGATAGACTATTAATGATCGACTGATAAACTATCATTGATATACTAACACTTCATTGATATATTAATAGTGATCGACTTTCTAACATTTTTGTACATATTTTTTTTTCTAACAAATTTGTAAATATTATAAAAATTTCTAACATATTTGAAATTGCCCCTATAAAAAACAAGGGCTTAAATTCATCAACTTACCCCACCAATTGGAAGAATTTTTCCAGTTAATGTTACTTCTCCGGTCATAGCTAGATCCTTTTTGACAGGCTTCTTCGTGGCAAGTGACAATAGAGATGTTATCATAGTGCATCCAGCACTCGGCCCATCCTTAGGCGTTGCTCCCGCAGGGACGTGGAGATGAAGCTTGGTATTGGCAAAGAAAGGATTATCTGGTTCTTGTTCAAGCAATATTGCCCTGGCAAGTGTGTGAGCAATTTGAGCACTTTCTTTCATGACTTCGCCAAGCTGACCAGTCAATTGAAGGGCCCCTTTCCCCTCTCCTTGCTCAATGTGAGTGGTCTCTATGTAGAGAGTGGAACCACCCATTGCAGTCCATGCAAGACCCATCACAACTCCAACTGGTGTCTGATCGTAAATTCGCTCTGCATGGAAAACAGGTTTTCCCACAAAATCAGCTAGATTTGATGGATCAACAAGCACTTTCTCAACTTCTTTAGTTACTCCACTTCCAGAAATTTCCTCAGTTTCTGATACATCCTGCCAAAGCCATGAACATTAAGGGATATGAATATTTGGCATAGCACAAGGACCTAACCCCAGTAGCAATGTTACTCAAGTCGCTCCATTCTTAAATGAATGTCAATATCTTATACATGGTTTATGAATATGGAACAAAATGATGACTTATGACTCGAACTCCGAGATTCAAGGATCGTAAGGTTTAGTTTCTTTCTTTTCTAGAAAAAGAGAAAAAGAAGAAGAAGAAGAATCGTAATACAGACCGTATTAATGAAGCAGAGGGAATTCATTCTCCCAGATTGATAGGGGAAGGAATCCATGCTATATTACTGCAATAATAAACTTAGATTTCTTAGATACCTTAGAATCCACAGGATGATTGGGAAGAGATTGATCAGCTGGAAGATCCTCAGATATGTTCTCAGCTTCTGGAGAGGATTCATCTTTTTGATCTGAGCTACTTTCATGGATCAATTCATTGTCACTTTGACCCTCGCTTCTGATACTGTTTATACTTGATTCATCAATAAGTTCTACTTTTACTTCATTGGGTTCAACAACCTCCGCAGCTTCCGGTTCATTTGAAGCTCCTTGTCTTACAAGCTGAAGAGCAATCTGCCACATCACAAATGAAACAACAAGCTAAGGTTTGTCCTGTGATCAATGCAATAGCTCAGGATATATCACAGAGACTTGACATAAATACAATTGGATTAACAAAGCAGATATCTCTATGGCTTGTAAAAACCCCATTAGTTTCATAATTAAAAGAATTCCTTGAGTAAAAATATCCAAGACTGAGTAGGATCAGGAACCTTGCGATAGATCTTTTCAATATGCTTTTGGAGATTTCTGACCCCCGCTTCTCGGCAATAATTTTCTATCAGGGCAAGAAGAGCGGCATCAGTCACTTCAACCTGAAATTAATTGAAATTAACAATTTTCACAGTATCTTCTATTCAAGGGTGCCTTAGAGAGAGAGAGAGAGACCTGTTCTGGTCTAATTCCACATGCTTCACGGGTAGCTTTCTCCAAATAGTCCCTTGCTATGTGTATCTTCTCATCAGTAATATATCCAGCAATGGTAATGACCTCCATTCTGTCCAGTAAAGGATTGGGTATCATTTCAACAACATTAGCTGTGCAGACAAAAAGAACCTGCAATGGATATTTCCAAACAATAAGGAATTTGATTCTAGTAATGCCCATTAACTTAAAGAAAATGGAACTGCTAATAATATATGACCAAAAAACATATTTGACCCGACACGACCAACCTGACAGACAAGATTGCCGCATCGCAGATGTTTATTTTAAGAGAAAGAAGGTGCATTGCAGATGTTCAAATCATGGATCACCCATGTACAAACGTTGTATATCCATCCATAGACCAGAGCTTATACCAAGGGAATAGGTGTGAGGGAGAGATGCAAACAGAGTTAAACCCGACATCTCAAGTTCCTAAGACTTAAAGGGTAGACACCTATGCTAATAGCGAGAACTTGAGCCCCAACTTCACGTGCAAAGCTCCATTTAAAAAGAATTCTATAAAATGACTCAATATTATGACGATAAAAAAAAACAATCGCGTCAACCTACCTTTGAAAGGTCAATTGGGACATCAAGATAATGATCCAAAAAATTAGCATTTTGCTCTGGATCTAGAAGTTCCAACAACGCACTAGCGGGATCTCCAGCATGACCCCTTCCAAGCTGGATGAAACGAAAGAAATGAACAGAGCTAAACTTATAGTAGATAAAAACTTGTAAGAATAAAGCTGAAACTATCAAGTTTTTCCATTAAATACATCTTGAAATAATTATGCATGTCCATGTATTCAAGAAAAAAGGAAGTCCAACAAATGAATGCTAATAATATGTATTTTCTAGGCATTTTTACTTTATTTCTGTTTTTTTGGAGGATTTCTCATCCTCATGTATTTTGTTTTCCTGTATTTTGTTTTAACCCTTATTGATTAATGAAAGTTTATCTTTCTATTAAAAAAAAAAAGTATTTTCTAAGCAGTATGCTGAACAGACAATAGACCACCCCGACTGAATACTATAGGTTTATTCTCATTTGCTAGTTCGGAGAGCTCGTGAACCATTAAATGAGCAAAGAGGGAGAGAGATACGATTTTAAATTTATCAGACCAGCTGACCACCATATACCTTGTCAATCTCATCAATTAGGACAAGAGGATTAGCAGTTCCGACGTTTTTAAGACACTGCACCATCTTTCCTGGCATTGCACCAATATAGGTTCGTCGATGACCCTGAATGCAGTTTCAGGAGTTAGCCTAAATGCAATAATTTTACAACTACATGAAGATACAAGCAAAAGAATAAGCTTAACTACCTTGATTTCAGCAACGTCGGCTAATCCTCCAACAGAAAATCGGAAAAACTTACGATTCAAGGCACGAGCAATAGATCGACCAATGCTGGTTTTTCCCACTCCAGGTGGACCAGAGAGACATATAATTTTTCCTGAAATGTAATAGCTGAATATCAGTAACTGAAAAAATGGGATGAAAATCAATAATAGTGTATGCCATGTCTAGACACAAAACATACACAGAAGCTTGACCATGATTTTTATCTCTTAGGGATGACTATGTTACACGACTACAACTAGTGAACCAAAAAAAACCAAATACACATATGTTCACAAATTAACAAATAATTATTTGTTTCTTCAAGATAAGAGATAATTGAGATCTATTATTGCAAGCATCCTATTCCATCAATTTCTGCATTAACCAGAAATAACAAAATATCCATGCCACAACTCCGTCACATTGTTTCTTTTTCAAAAAAATCATTGCATAGTTGATCTGAAATCACCAAGCATATCAAAGCGACAAGCCTGATTTCATCGGATACCTGATAGGACTATGTTAAGTTTATAAAGAAGAAGAATAAAAGTACAGAATAAATGTCCATTCAGATATACATGCCATGGTAGACGTTAGCACGTGATATCGTGATATATAGTAAGAAAGAAGAGAGTCAACCAGCATAAAATGAAAACTTTTTTACCATCAAAGCAATTTTTTACTCATAATCAGAAAAACAACAGGGCACAAAAAACCTTGTGAAATGCCTCTGAGCTTTCCAACAGCAATAAATTCTAGGATTCTTTCCTTGACATCAGTTAATCCATAATGATCTTCATCTAGAATGTTTTGTGCGCGAAGGACATCGAAATTCTCATCACTGCAATTTTTATATAAATTAAGTCACACGTGTCAAAATTCCCATTACCGCATCAGCAAGTCAAAGATGTAATCTGCAAAAACATTGAAATTCACATACCTATAATTTCCCCAAGGAAGTGCAGTCAACCAATCCAGATAGTTTCGAGTAACATTAAACTCGCTGGAACTGGCCTCCAATAGCTGCAATTTAGTAAGCTCTTCCTCAATGACTTGTGCTACATGTGGGGGACATTTATCTTTATTTGGTTCTAGTCTTTCTCTAAACTTCGCTGCAGCAAAAGTAACAAGAATATTATAATAGAAAAATTGCAGGTCCAACACTGTTTTAGCTACTTTTTGGAAGCTCAGGCTGGCTAGAAACTCCATCATCTTCAACAATACCACGATAAGTAATCCAGACTTATGGAACGACATTAGAATCTCTAGCTCTCTTTGTTATACTCGTGCTAAATTATTTTGTAATTACAGTTCTTCTAATATCTTTGCCAACTAGAGCACTTTTTTGTAATCTCCGTGCTGGGCTTTCTTTGGCTTTTTGTTCTTTTCACATATCAATGAAAAGTTTGTTTCTTATAAAATAAAAATAAAAGAAATAATAATTAAATGAAAACAAAGTCAGGTTAGAGAGTACATGGATATTCATATTAAAAATGTTCCAGCACTCTTAAGACTACCCTATGACAATGAATGAGGGTCTCATCACACACTATTTTCATTTTTCGAATATCTTCATGATACAATTTTTTTTTCAGAAACTTTATAATTCAACCTATTACACACTTTCTTGGTAGTTTATACTGTCAAAAACTAAGTCTAAGTTTACCAGCCTCCCTTGTGCAATATATATCAAAATATAAATTAACCAAAATAGAATCCATCACTAGCAACTTTTGGAGAGGCAAAAACACTGACCTGAAAGAGCTGTTTTGTCATCCGTCTCTAGTCCTAGCTCCTGAACATAGGCTAATAAATTATGTCAAAAGTTTGAAACAAGGAAAATCACTCTCTAGTAAGTGCGCCAAGTATGTAGATTAAAAACAGAAGATAACAAATAACAAGTATATGTGATAAAAATAAAGGTTCACAAACCTTTTTAATGGCTTTAAGTTGCTCATTCAATAAGTAACGACGTTGCTCGCCACTTATCTTCTCCTCAATTGCCTTCGCTATAGATTCCTATTGCAAACATAGCATAAAAAGGAGAGCATCATCAAGTCCAATCATCTTAAGAAGTTGATTTAGACGTGAAGGATCAGAAAATATCACAACGTACCTGAATCTTGCTAATTTCCATCTCTTTCTTCAATAATTCAAGGGTAAGTTTTAATCGATTATATACCTACAATGGAGGGGTGCAAGAGAAGAGAAAGGCAGAAATAATTAATTAAACTGAAGGGTTAATTGATGGTAGACTGAAACAAGCTCAATCTTTAACAAGATCTATGAACACTATCTTTTGCACAAAACCATTTAAAACCTATCTGCACAAAGATTTTACCTCGATACATGCCACCAATATCTTTTAAAAAAGAATCTGTCAAAACAAAAAGTCTACTTACATCTAATTCTTCAAGCACTTGTTGGCACTGTAATTTATTTGCACCCGAAATTGCTGCCCCAAAATCTGCTAATCTTGGAAAGTTAAAATCACCAATATGCTGTACATCACATAAAAATAAAACAATTAAATTGTAGCCTACAGGCATTCGCATGCTACATGTTACATGTGGAGGCAGGCATCTGAAATGAAGAGTAGAACCTTTTTTTTGGGAGGGGGGAAACCTACCTGAGTGTATGTCTGTACATGATCTCTCCAGAGGGAACTAGTCTTCAACACATCCCTTAAAGTAGATATAACCTCGAATGAAGTTGCCTTAATATTATCATCATCTTTGTTATAAGGTTTATCCTGAAGAGAAATACAAAATTTAACAAAACTAAAAACAAAACATGTTAAAAAAAGAAACCTCAAAAAATGAGTATAATACTGGGAAATATAGAACCACATGCCTTTAGATGATCAACTTTCACAGTTAAGGGCTCCTCGCTAACCTACACAAAAACTCATGAGTGTTATAAGCTCAGTTATTCTCACATACAAATAAACAATCTCAATACCAAAATACTAAGAAAAAACTTTATTACGCAGTTTCAATTATACGTAGGGTTCTGATAATCATATGACTTGAGGAGAGATAAAGTAAAACGGCTATTGCATTGCATTAAATTATTCCAACTTACCATCTCCGTAATTCTAAGTCTTCTATGGCCAATGAGGACCACCTGGTCTCCTTGGATACTTGAAATCTGAAATATATTTATAGAGCAGAGAAAATCAACTCATTATGTAGTATAGATAAGGACAACATGCCTTTAAAAAAGAGTAAAGGAGCAGAAGTTGATTGAAGTACCTGGGCAAGTGTGCCAACTTCATGAAGCCTATTAAATAATTCTTTTCCTTTCAAATCATATATATTTTTTTCCGTTTCATATCCAGATACTACACTAGGATCAGTCCCTGGTTCATCCTTAATAAGAAAGGTCCCAGCATAAGGAGCTTGCCTTTTTCTGCTTTCTTGCAAAGCTGCCAATAGTTTAGGATCCTGCCAAATATATTACACATCTCAAGTTTCTTTGCCTCCAACTATGAAGCATGACATCCCATCTCGGACATTTGTTGAACTAGTGTTGGACACTTGATGAACATATGAGATACATATTGGACTTGTTAAGCACATTAGACATGTGTCAAACACTCATTAACACATTAGGCATGTGTTAGACGCTTGTTAATGTGTCGAACAATTATTGGTTTCTAAGTTTCTTGAACTAAAATGTTACTTTTTTTTTGTTTATTTAGTGCTGTTTGGAAAAATTAATGTAGAAGAAATGCAATAGATTTCAAGATTGAAAAACATTAAAAAGAAGGAAAAAAAATCATTTTCTCACTTCTGACACATTGTCTTTCCAATGTAAATTTTAAAAATATTCAAATATATCGAAAATATGTTTATTTAATAAAAACTTCATTGTCGCGTCCGTGTCCTAATTTTTCAGTGTCCTAATTTTTTTAGTGAATAACGTCATGATCATGCTTCTTAGCCTCCATTTTATTGATTGACAAGTAACATCTAATTGGGATCAATTCAAACAGAAAGAACATGACACTAACAACACCATAGCAGCTCTTCAAATAAAAGGAGAAGGTAACATAATTTGATGACGTCAAGAACTTATGAATGATACCTTCACATAAATTGGCATGTAAAATCCAGGAAATAATGGCCTGTGTGGCAATGGCAATGCCAAAACCTGTCAAAAAAAAAATAAAACTCTTGATACATACTATAGAAATACTGCAGTCTGAAAAACTTACAACATTTGCTAAATTCTTAACGTTGAAAGCAATTAGGACTAATCGATTTAAGTAACAATCAAAACAATTTTAAACTCGAAACCAACCGTGAGATAATCTTCCGGTCGAGGATTCGTTGGAACGATAGCAGACGAAGATTTTGATTCAGCATCTTCAACCCCCGACTCCGCGGCCTTATACTGGATTTCAATCAAATGTTCTGACCCATCACCGGCGTCGGAGCTGTAAAACGCCCGATGATCAAGGTTCGTGTTTCTGAGAGAGCCAAGAACCCTAGACAAAGGTGAACTCGGCTCGGTTATTGGCCGGAGACACGGAACCAGATTGTGGAATCGGCTCCGGAAGCATGAAGAGTATACCTTTAACATTGGAAAGAAATTCAAAAGAAAAATGTAATTTTGAAATAGGATTATGGAAGTTGATTTTTTTCAGTGCTAATTGAAGTTGATATTCTGATGAATAAGAACCGCCATTGATAGGGAACAGCAGCTTCGTTATAGAAAGAGAGGAGGCAAAGGAGAAAATTAAAAACCCTCCGTAAACCCTTTCTGGGTTAAGGTATGCTATGATTTGACTGAATTACCCCTTGTCACATTTATTTTTTTTTAAATGTCACATTGTTTCATTCCTTTAAATACTCCTTTTTTTTTTAGTAATCCGGAACTTTTCATTGATAAATACAAAGGTCATGGGAACGATCACAAAAACGCATTCCAATTAACCACAATAATAGAAGGAGAATAATTACAAAAACAATTACAAAGAGCACTCAAAGAGGAGGCTTGAAGAGAATAGTTGTTCTGATAAGTCGTTATTCATAAACTTGAGATTTTTGTTCATAGTTTGATGATTAAATAGCCTAAAAACTAATTAATTATCTTTGATTTGTGTGTATGTGCTAGATTGGAGAAGATATGATGAAAAAGGGCTTAAAATGGCATTTTGGAGCTTTCTTGACACTTCAGTGTCATGGCAACAACTTTCAGTGAAAAGTCTGAATCCAAGCCAAAATTCCAGGGAGTTCATCGTCGTAGCACAGTTTCTTCATCGCCGTAGCACAGAAATCGTTATTTCATTATGTTTTATGGATATTTTCTTTATTTAAATGACTCAAACCCTAGTTTTTGAGGGAGTTCTTTTTCTGATAGTTTTAGGCCGTTTTTCTGGGTTTTTCCTCTATAGCTAGGACTCATTTGTGTAGCTAAACTCCTTTTTCCAACCAAGGTTAATCAAAGTTTGCTTCATTTTATTTGTGAGATTTGATCTTCATCTTTCTTTCTACTTTTTTTCTCTATTTCTCTATTTTCTATTCTTCATTCATTATCACATTGTTTGATTGCTCAAACAGGATCCTTTGATCATTCTTCAATTTGATATATTGCCAATTAGGTGTTTAAATCCGTAATTGTTTATGCATCCTAATCTTAGTGACAATTAGTATGATTGATTAATAAGTCTTTTCATCCCATGCTATGAAAATATATAATCTAGTTTAAATAAATCGAACGTTTTGCATTTATTGGCTAGAATTGGTAGTCCTTCTCATCTTACTGCTGTCAATTGATTAAATCCTATTGTCGTACTCTAGGGTTGTCTTTGATTCGGGAAGTAATTAATAATCGTATCTTAATTACCAACGAATTAAGGAAGGATAGATTAATAAGACGTTCTTAATAATCATAACCAATTTAGAGAGCGATTTAGGATTTCATTAGATAATCGATGATCAAATAACATGAATTGAACGATGATTACACCTTTGGTTGGAACCTTCCCCTCATTGAATCTCTCTTAAATTTTTATTGTTTTTCTTAATTTCTCAACAAACTTCAAAAACCCCCCAATTTTAATTCACCAATCTTTGTGGAATCGACTCTACTTTCCACTACTACAAATCCCATCATCTAAAAGTAGATTTTTATTTTTGGTGGATTCGATGCCCACAAAATTTTGGTGCCGTTGTTGGGGATTGGTGTAAATTAATTTTTGTTTTTGTTTATTTATATTTTTTCTGTTTAGTATTTCAGAATTCCATGCCAAAGCTGACTTAACTTCTTATGAGTATACACTAACTGACTTGATTACTTATACTCAACAATTGATTCCAAGAAATGTACTACATGTGGATTAAATGAAACCTACATTGCACCTTACCATGCAGCCGGCATGTATTGTACACTTCAGAACAATCCTTATGAGTATATCAATTCAGCTAAAGAATTTCAGGGCCAACAACAATTGCATTACGATCTATACTCAAATTCTTACGATTCTGGATGGAGAGGTCATTCAAACTACAATTATGGATCGACACTTTATTATTACCAACAATTCCAACCGCAACATCTCAATTCAGCTCAACAATCAACTTTAGTTGAGCCAGATTTGTCTTTAGAAGAAATTGTTAATTCAATTGCTACTAATACATTACAAATGCAACAGGATCGAATAGCTAGTATCTAAAATTTTGCAAATCAAATGGCTGAATTGGAACCTTCTATCCAAAGACGTGAAAGAAATGCGCTTTTTGAGGAAACAGAGGAAACAACCCAAATTTTTATATTTATCATTTTCGTTTTCATTTTCATTTTTTTTTCAATTTGATTTGATATCTTTTCTTTGTTTTATCTTTAAAAATAAATAGGTTCTAATAAGGGCTATGCATGCGGAAGGATGATATTTTTTTCACTGAAATCTCAGTCTCCCAAGCAATAGCAATCCAACTACTAAGGATTGCTCTTTTAGGGCAGTTTTCTTCCCTTATTTTATTTATGTTGTTTGATCATTGAGGACAATGTATGCGCTAAGTGTGGGGGGGAAGGATTGTTGGAATAAAATTCAACTTTTTGCTTAATCTTGATGCTTGTAGTATTTCATTTATGGATGTTTAGAATTGTTTGGTTCTGTTGAATTAATTTGAGGTAAAATAGAGATTAGCATAAATAGATGAATTCTTGTTGTCATGCCTTGAGTAGTTGATTTTGATATCTTTTTATTGATATTTGTTGCGGGATTTGATGCAAACTGCCTATATTGTGAGTTTTTGGGCCAAAAAGAGCATATTTTTCATAACATCTTGCTCTATTCATTTCTTGTGTTTGTCAAATATGGTTGATTAAGCTAGAACTTGCTTTGTTATACATGTTGAGGCCTCTTTGTTGATTTGAATGCATAGAGTTTAGAAAGGGCAATTAGGTGATGCCATTTTTAGCTTTCTAAAAAAGTCAACCTTGACAAATTTCTTTAGAAAGCCAAATTTGAGCCAAGGTCTCTTTCTTGGAAATTAACCACATTTTGAACATCTCAATATCCTTTTCTCGATTTCCTTTGAACCAAATTTGGGAAGAATTACTTGAATTTTGATTCACTTCATGCTCCTTCCTTAAAAAAAGTGACAAATAAGTCTTTTCTTATTCTCCTTCTTTCTTGTTTGTCTCATCATTGAAAAAAAATGAAAAAAGGGGAAAACAGCTAAATTTGTCATGAAAAAGTTCTTGGAAAAAAGAAATAAACAAAAAATGATGATGAGAATTTATGAGAAGTTTGCAATAAGTTGAAAAAGAAAGAAGGGAGTTGTGAACAAAAGGGGCTTTAAAAGAAGAAAATGGTAGTGAAGATGTGTGATCATTGTATGGTAGAATGTTATTTGAAGCTTGTGAATAAAGTTCATTTAATTCTTCAATTAATTGTAGCTCAAAATTTCCATCCATCCACCCTTTACCTAAGCTCATTACAACCCAAAGACCCTTAAGTTCTAGCATTCAATTCATGCATTGGTGGCCTTAATGTGATAACTTAGCAAGCCTATGGTAAGATCTTCTATGTGATGACTTGAGAGCTTCGTGAATAAACCTTTAAACACATTGAGTGAATTGAGTGAATCCAAGTGAGGTATCAAATCTTGTAGCATTTTTATTTTTAAAAGATCATTAGAATAACTACTCTTGTGCATGGTTAATAGGAATTTATGCTATGAATGCTTGTCTTTTGTTTGTGTTTCTCCCAAATAGAAAGTCAAGAATTGTGCTTGTTCTATAAAATTCTTTTGTTACGTTCCAACACACAGCCTTAATCATGTGATCCCAAATAGCTTTTCTTCTTCTTCTTTTTGAAAATGCCATCATATAAGACAGAATCGAGGTTGTCTTTCGTATTCTTAAAAAAGACCCACTGCATATTGAAGATGCCAAAAAACTTGAACCAAAGATTATGAGAAAAAATACAATAAAACAACAAGTGGTTAGTATCCTGCAAAAGAAATTTGGGACAAACTTGAAGTTACGCATGAAGGAACAAATCATGTTAAAGAATCTAAAATTAGTATGCTTGTGCATAATTATGAACTGTTAAAGTGGGGCCTAATGAATCTATTACTGAGATGATTACCATGTTTACAAGCATCATAAACTCTTTGAAAAGCTTGGGAAAAGAATACACTACTTCAGAGAATGTGAGAAAGATTCTCAGGTCACTACCTAAAGAGTGGGAAGCTAAAGTGCCGGCAATATAGGAAGCAAAATATCTCACTAAATTACCTTTGGAGAAGCTTATTGGTTCACTCATGACACACGAGATAATTATGAAGGAAAATATGGAAGATGACAAAAAGAACAAAAGTTTAACATTAAATTCAACATCCCTCCAAGATGACTCGGATAACGATATAAAGCTGAATGAAGAAGAAATGACTTATCCCACGAGGAAATTCAATAATCATTTTAGGAAGAGAAAGTTTGCAAAGATACACCGTAATCATGAATTCAAAGGTGAAAAGATTAGCAGGGACAACATCATATGCTATGAGTGCAAGAAACCAGGACATGTGAAGTATGATTGTCCACAGTTAAAATCATCTTCAAAGAAGAATTAGAAGAAAGCAATGAAAGCTACTTGGGATGAAAGTGATGAAGAAGTAGCAAACTTATGTTTCATGGCTTTCGAGGATGAAAATGACAATTGATGAGGTATGTAATGAAAACACTACTTTTGATGAATTGATAGATGCATATAATGAGATAAAATATGAATTCGAAAAATTCGGTATGAAATATGTTACTTTGAAAAAGAAAACTAGTAAAATAGATCTTGAGAATGAGTGTTATAAATTAATGGAAGATTGTGAGAAATTAAAGAATGATTTAATGACATTTGATTCAAAGTTGCATGCATCAAACGAAGAGTATGAGATCTTAGGAAAGAAAAATGATAAATTGAATTATACTCTTTTGAAATATACAAATGGTCAGAAACTGCTAGATATCATCATGGGTAAACAACATGTTACTTTTGACATAAGTGGTATAGGATATAAACCTCATTTAAGGCAAAATAATTTTTCAAATTTCTTTGTCAAAGATATGTCTTCTGTTGTTTGTAATGCATGTGGAAAAATTGGTCATAAAATTTATGCATGTAAGTTTAGGAAATCTAGTGCTTTAAATGAATGTAAAATGAAATGGATTCATAAATCTTTGCTTACTAACTCTCAAGGACCCAAGATAGTATGGATACCAAAGAATTTATCTTAACAATTCTTATTTAGATATGCTTGAGGACTATAAAGAACAAGTGGTAGTTGGATAGTGGTTATTCAAGGCCCATGACCGCGGACAAATAAATTCTCACGCCTAGAAAAGAAAGATGGAGGTCACGTGACATTTGGCGACAACAAAAGAGGTAAGTTCATTGGTAAGGGTAAAATACGTAATTATTCAATTTTTCTTATTGAGAATGTTTTACTTGTTGATGGTTTAAAACATGATTTATTGAGCATTAGTCAGTTGTGTGATAAAGGATATCATGTAGTCTTTAATGATAAAAATTGCATTGTTGAGAATGTTGCTATAGGAAAATGTTGGAAATAGAAATCATAATGTATATACAATTTATTTAATGACTATCATGTTGTTCATGATAAAAGCTTCTCTGCTTTGCATGATGACTTTTGGTTGTGACACACAAGATCAGGTCATGATAGCATGTTTTTAATTTTAGATATTTCTAAGAAATCACTTGTAAGAGGTCTTCCTAATTTGAATTTTGAAAAAGATAAAATTTGTGATGCATGTCAAATGAGCAAACAAACTAAGTCTTCTTTTAAATCAAAGAAAATAATTTCCACTTCTAGACCTTTATAACTTTTGCATATAGATTGTTTGGTCCTACTAGAGTTACAAGTTTAAATGGAAATAATTATGCATTTGTTATTGTTGATGATTTTTCAAGATACACATGAGTTTTATTTCTAAAGCATAAAGATAAGGGTTTGAATTTTTTTGTGAATTTTTCAAAAAGAGTTCAAAATGAAAAAGGTTTTATGATTTCTAATGTTATGGGTGAAATTACATCAGCACATATGGAATTTCTTAACTTGATCAAGGAATGCACAATCGACATGTCTACGTCACCTGGGAGGCTATGTCTACGTCTCATGGGAAGCTACATCTACGTCATCTAATAAGACTACATATCTAAGACTAAGAAACTACATTATACAAGTATCCAATCAAAAGACGACATATGGCACAACCAACGCGTGACACGTCATTAGGAAGTAACATGTGGCCTAATCCCGATGCGACACATGGCACGATAATGTCATCAACCTCTTCTTCTATAAATAGAAGAAGAAATTCATTCATTAGGTAACTAATTCTACTACAATTCTCTCTGGCACACTAGCTCTGCTTGCTTTGACTTTAGCATCGAAGGATGTTAGGCCAGCACCACACCGGTGCTCTATTCATTTCCTGTGCGGGTATATACAGTACTCATCATCTACTCAGCACACCGCCTACGCAGCACCTCTAGTGCAGCGCACTACCTCTGACTCGTCCCATATTCTAAGTTCGTTGCATACGTGGAACTTCTCTATTTTTATGCAACAACATTTGGCGTCGTCTATGAGGAGAGTATATAACTAAGTGCTCTATCATCGAGGATGAGTCGAAGAAGTCAACATGGTGATGATATAGATGACGGTGAAAATCGTAACCCTCGTAACAAAAGATATCAAACTCGTAGTACTAGAGAGCAATAATAAGCTGATGAAAATCAAGAAGTAGTTAGAGTTGTGTCAATGCCAGACGGAAGGGTAGATGCTTTAGAAGAGCAAGTGTGAGGTGTGAATCAAGATCTTGCTAAAGTACTCGAAATTCTCACACATAAATTTAACCATCAAGCCCCCGTTGAAGACCAAGAATTACGATCCAAAAAAGGCAAAGACAAAGAACCTATATTAACTCTTCTCGCAACAAACAACCTAGTCAGAAAAGAAGGTCCGACCTCAGAGAAGTTCTCAATCAAAAGAGAAAAGAACATATAGATGTTGTGAAGACTACTACAGAAATTGCCCAGCCTTGGACGCCAGAGTTGAAAAAACTCCAAGATCAACTAGGTCATATGAAGAAAGAGTACCGAGGAAAGACTCCTCTTGCACTAAAAGATCTCCTCGAGCAAACTGAGCCGTCATTCATCGATGATATAATGGAGGTGGAGCTTCCCACCAAGTTCAAAATGCTAACTATGACCACGTATGATGGTTTAAAGGATCCAATCGACCATGTTGATACATTTCAGACCTAGATGGAGCTCCAGGGAGTCCAAGACGCTATCAAATGTAGGGCATTCCCCCTTATATTAGACGGCCCTGCACGCGGATGGTACAGACAGCTCAAGCTAAGGTTTATATCTTCTTTTAAAGACCTCACTCGATCTTTTGTAACTCAGTTTCTTGGCAGAAAGGATCACAAGAAACCAGCTACGCATTTGTTGACCGTGCGTCAGAAGTTAGGGGAGAACCTCCGAGATTATGTAGTGAGATTCAACAGCGAGGCATTGCATGTGGAAGGTTACAGTGATGACATAACACTAATTGTTATGATGGCTGGTTTGAAAGATGAAAAATTCTTATGGTCACTTGGTAAGAAGACACCTGCTACATACATTGAGCTTCTTGCTAGGGCGCAAAAGTACATGAGCGCTAGAGAGTTGCTTAGTGCAAGAAATATTTCAGATGAAGGAGATAGTAGTAAACGATCAAAGCACAAGAAGAGGGACCAAACAAAAGATTTTGTCTGGAGGACTGATCGTCACGAGAATGACAACAGACAGGTCGAGATACCAACTTGAGAAGTTGAGTCTTCCTTCTAGTAAGTTTAAAAAATACACTCTTACCACGGTTCTGATTGGACAACTACTCAAGGAGACCAGAGACAAAAACTTGGTTAGGTGGCCTCCTAGGATGAAGACAGGATCAAATAAGAGGAACAAAGGTAAGTACTGTCTCTTCCACAAAGATCACGGTCATACCACCTCTGATTGCTTCGATCTCAAAAAAGAAATTGAGTCCTTAATTCAAAGTGGGTATTTGAAGGAATTCATAAAAAGTAAAAGAGCTCAACGTGATACTAAGTCTGATAAGAAAGACCGGGACTGCAACAGCGACAATCAATATTTTCCAGATGGGGAAATAAGAACTATCTTTAGAGGTCCATCTGCTGCATAAAGGCGCACCCCAAAACTGACCTAGGAAGGATCATGCTAGATCACTGTGAAGGGATGATTTACTAAATTAGTGGAAATTTATTTAGTAAACTTATTAACATTTAATAACGGATCTATTAACATCATGCAATTTGTGATAAAACATGTAAATTCATGCTTAATTTCGAAAATTAAAACCCTTTTACTTACATTGAGTAATTAATGGAGAATCGGTTGGAGGTTTCTTTATAGCATCAAATCCTCAGCAACACCGGATCTTCTATGCTATATCCCGATCGAAAGCAAAACCGACTTGTGGGAATCGAACCGGAAGAACAAAAGAAGACAAAATTTCTTCTAAATTTTTCCCTAAGGAAAATCGGCAATTGGGCAAAAACTTGAGAGAGAATTTTCACTTTTCTAATTAAAGTGAGAAGTATATTAAATATGAATCCCAATAGTCATATTTATAGGAAAATATGATATCTAATCTAATTAGATATGCTTATCTCCTAATTATAAAATATAATAGAAAAGATAAATAAAAATTATATATATAAATTAAATGGTCTTCAGCGTGCGCCCACCATTAATAATATACATATATATTATTTATATGAACTTTGAATGCAGACGCTGAAGACATAAAAATTTATATTTATATATATTTTTTTTTATTTACTTTTCTTTATATAATAATTGAATATTTATATATTTAAAATTAGAAAAAATTCAAATAATAATTTCTAATTTAAACATATTTAGCAAAAAAAACTATTATATTAATTACCATTGAATCTTATTCAATTAATTAATTATTTTGGGCCAAAACCAATTTGTTTCTTAAACCAATTGTATTTAATTCTCTCTAATATTTTATTATTAAATTAAATAAACTCATTATTTAATTAATAATAGTAATTATTAATTTCCATTTAAATAAATTCATTATTTAAATAATTAATAATATTAATATTAATTCCCGTTTAAATAATTTATTTATTTAAACAATTAATTTTGCCTTAAAATATTATAATTGATAATGTTATATTAATTTCCATTTAAATAAACTCTTTATTTAAACGATTAATATTGTATCAATATTAATAATATTAATATTGATTTTCATTTAAATAATCTCATTATTCAAATAATTAATATTACCTAATTTTAAGTAAAATCAATTACTTAAATCATTTGTTCTTCCTAAGTTAAATTAATAATTTAGTTTTGCTACAACGATATTTGGGCTAGCATAGGGACCCGATGGACCTATAGATCATGGGCTTAATAATTAGTCAATTAAGTGATTAACTCATAATCAGTTAATTACTTATTATTTAACTATGAATAATTCCACTATAGATTCATAGATGAACTTCCCTCACTATAGATGAGTTATGTCCATTTAGTTTATCTTTATTTATATCTGTGATATATCCTTCACGTGGAACCCTCATAATTACAGGCGGATAAATTTACCGTTTTGCCCCTGTAATTACCGATTTATCCTTGTGTTCCCGCTAATTCTCCAATGAACTTTATCTTTAGTCGAACTAGAGATAATATACTTCTGTGATCAATAGAAGTCGTGGCGCCACTTGTTCATGTCTCGAATCAGTACATCAAGGGAGTTTCCTAAAGTTCCTAAAATGTTTAGGTATCACACTGATACCGTTAATTTATAGGAAAGTTATGAATTCCATCTTATGAAGATGCGTTCCCAGCTACTTATCTTGCTATGTTCCCAAAACAGGAGTGTATTGAGCGTTCTTACAGATCGCTCTCAACCATGTGAATCAAAGAACATAACTTCACAAATAGAAGTCCGCATTTCACTCAGGATTGAGATCTATCACGGTTGATAAACTTAGTTTGATATTCGATCATTTCTCGTAAACGGTACTAATGAGAATTTTGATCGAACATCGTGGTCCTGTCTTATACAATCAACATTGCATATGATACTTCCATTTCATGTCTCCCACATGAATGATCAGGATTAGATCATTTGTCTATAAACAAAATGCGAAGCTATCAACAGTGTTACCAGGATAAGGTTCCCAAACGCTATCCATTTACTGTAGACACTTTTAAGTTACTCATCTCGACTTTAATCCTCTCGTATGACTCACATACTAAGTCATGATTTCATAAGAGTAACTTAGGGTTTACTATTTGAATGTTTGATATTAATATATTTCCATATATTCTTAATATCGTCAATTGAATCAATCTAGACAATATAAAGAACTTATGTTTATTTATTTAATTTATTCTAAATAAATTATTATTATTAAATAATTACAAGTTCTAGGTCACCATTCCTAACACACAGAAATAGTAGGTTGAGACCAACACATTGATCAATTCTCAACTACAAGGCTCTACTACACTTATGTCAAACAACTTAGGTTTTATTTCAGCAATTTTACTTATTGTAATTCTATTTTTCTAATAAAGCTTTCTATTGTGAGAGCTTTGACATTAAATGAAATAAGAATGTACTTTTTTTACTTTATAAAAAATTGCATCTATGTAAATAGATTCTGAGAACTCTTAGACTCGAGCTAGACTTTAAGACATAAAACTCTACTCCAGTGGGGGCCAACTACATGAACCTACTACAAAAAACTCGAAGTCCGCTAAAGTGTAAGATCTAAATAAAAATTCTAAGTCTACTAAGGAGTGCAACACTCTCACAAGCCGCACGTCATAGAAGAATTTTAAAAGAAAAAAATTCGAAGTCTATTAGGGAATTAGGGCTCTCACGAGCTACACCTGGTGGAAGAATTTAAAAGAAGAAAAAATTGCACATCGTACAAGACTTTTAAAAGAAAAAAATTCTAAGTCTACTAGGAAGTGTAGGGCTCTCACAAGCCACACCTGGTAGAAGAATTTAAAACGACAAAAATTCTAAGTCAACTAGGGAGTGCAAGGCTCTCACGAGCCGCACCTGGTAGAAATTTTTAAAATGACACAAAATTCTAAGTCTACTAGGGAGTGCAGGGCTCTCACGAGCCGCACCTGGTAGAAGAATTTAAAACGACAAAAAATTCTAAGTCTACTAAGGAATGCAGAGCTTGCATGAGCTGCACCTCGTAGAAGAATTTAAAACGACAAAAAATTCTAAGTCTGCTAGGGAGTGCAGGGCTCGCACGAGCCGTAACTAGTATAAGAATTTAAAATGAGAAAAAAAAATTCTAAATCTATTATGGAGTGAAGGGCTCGCACGAGCCGCGTAGTAGAAGAATTTAAAACGACAAAAAAATTCTAAGTCTACTAGGGAGTGCATGGCTCACACAAGCCGCACCTCGTACAAGAATTTTAAAAGAGAAAAAAAATTCTAAGTCTACTTAGGACTGTCGGGCTCGTACGAGTCGTACCTAGTAGAAGAATTAAGAAAAAAAATTCTAAGTCTACTAGAGAGTGCATGGCTCACACATGCCGCACCTCGTAGAAGAATTTTAAAAAAGAAAAAAATTCTAAGTCTACTTGGGAGTGCAAAGCTTGCATGAGCTGCACCTCGTAGAAGAATTAAGAAAAAAATTCTAAGTCTATCAAGACTGTGGTAGAAAAATTTTTAAAAAAAAATAGTCAAGTGAGAATGTGATGTTAGTAAGAGAAAAGGAAGGGGAAAAAAGTCAACGGTCAAAGGTCAAAAAGTCAACAATCAATAGTCAATAGTCAACTGGTCAAAGGACGAGGTCAAAAAAAATTACAAGTCCAAGTACAATTGACAAAGCTCTGATGACAAGGTCTTATTGACACAGCCCTGATGACAAAGCCCTATTTGACATAGACCTATTGACATAGCCCTGATGACATAGCATAGCCCTGATGACATAGTCCTGATTACAAGATACCAATCGACAAGGCAAGACAAAGTCCAAGTCATGCGGAAAGAAAAAAAAGAAAAAAAAAAACTTGGCTGGATGCTTGGAAAGAGAGAAAAAAAAATCTTTAATTTATTTTTATTTTCTCATTTCTTTACTTTCTAGTTAATTTAAATGGAAATTTGGGTAAAATGACCTCCAAAATCTTAAATTAATGTTTTTTGACCTTCATTCTCAAATTAACCTTTTTTGACCTTATGATGATGTCATCTTTGTGTGAAAACTCCCATTTACCCTCATCTCCACTCTCTTTTCCCCCATCTTTCCAAAAAGAAGAAGAAAATCATCTCCCTCTCAACTTCTCATCCTTCAACCATTGATTCTTCATCTTTCAACTTCAACTTCCATTGATTCTTCATATCTAACAACGAAAAGGTACACAACAATTCGAAATCTCAAAACTCCTTCGAAACCATTGATTCTCATCCAACAATTCGAAATCGAAGGATTTCCAGAAATCCTTCAATTTCGGACCTCCGGATTCCGGAGGGGAGACCTCTGGATCTCCGGATTCTGGAGGTTAACCTTCGAAATCCGTTTCTTTTTTTTTTTAAATTTATTTATTTATTTAATTTAACTTATATGTGGTTTATTTAATTTAGCTTATATGTGGTTTTATTTTTAATTAGTTAGGTAATTTAGTTTATATGTAGTTTTATTTTAAAATTAGTTATTTAATTTAGTTTAAATGTGGTTTTTTTTGTTAATTAGTTATCTAATTTAGTTTAAATGTGGTTTTTTTAATTAGTTCTTTAATTTGGTTTATATGTGTTTTTTCAATTCAAAATATCTATGAGCAACGATGGTGTGGTGTTGATAATTCTGTCGGATCAATATTTTCATTCCACCCTTAGTAATTTATCACACTTATAGAATACTGTTAGTTTGATGTATTCTTACTTGATGTATTTATAATAATTGTTTCTTCATGAGATCTACATTTTCCTTTCTTAACATCTCTCCTTTCTAGATTATCAGATTGAGGATGTAAAAACTGCGTTTGTGTCAAAAATTGGTCATCCATGAAAGGCTCCTTATCATTACCTAAATCACACGGAGCAATGTTCTCATCTATTGCTGGAATGGTTGATGAGTTTCGATTGTCATTGGCTACGTAGTTACTGCCAGAACCAGATGCAATATACGGATTGAATTGGATATTTCGTTCACTAGTCATATCTTTGGGCACAGTTGATATATACAAAGGAAGTACAGATGCATCTTCACCCATTAAGAAAAAATTTAGGTCCTCATCGTCGTTTATGTCGCATGGAGGGGAGTCAATAAGTAACTTGTAAATGCACTTGATTTTGATATCAAACACTTCAGGATCAATTGTAGCAACTGTTTACACTCGAACTAGAAATTCTTCGTACGTTATACTTTTACTTATCGCTATTCCTTTAGTGTTATCGCCTATATACCTGTTGCCATTAGCATCCCATTCTCCACTATAACGAATAAATATTCTTGTCATTGACATCCTATAAAAAAAACCAAAACAATGTCGGGGCAAATGTTAAATAAAAGGTGAAATTTGAAATTCCGAGAACAAAGTTAAAAAACCGGTCTTAATTATGGGGGAAAATACAAATTCCGAAACAAATTTCAAAAACTGGTCTTAATTTCGGAAAAAAAAGGTTAAAGTTTCAAAATCCTGATTTTGGACCTCCGGAATCCGGCGGTCCGGAATCCGAAGGTCGGTACTACTTCCGGATTCCGGAGGTACCATCGAATTCCGGAGATATTATAAAAAAAAGGATTTCGGATCAAAAATCGAATTTCGGAGAAAATTTTCACATTTCGGGGCAACCCGAATTTTTTTTTCCTTTCTAAAAAATTGTTAGAAAGAAAGAGATCAAAGTATTCATACCTTGAATAATGAAAAGATTGATGGAATGATGGAGAGAGTTGAGATTGATAATTTTAGAGAGAGATAATTTTTAGAGAGAGAAAATCATTTAAAAGTGAGAGGGTTATAATATTACATATATAAATGTTTAAGGGAATGAGAGTTTTCACACAAAGATGACATCATCATAAGGTAAAAAAAGGTTAATTTGAGAATGGAGGTAAAAAAACATTAATTTAAGATTTTGGAGGTCATTTTACCCAAATTTCCAATTTAAATTTTTTCTCAATTTTTGTTTTTTATCAAAAAAAATAGAGACTTGCATTTATACTATGATTTTAAGAGTAAATTTTACTCCTAAAATCAAAGGGGGGCGAAGTATATGATGATTGAGCTGGACAACTTAGACATACAACCCAACTTCAAAATGACCAAGACAGAAAATACAAACCTACCAAACTCCAACACTTAGTATTTTCTCAAAATTTTGACAAGTGCTAAACCAGAAAATTCAAGTTGCCAACTCTCAAAATTTTGACGGCTGCAATGGAAGAAACTTCAAGCTACAAGCTTAAACATCAGACATTTGTGTTTTTTTTTTCCAGAAAATTCAAGCTATCAAGCCCCGACACTTGTGAAATTTTTAAAAACTGATATAGGCATAAATTCCACCTCAAAATAATACTCCCAAGCAATAGTGATCTGACATCTCAACTTAGCTAGAGAATAGGGTCCACTGTTGTGGGTGAAATTAGATTAATACACATGAAATTTCTTAACTTGATTAAGAAATGCACAATCGGCATGTCTACATCACCTGGAAAGATAAAGCTACGTCACCTGGGAGGCTACGTCTAAGTCTACGTCACCTGGGAAGGTATGTTTATGTCATCAAATAAGGCTACATATCTAAGACTAAGAAACTACATTATACGAGTATCCAACTGAAAGATGACAAGTGGCATAACCAACACGCGACACGTCGTTGAAAAACATGTGGCCCAATCCCAACGGGACACGTGGCACGATGATGTCATCAACCTCTTCTCCTATAAATAGGAGAAAAAAAACCATTCATTAGGTAACTAATTTTTATTACGATTCTCTCTGGCACACTAGCTCTACTTGCTCTGAGTTTAGCATCGGAGGGTGTTAGGCCGACACCACATCGGTGCTCTCTTCATTTCCTGTGCAGGTACATACAGTGCTCATCATCTACTCAGCACACCGCGTATGCAACACTTCCAGTGCAGTGCACCACCTCCGACTCGTCCCATACTCTAAGTTCGTTGCATACATGGAACCTCTCCATTTTTACGCAACAACATCTAAAATTAGAAGTGATTTGAAAATGACGCTTTTGAATAGTTTTGTGATGAAAATAGATATACTCATATTTTCCTACTCTAAGAACTCCACAACAAAACGAAGTTGTTGAACGAAAAATTCGATTTTTACAAGAGTTAGCTACCGCTATGTTAAATGAATATAGTTTACCAAAATATTTTTGGGCTGAAGTGGTTAATACAGCTTGTTATGTGATGAACCGTGTTTTAATAAGATCACCGTTGTTTAATAATAAAACTCCCAATATTGGTTATTTTAAAGTCTTTTGGATGTAAATGTTTTATCTTGAAAAATAAGGGAAATCTTGATAAGTTTGAATCAAAACCTGACTTTGGCATATTTTAAGATATTCTTCATCTCTAGTAAAGCATATAGGGTGTTCAATAAAAGATCTCTCGTTGTTAAATAATCAATGCATGTTGTTTTTTATGAGTTTTTTTGTTGTTACTTCTAATGAGATTATTGCTAGTGATGAGTTTGATCAATCTTTGGAGGATTTAAGTCTCAAATATAAGGTTTTGGATGCTACACCAAATGAGACACCACTTGAAGGTGAAAATGAACTCCCTAAGGAGTAGAGGTATGTTTGTAACCACCATACGAAATTAACTATAGGTGATCATTCTTCAAGTGTTAGAACTCGTTCTTCTTTAAATGCATTGAATAATCTTGGTTTTGTATCTAAAATAGAACCAAAGTCTTTTAAAGAAGCTGAAAATGATGAGTGTTGGATTAATGCAATGCAAGAATCTTATTATTGGCACAAAATGGATTTTTAGAAATAAAATGGATGAATCAAGTAATATTACTAGAACCAAAGCTACGTTAGTTGCACAAGGTTATAGTCAAGAAAAAGGAATAGATTATGAAGAAACTTTTGCCATGTACCTAGACTTGAATCAATTCGAATGTTACTTGTATTTGTATCTCATAAAAACTTTGTTTTAAATTAAATGGGGATGTCAAAAGTGCGTTCTTAAATGGTTTTACAATGGAGGAAGTCTATGTTGAACAATCTCTTGGTTTGAAAGTTCTGATCATCCAAATCATGTTTTTCAATTAAAGAAAGCTTTTTATGGTTTGAAACAAGCTCCTAGAGCTTGGTATGATAGATTGAGTAAAATTCTATTTGATAATAGTTTTAAAATGGGAATAGTGGATACTACTTTATTTATTAAAACTAGAGATAATGAATTGCTTTTAGTTCAAATATATGTAGATGTTATTATCTTTGGTGCCACTAACCCTTCACTTTGTGAAGAATTCTCTAAGTGTATGCACAAAAAATTTGAAATGAGCATGATGGGAGAACTCAAATTTTTCATTGGGTTTCAAATCAAACAACTTAATGAGGGAATATTCATAAACCAAGAAAAGTACACAAAAGATCTGTTGACTTTTTAAGCCAATTAATCTTATTCTTATTTTGATGATAACAAACGTGTTTTTGTTACTAATCAATTTTCTATGTTTTGATAGACCACTGTGTAGAGAAAATTATAACGAATCCAATGCAATTGGAATCGACTCGATCTGACTTCAAACGAGCAAGATATTAATTTTAGAAGATTGGAATTAAAATAATTATTTCTTTCGGATCATATGCGGCAAGCTCATTATATTTAATTTGCGCTCAAAGTACCAGCCGTCAGATCAAATGGTAGCTGAGATTAAAGGCCCAGATTATTTGGCAATTTTGAATTAAAGAAAAAGAAAAATCTCAGATTTTATTACAGCCGTCCGATCATCCAAAGTCCTCATCCTACGGCGCACAAATATTCAAAGCAGAAATTAAAGGAAAATAAAAAGAAAAATCAGATTTGTTTTGGCCGTTTGATCAATCTCCTCAGCGACATCCAACGGCTTCCAGACGTCCACGCCTGCGCGTGTTACCCAGCCGCTGACGCCAGCTGACGCGTCACCTGCTCGCGGGCCCCACCTGTCCCCTTCGCCAGCCGCTTCCACTAGCCATTCCTCGACACGTGGCTACGCTGGTTCCCAACGCCAGCTGCCCCATTTTCTTATGCAGCGAATTGTCCTTTCTGCCCCTTCCTTTTAGTCTAATTCCCTCCATATCCTGACCAGTCTTTTATCATCTCTTGACCGAATTTCAAATTTCCTTCTCCACGGTCATCTGCCCAATTTGCCCCTGCTGCACGGATTTTTATTAATAGTATTATTATTATTAATTTCAATTTCAAAAATGCTACAACCAATGACGCTTTGACACGTGGCCTTCTCCATTGACTTATTCTGAAGCATTTAATACACCATTTGGTTGATTACAATAATGCCCTTCACTGATTTGAATTTCCTTAAGGAATTAAAGGGAACAAATGTCATTTCATGCTCTTCTTCATCAGCTCATTTCTGGAAAAATGAAGCACCGAAAATGGCTTCCCTCAACCTCCAATTTGTCATCAATGGAGCCTTTTCTTCTCCCATTCACACAATTGAAGTCAAAAATATTTATGAAAGTGGATGAACGGTAATATTTTTTTTACCTATAAAAGGAGCTCGAAATGGCAGATTGGAAAGACACACCAACAAAAACCGAAGCTTCTTCTCATTGCTAAATCAGAAAGTTTTTTTTAATCTCTTTGTGAGTATTTTCGTGAGCCAAAATTTGTGTAATTCTAGCCATTCTTGAGGGCTAATTTGTTGAGATTTTTATCTCTTATTGTGAGCAAAATTATTGTAACATCTATCCTTTGTGAGGATTTACCATTGTAAAAGGTCAACTCTTAGACCTTAGTAAAAAGAGTGATAGATAACGGTTGTCCTTGCTTCGTGGAAAGGATAATTGTTCGGGTTTGATCTTGATCCCGCTAAAAGGATTGGGTTGCACTTGCTCCCGCGAAAAGTGAATACAAATTCCCGAGAGGCGCTCGGGGAGTGGACTAGGCCGCATTTTTGGCCGAACCACTATAAATTTTGGTGTCACTTTCTCTAACCCTTACTCTTTAATTTTTGCTTTACATATTTATTTTCATAATCTACCAAAACATAATTAAATGGTTAGAAATTATTTGTGATACAAAATTTTCTATTATCATAATATATTTGTTTA
The DNA here is from genome assembly GCA_028015215.1 of Gynostemma pentaphyllum. Classification (NCBI taxonomy): domain Eukaryota; kingdom Viridiplantae; phylum Streptophyta; class Magnoliopsida; order Cucurbitales; family Cucurbitaceae; genus Gynostemma; species Gynostemma pentaphyllum. Next base: position 16,220,684 of record CM051354.1, read on the forward strand.
CTTTGCTAAAAAGAATTCTAATTATAAAATTTATTCATATTGATTAAACTTAAAAAGTGTAATTGTTTTGTTAATCTTAAATTTTGAATTGATTGAAAAAGTTTTATAAATTTTTAATAAACCCTATTCACCCCCCCCCCCTCTAGGGTTGCCTTAGATCCTAACAATTGGTATCAGAGTAAGGTGCTCAAAATTTTTATTGAAAATTTGTTTTAAAAAGCTTAATTGCTTGAGCTATGGCAACACATAATTTTAATCCTTTTGGTGATAGTCAATCAATTAATAAGCCTCCTTATTTTAATGGTTCTAATTATAGTTATTGGAAGAATCGAATGCAATTTTTCTTAATTTCTGTTGATGTTGAATTATGGGATATAATAGAACAAGGTTTTAATAATCCGGTTAAAAATGTTGAAAATGTTAGTTCTCCTAAGCCTATGGCCGAATGGTCTAAAGAATAAAAGAAAGCATATGGTTTGAATGCTAAAGCTATAAATTGCTTATTTTTTGCCCTGAATGAAATTGAATATAATAGAGTTTCTATTTGTAAAACCGCTAAGGAAATTTGGCATAAACTTGAAATTACTCACGAGGGAACCGATCAAGTCAAAGAAACTAAAATTGACATGTTAGTACATAGTTATGAATTATTTAAAATTGATGATAACGAATCAATTTCGGATATGTTCATTAGATTTACTAACATTGTGAATTCTTTGGAAGGACTTGGAAAATCTTGAAAAGGTGAAGAAAATTCTTTGGGCTCTACCAAAGCAATGGGAACCAAAAGTCACCGCCATCCAAGAAGCCAAAGATTTGAAAATTCTCTCCATGGATGAACTAATTGGATCTCTTATGACTCATGAGATCAAAATCAAGAAAAACATGGAAGATGATAAAAAGAAGAAAGAAAGAAGCATTGCTCTTAAGTCTACTTTTGTGGAAGAAGATTCCGAAAATGATGAAAGTATTGATGATGAAGATATGGCTTATCTATCAAGAAGATTCAAAAGTTTCTTAAAGAAAAAGAAGCAATTCAAAAAGAATTTCACCAATCAAAGAGAATCAAATGGTGAAAAGAGCAAGAAAGATGAAATCATTTGCTATGAATGCAAGAAGCCCGGTCACATTAGGACCGATTGTCCTCTTCTCAAATCATCCAAGAAATTAAAGAAAGCTATGAAAGATACATGGGATGATAGCGATGAAAGTGAGAATGAAAAAGAGGAAGAAGTTGCAAATATGTGCTTTATGGCACATAGTGACAATGATGAAGAAGATGAAAATGAGGTACATCTTAACTCTTCTTCTTACATTGAATTATTGAATGAATTTGAATGCATGCAACAAAGTTTTGAGAAAATTACTAAAAAGTATAGTGTGCTTTCAAAGAAACATGTAGATTTATCAAATGAAAATAAATCTTTAATTGAAAAAGTTGATTCTTTGAAAAATCCATCTAGCAATCAAGTTCATGTTTCATGTGAAGAAAAGAATACTTACTTGATAAAATTAAATTTCTTGAACATGATATTTTTGAAAAGAATGAGCTCATTGTTGTCATTAAACAAAAAGAGACTAATCTTTTGAAACAACTTGAAGAAGCTAATGATAATATTAAAAAGTTTACCATAGGTGCTCAAACTCTTGATAAAATGATCAATATGGGTAAACCTAATAAAGAGAAAAAGGGTATTGGATACATGGATGAAATCTCTACTCCTTCATCTTCTAAATCCATTTTTGTTAAAGAAACCTCTTGCATGAAAAATGATAAATTACCTATGATGCCTAAATTTGAAAATGCTAAATCTTTTGTGCATAAGGATAAAAAGGCTAATGTTACATGTATGGTACAAAGTACTAAAAATGTTAAGATTGATTTTCCTAAATCAAAGTTTGTACCTACTTGTCATTATTGTGGTATGAAAGGTCATATTAGACCAAAATGCTTTAAATTGAAAAATAGTCATACTACACATTCTAGGAGGAACACATATCATAGATCAAAGTTCCAAAATAATTTTAAGAAAAAGCATGTGCAAAAATTCTTTGTAAAAGATCCATCATTGCATGATGTTATTTGCTTTTCTTGTGGAAATTATGGACATAAAGCTTATTCATGTCATTTTCATAAATATAGTGGTTCAAATATTTCAAGATCAAATGTTTTGAAAATAAAGAAAATTTGGATTCCAAAATATGAAAATGCTAACTGATATGGACCCAAACAAGTATGGGTACCAAAAGATCAAACATGAATTCCTATTCTTTATAGGAATGTTCGAAAATTTCAAAGAAGAGCAAGTGGTACTTGGATAGTGGATGCTCAAGACATATGACGGGTGATCATTCCAAGTTTTCCACACTTACCAAGAAAGAAGGTGGACTAGTAACCTTCGGTGATAACAAGAAAGGAAAGATCATTGGTAAAGGAAGTGCCGGTAACGATTCCTCTTCTTTAATAGAAAATGTTTTATTAGTAGATGGTCTTAAACATGATTTACTAAGTATTAGCCAATTGTGTGATAAAGGTTATGAAGTATCATTTAATAAAAAGCATTGTTTTATAAAAGATGTTTGTGATAACAAAGTTTTATTTGTTGGAAATAGAGATGTAAATGTTTACACCATTGATATAAATGCATGTTCTTTAAATGAAAAATGTCTATCCGTTTTAAATGATGATTCTTGGTTATGGCATAGAAGATTAGGTCACACAAGCATGAAATTAATTTCAAATATTTCTAAAAAGTGTTTGGTAAGAGGTTTGCCAAAATTAAAATTTGAAAAAGATAAAATTTGTGATGCTTGTCAAATGGGTAAACAAATAAAATCTTCTTTTAAATCTAAAAATGATATTTCTACTACTAGACCCTTACAACTTTTACACATGGATTTATTTGGTCCTTCTAGAACTTCTAGTTTTGGAGGAAATTATTATGCTTTTGTAATCGTTGATGATTATTCTCGTTTTACATGGGTTTTGTTTTTAAAACATAAAGATGAAGCTTTGAAAAAGTTTATTAACTTTACAAAAAGAGTTCAAAATGAAAAAGGATTTTTGATTTCTCAAATAAGAAGTGATCATGGTGGAGAATTTGAAAATATTGCTTTTGAAAATTTTTGTAATGAAAATGGTTATACTCATAATTTCTCTTCTCCTAGAACTCCTCAACAAAACGGTGTAGTTGAACGGAAAAATCGCTCTTTGCAAGAATTAGTTAGATCTATGTTAAATGAATATGGTCTTCCTAAATATTTTTGGGCGGAAGCCGTAAACACCGCTTGTTATGTTTTAAATAGAGTTTTAATAAGAAAATTTTTGGATAAAACTCCCTATGAATTATGGATTGGAAAAAGCCCTATTGTAAGTTATTTTAAAGTTTTTGGTTGCAAATGTTTTATTCTAAACAATAAGGAAAATCTTGGTAAATTTGATTCTAAAACCGATATTGGTATTTTCCTTGGTTATTCCTCAACCAGTAAAGCTTATATAGTTTTTAATAAAAGAACTTTAGTTATTGAGGAATCCATGCATATAGTATTTGATGAATCTCTTCATGGTGATGTTAATGTTATTAATGATTCTCTTGATACTAATGCTTTAGAAAAGAATCTTGATAATTTGTAAATTAGTGATAAAAGCATTGAAGCTACTTCGAGTGAGCAAATTGAAAATTCAAATGAAAATGCTTCACAATCTTTGCCTAAGGAATGGAGATATGCTACACACCATCCAACCGATTTAATTATTGGTGATCCAACTCAAGGTGTAAGAACTCGTTCATCTCTTAATATGTTTAATAATCTTGCGTTTGTTTCTCAAATTGAACCAAAAAGTTTTGAAGATGCTCAATTTGATGAATCTTGGTTATTTGCTATGCAAGAAGAATTAAATCAATTTGAAAGAAATAAAGTTTGGGAATTAGTCCCTAGACCTCAAAATAATTCCATTATTGGTACTAAATGGGTTTTTAGAAATAAACTTGATGAAAATGGAAATATTATTAGAAATAAAGCTAGATTAGTTGCAAAAGGTTATTGTCAAGAAGAAGGAATTGATTATGATGAAACTTTTGCACCGGTTGCTAGATTAGAAGCAATTCGAATGTTACTTGCTTTTGCTCTCATAAAAATTTCATTCTATATCAAATGGATGTGAAAAGTGCTTTTCTAAATGGTTATATTATGGAAGAAGTTTATGTTGATCAACCTCCCGGTTTTGAAAACTTTGAATTTCCAAATCATGTTTTTAAATTGAAAAAGGCACTTTATGGTTTGAAACAAGCTCCAAAAGCTTGGTATGAAAGATTAAGTAAATTCTTGATTGATAATGATTTTAAAATGGGTAAAATTGATACTATTTTTTTCATTAAAATCAAAGATAATGATATGTTAGTAGTACAAATATATGTTGATGATATTATTTTTGGTTCTACTAATCCTTCTTTGTGTGAAGATTTTTCAAAAGTTATGCATAATGAGTTTGAAATGAGTATGATGGGAGAACTTAGTTTCTTTCTTGGACTTCAAATCAAACAACTCAAAGATGGAATTTTCATAAATCAAGAAAAATACACAAAGGAATTATTGAAAAGATTCAAGCTTAATGAGGGAAAGATTTCAAAAACTCCTATGAGTACAACAACAAAGCTTGACAAAGATGAAAAAGGTAAAAATGTTGATGTCAAATCTTATAGAGGTATGATTGGTTCTTTACTTTATTTAACGGCAAGTAGACCCGATATTATGTTTAGTGTTTGTTTATGTGCTAGATTTCAATCTTGTCCTAAAGAATCACACTTGCATACCGTAAAAAGAATATTTAAATATTTACTTGGAACATATAATTTAGGCTTATGGTATCCTAGAAATGTTGAATTTAATTTAATTGGATATTCCGATGCCGATTATGCCGGAAGTTTACTTGATAGAAAAAGTACTAGTGGCACTTGTCAATTTCTCGGTAGTTCATTAGTTTCATGGTTTAGTAAAAAGCAAAACTCTGTTGCTTTATCTACTACCGAAGCGGAATATATAGCCGTTGCTAGTTGTTGTGCACAAATTCTATGGATGAAACAAACTTTATGTGATTATGGTTTAACTTTTGATAAAGTTCTCATTCTTTGTGACAACTCAAGTGCTATTAACTTAACTAAAAATCCAATACATCACTCTAGAACAAAGCATATTGATATTAGACATCACTTCATAAGAGAACATGTGCAAAATGGATCTATTATTCTCAATTTTGTTAACTCTTGTGATCAATTTGCGGATATTTTCACCAAGCCTTTGAATGAAGAAAGCTTTTGCAAAAATAGGCTTGCTCTTGGAATATTAAGGTATGATACTTCTAAATAATTTGAATTTTATGCAATTATTTAGGGGGAGCTTGAAAATTCAAATTCAAATCTTATTTTGATGAAACTTTTGGAATTAAATATACTTATTGAATATTATTCTTTTTGATTGATTCCAAAAGGGGGAGAAAATTGATAAGGAAAATGATATTTCGCTTGTGCTTAAATTAAAAATACTCTTAAAGGGGAAGAATTTATTTAGGGGGAGTATTTCATATTTACTATAATGAACATCTCTTGAAAATTTATACTCTTACTCTTTCATTTTCCCTTATGGTTTGTCATCATCAAAAAGGGGGTGATTGTTGACTTTTTAAGCCAATTAATCTTATTCTTATTTTGATGATAACAAACATGTTTTTGTTACTAATCAATTTTCTATGTTTTGATAGACCACTGTGTAGAGAAAATTATAACGAATCCAATGCAATTGGAATCGACTCGATCGGACTTCAAACGAGCAAGATATTAATTTTAGAAGATTGGAATTAAAATAATTATTTCTTTCGGATCGTATGCGGCAAGCTCATTATATTTAATTTGCGCTCAAAGTACCAGCCGTTAGATCAAATGGTAGCTGAGATTAAAGGCCCAGATTATTTGGCAATTTTGAATTAAAGAAAAAGAAAAATCTCAGATTTTATTATAGCCGTCCGATCATCCAAAGTCCTCATCCTACGGCGCACAAAAATTCAAAGCAGAAATTAAAGGAAAATAAAAAGAAAAATCAGATTTTTTTTGGCCGTTCGATCAATCTCCTCAGCGACATCCAACGGCTTCCAGACGTCCACGCCTGCGCGTGTTACCCAGCCGCTGACGCCAACTGACGCGTCACTTGCTCGCGGGCCCCACCTGTCCCCTTCGCCAGCCGCTTCCACCAACCATTCCTCGACACGTGGCTACGCTAGTTCCCAACGCCAACTGCCCCATTTTCTTATGCAGCGAATTGTCCTTTCTGCCCCTTCCTTTTAGTCTAATTCCCTCCATATCCTGACCAGCCTTTTATCATCTCCTGACCGAATTTCAAATTTCCTTCTCATCTGCCCAATTTGCCCCTGCTGCAAGGATTTTTATTAATAATATTATTATTATTAATTTCAATTTCAAAAATGCTACAACCAATGACGCTTTAACACGTGGCCTTCTCCATTGACTTATTCTGAAGCATTTAATACACCATTTGGTTGATTACAATAATGCCCTTCACTGATTTGAATTTCCTTAAGGAATTAAAGGGTACAAATGTCATTTCATGCTCTTCTTCATCAACTCATTTCTGGAAAAATGAAGCACCGAAAATGGCTTCCCTCAACCTCCAATTTGTCATCAATAGAGCCTTTTCTTCTCCCATTCACACAGTTGAAGTCAAAAATATTTATGAAAGTGGATGAACGGTAATATTTTTTTTACCTATAAAAGGAGCTCGAAATGGCAGATTGGAAAGACACACCAACAAAAACTGAAGCTTCTTCTCATTGCTAAATCAGAAAGTTTTTTTTAATCTCTTTGTGAGTATTTTCGTGAGCCAAAATTTGTGTAATTCTAGCCATTCTTGAGGGCTAATTTGTTGAGATTTTTATCTCTTATTGTGAGCAAAATTATTGTAACATCTATCCTTTGTGAGGATTTACCATTGTAAAAGGTCAACTCTTAGACCTTAGTAAAAAGAGTGATAGATAACGGTTGTCCTTGCTCCGTGGAAAGGGTCATTGTTCGGGTTTGATCTTGATCCCGCTAAAAGGATTGGGTTGCACTTGCTCCCGCAAAAAGTGAATACAAATTCCCGAGAGGCGCTCGGGGAGTGGACTAGGCCGCATTTTTGGCCGAACCACTATAAATTTTGGTGTCACTTTCTCTAACCCTTACTCTTTAATTTTTGCTTTACATATTTATTTTCATAATCTACCAAAACATAATTAAATGGTTAGAAATTATTTGTGATACAAAATTTTCTATTATCATATCATATTTGTTTACTTTGCTAAAAAGAATTCTAATTATAAAATTTATTTATATTGATTAAATTTAAAAAGTGTAATTGTTTTGTTAATCTTAAATTTTGAATTGATTGAAAAAGTTTTATAAATTTTTAATAAACCCTATTCACCCCCCCCCCCCCTCTAGGGTTGCCTTAGATCCTAACAAGATCTACTCAAAAGATTCAAGCTCAATAATGCAAAGATAGCAAAAACTCCGATGAGTACAACTACAAAACTTGATAAAGATTAAAAAGATAAAAAAGTAGATATTAAATCATATCAACGTATGATCGCATCTTTACTTTATTTAACTGCGAGTAGGCCAAATATTATGTTTAGTGTATGCACGTGCGCTAGATTTCAGTCTTGTCCAAAAGAGTCACATTTGCACGCTGTCAAAAGAATATTCAAATATTTACTTGGAATTGGTGATTTTTATGGTATCCTGAGAATGCATCATTAAATTTAATTGCTTATTCTGATGCGGATTTTGTTGGTAGTTTAACTGATAGAAAAGGTACTAGCGGAACATGTCATTTTCTTAGAAGTTTGTTGGTATCTTGGTACAGTAAAAAACAGAATTATGTTGCATTATCTACTACTGAGACTAAATATATTGCACTTGCCAGTTGTTGTGCTCAAGTTTTATGGATGAGACAAGCATTGCATGATTTTAGTTTAAACTTTGAACACATGCACATTTATTGTGATAATTCTAGTACAATGTGTTTGATTAAAAATCTCATTCAACACTCTAGGACAAAGCATATAGATATTCAACATCACTTTCTTAGAGAGCATGTACTAAATGAGAATACTATTGTTGACTTCGTTAATATTGAAAACCAAGTAGTGAATATACTTAATAAGCCATTAAATGGATATTTATTTTGTAAGAATAGACTTGCACTTGGTATTATCTGTATTTGATTGCATTTGTTAGGGGGAGCAATCTTTATTGATTTGTGATTGTTGTTTGTGTTTCAATTAATTGCTTTCATTAATCTTGACTTTGATTAATTCATTAATCTACAACTTGATTGATATAGTCATTAATTTGGTTGATCTATTTGAAATTTTTTATTGTTCTAAAATTCGATTAATAAATTTATAATCTTTTAAAGGAACCCTATTCACCACCTCTTGTATTGCGGTCCTACACCTTCCACCACAAGAAACTAGAATAGAATCTTCTTTCAGCTATGTATCCATTTTTGAATTTTCTCAAGCACCGAACTCCAAAACGCCGTATTTGAGGGATTCCCTCCAAGCAGAAGACCTAGATCGAAAACAAGGAGATGATCACTTTGGTAAGAGAAGAGACCAGCCACCTCCACTTCTTCATTCAGTAAGTTAATGCCAACAACACAAGATTTACTCCATAATATTTCATAGGCTTAATTATACCAAATATCTTAATTTATGGGATGGTTTCAATTTTACTCTAAAATTAAAACCAACTACATTTTATAGATCTAATCTATAAAATGAAAAAATATAAAACAAATAATTAGAGAGAGAATAAACTTAATATATAAAGTTTTTCACGAATTCATATTATAATCATCTTCATTGATGATTTCCCAGTTTAATCAACAATTTAACAAAGAGGCAGTAGGGAAAACTGAGCTCGAATATGGCAAGTAATTCCCTCTACTTAGATTTCGATTTTTCTCGTTTACTTTCAAGTGTTGTCGCTTCGTGAACCAAGAACTTGTTTTTGGTCTTGTTCAATCGAGCGGGTATTAGAGCTCAATCAAGCAAACATGTCTGTGAATACTATGTTTTTTTGAAGTCCACCTTAGATCGTGCAAATGTAGATATCAACAACATTAAAATAGGCTCATAATCACTTTCAACACATTCAAAAGCAATCCTAAACGAAGCTTTAATTATATTCCAACGCGCTGCAGCGAGGTCAAAGGATTGAAGTACAAAATATAGTTAAAAAGGTCTAGAGATTGCAAGTTACACCTCACAAGCTAATTCTTATTTGGCACATAATTTAACCAAGCAGCCATGGCCTTCTAAAAGGGACTTGTTCAACTCTTATATAACTACTCTTCAGTCATCAGATAGCGAATACAATTGTTGTGTTGATGAGAAAAGGTTTGAACATCTCAACCGGGTTTAAATGAAGGCAAAAATGCCGTGAAGATAGTACACGAGACTTCACCCCGCTGACGCTGACGTCCACCTGAAAAGTACCGATACTGTCAGCAAAACCAAATTCATGGCATAGAGCATTTCTTCTTTCACAGAAAACCATCTCATATTTGTCAACAAATTCACCTTTGGGTGAGATGTCCACCACAATTTTGTAGACATCTAAATTTCTTCAAATTGGAACATTAAACTCCATTAAGTCTTACAACAACAAGATCAACAGCATGCAGATATGGATCTTATCGTATAAGCAAGCAAAATATCGGAAATATCATAAACAATGTTCTTATCATTCATCAATTCATGCAGGTAACCTGTATTTCTTCCAATCCCTGAGTCTGTGACATACGATGTCGAAAAACAAAACTATAAGACCAACGTTCTCAATGACAAGAAAATTAAAGGGGGATGGCAGGCAATTTGCGAGTTGACAACGACTTGCATACAATCAATTTAGCTATAAATTGCATTTACTTCATGTGGTTTGGTATCATGCTTAATGGTAAACAGTTTTACCCAGTAAAAAGAACAAAAAGTATATTGCAGTTTTAATGTGGTAAGATAAGACTCGGGGATTACCTCTACAAACTTGTCCCTGTCTGTCATGCGATCCAGAAATTGTCAAAAATATCCACTCTGCTCCAATCACGACCATACCCGGAAGCCAAGTTAATAACTTATTAAATCTCGTCTTCACTGTCCTCCTCGTAGTCGGAATCTGATTCATCATTCCTAGGCTCTGTAAGAGAATTCATATCAAAGGTTGGCAAAGTTTCCATCTCCTCCATACCAATGGTGTCATAGTTCATCCTTTCCTCAAACTTTTCATCAGAACAATTGAGAAGCCATGAAAGAGAACAGCTAACTCCCTTCTGTGCAACCTTCCTATGTCTGGGTTTTATTGTGGACTCCAGACCATAAGTAAAGAATGCAGGAAATGCAACCAAGTCATCTAGTGGCCTTTCCATCTCCATTTGAAAGAATTTAAAGCTGTGCTTCATTATGTCAATATTCAGAGCAAGCACTTGGGGGCAACCTATAACCATATTCTTTACTTGCAGCAAGGAAAACCCACAACTCTTGAAGAAATCTAAATGGTTAATCACAGCAGAACTGCTAAGGCTAACAATTTGCGGCATCTTTTCAACAACGATGCCAAAATCTTCAAAATCCAATTCAATTATTGAATTTAGTAAACTCCTCTGACTCTGAAGCTTAGTTTCAAGGTCCATTCCTATGATCTCAGGATACTGTGCTACTATTGAAGAACAATATGCTTCTCTTACATTAAACTCCAAAAGCAATTGAATATTGGGTTTGACCCGATTTTCCAATCCAAACCCCAGGATATGTGGTCGCTTCTCTATTAACCTAGCCACTGCTAATCTTGGAATTCCCAAACTTTCAAGATAATCAACGAAAGGCTTGATAACCCGAGCAACCCTCATTCCCAAAATTTCAGGGTATCTAGTCAAAATTCCTCCAATTTCTCTTCTCGCCACTCCAATTCCTACCAAATATGCCACTGAAGTGCTCATGGTCCCCTCGAGCTTGAAGCCCAATACTTCTGGGTATCTCTCAAGAACACGAGGGACATCAATTGGCTTAATATCCATACCTTGAAGATACTTGACCACTGGAGCAAGGTCCACAACAACACTAGCATGGAGGACTTGAGGATACCTTCTTAAGAACTCAGTGAAAGTAGACTTCCTAACACCCAATTTACCAAGATAATCAAGCACCGGTATCATATTTTTCTTAACACTGCAGCCAAGAACAAGGGGATAGTTATTTATATCTTCAATTGTAAGTCCCAATTTCAGAAGAAAATCAACACGTTCCTTCATAACATCAACTGTTACAGGAAGCTCCAATCCATCAAGTTCATCGGGAACAATACCGATTCCACGCAAAAAGTCATAAACTTTTGCACGATTTTCCCTCTTCAAATTCTTCATCTCCACTAAGCTAGGGTGACTGTACAATGATGAAGCACTGTCCTGTTTTCTACCCACTTGAGTGTTGTAAGACTTCGATGCAGTTGAATGCAAAGATTTGGATATCACCGTCTTATCACCAACAGAGTATTGAAGCAGAGTAATTAAACCCCTCTTTTTCTCACGGTTATAAGGAGTTCGAAAAGTTGATATGAGATTACATTGGAACCTATGATATTTAAGAGTAGGCATCTCAGGTAATATGATCGTGAAATTAGGCTTTACCACACCAGCATGGCCTCTAATCATCATACCTCAAGGTTATATACTACTCATATACCTGTAAAAAAATATATATGTTATAATACAAAGGAACATTCTACAGCTAGAAAAACTAATACCAATTTAAACACATTCCACGATGAATAAATTTAAAAAAAAAAAAACATGATGCCATTTCTATGAAGAGCAAAAAAAGAAAAAAAAAATCACAGGACGTACCAATGCTACCCTACCCCTCCTACAAATTAAGTGAACAATACTAAAATTCACTAATTGATTCAAGTTTCCGTAATTCACATATTGATGATAGTCCAAAGCCAAGGTTATAAAAAACGTACGATTCGCGATTCGAATCGAAACGCTAGGGTTTCGATTCAGATCGCTTGCTTGACTCGTAAATGGGATGAATCGGTCTATTCATGTCTTGAATCGTAAGAATCGTTTCGCGTTTCGTTTTTTTTTGTTTCGTTTCAGAAGATGGGAGAATGAGTTGAAGGAACTTGTTACCTTCAGTTATGATTGTTGAAATGAAGATGACAACCCTAACGAATCATAGACTGAAATCTGATACTTGATGGTTGGAGCCTTGGAATCACGAAGTGAAGAAGAGATGAAATCACGAAACGGCCCCATGTTTGAGAGTCTTAGAATCCGCCATGTTTGAGGGTCTTGATATCTGAGATTTTTTTTTACGTAATATAATAATTAAGAAGAGGTACGCGTAGCCCGTGGGTAGATAAAGTTGAGATTTTTGAGCTCCTTTATTTTTAATAATAATTTAATAGAAAATCAGTTCATGGGCTGTCAATATGTTGTGCCCCACTACTTTTATTTATATAAGGGCAAAATGCAAAAAATATTCACGTGGTTTCGATCAAATGTAAACACACACCTGTAGTTTGAAAATGAATATTTATACTCATATAGTTTTAAAATTGTGTAAATTAGGGGTGAAACCGGTTCGGTCGGTCCGGTTTTTCAATTAATTTTAAAAACCGGACCCGGTTCGGTTTATAATAGGAACCGGCCCGGTTTTGAACGGTTTTTACCGGTTCAGTTTTCGGTTTTTTCCGGTTTTTCTAGTATAGGCCATTTGCATTTAGTTTAAAAAAAAAACTTCCAAAATTGAAGGATGAAACAAAAAAAAAATCAAACATAAACAAAAACTTAGTTGAAAAAATTAGATTAATAAATATATAAAATATGAATTAAAATAAAGTGATAAATAAATATATAAAATAAAACAAATAAATAAAAATTAGGGGGAAATAGGGAAGGGGTATGGGATTTTTACTTGTTTTTTAGAAGCCGGTTCGGTTCCGGTTTTAGCCGGTTCAGTTCGGTTCGGTTTTTGAATAATGGAAACCGAGACGGTTCGATTTTTTACGATTTCGACCCGGTTTATTTTTCCGGTTTTCAGTTTTTCGGTTTTTTCTTTCACCCCTAGTGTAAATTGACCCCCTCCTCTACGTCGTTGATTTTCTTTTACCCATAACTTTTTCGTTTGAACTCCGATTTGAATGATTCAATATGTTATGGAATCCTCGTTTTGAGCTCTACATTATAGTCACTTAAAAACTTATAAATTATCAGTATATAAAAGAGCTATAATCGTCAAAATTTTACATCGGGTTGAAGTCGTAAATACTTTTATATAATGATGATTAAGAATTTTTTTTATGACTAGAATGTAGAGCTCGAAACGAAGATTCTATGACATCTTGAATCTTTCAAATCAGAGTTCAAACGAAAAAATTATGGCTAAAAGAAAATCAACGACATAGAAGGGAGGGTAAATTTGCACAATTTTTTAAACTATAGAGGAATATTTATTTTCAAACTAAAGGGGGTGTTTTTGCATTTGATCAAAACCACAGAGGTGCTTTTTACATTTTGCCCTTTATATAAAGAAGGGTTAAGGTTTGAAGTTTTTAATGTTACTAAATTTATACCACGTGCGTTGCACGTATATTTCTTTTCAATATTATAAAATTTAATAATTTAATTTATGTGTATAGAGTTTTGTTTTTTTTTATTTTTCCAACATTTTAGTAACTATTTATTATTTATAATCGATTCAATTCCTACATAATTATATATTATATTGTAGGAGATTTTTTTTTGTTTGAAAGGTTAGCATAATTTTTATAATTAATCATATTTTAAGATCAAGTCCCCTTTCTAATTTTAAAATAATAATGTAGAATCGAGAATCTAGAGAATCATAAGTTTAAAAAAATGGAAATTTACACTAAATACAAATAATTATCAATTATCAATTCTAATAATGGAGGAGGTTATTGCAATATAGTAATATGAGTCATTGCTTAAGAAAATAAGGTTAATTTATCTTTCAAAAATAAAGTTTGAACAAAATCGAATTATTTTTTGGAGTATTCTTTTCATGAGATGAGATATCTTGAAGCAATCATCTTTTGAGAAACATTTAAATGGAAAAAATCTAGTAGTTAGAGGAGATGAACCAGTATATAGCCCAACTTGACTATACCATATGTTTTTATAGCCTTCAAAATTTCTTATGTTTTTATAGCCTTTTTAGAGTATCAAATTTTTTAATATACCTGATTTAACCTCCTTTCATTAAATGTCTTTCTCTCTCCTTTTTTAAATTCATATCTGATTTGACTCCATTTTTTATCCCTTTTTATTATTTTCCTTATTTTGTTGGGATTTTGTTGTGGGTTTATAATTTTTATTATTTATTATTTTGTTTTTTCTATAGTTGCAGCATTGTAGGTTTAGGGTTTCTCTTCTCCTTCTTCTTCTTCTCCTCCTCCTCACCTTCTCATTCTCTTTCTTCTTCATTTTCTTCTTTGGATGGCTTTTTTAAATTTTTTGGTTCTTGGGATGTTCTTCATTTGTTGAGTTAGGATTTACGGTAATTATTTTTTAATCACGATTCCTTAGATCTGCAATTTTTTGATGATCAAGGTCGAAGGTCTTTCTTCTTCTTCTTCTCTTTTTTTATTTTTTTTTGTACAGTACGCGTTTTATTTATTATACTGTACATGAATATGATTGTTCATCTTATTTTTTTTCTGGGTTCGCTCTACAGTTCAATTTTTTTTATTATATTGTACATGAATATGGTTCTTCTTCTTCTTCTTCTTCTTCTTCTTCTTGTTTTTTTTTTTTTGCATTCGCTTTAGCGTTTTCGTGTATTGTGCATAATATATTATATTATGTATAGTATATATCATTTTATTACACCTTTTTCGTACTGGACATAAACATTAATATTATGTACAGTATATTATATTATTTTATTACACTTTTTCGTATTGTACATAAATATATTATATTATATTATACTGTACATTATAATATTGGATGTGCGTAAAAGATTTTTTTGAAGATTCTGGGGAAAATTAGTTATTAGTTTTGAAAAGTTAGACTTTTTGTTTGTTTAGTTTTGATTTTTTATTTAATTTCAAATTTTCTCTCTTATTTTCTTTTATGGTTTTTTCATATTTAATGTTTCCTTGATTTTAGTATATTCAAATCTTTTTCTCTTCTTTTGCAAAAAAATCTTTTTCTCTTTCTTCTTTATTTTTTTTCCTTAATTTTAGAAAGGCATTATTGTATTTTCATTCTCATTCGAAAATTCTCTGGGGCCATTTTGTTTTATTTTTTTCTTTCGGCCTATTATGCTTTAGGTTTTTTGAATTTGGGCTATATACCAGTTTTCCTTAGTTAGGAGTCTACTAATTAAGAATGTGATTAGTATATTTTAATGTCTAGTAGTAACTGTTACTACTAATTAATTAATTACATCATGTAAGCTTTGTTTTTTAGGAGGAAAATCTAATAGTTGTTACTAAATACTAATCACTTTTCTATATTTTGTTCAAGTAACATATCCTTTGAAAATTAATAATAAGATAAGAAAATACCAAATAAGTTAATTAATGATAAACTATTGCAACCCATCTCAATATATGAATAGTTTATTAGAATTTAGCAAGTCTTTTAGTTAGATTTTATGTACTATTCTCCTATTTATTGTTATTATGTGTATTAATTACTAACTAATATGTTTTTTTTTAATTTATTTTTTAAGGTTGCAATACTATACAACTTTTTGTTTTTTTGCATATATTTGTTTATTGAAAATTTATAAATTCTTTACTTTCTTTTCACTTTTAATATTTATAGTACAAAGTTCTATATATAATAAGATTTTATCAATAGGCAATGTATTGTAAGTTTTTTTTTTATAGATATTACATCAAAGGGGAGACTCGAACCTTCAACCTTATCGGAAGGGAACAAATGTCTAACCACTTGAGCTACGCTTGTGTTGGCTATTGTAAGTTCAAAAGACGTATTTAGTTCTTTTTTTTAATATATCACGTCATCAGTGGAAATCGGTCAAGATAAATTGTTCATGATTTATTTTGAAGTTATTTTTGTTATCGCAAATTACAGAAATGATGCCTTAAATCATTTTTATAAGAACTAATGATAATTGTTATAATTAACTAAAAAATAAGTTTATGAAAAATGAATGCTACGAATTATATTGATAGAACTACTACCTTTCGAAATATGGGTACAAAACATAAACTTTATAATTAAAGAATAATAAGATACAATTTGAGATACCATAGATAATAAGACCGTCAAAGCTTCCTGAACTCATCAAACTAATACTAGTGATAAAATTTATAGTTATTGATCCAATGATATGTTTGGTAATTTAAAGATTAAAGATATGAAAAGGGTTGATGTAATGACATGAATGATAATTGAAAGATTTGAAAAAAGGTATAGTATGGAAAAAAAAAAGTACAACACTAAATTTCAATAATTTTAATGAAAAAAATATAAATAATGTTCTATCGACGCTAATTTCATCTATAATAAATTTTATTTTAAATTATAAAATAATGAAAATTATGAAGTATATAATTATAAGGTTTATTATTGTACCTTGAAATAACTTGGTTCGATCTGATATCAATCAATAATCAATAAGGTATCAAAATTAAAATATTAAATTAAAATAAAGAAATAAAGATTAATATTAATATTATAATATATAATACACGTACAAAAGAATAGAAGGGGAAAAATAAAATTTTACCTTCAATCAATTCGGTTCAATCTACCAAAAGGAAGCGATGTTTTGAGAGAGAGGTTGTTGGGTTGTGTTTATGTAATGGTTATATTTTGATTGTTACAAATGAAGAGAAAGTCATGAGTCTTGTTTAAAATATATAAATAAGCCTATAATTGCTATATTTGAGAGTTTTTTTTCATATGTAATCAATAATAATTATTAAATACATTTTAAAAACATAATTAAGTCATTAATATTAGAAAGCTTTCAACTTCTTGGCTTTCAATTGTGGTTTTCTTTTATATATTTATAATAAGAAAAATAAATTCCATTAAATCCATTACATAAATAAAAGATGTGTATTTCATTTTTCATTTTTTTACCTTTTTTCTTAAAAAATAAAGTAGAGATAATAATTTAAAAAATTAAACAATAAAATTATAATTAGTAATTAATTCATATAAAATAAATTTACATTTAAATAATTTATGTTTCATTTTCATCTATTTTTTTCTTAAGGAAAAATTAGAGAGAATATTTTAAAAATTAAAATAATAAATAGTAATTTATTATTATAAAATAAATATTCATTTAATTAATTAATAATTTATAATAAAAAAAATTTCTTACTATTTTAAAATATTTCTCAAAATTTAATGTCATTTTATTTTATAAAAAAATTATATTATATTATACTTTTTTTTAATAATAAATACTAAAATAGGTTCATAAAATTTATTAACTATATTATATTTTTTTTAATAATATTAATTTTGTTAGTAAATTATAGGGTAAAATGTAAGAATAATTCCTGCACTTTCACCCCCCCTATGTTAGGAATGGTGTCCTAGAACTTGTAATTATTTAATAATAATAATTTATTTAGAATAAATTAAATAAATAAACATAAGTTCTTTATATTATCTAGATCGATTCAATTGACGATATTAGGAATATATGGAAATATATTAATATCAAACATTCAAATAGTAAACCTTAAGTTATTCTTATGAAATCACGAGTTAGTATGTGAGTCATACGAGACGATTAAAGTCGAGATGAGTAACTTAAAAGTGTCCTGGAGTAAATGGATAATGTTTGGGAACCTTATCCTAGTAACACTGTTGATAGCTTCACATTTTTTTATCGACAAATGATCTAATCCTCGATCATTCATGTGGGAGACATGAAATGGAAGTATCATATGCAATGTTGATTGTCTAAGACAGGACCATGATGTTCTATCAAATTTCTCATTAGTACCATTTACGAGAAATGATCGAATATCAAACTAAGTTTATCAACCAGGTGATAGATCTCAATCCTGAGTAAAATGCGGACTCCTATTTATGGAGTTATGTTCTTTGATTCACATGGTTGAAAGCGATCGTAAGAACGCTCAATACGCTCTGTTTTGGGAACATGGCTAGATAAGTAGCTGGAAAATCATTTACACGAGATGAAATTCATAACTTTCCTATAAATTAACGGTATCAGTGCGATACCTAAACATTTTAGGAACTTTAGGAAACTCCCTTGATGTACTGATTCAAGACATGAACAAGTGGTGCCACGACTTCTATTGATCACAGAAGTACATTATCTCTAGTTCGACTAAAGATAAAATTCATTAGAGAATCAGCGGGAACACAAGGATAAAGCTGTAATTACAGGGGAAAAACAGTAAATTTACCCGCCTGTAATTATGAGGGTTCCACGTGAAGGATAATGTCACAAATATAAATAAAGATAAACTAAATAGCAATAACTCATCTATAGTGAGGGGAGTTCAGTTATGAATCTATAGTGAAATTATTCATAGTTAGATAATAAGTAATTAACTGATTATGTGTTAATCACTTAATTCACTAATTATTAAGCCCATGATCTATAGGTCCATCGAGTCCCTATGCTAGCCCAGATATCGTAGTCGCGAAATCAAGTAGAAGAAATGGAAATTTTAAGTAAAGTGAATTACTTAAAATAGGCAATATTAATTGTTTAAATATTGAGTATATTTAAACGGTAATTAATATAAACATTATTAATTGTTTAAATAATGAGTTTATTTAAACAAGAAATTAATAATGAAATATTATTAATTAGACATTATTAATTATTTAAATATTGAGTATATTTAATAGGTAATTAATAATTTGAAATTAATTAACAATTATTAATTGTTTAAATAATTAATTTTATTTGAACGGAAATTAATAATTAAAATTAATTCATTAATAATAAAATATTATCACTAAAATTATTAATTAAATAATGAGTTTATTTAATGGAAATTAATAATTTAAATATTTATTATTAATTATTTAAATGATGTAAATTATTTAAATAGAAATTAATAACTAAATATAATTTGATAATATTTAGTCGGAAGAAAATATTAATATTATTAATTATTTAAATAAAATATTTTATTGAAATGGTAATTAATAAATAAATAAATTAAGTTGGACTTATTAATTTAAGAGAGAGTTTCAAGCCCAATTGGATTAATGAACCCAATTGGAATTGGCCCAAAATAATTAATTAAATAAATTGTATTTATTAATTATTTTATTATGATAAAATCGGCCATATAATGTATTTTAGGAAGAGATAATCTGTTTGAATTATATCCTAAAATAATTACATAGATTTATTAATCCAAGATAATTAAAAGAAAAGAAAAATAATATCTTATTTATCTATGTATTTTTCGAAAATACAAGATAATGGAAAGATAATACCTTTTTCCTTTTTATATTTATCTCTATAGATTAATCCTAATGTGATTAAGATTCCTATTTTCTTATAAATAGGAGGCATGAGTCATTGATAAATCACACAATTCAATTCCATAGAAAATTGGAACTCTCTCTTCCTCCTTCTCCCCCCTTGGCCGATTTCCCTATAGTTCATTGGGAAGAAAATATTTTTTCTTCTTCCCAATTTCTTCTTAAGTTTGATCCCACAATCGGGTTTCGTTTGATCGATCAAGGATATAGTATAGAAGATTCGGTGTTCTTTGAAGATTGATCTTGTAAAGAAACCTCCAACCAATTCTCCAATTTTACTCAATGTAAGTTTCGGTTTGATTTTAATTTTCAAAATATAAGCATGAATCTACATGTTTTTCACAAATTGCATGATGTTAATAGATCCGTTATTAAATGTTAATAAATTTACTAAACAAAATTCCGCTAATTTAGTAAATCATCCCTTTACCCTACACTTTATTTTTTTTCAAAATACACCCCTACACTAATCAAGAAGTCGTCATTTATTAAAAAATCATCCATTTTAACATTGAGTTACAATTTTATTCTTTTTTTTTATATTTTAATAGAATATTAATATTTATTAACCTTTTCAACTAAAAATAAAACTAATATTGGGTCAAAAAGTTAGGACCCACAATTTTCTAAAGTTTCGCACTGAAGTTTGTGTCTGATTTGTGGTTCGATTCTTACCTGATTTGATTTGTAGCGGAACAAAAGGCATAGGTCACAAGTATGATAATAAAGAATCAGAAATTCGAGAATCAAAATATAAACAGAGAACCGATTTCAGAACATCTCATCAGAGAAACATTAATCAAGAACATGAGAACGTATAGGGTCATAAACCCATACTTTTATCGATCACAACAATCATGCAACAATTGAAAGACCTATGTACTAAAGACCCAATGCTGGAAGGCCCAATCTCGATAAAAAGTTTCAAGTAAACGCAGAAAATCTTGATATAATAAATTAAATCATCCAAGAACACATGATAATCATACTTTAAGCGTAAACATACTTAAACCCAATAATTTCATACTTTAACAGTTAACTCCCAAGAATATGTAAAATCCATAATTTTTCAATATCGATTTTATACTCCCGATTCCTATTAAATCATAAAATTAACATGCTTAAATCACTTAATTCCAATTTTAACTTAACTTACGAATCATACAAATCGTTCAAGAATTTAGTTCCTAAATTTACCGTAAATTCTATTTATCCTCACCTTTGGCAATTAACTTGAAATCAAAAGTGAACAATCGAGCGAACAATTAAGAATTACCTACAATTAAATATATTTTAATTGCATTAATTACCAAACAACGAACAATCGACACGTAAAATGAAACGAACGAAGAAAAACCCGGTTTTTTCCCCAACAGGCCGAGAGGTATTTTAATGATAAATTTTTCTACAGAACTTAGATGGCTATGAAATTAGAATCAAATGATAGATCTCAGAAAAATGAAGAGTTTGATACCTTACGAGTTCAAAATGGAGTTCGGATGAAGAAGTTATGACCAAAATACTAAAAAATGAAATAAAACCCAAAGTCAAAAATACCCTTAGGCCCCTTGGACGTTGGAGAAATTCTTCCAAGGTTAGTTCAAAATATATATCGTGAGCCGATCTATCCAACGCACCCAACAACGAGCGAATTGGAGAGAAATGTGAAAATTTCGTAGTTGGGGAGGTATGATGGGCGACGGTGTTGGGAGAAAAAAGAGAGAGGGTTGTGTTTCCTTTTTTATTTCAAATGAAAGGAAGAAGATGACTCCAATTGGATGTGTAACGACCCGAACCCGTTAAATTCTTTAAATTCAAATGCACAGCGGAAGACTCGACTTTTAAAGAAAAACGGCGTGGGTTCGTTTAAAAATCGAATAACCAAAACCTGTTTACAACCCAAATTTCCAGAAAAAGCGATAAATCGGGAATTTCGCATACCAAAAGATATTTAGACCATAAAACATAGACATATTTTACACAAATACCCTTTCGGGCTCAAAAAGACACAAGTATGTAAAGATGGAATAATTTACAAGCATTTCAATGAATGCTAAACAAAAATGAGTTCTTAGTATTGTCCATACACCATCTCGATCAGTCACGCGGCTCCACCTCCTCTACCACGCTTCTTAGCTCGAGGTTTACCTGAAAATTGTAAGTGTATCACCATTAGCATAACATGCTAGTGAGAGTAAAACGAAAGCAAGTAATCCTATGAACTAAATTTCATACCAGAAATCGTGTCCAGAGGCCTAAATGCTCATTACTACCCATATCCACACTTCCAATTTCCATACAAACAAACAAAAATAACATACTACCCGTACTCGTCATTCGATACCATAAGATAGAAACAAAGACTTAAAGTAAAGCACAATCATCACTAAGTCTTACTACACAATTCTAAGGAATATGTAAATGTAACATTAACTACTTTTATTACCAAACAAGTTTCATTGTAACGGATTTACCGTATGGATCAACATCAACATACTAGCCCGTACGGTATTACCATATCACAATCATCGTATCGGGTATACCATATGGATCAAAATCACATACTAAGCCCGTACGGTATTACCATATCACAATCATCGTATCCAGTGGCGGATCCAGAATGTTCGTCCAGGGGGGGCACTTCGTTAAAACTAAATGATAAAAAATCACAAATAACCATAAATAAACTAATTGTAATTCAATAAATCACAGTTGTCCTCTACGAGTTTTCATATTATGAAATCGTTGCATAATAATTTCATTATCTATTTTATCAAATAAATCTTTCTCAATATATGCTATAAGACTATCATTCAACCATTGATCTCCCATTCGATTACGCAATCGAGTCTTCACAATACTCATGGCAGAAAAGGTCCTCTCTACAGTTGCTGTTGCAATTGGTAAGATCAATGCTAAAGTGAGCAATCGATAAACCAATGGATAGACTTCATCTTTATTTGTCAAGACTAGTTTTAGTGCAAGATCACTTATGCTTGTAAGTCCAACAAATTCAATATTTGAGCGGACATCAAGAATATAATTCTGAAGTTGATCCTCAAGTATAGCGAGTTCAACAACTGAAAAATCTCTAGGATAAAACTGAGCAAGGCGAATAAGTTTCTGTCTTTCAAAAGCAGCAAATGAGTTTATCGGATTAAGACATGCCATACAAAGAAGCAATTCAGTTGTTGTTTCAGTAAAACGATTATCCAACTCTTGAAGTTGCATATCAATGACTGTATAAAAAACCTCAACACGATAATGGTGCAGAGTTGTGATTGGCTGAGATTTTCGCCTTTTTCTTCCACGAACAAAAAATATATCATCCATCTTGAGAATCTCAATATCATGCTTGTTACAAAAATTTGAAACTTGATCTAGCAACGAATCCCAACCAAATCTCTCATTGTTTGTAATCTTTCTTTACAAATTATGACCAAATTCACTGCATTTACGATGTCTTGATCTTTTTTCTGTAACGCTTGAGACAAATCATTTGTTACTCCCAGGATAATTTTCATGAGATGCATATGAAAAATAAAGTCGAATGATTGGATTGAACTGATAAGAAGCTTTGCTTCATACTTCTGTTCAGAATTTGATCCATCTTCCACAACAGTCTCAAGTACATCAACTATTGATGAGAACATTAGAATCAAGCGCATTAAAGTACCGTAATGTGATCCCCATCGTGTATCTCCTGCTCGTGTAATCATTATCTCTTGATTTAGTCCTCGCCCACTTGATATTTCACCATTATTTAAAGCCTCAAAAATTGCAGCATCGTGTTTATCTCGTAGTTTATCACGACGTTTTGCTGACACCGCAACAACATTCACCACATTTGTAACTATAAAAAAGAGGCCAGTAATTTCTACATGATTTTTGGCAATAGCTACAAGAGCTAATTGAAGTCGTGAGCAAAACAATGAATATAATACGCACATTCATTTTCTCTTAAAATCAATGCTTTCAATCCATTAAATTCTCCTCTCATATTACTTGCTCCATCATATCCTTGTCCTCGTAGACTAGCAATACTTAATCCATGTAGAGAAAAAAACTCTATCAACAGCTTCTTTAAGAGATATAGCACTTGTATCGATGACATGAATAATTCCTACAAAACGTTCAATTACAAGACCTTTGTCCACATATCTTAAAACAATTGACATTTGCTCCTTTGAAGATATATCTTTCGATTCATCAACTAAAATGGAGAATAGCTTATCACCAATTTCTCTCATAATTGCATTGATAATTTCTACCGCAATAGAATTCACAATATCTTTTTGAATATCAGGTGCAATCAATTTCAAGTTGTCAGGAGCATTTTTCAAAGAAACATCTTCAATATTCTTATTATGATTGCAAAGCCATCGTAACAATTCAAGAAAATTACCTTGATTTTTTGAATCTTCTTTTTCATCATGCCCACGAAATGGGAGCCCTTGTCGCAATAAAAATCGAACACAATCAATTGATGCACCTAATCGAGTTCGATATTCAGTTCGGACTTGATCTGTCTGCTTATTGAAAAATGTTTCAATATGTTGCTTTTGCTTCATAAGAAAATCACATTTACTCAAGGCTTGGTTATGTACACTATTAGGTCCTCCAACATGAGCTTGTAATTTCTCCTTTTTCTTCCAATTAGAAAACCCCTTACCAACAAAGTGGTCACCCCCCGATTGTTCTCCAATTTCTTGTTTGAACAAATAGCAACATAAACAAAATGCAGCATCCTTTGAAATACTATATTCTAACCAATAAGAATATTCTTTAAACCAATCTGAATTAAATCGTCTTGACTTTGATCCAATCTTCTTGAATGGAAATTTATGATTTCGAGGTTGACAAGGACCTTTTTGTAAATACTCCCTTCGAACTTGGTCTCGAATAGTATAATTATAATCGAATATTCTAATTCTTAGGCCAGGATCTGCTGGTAGCTCTTCTAAACTAACTCTTGTCTGAGATATATCATCACTATCATCAGTTTTTTCGATGAAGATGATGATTCAATTGGTAATTTTTTAAAATATTTCTCCATGTAATTTCAAACTAATCCTACAAAACATATGAATAAATATATAATAAATACCTATAGAATAAATTAAGAATGAATGATAATGATCATAAAAAATAATCAAAATCTTACTTGTGTGATCAGTTTGATAATTTATCCAATTTCCTCTCGATCGTAAGCTTCTTCGGTGAATTTTCACAAAACAAAAGTTGAATAACTATAGATTAAAAAGTAACAATCAATTAATATACATAAAACATATAATTAGAGTTAACAATTAAAAAGAGAAAAAAAAATTCTACCTGACAATCGGTTCAGTTTTACGGCGGCTAGCTAGGTCAACAATTTGTTTTTTTTATTGCGTCAGTCAATTTCTGCCTCCAATGTTCAGTTTATAAAATAATATAAACATATAAAGATAAACGTGGGAATGATTTGTAAAAGTAAATGTTATTTTATATAATAATAAAAGTAAGAAAAAAGTGTGGGTCCTATCCTTATATATTTTTTTAAGTATCAAAAAATGGAGGTGGGGGCACAACTGTTAAAAGGGCAAAAAAATTGGAAAGAATGTGGGGCACAGTGAGCAATTATGAATGTAAAATAGTAGAATTGAAAACTTTGAGGGGGGGCACGTGCCCCTCCTGGCCCCAATGTGCATCCGCCACTGATCGTATCGGGTATACCATATGGATCAAAATCACATACTAAGCCCATACGGTATTACCATATCACCATCATCGTATCGGGTATACCATATGGATCAAAATCACATACTAAGCCCGTACGGTATTACCATATCACAATCATCGTATCGGGTATACCATATGGATCAAAATCACATACTAAGCCCGTACGGTATTACCATATCACAATCATCGTATCGGGTATACCATATGGATCAAAATCACATACTAAGCCCGTAGGGTATTACCATATCACAATCATCGTATCGGGTATACCATATGGATCAAAATCACATACTAAGCCCGTACGGTATTACCATATCACCATCATCGTATCGGGTATACCATATGGATCAAAATCACATATTAAGCCCGTACGGTATTACCATATCACAATCATCGTATCGGGACTTTAACCATTTCGGATATCAGGATTTTCACCATTCGCAAACTGTTAAGCTTCCTAAAAGTTAGCTAAACTCAAAGAATCCTACTAAGCTTTTACGAAGCCTAACTATCTAGATTACACGAGTTAACACTCAAGTGTATCTCTTGAGCTACTTTAACTTTCAAACACTCAAGTAACTCTCATTCCACTTTCCTCTATCATCTCCAATTCACTTTGTAACACTTTCAAACCACTCCAATGTTTCCTTTTCATCGAACTAATTATAGTTCCAAAATTCCTCCACTAACTTCCGAATTAAAGTTTCTAACCAAACTTAAATTCTAAGAAGCTAAATCCCGCTTAACTTCGATAAACAATAACATAACGAAACTTAATTCATAAAACAACTAACTTTCATTTTAAACTCACCTTAGCTTGAAGATAAGCTCCGAATAATCCGAGGTTGTAAATTCACGATCAATTCACAATCCTACAAACGAATTATTCCTAAATTACATTAATTAACCGAAAAGCAATCAAACAACATCTAAACACATAAAACCACGAAAATCCCGGATTCTACCCTTATGGAGCTCTTGGCCAAGCTAGGGAAAAAGGGGTTCGGGTTTGGTTTTCCGGCTTTTATGCATTTTAGAGGTGTTTTGGGTTGGTTTCGAATACTTTGGAGGTTTGCAAAATCAATGGGTAACCGAAAAATAGGGTTTTGCATATTAATCCATTTTCGAAAAATTAACTAAAAAGCAAAAACACAAAGAACCTAACATCCTAAACATAGCCCAAAGAGGGAAAATCACAAGGGACGGGTTTTTGGCTCAAACTCGGTTTTAGGGTTTAGGGAAAGTTTCTAAAATTGACTATAAAGACTTCCCCGAATGAAACCCTCAAGCTTCGGTGAACGAATTCGAAGATTACAACTCAAATCCACCATTAAAACACTATTCACATCAAAATTAAGAAACTTTAACATACCTTTAAGCCTCGAGAAAACGAGCGAAAACCTCGATTGTTAGGATGGGTAGAAAGGTCTCAGCGAGAGCTTTCCAACGCATCCGAAATCACGTAAAATGGACGAGAAACGAAGCCGGGGCGACGATTTCTTTCTCTCCTCTTTTTTTCTCTAAGCTACGGGTTTGGGATGAAAAATGAGAAGAAAATTTCATATTTTGTCTAATTTTGGCTTATTTAAAGAGAAGGGGGAATAGTGTTTAGATATTTAACAATTTGGGAAATGACGCCTACGTCCCTCTTTTACTTTTGCTTTAAAAACGAAACCCGAAGCTCTTAAACTAATCTAAAGGTGATTAATAATTATTAATTGGCCCGTTAATAATTATTAATGTCACCGAAACATATTTAAAGTATTAAAAAGATTAAAAACAATTTCGGATATAAATAACTACTAAAATCAAAATTTCTGAATTTAAACAAATCTTAAAAGCTTTATTTTTAAAATAAATAAATAAAATAAATAAATAATAATAATAAAAAAAAAAAAAATTTACCCCCAAAAGTCACGGGACGTTACAGGATGAGTAGCATATTATTTGCTAAATAGCCCTCAAATTGCCTTTGAACTTTAAAAATAAACCACATGCTCTTAAAACATAAACCAACCCTTGAAATTAATCAACACAATTAATCTAGGCTAGAAGGTAATTAATTATTATTAATTGACCTATTAATCATAATTAATACACATAGTTCAAAATATTTACTTGAAATCTAAATTACCAAATAAATATTTTAACTTCTAAATTCTAAATTACTAGAATTAAACTATTAAACTTAAATTAAATTATTAAAGGGATGATAAATAAATAAATAAGTAAATAAAAAAAAATTAATTCTACATAAAAAATAACAGGACGTTACAGATGAGACCTGACTAGGTAAATATATTAATTCAATATTTTTTGTAACTCCTGTTTTCAATGATAACATATAAATTAAAAAATAATTCAATACAACTGCAAACTGTAAGGGCGAGATTGGTGCGAATTCAAAACAGAATAAAAGCAAATATCCAACCATGCACCGAAGCATTCCGGCCTGGAGTCAAAGTTGTCGAATAAGAAAGCTCACAACCTAACCACTCGCAATTCCGTTTCAAGTTTAGTTTAAGTCAACCTAGTGTATTGAAACGATGAAGGTGTCCGGAGTGATAATAGACAATGGTTTCTTTCTTATAATTGTGTGTTTTTATTTTTACTTTGGTTTGTTATAATATGAAAGCTGTATTTTGCTTTGATTTGGATAAAAATACATTTGTAATTGACTTATTTTGGAAGAATGTGATTATGGTTATTTCCATGTATGAAGATGTAGTTTAATATTGTTTCTTAATATTAAATATGTAATATATTGATACTAAAAAAAACTGACAGTTTATTTCATTATAAATATTTGTAGATATTATATCTTTAATCAGTTTTGTAATGTTTAATTATATAAATGTTTAAATAATCCATCATAAAAATTACGAGCATAAAAATTCAATTAATATATTTGGTGTACCATCTGAAAATGTTTAATAATATAAACTAAATTTATGAAAATATCATTTAGAACAATTGTGTCAAACATGTATAAATGTAACTTTTAAACATGCATATGTTTAACATTAATTAAGTATACTAAACATTTATATTAATTGAATAAAAACAATAGATCACTATTTACACAAAACATCCACGAAATTGATATCACAAACAATCAATTAATAATTAAGTACAAATAAACAAAAACCTTTATCTTGCACAAATTAAAATTAAAATGCAATAGTTCAAAATAAACAATACAAAATAAAAGTAGCATCAAACTAACAAAATATATAGTTCAATAAAACAATAACCGAATAGAGGTTTAATATCCAGCTGAAGATGAAAAATCAACAAAATTTCTGAGAGGATTACGACATGACTTCTTGTTATGACCCAATAGCAGAAACATGAGTTTTATTCTTGGTCATCCAGCCGGTCGCTTCACATCAAGAGGAAACACAATTATGTTACCAATATCAACAGGAGCTCTCCACTGTCGTATACTGCCAATAGGGTTCACACTCCCTATATATGTACTTCTCAATGCTTCAACAGTATATAACTTATTCACATAATTTGATGGTAGAAGATTTTGGGAAACAATTATAGCAAAAGCATGATTACATGGAATTTTTTATCATATTCCACCTTCAACATTCACACATCTGCTTTGCAATATGAACCTTGTACACCATATCAAAATCTAGTACTTTAAACTCATGCTCATTGATTTGACGTACCTATAAAAAATAAATAAATAAGATAAATAAAATATTTATAAAAATTAAACATACTGTCAATTTGCTTCCTAAAAAGAAATTTATGCGTAATATACAATCTGCCCAAGGTGTTAGCTTTGATTGAAATAGTGATGCGGCATAACGTCGATCATTAAACCATTCTTGTAGCTTAAAAACGAATTTCATCCAATGCAGAAACAACTGACAATTCTCTAGCACAAAGTAAAGCCGCATTATCGCTTTCACAAATGTTTGTAGTCATTATATTATGCCTCATTCTATGAAAATGAGCACGAGACCACATCCTTGCACTTATATCATTCAGATAAGGGATTATTTTTTGTTCGGCCACTGCGAAATCATTCATGTAAATCTCATTTTCATCATTCATATAAGCTTCCGCACAACGATTGATCAATTCATGGAGTCCTTTTTTCTTGAAATGAACTTTTATATTAGCAGAAATATGTTGCATGCAATAACCATAATGACAAGAAGAAAATTGTTTCTCAATAGCTTTTCTTATGTTGGGATGACGATCTGAGATTATAGCCAAATTCTGGATATGCTCATAAACAATGTTCAAATGAAAGAAGAACCACTCCCACAAAGCATCGTTTTCGGAATCAACCACAACAGAAGCAAGTGGAAAAATCTGATAGTTTCCATCAAGGGTGCATGTAGTCAACAAAACACTTGCATATTTAGACTTCATAAATGTACTGTCTACATAAATGACAGGCTTACATGAAGAAAATCTTTTCATGCAAGCACCAATGCTCATAAAGAGACATTTGAAACGACCAACGTCATCAAGAAGACACTTCACGTATGAACCTGTTGTAATAAAATAAAACAATAACGATGTAATCATTATTAAATATTGAATTAAAATAAATTTTAATAAACATTTAACAAAATTAAACCAAAACACTATGTAACAGTACTGGTGAAATTAAAAATAAACGAAATTAAATGTTTAAACAAAATTACCAAAATTCTTATCAACGATAACATTACAGAACTTAGAGATGAGACGATAGGATTCCTCTAAATCACCTCTAATCTCATTGAAAACCAATTCACGTGCACGCCAAGCCTTCATGTAATTTATATGGATACCATGTCTAGATTGCATGAAATTTTTTACATCTATAAGGTGCATGAAAGATCCATGACCTACGAAAAATTCCTTAATGTATTCAAAAATCACAGAAGCACGAGCTTGAGGATGACATCCACTTATCAAATCAATATCGCAATTATGTTTGAAGCAATGATCATAAATAATCCATGCATCCATACTTGGATACCTTTTAACCCTCACGAAAAATGAACAAGCTTCACCTTTGCGGCATGCATACAATCGCTCAGTATCTGATTTCTTTATGATCATTTTGAAATTATGCTTCAACGCATAAATATTCAGTGTTTTTGTAAGAACAGTTTTAGATGAATAGAGTGCACTTTCAAACTTTAGATAATAACTATCCATGGGACAATCAACATTAAAAAATCGCACATACTCTAAACCATCAAGCGTGTCATAGTAGAGATGATCATCGACAATTTCATGAATAATGAGTCAAATGAATAAGAATTTAACGCACACGATCCCGAATCACCATAGATTTCTTTCTGTATAACAAAGTTCATGACCAATGAAATTGACTCAAACGAAGTATCACTTACTGAGAAACAAAAATAAGATACCATGTCGTCTGAATCCATCTTAACATACTTATTTTCCTCTTAATAGTAACAAGTTTCCATAAAAAAATTTGTGGGTATTAATATAGAACCCATATTCACTGGATAATTTTTCTGAAAACTTTCGAGGTTGATATTTTTTGCACAATGAAACGTTGAAGACTGATATTCAACGTAGTGATTCTTATCATCAAAACGTCCACTATGCAATAATTTGCATTCTATCACACGACCCATAATAACAGTTTGAAATTTTTTTGACAGAGAAGAATAGAGGAAGATAACGAAAAACAAATAAGGAATATGAACTCGAAAATTTTGAATAAAGAATAATTTTAGAAAATAATGGCAGAAAGTAAACTGCAAGAACATGGGAATCGGGGCAGATTTCGTGGCAGGACAAATGGAAGGGATAATTAATTAAGAATTATTTACAATAAATAACATTTTTATCAAAAAAGGAAAGTTACGGAATTAATTAAAATAAGGGTATATTAGTAAAGAAAATAAAATAAAACCACCACCTACGGCCTTGTTTGTTCAATTTTGTAATTAATTTGGATTTGCAATTATTTTTGTACTTAGTATCTTAGATTTGAATATTGAGGTAAATTGCTGAAAAACATACTTTATAATAAAAAAAATAGATTTTACTTTTCTTTTATTATATATATGTAGCTTGTTAACAATAAATAGGAGGGAGGCTTTTTATCATCTACATCGTTTCTCTCTCTCTCTAGAAAAATCAATCACCAAATTTTCTCTCTCCCACTCCCTCACTAGAAAACCCAACTCTCCACCAAATCCCTTGCCTCCACGATTCTCTCTTTCTTTTTCTCTTAAAAAAACGAACTATTTTGTCTTCCCCACCATTCTCTTCTCGTAAAAAAAAAAAACTTCTCTCGTATAATCGAGACCAAAAAGAAAAAAGGAATTTTTTTTAAAAAAAATTCCTCTTCCCTTTTCTCATTTGAAACCTAACATTTTCAAATCTTTTCTTTAAACCTTCAAATATTCAAGATCTCTTAAAATATGAGTTTTAATTGGGTTTAAACTTGAAGCTTTTGGTTTTCAAAAATCCATTTTTACCTACTAGATTTGAATGCTCCGGTTTCGATTCGGGGTTTTCATTTGGTGACGGCACGAGCTCGAGTATCTCGAACCCAATATTGGTAAGCTCAAGTAATCGATGGTATAATTTATGGACTGTTTTCTTTTATTTATTATTTTTATTTTATACTCATCCAAATGATGTTGTGCTTTATAGACAAATTGATAGTATGAGAGGCTTTGTTTAGCTAAAAATTTCCTTTATGTTTATGTTTTAAAAAATAAATAATAAAATTTAGATCTAAGTTTAAAGTCATTTGAGTTCATTAGGCTTCTCTTTATTAGGTTGGTAACTTCTTGTTAAGTTAAAAATGTTCTAGAGTAAAGTCTAAAATCAAAGAATGTTTAAAAATGTTTAAGTTGATAAATGATATTTTAGTTTAAAGCCTTGAAGTTTTGTGTAGGTTCCAATTATTTTAAAGAGTATCTAAAGAAATGATGTTTTAGTTTGGTTTAGGCTACAACCTATTTTAAAGAATGTCAAAAGATGTATAAGTTCATAATACTTGCATGTCTAAAAAAAATATCTATGTTTATTATGCCTAGTATCCTTTTTGCCTTGAATGATTTGTTTTAAATTGATCATCCATGTTCATGTATCTCTAGCATGTTTAAACTGGGTAGGACAAAGATTAGGAGCCACCCAATGTAACATTTCCTTTGTCTTTGAAGAATGGTAAATTTGATTAAGTATGTTTGTAGGCTTTTGTTTTTGAGTCAAAAATAATAATAATTAAGAAATAGTATCTTTTCTTTTAAAATATATTTCTTTAATAGAAAATTTCAAAGAATTGAGTTTTTGGAGTATAAGGATGCTCTGATCCCAAATTTCAAGAATTTGAATTTTTACTTGCTTTAAAATATTAAAAATTAGGATATTTTTATCCCAAACTTCAAGAATATGAATTTTTATTTGGTTTTAAAATATTGAAAAATAGTTTTAAAAAGCGATTTAGCAATGGATAATTAATTTTCCAAATGAAATTTCCAACCATTGAAATTTGGGAGTACAAGAATACTATGATCCCAAATTCCATAAATTTTGAACTTTTATTTGGTTTAACGTTTTTTAATTTGATAAAAATAACTTATGTGCGAGAATTGATTTTTCCCATACAAATTAGTATAGTTTGAATTGTTACTTAGTTTTAAAATATTAATGAGAAATTATTTATCAATATATAATAACTTTTCAAGTAAAATTTCATGAATTTTGAACTTTTATTTGATTTAACATATTCAATTTTAATTAAAAAATGATTTAGCCATGGATAATCAATTTTTCAAATAAAATTTCAAACAAAAATTAAATTTGGGAGTACAAGGATACTTTGATCCCAAATTCCATAAATTTTTAACTTTTATTTGGTTTAACATATTCAATTTGATAAAAATGACTTATATGTGAGAATTAATTAATTTTCCTAAATAAAATTTCAAACAATTGAAATTTGAGAGCACATGGATACTTTGATCCCAAATTCCATAAAATTTGAACTTTTATTTGGTTCAACATATTTGATTTGATAAAATGATTTAGATATGGGTAATTAATTAAGTTAAAATTTAGTAATATAGGATACTATGATCCTAAATTTTAAAGTCTTTGAATTTTCACTTAAGGTTTAAAATATTTTTTTAAAAAAAGGGTTTTTCCGTGGATAATTAATTTCTCAAAATAAAATATTTTAAATAAAGATTATTTTAAAAAATGACTTTTCTTCAAAACCATTCATTAAATAAAATTTTCTACCTTTAAAATTTGGGAGTACAATACTTTGATCCCAAAATTTCTGAAAGTGGAAAATTTTATATTTTGATGATTTTATCACTGAATTTTTAAAAAAAAAAAAAAAATTCTAATGTCGTCAAGCCACCATACTTATTTAATGATATCATTATAATGATTATTGATATGATCAAATAAATATGAGACATTCTAAAATAAACCATAAAAAACCATTTTTTAATGGCTTAATACCTCTCATAGTTATTGATGTGGGGCGAGGCCGAGTCCATGGCCTCAACAAGCAAATCCATGCTTGATTGGGAAATCCATCCCAAGAACAAAGGGTTGAAACCCTAAAGAGGAGAAATACTCTCTAATTTGATTGATATTCAAATTGGATAAAAGATAAGATATAAGATGTTCAAAATGAAACATAAGATGGCTATATATAGCCTTACAATGAAAACCCTAAATTCATCCAAAATAATTAAAACTAATACTAATTAATTACATTAAAAGTAAACTAGCTAATTCACTAATAAATAACCCTATATTAATTAACCTATTATGCTCCCCATCAATCTACCACACTAAAAAAAATGAACTCGACCTCGAGTTCGGTCCCGCCGAAGAGAAGAAGACTCCAATTGAGAACGCGCGTCGCACTTCTTCCCAAATCCAATGTGGAATCAAAGGAATGCTCTCTACAAATGTTGCAAAAATCAAAACTCCCCATCCACGACTCTCTCTTGTCCTTGTGTTGATATTAAATGTCATGAAATTGGGCTCCAAAATAGGTTTGAGAAGAGAAATGTTTGGATATTCAATTGGAGTGTTAAGATAAGGGTCCAACTCAATAAATGTTAAATTGGCTTTGGTGGAATTGGAATTGATGGGCTAAAATATGGAATTTGTGAAATAAGAGGAATATGAGATGATAATTGATTGGAGAATAAATGGGCTTGAGGTGATAAGGAGTTGTGGCCCAAATTGACTAAATCAGAAATTGAGTTGGTAGGTGTGAAATTAATGGTTGCACATGAAACTTTAGTTGGATGGGCAAAAATTTGTGGAATCAGACAAGAAATATTGGGCTTTGAACTAACAAAAGGATTTTGGCCCATTGGGATGTCAGAGGGGTCAATTAGGTTTAGGGT
The DNA here is from genome assembly GCA_028015215.1 of Gynostemma pentaphyllum. Lineage (NCBI taxonomy): Eukaryota > Viridiplantae > Streptophyta > Magnoliopsida > Cucurbitales > Cucurbitaceae > Gynostemma > Gynostemma pentaphyllum. The sequence continues at coordinate 16,255,405 of CM051354.1, forward strand.
TGAATTATTGGATAAGGAAAATGTCGACTCCCATTCTTCTTCCTTGACTGATTCATCGGCGCCGTCATCTTTTTTTTTAGCTCCTTCATCAACTGCTGCAACATCATCATCAAATGGTGAGTCTCCAACGCCATAAATTCCTCCAACTACAATTTCAATCTCCATCTTCTTGTCGTAAACATCTCGTTCTGCTGCGGATTGGAGGAAAATGTCGTTTCTAACTATTTCTTTGGTATTTCCATCTGCCTTTGCCGCTTGAAGATTACCATGACCTTCCACGGGTTCAACATGAACTTTTTCAACAGGCTCTTTTTCGGTTTGCAACGTTACCGACACGATTTCTTAATCAACTTTTTCTTCATTGTTAACATGTTGCGCTTCAACCGATTGAACAGTAAATTCACTATTTCTCGAAGATCTCTTGTCTTCCCAGATTTCCTCTTCTTCATCATCTTCCTTCAATTGACAGAACCTATCAAATAATTCGTTCTCATTTTTCTCCAGCTTCTAATTTCTCTTTTTCCCTGGTAAATTCTTTGGTTTTGGAGTCTCTCCCACCAATAGAGAGCAAAACCCTTTAGTTTTCTAGAAACTAAAAAAGTGTGTTCATCTGGTTGAACCTCCATGAATTCAAAGAATTCATCTACTTTCTGAATCCAATACAAAAATGCCTCTAATTTCACTAACCCGTCAAAACTAGGGATTCTGGGTTTGGGATAATGTTGAGTATACATGTTTTTTTTTTCAATGAACTGGGAACAGAGAGGTGAGAAACGAGGGGTGGATGGCTTTTAATTTGGAAACTGGGTATTGGAATTGGAATTGGAAAATGAATGGTTTATGCTGTTTGTTTTTTTGTTTTTTGTTTTTTTAAATTGAAAGAAAGGAGCCAGAGATGGAAATGGCAACTTACTAGATGGACGAAGAAACGGTCGGTGGAATCCACCTTCGATTTAGATTCTTCAAATACGAACACCTCGATGAATCGGACCTCCCAGGACAGCGAGGCTCGATACCAACTCGATGTGGGGAGAGGCCAAGTCCACGGCCTCAACAAGCAAATCCATGCTTGATTGGGAACCCAAGAACCAAGGGTTTAAACCCAAAGAGGAGAAAACTCACTCTAGAAATATATTTCTATTCAATATGATAAGATAAGATATAAGATGTTCAAAATGAAACATAAGATGGCTATATATAGCCTTACAATGAAAACCCTAAATTCATCCAAAATAATTAAAACTAATACTAATTAATTACATTAAAAGTAAACTAGCTAATTCACTAATAAATAACCCTATATTAATTAACCTATTATGCTCCCCATCAGTTATTTAACAATATCATTAAAATGATTAGTGATATTGATTAAATAAATGTGAGACATTCAAAAGATGATAAAAATAACATTATGTTTTAAGAGGCTTTAAAGACGTGATAAAAGTAACCAAAACAGTAATCGTTTTTCTTAAACAAATGATTAAGATGCTAATACCTTCCCTAAGCATGAATAAACTCCCGAACCCATTTTATTTTATTTTAAATTCATAAACCTTTTTAAAATCGGGTGATCAATCACACCTTGTTAAAATCCAATGATTGATGGCGACTATTGCTTTTTAATGACTCTCGTCATTTAGGACGGTAGCGACAGAGATCTTAAGGAAAAACCACAAAAAATCATTAACACTTGGGGATATAAATATTGATTGTTATCAATCCAATGTTCCGGATGGAGAAAAGTTTGGAAATGTCGATTTAAATGCTAAAGAATGCTCTTTTCGGGTATTTGATTTAGATTAAATACCATGTGTGCACGCATTAGCTCGCAACATCAGCCCATATTCAATGTGCTATGTCTTCTATACGACTGAATGTTGGGTGAATTCTTACGTTGAGCCGATCATGCTAGTAGGGCACCCTTCATAATGGAAAACGTCTAAGGGGTATGTACTGATTCAAGTATTTCCACCAAAAGAAGTGGCTCGCATTGGGCGTCATAAGAAACTGAGAATTTCATTCACTAGAGAGGAGACTACTCAAAATCGAAAATGTGGTAGGTGCAGTTCCACTGAGCATAACTGAAATACATGCCACAATATGATTTCTTACAAGTAAACGTATTTGTTTTTTGTATGTTTAATTTTTATTATATTACTTTTGCTAAACATATTATATTAGTATGGTTAAGAAGAAGAGAAGGAAAAAGGAAGGGGGGGTACCCCCATTTTAAAAAAAAAAAAAATTTTCTTCTTTTTGTCTTATTCTTCTTGTTTTTACTTTCTTCCATATTTAATATTTTAACTTTTATTAATTTCTATTCATTCTTTATCATGAAATAAAGATGGATAAAATGAAATAATAATTTACATAAGATTCCACTAAATCATATTTTACAAATCACTTATGTATAAATAGGAGTGTTCAACCACAACTCGGTCGTTAATTGTAACCTAAAAGCTTTCATGTTTGTCTGTTTTAACAAAACCGGATCAGGTTACAAGGTATTCAAAAAATTTACAACAATACACGCCACAATCAACACCACCTATTTGTGTTGACACATTGTCTCCGCGTTCAACTTGCCAAGGATCGATGGAATCAATCAAGCCAACTGATTCGCACAAAAGTGGCACTATCGTACATAAAGGTTGTAACAAATTCGTCAGTGTGGCTATATCGGTAAATGTTGGAAGAGAATCCCAAATTACAATCTTCCAATTTCGTAAATTTACCTAGAGTAAGACCCAATGTCCCCTTAGCACGTCGATTGCTGCGTATACCAATTTATTGATGAACAATATAATATAATTAAATAAATATAATGATATATGATTAGAATATTGCTTAAACTTACATAATCGACCAAAGCACAAACATCACTGTAGTCACAATTATGACCTAATATGTAGTCACTAATATATCTTTCACCAAAATGTGCCTTGGGTATCTAAAACGTACCATTCTTCTTCACATTTTCCCGTTCAATCATTATCTTATTATATTCACTCTGCAAATTTTTTGCCAATTAGTATAAAAAGAATAAACACAAGAAATGCATAAATTTATTCAACAATACTAACCATAAAAAATACATCAACTGTTGCAAATGATTGACTAATACACACCGTTTTTTCTCGCACCTTTAATCGAATGAACATGAATATTGTATCTAAGCACTGTTAAAAATCGAACATTAGAAAAAAAATATTTGAGCATAATTGAAATATGACAATACTTAAGAAAATTTTTGCTCATCATACTTTACTAACCACTTTTCTGAATTAATTAAATCTTCAAAAAACTTCTTATTTGGGTTCTCATAGCAAGTTGGATGTCTACTATCCTTGGACGCCCTATCTAACCAACTTCAGAATCGCGTTGTCAGGTTTTTTTGGTATTTTGTGGGTGGAATCATATAAACTCGCCTTCGCCGACTTTGCGGGATTCGTGGAAATTACAAATGGAGATCGTAGCTTAGGAGGGAGATGTATTTTTCGGCTACTCGTGAAGATAGCTTTGGCAAATGCCTATCTACTTGAAGAACATCCCCATTATTTTCCTCTTGAGTTTGAATCATAATAATCTCATTGGATACATTGTTAATTTGATCTTCAAAATTGGCCATTACTTGATCCTCCAAGTCTTCTTTTGTTTCGATTTTGCTTTCAATTCATCTTTTGCCTCACCCATTTCCTCCATTTTTTCATTTAATTTTAATTCATCATCCCCCAATTCAACTTTCGATTCACCACCCTACATCATGACATATATATATAAAAAATTACATATAGAAATTGAATGATATATTATAAAAAAAATCAAAATAACGATGAATTCATACCTTACAAAACGTGGAAAAGACTACATGCATATCTGCTCTCATGTCGCGCACCTCTTATCTCAAGTCCTGCACCTCTGGTTCTAAGTGTTTGACATGAGTATTGGTACATAAAATGAAGTCTTTGTATGAGGAAGACAATCCTTTATGGTTGTGCCCTTTCTTTTCTTCCCCTTTTTGATAGGTAGATCATTTTTTTTGTCTACCTTCTCCATAACCTTTTTTCTATCTAATTCCTCCATTCTATCTAATTTTTCGTCGTAACACGTGTTCTCAATGTTGGAATTTAATATTATCTAAATAAAGAAAAAAACAAGGATAATCAATGTACACTAATCAATAGGTTAAAAGATAAAATTTAAATCACTTCGAAACACACTAAACCTTATTCTTTGAAAAAAGCCTCTCGTTCAAGTACATCCAATTTGACCACTTTAGTACAATTCCAATGAAGTATCGGTGGCATTAATCTGTCATTGATTTTGTGTGTTCACCTACTCCCAATGATCGGTATGGTATCATAAATCCATACCTATAAAAAATCGGTATATATATAATAAAATATAAAAAAATAACAATAATTAAAAAAAATACATAATAAACAAACCCGTATAAACTGTACGAATTCTTTAGCTGGCACTCCTTCTTACTGAGTTTGGGAACACATTTTTTAGATGCATTCAGCGATCCAAACATCGTCATATCGAATGAAAGTTTTGCCTAATCAAAATTTTCAAAACTCTCCTTATCATCTAAAATTGATAACAAATTTGTATTAATCATTGTCACCCCCATTTTCCCAATAACACCAACTTAATGAAACACATTAGGGAAAATTTCACCACATCTTCATCATCGCTCAAATCAGGATTTTCAAAGTTCTACCTCACTTGATTTTACCATAATTTTATCATCAAACGATAATCTTCTAAGTCGATTGAACTCTTTTGTTAAGAAATCCCCCTACATTTCAACCCTGTAATATTCTTAAACGGTCTCTTGGAAAATGTAATCACCTCATCTCCAATCAAAAATTGCATCACACTACTATTGGGTTGTTTGATCTATCTTAATAAAATTTGGTGGATAAGTGGACCATTAAAGATCAAATTTGTATCAATAAAACTTTCGATATTTGTGTTTTTAAACATCTCTAATTGATGAGAAGTAAACACACTACGAATTAAATCAATTGTCTTCCCTAAGTGTGATAAACAACTAAGGGAGGAATAAAAATATTTATGGGAAGGAATTATCAACACCACTTCTCTTTGCTCGTAGACATTTTTAACTAAAATAATCATATAAATAAACATTTTATTTTATGTTTTATAGGGAAAAAAGTATGAATTTTGTGTAAAATTCCAGTCCGGAATCCTAGATTTCATTGATTTCGGTTCAAGAAAATCACCGAAATATGAGGATTTCAAGAAAACGATGAGATTTCTTCAAAGTCCATAGATTTAGATGAAGTCCATGGATTTCAAAGAATTCCATGACATTTCCCTATGAATTTCGATTCATACCTCCATCATAGTCCTCCATCGCCACCGTGAAAGATGGAAGAGAGATAGAAGAAGAAGATTGAGTTAGGGGTTTCAATGGACAAGACAATCAAAAGGTCTTTTAGAATTTTCTAACCAAAATGACATCATCATAGGGTAAAAAAGGTTTAAAATGAATATGGAAGTCAATAACCCTTAATTGTAAATTTTAGAGGTCAAAAATACCAATTACCCTATGACGGCCCAGATTGTATAAAAATAAATTATCTTATTTGATTAAATTATTAATATGGGTAAATAGGTTTTGTAATTGATTATTATGTTTAAATTGATAAAATGTATTAATTTGAATAGTTATTAAATGGTAAAATGGTTAACTATGGTAGGTTATAAACTAACCATGATTAAAGTGTTTAGTCGAGTTTTGTTAAAACTAACTATGGTTAGTTGTGAAGAGGGGGTTGTTTTGTTATTAAAATAAATGAATGGGTTGAATGCTAAGACATGGGGTTTCTAATATGACAATTAAAGAACCAAGGGACCATTTAGTTAATAGACATCTCTTTTTGAGTAAAACCCCTTCTTTGACTTTGAATGGGTGAAAATAAAAAAAAGAAAAGAAAAATCCTGCACTCTTTCTTCTCCATTCGGCCGAACAGCTCAAGACAAGAAAGAGAGGCTGATTTTTATCTCTTCTCTTTTCTTTTGAGCATGGATTAATGGGAAACTCAAGTTAGTAAATAAATATGAATATTCATTCCACTTTCAACCAAAAATCAGAAAGAAAAACAAAACAAACCATTCCTTTTCTCCTTCTGCTGCTGTCTTCAGCCGAACACCCCATGGTGGTGGGTTTTGAAGATTTTGGTTCCTAAAGCAATTTGGGTTTACATATCTACTTATGCTTAATCTTTTCATTTCATGGGATTTTCGAAATTGGGGACCAAATATAAGATTTCATCTTCTCTTTTCTCCTCCCTGGTGTCGGCAGTAGCAGGCCCATCAGGGAATTCTTTGGGTTTTTCATTTTCTTGCCCAAATTCATTCAAATCAAAGCCAAAAGTGTGAGTTTTTATTAGTATAATCTAAATATTGAAGATTTGAAGATTTTTCAACAAGTTTTCATGATGTAAAGGTAATATTTCTTTCTAGGGCTTTTTCTTAAAATTGGGGGTTTTGTTGAAATTGATGGGTTTAAGCATGTAGTTGAAGAATTCATTAAAATAGCATGAAAATTCATGTAATTGAAACTTCTGGAACTAAAATTATGAATATGTTTTTAGTTTTCTTTTAGTTGAATTATGATATTAAAACTTATGTTTCAAACTCTCATGGCTTCCTAAACTAACATAATATCCATGAATTGTTTTCTTGAACTCTTTTACAACTTAAACTTTTTACCTCTAAAAGAAGCCTAGGGCCCAACTTGTTCACTATTTTTGTAATTGAATTTTAGGGGCTGTTTTATATGCTCGGGTTATGGGGCTGTTTAGGGTTCCGAATTGATGTATAAATGTTTCTTAAATATTTATAATTGTTGTTAAGAGGTTAATTGCTCTTATGGAGCTGATTTTGGGGAGATGGATTTTATGTCAAGTTAATATTATGTGATACTAAGTGAAACATAATATTATTGTGTTGATGAATTTTGTGTAGGTTGAAGGTTCAAGCAAGCAAGAGTTCTTTTGTTGCCGAGGTGGGAATCTCTAAGAACGTAAAGTGTATTTATATTTGATTTTCTTAATATGAGTTGCTATGTTGTTGGGTGTTTAAGTTTGAAAACAATGAATTAGATAAAAGGTTGAGTGAAGAGACGTTTAAGAGCTTGTCTTGACCAAGCTAGTTTGGTCACGAACTTGACATAGGATTTGGATGTTTAGGTTTTGCATTGTTAAAAATAGAAGTTAACCCCTTGGAGGGTGGTGTTTAAAGTTAAAAAAGAATAGGTGGTAGGTCGCCTTGGTTTATGGAATCGTAAGTTGAAACGAAACCTTATCGATGGTACGCGTGTAATCCCAGAGAGGGGTAGTAGATCCAAGAGTGACGCTTAGACATTGGAGCCATCGAATAAATGTAGGAAGCCTCGAATGGAACTAAAATTTAAAACCCGATTGTTGGCCATTTGAAGATTTCTTGGTATCCTAATCTCGGAGTGCCCTTAGACTTCCCTTAGTATTTGTTAATTGTTGTTTAATCGGGTGATTACCTTCATATTTGTTGAAAGAAAACAATGCTGGAAAGTCTGACTAATGCGTTACCAAGAACCCTTTAAATTGTCGAAATTGCTGCTTTCTCTTTAGCTTGCCTAGAGATTTTCGCAGCGAATTGAGTTATGGGGTTTGGTTCACTATTCTCACTAAAGTGTATATGATATATAAATTTTACAACTGAAGATTAAATGCTTTGTTTAATGAAGAACGAAAGCCAAGATCAAGCCTTGTCTTAACTAGAAAAATGAGAATGAGACTTTGACGTAATGGTGTGATGCCCGGTAGTAACGTAGGTTTGAATGAAGAGTAATGATGGGGGTTTGAAATGAAAATGTGTGTTGTGAAACCTAGAACCCAATGGGAGACGGGAGTTTTGTAGAAATGAATTCGTTGACGTGTGGCCGAGCTTATGTGATAAGATAGTTTTGCTACAACATTATTGATTTCTTTCCTTTTCCCCTACATGCGTATAGTCCTTTGTAATGTGATTTGTGGTCAAGATTGAGTCATATCTTTGGATTGGATTTTATGTTTGTTATTTGTGTATGTGATTACGAGAAATGCACAACATTGATGTGAAAGGACTAGTAAAAGGGGTCTTGAAAGTTGTACAAGTGATTATGTCATTTTGAATTAAGGCATATGGTGTTTGGGCTCTGATGTTTAATATTACCGTTAGCAAGCATTTAACTGGCATCTCATTTCATATCATCTCATTCATGCATATCATGCTTTCTGTTTTTAGCCATGGGGTCATAACCCGTTCAACGGTGTATGGGTGTTGGACGTTACACGCGGTTACCATGGCAGAGATGTGATTAACCCGTGTAACGGTGTGTGGGTGTTGGACATTACACGAGGTTACCGTGGCAGTGATGTTGTGGAGCTACGAGTGCTATGCGATGAATGGCCAGGATACTAGTGGTTATTGAGATAACTTGAGGTTGTGAAATGAGCTTCATTTCGGATGATGTAAAATGAGTGCCGGCTCGAGTGAGAAATGTGGTCTTTATACACAGGCATAGTAAGTTGCATAACGATAATTGAAAAATTGTGAAATGAGCTACGACTCGAGTTAAAATGTGAAATGCGCGTAGTGAGATACGGGAATTGAGTAATAGGTGCACGTTGTATTAAGATGAGTGATGTTCACCCGGCTTGGCTATGAGGTTGAGATGTTTATGTTTGGGAAGGCTTACACGTTTTGTACTTCGTAGCCCATTTTATGCATTTAACAAGTGAATGAATTCGTTTGGGCATTTTTATGCATTTCCTTTTAACCATAACACCTACATCCTTGCTTTATGTTATTAGCTCATCGTACAATGGCCTTGACTTTGGATATCACCTTGGGAGATGGTTTCCAGAATGTGCGTAAAAGACCCGTGAAGTGAAAGCTAGTGCGAAACGAGTAGCAAGTACTATAGGTTAGTTTGGGCCTTAGGGGCATGAGTTGAGAAGAGCGGGTTTAGGAGGAAATGAGTTGTGGACTTATGTTAATAGCTCATTCTATGATATTTTGAGTTCGTAATTCACTTTGGAAGATGATTTTTAGGATGTGCGTATAAGACACGTGGTAGTGTGAGCCACTTGCAATCGTACCATTAAGTATTGTAGATTGTTTGGCCTTAAGATTAAGAAGAGTGGGGTGAAGCGGGTTGAAGAGAAATGAGGGATGAAGAAGTAAGTGGGTAGCCTAGTATCGTTGATGTTCACGGAGTAGTAACGCAAAGTGTAATGGGTTCTGAGATAGGAAGGCACGAAATGAGAATGTGAGAGGCGAACGAAGTTAAGCTACTTTGAGGGGTTTGGTAGTAGAATTATCCGTTTATGGTTAGTCTAAACCAAGAAAGGGAAAGTTTATAGTTAGTGGTTGGGTCTACCATAGGAAGCGAATTCTTTGGAAAAAGAAAAGAAAATGAGGGAAGACCGAGAGACCTGAGTTCTTGGCCTCAATTTATTTTATGAACTTCTATTATAAATTGCTTTATTTTCTTGTTATTCTCACTGAGTGCCATGCTCAAAGGTGCTACATATCACCTTTCAGGTTTTGCCGCGGTCGAGGTCGTGACAGGGAAGATGGTATGCGTTGAAGCTTGGAAGTCGAGCTTGGAAGAGGACTAGTGGACTGCATCTCGAGCTCGAGTCGTGTGGATTGCATAAGAAGTGTCTTATGTAATCATTAGTCTAATGTCGTTGTTTATAGTCCATGTATAAAGTTGTTTTAAGTTGTTACACTTTCGAACTGTTATTTACTGTTTATCTGCTTGGAAAATTGATGTAAACAAGTTTTTATTTATTCGATTTTTAAATGGACCCACGCAAATTTTCTGTAGAAATTGTTGTTTTCCTTTACGAGACGTTTTAAATGAAATTTAAATTCTTATTTCCCGCGCTTCCGCTGAGAGTACTCACGGCCAATCTTTATTAGAGTCGAGTCGTTACATACCCACTTTTTTTTAATTATAAATAGTATTATTTCATTAGTGAATAAAAAAGTAAAAAATGTCTAACAATTATGATATGAAAGCAGTCCAATTGGAAGCAATATTAGAAGGAGTATACACACACACACACACAAAATTTACACTCCTCATGGAGGCATTAAGGACACTATACTCCCAAACCTCATTTCACTGTTTGTCCTTTCCCTAAAAAAAATTTCTATTTCTTTCAAATCAAATATTCCAAGCAATAGATCTTACCATTAAGATTCGTACCAACCTAGAAGAGCTAATGTATTTGTTTTGAGATCTTCATGATGCCGGGGTTTCTGCCCTAAATCTTATGTAATCCAATTAAACTATAAATAAATAAAGGAATTATTAATTAGTAATATTTACATTGTCATTTATTATTAGTTTAATAAATGTAATTCATCATAAGATCCAGAGTTACTTATGATAACTTAAAGTGAGCATATAATGCGGGAAGATTCACTTAAGTGTAACTCAAATAGTCTGTGGTACATGAATAAAAGTTGGGTGCCTTATTTCTGGTAACACCACTAACACGGCCCACTTGTGAATTGGCACAAGTGATCTCATATGGATCTCTCATGTAGAGACATGTGAGTGGGGGTGTTGCTGCAATAGAGATTGTAGTAGATGGACTAAGATAAACTTACTATTTTCCGGGAAAGCCTTTACGAGAAAGACGCTTCGTTTATCAACCAGGTTGATCATGTACAATTAATCTTAATCCTGAGTGGATTACGAACTCCTGTTCGCAAGAGACAAAGCCTTTGATTTGCATAGGTGAGAGTGACTCGATATAGTTCACTCAATATGCCTCCCACTTTAGGGATTGCATCTTGCTTATAGCTGGGAACGTAATTACACAAGAATTGGAATTCACTCTTTTCCATATAGGAAAATAGATAATTAGTTCCCTTAAAGACTGATTCGGTCTTGAACAGCGAGGCCCCATATTCCTATGATCAAGGAAAAGGTTTAAGACGCATAATGAAGATTATGTAAGGTTGTTCATTGGAGAAACAGATTGGGCTTAAGGAACAAGATGTATCATGGAGGTTAATACGGTGCAAATACCTAGCCATGGATACGAACTAACTTGTGAAGGATCAAAGTGTAGTTAATGATTATAGCCAATGGACATAACTATGTCTATAGTACTAAGAGTGCAACTCTAGATATTTAGTGGAGTTATCTAGGAGTTAATGAATGAGAATTAATTGATTAAAAGGAGTTTTAATCAAAGGTAATTTTGGATCATTGGAGCTTAGTCCTATAGGTCCATTAAGTCCTCCTAGTTAACGCATGTAATTGAGAACATAAATCAATGATGATTAATTTCTTTGGAAAAACGATTTCAAGCATTTAATTTGAAGTTGTCAAATCAATTATGGCAAATACAAATAGAGGAGTCTATTTGATTAATTAAAATAAATTAAATAGAAGAGTCTATTTAATTATTTAATTAATGGTGAAATTAAATAGAAGAGTCTATTTAATTATATAATAGAGAGATTAAATAGAGGAGTCTATTTAATTAAATTAATTTTGAAGTTGTCAAAAATTAATGGGGATTTAAATAGAGGAGTCTATTTAAATATTTAATTTGAGATTGTCAAATTAAAGAGGAAATAAATAAAAGGAGTTTTATTTATTGGAATATTTAACGGAATTGTTCCATTAAATAAATAGGAAAATAAAATGCCGAATATTGTCATGAGATGATGATATGGGCGTGTGACCCATGGTGGGGTCACACGCCACCTTGGTCAAAGGGTTGACTAAGTTTTGTATTTTATTTTATTTAAAATAAATGAATATCTTATTTTAAATTAATGTGATTAATTTAAATAAAAGATATGTGATATTTTATTATGGAATAAAACATAATATCTTTATTATTCAAGTATATTTTAGAATATCTTAATTAATTATTTATTAATTAAAAGATATTCAAAAGATTTTCTGAGGTCTTGGTTTCCTATAAATAGGACCTTTGGGGTGACCCCAAAGACACACACTACTTAAGCAACCAAGAGAAGGCTCAGGAAAATTTTTCTCCCTCTCTCCTTGCCGCCGCCACCCTCCTTAGGGTATAGGGAAGATATTTTTCTTCCCTCTTCCTTTTTCCAAAGAGCGAGTGCCCACGCATTGTTTCTCTTTTGTGCTTAGCGAGGATGATCTTTTTTATGGTCCCAGGATCGTAACCATCGAACAACGAGGAAGAGCCACACACTTCTCGACAAGGGTTAGTATTCGTTTTATACATTTAGAATTTTGTTAATATTATACTGAAAGGAAAGATCCGTGGGACTTCGTTTAAGAACTCTTTTAGAGGCCTCAATCCCCAACACATGAAACACTCAATACATAGAAAATGTCCTCCATAGGAACCGCCAAATAGCTTGGGAAAAACAAGATTTACAAAAAAGATGAGTCGTAGACTCGAGCATTTCTTACATAACCTTCACCAATTAGGTTGAAAAGATATCCAAGGATTCCTCTTATGAACTTTTTGATTGGAATTAATGTCATCTTGAAAAACAAACCACAAAAGAACTTTGATCTTCTTAAGGTAATTCACTTTCCAAACTAACCAATTATACTCATTTAAACTAACATTACTAGAGCACCACAACATCTTAAAAGCCAAATTGCAAGAGAAGCCATAAAAGTTATCCGGGTTCCAACTTTTAGTGTCTATCCTGTCAAGCAACCAAAGGGGCTCCAAGAGATTAAGGTAAACAATCCACTCCTCAATCTCATGGCCTTTAAGATCCCTCATGAACTCCACCACCCAAGAAGACTGCTCCTCCTTCCCAAAACTAGAGATGAGATGGTTCTTAAGCATAACCAATTGGAACAAAGTAGGGAATTTAGAGGCGAAGGTAACATCTCTGAGCCACACATGCTCTCAAAATAAAAGAGTGGTGCTTCTACCTCTACCAGTCGAGAAAGAACAATTAGCCTCCATAACATGCTTCAACTTGTGAATGTGCTTCTTCCAAGGACTCATGTGCAGACAATTGGCCTTAATCTTTGTAAAGACCTGACTTTTTCAGAGTAATTAAATACACTTATTTAAAAGCATGGAAGACTCAATAAATATTCTTTATTTAAAACCATGCATGCTTTCAAACCAATAAATACTTAAATCAAACAATAACTCCGGAGTTTAATCTTTTAAAACAAAACAACAAAACAAAACATATTCTCAAATCCCACAACTCAAAATGTAGAGAAATAAAGTCTCAATAATCAAATAAAGACTCAAATAAAATATGTGTATTATTCAATAACACCAATAAATAAATAAACGGCGCCGACATGCATGAACCCTCATCTCGATCACTTCATCAACCGCCACCTCTCGGTCCATTATTACCTGAAAAGACAACAGATAGCACGTGAGGCTAAAGCCAGGTGAGAAAACGATCTAAACAAATGTAAAGTTTTAAATAATCTCTAACAACTTATACCTGGAGTCTCAACACTCTCCAATGTCTCTTTCACACATAACGTCACTTAAATCTCACTTTCAACCTCTTTACATGAATAGACAATTATTAACTAACTCCATATCCAGGAACAACTTTCATAATAATTCTCCCAATTCACAACCCAATCCAAAACATAAGCCAACTCTAAATTAACTAACAAACATAACCAATCAATCAATCATTCATACCATCCACTAAGAAGGCGGTCTCTCAGGACTACAAACCTTTCTTAGACACTTAGTTATAGTCGTAACCATAACTAATCCCCTAATGGATCATTCATACGAGCAATGTCCATTAGTTGTTATGAGCTCACTCTCATAACTATTTATTTTACTAAGTATGAGCTCGTAGCCTCATACTAGTTTAACACACCTGTCAAGCCATCATTCCACAATCTCTTTACATTATCCTCTTGATAATGTTCATTCAAAATCAGCAAAGACAATTAAAATACAGCAGCTCAAGATTCTAATTAAAGCATGCAAAATACATTTTTACGATAAAACGCGGAAACCGTCAAAACTAACTATTCGCTCTTAATCATACTCAACTCAAATCTCATGCCAAATCATCATAAAATACTCCATAATATTCCATAATTAACTCCCAAATCAATCAGAAATAAAAAGAATCGAAAAACATCAAAAACTAGGAAAAACGACTAAACTAGTTCTAACCGAAAAATTCTTTCACCAAATGATTTTTCGATGTTTCCATTATGCTTTCACTTCCTAAAGCTCCAGAATATCATATTTGAATATATCGAAACATAAAATCTACGGTAAGAGCTTTAGATTTCTCTAAAACCCCACCAACGAATAAACCGTTAACTCACCTCGATATCGCTTAAGTCCAAAATTAACGCTACTTCCCTTGAAGAATCAGACCTGAAACGAAGGTCCTATAATATTAAAATTACATTCTAACATAACCCTAAAAACACGCAAAAGGTTCGGGGTTCATTGGTTCGAAAAACGGAAAACAATTATCGGTTAAAACTTGCCGTTGGAGGAGAAATTGGCGTCGGCTGCCATGGCTGAACCGTGACCTTCGGGTCATGGTTTGGTCGCTGGTCGGTGGTGGAAACAATCGACTTCGATGGGGCTTTCAATCGGTTCAAGGTAAATAGAAATCGATTAACGGTTTGGGTTTCGAATCGATGGGTGATATTGATCGGTTTGAAATAAGGCCTAGGTTCTTGAAATTCAAGAATGGCTAAAAACATAAAAATTACAGAATTTAATTAAAGAGAAAATCGATTCTAAACTTACCCAAACTCGACGATAACGGTTCCAACAATCGCCGGATTCCGAATCAACTTGAACACGCTTCACCTCGATCAACTATTGATTCAAAATCATAAAAATCCACCCATTCAATACCCCTATGGCGTTGGCAAGGGAGAAAGGACAAAGAAGAAGAAAATCTCTTACCTTCTTAAATAAAAATGATCCTCCAACGTAGCCCGTAATTAATCTAACCACAAATTGATCTTTACTGAAACGAATCGACAAAATCGACTCTTCCTTTCTCTTGGTGTGGGCGGCGGCGTGAGAGGAAGGGAAGGAGAGAATGAATTCTGAAAATTGATAATGAGAAGTCCTCCTTTAGGTTAAAATCCCGAGTTACTATAATTACGAAATTGCCACTCACCTTAAAACGTCTATAACTTGATCACCGGGTCTCAGAATGACAAACCGTCAGTTGCGTTGGAATCGTGATATTGAGATGATTAATTTCATGTCAAAATATGAATCAAATCATAAGTTTCAAATTTCGAGGTTTTTCAGGAAAAATTACCATAATACCCTTTTGAAATAACACGATATTTCTGTTCTAATTAATCGATCAAGCTGATTAATATTATTTAACAAAATAATATTGATTTTTAAATTTCTAGTGACGGGGCGTTACAATTTTTGAACACCACCCCAAGTTATTCAAGCCATGAATACCTATAATAAACTTATTCCAAATGAGATGAGATTCAAGAGGAAAGTGTCACAACCACTTCAACAAAAGAGCATCGTTTTTTCCCTCAAACCACTGAATGTCAAACCTCCAAAGATAAGAGAAGGACTAACTTTGTCCCAGATAACCAAGTGACAACCAGTAATACCATCAGTCCTCTTCTAGAAAAAGGTTCTTAAAACCTTATCAATAGCTTTAGTGACATGAGAAGGAGCTTTAAAGACTGATAGGAAGTAAGTAGGAAGACTATTAAGTATAGACCGAATGAAATTGATATCCATTATGAATAACTCTAAGCCTTCTATTTATAGGCTAATGTGATAACTAATCAAATTAGAAAAATCTCATGGTGATAAATATAAAAGAAAAATATTTCTCTCTCTCTCTCTCTCTCATTATCTCATTTGGCCCAAATTGGCTTTATGACAAAAAGAAATTTTGATTTTTCTTTATTTGCTTTATCTTTGGTAAATATAATCTATGTAAATGTTTCTAGAAAATAATTCAAACAATTATCTTCCTAAAATATACATGTATGTCCGATTGTCTTAATGTAAATAAATCTAATTTATTTTATTAATTATTTGGGTCATTTTCAATTGGGTTCACTAATCCAATTGGGCTAGAAACTCTCTATTGAATTAAATAAATCCAACTTAATTAATTATAAACTTCAATATTAATATTTTTATTAATTATCATATAAATAAAATACTTTATTTAAATAATTAATAATATTAATATTTTCTCTCAATTAAATATTATCAAGAAATATTTAATTATTAATTTCCATTTAAATAATTAATAATATTTGTAAATGTTTTAATTATTAATTTCTATTAAATAAACTCATCATTTAATTAATTAATAATGCTAATAGATAATATTTTATTATTAATTAATAATATTAATTTCCATTTAAATAAATTGATTATTTAAAAAATTAATAATTACCAATTTGTAGTATTTCAAATTATTAATTACCATTTAAATATACTCAATATTTAAATAATAAATAGTAATTATTTTTTAATTTCCTGTTTATATAAACTCATTATTTAAACAATTAATAATGTTTCTATTAATTACCATTTAAATATACTCAAAATTTAAATAATTAATATTATCTATTTAAGTAACTTAACTGACTTAAAATGTTTATATCTTCAATAGTCAAATTAATGACTTGATTTTGTGACTACGATATTTGGGCTAGCATAGGGGCCCGATGGACCTATAAATCATGGTCTTAATAATAAGTCAATTAAGTGATTAATTCATAATCAATTAATTACTTATTGTCTAAGTATGAATGATTCCACTATAGATTCATAGCTAAACTCCCCTCATTATAGATGCGTTATGTCCATTTAGTTTATCTTAATTATTTGTGTGATATATTCTTCACGTGGAAAACTCATAATTAGAGATGGGTTAAATTTACCGTTGTGCACCTGTAATTACCATTTTATCCTTGTGTCCCCGCTGATTCTCCAATTAATATTATCTGTAGTCAAACTACAGACAAAGTAATTTTGTGATCAATAGAAGTCATGGCGCCACTTGTTCATGTCTTGAATCAGTACATCAAGATAGTTTCCTAAAGTTCCTTAAATGATTAGGTATCACACTGATACCATAACTGAAAGTTATGAATTCTATCTTGTGAAAATGTGTTTTCATCTACTATCTTGTTATGTTCCAAAAATGGGAGTGTATAGAGCGTTAATTGAGATCGCTCTCAACCATGTGAATCAAAGAACATAACCCCATGAATAGAAGTTCACATTTCACTTAGGATTGAGATTTATCACTGATGATAAACTTAGTTTGATATTAAATCATTTCTCGTAAATGGTACAATTGAGATATTGATCAAATATCTTGGTCCTGTCTTATACAATCACCATTGTATAAGACATTTGTAAACTATATAAAATGAACAACTATCAATAGTGTTAGCAGAATAAGGTTCCCAAACGTTATCCATTTACCGTAGACGCTTTAAGTTACCCATCTCGAATTTAATCCTCTCGTATGACGCACATACTTAGCTTTCATAAAAGTAACTTAGAGTTTTATTATTTGAATGTTTGATATATTATATATATATATATATATATATATATATATATATATATATATATATATATATATATATATATATATATATATATATATATATAGATTCCTTATATCGTCAATGAATCAATATAGATAAAAAAAATTGAGTTTATTTATTTAATTTATTCAATATAAATTATTTTTATTAAATAATTACAAGTTTTATGACATTATTCCTAACATTAACAACCTTCACAACTCTCCCTCATAAGGGTTGGAATTATAAAAAATTTGGATCGGACTTACTAACAAGAGTGTTTTTCAAAGGTGTGGTATGATTAATTCGAGGAATCTAAGGAAATGTGTCGAGAGCGTTAAAAAATAAATAGGTTAAAGTCAATCAAATATGAGTCATTGAGTCGTTTTAGTGGTGAAGGGTTTTTTTCCAATCTTGAGATTATATGTTTAAACCAAGTTGATCGCCTACTTAAAATATTATCATATGAGTTTTCCAACACCAAGTATTATAGTGTTGTGTGGTTGTCCCATAAAGTTAGTCGAGATGCACGTAAACTGGTAAAAAAAAAGTTTTATACTATTCTAGCTGTGAAAAATTGTTGAGGAATGATGGAATTGCAAAAATCAACATTCAATAGGGATAGGATTTTATTACCGTAATTATTTAAGTTTAAAGGTTAAATTGTTATGATTACATTTTTAAAGTTTAATTTTAGTCATTAAACTTTGTTTAGGATTATGTTTTAAATTTTAATTCCTCTCGTGATTCATTTATCTATTTTTAACAGAAAACTCGTGATAATATACTACTGTGAACTTGATGGTCGCCATCTTTCTTCCATCTCGATTCGATTCGATGTAGTGTTTTCCTTTCCTAGATCAAACATGACCACCATCTTGCGCCCAACCTCGAGAACTTTTCCGACGAAATATATTTTCTCCATAAACTTTTGTTCGTTTTGCACTTTCAATTCGACTTCTGCAAATCCCACATCTAAAGATTTCGACCCACTGATTATCTCAGAGCTAATTTCCAGGCAACAATGGCGCAACCTCCAACCCTACCTTAAATTCATAAACCCTAATGATTTTCTTCATCAGTTGCTCGAATCAGGATCCATGGACCCTGTGCTTGTTCTCAGGTACTTCAACTGGTCCCAGAAAGAGCTTAAAGTTGATTATACTCTTCAACTCTTTTGCAGGCTCTTAAATTTATTAGCTAATTCGAAAAAATATCCCAAAATTAGATCTTTTTTGGATTCTTTTGTTAAAAGGGGAATAAATTGCTCGATTTCGTTGTTTTTTCATACGCTTTCGATATGTGGTGATCAGTTATGTGCTAATTCAATAATTGCTGATATGTTGGTGTTGGCATTTGTGAATAATGGGGAAATAGTTTTGGGATTGGAAGCGTTTAAGCGAGCCGGTGATTATGGATACAAGTTATCGCTATTGTCTTGTAATCCATTGTTGAGTGGTTTGGTGAAGGAGAATGAATTTGGGAATGTGGAGTTTGTTTATAAGGAGATGATTAGGAGGAAAATTAGTCCTAATTTGATTACTTTTAATATTGTGATTAATGGATTGTGTAAAGTTGGGAAATTGAATAAAACAGGTGATGCTATTGATGATATGAAAGTGAGGGGGGTTTGGCCGACTGTGATTACCTATAATACTATTATTTATGGATACTGCAAGACGGGTGGGGTAGGGAGGATGTACAAAGCTGACGGCATTTTGAAGGAAATGGTGGCAAATAATGTCAGCCCAAACGATATAACTTTTAACATATTGATTGATGGGTTTTGTAAAGATGAAAACATATCAGCCGCGATGAAGGTTTTTGAGGAAATGCAAAGTCAGGGTCTGAAGCCTAGTGTAGTTACATATAATTCGTTGATTAATGGTCTGTGCAATGAAGGAAAGCTGACTGAGGCAAATGCTTTGCGTGACGGGATGCTGAATTTAAACATAAAGCCAAATATCATTACTTATAATGCGCTAATTAATGGGTTTTGTAAGAAGAAGTTGATGGAGGAAGCTAGAGAATTTTTTGATAATATTGAAAACGAGGGGCTGGCTCCCAATGTTATGACATTTAATACATTGCTTGATGGGTATTGCAAGTGTGGGAAGATGGAAGAGGCATTTTTGCTGCAAAGCTTAATGTTAGAGAAAGGATTTCTCCCTGATGTCTCCACCTATAATTGCCTCATCACAGGTTTCTGTAAGGAGGGGAAAATGGAGGAAGTCAAAAATCTTTTAAATGAAATGGAAGATAGAGGTCTGAAAGCTGATCTCGTTACTTATAATATTTTAATAAGTGCATGGTGTGAAAAAAGGGAGTCAAGAAAGGCAGCAAGACTCATAGATGAGATGTTTCAGAGGGGATTAAGGCCTAGTCATTTGACATTCAACACTTTGTTGAATGGCTATTGTACAGAAGGAAACTTGAGAGCTGCTTTAAATGTGAGGAAACAAATGCAGAAAGAAGGAAGAAAGGCTAATGTGGTGACGTTTAACGTATTGATTCAAGGTTATTGTAGAAATGGTAAGCTGGAAGATGCAAATGGGTTTCTTAATGAGATGTTGGAGAAGGGTTTGATACCTAACCGAACTACTTATGAGATAATTAGAGAGGAAATGATCGATAAAGGATTTATTCCCGACATAGAAGGCCACCTTTATAGCGTCTCAAGAAAAAGTTAATCAATGTATAACTTTATCGACAGAATGAACAGTACAGCCTGTGCTGTTGGCCTCATCAACATGATTTCGAAGTGCCGTTTCAGGGAAACTAAAAATCCATGAAGGAAACAGACATCATCTTCAGAAGTCCTTAAACTTTAAAGTTTGACAGTTTGTAGTTTATGATTTAGCAGGTAAAAGTTGATTCTTCTAAAATAGCCTTTTGTTTTCCTTTTAGGCTACCCTATAATTATCTCCATTGTTTACTCAAGAATACTTCTAGGAGCCTCAGAGCATGCTTTTTCTTTCTCCTGATATCTAATTTCATTCCTATCTATTTCATGTCATTAATATAATCACTCTACTTATTAAAAACCTCATTGCAGGTTTGGTAATTACATGCTAAATCCCGATTTTGGATTCAGATTTGCTGTCTTCATTTTTTTCCTAAGTATGTCCCTGCACTCTGGTTTTAAGACCTTGCCATGACAATTGAAACATGTTTGTGTTGTCTAATAATGACGGAACACTTCCTATGATGGTGATAAGACTCTTTTAAGTTTTAAGCTAGTCTTCACTCACTCATTTGCAGAATGAAGCAGTAGAAAGGTACTTTGAGAAACAAGTTCAAGTTGGTTTCGATTTGTATCCCGGGGATGATCGATGCAGATTTCACTGTATGTCAATCAGAATGAAGCAACTCCACTCCATGATCTATAAACTAATGTTGATGAAGATTTTGCAAGCTTGACTAATCACAAGCAAGACTACTTATCCACTTAATTGTCACCACTGGTTCATCCAGATCTGCACTAGCTGATTTTATGTCCTGCTTCATTATTAGTCATGGACAGGCCTTGAAAGGTCGAGTTTAATCTATCTTGATCAAGTCGTATCTCTCTCATACCATATAATGGAGCCCTTAAAAATGAGTGATCCAAACTTCATTAACTTGATTCGGATTGTATCAGTCATGACTCGAATTGTATAAATGTATATTTAAAAGATATCCACTCTTAATGTCGTGATTTATTGGTCATATTTAAAATTAATTAACTCTTTATCATTTACAAACTTTATTATAACAATATGTATATTTTCATCGGTTGATGTTTTTATATAAAATCAATTTTTAACTAATTTTATGATAAAATAATACAATTTTAATATACATAATTATTTTTACAAGTTCAAATAATTGTATCTGTCTCGGTACCCTATGTCCTTAAGTAGTGAAGGATATCAGAAGAGAAGTATTCAATTAAATCTTTGCATCCCATAGAAGCAAAGCCGTGTGCATTAGATTTGAATTTTGAAGATGGTATTACTTGTCCCCACTGCCAATTGGAAATTCCATTTCCCATTTGCCTTTGCCCGAGCTATCACTTTATTCCAATTCTACAATTTTGGACTTGTTAATTCCCAAATGAACCTCCTCTTGGCTCTATTTCATTTTACTATTGTGTATTGATAGTGAAGTGATCATTGGTTAAAATTCAAAGTAAATCTTACCAATAATCTATTGTGAAGTGATCATTGGTTAAACCGTGATATTTTATTTTATGCCGTTGAGTCGATTTGGTCTCTTCCCTTTAAATTTTGCATTTTGTGTATTTTTTACAATGTTAAAATATAGTAATCAGTTTTAATTAATGGAACACTTACATAGGTCCAACTAATTTAGATAAAAGTAAAATGCAAATGAGCCCCGTGGTTTTAGTTAAATGCATGAACATGTTATTTGGTTTAAAAATGATAAATTACACTCTTGTCTTCCAACTTATGCCAACGGGACCCCTCTTCAACGTTGTTGATATTGTTTTAGTCATAATTTATTCGTTTGAACTCCGATTTGAATGATTCAAAATGTTTTGAAATCCTCATTTTGAGCTATACGTCACGATCGCTTCAAAACTTCAAAATCGTTAATAAATAAAAGAGGTTATTATCATCAAAATATTAAGTATGATTGAAGTCATTAACCGTTTCGTTTATTGACGATTTAGAAGTTTTGAAATGACCATAACGCAGAGCTTGAAATAAGGATTTTAAAATATCTTGGATCATCCAAATCTGAATTCAAACGAAGAAATTATGTCTAAAAAAAAGTTAACTGCTTTGAAGGGGAGATGTCTAATTGACATAATTTGAAATTACAATCGTGTGATTTATCATTTTTAACATATGTGGTGTTCATATATTTGATAAAAACTACAGTCTTATTTGCATATTACTCAGATTTGGATCATCCAAATCTGAATTCAAACGAAGAAATTATGTCTAAAAAAAAGTTAACTGCTTTGAAGGGGAGATGTCTAATTGACATAATTTGAAATTACAATCGTGTGATTTATCATTTTTAACATATGTGGTGTTCATATATTTGATAAAAACTACAGTCTTATTTGCATTTACTTAGATAAACGGTAAAATCAAGTTTTGTCCAAATATTTGTTTAGATATTATATTACATTAGAATAATAAGGAGATTACAACGAACAGTTAAAAAAGATGGAATAACCTTCCAAAGTTGATTGTTTGTAAGTTACACAATTCAACCGTAAGAAATCAAACCAACGGGTCAAAGCCAATAAACAACACCTTTGGATTTAAAGATTCTAAATTCAGTCTTCGCTTACGAAGCTTCCTCTTCCACATATCTTGGTTTGAATTTTGAGATTCGAATTCAGTTTTGGTAAATTTCGTAATTTAGGGATTTTTTTTTTCCTTCCCTTTTCTAATCGTGGGCTGGACATTAAAGAATTGAAGTCTATGGATTTTGATTTGGAGAAGAAGCGCGTTCTACTCCTGATTTTCATCGTCGGCATTATCGTTCTCAGTTTCACAGGTTAAATTTTACGCAAATAAACCTCATCTGATTGCTTAGTTTAAGAATTTGAATCAAGATATGTTTGTAAATTAGCTATTGGGTCTCTTCTTTTTCCTGGATATGAGTGTTTGTTTGTTTGTTTTCCGAAAAATAAAACACAGATATTTTTTGTAGTAGAAGTTGTTAAACCTGAGTTTATGTAGTCCGTGTTCGGATATGTTCGAGTATGAGTTTCAGAAAACTGTGTTTGATAGATGAGTTTAAGTGTGAGTTTTGTGTCGTTGAATTCTTTTAGGAGAGTTTAATAACCTCTCACTTTTTACCCTTTAAAAACATAGAAAACCAACCCGGGGGTAATTAAACTGAACGAACAAACATGGGTTAGACTAATGAAGCCCAACCCGCCTTCCTTTCTATTCGACCCAACATCCCCGGTTTTAATTATGTTTGTGTACTAGATTTGTGCTTACTCTGATTTTTGTTTTAGAGTAATGAAAAATGAAATTCATAATATGGTCTAATCCTCTTTGTTTGTTTTGTCATGGCTCTCAGTCCATTATTTTTAATCTTTATACATAAGAGGGCACCCGAATTTTGCATAATATGTTATATCATTAGGTTATCTATCTCAATATATATCTAAAGATAACCATGTTATACATGTATTACCAAGCTCATTTTAGAAGTAATCTTCTTTCGATTGTGATATATGATAAAGAACTAAATTTTATTCGTTCGGATAGAAATATTTATCCAAATGAAGTTTGATCGAGTGAAAGCTTTATATGTCTTGTATGGGTGTTTTTATTCTGTAATTAGTAGAATGAAGCTTATTCGGTGTTTATATTCATGATTTAACAGTTCGTTGAAAGGTTTTTCATTAAGAAATTCTTTTGCTCTAATCATATCATCAGTTTTTCACGCCAATTGTGATATTCAGTTTTCTCTTATTTATTTTTTGGTCATTTTTATAGCTGAAAAATGCCGGAATCTAGTCGGGGAGGAAGCTTCATCCCAAAGTGGGAAGTTTACATTCTTGAATTGTTTTGATATGGGCTCTGGGAGTCTTGCTTGTGGTGTGAAGGAAGGGGTAAAGCTCTATTTCTACAACATCAGATCATCCCATGTTGAAAGGGTAAGACATAAGGCAATCGAAACAGCTTTGGCTGATGCAGTGTCCCAGGGGATAACTGAAAAAGATGCCGCGAAACTAGCCCAGAAAGAGGGAGCGAAGGCCGCAAAGCTAGCTAAGCGACAAGCCAAACGTATCATAGGGCCCATCATCTCTTCTGGATGGGATTTCTTTGAAGCTCTATACTATGGCGGTACCATAACAGAAGCTTTCCTCAGGGGCTCAGGAACTCTTTTCGGCGCCTATTCTGGTGGTTTTATTGGCGAGCAAAGGCTCGGGAGGTTTGGCTATCTTGTAGGAAGCCATTTAGGTAGTTGGATTGGAGGTAGAATAGGACTAATGGTGTATGATGTGGTGAATGGAGTGCATTACTTGCTCCAATTTGCTTCTGACGACTCCAATGTTAACGGAGCTCCTATCTACGAATCTGCAGAATCTGCAAACTCCTCTGAGTTCAGATGAATTCTTGTGATTTCCATGGATGTTTAGTTGAATTAGATTCAGTGATATATTAAGTATTTAGTTGAAATATATTATCATCACTCCTTTGTAGCGATATTTGCATACTTGACGGGGTACATTTTTACGTTCCCTTTTGGCTTTAGATTAGTTCAGGGATGTTTACCTTCGTTTGCATGTAATATGTAACTTGCTTGATCAAACTCGGCTTCCTTTTTGACAACCTCAAAAGGAAATTGACAGAATTCTTAAAATTAGCTCAGACGTTGCACTATAAAAGCCTTTGTTGTTATAGTTTCAAGGGTTAATTTCAGTATTAGATAAATTAATGTTGTTTATTTCAAAAAAACACAATCTTTTATACACACACACACACACATATATATATATCAAAACTACCCAAAACCATCACCAGAAAAATTAAATTACATTGTGAAAAGACAAAACATACCCCGATAAGTTTTTCTTAATTAAATGATATGTGATTAATGAGATATAATTATTATGAGAGACAAAAGGGTAATAAGGTAAACACTAAATTCGGAATCCACCAGAATTGCCACCATAAATGGTGTTTTATGAGTAAATCTAATATTTATATGAAATAACCATTAAAACTGAAATTAGGTGAATTAAAATGGTTATTAGTATAATTAATTCTAGTTTCAATTTGCCTTTCTGGATAAATTTTTGTCTCTAATCTCAACTGTGGTTGCTTGATCTAATCTTAGTTTCCTTTTCAATTTACTCTCCAATTTCTCAACTATTGTCTTTCCCCGTCAACCGAATAAACCCTAATGTCATACCTTATCCCAATTTGTTTTCTTAATTTTGTAACTACTTCTTTCCAAGACTTGGTGCCCGTTTGAGATAGCTTTTGAATTTTTTTAAGGGTTATCAAAAACATTTTTAAACACTTTAAAAAACTATCCCAAACGGACATTTATTCAACATTTTTTCACCTTTTTTTTATTAACTTTGTGGATGTTATGCAATCATCCCTAATAAAAACACTTGTGTCATTTCTCCATTAGTTATACTTAACCCTACTTATTAACGGTAAGGGCGTTTAGATTAAGAAATAAAAAACCTGAGCATAACTCATTGGTTGAGGCATTGTAGTTCCACTTTCAAAAGAGTGGTTCAATCCCTACCCTCGACACTTTGTATTAAAAAAAAGATTAAGAAATGAAAAGATAGAGACAATTTTGACATTTTCAAAAGTACTAGTATTTTAACACAGTATCGCACGTGATATTCTTTCTAATGTTTGAAAGTTAACATATTTTTTTTTTTGGTTTAAATTTTATATGCTTTAGTTTTAATTTTTTAACTCATGAGCTTTCCAGTTATTTAACTTCTTCGTATTTTTTAAAATAATAAGAAACAAATTTAAAAATTCTTTTATCTTATTTTTAATTGAAATAAAATATTTATTTAATTGGAGGAAAAGAACAAACAAATAATAATAATAATAATAGAAGCATTTTTAACATGTTGAATTGAATGATTAACAAAAGAAATTAAAATATTTATAAATATTTGGCGAATAACTATATGCAATTAGCGTTTTTAAAATTTTTAAGGTTTGGACATATTTTTAATTTTTCACATTCAATAAATATGATAATATAAATTAATACCAACAATGTATAGGTATTGTATATAATATGTTTTTTGAATTATAATGATCTATTGTATTAATTTTAATGAATGATTGATAAATTGATCAATAATTAAAAAAGAAGTAAATCAGTATAATTAATACATAAGTGATGATTAAGTGGTAATCTAATGACATAGGTTGTAAATTGAAGGTTTGATGAAGGGTAGATTTAAAGTAAATAATGACATATTTTATAATTTTAAAAAATCATGTAAGAACAAAATAGTCTAAAAAGGTTTATTAAACATCTCCCCTTTATATATTACTAGTATTTTAACACGTACATCACACGTGATATTCTTTCTAATATTTGAAAATTAGTATATTTTCTTGTTTAAATTTTATTTGCATTAGTTTTAACTTTTTAACTCGTGAGCTTTCTAATTATTTAACTTCTTCATATTTTTTAAACTAATAACAAAATATTTTGAAAAATATTTTAAATCAAAATAAAGTATTTATTTAATTGAAATAAAATAACAAACAAACAATAATAATATAGGCATTTTTAACATGTTGAATTATTCACATAAAAAATTAAAACAATTATAAAAATTTGGTAAATAGAGTTTTTAATATTTTTAAATTTTGAATATATTTTTAATTTTTATACATCAATAAACATGGTAATATAAATTAATATCAACAATGTAATATGTATGGTATATAATATGTTTTTTAAATTATAATAATCTATTGTATTAATTTTAATGAATTATGATAAATTGATCAATAATTAAAAAAAATCAACATATTTAGTACATGAGTGGTAATTAAGTGGTAATGTCATATTTTGTAAATTGAAGGTTGGATGATGGATAAACTTAAAGTAAATAATGATATATTTTGTAATTTTCAAAATTCATATAGGGATAAAATAGTCCAAAAATATTTCTTAAATATTTAACCTTTTATATATTAAGGATAAAGATAAAGATAAGGACAAGGACAGAGGTGAAACATGAATGCTTCAGGTCAAGGACTATTGGTATCATTTAGAGAAATTTTCATGTCTTTAGGACAACAACCCTTTTAAAAAGTAATGATAAGTAAATCATTTTTTAGAAATAAGTTAACCAATGATTAACTATGATAAATGACTGATTGATTATGATAAAATATAATTATTTCACGTGATCATCATTGATTTATATATGTCAATAAAGCAAGAGACAATTACTGAAATAGCATATTTTCGTATACTAATTACTGAAATGTTTGAACTTTTCAAAAATTACTCAAATAACATAATTGTAGTTCAATAATTTATTGAACTAAAAAAATTAAATTTTTTAACAAATTCATTGAAAATAATAATAAAAAATGATCAAATAGTTCAATAAATTATTGACCTTAAACTTAAAAAACCAAAAAACAAACAAATTCGTTAAAAATACCTATGAAAAAAAGTTCAATAATTAATTGAATTATAGTTCAATAATTTATTAAACTATAATTATGTTATTTGAGTAATTTTTAAAAAGTTCTGACATTTTAGTAATTAGTATGCAGATTTATGCTATTGGAGACAAATTCTTATAAAGCAATCACTAGTTAACATACTAAATAATTTCCTATATTTATAATTTTTTTTAAAAACATTATATTTACAATCACACATAATATATACCATTTAGGAAAATTTCACTAGGTAGCGGATTTTGATACAATATTTATAAATATATCATTGCATAACTAATTTTACTACATTACTTAGTGATTCATTTATTATAAAAATATGCAATTCAATGCTAATCATTGATTCACAGGTTCAAAATGTATTATATTTTTAAACCTGGACATTTTTATAAATATTACCATAAAATTTACTAGATTTGTAATAAAAAGATAGAGAAAGAAAAAGAAAAAGAATTTAAAATGTAAGAAACGCGCGAGCACGCGCCAACAAAAGAAGGAAGCTGGCTAGGCTAAGGCTAAGGCTAAGGAGAAATGGGGGGAAGGGGAAGTAGCCACTCGCTCGAGTTTTGGATAAAAATGGGTCAACTTTTTAAGCTCAGCAAAGGCAAAGCAGCCGAGCCATGGTTGGGTCAAACCTCTCTCGATTCTCTCTCTTTCTTCAACATTGAAGCTTTAGCTCACTCAGTCAGTCGATTCAAAACCTAAGAAATCTCAGATCTATACTCTAGGCGGCGGCGCTCACGGCTTTGCTCAAACTCCAAGCCTTTCTCTCTCTTCTCGCTCGGCTTCTATCCGGCTCAGATCTCTCTCGCGCCGCTCCACCTCTCTCCGTCTCTCTGAGATTGTTTCATCGCCGGGATTTCGAACCTCCAAACGATGATCTCTGTTTTCTGAAGCTGATTCAACTCAATTTTATTTTTTAAAAAATGGAAATTTATTGTTCCTTTAACCATTTTTCTGGGAAGATAAACCTTTTTGTTCTAATGGCGTTTCTTACAATTTGAGCTATCCTTCTTTCAGTTCCTTGTATTTCGGGGTTAGTCTTCTCTTTCAGTAGCTGATAAAAAAACTTAAAAGTTTCTGTTTTTATCTTCATTTTTATCTCTCATTCAAATTATAGCTTCAATTCTAGTTGAGACTGTTAGTAAGAAGAAAATAAAAAAAGAGACCTTGGTCAGGCTTCCATGAGCTGACAAGTGCTTATCTGTTTGAGTTTAAGCATTAGACTTACTGAATGTGTAGTGTAGTTTGTAATGTAATATAGACTAACTTGTGATTTTCTGCTACAAACCTTAATGATCACATTTGAAGATTGTTTTTTCTTTCTTTCAAGAAAAGCTTATAAGCCTATTTCATTAAGATAATGAAAGAAAACAAAGTAAACAAAACACGAGATAACAAAAAAATAAACATGTAGTTGTAACAAGTATGTAACAAGCATTTTCCTCTGTTGGAACGACTTCTCTTATCCGAATTCCCCTCTTCGAACGACACTTTTCTAAGAGGCCAAAAGAGAACACAATTCATCTGATTTCCAATCCCTAATATCCTTTCTAAGGTGGAGGTTGACAGAATAGTTAATACATTTCCTATGAATGAAGGAGGAGATAGGAGTCAAACCAAGGATCCTCTTAAAAGCAGATGCGTTTTCCATCCCTTACTCACGCATTTTTGCAACAAACAAGGCAGACACACTTTGAAATGGTCTTCGAAGGACTCCTACCCGTTCCATGTACAACGAAACTCATGTCCCAACTTAGGGTGATAACAATACCTACTTGCTATAATCCTATGCCAGGGCAGAAACTATGCGGTTCAAGAGGAAAGCGCTAAAGCCATTTAGTTAGCAGAGCCATATTCTTCTTAGCAGAGCCATGCGCTAAAGGGTGGTTATACTCTTTTTTTTTTGGTAATAAACAAACTTTTCATTAATATATGAAAAGCCCAAAAAGGCACGGGAAGAACTACAAAAAAGCTTCCCAATTAAAAGCTATACTAGAGGGAGCATAATTACAAAAATATTTACAATTTGCACTCCAAATGGAGGCATTAAGGACACTCCCCTCCCAAACATCCTCCCACTGCTTGCATTTATCATTGAAAATACGACTATTACGCTCAAGCCAAATATTCCACAAAATAGCTCTAACCGCATTATCCCAAAGGACCCTTTGTTTTCCTTTTAGCAAAGAACCTCCCAAGAGAGCAAGCACATTAGAATTAGAGTTCTTATGACAGACCCACTGCATATTAAACAATAAAAAGAGGCGTTCCCAAATCTTCGTAGAAAAACTGCACCCAAAAAGCAAATGCCCAGTGGTTTCAGAGCTGTTCCTGCAAAGGCTGCACCAATCAGGCATGAGGCTGATCCAAGGACTTCGAACTTGCAATCTTTGGTTGGTATTAATTCCATCATAAAGAATCAACCAAAGGAATACCTTGATTTTCTTGGGAAATCTGCCCTGCCAAATGAGATTAAAGGAATTATCAATCCTTTTTCCAGCAATGTCCCAGAGAAGATTGAGAGCCGATCTACACGAGAAACCATTGGTGACATCAGGAGACCAAACTCTACTATCCTCCTGGTTGTTGGGCCGAAAGGGAGCCAAAAGAGCAAGCAGGGACTGGAATTCCTCCACCTCCCAGTCATTCAAATTTCTTCTCAGGGTAATAGACCAAACATTAGCCTCGGAACACCAAAAGTTGCTAACAGATTGGGTCTTTAAAGTGGTAAGAGAATAGAGGGTGGTTATACTCTTTAAAGTGCTTCTTTTGAACCTTCTTGAGAGGTTTAGTAGTCATTCTGTTGTTACTATATAATTGAGGTGATTTTATTTTACTTAAATGGGTACATTCTATGCAAGTGATAACAATATACATTATCTGGAAAAGACAATACATGGAGCCTTGTACTGATTCTTCTTTGCCCTTCGGATTGTATTTGTGTGTTGTAATAAATCTAGAAGAAAAACACTCATTGTTTTATGCATACTTGGTCATACTTCGATCGGAAAATAAATGAATATTTTAATTGGAAGATGGGCTTATAGGGTTGTCTGTTGTTTAACCCTTTTCTTTTTTACCCTTTGATTTCGACTTTTCGATAGACAGGGACTGTTTGTGGGAAAGCCAGAAACCAAATGGACTGGAGTGTGAATAATGCATTTAAGTCATTGAAAGGTAATTGACTCTTATTGTGTGATGTAACGTTTTTTTTTTTCATATGCACCAAATTAGATGGTATTGCAGTGTTAAGGCACATAATTTTTTACCACCATATTCTCAATCATAAATGGTAGAAAGCATATGCAGATAGACTTGATTAACTTTGCATGTTCTAGTTTGTCAGCTTTCAGGCATGAAGACCATTGAGTTTTACTTGTTAGAATTCCCTTGTGTTTTTCTTTCTTCTACCTAACCTTCATTTAAATGCCAGTTTAGTTATGATATCTTTTATTACAGAGGACAATTCCGTCTTCAATGTTTTGATATAATTGGCCATGGGATATTTTAATCCCACGTTAAAAATGGGATGCATTTTTTTTACGTAGCTTTTGGATTCTTAGCTTGTAGGCAGAATTTGGAAATGTTGTCTCTGGTGTTTATTATGTGTACTGGTAGCTGGGATGACTAAAGGTAATGAGCTCTATGGTCCTGTAACACTCTTTGTATAAAATTTGTAGCGGTAAATGCTTTCTCAGGATATAATTCTAATTGAAACTATAAAGGATATTTTCTTCGACTTCTCTGATCATAGTTTAACATTTTTATCTAGAAAATCCAAGTCAATTCATTCATGTGATCCCTCTTTCTTTTTTATGATCTTTATTTCCTACCACAAAAATTGAAGGAACATGACCATCTACTCAAAATGTTACTATAGGTCTCTATGATTTAACACCTCATTGTTTATTGATTTGCTCTTTCTTTCAATGTAGTTCTGTGAAAAGATAGGATAGTACAATGTAATGAATATATCCTTCTTTATGCTTCTGCAAGTAGATTTGGAACCCAAGCCCGTGATGGAAATGTCAGTCATACCAAATATCGACCCAATAGATATTGGTTTGGCCTCTTCTGACAAGGGGAATGCTAATCATTCAGCAAAGCCGAGAAAAAAGACTATGACATCAGTTTATCTCAAATTTTTTGAGACTGCTGCTGATGGAAAAAGCAGAAGATGCAAATTTTGTGGCCAGAGTTATTCCATTGCAACAGCTACTGGTAATTTTGGCACCTTTTCTTGGAGCACTAGAGCTTCTTACATTGGTATTATAGTTTTTATTGATCCAAACATAGTACTAAGATGAGGCTTAGTTGAGAACCCGTTTATTAATAGTATAGTACCTTTTAAAAGTTATTTTCTTGGGACTCTATTGTGTTTTTTACTTTTTGTTGGGCAAAAGTTGTTAATCCTTCTTCTTTTAGCTTTTGTGTTCATTCCATCTACTATAAATGGAATTCTTTCTTTTAGCTTTTTTTAGTTTAATTTTTTTAGCTTTTAGCTTTTATCTTTGTCGTTGAGGATTCCTCGTCCTCCAAATTATATTTTTAATCTTTGATAAATGAAAGTTATTCTTTCTATCCAAGAAGTTATTTTCTGCTTTTGTTTTCACTACAGTTTTTTTTTAATAGTTTTTAGATATTATGTATGTAGAGTTATTATTCACAAATCTATATTTTTGAGAGGAGAAATGACTGCAATTTTCTAATAGATAGCTATTGGTGAAAATAAATAAATAAAGAATAAACAAGAGAACAATTTTAAATAGAAAGTCATCTAGATATGCTTTCACTGAATCTTTGTTCTAAAAAGCAGAAAACATCTGAACAGGTCCTCAGTGTTCCCAAAATTGGTTTTGCTCTAGCTTTTTTTTTAGCTTTATGTCTTCTACATACGGCAAGCTTGTCCATTCCAAATTTTTAGCCTGTATGCCTTCTCATTTATGATTACTGAACTTTTTTCATTTGAACAGGTAATTTAGGTAGGCACCTAAGTAATCGGCATCCGGGTTATGATAAGTCAGGTGGTGACGTCAGTAATCCAGCACCACAGCCTCTCAACATAATCAAGAAATCTCATCCTCAAGGGAAACAACAACAGACTGATTATGATCATCTAAATTGGTTGATAACTAAGTGGCTTATTTTAGCCACTCTTCCTCCTGCAACCTTAGAAGAAAAGTGGCTAGTCAACTCCTATAAGTTTCTCAATCCATCTATTCAAATATGGCCTGCTGAAAGGTACAAGGCAGTTTTTCAAGAAGTTTTCCGAAGCATGCAGGAAGATGTAAGAGGCTCTTTGGAACATGTTTCATCTAAGATCTCTATTACTCTTGATTTCTGGACTACTTATGATCAAATTACTTTTATGAGTGTCACATGCCAGTGGATCGACGAAAACTGGTCCTTTCAAAAGGTGCTTCTTGATGTCACCCACATACCCTACCCATGTGGAGGTGTTGAGATCTATCACTCCCTAGTGAAAGTTCTCAAGATTTACAATATTGAAAGTAGAATCCTTTCATGTACTCATGATAATAGCCAAATAGCCATGCATGCTTGTCATACTCTCAAAGAGGATATGGATGGTCAGAAAGTTGGGCCTTTCTGTTATATTCCTTGTGCTGCCCGTACTCTCAATCTGATCATAGATGATGGATTAAGGACAACAAAACCAATAATCGCAAAAGTTCGAGAGTTCGCGCTAGAATTGAATGCTTGCTTAGATATTTCTGAGGATTTTGTTCAATTTACTACGGTTTATCAAGAAGGTAATTGGAAATTTCCACTTGATGCTTCAGCAAGGTGGAGTGGGTATTATCAGATGCTCGATCTTGTGCACAAGGTGATTTTCTTATCCATAAATTTTTTTCATCATGATAAAATAATTTCCACTGTAAGTTAGTCTTCTCCTAACCTTTTTTGGGTTTGGATAAATGAGTAAATGCCACATTGGAGGGATAGAGAAAAAATATTTCTCTCTTGTCTTTCTCTTTGGCTGTCCCTGCTCAAGATCTTCAACACGGCTTGGGTGCTCCACAAGGATCATATCCCCAACACCTTAGCGTTCCTTGGAGGCGCTTTAAGTTATGACAAGAAAAGAATTCTTTGGGATAATGGGGGGAGAGCTATTGTTTGGAATGTTTGGCTTGAGAGGAATAGGAGGATCTTTGAGGGTAAATCTAGATCTTGGGAGGAGGTGTGGGAGATTAGTGTTCTTAATGCCTCTTCTTGGAGTGCAAATTGTAAATCTTTTTGTAACCACGCTTCCTCTATTATAGCCTCCAATTGATGGCCATTTTGTAATATTGTTTGGCCGCTTTTTTGGCTTTTTCATACATCAATGAAAAGCTTTGTTTATCACTTAAAAAAAAAAGACACAACATGGTCACGTTTCTATAAAAAAAAAAACATGGTACTTGTTAGCAAAAAGAGACTTCAGCGGTTTGAAGTGGAAGGCTCCTCAAGTAAAATATGAATTATCTTCTTTGACAATATTCAGTCGAAAGCTGAGAAGCACAAACATAACTTGTAAGAAATATGCGTTATCTTCTTTGCCCGAGGCTCCTGCACAAGGAGATAATAAAGTATTAATGTTTGCTTAATTAGTACCAGAAGTACATGTACTAGTGTAGGGCTTTGTTGCTTCCCCTTGTAATGTGCATTGTGTACTTGTATAGTCAAACTACAAATTTATGGGAATTTTTTTTTATGATGCAGGCTGGGAAGTCTATGGAAGCTGTTATCAGGAAGTACGAGGAAACACTTGGCAGTAGGATGCTCTTGAGCACTGCCGAGAAGAATGCTGTTAATATTGTGCATCAATATTTAGAACCCTTCTATAAAACCACGAACAACATATGTACAAATAAGGTTCCAACTGTTGGGTTGGTTCTATTCTTCATGGATCACATTTCTGAGACTATTGCTGCTTGTAAAGAATCTCGTCACAACCCGGACTGGCTAAAGAGTGCTGCAGAGGACATGGCCAAGAAAGCAAAGAGTTACAGTCATCAGGTTTGCAATATTTTTACCTACATGACTGCAATTCTTGACCCTCGAATCAAAGGAGAGTTGATTCCAGAGAATTTCAACTCAGGGAATCATTTGGAGGAAGCCAGATCTCATTTTATGAGACATTATTCTTCCAGTAATTTCCCATCAATGACTAGTGGATATAGTGCACAAGAGATCGAGGATGGAGGAAGCGTCTCCTTTGCTGAGGAAATTGCTCGAAAGAAGCGAAGAGCGAGCATGAGCAATGCCACTGATGAGCTAACACAATATTTATCAGAGTCTCCAGCACCAATACCAACAGATGTCCTGGAGTGGTGGAAGGTCAATAGCTCACGTTATCCACGACTCTCAGTCATGGCTCGAGATTTCTTGGCTGTGCAAGCAACTTCACTGGCTCCTGAAGAACTGTTTTGTGGGAAAGGTGATGACATTGATAAACAAAGATATTGTATGCCTCATGATAGCACACCAGCTCTCCTTTGTATCAAATCATGGATTCAAAGTGGTTTCAAGTTGAAATACAGGTCAAGTGAAATTGACTATGAGAGGTTGATGGAATTGGCTGCCACATCAACTGTTGATAGTAGTAAAACTGACGTTGAGAAGAAATCAAAATGAATTTGATGAGGATCAAGTTCATTGAATCTCCGGTTCTAGCAACTTTTGGTCTAGTGTATATCATGTTGCATGCTTCCTTTTTTTTTTTGTTCTCTCATGTATTTGATGAATCGTATGGCACAGTAATAGGGTTATGGTGATGCTAACCGATTGGATAGATTTAGTGTATTTTATGATGGAACGAAACCGATGGGTTGTATATTGTATATTTATTATAGATTCAATTTAATGCCAGTTTGATTTTCTGTTATATTATATATACACTTTATATTGCACCTACATTTAGGCATGGGGTGTTTACCGGGCTCATGGTTCCAATTTTTTACGAAGGGTTTATTAGTTTTTTAGGCCTATTAACCTCACTTAATTATGTAATGATGACAACAAATCTTTTTTTTTTTTTTTTTTTTTTTTTTTTCATAATTGATAACAAATCCTTAATACTAATCGATTTAAGTATTTTAATATTGTGTTTTATAGACAGAAAATATTGAGCACGATAGTTTTCAAATCGTCCAAATCGGTGCTAAAATGATAAGTTATAAAAGAAACAGTTATATATATATATATATATATATATATATATATATATATATATATATATATATATATATATATATTATATTTCACAAGTTTAAAGATGGCATTTCATTCTTCTATACCGCCCTATAGGCCTCATCATATGGATAAAGCCCGGCCTATAAATCAATGGGCTGGATATGGATCATGCATTTGAGCCCAGCCTACTACGGCTTTATCTATAGGGCCCCCATCAGGCCCGGCCCGAGGCCCGGCCCTAAGCCCGTTCAAAAATTATTTAAAATATATATATATATATATATATATATATATATATATATATATATATATATATATATATTTTAAATATATAGTCAAATTAAGTTAAAAGAATGATAAATAAATTTAATTTAAAAAGTTTAATTCCATATAAAATAAAGTATAAATAAAAAAAAAATATAATAACAAAATAATAAATTAACTTCATCACTTTATAGTTAAATTTAAATTTAATTAACATATAGGAACAAATATAAATAAATAATTTAATAGTAAAAATTTAAATTAACTTTTTTTTCATCATTTTAGAGTTAAGTTTAAGTTTAAAAAGTTAAAAATAATTTTTAAAAATACAACTAATAATTTAATGGAAATTTAATTAAATGCATAAAAATTTGAATGGGCTGGGCCAAGCCCACAAAAACGGGCCCGGCCCGACCCGTATTTTATCTCATGGGTTCAAGCCCGTGGGCTGAGCTTGGGCTTACCCTTTTAAGTTAGGCCCGGGCCAGGCCTGGCCCATTTATAGAGCAGGCCTGCCAGGCCCTGCCCGGCCCATTGATGAGGCTTACCGCCCTACCATCTTCGTTCGTGTTCATTGTTTGTACGGATACATTCTTGTTTGTACAATTTATAGTAGACACTGCACAATAAGAATTTTAAGTCGTTTTAACTATTAAGTTTAATATTGTACATAATTTCAATATACCACAAATATTGTTCATGATTCAATGTCTCTTTTCATTTTCAAATTCTTACATCTTTCTACTATCTTTGAATGAACTAATATATTATTGTTTGTACATTATAAGTATATGTATATATACATTAATATGTTGATATAAGATTAAGATTTCTAAATTCTTAATATATGAATCTCAACTTTCAAAATTTTCAAGTATAAATCATAATTCTAACAATTTGATTCATAATTATTTTTTCTAATTATGTTTTCTATTATATTTTTTTTGTATATTTAATTCTTTAATTATAATCCCAAAACTTTTAAATATTTTGTCTTAATTCATCAATATTACGTAAGTAATTATATTAGTGTTTATCGCTATTATTTTAAAATAATTAAATGAAAATCTTGTGTATTATGTCTTTTGTTAATTTAGTTGATGAATAAACATGTATGTGCACGTGTCTTTGAAATCAAATATAGTAACTTAGATTTCAAATTTACAATGAATATAAGTTTTTTTTAATTAATAATAATTATCGCTAACTACCTGCAACGCAGAGTAGTCAACCGTTCTTTCCTGAAACGATGAAAAAAAAAAGTCACTACCAATCATTGGTTATAAGAATAGAATGGGTGTGAAGGTCACCTTAAATCATTGAAAACATGATAAGGTAGTAGTGAGGCCATAAATTTTTTTAGGGGCAAAAATCTTTATGAATGGAGGTTGGGTAACATCCGTTTTGATTCAGTCCGTTCGACTATATTTTTAGATTTTAACTTGTATCTAATATAAAATAGATAAATTATTATTATTATTTGGCTAAAATTTATTGTAGTTATTAAAGTATATATGCCTTCAAATTAGAGACAAATTTTAAAATAATTATCATTTTATAAAAATATATATATTGATTTTTATATCTCAAATCATTGAGATTAATTTTTCTTTCAAATGTTTTTTTTTAATCTAATAATAAGAATCATAATCAAAATTAACTATGTTTTATATCATGAAATTATTTAACTAATTTTATGTAACAATTAACAAGTATGAAATAATTTACTTAAAAACAAGTATGAAATAATAAAAATTAAAACAATTGTGAAGTAAATTATATAGCTTATAATCAAATTGGATTTCATCCAAATATAATATTATTATTTATAATTTAGAACAAATAAACTATTTATAAAAAAAAAAAAAGTATTACTTCTTAGCTAATAAACATGAATTAAACTATTTACAAACGTTGAACATAAATTATCACTACATAATTGCAATATAAAAAAATGAACAAGAAAAAATATGTAATTAATTAAAGTTTTTTATTTAATTTATAATTTAACAATGAATAATGCAATGTATAATTCATAGATGGATGCAAGAAAATTCAAAAATTATCCTATCTACTTAAAAAAAAATCTATTTAAAACAATTAAAAACTCAATAATGAACAATAAATTGTATAAAGAGGAAATTCAATAGCCACAAACTCAAATTTAGGGTAATAAATAGAGAACGTTTGTTTTCAAAAGAAAAATACTATATAAATAGTGGGGGGGGGGCACCACTGGGATAAGGAATGATTTATGAATTTGAAAAAATGGGTTCGAGAATTTATTCATGCATAGGGAATGTATTAGCATTACATTGCATCTACTTTAGAAAACATTTACTGTTAATATCTTTGTTATTTCATATTAAAACCTTTTATTTCGAAAACACAATATATTTTTATTTTTTATTTTTAAATGTCTCATGTGTTATTGATTAGTACCATAAACATTATAAGGTACAATCAAATAAGTATGAGTGTCATGAAAGCCATTAGGAAAAAGCTTTAGAGTTTAATCTCGGCATCCCTTAATTAAAATTATATTCCTTAAGAAAATATAGGAGATCATCATCATGAAAACTTCTAAACTCCATCATCGATTTTTTTTTTTTATAAAAATCATCTTTGGAATATTTTAATTTTAGAATTTGGTGTTTCATGCAAATTTATTAATATTTAAAGAATATATATTTACAAAATTTGGAAGAAAAGAAAATTAGAGTTCTAAAATTTCCAATTTCATTTTAATATCAACACGTCATAATGGGATCATACATCTCTAAGAAAATAAAAATTGAGAAAAATAGCATCTTAAAACTCCCCAACTCCTCTTTTGAAAATTTTCAATAATGGTCAGTATAATACACAAATCGATTAAATGTTTTTATATATTATATTATGAACATACTATATTATGTTTAGCAAGTCATTGAAGTTATTATCATATTATTAGTCTATAATTGGTTCTTTTAAACATATTTATTCTTTCATGAGTCCAAATTTGCTAATTAGGGGGGTAATATATAGGAATTTGGGACCAAAGGAACTTTGGGCATTCATAACAAACTTGAAGAGAATTCTACTAAAAAAGAGTTCTTAATATGTAGTTTACACCAAATCATTTCAACTATGTTTGGCTTGCACAACACTTTGAGCACCAAAATACTAGAATTCAATTGAATTTTTCCAATATTTTCATAAGACTAAAATCAGAGACAAAAATAACAGTGATCCACAGAGCTGACAAGAACTTTAATAAAATTACTAGGCAAGAAAAGCACAATGTGTGCTCTTATTATTGTAACATAATGTTCAAATTGCTATAAACAAAAACAAAAACAATATTACCTTAACACTAAAAGCTATACTAATGATAAAATTTTATGAAGACATTAAGAAGGATTGCTTCGAGTCAGTTTTTAACTTTCCAACATCACTACTTAAATTTGGTCTGACATTGATACAATATAATTGATCAGCTCTTTCTTCTTTAGCCTTCCTGTTGATAACCTCTACTCAAAAAAGTTTAAGCTAGCAATGCTACACTTGGGGCGAGTTCTACCGGTTATAAATATAAGAAAATTAGGATTTTTAAATGGTAAGAAAAAGAATAGAGAGATCAAGCAAGTTCACAAGCTCTCCTTCAAGTCCACAAGACTCCACAACTAAATTATACATAATAAGTGGAGCATAAACGGTTTACCCTATGCAACTGATTAAATGTCCTTTCAATAACATAGCATAATAGATTAAGAACCACTTCAAGAAAAGTAGCACCTACCATGAAAGTATTTTTGTTTTAAACTATTAAATATCTAGAAGTTCAAACGTCAAAGAAAGAAAATAAAAGAGAAAATGATGGGAAGAGGAGGAAAAGAGTTGCTCAGTTTTTTTACTGCCATTTTTGCTTCAGGTAATGGAACAAAACTTGAAACCATTTTCAATCTCCTAGCCACCTCTTCAAACATTTATACACATTCTCACATTCACAATTCAGGAAACATTGAACAAGATACTGGAAAAAGGAGACATTGACTCAATGAGAAAGACAATACAAATTCATGAAGATGTCTTCAAGCATGTAGATAGAAATTAGTCTATATCTAGTCTGATCACTTTTTCCTTCAAGTTTCTCCTTCATTTCTTATATCAGTGTCCATAAAAATAGATGGAAAAAACACCTTCTGAGGTTCTAAGTCAATTTCCACAATCTGCAATACATCACACAATATTTCACCCAAAATAACCCTTCTACTTAGTTCAATACAACTTCAATTTAATATTACCTACAAAAATTGGAGCAGAAAATCACGGACATATGAAATGGAGGGGAGATGCTTGAATCTGAATAACCGGTTCCTTATCCTACATCAACGTTTAGATACAAGCTGAATGGAATTGGATTTCGAATTAAAAACATGTGGATGAATAACCCATAGAAGCAAGAACAATTTATTAAGGGAAAAAACAAACAAAGGATTGCAATCTATATCTTTTACCAATCAAAGGAATCGTAACTTACCCATTTATCTTTTCCAAAAGAAAATCGAGTGGTGCTAAAGAAAAAAGAAAGGGGAGAACAAAAGATAACTAAGAAGAATAAGGTGAGAATGAGGAGGAGGAAAATGAAAATGAAAAGCATGAACTAAAAACAAATACAAGCATTCTATGTATTAAAGGAGAAAAAATGTATTTGTCAATCGGTTAAGAGCAAACTAAAACGGAAATTCCTAGCTAATAGTCTAATACATTTAACAAAATATTGAGGTCCATTGTTCAATTTGATTTGTGAAAGTGTTGAGTAGGATATAAAGTGTGGGGGACATAATTCATTATCTTTCCTCAATTCTACAAGTTTGTTTCTGATATAAAGTCTATGAGTGAATGGTCATTTCTAAACATCATTTTTCTCCAGTAAATTCATGTTTCTAATCCAACGCAATACATATTTCAGAAAATAAGAAAAGAAGAAGGAAGAGATAAGAGTGGAAAAGCAACTAAAGCAATTCAAATTAGTGAAAACAAAAGAACTAAAGCTACTCAAATCAGTCCATTATTGTGTTGTTTAGAAAAACAGCCCCTTACCAAGAGAAGAATGGGAATAAGAAGGAAGATATAAGAGTGATAAACAACAAAATATTTTCTATCTAATGCTACCAGTTAATCATCAGCCATCAGTAAAAAAAATATCAAAGTATAGAGTAAATCAAGGGAATGTATATGAAAAAAATAGCACAAAACCATACCCTTATCTCTACTTCTTCGTAATAAAATCCCAACTACTTCCATCTCCATCCACAATTCTATCAAGCAATTGACTGATGGAGTTTCTAGGGCAGAGAAATTGATCGAGAAAGATGGAGTATCGAATCGTATGTGGGGATTTTTCATATATCGTATTGAAATTATGTATAAATTGACCAAGTTGGATAACTCATTTTGTGCAATTTAAACGAAGAATATTTATCCCCACGATTTCTAACATCAAAGTGGTAATTTTCAGTTAATTAAATCCAATATTTGTACAAAAGATAGTAAACATAATAATTCATGTTTCGCAAATAACCAGTGGTCCCATTACATAGACATACAATCGATGAACACCAAAATATTATATATATTGCAGATGTAAAATATAAAATAATCGTTAAAACAAAAAAAAATGAACAAAATATTGCTAATCATTATAAAATGTCATATACCAAGGCTACTTCCATCAATCAACAATCTTATTTCTAAAACCATCACTTTTCCTTTTCTCTCAAAACAACCAAAAAGAAATTTGATAAAAGGAAAACACAGATTGATAATGCATTTATATGAATAGATAAAACAGAACCCAAAATTTTCACTTTTCATTTGAGTTTTCAATATTCTTTTTACTTCAATGCTGCTTGTATAATAATAGTTGGAGATGTACTTCTGTTAGGAACTTAGCGGGCCTGTAATTCTACTCTACTAGTCTTTCATGGTAACTTGGTTCAATAGCCATGAAATATAAAAGAAATACACCAGGTTGATGCATTAGTTGTTTCATGCATTATTGAGAAAAATAAGAAGTTATTCAAAGTTGTGGATTCATGCATTAGTTGTTTCATCCCAATGCTTGCTTCAATAGCCATGAAATATAAAAGAAATACACCAGGTTGTATGTGGCCTTCTGCCAGTTTTTCAATTTGAAAGAAAGTATCTATGAGATAAATCCGAAAAATAACAGGAAGTGAGAAACACCAAATGATTTTCATGGTTTAACTAAATACTTTTTTTTGGTAAATTGCAAGAGAATATATAGATAAGGTGGGGAGTATTTTGACACGTACAATTACTATTCTCTGAGAAAACACAGCCATTGATCATAATAAATTGGAACTTTATCTTACTATCAAAAAAAAGAAATTAATCATAATAAATTACAACAAGAACACTGTATGCATAATAAACCTGGATTGAGGCAAGATTTCCTTCAGATAAGGAAGCTTGTTTCTTAAATGCATCCATGGAACCAACAAGAGCCTCAATTTCAGAGTTTTTTGCTGCCAAAGCTTCAGCCATATGTTGACTCTACTCTTGATACTTCATTTTTGGATTCAGATAGATCTTGCTGCAGCTTCTTTAAGTGAGCATCATATGATCTACTCAATTCTCTCTGACAAAGTAGAGGAAAATGATAAAGCTGGAGCTATCAAGAACCAGATTCAACACTAATTCAAGTTCACACGTTTTGGACTACTATACTTTTTTTAGATGAATATGATACTTGTCTTTTCTTTTTTAATAAGAACTATGATACTTGTCTTTTGAATTTAAGAGTGATAAAATTAAAAGGTAACATACAAATATGTACAAAACACATGCAACCAAAAAATATTTTTACCAGTTATTGCTATACATGAGGGTTTTCTCTGAGACTCAAACAAGATAATGGAATATATCAACTACTGAATGTCAAAAGGAGATTAAAAGGAGCAGCATACACACACACATTTAATTTTTGCCTAAGAAACATTTCATTTAATACCTACTTAGGTATTAAAGAGGAGCATCAGTATGAACGCAAAAATTCAGTACAATAAGAGGGTGCCTAAGATCTCATATGATGCCTAATCCAGATGTATAAACTCTCACCTCTGCAATAAGAAGTTCCTCCAACTGTGCATTCTCAGACTTGTATTCTTGAAGACGTGATGAGAGTCCAGCACAGACCTACAACTCAATAAGAAAAAGGTAAATCATCCACCCAAATAGAAGAAGTTTGACTATTTTAGCAAGGAACTCTTTCAATATAACCATTCTTAGAGAAAATGGTACTCTCACAAACTGACATCATCAAGAGGTATGCAGTTTACCATTTGCACTTGCAGAGAAACATACACTTAGTTAAATTATGCCTTTGTGATATCAATATAGAGAAACACAGTGTAAGGGATACGAAATAGTACAAGATCATCACTAAACTCTAAACATAGCATGTAGGCATTAAAATAACAATAATCATTACTTATTTTTCTAATGATAGTAACAAGATCCCCATACCAGTGGGTTTGCTAGGAGGGAGAAGATAGCTAAATAAAATACCAAAAATAGTTGTTCGTATTTATAAAGTATGTAGTACATTTACGTTTTCTTTTGATCTTAGGAACAAAGGGCCCAAAGCACTCAATCTCCAATGTCAACAAGAAACTTCACACCATCTTAATATCAAACATAAGATACTCCTGGGTAACATGTTAAAGAGATTGGACCCTAGTGCAAAAATATTGTGATCAGTAATATGAGCCCCCTACTTTTGTAACTGCTAAACTCCATAAACTACACATTTCTTTAACATCATTAATAATGATTATAACTCAAAGTAATTTATTCTAAAAAGGAGCCAATCCCAAATTCTACAACTGTCATATTCATATCAGTCTCCATGAAAGACATTTAAGAACGGAGCATGTTGCGAGAGCATACCCGAGCCAGCCTCGCCTCTTTTGACTGACCAGAGGAAATGGAAGTCATAAGAAAAACATTTAAGATTTATTTTTCTTATGAAAGTAAAGCTTGACATAAGGTCATATCATATTCCAGACAAAATTGAAATAAAGCAAAAAAAACTCTTACCAAATAAAAAAGTAGTATGAGTCTTGCAGTGGGATACCGCAAGAGAAATCTAGTTGCCCTGACCGGCCCTGAATCAAGTAGTTTCGCCGCTTTTTGTAACTACACGATGCAAGTCAAACATAATGATTAACTGAAGTGGAGGGAGGATGAGCATTTTAATGGACAAGAGACTAACCTGTATGCTTGTCCCAGCCATATGTTGATGATGCAAGGGGAGGGGCCTGTAACAATTACCCGGTAAGGAAAACTTGAGTATTACAAATAAATGTTACAATATAAAGAAAATGGAATCAGTTGAAAACGCCAAATTA
Source organism: Gynostemma pentaphyllum (assembly GCA_028015215.1). Classification (NCBI taxonomy): domain Eukaryota; kingdom Viridiplantae; phylum Streptophyta; class Magnoliopsida; order Cucurbitales; family Cucurbitaceae; genus Gynostemma; species Gynostemma pentaphyllum. The sequence continues at coordinate 16,300,062 of CM051354.1, forward strand.
TATGCTCAAAATGTCAAAAATCCTATTTTTCCCAATATATAACAACGTTAAAGAGTCATAGACCGTTATATTTGAACTGTTGTGGAAGTTACAAGGCCAACACTTTATATCTTTAAGATACAGGATAGATTCATGTGCTTAAGTGATCATTTTGAATCATCAACAGCCTGTTTTTGTGTGAATATCAATCAGTAAACTCAAATATTCAATTATTCTAGACTTCTTCCCCATTGCCACAAACTAAATTTCATTGTTGATTAATAAAGCTAAATGATCAAATGCTTGAGAAAAAGCTTCAGTTTTGATAACTAAGATTAAATTTAAAATAATTCGATAACCAGATATGGAGATGTGCTACAAAATTCCCCAAGTAGAAGAAAATATATTTCGAAATAAATGCCAAAAAGCATATAGAAGTATATCTATTAATGACTATAATATTTAAGAGAAGAAACATACTCGAGAGATTTCATTTCGGCATCTTCTTCCCAAGAGGCGGATGCTCGACGAGATGCTCTACTTCTTTCCACCTCCACCTTTTAAATAAAGCAGCCGTGTTATGATAAAAATATTACTCTTTTCAATAAGCTACATGAATTATGAACAAGAAAACAGGAAAATTATTAGTCAAAAAGCATAGAGCACCAAAAGTCAGACCTGTGCCTCTTGAACACGATTTATTTCCTTCTCCAGTTGAAACTCTGCTGCAGCTTTTTCACTAATCATGGCTTCCAACTGCCTTTGCTTGTAGTACTATCACAAAAAATGATTTCAAATATAAGACTTAAAAAATTCTTTGATATTCTTTCATAGCAAAAGTAGTCTGCATGGGCAGTTAAACTCAATTACCAACAAATCAGTTAGTTCACGATAGCGCTTCGCAAGCTCCATATGCTCCTGGTCATTTGAAACTATAATCAGTGAGTTGATGTCTTGGTTAGTCAAAAGTGCACAAAAAATTTATATATAAAAGCGAAAAGAACAGTGCAAGACTAATTCAGTTAAGGCTTTAATTTCATTAGAGTTGATTCTGATAGAAAACTTACAATATTATTAATATGTTTGATTTAAGTACTTATTTTTTCAAAAAAAAAAAAAAAAAAAACCCTAAACTTCGACTTGTGCCAGACCAATCAACTCAAGGAAGTGTAGAGGCACTCAAGTTTTAAGCTTACAAGTTGCACGACCCATGCCTAGCAAGCTTACCAGCTTTGATTCATGCCAAGTCAACCAACTCAAATAATACCAAGACAGTTGAGCTAAATAATTAAATTTACCTTTACACGTTTGGATCTATTGGTGGTTTAACATGGTATCGGGGCATAAGATCATGAGTTCAAACTTCTGTTGTCTCATTTACTTTTATTTCCTCTCTTATTATTAATAGTCTATATGATTGTCTTATACAAATATCCGAACCCACAATTGAAAAAACGTGTTAAGATACATGATTAAATTCCCATTAACTCATATATTTTAGATCTATTGATTATTTAACACGAGCCAAACTAACCAACTCCGACTCACGTCAAGCAAGGACCTAGCTCACCAACTAACTCACGTCGAATCGAGAAGTGCCTAACAGGGCACCGAGCATGAAAGATGAGTTTGAGAGGCTCGACCACGTACAAACTCCCCCAGTGTGGTTCTACCCAAGTAAAGTAGTGAACCAAAAAATAACGCAACAGTCATAAAGTCTGTCACCAGCCAAATAAATAACATGACTACTTACAGAGGAAAATAATTACATCCCAACTACCAATGCACCACATCCAGAAGAAACACAATGGTTAAGACAAGTTATGGAAACTCAACCAAACTCAAGACGCATCAAAATGTGTTAATATATCGGTGGCTAACGAACTCCGTCTTGCAGTGCTTTCTTCCATTCCCCATTCCTTACGACCTATCTCCTTTCCTCCAAAGTTGCCGAACACCAGGAGTGCTGACATGAACACCCAAACCAACACTCAAACTCCGCAACTCAAATTTCGCAACCACACAATCAATTCATGCAAAACTAAGATGAAAAAAGTATAAGAGTTGTATAGTACACAGTAGTCGCTTGAAAGAGCGTGTACAAAATTTATAGATGTTACAAAATCGCATGAATGCCAATTAAAGCATTGAAATCCTTAAAAATATTCCCTGAGATGGCAGATTTGTCATCTCAAATACATTCCGTAAATGATTGTCACTTGGAGATTACAGCTCCAGGTCTCCAATGTAAAAGTCCTCAATCATGTCAAAGACTCGGGTTGCATGTTGCGGCCTGCACAGAAGCATCGAGGTTGATATTCACATGTTTGAAAGATCATTGCCATGATGAAATTTAATAATATAACTATATGGAAGTAACAGGATAGGTAAAATATAAAGTAAAACCAATATATGCAAATTATGATACACTTCTACGTAGGACTTGCGACAAAAAAAAAAAAAGTATTTGACTATAGTTAGGGAGAAAAAAGATGGCCAAAACAATATTTAAAACGGGTTTTGACTATCTTAAAATTATCTATTTGAGACAAAACAATGCTACAAAAATGTAAGAGAGAACGGTGTTGTCAGCATGTTCTACCCATAAAACCCTTCGGTAGAATCATCCCCAGCATGCAGTAGAATGGCATCTCCTCCCGGATGTTCTTCTACGTAGGAGGTAACATCATACACCTATTCCTCAACAGAAAATGGAAAACAAACTATAAATATGACTGTATACATGAAACTCCTAACTTTTGCAAGGAGATAGAACATCAAACCAGAATAAGAAAAATCATACCTTATTCTTGATGATAATCCAACAATCATTTCTTTTGTTATGAACCGAGACCTCAGCTTTACTGTAGTTTTTTTATGGCTAAAAGCAAGAAATAACATTTAGAACTCAAGGACAAAATTGTACAACCTATAGAATAGATCCTTTACAAGTAAGGTCATAGCAATAAATAACATTTAAGATATAACGAATAAATAAAACAATGTTTTAGCCAATCCAAACATAGATTTTTTAAAGACTATTGACAAAGTATACTTTTTTGAAAAATTGATAGACAAGATAAACAAAGGAAATTGGCATCATTTGCTTGCCATTGACGGAAGGTTGAATGGTTTTGGACAAAGAACTTTTGAGACCTGAATCCTATTTTCAATGATCCTATAGTTATACTTTCTCCATAGTTGGACAGAAACACAAACTTGCTCAAATCATGATGATTTTATCATGCTATTGAAGTCTAAATCGCATACAAGTTCCAGCAGACAAATTGAAATAGATGCTCTAGCCATTTATAAGATCGACACTGGACAACTGAGATTCTGAGTCTTCAAACTTCCAGTAAAAGTAGGAAGATTTTGTATCAAAGTTACCTTATTCAAAGCATTTGATTGGACCTATTGTGCATTCCCTGCATCCGTAAAATAAAATATCGTTAGTTCAAATCCACACGACTACTTGGTTAATTAGAGGACTAAAGACCTAAGAAAATGATTTTATTATACCATTTTGGTCCTTATATTTTTATAACAATTTGATCCTTATATTTATAGACAGGTAACACTTAAATCCTCGACAACTAAAAGTCAGATTAAAAATCTTATCCGAAAGCAACTAATACATGAAATCAAACTAAGCGAATGAAATTATCGCACTTCTTACAATCCAAATCTAAACATCGTACAATTATATGCTTGCCCATATGCCTTGATTACGATAAGATTTTAACACCTGGCTTAATCATGATATGTATATGAGAGTGTATGAACTAAATCATTTTTTAGATATCTCTCTTCTAATACGCCTGTGAAGATCAGCGGAGTACATCAAATTAGAGGTGTAGAGACTCGAACCTTCGACCTCATGAAATGGAGTACTAGTACATAACCAATTGAACTATACACAGGTTGGCTATATGAAATAAATCATTCAAAATGCTATGATACAATTGTCAAATTATACGGACTAAAAGTATATTTTAACACGAAACGCAGACTTACGATCTCTTGGAAATAAAAATAGAGCTCCAAATAGAACAAAAAGAACCAATGCCACTACAACTATCATCATTATGAAGCTCAGGACCTCACTGCTTGATCAGATTCACTATAAATACAAAAACACCACACTCAAATAATGAACTAAAAAAAAAAGGAAAATTTAGTTTGGTAAGCAAGGAAATGCTCCAGAAATGGGGAGTTTTGCCTGTCAATTTTTCTTGCAAATTTACAAATTTGAAGAACATGAATGAACAATTATGGATCATTGTCAAAAAGAATTCGCCGTCGAGAATCTGGATTTTAGTTTTGCTTTGCACCAATTGAACTCTTATTTGACCTTGATATGGTTCTCTCCGGCGCCGACGACTTCGTTTTCACGCAGATCACAGAATCAGATTCCGATTCTCTCGTGTCAATCGATATACGTGTGTGTGTGTGTGGGCGCGCAAACGAACTAATAATTGTTAAATAAAAAGAAAAAAAAAATTAGATTATTTCAGTGATGATCGAATTCGAAGCTAAGATAGAGAATGGAGAACGGGGCTGGGCTAGAGTTCGACTAATGGGCTTCGGTTGCATGTTGGCACATTTTAATGAATGGATATTTTTTTTTAATTGCATCCTATGCAGTAAATTTTGCAATTATTAGCCAAGGGAAAAGACTTCTAGTTTGCTGTAGCAATGGTGAGGAGAGGAGGACGCCTTTTATTCAACTATAATAAATTCACATATTATAGTAAAACTTGTATGAAAGAAATCCAGTAATAAGTGACAGAATGTTTTCTGGATAATTGGGCCAGCCAATTGTTCTACTTATTTGACTGTGTTAGTTCCTTGTAAATATTTAGATTTGTAATTGTCATTTTTGTTAAATGGTTATGGAGATGGTCAAATTCAAGTTGATTTAACACTTGCAAATGTTTGCTGCTAAGAGATCTCTATATTTGCTTAGCTTGCAGGGCAATATTGACTTGTTTATTCAATGACCAAGGTACATCATCTGAAATTTTTTCATGCAAATTGCCCTTAACATTACCAATTTAGTCATTATTTTCTCTGATCAGTCCATCCACCCTTTTCACTTGGACTGGAGAGGGAAAAGATGGTGTGTACTTACTCATTCCCGTCGTATCATCTTGCCGAATATTAAAATTGGCCAAATTGATCTACAAGTTTTTTTTTTTAGCCTAGTGCAACGTGACAAAATTTCACTCCAAATGATATGCCTTCATCCATAGGGTCTCAAGTACCTGAATCAATCGAAACTTCATTCTAATTTCTCCATCGATATTCGATTCCCTTTAGTCGAGCTTCTCATTCTATCATTATACCTGAGAAGCAGGAAGAACTACAATCCCATCCCCACCCAAAATTCTAGAAATTCATTGATAATTAGAATAGATAATGGACAAGCATGTAGCTATGATCTTCGGTGTCGGGTGCTTTAATTCCTCGCCCGCCCACAACCAGCCAAAAATGGAACAGATAGATGACGATTTTTTCAATTACATAGCTTAAGTGCAAGTAGAAAATTATGATCAATTTTTTTTCTCAATGAAATTCTGTTTTTAAACTTGCACATTTTAAATGACTCCGGGAACTTTTTATTGTGGGAAATCTTTCATCGAGACATGCATTACCAAATTGGAAATGAGGAAACGACTTGTATACATATGTAAATTTGCAATAAATGCAAGACCTTCCAGAGGAAATCTTAAGCAGGTCTTCAATTTTCTTAGTGGTGGAATAACTAATCCTTTGTCATTATCACCAAAAAAACGATCCTAATTTGTTTATTTGTTTTCTTTTTGAAGAGTGATTTTAAAGATTCTAAATTATGTTATAAAATCGGATAAAGTTCGATGAAATACTCGAGAAGTTGAGACTTATGGTTATGGGATGACTCTAATTTTTTATTTTTTATAATAATTTTCTTGGATACACGAGCGTTTTAACTTTCTTTTATTTCTACATATGATATTCATCACCTTGTAGCTTGTGAAGCAATGGAGAGCAAAAACCAGGAAAAATAAGAAACGATTGTTTTCAATGAATCTGATAGAAAATTGATATGCGTTGAATGATATAGCAGCTAGACCTCTTGAGTTAACCGTTTACTTGGGACGATTGGCTGTCTCAGAAGGCCCGGCTTGTCGCAGCATCTGGTTATATGATTAAGTAGAATGTTCGATTAGTTACCATTGTGATCTTCAACATCACATATAAACACGGGAGAAAGAGAGACTTGAAAATAAGATTCGAGTTTGTTGCGTAAGATTGTATGTTCATTTTTTATCCGTTCCAAAGCAGCCTTAACCCTGTCAATAAACATGAAGTCATTTTAGAAACCCTCGGGAGATTGCGTAAACGTATTCATATGAATAAAATGGTTAAATAAAAATGTAAGGTCACCCCTCCAAGTTGTCCTCTCTGCAACATTTAATTGCATGATTCACTTCTTTGTACACCTTTATGGCGTCAATACTGCAAAAATCAGTAACAATGGTTAGTAATCAATCATCGATCTGCAATTATGATCGGAATCGAACTGGAAGCAAGAAATGACACAATGTGGATTCTCTTTTCACACCAGTTTGGTGAAAGTCATCGCATTGAAATATATTGTAAACCGAGAAACTGGGAAAAAACTTGCCTCCTCACTAGTCAGTAGGAGTTCATACTTACTTTCTGATGTGATCGATTATAAAAAATAGATATCAAATATAATGTAAATAGACCAACAGAACAAGGAACTGGTGTGGAGGTAAGTTTTATCGACACAGATACGCACCAATGATTTTATTTTTTCGAATAAGAAACATGATAAAATTAAAATAATGCGGAATAAAAAGAATAGAGAGAAGAAGAGAAGAGGGGGAGAATAGAAAAACCGGTAAAAGCCGGAAGACTACATTGTGAATTTCTTCTTCAAAACTAAACCTATTACATAGTTTATATAGAAAACCTAACCCTAAATAATTAAGGAAAATATAATCTAAATAGGCAAAGATAATTATCATAATGAATATGATAATTATCAAAGGAAATAAAGATAAATAAGGAAAATATATCAAAATAGAATCAACTAATTTTGGCAGCTTTTTAGGCAACTGGCGCCACGTACCACGAACCCTCGTTTCCATGGCATCGTTCCTCATCAAATCTCTACACCCTCCCTCAAGTTGGAGCATGCAGATCACGAAATGCCCAACTTGCGAAATATAATCGAAAAAGAAGGGTATTGGAAAAAAAAATGTCGTTTCTAATCGGGAAACACCATAATTCATCATCAGGTGCGATGGTTGTCGCTATATCAACATCAATCATCGCAGTCATCGTGGTTGTTGCGATATCTGCAGCATCCACACGATCGTTTCCAATCTAGAAACGTCGTCATTCATCGTTTCAAATATTGAAACGTCTTCATTATCATGGACTCTTCATGAGTTTCTTCCATGATCTTTTTCTTCATTGACCGAAAAGACTCTCTCCTTGAGTTCCTTCCATGGTCGGTTTTCAGGATGATGTGGCATAAACAACATCTCCACGGTCGCTTCCAATTTAGAAACGCCGTCATTCATTGTTTCAAATATTGAAACATCTTCATAAGAAACTCATCATGAGTTTTTGTCATCGCTCGGTTATGGTTCCGAAACCCAATTTGTTCTTTGCACAAATATTGCGCATTGAACGTTCTTCACCAACGTCTCAAATCAGAAAACGTTGACATTCACAATTTTTTTTTTTTTTTTTTTTTTTTTTTAGCCGCCAGTAAACAAATACTACGCCACGAAAAACAGAGCCTACTCTGAAGCGCCTTCCTTTGACATCTTATTCTTCTTCGAACTCCATGAATCAGTGGAGTGTTCCTCCACGTTATAAGCCAAAAGATATAAAGTCATCACCACCTGGGGGGTTATGGGTATACTGACGTCGGGGGGGTGGGGGGTAATATGACTTCACCAACTGGTTGTTGGTGGTGTAACCTCTGGAGTGAGTGTAGAAGGTTACCCATCTCCTTTAGACAATTCGTCAAAGAACAAAGAAACTGGGGACGGCGGCAAAAACCCCAAATATTTTTTTTTTTTTTTTTTAATAGTCACAAGACTATCAACTTTTATTTTACAGATTAGGATTCTCTAATACCATGATAAAATTAAAATAATGCGGAATAAAAAGAATAGAGAGAAGAAGAGAAGAGGGGGAGAATAGAAAAACCAATAAAAGCCGGAAGACTACACATGATAAAATTAAAGTAATGCGGAATAAAAAGAATATAGAGAAGAAGAGAAGAGGGGGAGAATAGAAAAACCGGTAAAAGCCGGAAGACTACATTGTGAATTTCTTCTTCAAAACTAAACCTATTACATAGTTTATATAGAAAACCTAACCCTAAATAATTAAGGAAAATATAATCTAAATAAGCAAAGATAATTATCATAATGAATATGATAATTATCAAAGGAAATAAAGATAAATAAGGAAAATATATCAAAATAGAATCAACTAATTTTGGCAGCTTTTCTGCCGAACCGTCGCCACAGCCACGAACCCTCGTTTCCATGGCATCGTTCCTCATCAAATCTCTACAAAACATTCTCTTGAAAAACTACGAAGTACATAAAAAAGGAGGATGAGCAAGAAAACCTGGCACTGCTTCCTTTGAGCTTATGGATTGGTCTTTCAAGCTTCATGAGATTATAGGAAGGTTTCTCCCCATGAGAAAGAAAAAAATATATATTAGTTTAATTTCCTAATATACCAAGTAAATTTTCTTGTTGACGATGTCTTACAATGCTTGTTTTATAGAAGCTATAGTTTTGGTTGATTCCCTGAAATACAAAGTAAGAACCTCCTCCAAGAAGTGTGGACTATCATTATCCAATTGCTCAACACGAGCAAAGTGTTCATCCAGAATTTCCTACAATAATTTAATTATATTCATAAGTTGTAGTAAAACTTTTCACAATTCATATTTCAAAATACATATTTAATAATAAGAAGCAGATTTGACCTTCACTAGTTGGTAGAATGGTTTCGTTCGGTTTGGTTTTCTTATTGAAGGAAAAATTGAACCGCTGGTTGGTTTGGGAGTTTTCGCTAACCAAACCGATCAAGGGGAAGAACCAATTAAACTAATCGAACCAAAATTATTTATGTTCGTCGGTTTTTTTTTGTTTCTTAAACGTGGTTGATTTTTTTTAGGTAAGGGTCGGTTTTGATTGATTTTAGTTCAGATTTTGGAGTTTTTGGGGTTGGGTCTCTAATAAAAAAGATGGGCCTTTATCAGATTTTATCTTTTAGCATATTTTATACAGAGATTGAATATGTTCACAAAAAAGGAAGACATAACGAATAAAGGAAAATTCTCCCGAATAGGTTTTTTGAATGATGAACAAATCCGTATACATTCACTCATATAAACATAGGTCCATGAATCTAAGAAATAGTGAGAATTCTTGATCTCTCTCAATTCGTTTATGGGTAGTGCATTCATAATCAAAAAAGTATTTGTGATTGTTCCAGAAGAAATGAAACAAAAGATTTATTGTATGAGGTCTACCCAATGCTAGATGCAGAGGCACATAATAGATCGATTTTTCTTAGGTAAGGGTCAGTTTTGATTGATTTTAATTCAGATTTTGGAGTTTTTGGGGTTGGGTGTCTAATAACCCAAATCAAACCCTATATATATATATTTTTTTTTTTTTTTTGATAAAACGATTGGTAAGTCTAAAAGACCAAATTCCATTATTAGTTATTCATTGAATGAAGTTGGTTTTTTTTTTTCCAAATATAATTATTATTGATTAACTTTTCATATTCTCTTCAAAATAACATCTCAAACTATAATTAATATTGAATGGGTGACCTATTATCATATCATAATCAATTGGTAATAAAGAACAATAAATCATAGTATTTTGTAATCTCAACAAATAAGTAGTTCTTTTTAAGTAGAATGGCAAACTTTGTAATTTTGAGAATTCATTAGGGGTATAGTAGTCCAAAAAATAATCTCAAACATCCCCACTTTTAATAGATTAAAGATATCAATTTTGGGCTAGTTTGGTATTGTTGTAGCTTTTAAAATAATTGTTGTTAGTTGTGCTGTAGAAAAAATCAGCTGCATCATGAAGCAGATTAGTGTTTGGTAAATTCAACTTATGAAGGAAAATTAGTGTTTGGAAAATTCAACTTCTAAAAGTGTTGTGAGATATATGAATAGTTGAATTTTGTTTGCTTAATTAATTTAAAGGGAAATTATATATTTTTATAATGCCATTATTACAAGAGATTTAAAAAATTTAATTTTTAATTTGGAGCTAATATGTATTTTAAATAGATAAAAAAAATATGTATGTATGTCATAAAAGAAGGTTAGTAAAATTTATTATAATCAAACTATAATTTATATTAATTTAATATAAAAATTTAATTACACCTGATGTTTTGATTATACCTGAAGTACAATATATGAAATTGAAATTTGAAATATACAATTCCATGAAAACATTTTAATTATGATAATTAATAGATGTAGATAAAATAAAGAGATTAATATCACTAGTATCCTGATTAATTCACCCAATTTCAATATTACCGGTTATTAAGATTCTATTACACTTTTACCCAAAAAACACCCATTATGGGCGACACAACCGTATCTGTTAATTATCCAGTTTACATTTTTACCCTTTTTTCTTTTTATTTTCCTTTTTTTTTTCAATTTTCCGTGATCATTTTCTATGATTCCATGATTCTTGGGATTTAGTTAATGACTGATATCTTTCCTTTTTTATCATATTAATTTTGATTTTGATTTTGATTTGTCAGTTACCAAATCTAAATTATATTTTTCTTTTTATATTCTTCTTCTTCTTCTTCCCCACGACCTTCCGACTCAGCCATGGAAGAACTCGACGACGTCCTTTCCAACGAAACAAGATGATAAGAAGAAATCACGAAATCTCCATTCCCCCGATTCGAATACATTAACCCACTTGACGAAACCCTCAACCCGATCGATTGCAACTCTGGAAACGGCAATTCCCCTTCTAAATACCTCACAATCTGTCTCATACTCGGTCGAATCACCGGTGAAGAATACGAAATTTTCTTTCCTGTTTTTGCTTGATCTTCATTTGGAATTTATGGGTATTATATTCATACCATTCTTCGTGCTTTGATTGGTTGTGGAATAGAAACATGGATTTGTGGTCAAACCATTTTTATTCTCTTATCCCAGAATTATAAAAAAAAAAAAAAAAAAAAAGACTCATCTTTTTCTTTTTTTTCTAAATTTTTTTTTTGCAAGAGAATTTTTCTAAATTTTTAGGTATCCCCCCACTTGAATTTGCTTGTTTTTTTGGCCTTTTCTTTTGCCCAATTGGTTATTTGTTCGTAAAGGGGATAGATGCGATTCAAAAATTGGAGAAATATACATAATTTCTTTGAATTTTTTATCCAGATCTGAAGGTTTTTTTTTAAACTGTTTATTTTTGTGCAACATTTATTTTATTTTTCTATTTACATATTTATAGAAACTTTGATCTCTTTTTCATCTCCAATTTTATGCTTTCGCTCTATCTCTGGATGAATTGTTTTTCTCTTTCGTTTTTATTTTTTATCTTTGTATTTTGTAAGAGGACGATCAGGAAGGACATTTGAATTTTCGAAAATAAATGTTTACTAAAAGTAAACTGTTTATAAAAAATTACCTTTTCAATTCTCGGTGAACTCGCTTTCTATGTATTTTGTAGATAAGTTTCTTTTAGTAAAATGTTTATTTTTATTCAATGTTTACTTTGAAAGCCTATTTTCATATGTTTTCAAAACTGTTTCATCAATTTTTTTGTCTGGTATCAATTTGAAGTGCACATTAATAAACTGTTTACTTTTTATCTCTGTATTTTTTAGGATGACGAACAAGAAAGACATTTAATTTTTCCATGAAGAAGAAGTTAGAAGGTTGAAGAACAAGTTAGAAGTTTGAAGATTTTTATCTTTTGTTATAGTTTTTATTTTTGTTTAGATTTGCTTTTTCCATTAATTTTGTAAAATTTAAGGGATTTTATAAATTTCCCTCAATTTTACACAAATTAAGGAAAAATTAAATCAGGGGTATATTTGTCATTTCACAATGTAATTTAATTTGGCCGGTGGCGGTTTTGGGTACTATTGATATTTAATAAAAACATCCAGTATATTTGATATATCCATAATTTTTTTGGTTATTAGTGAAATTCACCCTAAAATAAAATCATAATACTCAAATTGCCATGACTAATGGCAGGATAGTGGCCCGAATTTTTTGGCCCATAATATGGGAGAGATTATTTGATAATCGATTTTGAAAAACACCTTCTCCTCAGATTCTGAAAATCAAGCAGTTAGTATAATTGCTTTTCTCAAAATTTGATATTTTCTTTTTACTAAACAATAAAAGTAGTTAGAATTTTCTAAAAAGCACAATAACCTCAATGTCAAACGGAGCCTGTCCTTTTAAAATTCTCATTTGCACGTTGGTATAAATATTTTTTTTAATGTTAATTTAATTTAATTTCTTTGTAAGTTAATAAATACCGATCAAATGTCTTGGGAAACAAAAGGTTTTCAACTTGGGTTTTTCATATGCCCCTTTATTATTATGTGAATTCTAGTTTAACTTATTCTTCCAATGGAAAAGTGTGATTTCATCTTCCATTGGAGTATTTCCGTTGATTTTATCACTGATTTATGAGTTAGTGATTCAAAATGAATATTTTTTAAGTAAATATGGAGGGTAATAGAATTCAAACCAACAATTTAAATTAAGGAAGACATTCACAAAATGGAATAATACCACTTAAATTAAGGAAGACATTCATTATTATAATATAAAAATATTCTAGATTTCTACCGTTGTAAATTGAACATGAGGAACATGGTTTATAAAATCACAAGACAGGTGGGTGGATATGGTTCTTGTTTTTGAAACCGTAACCCATGTGGGCTGCTCTGCCACAGTCCAAATTCAAACATAATTGAGATTTTTTTTTTCCAAGACAAACATAATGAGAACTTTAATAACAGACTTGAACGTACAATAACCAAATCCTTATTCAGAGATGCTAGTAGGGATTTTGGAGAGCATATAAATAAAAGAACATAACATTAAAAAGAGTATATGACATGGTCAACTTACAAATAGATGAAACAAACAAAAAAATTCTAACAAATCCTTTTGTTTGATTTGTCAGTCTCTTTGTATCAGCAAGGATCTTGCTTAGCAAGATTTAATCGAACAAGAAACTAAACTAGTTATTTCTTTGAAAACAAGGTTGTACAAGAAAGATACTACATTCTCCCAGAACTCTTGGAAAAACTGCACGGAGAGGCGATAATCGCACTCTTCACCATTTATTTCACTAAGATCAAAACTTCAAACCAGTAAATCATAAAAAGTACGTATTCTATCGGCAAAATTTGATCAGAAAAATTCCAATAACATTGCACAGACGCTTTTGCTATTTCATGCACAACCACATCCTATAAACATTTCTCCTTGGGGGAAACAAGCTTCCTTCCAAAATGTGAGCTCAATCAACAACTCACGGACATATGTGAGATCAATCATCTTCAACTTTCTTATATCCACAAGTGCTCTCTCCGATACTCGCGTACAATCACGGGCACGCTTGTAGGCGGGATCTACAGTTGAGAAACAATTTTACATAAGAACTAAAGAACCCAAAACCCTTGACGTTCTGAAAAGTAAAGAGAGCACTCAGCATCCGAATAAAAACTATTGATGACAGTAAAATGGCATTCATAACAGGGACTCAATTGACCTTAAAACTGTAAAATCAAGGGCTAGAGTTTAATTTGCTTAGCAGAACAAAGCATAGCCTAAGAGTAAAATTTGCTCTCTCAAATGAAAAGAAAGAAGTCAGCAAAGAAACTAGGTGCTGTGCTTGGGTATGAATCAGCACCCATCAAACTGGAGAGAAGACCAACTTTTTTTTTATCCATGAGAGAAGAACAACTAATCATTACTTCTTCCATCTAAAGACAGTATGATAAACTACATCAATCTTTTTTAGAAACTAAATATCCCTTCAGATTCTCTGTATGAACTAAGAAGTATTTATGCAGCCAACACACATCCATAACCACATTATTTGCATAAACTCTAAGGTGGCTAGTAAATGTTAAGATGATTATGCACTTGAAGTAACTTTCACAAACTTATGGTTTTGGAAGGAAAATCTTCAATCACTCTAGAAAATAAGTCATCAGTGAAAACAAACTAAGGGTCCGTTTGATACAACTTCTTCTAAAAGTGTTGAGTGAAACGGTTTAGAATAAATATTAATTAAGTGTTTCATCTAAAAACACTAGAGTATACTTAGAGTATACTAAGGGTCCGTTTGGTATAGCTTGTCTTAAAAATGTTTTGAGTTAAACAATGTAAAAGAAATACTAATAAAGTGTTTCTTCTAAAAGCACTTAAGTATACTAAAATGTGTTTTTGGAGAAAATACTTGATTTGTGATTCTTCCAAAAAGGTTTATAAATAAGTATTTCACTTGAAATACTTCACTCAAATGTTTTTAGATGAAACACTTAATTAGTATTTCTTTTAAAATCTTTAACTAAAAACGTTTTTAGGAGAAGCTATGCCAAACGGACCCTAAAAGGTGGTGTTTTTAGTGAAAATACTTCATTTGTGATTCTTCCAAAAATGTTCATAAACAAGTATTTCACTTAAAATACTTCACTCAAGTGTTTTTAGAAGAAACTCTTAATTAGTATTTCTTTTAACTCAAAACACTTTTATGAGAAGTTATACCAAGATGACCCTAAGAGGTGCAACACGCATCTAATAGACTGACAAAAAGACACTCCTCGCAACTGTGCAAGGATGGAGTTCGAATCCCACTCTCGCCAAAACCCCTTCCCCTTTTAGGGTTTGGCCACCCAAAAAAAAAAAAACTGATGGAAAAAAAAAATTATAAAAAACAATTAATCAAACAAGTTTTCACTAAATCTCTTCTAAAAAGCAAAAACTGTTTCCTGTGTTCCCAAACAGCCCCTATCTGTGCCTGTATCAAACAAGCTCTATTTATTTAAAGGAAAAAAAATCTAATGTTTCAAAAATAGAAACTAGGAAACATAATTGAAAGTTGTAATCAAATAAATGAAAAAACTTAAAAAAAAAATTATAGATCCTAATAGCATCAAATAATCTGGATAAGAAGCCAGTTCATGAATAAAAAAAGATGCACCAAACCCCTTTGAAAGATTAAGAAGCCCTCCAAATACAATAATCAGGAAGAAAAGTATACTGCTGAACAAGTGCCAAAGAGCGAGAAAAAGAAACATAATATAGATTGAATTGAACTTACCATGCCATAATCTGTTACGATCATTGAGATATAATCTGAAGGTGTAGCATCATACCTGAAACAGTATCACACCGAGTAATTAGACAATTGACATAATTTTGAGGCACAAGATCCATAACTCAGTTACAATATATTATGATCTACTTGCTGATATACATTAAATTTAGAAGTTGCAGATGTTCTTTAGCGGCCCAATTATCTAGATAATTAATGTCCGTCCTTCCCGAAACCTTTGAGATAGCATCAGGGTCACCTGCATGCAATTAGCAAATGCTCAGATGTTGTCCATTTTCCCTCTTTGGAAGGAAATTAAAGAGCACAAGAATGTATACCTAATTCATTAAAACATATTGAATCAAGCTGCACCCTTTCATGAAATTTATAGGCTTCACAGCAAATTATTACTGGAACATGGAAGGCATTAGCAACCATGGCAACGCATGCAGTTCCCACTCTTGAATATACAGTTCCATTAGATAATACTGCGGCAGCCCCCAGAAAAACTCGTGTTACTTCATGCATCACGTAAGAAATAGCATTGATATGAGTGTAGGTACAACTTAGGCCCTTTGAAATCAGCCTACGAAGCAATGCTTGGCCTTCAAGTTTAGGTCGAGAATCCACCACCACAACACGAAATCTTTTTCCAAGCTCATGAGCATATGATAGAAGCATCTCTACAGCACATGACGATCCATATGTGAGAAGAACATCTCCATCCCTAATCTTGGTAGCAGCATGTCTAACTATGACTTCATCAGCGAGTATTATCTTCTCATTGATAAAGCGATCTATATCTGAGCAAAGTGCAGCTTTTACTTCAGACTCCGGGAGACTCAATGGTAATTTCGCAATGCGATTTTTCAAAAATCTGATTGCATTTCCCATGCTAACGGATAGTGGCCGGCATTCATTGAAGAATGATACATAGCCACCAACTTTTGCAGTTAAATCTCTGCCAAGAGATTTCTGTGGTGGAGTTGAGTAGTCTTTAATGGCTTGTTGAAATGCATGAAGCATTGCAACACAACGAGCATTTCCGCCAGATACATCTCCAGCCATATATTGTAAGCCAACCTAATAAAATATAGATTTGTAACTATGGCATAAAAGCACCACCGCACAGGTCAGCAAACTTATCATAGATATCATAATTCATAAGACAAGTAGTAGTTAAGATAATTATTTAATTTCTTCTAATTATACAGTAGTCATACATGCAAATCCCCATGTGATTGTGAGTGCATAAAAAATCATCAATATCAGAGGAAACAGAATAGTCCCAGTCAAACAGGGTGAAATTTTCAGTTTCTTGTTGGATTGAGAAGAGTAAGAATCTTGACATAAAGCATTTAGATTTTTGTATTTTGTGTGAAATTTCTATTTGTATTTTTCTTTAAACATTGGGTCAACCTAGGGTGTCAGGAAACTCATATGATAATATCTTAGGTAGATGGCCATTATGGTTTGAACCCATGACATGAAAGGCATCTAGGTTTACTTATCGCTTGCCACTTTTATCAATGGGTCAAAATCAACCAAAGGTGGTTACCAAATAGATAATATCCATTAATACCCATATGCATGTCATGAGACAGAAGAAAATTACACACTCAATACTCAAATTTCAATAACAAATTCAATGACTGTCACAATATCAAGACGAGAGCAAATTACATACTACATTAGTTAGTACCTAAAAAAGTACCTTGTAAATTGCTGGATGAATGGTGTCAAGTTGGAAAAACTTAGACACAAGGTCAGGAAGCTGAGTTCCTTGCTCATATTGGGGCAAATGACGAAATAGTTCAACCCTATTTCTAACTTCAGTTTGGTTGAAAACAGCTCGCTTTTTAGCCCTTTCTACTCGATTTTTATCATCAAATTGCATCCGAGGAGGGGGGGCATCTTTCTTCCTATCTTTATCAAGTGTCCGATCACCTCCTTTTTTGTCTGAAGATGCAACTGAAGATGTGGCAGGACCATGTTTTACTGTCGAAGGCTGCTTCACAGATTGACCAGAAGCCGTTGCCCCAGAGGCAGTACCTGACTTCTCACCTTAAGTAAAATTCAATAAACATATGAACTAGTTCAATGAACTGCTAGAAAAACTTATATCACATACATAATTAAAGAAAAGAGAAGGGATAACTGCGAACATTGATACCCAAGAAGAGTGTCAATTAAAAAAATTATGCATGGGGTTAGCTAATGCAGGAATTAAAACTATTAAGCACACAAGGGAAGGACTCACTAATATCTTAAATATTAATGAAGTGAAAAATGCCCCGGATCTTATTTTCCTGCCCAGCAAACGTTCTGTTTGCTCATAGAAGTAATAGCTTGAAAATTGTAAGGGACACAAGGAATCTAAGAGTAGAGCCTACTTGCTAAAAGGAAAGCAAAATCAATAGACCAAAACTTCCCCAAAAAAGGCTGTGAATGAATTGATCTGATGTAGAGGACACTTACATAATGAACTCTATAATATACTGAATTTTTTTAGAAAACTGAGTAAACCTCTCATTCATGGTAGAAAGAATACCAAAGATCAGGGAGGACAAGCTCTTCTTGAACACAATAGATTACCCAAAAAAACTCTTTGATCAACTTGTATCCCAAATAAATAATAATTACAAAAAAACAATTGGAAAAAGCACACCATCTTTTGAGACTAAGTGTCCGTTTGGTACAACCTCTCCTAAAAATGTTTTGAGTGATACATTTTAGAATAAATATTAATCAAGTGTCCTCTAAAAACACGAGTATACTAAAATGTGTTTTTGGAGAAAATACTTGATTTGTGATTCTTCCAAAATCACCTTTTAGTATACTCAAATGTTTTTAGATGAAACACTTAATTAGTATTCCTTTTAAAATGTTTAACACAAAACATTTTTAGAGGAAGTTATACCAAACGGAGTCTAAGAAATGAATTGATTCTCCTAAATCCTCTATATTTTATTTCCTTTTTTCTCTCCTTAAAATAAAGTATCTTTTCAAACCTTTTGCAGAAAGTTTTGCAGCTCGCTGTGCCTCCTGCAAAGCCCGTCTTTCAGCCTTTGTTGTTTTTTCCTTCAGTGGTTTTGAACTTGATGAGGATTGATTTTGGACGTCTGTGGAGGCCCCTCCATTCTTTTCTGACAAAAAGGAACAGATAGATGTACGAAGACGATAATGCATTAAATTGGTGTATCTCAAAAAATAAAAGCATGCTTTCAATGAAGTATAGCCACAGTAGTGAGAGACACATGAACAAAATTTTACTGCATTAAAAAAAGAAAGTAGAAAAGATTTGAGAATGAATTTCAACAAAGCAATAAATCACCTGCCACCCCAACAGGCTTGTTTGTCTGTGATGTCCTAAAATTACTGAGAGGTGCCGGTACTAAGTTCTCTGATGATTTGGCTACCATGTGAATTCCTAGGCCAGGAAGGCTTGATGCAAGCTTCCCTGAACTAGTCCGTCGATACCAGACAGACGTAGATGAATCCTCTGAGAAATCCAACTCTTCATCTGCAGTTTTACTTGAAGGTGATGCCACAGGTGATGTTGCAAGCAATGTTTCTGAAGGATTGTAGCTCCCAACATGAATCTGGTCTTCAGGGCGTCTCCAATTCCCCGAAGCGGGTACTGGCAAAACAGCTGTACGAGAGCCAAGGTTATCTGAAAGATGACGAGGAGGTGGAATCATTACCGGAGATAAAGAATTGCTGGCTGGAGAGTTGGATAGTTGTGAAGTGGTACACTCAGCTGGACCAGATAGTGTTCGCCCTGGAGGATATGGAGCTTCAGGGGTGAAGAACCCAACTTGTCGAACTTTAGGGTTTACAACGCGAGATTCACGACGTGCATCCATCGATCAAGAGTTTCACCTCTCCACAACTAGCAGCCAAAGTCTACTCAATGTGTGTAAAATTTGTGAGATACATTTAAAATACTAGTTTTTATGACAAGTAAAAGAGGTTAGAATACTCTTGTTTCATGAGGATGAGAAATGGGATACATAAATTTAGAAACAAAAAAAAAACTTAAAGTATGGTTGCAAAAACAGAAGCAATCTTTAGAGAAAATTAACAATAATCTATATTGTTATACTTATAACAACAAGAGAAGATAAAATAACTAGGAGGAACACTAGCATTTTTTAATTAAAAAATACCTCTCAAGGCCATTTCATTGACATAATGAAAGAAAGACAAGAAAAAACAATATAAAAAGTGGAATACATACCAAAAGCCACCAAAAAGCAATAAAAGCAGTATACGGTATACCCTATACCAAAAAAAAAATATAAAAAGTCATACCGTCACCTAAGTACAAGTATGAGGGTCTACAATTTATAATCAAACATAAACGATAATTACAAAAGAGTTGGGTAGTTGACACCCAAAAGGAAGCATTTAAATGCACTAACTCCCAAACATACTCCCACGATCTTTTTTCATCACTAAAGACTTCTTTTTCTTTCCAACCATATCCTCCATGTAATTGCACAAAATCCCGCAATTCAAGGTTGCTTCACCTAATCGTTAAAAGAAAAATTTTGCACAAAATCCCGAATAGAAGCCCTTGGAAACAAATTTATAATCTCAATTCTATTATGAAGAAAAACAGTCTGGGTAAGGGTGATAAAGTAGTGTTCTGGCATCACTGTTGGGAGGCAGAAACCCCCTTTGCTTCCAGATTTCCTAGCCTCTATGCAATTGTTAAGGATAAATTTCTCCCGGTTAAGCATTTTTAGAAGGAAGAGCTTCACTCTTGGACTATTAATTTCAGGAGGAATATGAAAGATTAAGAGGTGGATGAGTGGATTGCCCTTACGGATATCTTGAATAATGTTTGCTTGAACAATAGGGAGGATACTAGAATATGGAAGACAGATAAAGCCAATGGGTTTAGTTGCAAATCAGCTTTGATGTTGCTATAGCAGAATTTGATGGATGATCCTAATTTGCAGCTAGTTTGGAAGGGTAATTATCCTAAGAAAATCAAAGTTTTCCTATGGATTCTCATCAATGATGGATTAAACTCTAATCAGAAAAGGCAATTGAGGAACCCTTGGATAACTCTTCGGCCAAATAGATGCAGTCTTTGTTTAAAGGATGCCAAAAGCACTAGCCACTTGTTCTTCCATTGTGATTTCTCTAGATCTACTTGGATTCGTCTTCTTAGCACCTTCCAGTTGAGTTGGGCTTTCCAGTTGAGTTGGGTTGGCTATCCAAATTTTTTTTTTGGAGGGGGGGAGAAGAAAGTGTTGTGGGCTAATGATGTTCGGTCTACTTGCTGTAATCTTTGGCTTGAGAGAAATAGGAGGATTCTTGTCGATAAGCACAAGAGCTTGAATGATATTTGGGAATGTATTGTGCTTAATGCCTCCAATTGGAATGCAAATTGTAAATATTTTACTAGTTATACCCCTCCCTCCATCATTGCCTCCAATTGGCAAGCTTTTTTTTGTAATTTCTTGTGGGGCTTTTTCACTTATCAATGAAATAGCTCAGTTTATAACAAAAAAAAACCTCACTTTTTTTGGGATCTTCAACTTCCACAAAGGGGAAAAAATAGGGAGGAACACCTCAAAGGGATTGGACTGCTAAACTAAAAGAAGGATTTGTAAAAGAAAATACACGAGGGGATAAGAGACCAAACTCTTTTGCCAGAGGACCCTTTTATCACCGAGAAGCCATCAAGGGAAGCAATGATATATGAAAGCTCAAACATTTTCATATCCAGATTAGTCAACAAAAATGAAAGTCAATATTCACACGCAAATCCTTCATTTAACAAAATAAGAGATTGGAAAATTTTATTGCTAAGGATAGTGAAAACAAAAGTGGGTATAAGTCTTGGAGAGTAGTGTCCCCTTACCCCTAACCAAGCATCCTCCCAAAAACATATCTGATCCCCGTCCCCGACGTTCCATTCCACAAAGTAAGGAACTTAAGTTAACATTTGGATATCACCTTTTGAGGGCTTTTACACGTACGACGTACCCTAGCAACCACATTTGTATCTCATCCGTTTGAATGGAACTCGTGCCTACTTGCAATCACCATGTGCCAAAGACTAAGAGGTTCAATCGGAAATCTCCACAACCATTTTAAAAGCAACGCTGTATTTTTTCTATCCAAGTTTCTTATTCCAAACCCCTCCTCCGGTGGTCTTGAGATCATCTTCCAATTCATCAAACGAGAAACTTTTTCATCACCAGATCCTTCCCATAGAAAATTACCCATAATCTTTTCTAAGGCTTCTCTAACACTCGCAGGCATCTGAAAAATAGACAAGTAATATGTGGGGATACCAGAGAGGACGGATTGAATGAGCGTAAACCTCCTTCCTTTGGAAAAGTAACCCTTCTTCCAAGAGGCTAATCTTTTTTTTTTTGTCTTTTCAATCACTGGTTCCCCAAATCTTTTCTTCTTTGGGTTGTTCCCCCAGCGGCAAACAAAGTAATTAAAGGAGAGATTCACAACCTGTCAACCCACTTGCCAAGCCAACGATGTCACTTAATCAACATCCATGTTCAAACCCATCACCAAACATTTAAATTTTTTAATTTTCAGCCCTAAACTTCTTTCAAATAATTGAATTATATCCATAACATTTTGGAAGGAAACCCTTCAATCACACCCAGTTCTAGACCACACTCAAATAGTCTGCTCAAAGTATCCACCACCCGAGTGAATAAGAGTGGTGACAGTGGGTTCCCTAGTCTAATTCCATTTGTCATAAATTATTTTCCCCTAGGTCTGCCATTAATGATGAAAGAATAATTGACCGATTGTGCAAGACCACATTCATAATCACCATTTATATCCAAACTCTTTCCTTGTAAACACTTGATCAAAAAAGCTCCAATCAACAATCCTTCCTTTTTCTTGGATCTGAACTCCTCAACTGTTTCACTGGCCACTAATACTACATCCAAAATTTGTCTCCCTTCAACAAACGCTCCCAATCTTCACTCAATGTCTTTTATATGAAGATATTTCAATAAGTTCTACTTTCAAGCAAAAATGACCAAAGTATTTGATTTTGTTGTATTAACACGTGCTTTCACAAAATTATTATTTTTTTATATTTTTTTTTAAAACAAAACTTTTCATTGATGGATGAAAAGATGAAAAAAGATGTGACTGTATAATTATAAAAAGTTGTAGACAATGTACACCGATTAGATGCTGAAGGCCCCTCCCACACTCCTTCCAGTATAAAGAAGTTTTTTTATCCTTCCAGTATAAAGAAGTTTTTTTTATAGGAAACAATTTCATTGATGAATAAAATGTACAAAAAGAGCACATCCGAGGATTAAAAATTCCTCCAATTGGGGACAATTAAAGAAGTGTAATTATAAAAAAATATTAAAGTTAGCACTCCACAAAAAAGCAAACCTAACCAACGAATCCCAAAAATCATGTGAAGTGAACCATATACTCTTTCTAGAAAATGTATTTTGTTCTACTCCTACCAAGTGAGCCAAAAAAGCATGTTGTGCCAAAGAACAATGGGCTTACCTTTGAGCAAAACCCCACATAAACACGCCATAGTTTTTTTTTATTTATACCGTGAGTGTCTAGGCCAGCTTACGCGCCCCACGACTAATTTCACAGGACAACCTCATGACCCTACAACACTAGGCGTCAGTTTAATCGTAGGATAATATCCTAGGTAGGTGGCCAACATGGTTTGAACCCAGGACCTTAAGGTTGGAAAGCAACCCCTTGACCACTAAGTCAACCCATATTGGTTAAAACAAGCCATAGATGACCGTTAAAAAAACACATCATAGATGGCTGAAGGAAGATCATTTAGAAGGGAACCATGAACCATAAAGATGTTGAGCAATAATACTTTTCTGGGTAGTAACACTTGAAGGTTGAACCATTTGTCCACCCGAAATCTTGTCATCACCATATATTAAAGCTGAAAAGGTTTCTTCCAAAGTCTCCTTAGTTTTCAAAATTCCCTTCCAAAGGGCTTATTTTGGGTATATGGGTATAAGTTTTGATTGCACTTTTGTGGAACTTTATCTTTTTTCTGTTTTTGATCATTCATTATATCAATGAAATGGGCATATGTGAGCCATCTTTTAAAAAAAATCCATTCCAAGGACTAGTAATGCTGAAATCCCATACTTATCTTAGTGCCCATCCTTGCTTATCTTCACCATACTTCTTTATGTTTTCTACAAATATTATGAACTTCCTAATTCATAATATTATGAAAGAGCAGTATAAAAGTAAACTCTCAAGTCTCACTCATAACTCATAATTAAAAACTAAGGATAGAACTTTTGTTACTCTCTTTTAAATTAACAGACTTTCAAACCTTCAGTTTAGAGAAGATAAGCAAAATTTTGCTTCCAGACAAAACCACAACCAAAACAGAGTGCAAGAAATAGATATTTCATGCAAGGTTATCAAAAGCGTACCATTTGCGATTTGAATCGTACGTTTCGATTGAAACGCTAGGGTTTGATTCAGATCGCTTGTTTGACTCGTAAATGGGATGAATCGGTCGATTCATGTCTTGAATCGTAATACTCGTTTCGCGTTTTTTTTTCGTTTCAGAAGATGGGAGAATGAGTTGAAGGAACTTGTTTACCTTCAGTTCTGATTGTTGAAATGAAGATGACACCCCTAACGAATCATAGATCTGAGATCTGATACTTGATGGTTGGAGCCTTGGAATCACGAACTGAAGAAGAGATTAAATCACGAAACGGCGCCATGTTTGAGTCTTGAAATCCGCCATGTTTGAGTCTTGAAATCTGAGTTTTTTTCTTTTACGTAATATAATACTTAAGAAAAGGTAGCCGCAGCCCGTGGGTAGATGAAGTTGAGACTTTATCATAATTTAATTTATGTGTTGAGGTTTTTTTTTTTTTTTTCCCAACATTTTAGTAATTATCTATTATTTATAATCGATTCAATTCAATTCCTACATAATTATATATTGTATTGTAGTGTAGGAGAATTTTTTGTTTGAAAGGTTAACATAATTTTTATAATTAATCATATTTTAAGAACAAAATTCCCTTTCTAATTTTAAAATAATAATATAGAATCTAGAGAATCATAAATTTTAAAAAAATGGAAATTTTACACTAAATACAAATAATTATCAATTATCAATTATAATAATGGAGGAGGTTATTGCAATATAGTAATATGAGTCCTTGCTTATTTTTCAAAAATAAAGTTTGAACAAAATCGATTTATTTTTAGAGTATTCTTTTCATGAGATGAGATATCTTTAAACAATCATCTTTTGAAAAACATAATAAATGGAAAAAATCTAGTAGTTAGAGTCTACTAATTAAGAATGTGATTAGTATATTTTAATGTCTAGTAGTAACTATTACTACTAATTAATTAATTACATCATGTAAGCTTTGTTTTTTTAGGATGAAAATCTAATAGTTGTTACTAAATACTAATCATTTTTCTATATTTTGTTCAAGATGAAGGGATGATTTACTAAATTAGCGGAATTTTGTTTAGTAAACTTATTAACATTTAATAACGGATCTATTAACATCATGCAATTTGTGATAAAACATGCAGATTCATGCTTATATATTCGAAAATTAAAAAAACCGGAACTTACATTGACTGAATAATGGAGAATCGGTTGGAGGTTTCTTTACAGCTTCAATTCCTCAGCAACACCAGATCTTCTACGCTATATCCCGATCGATCAAACGAAATTCGATTGTGGGATCGAACTTTAGAAGAAATTGGGAAGAAGAAAAAAATATTTTTCTTCCCAACACTATGAGAAAATCGGCAATGAGGGAGGGAGAGGAGGAAGAGAGAGTTCCAACTTTCTATGGAATTGTATTGTGTGATTTATGAATGACCCAACCCTCCTATTTATAGAAAAATAGGAATCCTAATCACATTAGGATTAATCTATAGAGATAAACACAAAAAGAAAAAAGATAATCTCTTTCCTTTATCTAGCAATTTCGAAAATGCCATGGATAAATAGGAGATTATTTTATTTTCTTTATTTTTATTTATCTTGGGTAAATAAATCTATGTAGTTATTTTAGGATATAATTCAAACAATTATCTCTTCCCAAAATACATCATATGGCCGAAAATTGCATATATTAATTTAAAAAAATTCTAATTTATTTAATTAATTATTTTAGGCCAATCCCAATTGGGTTCATTAATCCAATTGGGCTAAAACTCTCTCTTAAATTAATAAGTCCAACTCAATTAATTTATTTATTAATTACCATATAAATAAATATTTTATTTAAATAATTAATATTTTCTCCCGTCTAAATATTATCAAATTATATTTAATTATTAATTTCCATTTAAATAATTTTCATTATTTAAATAATTAATAATAAATATTATAATTATTAATTTCCATTAAATAAACTCATTATTTAATTAATAATTTTATTGACAATATTTTATTATTAATTAATTAATTTTAATTATTAATTTCCGTTCAAATAAAATTAATTATTTAAACAATTAATAATTGTTAATTAATTTCAAATTATTAATTACCATTTAAATATACTCAATATTTAAATAATTAATAATATCTAATTAATAATATTTCATTATTAATTTCATGTTTAAATAAACTCATTATTTAAACAATTAATAATGTTTATATTAATTACCGCTTAAATATACTCAATATTTAAACAATTAATATTGCCTATTTTAAGTAATTCACTTTACTTAAAATTTCCATTTCTTCTACTTGATTTCGCGACTACGATATTTGGGCTAGCATAGGGACCCGATGGACCTATAGATCATGGGCTTAATAATTAGTCAATTAAGTGATTAACACATAATCGGTTAATTACTTATTATCTAACTATGAATAATTCCACTATAGATTCATAGCCGAACTCCCCTCACTATAGATGAGTTATGTCCATTCAGCTTTATCATTTATTTATATCTCGTGATATTATCCTTCACGTGGAACCCTCATAATTACAAGCAGGATAAATTTACCGTTTTGCCCCTGTAATTACCGCTTTATCCTTGTGTTCCCGCTGATTCTCCAATGAACTTTATCTTTAGTCGAACTAGAGATAAGATACTTCGTGATCAATAGAAGTCGTGACGTCACTTGTTCATGTCTCGAATCAAGACATCAAGGAGTTTCCTAAAGTTCCTAAAATGTTTAGGTATCGCACCGATACTGGTTAATTTATAGGAAAGTTATGAATTCCATCTCGTGAAAATGAGTTCCCAGCTACTTGTCTAGTCATGTTCCCAAAACGCAAGTGTATTGAGCGTTCTTACGGATCACTCTCAACCATGTGAATCAAAGAACATAACTCCACAAATAGGAGTCCGCATTTCACTCAGGATTGAGATCTATCACGGTTGATAAACTTAGTTTGATATTCGATTATTTCTGTAAAGCTGGTACTAATGAGAAATTTGATCGAACATCGTGGTCCTGTCTTATACAATCAACATTGCATATGATACTTCCATTTCATGTCTCCCACATGAATGATCAAGATTAGATCATTTGTCTATAAACAAAATGCGAAGTTATCAACGAGTGTTACCAGGATAAGGTTCCCAAACGTTATCCATTTATCGTAGACACTTTTAAGTTACTCATCTCGACTTTAATCCTCTTGTATGACTCACATACTAAGTCGTGATTTCATAAGAGTAACTTAGGGTTTACTATTTGAATGTTTTGATATTTATATATTTCCATATATTCCTAATATCGTCAATTGAATCAATCTAGAT
Organism: Gynostemma pentaphyllum; assembly: GCA_028015215.1. Lineage (NCBI taxonomy): Eukaryota > Viridiplantae > Streptophyta > Magnoliopsida > Cucurbitales > Cucurbitaceae > Gynostemma > Gynostemma pentaphyllum. Next base: position 16,327,217 of record CM051354.1, read on the forward strand.
TATATAAAGAACTTATGTTTATTTATTTAATTTATTCGAAATAAATTATTATAATTAAATAATTACAAGTTCTAGGACACCATTCCTAACAATCTCCCACTTGTCCTAGATCTTTGGAGATTTGACTTGTAATTCCAGTCAACCGGGATGACTATCAACTACTTAGCCATGGTAGTCATTTTAATGCTTTATCGATAACGTTTTCATCCTGTTTAGTATGTATTTCTTTTGTCCGATGTTAGTTTCATTAAGTTTAATAGATTCCATATTTTATCGACATAAAATAAACTCTATTGATTTGAAACCATCATGTTCAACCACCTTTCATTTACTAACAACTTAGTAATCACGCGAATTTAGAGTTTAGTCAGTAAAAACTCATTTTACTTATACTCAACTCATTTGATGTTTAATTCGCAAAGGTCTTTTGTCGAATTCTTACATGGAAGTAAATTCATGTTCGAATTTGAGCCCGTGCAACTCATAAAATCTCCCATTTTATCTACGTGCACTAACATACTATTTGTAAATTTTTTTTTTAGTCACATTGGTTCTAGGATTCTCGAAATTCTTAAGCTCCCACTACAAAGTAATTCTCCATTACTTTCATTTGTTTAATGATTACAATTCTATACTTCTTATTATTTCCAAAAATAATGTATAAGTATAAGTGACCCTTTTCAACTCAACTATTGAAAATTCGTGTCATTTTTATTTCACTTATTTTGAACTTTATTCATTGATTTTGAATTCAATGAGTTTCATTTGAACTTCAAAAGTCCTTTGGTTCGTATTATGACGCTCCCACTCAAATAAAGTTCTACAAGTAGTTTAACAATTTAAACTTTTAAATAATTACTTGTTTTTATTGTGAAATAATATCATTGTAATTCTTTTATATCTTAATTAAGGTTTAAAACTTTCAGTATCACTGATTTACTGAACTTTTCCTTAATAATTTGTGAATTCAATAATTCACTAATTATTACTTTCAATTTCTATATTGTTTATTCCATATCGGTAAGTGCTCCTTTAAAACATCCTTTTAAATAACTCGAATGTTTGGAATACTAGAAATTGATTCTTTGTTCATTTTTCACTTAAGTTTAACATCTAAGTGTTGAACTTTAGTGATTTTAAGTCCAGCTTATCTTTGATAAATCAAAGATGCTCAATTTCACTTATTTCTTTAAGTTTGTAGATTAACATGGTTATCATCTCAAATTCTTTGAGAACCATCTTTAAGAGGTTAATCCTTTAACTTATTTAAGTGATTTTAGACTTAAACATTTAAACATTTTTAAACCTTCATAACTTGTTTAGGTATTTAGTAGTTTAGAATTTGGATTTGGAATTTATTTGTTTTATTCTAAGTATTTTGAATAACCATCCAATCACACTTTGGAACGTTGTAATAAAATTGCAAAGGAATATTTAACTAAACGACTTTTATTAAAATATTCCTAATTTGATTCTTATAGGGTGAGAATCAATATTTATTACATAATTCAAAATTTAAAACAAAATTTAAAACTAAACTAAACTAGAAATATGAAAAATTAAAGACCGAAAACGAGAAATCCAATCTACTTCTATCTTGAGTCATCTTCAAACCAAGAGTTGTTGAAGAATCAAGTCGCACTGTAAAGTTTTTAAAAAAAACTTTGTGTTAGTGACTATTGAATCAACCATTCAAAATAAATTTCTCAAATTTTTCACTAAGTAAATCTAATTTACCTTCTTTCCCCTTTTTCTTTTCTTCGAGATATTTGGGGCAATTTCTCTTCCAATGTCCATCTATGTTGCAATGAAAACATTTCCCCTTAGGCTCTTTGGTCTCAATTTTAAATGCTTTCTTCTTAGCATTGAGCTTGGTCTTTTTAGCGATGAGAGCTCTTCTTCTTCTTAGAAGCATTGAAGACAACATTTGCTTCTCCTGACTTCTTGTTTTCCTTTTTCATTGCTTCGAAGGTTTGAAGTTCGTTTAGCAATTGGGTAAGGGAGTAGCTCAGTTTGTTCATGACCAAATTGCTTTTAAAACTGAAAAAACTTCGATGGGAGAGATTCCAATATAAAGCTTATCTGGGACTCGTCATCAATCATGGCCCCGTTCGTTTCAGCTACGTTAAAGTAGTTCATCATTGTCAAAACATGATCACGAACAGATGTGCCTTCTTTCATTTGAGTGTTATAAACTGACTTTATAGCATCATGACGTGCTTGTTTTGATGGTTGGCCAAACATGCCCTGCACGGAATCAGCTATTTCCAAAGCCGTTTCCATTGGTTCATGTTTCTTGGCTAAGACGTCACTCATCCCAGCCATCAAATAAACACGGGCCTTTTCATTGGCCCGGACCCGGCCGTGTATGCATCCTTTACGACTTTAGGAGCATTGGTAGCAGGTGTATCAGGTTTAAGTTCACTAAGAACGAATTTCAAGTCTTCTACCACGAGAATGGTGTTCATTTCATTTTTCCAGGAGGTGTAGTTATCTCCATTTAGTTTGTTCTTTCCAAGGATTGTGACTAAAGCAGATGCCATTTTACTGAAAATTTAAATAAACCTTATCTTAGTAATCTAACATGCTTTCAACATTCAAATACTCAAAGTTTCGACATATAATTAAATATGATGCATGAATGCGAACATATTAATGAACAGAAAAGCCCTAAAACATGTTACTATGTCACGATATTTTAATGATACCTGGTGAAGTCTTGTCGAATGATAGGTCGGTTACCATCATTAAAACGAGATGCCACTCGAACAATTGACGACTCCAGAATAACTCATATTCCTATGTCATTGTTTACCGGTGTATTTGGTCCGGAGTTTTGATAACACAATTTATCAAATTTCTTTTAAGTGTGACCCACCAATTTAGTCTTTTAAATAAAATTGAAGAGTGTCTACGAAGTGTAGATTCGGTCTTCAATCAATCTCATTTAAAATTCTTTATCCCTTTCGGAGACCCAACTTGATATTGATTTATACAATAAACCTTCCTATGGGAATGAACACCGCAGCAGTTGTTACAGAGGCCATGTATAAATCTCACATTTCGAGCCCATTAGTGGAGACCATAGGATACATTGACATGTTTCCTTCTCCCACTTAATATTTTGAGTTTAGGGTTTCATAACTTAGACTAATTCAGGCTAACTCATTAATCTAAGTTTTAATTAACCTAATCAACTTTAACTCTTAAATTGGTTAGATTAATTTTATAAAGTGATTGTTCAAGTTTTCCTAATTTAAACTAATCACATTATGCGCCGTCTTAATAATTTTGATTTATTAATTTGAACTTTTCTCCCAGATCGCTCCCAGTTAGAGGCGCTCCGTGTTAGGGGAACTTTATGAAACCTCATCGCTTGGGCAGAGCTTTCTCGCCAGAGATCCATTCAATTTAATTAATCTCAATTATTAATTTTTTTAATTAACCCTTAATTAAAAGTTTCTATTTGTTTATCTTATATGGATTTTGGCCCAATTGTTTAAACAATAATTCCATATTACAAATAATTCATTTAGTTTCTATTCAACTTTTAAACTAGATTTAACTTTTGAATTTTAACTAAATAAGCATGCTTTTAATTCTAAAACAATTAGAATATAATTTTCGATAATAACATTTATAAAATAAAATTATAGCATGCTTCACATACATTAGCATATAATAACACATATTATATCATGATGCATGTATGTACAATTAATTAAAATCATACAACCTATGGTGGGATTTTCTACATGACATACTCTTATGCATGAATATTATTTAAAAACAATTATATCATACATATAAACAATTTAAATAATGAATAGCTAAATTGACCGGTATTCTTGGCACTATTTCTAAAACGGAAAATTAAAATTACAACTTAATTAAATCTTCCATTCTAGAACTTGGGGCTTCAACTTTCTCTCTCCTCCATGGTGTAGGCGTGGGCATGGGTATTTATGGGGCAAATATTATCTCCTTAATATTTCCATAAATACTTGTTTTAAAATAATTATCTTTTAATTATATGGAAAAATAAAGAAAATATTTTCCATGTAATCTTATATCAATTTCTAAATTCATAATTTAAGATAGAGATATAATCTTTAAAAAGATTTTATCCTTATCTTAAATATTAAAATTTTTAAATTGAGATAACAAGATAATTATGTTAAAATATCTTACCATATCTTTACCTTATCTCATCCTTGGGCGTGGGCATCATGAATGATGGGGAAAAATTTTCTTCTCTTCTCCCTTGGTGTAGCCGATTTTACCATCAATGGGTATGGGAAAATTACAAATTTTTCCTATACCCTAAAATTTAGGGTTTACAAATTTTCTACTAAAATTTTAAAAAAAATCCTAAGTGCCTCAAGAATACCTAAACAGTCAATAAGCAAACCTCCACAATTTATATAAACATACATAAAACAACTTTTTATGCAACCCACCAAATTTTCGAAAAACACAAATTTGCATGATAATTAAAATTAGCTCTGATACCAATTGAAGGGATGATTTACTAAATTAGCGGAATTTTGTTTAGTAAACTTATTAACATTTAATAACGGATCTATTAACATCATGCAATTTGTGATAAAACATGCGATTCATGCTTATATATTCGAAAATTAAAAAACCTGAACTTACATTGATGAATAATGGAGAATCGGTTGGAGGTTTCTTTTACGACTTCAATTCCTCAAGAACACCGGATCTTCTACGCTATATCCCGATCGATCAAACGAAATTCGATTGTGGGATCGAACTTTAGAAGAAATTGGGAAGAAGAAAAAATATTTTTCTTCCCAACACTATGAGAAAATCGCAATGAGGGGAGGAGAGAGAGGAAGAGAGAGTTCCAACTTTCTATGGAATTGTATTGTGTGATTTATGAATGACCCAACCCTCCTATTTATAGAAAAATAGGAATCCTAATCACATTAGGATTAATCTATAGAGATAAACACAAAAAGAAAAAAGATAATCTCTTTCCTTTATCTAGCAATTTCGAAAATGCCATGGATAAATAGGAGATTATTTTATTTTCTTTATTTTTATTTATCTTGGGTAAATAAATCTATGTAGTTATTTTAGGATATAATTCAAACAATTATCTCTTCCCAAAATACATCATATGGCCGAAAATTGCATATATTAATTTAAAAAAAATTCTAATTTATTTAATTAATTATTTCGGGCCAATCCCAATTGGGTTCATTAATCCAATTGGGCTAGAAACTCTCTCTTAAATTAATAAGTCCAACTCAATTAATTTATTTATTAATTACCATATAAATAAATATTTTATTTAAATAATTAATATTTTCTCCCGTCTAAATATTATCAAATTATATTTAATTATTAATTTCCATTTAAATAATTTTCATTATTTAAATAATTAATAATAAATATTATAATTATTAATTTCCATTAAATAAACTCATTATTTAATTAATAATTTTATTGACAATATTTTATTATTAATTAATTAATTTTAATTATTAATTTCCGTTCAAATAAAATTAATTATTTAAACAATTAATAATTGTTAATTAATTTCAAATTATTAATTACCATTTAAATATACTCAATATTTAAATAATTAATAATATCTAATTAATAATATTTCATTATTAATTTCATGTTTAAATAAACTCATTATTTAAACAATTAATAATGTTTATATTAATTACCGCTTAAATATACTCAATATTTAAACAATTAATATTGCCTATTTTAAGTAATTCACTTTACTTAAAATTTCCATTTCTTCTACTTGATTTCGCGACTACGATATTTGGGCTAGCATAGGGACCTGATGGACCTATAGATCATGGGCTTAATAATTAGTCAATTAAGTGATTAACACATAATCGGTTAATTACTTATTATCTAACTATGAATAATTCCACTATAGATTCATAGCCTGAACTCCCCTCACTATAGATGAGTTATGTCCATTCGGTTTATCATTTATTTATATCTCGTGATATTATCCTTCACGTGGAACCCTCATAATTACAAGAGGATAAATTTACCGTTTTGCCCCTGTAATTACCGCTTTATCCTTGTGTTCCCGCTGATTCTCCAATGAACTTTATCTTTAGTCGAACTAGAGATAAGATACTTCGTGATCAATAGAAGTCGTGACGTCACTTGTTCATGTCTCGAATCGAAGACATCAAGGAGTTTCCTAAAGTTCCTAAAATGTTTAGGTATCGCACCGATACCGGTTAATTTATAGGAAAGTTATGAATTCCATCTCGTGAAAATGAGTTCCCAGCTACTTGTCTAGTCATGTTCCCAAAAAGTGTATTGAGCGTTCTTACGGATCACTCTCAACCATGTGAATCAAAGAACATAACTCCACAAATAGAGTCCGCATTTCACTCGGGATTGAGATCTATCACGGTTGATAAACTTAGTTTGATATTCGATTATTTCTCGTAAACTGGTACTAATGAGAAATTTGATCGAACATCGTGGTCCTGTCTTATACAATCAACATTGCATATGATACTTCCATTTCATGTCTCCCACATGAATGATCAGGATTAGATCATTTGTCTATAAACAAAATGCGAAGTTATCAACGGTGTTACCAGGATAAGGTTCCCAAACGTTATCCATTTACTGTAGACACTTTTAAGTTACTCATCTCGACTTTAATCCTCTTGTATGACTCACATACTAAGTCGTGATTTCATAAGAGTAACTTAGGGTTTACTATTTGAATGTTTTGATATTTATATATTTCCATATATTCCTAATATCGTCAATTGAATCAATCTAGATTATATAAAGAACTTATGTTTATTTATTTAATTTATTCGAAATAAATTATTATAATTAAATAATTACAAGTTCTAGGACACCATTCCTAACACAAGAAGCATATCCTTTGAAAACTAATAATAAGATAAGAAAATACCGGATAAGTTAATCAATGATAAATTATTGTAACTCATCTCAATATACGAATAGTTTATTAGAATTTAGCAAGTCTTTTAGTTAGATTTTATGTGCTATTCTCCTATTTATTGTTATTATGTGTATTAATTACTAACTAATACGCTTTTTTTAATTTGTTTTTTAAGGTTGTAATTGTTGGGATTTATGCCCTATAATTCGTAATTTGTAATAGAATGTTTTATGAATAAATAAAAGTATTATTTTAGTGAATTTTGTGCAATTTATTATATATTGATATTCGTTAAATATTCAAACATTGATAGAAAATTCCAGAGTTATTGATTTTGTAATCTTGACTACTATGAGATATAAAGCGGATCTGGTCAAAGATAATAACTCAAATAGTCTACAGTAAACAGATATAAAGCGGATCTGGTCAAAGATAGTAACTCAAATAGTCTACAGTAAACGAATACGGTTAGGAAACCTTATTCTAGTAACACTGTTGATGTTGTTAACTAATTTGATCCAAATCATTAGCATGATCTAGATACAAGTGGAAACATCATATATAATTGAGTTTATATAAGACTGGACTAGGATAATAGATCGATTCCTAAATAACACCGTTGATAAGAAATGATTTATAATATCAAATTTACGTTATTAAGATTGATACGTCTCAATTCTGAGTATGTTGTGAACTCACATTTATGAAGTCTTTTCCTTTGATTCATATAGTTGAGGGTGATCTGTTGATACACTCGATTCCCGTTTTGGGGAAATGACTAAATTGATGTCTGAGAATATTTCTATACAAGATGACATTCATAACTTTCCTAAAACAAATGAAAGTGTTAGTGCGACACTATTCTAACTTAGGAACTTTAGGTATCTCCCTTGTTGTAGTGATTTGGTACTTTAACATGAGTCCTCACCTTCTCACTGGCCCGAGAAGGATCGTTTTATACTTGAAAACTATAGAAAAATGTTCATTAGAGAATCATCGGGTACACAAGGATAAAAGAGATAATTACAAGGGTAAAACGGTAATTTTGACCCAGTCGTAATTATGAGTAGGGATGGCAAAATTCCCCGTGGGTTAGGGGCCCCGACCCTATAGGGTCGGGAATCCCCGCTTTATAGGATTAGGGTTAGGGTTAAGGTTAGGGGGGAAATTTTCCCTAATTTGTTTTAGGGTTAGGGGATGGGAACACATTCCCTACCCTGCCCCCGACCCCAAACCCAATATTTTAATAACATCTTATGTATTTTGTTTACTTTTATATTTATTCAGTAGAAAAAAAAATATAAAATATGGTTATATTAACTTATAAATTATAAAATGTTTAATATTATGTTTTCTTTTTATCTTAAAAATGTATATTTTAAATATATATATATATATATATATATATATATTTCTTTTATATTTCTTTTTAAATAAGAATTAAAATATAAAAAAGAGAATTTTCCCCGCGGGGAACCCGATCCCGAAACGGGGAATCCCCGAACCCGCCCGATACTTTGATTAGGGGATAGGGTAGGGTATGGGGATTTAAAATCCCCGCGGGTTAGGGGATGGGAATGACATCCTCGACCCCGCCCCGCCCCATTGTCATCCCTAATTATGAGACTACCACGTGAAAGATATGTCAAAACGAACATAATAACAAATGGACATAACCCATCTATAGTGAGGGGAGTTCAACTTAGGGTTTATAGTGGAATTACCCTAAGTTAATAATTACGATTAATTAATTAATGAGTTTAATTAATAAATCAATAATTATTGGAACCAATGATCTATAGGTCCATCAGGTCCCTATACTAGCCTATATATCATTGTAACTAACCAAGTTATTAATTTAACTAGGAAGAAAGAATTACATTTAAGTAATTTAATTACTTAAATAAGGGAGATATTAATTATTTAAATAAATAGTTTATTTAAATGGAAATTAATATTGAAATTATTAATTATTTAAATAATGAGTTTGTTTAAATAGAAATTAATAATTAATATTATTAATTAAATAATGAGTTAGAATTAAATATATTTGTTTATGAAACAAATTAGTATTTTGCCTAAAATAATTAATTAAATTGACTTAGGTCAATATTAATTAATATATGAATTTTTGGCATTTATGTATTTATTTAGAATTAATTATTTACATTTTTTCTAAATTATAAATACATAAAGATAAAGGATAAATAAATAAATAAATAAAAAGGAAAAGATAAAGTTTATCTTTATTATCACGCCGCATGTCAATTGGAAAGAAAAGAATTGTTTTGGCTGGCGATTTTTTGTAGTTATTTATTTATTAATTTAAATTGTTTTGATTATTTAAATTAAATGAAATAAGAGTCCTAATTTGATTAGGAAACTAACTCTTATTTTCTTATAAATATGACTATTGGGTGCTCATATTTGTAGACTTGATATTTATCAAAAGCTCTCTCTTTTAGTCTCCCCTATAGTCGATTTTGGTTTCTCTAAATAAGAAGAAATTATCTTTTGTGCTTGTTCTTTTGGTTCGATTCCCACAAGTCGAATTGGTTTATGATCGGGATATAGCATAGAAGACTTGGTGAAGTGGATTGATGTTGTAAAGAAAACCCCAACCGATTCTCCATAAATCTACAATGTAAGTTTTTCGAAAACCTTGTAATTATAGTTTAAGGTTTGATCATAATTGCATGTTATTAACGAATCAGTAATTAAGTGTTAATTAATTTACTAAAGAATTTCCTCTAATTTAGTAAATAGTTCCTTCAGTAATACTATACAACCTTTTGTTTTGTTTTTTTTGCATGTTAATATTTAGTTGGGAGAAAATATTATTATTATTAACTGTTTAAATAAAAATACAACATTCCATTCATTTTTCGAATCACTGTCATCTACCCTACACTTTCCCGTGTTCCGTTACGCACCTTCAAACGACATTAGCTAAGTATGAATGCATAAGAATGATCAAACTCAAACATGTATGCTATGCAAACTAATAATTTTTCAAGTTCAAGATCAAGTCAATCTGATACCAACTTTCCATTTCACATTCCTTGCGTCTCATCACGCGTTTTTCACAAACTATTTCAATAATCACTCGAGCCATAGCTCATATATTCTTCCAGGTTATAATAATAACCACTCTAGCATCTAGGCCATCCACCACACAGCGCCTGGGCTACACAATATCCACCATGGTAACCATATGTAACATCCAACAACCACTCACCATTACATGGGTTACGACCCCATGGCCATACAACAAACATATGATATGCATGAATGAAATGTAAATGAACATGTTTTCTTGCAAATTCTCATCGAATACAAACTTTAGCATAACAGGTTCAAGTAGGATAATCCTCCAATCAGCATATTACTCAATCATTTCTCATAATACTCTCAAAGAGAACACTAAGTATGTAAAGTCATATTCTAAGCATTTTGCCTCCTGTCTCGGCTATGCATGACCTATCAAATAATAATCAAAAGCACGTCAAAAATAAATGAATATAAAACCCAATTCAGTATATGACTCGATCTTTAACTTGACACATGTATAAATACAAATAAAACATATAAGAACATCTCAAGTTATAAGTGAATGCTAAAACGGTTCTAGGTATTTCCGTATTTCCCAAATTCTTGACAACTTGTCAAGTTTAGCTCATAACTTTTATTCCTTTCACACCAAAGTAACCTTAATTCCAGCCATGACAAGTTCAAAGTTCATCTCACACCATTTCACTAACATCACAACAACACCACCATCACCACTTTGATTCTTTTTGTTCTCACCTTTACAAACAACTTCCAAATTTTCTTATGCTTGTCTTCCTCTTACATCAAACCATTACAAACATATTTAAACTCATAACAATAGAATTATCTCATTCCAATACAATTAAACACAAACTCAACCTAGTTGATCATCGAAAACCCCAAAACTAGCTAAGTTTAAAACTAACATTTTGAAAACAACATCAGCTAGAATAAAAAATTAATTTCCATACATCACCTAAAAATCCTAAGTAAATGCTCTTTGACATAGTTCCCTAGAAACACTTTTTACCCTTTTTCCTCCTCATCCGGTGTCCTCAACACCGGAGAGGGCAGACCTTCGCTCTCTTCTCCGTCTTCTACGGTGAAGATCCACCCTTTTCCCACGATATCAAACTGTCGTTTTCCCTTCCCTTACTCTTCTTTCTTCTTGATTACCACCTAGAGACCTTTGATGTCAGTCGTAATGGGCTGAGACTACACCAAAAAATCCATCCAGATCGAGAGTAAAGTTTTTCACTTAGAGTTTGACAAAGCTTATAGAGGTTCAAGAGTGAGAATCAAGGAGTCTAGCAGTATAGGTGTTTTCTCGTTTTCCATTCAATTTGTTTCCCTGAACTGGCCATGGGATTGCTTTAAAGAATTAGAGGATTGCAAAGGGAACCTAAAGTTCTTCAGACAGACTAGATGCGATGACTACTCTTTGTGGATTGAAAAGTCGTCAAACAGGAGAGGAAATATGGCAGAGATTTTTAAGCTAGATAATAATGGTAAAAAGTGCAGTATTTTGATCCCTGAAGGAACAAGACCTGAGGGTTGGATCCTCTTTAAGAATATAATTAAAGATTACCCAGGTAGACGTGTTAATCTTATTTCCAACTCTATTTCTGAAGTTGTGATCCCCAAAAAATCTTTTGTCCAAGCTGTCAGAAATACGAGGAATGTCGCAACTAAGAAAAGTCCAGAGGTTGGTAAAGCTATTACGACTTTTGCTGAAACCACCAGTTTCTTTAATTCTTTTAATGCTACTGATGAGGAAGAGACAAAACTCTCTTTTAATGCTGATGCGAACGAGTATCCTTTCGAGAAGGTAGAATGGGCCAAAATGATTGTGGTGACAAGAAAACTTTTTCACCAAAATTGGGTCAATATTGTAGCCATTATCCAAAAGGATTGCGGGTGTCTTGCTCCATCGGCCGTTCCAACCCAACAAAGCCTTCCTTTATTGTCCCAATGACGAGCTGGCTGATCATCTCTGTTCTTTTATTGGGTGGCAGCCTTTCCAGGATTTTCAGTTTAGTTTTGACTACTGGAATCCATCTTTTCATGCGAGATTAGACCTGGTTCCTTCTTTCGGTGGTTGGTTGAAGATTAGAAACCTCTCTCTTCATCTTTGGAACCTGGAAACGTTGAAGAGGGTAAGTGACGCTTGTGGTAGGTTTGTTGAATCTTCGTCGAAAACGTCCTTGTTCAGGGAACCATGGAAGCTTATGTCAAGGTTCAGAAGAATTCTACAGGGTTTTGTCCCAACCGAAGTTGAGGTGGAAGACGAAAAAGGATTGAGTTTTAGAGCTCAAATTGTTACTCACTTTTCTGTCAATCTACTCTTGAAAAATGTGAGTAAGGTTCATGGTCGTGCGCCTGATGTTGAAGTTTTTGCTCCCCAATTGATCTTCCAGAGCAGTGAAGATGAAGGGTGGGTTCAGGTTGGAAGAAAAGCTTCAGCTAAAAAATCTAAGGCGATCAACACGACTGTTCCAAAGACCGATGGGAGTTCTGGTGGGGTTGTTGAAAAGAACAAAGCTCTCCCTTATGTCAACATCACTAGAAGTACGGTGGAGGTGGTGGCAGGAAGAAAAGTTTTATCGAGCACCAAAAACGTAGTCTGTGAAAAGGGGGATGGGATAGCTTGAGCGTTATCAATTACCAAAGATAGTGATTTACAGGTGGCGTTCCCTCACGGGAGCATGGGTGGTGCTCATTCTGTTGATGGATTTCTATCTAATCCAACTTTTGGGCCTGGGCCCGTTAAGTTTAAGACCGTGAATTTGTCTTAGAGTGAGCCTCTTAACCTCAGGCCTCATTATGGGCTAAATAAGAAGGCTGGTTCAGATTTTGCTTCTAGTAGCCATAATATTGTTCCAGATCCTTCGGTGATTAAAATCCTGAAAAGATCTTCAGAAGTGGTTTTTCCCCCTCCTCCATTTTCGCAACAGAGCATCTCCAAATCTCATAGATCTTCTAAAAGGGGTGACGTTGATTCGGGAGAGATGGAGTGTGAAGATCTCTATTCTAGTATTCTCAGCGATGTTATCTTAGAGTCTCAGGATGAGGTGGTGGTTGCTTCCGTGCGAGAGTACTTTTTGTTTACCAGCCAAGAAGATAAAGAGGTTTTGTACAAAGACATGGTGTGTGTTCCTGGTAACCCCCTCGTTGTTGATGGTTCAGGCAACACTTTTAGTAGAAGATATCGAGAGGAGTCAGAAGGCGATGGGGAGCTTTACATTACTTCTTTGGGAGGGAATTTGTAATAGTAAAGGGGAGAACAAAATCAAGTTGGGGGATTGGCTAAAGTCCACTTGTACGAAAATTATCCCTCAGGCAGAAGGAAACAAAGGAGAATGGGGGAGACAAGTAGGAAACCAGCTAGCCAATGGGAAGTGAAGAATCTGTGTATTCGGTTAACTATGAGAGAAGCTTAAGTAGAAAGAAAACGGGAAAGTTTGTTGATGTTAATTGTTAGCTGAAACGTCCGTGGTTTGGGTGTTCCAGATAAACGGAGTGTTATTAAAGATTTTATTCGCAATCATAACCCCGATTTCGTTATCCTTCGAAAACTAAATTGCATACTATTGACAATCTTTTGGTTAAATCTCTCTGGAGTTCGAGGGATATAGCCTGGTGTTCCCTTGATGCGGTTGGTAGTTTCGGTGGTATTCTTATTTTGTGGTCCGAACTGCTTTCAAGGTGCTCGAGGTGTTCTCCTGGGGCTTTCTCTCTAATTCTTCTCATCTCCATTTATGATTCCTCAAAGTTCAGGGCCGAGTGGCATTTATGATTCTTTCGTTTATAGGGAAAGGAACCAGTCCTGGGATGAGCTTAATGCTTTGGGAGGAGTCTCCGAGGGTCCCTGTTATTAGGTGGTGGTTTCAACATGTGTAGGTGGGCTTTAGAGTCTTATTTTGGGAGAGGCCTGACTAAAAGTATGAGAAGTTTTAACTTATTCATTGATCAGTTTTTGCTGATAAACCTCCCTATGTCTATTGGCCTCTTTACTTGGTCTCGCCTAAATGATTCTGGAGTCTTCTCTCGTATTGACAGGTTCTTGATGAATTCTTCTTGGCTTGAAATGTTCTCGGAGGCTCAGATTTTATGGCTTGAAAGGGTGACTTCAGATCATTTTCCCTCTTATGTTGAAGTCTGTAGGTTTTAATTGGGGCCCTTCTCTTTTTAGGTTTCAGAACATGTGGTTGAATCACCCTGACTTTCTTGTTAGTGTGTCTACGTGGTGGCGGTCTTTCCCTTCTCAGGGGTGGCCGGGTTTCTCTCTACTCTCTAAGTTAAAGCTACTGAAAGCAAAGATTCATGTGTGGAATTCAGTGGTTTTTGGTAATATCTTGTCCCAAAAGCAGAATTTGGTTCAGCAGATTCAAGCTCTAGATAGTTTGGAAGAGTCTCGTGGCCTCTCTATCCAGCAATGCTCTATCAGGTCGACTGCTCACCTTAACCTTTTGGATGTTACTTACAGAGAGAGTATTTTTTGGGGTCAGAAGCTCAAGCATCAATGGCTTAAGGAGGGAGATGAAAATACTAGTTTTTTCCACAGATTTCTGAATGGCAGGAGGAAAAAGGCCCTTATTTCTGAGATTCTATTGTCCCAAGGGGTTAGTTTGATTAATGATCAAGATATCGAGGATGAGATCTATTCCTTTTTTGGCAATCTCTATTCCAAAGATCCTGGAACTAGATTTCTGCCCTCTCAGGTGGATTGGTCTCCTGTGGAGGATAGTGATAATTGTTTTCCGGAAAAAAATTTCACAGAGAAGGAGGTTTTTTATGCCATTTTTAGCCTTGGTTCTTCTAAGGCCCCGGGGTCTAATGGTTTTACCACCGAATTTTTCAAAAATACTTGGAACATTCTCAAGGAAGATTTTATGAGTATGTTCCAAGAATTTTTCTAAAACGGTGTGGTTAACAATATCAAAAATGAAACCTTCATCTTTTTTATTCCTAAAAAATTTGATGCTAAGGAGGTGAAAGACTTCAGACCCATCAGTCTTACTACGGACCCGTATAAAATTCTGGCCAAGGTTCTCGCTGATAGATTAAAGTTGGTTCTTCCTAAGACTATCTCTGAATTTCAGAATGCTTTTATTGGTAAGAGACATATTATTGACTCTATCTTGGTCGCTAATGAAATTGTGGAGAACTGCAGAAGATCCAAAAGGCAGGGTTTTGTTTTCAAGCTGGATTTGGAAAAAGTTTGTGATCGGGTGGATTGGGAGTTCTTGGATGTCGTGTTAGAAGCCAAAAGGTTTGGGGAGAGATGGAGGATGTGGTTCAAAGGTTGCCTCTCTTCCATTAACTATTCTATTCTTGTTAATGGGAAGCCCAGAAGAAAGTTCAAAGCTTCAAGGGGATTGAGTCAAGGAGACCCCCTCTCCCCTTTTCTCTTTACTTTGGTAGCCGATTCTCTTAGCAGAATTCTTAGCAATGCAAAATCCTTTAGGCTATTCAAGGGGTTTGCTATTGGTAGCAGTGGAGCTTCCATTTCTCATCTCCAATTTGCCAATGATACGTTGTTTTTTTCCACGTTTGATAAGGAGAATGTAGCCAATTTGCTTGCTATCCTCAGGGTCTTTGAGCTTATGTCCGGCCTCAAATATAACCTTGAGAAAAAAGTTGTTGTTGGTATTAATTTGGAGGACTCTATTGTTAAAGAGGTGTCCGATATGTTTCGGTGCAAGGCCTCCAATCGCCCCTGGTCTACCTGGGCCTCCGTTTTAGGGGAAACCCCGAGGCTAATTCCTTTTGGGATCCGGCAATTGAAAAAATTTCCAAGAGATTGAGTAGATGGCGGAATGTGATGCTCTCCAAAGGGGGCATACTTACTTTGGCTCAGTCCATCCTCAACAACCTTCCAACTTATTTCCTATCAATTTTTGCCATCCCCTATTCGATGGCTAGAAATGTTGAGAAGGCGATTAGGATTTTTTTTTCGGAAAGGTGTTAAAAGCAAAGAGGGTTCTAACCTTGTTAAATGGGAGGTGGCTTCTCTTCCTTTGGAGCTGGGTGGCTATTGGCAACATCATAAAAAAGAATAAATTTCTCCTTCTTAAGTGGTTGTGGAGACTCCCGATTGAAGAGAATTCTTTGTGGGCTGTTACCATTAAAACTCTCCACAATGTTTCCATTTCGGGTTGGTTTTCTACTCCTAAGCCTTCCTATACTTATCGTAGCCCTTGGAAGGCAATTTCCAAACTCAATTACCTTTTAGTTTCGACTTCTAAATTCAAGATTGGTAATGGTTTAAGAACTAGATTTTGGAAGGATGCCTGGATTTCTCTGGGACGGCTTCTCTGAGGAGGCGTTTCCCTTGGTTTTCGGATTTGCTTTTACTCCTAACGCTTTAGTTGGGGACCTGTGGGATGCTGCCCTTTCTTCCTGGAATGTGTGCTTCATGAGAAACCTCAAAGATGAGGAAATTGAGGAGTTCTTCGATTTGATGGAAGCTATTAAGGGGCTCAAACACAGGCCTTCACAGGATGCTAGAATTTGGATCGGGGTAGAGGTGCTACTTTCTCTTGCAAGTATCTTGTTTTCTCCCTTTTTAAGAATACTACCCATCTCCCTACCGATATTACCAACATGATTTGGAAGGACTGTTATCCTAAAGAAAGTCAAAATTCATCTTTAGACTATATTTCATGGAGGCCTAAACACTAACGATAAACTTCAGAGAAGGTTTCCTTTGATGAGTTTGAATCCTAATCGGTGTGTTTTGTGTTGTGCTAATACTGAGGACCCCATGCACCTGTTTTGGAGCTGCTCCTTTACCTCTAAGCTTTGGAGGAATTTGCTAGCTACCTTCAATTACCAAGGGCCAAGGCTCTTTTTGTTGTAGCATTTGTTGCTTGGTCTGCTGTGTGGTGTGAGGTTCAAGAAGAAAGTCTTGGTCCTGTGGCGTAATGCGATTCGTGCTTTACTTTGGCTTGTTTGGGGGGAAAGAAATAATAGAATCTTCAATGACAAGTCTATGGAGCATGGGTTAGTTTGGGAGTTGATTGTCAGATTTAGTTCGTTGTAGTCGGCTAACTCAAAATATTTTTGTAATTATTCTCCTTCTGTTATTGCCCCCAATTCGAGGAATTTTTTGTAATCTTGGGGTGGCTTTTTGGGTAACTTTTTCATTCATCAATGAAATGTTTCTTATTCAAAAACATTTTGGCCAAATTTGAGAATCTTAAAAAAAATCATTTCCTTACTCTTCCAAGTTGTTTTCATGTGAAATATATACATTTATGCACACATAAGTTCTAGAATTAAGAGTTTCTAAGAAAAGTCAAGAAAATTCAAAAATTGAAAAAGCTAGAAGTTTGAAAAATTGTCATTAATAGAGGTTTTGAGCTTAGTGTTCATCCATGGCTTCCAACCTCAAGAGAGCTTTAAGATAATAAATCCTAGGGTTTGTAATATGAGTTTGAAAGTCAATTTCCAGAATTGAAAAGATATCAAAACTCCTAGCAAAAAGGTTGTAACATCCCCAAAATCCCAAATCATGGAATTTAAATGATACAACAGCGGAAGCAATAAATTCAAAGAAATCTCATTTATTTCAACTAATAAATAAAATAGTTCTTGGTTCGATCAAACTTATTTCAAATACCAAAACTCAATTCATAGTTTCAAAACATAATTCAAAAACAATGAAACTCAATAAAAAATTTAAAATTCAAATAAGTTCATAAACAACCCAACTAGACTCTACTAGAAGGAAAACAATTTCGTCGGCGCTGTAAATCCTTCCCAACCGAACCACTGGTCACAAAGCATCGTCAGTTGCCGACTTTCTTAAATAAATGTAGAATCATGAGGCTACGCCTAATGAGTAGAAATGTTTAAAGAAAAGTAATGCCATGATATGTTTTTCTAAATCCTTTAAGTCCATATCGATCTCACATTACCCAACAAGTTCTCTCAACTTAAATGATATCAATTTTTTCTGCACAATGCCTTTCTCGACTAATGTTCGAAAACAAAAGTGAGTTTTTTTCCCCAAAAGCATCGAATTCGTATTTCTACAATTCAATCTTTTGAGATATTCTTCTTATGTATCCTCAAACACATAAGCGAACCTACTTTATATATTCTTTCCCATTGATCAAATGGAATGAACTTGTCCCGTTAAGTGAAATTACGTCATGCACAAGAGTAATTTTCCCCCTACTGGCATATTCTTCATTAAATATGGCCCTACTTAATGCGAACCTCCAACCATATTGTTTAAGGCACCAAAACAATATGATTTATCTACAAGCATCACTACCAGAATGCTTGACAAGCCTAAGTCCGGTTTCTAGCTTAGAATTATCGTTTCTACCCAAAATCGACTTTTAATGAGTCTTAACTTGGAATTTTTAATTTCTGGAAATTAGGCTCTTTCCTAACCTTAAGATGATCTAAAATCACCCAAAATATAAAATTTATCTCACAAATCGATCACCCAAAGAAATTCCACTAAAAAGGGTAAAACTAGCCTAAACTAGTGTAGTTTTACTCTAATTTCGGGCACTAGGATGAACTTAAATTTCTAGATAAAATTCGGCCGCATAACATCTATTTTATCACTCCCAAAAACATTTAATAACACCTGCAAACATTCCAGATCTCAACAAGAGTCTATTTATAAAATAAGAAAAGGGCCTAAGCCAAAATTTTCTCCTAATGGGCACTAAGCATGACACTTTTCTCCTAAAACCAGAAACTTTATAATACCTTAAAACCTCCACAAAATAGTCTTGAACATCCTAAAATGGTCCAGAATTAACTTCATAATAGTTGCGTAATAATAAGAGGCAAGGTAGATAAATAGTATGCTTAAATTCCAATTATTAGCACTTTACAATTCAATTTCTACAACATAAACAGCCCCATAACCTCTTTAAAACATGCTTAGATGATCTCTTTAATGCCCAAAAATTTTAATAACATCTTATAAAAGAAAAGGAAAACAAAACATCGAAATAATTAACCTTAAACACATCTACTCACCTTTTCAATTAGCCTTTTCCACACTTTTTCAACTTTCTCCCAAGTAATTTAAGAACTTGAAATGGCACTTAAATTACTTTAAAATCTATCCTAACATCGGATCATTAAGGCCACTTTTAGTTTATGAAAACATTAGGTTATTCTAGAGTTTGGAGAATTCAAGGAGAGAGTTTTCCAAATAGGTAAAAGAGAAAGAATTCAAGAAACCTTTTTCAAGAATGAATTTAATTGAAATTAAATTATGAAATTTTGAATGAGAATTCGAATTTACCTGTTCTTGACTCTTGGGAAATTGTCTCCAACAACTTCAATTCTTCCCCAAATCACTACCCGTAAATACTCACACCTAAAACACGAGAAAGTGGAAGAAAATTGATCACTACACGCCCCATAAACCCTATATGGGCGATGGCAAGAAGATGGGGGAAGGAGATAGACAATGGAGAAACCCTACCTTTTCTCTTCTCTGTAGAATTTCACGTTAAGAAAGCCTTCACGTTTTCTCCTTTTTTTTTAAGAAGCCTTTCCCCCTTTTCTTTTCCTTTAAGACCAAAATTACAATTAAAAAATAATAATTAAATTCCTAAAATAAGAATTTAATTCCTTAAATACCAATCCTTTTAATTCTCCAAATAAATATATTTTTAAAAAAAAAATCAATATTTAATTTAAGAGAATTCTTACCGGAAAAACGTGGGTCGTTACAAAGGTTTTATAAACACAATCAAGAGGAAACCCAAAACTCAACAACCTATAATGAAAACCCTTTGACTCCATGGATGTGTTAACAAATTAGGTCAGAAATTAGGCCGTCAATTAGGATTCAATTAGGCCATTCTTTCCTTATTTACTCTTGTATTCTCTTATAAATTCATATAAACATATTCAGATTAATACAATTTCAGAATCATTCTCACCTATGTTTACATGGTATCAGAGCCCTATTCCTTAAAGAATTTTGTTTTCTTCCCATTTCTGGTTTTCCAATCTCTCGGTCTCTGCATTTGGTGAGATCTAACCTTGTGCAAACCTCCTGTTTTGAGATATAGCTTTCTGTTCCAGCGCTCCCACGAAGAAGAAGGACCCGATCTCCCTTTCTTCTCTGTTCCGACTCTCCGACGAAGGAGAAGTCCCCGATCTCTCTTTCATTTCTGTTCCAGCGCTCCCACGAAGAAGAAGGATTCTTCTTTTCTTTTCTGATCCAGCTGCTCGTGACTGCCCATTTTGTCATAGATCCGAATATCCTACCTCAGATCCGAACACCACCACGCCCCAAATCTTGAACACCATCACGCCTCAGATCCAATCACGCCCTCGATCCAAAATCACGTAGCAGATCTGTGTTCAGATCCATTGAAATTGGGTTTATTATTATTTTTTTTCCTTTCTTCCTCACTCTGTTTGGACCAACGTGACATCAAGGAATAAGAAGAAGCCTGAAACAATTCACCTTTTTCATTCCAAATAAAATTCTTGGCCAGTGCCGCGCCACCGCCAAGCTCTACCACTACCGCCTACGCCCGCTGCCGCCCGCTTCACGCGCCTGCCGCCGTCTTAGACCTTGTTTGCTGCCCGCGCCTTTTGAAAACTCATTTGGGTTTATTATGAATAATAATAATGTTTTTCGTCCTTCGCGTATTACTACCCGTTCTTCACTTTGCCCAAATTGTAAGAATTCGGGTCACCGGTTTGCTAATTGTCCTCTAATTGAGTGCATGTATTGTTATAAGTTTGGTCACATTTTAGATAATTGTCTTATACGTCCGCCTCGACCTCTGAGACATTCTACGAAACCAAGAAGCTTTTCTAACGATGGTTCCTCGTATGTTGCTGCTGCCAATACCGCTTCTTCTGTCTCTCCTCCTCCCAACCTTCAGCTTATTGATCTTCAAGCTTTGTTTAAGCAGGTAATCTCATCCAATTCATCTGCTCTAGCTGTCACTCCAGGTAACTCTTGGCTTCTTGATTCTGCTTGTTGTAATCACATGACTTCTGACATTTTTATTCTTTCTTCGTCCACCCCGGCCAAATGTCTTCCCCCTCATTCAAGCTGCTGATGGAAATTGTATGTTTATTTCTCATATTGGTACTGCTGTCACCTCAAAATTGAACCTTCTCAACACTTATTGTGTTCCTAATTTAACTTTCAATTTAGTCTCTGTTGGTCAGTTATGTGATCTCGGCTTAAATATTATTTTTTCCTCTCATGGTTGTCAGGTTCAGGATCCACAGACAGGATAGATAGTGGGTACGAGTCGTAAAGTGGGAAGATTGTTCAAGCTCACCTTACTCCAGCTCCCTGTGCCTCCTTCAATTTCTACTTCTGTCACTGATTCTCCAAGCTATTAGTGGCATCTTCGTCTCGGTTATGCTTCCTCCGAGAAAATCCGCACCTTATTTTCCCTTGGCAACTTAGTTACTTTTTCAAAATTTGCTTCCTTTGATTGTTTGAACTGTAAACTTGCAAAACAACCAGCCTTATCTTTCTCCACTTCGTCTTCTCGTGTGACACCCCTTTTGGTTTAATTCATTCTGATATTTGCGGACCCGCTCCTACTCCTACTGTGAATGGTTATCGATATTTTATTTTATTTATTGATGACTATTCTTTTTTTACTTGGATATATTTCCTTAAAAATCGTTCTGCGTTGTCTCAAGTCTATATTGATTTTGCAAATATGGTCAAAACCCAATTTTCTCGAACTATTAAAATCCTTCGCACAGACAATGCTATGGAGTATAAGGATTCTGGTTTTCTCCACTTTCTCAAACAACAAGGAACTCTTATCCAACGATCTTGCCCTCATACCTCCCAACAAAATGGTCGCGCGGAACGCAAACATCGCCACTTTTAGATTCTGTTCGTGCTCAGCTTCTCTCAGCTTCTTGTCCAGAAAAGTTTTGGGGTGAGGCCGCTCTGAACTCCGTTTATATCATAAACCATCTTTCGTCTTCTGTCCTTTAAAATATATCCCCTTTTGAAAAATTACATGGCACTTTTCCTGATTACTCTAATCTTAAAGTCTTTGGTTGTGTTTGTTTTGTCCTTCTTCACCCTCATGAGCATACAAAACTTGAACCTCGTGCTCGATTATGTTGTTTTCTTGGCTATGGCCTCGAGCATAAAGGCTTTTGTTTTTGGGATCCGATTTCCAAACGATTACGCATCTCTCGTCATGTTACCTTTTGGGAGCACACTATGTTCTCCCGTCTCTCCTCCTTTCATATCTCTCTTTCAAGTCCTCAATCTTTCTTTACCAATCATTCTAGTGATCTTTTTCCTTCATCTGATCCTTCTCATATCTCTACGATCGATCAATCTGTTCCTGCTCCTGTTCTCCCAGATCCATCGTCTGTCTCTACTGTTGAACCTGAACCTGCCACTCATCTTCGTCTCTCCACTCAGGTAAGAGAACCTCCTGCTCATCTTCAAAATTATCATTGTTTTTCCACTATTGTCTCTTTAGCTGAACCTTCTTCCTATCATGAGGCTAGTACTAACCCTCTCTGGCAGCAAGCAATGACTGAGGAACTACAGGCTTTAGAAAAGACTCATACTTGGGATTTCGTCGATCTTCCTCCTGGAAAACGACCTATTGGCTGTAAGTGGATATACAAGATAAAAACTCGCTCTGATGGTTCAATTGAACGTTATAAGGCTCGTCTGGTTGCAAAAGGCTATTCTCAGAAGTATGGTATTGCTTATGAAGAGACATTTGCTCCAGTTGCTAGAATGACTTCTGTTCGTAGTCTTTTGGCTGTCGCGGCTGCAAAACAGTGGCCTCTTCTATAGATGAATGTCAAAAATGTCTTTCTCAATGGTACTTTATATGAAGAAGTATTTATGAAGCCACCTCCTGGCACTTCTCCTCTAGCTCAGAAAGTGTGTCTCCTTCGACGTGCCTTGTATGGTCTCAAACAAGCACCACGAGCTTGGTTTTCCACATTTAGTTCAACTATCACTCAACTTGGCTTTATTTCTAGTCCTCACGATACAGCCTTATTTAATCGTCAGACTTCTCATGGTATTGTTCTTCTCCTTCTTTATGTTAATGATATGATTATTACAGGTGATGACCCTCAAGCTATCTCTGATTTACAAACCTATCTCGGGAAACACTTTGAGATGAAAGATTTGGGTCCACTCAGCTACTTTCTAGGCCTTGAGGTCTCTTCCCGCTCTGATGGCTACTACTTATCTCAGGCAAAATATGCTTATGATCTTCTGGCACGTTCTGGTATAACTAATTCTGCTACCGCATCCACTCCTTTGGATTCTAATGTGCGCTTAACTCCTTTTGATGGTACATCGCTCCCGGATCCTACTTTATATCAAGCACTTGTTGGTAGTCTAGTGTATCCGATCGTGACTCGCCCGATATTGCCTACGTAGTACATATTGTTAGCCAGTTCATGTTTGCCCCTCGGACTATCCATTTCACTGCCGTGCTCCGTATTCTACGCTATGTAAAGGGCACCCTTCTCCACGGACTTCAGTTTTCTTCCCAGTCCTCCATGGTTCTTTCTGGATATTCGTATCTTGATTGATTGGTGGTGACCCTACGATCGTCACTCCACCACAAGCACTTGCTTTTACTTGGGTACTTCTCTTATCTCTTGACGAAGTAAGAAACAGATTGTCACATCTCGTTCTAGCACTGAGTCTGAACATCGTGTTCTTGCTGATGCTACCTCTAAGTTACTATGGCTTTGCTGGTTGCTTGAAGATATGGGTGTTCCTCAGAAGTCTGCTACTATTCTTTATTGTGACAATCGCAGTGCTATCCAGATTGCTCATAACGATGTTTTTCATGAACACACCAAGCATATTGAAAATGATTGTCACTTTGTCCGTCAACATCTTCAAGCCAACACTCTTATTTTACATTCTATTTCAACAATAGATCAGCCAACTAATATCTTCACTAAAGCTCTCCTTCCTAGCCGCTTCACTCAATTACTTGACAAACTCAAATTGGTTTCCACACAACCACCTTGAGTTTGAGGGGGGGTGTTAACAGATATATTATTGTCATTTAGGCTATAAATTAGGCTATCAATTAGGTCATTCTTTCCTTATTTAATCTTGTATTCTCTTATAAATTCATGTAAACATATTCAAATTAATACAATTTCAGAATCATTCTCACCTCTGTTTACAGGATGAATTCTTACCTTGAAGACTTCAAAGCTTG
Organism: Gynostemma pentaphyllum; assembly: GCA_028015215.1. NCBI lineage: Eukaryota > Viridiplantae > Streptophyta > Magnoliopsida > Cucurbitales > Cucurbitaceae > Gynostemma > Gynostemma pentaphyllum. The sequence goes on from CM051354.1 coordinate 16,351,406, forward strand.
TAGTTCCTCTTCCAATCTTTCTATCTACTTGTTTGATTCACAAATCAAGCAAAACCCCTTTGATTCAACTCACCTTCATGAAGATTTGAAGGAAAAAGCAAAATCACCATCGGGGGGAGGGCGACGGGTAGGAGAAAAAGAAAGAAAGAAATGAATTTTTTTTAGCCTTTTTTTATATATAATTATATTTTCAAATGGCTGAAACTAAAGTTGGTTAATTGCAAAATGGTCCTCCCACCTCTTCACCTAACAATTAAGGACTTCCCACTCACTTATTTGCTAACTAGTCCTTGGTTCAAGTTTTAGTTGCTAACTAGCCCTTTCTCCTTAACTAACCTTGGTTAAAAGCTTCCTTTCAAATGATTTTTCCACCATTGGTTAACATTTAACTATAGTTAACCACCAAATAATCAAATTAAAATAGAAAATAATTTCTAAAGTAGCTTAACACTTAACACACAAGCAAACATTATGTAAAAATTATAAATAATCTTTCTTTGCAAATCCCGGGGCCTTATATTTTATCACTAGTATTAGTTTGATGGGTTCAGGAAACTTTGATGGTCTTATTATCTATGGTATCTCAAATTGTATCTTATTGTTATTTAATTATAAAGTTTTATGTTTTTTACCCATATTTCTGAAAGGTAGTAGTTCTATCAATACCATCCGTACTGATTTCAGCATTCATTTTTCATAAACTTATTTTTTAGTTAATTATAACAATTATCATTAGTTTTTATAAAAATGATTTAAGGCATCATTTCATATGTAATTTGTAATAACAAAAATAACTTCAAAATAAATAATAAACAATTTTATTATGGCCGATTTCCACTGATGACATGATATATTAACAAAAAAAAGAAAGAACTAAATACGTCTTTTGAACTTACAATAGCGAACACAAGCGTAGCTCAAGTGGTTAGGCACCTGCTCCTTTCCCATATGGTTGAAGGTTCAAGTCTCCCCTCCCCCAATTTGACATAATATTTAAAAAAAAACTTACAATACATTGTCTATTGATAAAATCTTATTATATATTGAACTTTGTACTATAAATTTCAATAAACAAATATATGAACAAAACAAAAATTGTATAGTATTGAAACCTTAAAAAACAAATTAAAAAAAAATGTATTAGTTGTTGGAACCGGAACTCAAATAACAACAATTGAGATGAAGACATCAATGTATATTAATATCAACACTGTTTACATAATCAAAATAGATTAGTAATAACAAGAAATTAATTAAAACGAAATACTGAAGGACAACTTTACACAGCGTAAAACTTCAAAGCACGGTCAAGCCGTTGTCCTGAAGTCGATATTGCCCCACTCGGATTGTTTGCAGTTTAATGGCAACTCGGCTAAGCAGGATTCGATGAAGTGTTTCGTGAGAACAATAATCAGATACTCACGAACCTGGCAGAACCCCTCAAGAACAGCTCTCCAAAGCTTTATACATAAAAGACTCAAGAAATAAATCAAATATTATAATCTAACTTTTTGGGATTCCAAATATGAAGGATATGATCTCTATTTATAAGATGATAATCTTATAACTCCCAAAATCTTTCATTAAATATATTTAAAACCAATTAAAATTTCATAAGAAAATCAGAGAGGAAAATGAACATAACTGTCCATTAACTTTGAGTATTAAATTTCGTTAATGGCCTTGAATGAATAAATCATCAAAAATGATTTAGTAAGGCTAGCCACAAAATTTGTTTTAGTCAAATATATATATAATTTAAAACAAAACTAAAAGAATTTTAATCTTTTGATTTTGGTTTAATATCTTACTTTCAAACATTATTTTACATATATCACTTTATATATAAAATTTCCAACAATCCCCCACATGAAAGTAAGCAAACCCAGAAAACATGAAAAATCTGTAATGCATTGGAGAGCACCGGTTAAGTTATGCATCAGGAAAGGTGTCTTTTGAACTTAAACCTTCCTTAGTGATAGACTATCGAATTCTACAAAGAAATAGTGAAACGTATTTCTTAAACTTTCCTTCTATTGATAAATTGAGACAACAATTTGTCACACATAAATTAACTCATTCTATTGAGTTCTATTCGTTTGAGTCCTTTTTGGTCCTGGACTCAATCCCGCAATTCGTGAGAGATTTAGAGAACACAAGCCTGTATTGTTCTCATTGAACCGACTCACTTATTCTCTCATATAGATAACTTATTGATTTAAAATATTCTAAAAATACTTCTTTATCAATATTATCTTAACATTCACATATTTACACACTGTTTATGGAAACGGGCTAGGAATGAAAGTCCTTGTGTGTTTACTATGAATTATTACGGCTTAGTTTGCCTATTAAACCTAGATCTTGGGATCTCTAGTCAACAAGGTTAGGTTTCCACCAGATAATTCATTTGATAGGCTTTAATCCCATTTCCCTCGATGTATATGACAATTTCTCCTTCGTCACTCTTTTAGTTAAAGGATCAATAATATTCTCTCTTGACTTCATATAGTCAAATAATATTGATGAGCAATTGTCTTATCGAATTATGCCTTACGCCCAATATGTCTCGACTTCCTATTATAGACAATATTTTAGCTTTCATAAAAGCGGCTAAATTATCATAATAGATACATATAGCGTTTATAGGCCTGGCCATAAAGGAATATCTTTTAGAAAAATCCTAAGTCTTTTCGCTTCTTCACTACATCAAGTGTAAAGAATTCTGATTCCATCGTAGTTCGTGCAATACACGTTTGTTTCGTAGATTTCTAAGAAACATCTACTCCAACTAGGTTAAAGACATACCCACTAGTTTATTTAGTCTCTTAGCTATCTAATATCCAGTTTAGCATCACTAAATCTTTCTAGTACAGGTGGATATTCTAGTGTATCGTAATGATCACTTCCATGATTCCTGGATTAGAGGGTGTTTGTATTCGGCCAACTACTCAGTGATTATCAATGGCAGGCCTCGTGCTAAATTTAAAGCTTCTAGGGGTCTGAGACAAGGTGACCCCTTATCACCTTTCCTCTTTACTTTGGTTGTTGATGCCCTCAGCAGACTTCTTAGCAATGTGGAAAGTTTTGGCCTTTTCTTTGGTTTTTCTCTTGGTAGGGGCACTTTATCCATCTCTCATCTCCAATTTATCGATGATACACTAATCTTTGCCTCCTATGATAATGGTTGTTTTTAGAATTTGTTGTATGTTATCAGAATTTTTGAGCAAATGTCTGGGCTTAAATTTAACCTGGATAAATCCCTGGTGGCTGGTATCAACTTGAAAGAGCAGCTGGTTGATGAGGTGGCTGCCTACTTCTCTTGTAGGACCTCTACTTTGCCTTTTATGTATTTGGGTCTTCCTCTTGGAGGTAATCCTAGAAAGCTTTCCTTTTGGGATCCAGTGATAGAGAGAGTTCAGAAAAGAATCTCCAGATGGAAAAACTGCTTACTTTCCAAAGGTGGTAGGTTAACTTTGGCTCAGTCTGTTTGGGCTAACCTCCCTGTCTATTATCTCTCGGTTTTTAAAATCCCTTCCTCTGTGGCCGATTCTATAGACAAATTACTGAGAGACTTCCTCTGGAAAGGGGCTACAATCTGGTTAAATGGGAGGTTACTTCTACCCCCTCATCCTTGGAGGGCTGGCTATTGGCAGTATTCAGAAGAGGAATATTGCTCTGCTCAGTAAATGGCTTTGGAAATTCTCATTAGAGCATGATCCACTCTGGGTGGAGGTTGTTAAACATATCCACGGGTTGCCTGATACAGGGTGGAGTTTCAAATCTAATCGTTATTGTTCTTCTCGCAACCCTTGGAAAGCTATTGCTAAGGGGAGTGATATGTTTTCTACTCTTTCCTCTATTCAATTGGGATCTGGCACAACTATAAGCTTTTGGAGGGATAATCGGTCTTCTTTTGATAGACCCTTGGCTGAGGTTTTTCCCTCTCTGTTCAGAATTCCTGCATCCCCCTTTTCAACTGTTTCTGAGATGTGGGATCCTGTTTGTAGCTCTTGGAATATCACTTTCAGAAGGAATTTGAAAGATGATGAGATCGTGGATTTATCCTCTCTATTGTATGCTGCCAACAACCATCGTCCTAGCTCTTTACAAGATCTGAGAATCTGGAAAAGAAAGGGAGGTAATCATTTCTCTTGTAAAAACTTTTTCCTCTCTCTCTTTCATTCTGTCCCTTCTCTCCCTGAGGATGTTTCTCATGCCATATGGAAAGATGGTTATCCGAAGAAGGTTAAGGTTCTCATGTGGACTGTTTTTCACGGTGGTTTGAACACTATGGATAAACTTCAGAGAAGGTTTCCTGATATGCAGTTGTCTCCTAATAGATGCATCTTGTGTTGTTCTAACTCTGAGAACCCTCTCCATATTTTTTGGTATTGCCCCTTTACTGCTGAGCTGTGGAAGAAGGTGTTTGAGTTTTTCCCTTTCCAGGGTCCTTTTCACCAATCAATTCAAGCTATTCTCCATGGGTTGCTTTGCGGTGTTACTCTCAGTGATAAAGCTTTGGTTATTTGGAGAAATTCCGTTAGAGCCCTTATTTGGCTGATTTGGTGGGAAAGGAATAAGAGAACTTTTCAAGAGGATTGCTTCACTGCGCCTGAGCTTTGGGATATGCTGGTTAGACATGTATCTATATGGTCAGTTAGGGCCAAGGTTTTTTGTAATTATTCTACGTCTATGATTGCCCCCAATTGGAGGAGTTTTTTGTAATCTTTTGGGTGGCTTTTTGTATATCTTTTCATTCATCAATGAAATGATTTGTGTATTATAAAAAAAAAAAATGATTGCTGGTGTTTCCAGTCAATCCACTCACTGGGTAGGGTTTGTACAATTTATTATGTACAAATACTCCAAAGATGATACACCCTCATCTTTTAATGCTTGAACCATAAGGAATAACTGCAATTTATTCTTATAGAGTCCAAACTTTCTCAACACTTTTTCTATGTAGAAAAATATATATCCATTAGGATTTCTCGTAATTTGAATTTCAAGAATGACATCTAAAAGACCCATGTCTTTCACATCATAATTTTGAATTCAACATTCTCTTTATTAATTCTATCATCGGTCTTGTGATGTACATGATTAATATGTCATCCACATATAAGCATATAATGATATGATCATTATTTAGAACTTTGTAATAGACACATTTGTCACACTCATTGATTTTAAATCCATTGGATATTAAGGTGTGATCAAATTTTCTCATGTCATTGTGTGGGTATGTATTTCAACATGTAATGACTTAACAAGTTTAAAAACTTTGTTCTCATGTTCTTTTACAAACAAACCCTTTCGGTTGTTTCCATGTAGACTTCTTTATCTAAGTCTCTATTTACATTCATTTGGTGAATTTTCCAAATCATGTAAAGTTTCTGTAGCAATCAACATCCTAATGGATATGATTATATTCACTGAAAACAGAAATCAAAGAAATCCATTTCATCTTTCTATTTATAGTCTTTAGCCTGTAAACAAGTTTTACTTATTTATTAATCAACCAGCCTCAAGCTTTCTTATAAAGATCAATTTACAACCAAATTGACTTACTTTCAAGATAAAAGTCAACCAATACTCAACTATGTCTTGCACCATGAATTCGATCTCACTATCGATCATGTGGAACAACATTATTCTCTGGTTGAGACTCAATTTTCTACTATGTAGGTAAATGATGTGGATAAAATAAGTAGCTTTCTTAGTATCAATTTGATCAATTTTCTAATCATGACTAGGACTGATCAGCTTCCTATTCATGTTCATTATTTTGATCAACTTGACACCTTGAACTACTTATTTTATAATTCATTTGATTCCACCACTATGTTCTTTGAAGATACGTATCCTTAAGAACGAACTCTTTATTTATAGATTATTTTCTTTATTAATTTCAGACACTTCTGAATTACACATAAGAAATCTATAATTATCATTGTGTAAAGCAATGCTTATAATACACAATTTATCATCTTAGGTTTAAGTTTGATCCTTTTACAACGAACCCTTTTCTCCACACCCCCACACTTTTAGCATTATCTAAAGTAGGTGTTTTTTCAATTCTCATACCATAAGGAATCTTATGATAAAATTAGATTTGCTATAAGCAAACCTTCCCCCCACAATTCGTGGTAAACTTGAACTATTTAACATGTAATTACTCATGTTCTTCAAAGTTCAATTCTCAATTGTACAACTTTTTGTACATAAATAGAAGGTTGACACACACTCATCACCTTCATATGATCATTACTTCATTTTCAAGTTGATTACCATTCTCTCGCTTTATAAGTCATATAACTTTTAAAGCTTAATCAACTATGTAGTAAATAATTTTTACCACAATCAAGTATGAATTGATTCAACATAAACTTCATTTATGTCTATTATTAATTTCATATTATCATTCTCTAATTAGAACGATAATTCTCATGCTTTAAAATTTAAAGCCATAAATTCAATAATATATGTATAAGAAAATCTCTTTATTGATATTATTGAAACTTGAGTTATTACATTCTGCTTATACAACCAGCTCTACTTTTGTAAAAGCTCATCATCATCGTTCTCATTGACTATGATCGCTTGCTTAGGTTTTGAGTTTAAACTCTGTTTTAAACTCTTGCAATGTTTGCACTCAGCTGTTATTTGTCTAGGCTTCCCACAAACGTAACATGCCCTCGAATGCGTTTAGATACTACACTTTAGCCAAGATTCACATTCTTTTGGATTGAGACTCTTTTAATCAAAACCTTGAATTTTTAGCTGCACTATTTTGGATTGAGACTCTTCTACCCAAACCTTGGAATTTGAATATTATATTCTCTATAGTATAAATCAACTACTTATATTTGAGATAGTTTCAAATTCTTTTTAAAAAAAAAGACAACTTCTCAATCACAACGACCACTTAGAATGATTCACAATGATCATTTCTATTGTCATCCATGTCAATGAAAATGACTTGCAACCTTCACTCTATGAAGATGACAATTTCTCAATTACAGTTGTCATTTGGAAGGGTTCACAGACCCTCATCCCTTCGCAATGCAAATCACACATATTATGATTTGTAGCTCCTCATCTTGATTGACTACGAGTTTGGTATCAAATCATTTTGAAGTCTAATTTCCTCAAAAAATTTCTTATCTTCCAACACTAACTAAACTATACTACAGTTTAAGGGTCTCCCACAATTTTTCAATTATTACATCTTATATCAGCTAAATAGTGTAAGAATGAAACTTTACACATACATAAAAATTTTAAAGTTTTTCCCCGAACAATGGGTGAAGCCACAACGCTTAAGCTTCCCCTGAAATTAGAACTCGATTCTATTTGAGAGATATAAGAATTGAAACTGTCTATAACAAGTAATTCAAACCATAGAACAAAAAAATTCGATGGAAACGGTAAAGTAACGTCAATACGTCTAAACCGGAAAGTAAATTATTCCTCAAAATACATTTCATAAAAAGAAATGAAAATTTAATCTTTGCTTTGATAAACTCCACCAGCGAATACATCAATGTTGCTTTGATAAATTCCACCACTGAATACATCAAAGTAAACATGTTATATTTTTAGTAATTGAATTATTCATTAAACTTCAATCACAAAAATGTTTCCATAAATAACTTTCCAATATTGTAAAATAGTTTAGAAACCGAAGCCACTAACTCCAATTGCTTTCAAATTGGCCATTATCAACGTCCATAAAAGAAATTGACAATATTCAATTTTGTAAATTGAAAATTAAATTCAATATTGATAAACGTCTCATGATGGCTTCGAATTACATTTTAAGGCAATTGAAATTTCCATTTCATATATTCATATATATTTTAAAACTTCCAGTAGACTTAAACCCATTTATTTCAAATCATAAATTCAAATTGATTTTCGCTTTTCATTATGATGGTAACGTACCAGTCATGTCAAATTCAATTCGTTCAATTTGTGTTACGACAATTGACAGAAAAGGTTCACAATTCTTACCTTATGCATATCGGCACACAAATTTACCGTCACCATAACTGCCAATCTCAACGACATCATATACCTCGCTTCATTGTTGTTGAAGAGTTCCACAAAAAATTATCGACTTGTTGGAACCAGAACTCAAATAACAACAATTGATATGAACACATCAATTTATATTGATATCAACACTGTTTACATAATCAAAATAGATTAGTAATAACGAGAAATTAATTAAAACGAAATACTGAAGGACAACTTTACAAAGCGTAAAACTTCAAAGCACGGTCAAGCCGTTGTCCTGAAGTCGATATTGCCCCGCTCTGATTGTTTGCAGTTCAAAGGCAACTCGGCTCGGCAGGATTCGATGAAGCGTTTCGTGAGAACAACAATCAGATACTCACGAACCTGGCAGAACTCAGCTCTCCAAAGCTTTATACATAAAAGACTCAAGAAATAAATCAAATATTATAATCTAACTTTTTGGGATTCCAAGTATGAAGGATATGATCTCTATTTATAAGATGATAATCTTATAACTCCCAAAATCTGTCATTAAAATATATTTAATACCAATTAAAATTTCATAAGAAAACCGTAGAGGAAAATGAACATAACCGTCCATTAACTTTGAGTATTAAATTTCATTAATGGCCTTGAATGAATAAATCATCACAAATGATTTAGTAAGGCTAACCACAAAATTTGACTTAGTCAAATATATATATAATTTAAAACAAAACTAAAAGAATTTTAGTCTTTTGATTTTGGTTGAATATCTTACTTTCAAACATTATTTTATATATATCACTTTATATATAAAATTTCCAATAATAGTTAGTAGTTAATACACATAATAACAATAAATAGGAGAATAGCACATAAAATCTAACTAAAAGACTTGCTAAATTCTAATAAACTATTCGTATATTGAGATGTGTTGCAAAAACTTATCATTTTTTTTTTAACAACACCAAAACAGAACAACATCAAATTAAAAGGAACTGGATTCTAGGTGGAAGGATACCCTTCCAACAACCATTAGAACCTCCCGCAGCTGCTTCTTTGGCGAGTCTATGAGCCCAATTATTGCAATCACGCCGAACATGAGCAAAACCCATAACCAATTTTTCCGTCGACATTCTCCGAATATCTTTAATGATTTGAGAAATCTCTGTAAGATCAGAGGACTTCTCGTTAATAAGCTTAATAACCACAAGACAATCTGATTCAATAAAGGTCCCGACTCCAAGGAAGTCCAAAGATCTAAGACCTTCCTTAATTGCCAAAGCTTCTAACATCTTTGGGGAATTACTCTCAACCTCTTTGCAACCAGCCATTAAAACAGATCCCATATGATTTCGGAGCACCCAACCAAAACCTTCCTTTTTACGATTTCTGTTCAAAGCCGCATCAACATTAAGCTTCAAACAATTCTCTATCGGGGGACTCCATAAGGAATTGGGTGACGAACGCAAAAAATTTATCATTGATTAACTTATTCGGTATTTTCTTATCTTATTATTAGTTTTCAATGGATATGCTACTTGAACAAAATATAGAAAAGTGATTAGTATTTAGTAACTATTAGATTTTCCTCCTAAAAAAACAAAGCTTACATGATGTAATTAATTAATTCGTAGTAATAGTTACTGCTACTAGACATTAAAATATACTGATTAATTAGTAGACTCTAACTACTAGATTTTTTCCATTTATATGTTTATCAAAAGATCATTGTTTCAAGATATCTCATCTCATGAAAAGAATACTCCAAAAAATAAATCAATTTTGTTCAAACTTTATTTTTGAAAAATAAATTAACCTTATTTTCTCAAGCAATATTACTATATTGCAATAACCTCCTCCATTATTGTAATTGATAATTGATAATTATTTGTATTTAGTGTAAAATTTCTATTTTTTAAAGAAATTTATGATTATCTAGATTCTATATTATTATTTTAAAATTAAAAAGGGACTTGATCTTAAAATATGATTAATTATAAAAATTATGTTAACCTTTCAAACATAAAAATTATCCTATAATACAATATATAATTACGTAAGAATTGAATCGATTATAAATAATAAATAATTACCAAAATGTTGAAAAAATAAAAAAACAAAACTCTATACACATAAATTAAATTATTAAACTTTAAAATATTGAAAAGAAAAAGGAACGCGAAACGAGTCTTACGATTCAACATCCCATTTGCGAGTTAAACCGGAAATTTGGGTTAAATGACCTCCAAAATCCTAAAGCAATGTTTTTTGACCTCCATTTTCAAATTAACCTTATTTGACCTTCTGATGATGTCATCCTTGTATGAAAAGTCCAATTTACCCTCATTTCCACTCTCCTCTCTCCCATCCAAAAAAAAGAGAAGAAATTCAAGTTTTGATTCCTCATCTCAACTCTCTCATCTTCTCATCTTCAAGCTCAAGCATTGATTCCTCATCTCTCAAATTCAACTTCTCATTGATTCTTCAAATCTAACAACAAAAAGGTACACGAATTCGAAACCATTGATTCTCAACCAACGAAATCGAAGATCTGGAAATCCTTCCATAGATTGGAAATCGAAGGATTTCTGGAAATCCTTCGATTTCCAGATCTCCATGGAAATCAGGAAATCGAAGGATTTCCATTATGGAAATCCTTCGATTTCCATTTGGAAATCGAAAGATTTCCAGGAAATCCTTCGATTTCCTGGAAATCAGGAAATCGATTTCCATATGGAAATCGATTTCCAAAATCGAAGGAGCTCCTTCGATTGAAGGAGCTCCTTCGATTTCCGGATCTCCGGATTCCGGAGATCCGAAACAGATCTCCGGAATCCGGAGATGTCCTCCGGATCCAGAGGAGAGACCTCCGGAATCCGGAGGTCTATCCGGATTCCGGAGATCCGGATTCCGGATCTCCGGAATCCTTATTTTCTTTTTACTACGGTCCGGAATATATTCCGGAGGACCGGAATTGAATTCCAATTCCGGTCCTCCAGAATATTGGGCAGTGGTTTTTTTTTTTTTTTTTTTTTTTTAAATTAATTTAACTTATATGTGATGTATTTAATTTGTTTATATGTTGTTTTGTTTTTAAGTAGTTAGGTAAGTTATTTTATATGTAGTTTTATTTTAAAATTTGTTAGTTTATATGATGTATTTTTATTTTAAAATTAGTTATTTAATTTAATTTAAAATTGTTTTTTTTGTTAATTAGTTATCTAATTTAGTTTTATATGTGGTTTTTTTAATTAGTTATTTAATTTGGTTTATATGTGTTTTTTCAGTTCAAAATGTCTATGAGCAACGATGATGTGGTTTTGATGATTCTGTCGGATCAACATTTTCATTCCACCCTTAGTAATTTATCACACTTATCGCATACTGTTAGTTTGATTACTAGTGTTCTAACTCCTAATCAATTAGAGTTATATAAAAGGTCAAACATAGGTAGGTTGATTGATACGGAGTTGGTCTTTTGTGGTCCGCTTATACATCAAGTTTTGTTGAGAGAGATTGAACAACCGGATAAAACAATTATGCAATTTTTGATTGGAGGGGAGGTGGTTACCTTTTCATTGAGAGCGTTTGAGGAAATTACCGGGTTAAAGTCTAAGAGGAAGTATAGAAGACCTGAGTTCAATCCTAGACTTAGAAATTTATTGTTTAATGATAGCGTTCAGGTTACATCATACGAGTTAGAAGCGAAGTTGCAAAACCATGGATTGAGTGATGATGGGGATGTGGTGAAGTTAGCGCTTTTGTGTTTTATTCAGTTGGTGCTATTGGGGAATAAGAGAACGACACTTATTGATACATCATTGTTATCTATTTTGGATGACAATGAGAGGTTTGAAGATTTTGATTGGGCGCAATTATCCTTCGATAGGACACTTGGTGGGTTGCATAATGCACTTAGGAAACGCAAGTGTAAACCTGGTGATGTTACGTGGAATCAAACCAAGTCTTATAGCCTTTATGGGTTTCCGTTTGCGTTTCAGGTATTTTTGTTTAACTTATTTATTTATTGTTAATTTTTTTTTTTATATTTTATTATATTTATTGTAATTTTTTATAGGTATGGATTTATGAAACAATCCCGTCGATTGGGAAGATTTGTGCACGGAAAATCAATGACCGATCGATGCCACCTATAGCCTGTTGGAATTGTAAGAAATTGGTTAAAATGGAAATGGTTGAACGGGAAATTTCTTCGAAGGATAAGGTTTGAGATATTTCCCCTTGATTTAAATAGCATCTCATCATATTTATAACTTTTTATCATTGATTAATTTTTTGTTTTCCTTATTCAGATAGTTGTGAATGATGAAATTGATTTCAAGATTGACCAATCGGGTGAAACCGTCACAACGGAGAAGGTTGATAAAAAAAGAAAATTTTTACTACCTGTGAAGAGTGTGGAGGAAGAGAAAAAAAGAGAAAAGGGAGGAGGAAGAGAAAAAAAGAAAAGGGGGGAGGAAGAGATAAAAAAGAAAAAGGGGGAGGAAAAGGTAAGGTCAGAAAAAGAGGGGGAAAAGAAAAAAAAATCGAAAGGATTGTCATCCTCCTGTAAAAAGTGCATTAAACGCACAGATGCTCGAGTTGAACATTTAGAAGCAGAGGTGCGAGAGCTGAGAGCAGATATGCAGGTAGTATTGGCTGTTAGGAATGGTGTCCTAGAACTTGTAATTATTTAATAATAATAATTTATTAAGAATAAATTAAATAAATAAACATAAGTTCTTTATATTATCTAGATTGATTCAATTAATGATATTAGGAATATATGGAAATATATAAATATCAAACATTCAAATAGTAAACCCTAAGTTACTCTTATGAAATCACGACTTAGTATGTGAGTCATACAAGAGGATTAAAGTCGAGATGAGTAACTTAAACGTGTCTACAGTAAACGGATAACGTTTGGGAACCTTATCCTGGTAACACTGTTGATAGCTTCGCATTTTGTTTATAGACAAATGATCTAATCCTGATCATTCATGTGGGAGACATGAAATGGAAGTATCATATGCAATGTTGATTGTATAAGACAGGACCACGATATTCGATCAAATTTCTCATTAGTACCGTTTACGAGAAATGATCGAATATCAAACTAAGTTTATCAACCGTGATAGATCTCAATCCTGAGTGAAATGCGGACTCCTATTTGTGGAGTTATGTTCTTTGATTCACATAGTTGAGAGCGATCCGTAAGAACGCTCAATACACTCTGTTTTGGGAACATGACTAGATAAGTAGATGAGAACTCATTTTCACGAGATGGAATTCATAACTTTCCTATAAATTAACAGTATCGGTCGCGATACCTAAACATTTTAGGAACTTTAGGAAACTCCCTTGATGTACTGATTCGAGACATGAACAAGTGACGTCACGACTTCTATTGATCACAGAAGTATCTTATCTCTAGTTCGACTAAAGATAAAGTTAATTGGAGAATCAGCGGGAACACAAGGATAAAGCGGTAATTACAGGGGCAAAACGGTAAATTTATCCGCCTGTAATTATGAGGGTTCCACGTGAAGGATTATATCACAGATATAAATAAAGATAAACTAAATGGACATAACTCATCTATAGTGAGGGGAGTTCAGCTATGAATCTATAGTGGAATTATGAGTTAATCAATTAATTGACTAATTATTAAGCCCATGATCTATAGGTCCATCGGGTCCCTATGCTAGCCCAAATATCGTAGTCGCGAAATCAAGTAGAAGAAATGGAAATTTTTAAGTAAAGTGAATTACTTAAAATAGGCAATATTAATTGTTTAAATATTGAGTATATTTAAACGGTAATTAATATAAACATTATTAATTGTTTAAATAATGAGTTTATTTAAACATGAAATTAATAATGAAATATTATTAATTAGATATTATTAATTATTTAAATATTGAGTATATTTAAATAGTAATTAATAATTTGAAATTAATTAACAATTATTAATTGTTTAAATAATAAATTTTATTTGAACGGAATTAATAATTAATAATTAATTAATTAATAATAAAATGTTATCAATAAAATTATTAATTAAATAATGAGTTTATTTAATGGAAATTAATAATTAAAATATTTATTATTAATTATTTAAATAATGAAAATTATTTAAATGGAAATTAATAATTAAATATAATTTGATAATATTTAGTCGGGAGAAAATATTAATATTATTAATTGTTTAAATAAAATATTTTATTTAAATGGTAATTAATAAATAAATTAATTAAGTTGGACTTATTAATTTAAGAGAGAGTTTCAAGCCCAATTGGATTAATGAACCCAATTGAAATTGGCCCAAAATAATTAATTAAATAAATTTGATTTATTAATTATTTATTATTAATTTTGGCCTTCATAGATAATTTGTAGGAGATAATTATTTGAATTATATCCTATAATAATTATATAGATTTATTTACCCAAGATAAATAAAATAAAGAAAAGAAAATAATCTCCTATTTATCTATGGCATTTTCGAAATTGCAAGATAAAGGAAAGAGATAATTTTTTTTCTTTTTGTATTTATCTCTATAGATTAATCCTAATGTGATTAGGATTCCTATTTTTCTATAAATAGGAGGGTTGGGTCATTCATAAATCATACAATTAAAATTCCTTAGAAATTCGAATTCTCTCTTCCTTCTCCCTCCCCTTAGCCGATTTTCCCTAGTCCATTGGGAAGAAAATATTTTTTCTTCTTCCCAATTTCTTATAAAGTTCGATCCCACAATCGGATTTCGTTTGATCGATCGGGATATAGCGTAGAAGATCCTGGTGTTCTTGAGGATTTGATGTTTGAAAAAAACCTCCAACCGATTCTCCATTTATTACTCAATGTAAGTTTTGATTTTAATTTTCGAAATTTAAAGCATGAATCTAAATGTTTTTTCACAAATTGCATGATATTAATAGATCCTAAATTAAGTGTTAATTTGTGTTACTAAATAAATTCCGCTAATTTAGTAAATCATCCCTTCAATTGGTATCAGAGCTAATTTTAATTATCATGCAAAATTGTGAGTTTTCGAAAATTTTGGTGGGTTGCATAAAAATCGTTTTATGTATGTTTATATAAATTGTGCTATATAAATTGTGGAGGTTTGCTTATTGACTGTTTAGGTATTCTTAAGGCACTTAGGATTTTAAATTTTAGTAGAAAATTTGTAAACCCTAAATTTTAGGGTATAGGAAAAATTTGTAATTTTCCCATACCCAATGATGGCAAAATCGGCTACACCAAGGGAGGAAGAAGAAAATTTTTCTCCACCATTCCATGAGGTCCACGCCCAAGGAGAGAGAAAAGATGAGATATGGTAAGATATTTTATCATAATTATCTTGTTATCTCAATTTAAAAATTTAATTATTTAAGATAAGGATAAAATCTTTTTAAGATTATCTCCCTATCTTAAATTATGAATTTAGAAATTGATATAAGATTATAGGGAAAATATTTTCTTTATTTTTTTTTTCTATTTTCCATATAATTAAAAGATAATTATTTTAAAACAAGTATTTATGGAAATATTATGGGAGATAATATTGCCTCCATAAATACCCTATTCACGCCTACACCATGGAGGAGAGAGAAAGTTGAAGCCTCAAGTTCTACAATGGAAGATTTAAATTAATTTGTAATTTTAAATTTTCCGTTTTAGAAATAGTGCCAAGAATACCGGTCAATTTAGCTATTTATTATTTAAATTGTTTTATATGTATGATATAATTTTTAAATAATTTTCATGCATAAGAGTATGTCATGTAGAAAATCCCACCATAGGTTGTATGATTTTAATTAATTATACATACATGCATCATGATATAATATGTGTTATTATATGCTAATGTATGTGAAGCATGCCATAATTTTATTATATAATTGTGATTATCGAAAATTATGTAATTTTATTCTAATTATTTTTAGAATTAAAAAGCATGCCTATTTAGTTAAAATTCAAAAGTTAAATCTAGTTTAAAAGTTGAATAGAAACTAAATGAATTATTTGTAATATGGAATTATTGTTTAAACAATTGGGCCAAAATCCATATAAGATAAACAAGTAGAAACTTTTAATTAAGGGTTAATTAAAAATTAATAATTGAGATTAATTGAATTGAATGGATCTCCAGCAGAAAGCTCGCCTGGCGATGAGGTTTCATAAAGTTCCCCTAACACGAAGCGCTCTAACCGGGAGCGATCCTGGGAGAAAAGTTCAAATTAATAAATCAAAATTATTAAGACGGCGCATAATGTGATTAGTTTTAATTAGGAAAACTTGAACAATCACTTTATAAAATTAATCTAACCAATTTAAGAGTTAAAGTTGATTAGGTTAATTAAAACTTGGATTAATGAGTTAGCCTAAATTAGTCTAAGTTATGAAACCCTAACTCAAAATATTAAGTGGGAGAAGGAAACATGTCAATGTATCCTATGGTCTCCACTAATGGGCTCGAAACGTGAGATTTATACATGGCCTCGTAACAACTGCTGCGGTGTTCATTCCCATAGGAAGGTTTATTGTATAAATCAATATCAAGTTGGGTCTCCCGAAAGGGATAAAGAATTTTAAATGAGATTGATTGAAGATGAATCTACACTTCGTAGACACTCTTCAATTTTATTTAAAAGAGTAAATTGGTGGGTCACACTTAAAAAGAAATTTGATAAAGTTTGTTATCGAAATTCTTGACCAAATACACGGTAAACAATGACATAGGAATATGAGTTATTCTGGAGTTGTCAATTGTTCGAGTGGCATCTCGTTTTATTGTGGTAACTTGACCTATCATTCGACGGCACTTCACTGGTATCATTAAAATATCGTGACATAGTAACATGTTTTAGGGCTTTTCTGTTCATTAATATGTTCGCATTCATGCATCATATTTAATTATATGTCGAAACTTTGAGTATTTGAATGTTGAATGCATATTAGATTATTAAGATAAAGTTTATTTAAATTTCAGTAATATAGCATATGTTTTAGTCACTATACTTGGAAAGAACAAACTGAAAGATGAGAACTATGTTTCCTATAAAAAGGAAATGAATAATTTTAGTAAAGTAGTTTACTTAAATAAATGATAATATTAATTATTTAAATAATGAGTTTATTTAAATAGAAATTAATATCATTGTTATTAATTATTTAAATAATGTGTTTATTTAAATGGTAATTAATAATAAAATATTATTAATAAATAATTATTAATTATTTAGGTAATGTGTTTACCTGAATGGAAATTAATAATTAAACATTTATTATTAATTTTAAATAATAGTGATTATTTAAAAGGATAATAGTAAATAACATATTTATTATTAATTTAAATAATGTCGATTATTTAAATAGAAAATAATAAATATTTATTAATAATAAAATACAAAAATCAGAATATGATGTTTTATTTGAATAATTCATTTATTTAAATAAATATCAAGAGTTAATAAATAAGATTTATTAATAAGGAGAAATCTATAATTGCATTAATGAATTCAATGGATTTTGGTTCAAATTATTAAAAACCAAAATCGGCCCATATATAATATTTTAGGAAATAATTGTTGAATTATTTTGGCTAAAATAAATATATAAAAGAATGTTCAAACAAAAAAAATTAGTTTTTCTTATTGATTTTATACACATAAAATCGGCACGTAAGATAAATAAGGAATAAAATTTGATTTTATTCTTGGCATTTATCTTGTATTTATTTTGATAGTATTTCCTAATTCGATTAGAAAACTGTTTTGCATATAAATACAAACGTCTTGGTTGTTCATTCAAAAGCTTCAAATTTCAATTTTCGAAATTGAAAAATCTTTTTCTTCCTATTTTCCTCATACCCGATTTTACAATAGTCTAAAAGGGAAGAAATATTCTTCTTCCCAAAACCATAGTTTTTTAATTTAGTTTAGTTATCAATTTGTTTTTTATTTTGAAATATGTAATAACTATTGGTTCTCATTTCATATGAACCAAGTTTGGGAATATTTTAAATAAGAGTTATTTAGGTAGATATTCCTCTACAATTATATTACAAAGTTCCAAAGTGTGATTGGATGGTTATTCAAAATACTCAGTATAAAACAAATAAATTCCAAATCCAAATTCTAAACTCCGGTATATCTAAATGAGTTAAAAGGTTTAAAAATGTTTAAAATGTTTAAGTCTAGAATTACTTAAATAAGTTAAAAGGATTAACTTCTTAAAGATGGTTCTCAAGGAATTTGAGATGATAACCATATTAATCCACGAACTTATGGGATAAGTAAAATCGAATATCTTTGATTTATCAAAGATAAATAGACTTAAACATCACTAAAGTTAGACATTTAGATGTTAGAACTTAAGTGATAAGTAAACATTAAATCAATTTCTTATATTCCAAATATTCAGTTATTTAAAAGATGTTTTAATGAAGTATTAACTGATATGGAATAAACAAAATAGAAATTGAAAGGTAATAATTAATGGATAATTGAATTCACAAATTATTAAAGAAAAGTTCAGTAAATCAGTGATACTGAAAAGGTTTAAACCATACTTAAGATGGAATAGAATTACAATAATTTTATTTCACAATAAAACAAGTAATCATTTAAAAGTTTAAATGGTTAAACTACTTGTAGAACTTTATTTGAGTGGGAGCGTCATAGTACGAACCAAAGGGGCTTTTAGAAGTCCAAGTGAAACTCATTGACTTCAAAATCAATGAATAAAGTTCAAAACAAGTGAAATAAAAATGACATGAATTTTCAATAGTTGAGTTGAAAAGGGTCACTTATACTTATACATTATTTTTGAAATAATAACAAGTATAAAATTGTAATCATTAAACAAATGAAAGTAATGGAGAATTACTTTGTAGTGGGAGCTTAAGAATTTCGAGAATCCTAGAACCAATGTGACTAAAATAAAATTTACAAATAGTATGTTAGTGCACATAGATAAAATGAGAGATTTTATGAGTTGCACGGGCTCAAATTCGAACATGAATTTAATTTCATGTAAGAATTCGACAAAACACCTTTACGAATTAAACATTAAATGAGTTAAGTATAAGTAAAATGAGCTTTTACTAACTAAACTCTAAATTCGCGTGATTGCTAAGTCGTTAGTAAATGAAAGGTGTATGAGCATGATGGTTTCAAATCAATAGTTAATAGAGTTTTATTTTATGGCGATAAAATATGGAATCTATTACACTTAATGAAACTATCATCAGACAAAAGAAATACATACTAAACAGATGAAAACGTTACTCATAAAGTATTAAAATGACTACCATGGCTAAATAGTTGATAGTCATCCAGTTTGACTGGAATTACAAGTCAAATCTCCAAAGATCTAGGACAAGTGGGAGATTGTTAGGAATGGTGTCCTAGAACTTGTAATTATTTAATAATAATAATTTATTAAGAATAAATTAAATAAATAAACATAAGTTCTTTATATTATCTAGATTGATTCAATTAATGATATTAGGAATATATGGAAATATATAAATATCAAACATTCAAATAGTAAACCCTAAGTTACTCTTATGAAATCACGACTTAGTATGTGAGTCATACAAGAGGATTAAAGTCGAGATGAGTAACTTAAACGTGTCTAAAGTAAACGGATAACGTTTGGGAACCTTATCCTGGTAACACTGTTGATAGCTTCGCATTTTGTTTATAGACAAATGATCTAATCCTGATCATTCATGTGGGAGACATGAAATGGAAGTATCATATGCAATGTTGATTGTATAAGACAGGACCACGATATTCGATCAAATTTCTCATTAGTACCGCTTTCTTAGAAATGATCGAATATCAAACTAAGTTTATCAACCGGTGATAGATCTCAATCCTGAGTGAAATGCGGACTCCTATTTGTGGAGTTATGTTCTTTGATTCACATAGTTGAGAAGCGATCCGTAAGAACGCTCAATACACTCCTGTTTTGGGAACATGACTAGATAAGTAGATGAGAACTCATTTTCACGAGATGGAATTCATAACTTTCCTATAAATTAACGGTATCGGTCGATACCTAAACATTTTAGGAACTTTAGGAAACTCCTTGATGTCCTGATTCGAGACATGAACAAGTGACGTCACGACTTCTATTGATCACGAAGTATCTTATCTCTAGTTCGACTAAAGATAAAGTTAATTGGAGAATCA
The DNA here is from genome assembly GCA_028015215.1 of Gynostemma pentaphyllum. Taxonomy (NCBI): domain Eukaryota; kingdom Viridiplantae; phylum Streptophyta; class Magnoliopsida; order Cucurbitales; family Cucurbitaceae; genus Gynostemma; species Gynostemma pentaphyllum. The sequence continues at coordinate 16,371,629 of CM051354.1, forward strand.
ATGGGAACACAAGGATAAAGCGGTAATTACAGGGGCAAAACGGTAAATTTATCCTCTGTAATTATGAGGGTTCCACGTGAAGGATTATATCACAGATATAAATAAAGATAAACTAAATGGACATAACTCATCTATAGTGAGGGGAGTTCAGGCTATGAATCTATAGTGGAATTATTCATAGTTAGATAATAAGTAATTAACGATTATGAGTTAATCAATTAATTGACTAATTATTAAGCCCATGATCTATAGGTCCATCGGGTCCCTATGCTAGCCCAAATATCGTAGTCGCGAAATCAAGTAGAAGAAATGGAAATTTTTAAGTAAAGTGAATTACTTAAAATAGGCAATATTAATTGTTTAAATATTGAGTATATTTAAACGGTAATTAATATAAACATTATTAATTGTTTAAATAATGAGTTTATTTAAACATGAAATTAATAATGAAATATTATTAATTAGATATTATTAATTATTTAAATATTGAGTATATTTAAATAGTAATTAATAATTTGAAATTAATTAACAATTATTAATTGTTTAAATAATAAATTTTATTTGAACGGAATTAATAATTAATAATTAATTAATTAATAATAAAATGTTATCAATAAAATTATTAATTAAATAATGAGTTTATTTAATGGAAATTAATAATTAAAATATTTATTATTAATTATTTAAATAATGAAAATTATTTAAATGGAAATTAATAATTAAATATAATTTGATAATATTTAGTCGGGAGAAAATATTAATATTATTAATTGTTTAAATAAAATATTTTATTTAAATGGTAATTAATAAATAAATTAATTAAGTTGGACTTATTAATTTAAGAGAGAGTTTCAAGCCCAATTGGATTAATGAACCCAATTGAAATTGGCCCAAAATAATTAATTAAATAAATTTGATTTATTAATTATTTATTATTAATTTTGGCCTTCATAGATAATTTGTAGGAGATAATTATTTGAATTATATCCTATAATAATTATATAGATTTATTTACCCAAGATAAATAAAATAAAGAAAAGAAAATAATCTCCTATTTATCTATGGCATTTTCGAAATTGCAAGATAAAGGAAAGAGATAATTTTTTTTTCTTTTTGTATTTATCTCTATAGATTAATCCTAATGTGATTAGGATTCCTATTTTTCTATAAATAGGAGGGTTGGGTCATTCATAAATCATACAATTAAAATTCCTTAGAAATTCGGAATTCTCTCTTCCTTCTCCCTCCCCCTTAGCCGATTTTCCCTAGTCCATTGGGAAGAAAATATTTTTTCTTCTTCCCAATTTCTTATAAAGTTCGATCCCACAATCGGATTTCGTTTGATCGATCGGGATATAGCGTAGAAGATCCGGTGTTGCTGAGGATTTGATGCTGTAAAGAAACCTCCAACCGATTCTCCATTTATTACTCAATGTAAGTTTTGATTTTAATTTTCGAAATTTAAAGCATGAATCTAAATGTTTTTTCACAAATTGCATGATATTAATAGATCCTAAATTAAGTGTTAATTTGTGTTACTAAATAAATTCCGCTAATTTAGTAAATCATCCCTTCATTGGCAACTCTAAAAAACATGGAGAAATATCTCTGTAAGGTATGAATTAAACATTATTTGTATTTTTATTTTCATAATGTCATTAGTTCTCTATACGTGCTTTTTCATATATATGTCTTAATGTAGGGTGATGCAACGAAAGTTGAATTGGGGGAGGACGCATTAGACATTAATGAGAAATGGGGGAAACTTGTGGAAGAAATCGAGGATGAAATTGGTGAGAAAAATTGTAGTGATCAAGTTGGGGAGGAACTCGAGGAGGAAGTTCATGATGTTTCCAACAAGATTATCATGATTGAGTCTCAAGATGAAATAAATGCGGATAATGCTATTCAATCCGAGGAGAAAACTAAGGCAGAAGATATTATGCAAATAGATAGGCCTTTGGATTTTCCGATAGCATCGTCACGAGTGGCTAGGAATATAAATCCTTCTCCACAAATTCGATCTCCATTCGTGGTTCCGAAGAAGACCGTTAAATCGGCGAAATTGCGTCTATATGATCCCGCACACAAAATACCGAAAGAACAGGTGTCGCATTTCAAAAAGTGGTTAACTAACGCGTCAGTGGACACTAGACGTGAAACTTGCTATGGGTCACCCGAATAAGAAGTTTTTTCAAGATTTGGTAAATTTCAAAAATTAGATGGTGAGGTATGATAAATTATGTTCTTTCTTAAGCATTCACCTTGTTCAATTACCCTATTGTCAATTCGATACAAAGTATGTTTTACAATTTTTGTTGGTGGTTTTTTATCGAGACATGGATACAATATTCATGTTCATTCGCCTGAAGGTTCGAAAGAGGCCCGAATGCATACATCATCAATTTACAACAGTCGATGCATTTTTTATGGTTAGTATGGACGAGTACATTTCTGCAATTGTCTGTTTGTATTTAATTTAATACTTATTTTCAACACAATTGTAGAGTGAATGCAATAAAATAATGACGGAGCGGGAAATTGCGCTGAAGAATGGTTCGTTTTGGGTACCGAAAGCACATTTTGGTGAAAACTCTATCGGTGACTACATCTTAGGCGACAATCGTGACTACAGTGACCCTTGGTCTTCGGTGGATTATGTAAGAAGCAACATTATTTTAAGCATTTATGATTTTGATTAATATTATAACCATTTATGTAATTAACCCTAATTTTTCAGGTGTACTGTGCAATGAACGTGTTTGGAGCTCATTGGGTTTTAGTTCAGGCCGATATAAAAAATGGGAAGGTTGTTATATGGGATTCTCTTCCAACATATGTCGATGTAGCTACATTGACAAATTTGTTGCGACCTTTCTGTACGATCGTGCCACTTCTTCTGGAATCAGTTGGTGTCATCAATTCCACCGCTCCTTGGCCAGTTGAACGCATGGAGAATGTGCCAAGACAAACGGGTGGTGTTGACTGTGGGGTGTTTTGTTGTAAATTTTTTGAATATCTAGTAACCGGGTCCGATTTAACTTCATTAAAACAAGCTAACATTAAATCTTTTAGGTTACAATTGGCGATCGAATTGTGGTCGAACCGTCCTATTTATACATAAGAATTTTGTATATTAATTGTTTTTGTATATATTGAAATGTTATTCAATTTCAAGTAACTATAGTATTAATTCTAATTGATTAAATATATTTACTTTTCATTGATTCAAAAGGGAAATTTAAAAAAAAAACATGCAATTGAAAAAACTTAAGTTGAACAATAACATGAAAATTCCAAAATGCATAAAATTGACAATAAAAACATGCAATTAAAAAATAACATGAGATTGAAAAAAAAGGATTGAAAGAAATCATGAAATTGAAAAAAAAATGAAATTGAAAAACTAAAAAAATAAATTGAAATTTAAATTGAAACTAAAAAAGAAAAAGAAAAAAAAAAAAAAAAAAAAGCACGCCCAAAATTCCGGGCCTCCGATTTTGGGCACGACATTCGTGTCCCCTTTTTTTTTTTTTTTTTTTTATTTTAAATTTAGTTTCAATTTAAATTTCATTTTATTTAAAACAAAAAACATTTACTATATACACCTACAAAATATTAAATATTTAAAACAAAAAACATTTACTATATACACCTACAAAATAGAATTCAAATTTGTTGAACAAAAAACATAAATAAATATTTAAAACAAAAAACATTTACTTATACGATAAAGGGTTGTGACAAGTTTTTCATTATGGCCAGGTGGAACCGCACCTACCACATTTTCGGCTTTGCGAAGTCTCCTCGCCAGTGGATGGAATTCTGAGCTTCTTACGACGCCCAATTCGAGCCACTTCTTTTGGTGGCAACACTTCAATCGGTACAAACCCCTCAGGCAATTTCCATTCTGACGAGTGACCTACAGGCATGATTGGCTCCGCATAAGAATTCACCCAACATTCAGTTGTATAGAAACGAGAGCACATTACATATGGGCTAATGTTGCGGTCTCTTGCAGAAGCTAATGCGTGCACACAGGGTATCTGATCTAAATCAAATACCCGACAAGAGCATTCTTTCGCATGTAAGTCAACCCGTCCAAACCTTTCTCCATCCGGTACATTGGATTGATAACAATCAATGTTTGTAGCTCCAAGTGTTAATGATTTTTGATGGTTTTTCCTTAAGATGTCTTCTGCATGAGTCGTCAAATTTGTTGTACATTTCAATGCTTCATTACGACGCTCCCAAAACCATTCTTGCAACTTAGCTCTAATACTTTCCACTAACGCATTCTGCAGCTTTCCTTTCATGAACCAATACCCCATTTATACATTCTCGCAATATTGGTCGTCATGATATTATACCTTCTCCTTGAACAGAAAGCACGAGCCCATTTTTCAAGTCCAACCTCTTCTAAATACTCGCATACACCCTGATATTTTTTAAGGTCATTCCACAGGCGCAAAAAATCAGACTCACGATATGCTTTTGCTGCAAGGAAGAATATAGGATTTATTGCATCATTTTTGAATTTAGCAGTGAGGTTCATACTCAGGTGATGTATACAAAACCCATGGATTGCATGAGGGAATACAGACGCCACGGAATTAATGATGCTTTTATTTCTATCAGAAATAAAAACCAAATCATCAACATCACCAATTGCACTTTTTAGTTTTTCCATAAACCACGACCATGACTCATCCTTCTCCCTATCGACGATTCCAAAAGCAAGAGGATAAATTTGATTATTACCGTCCAAACAGACACAGACTAATAATGTACTCCTATATTTCCCCTTCAAAAAGGATCCATCAACAGCAAGAACTGGACGCATGCAACTTAGGAACCCTCTAATACACGGACCCAAAGCAAAGAAAAAGTATTTGAAATGACGTTCTTCCTCAAGTTGCATGTAATATACGGTTCCTGGATTAGCAATTTTCAATGATTCACAATAACGACTTAACAAATTGTAGGATTCTTCTGGTGATCCTCTTATCGATTCATATCGTCCTCTCCTGGCACGCCACGCTTTATCATAACTGATGTTAACACCATACTCTTTTCGCATGTCACTAATTATATCTTTGGGCCTATACTGACGACCAACATCTTCAACTCTCCCCTTGATTATATCTCAATAACCCAACTTCGCGCTTGTCTGTGGTCATGATTCAACACATCCAGCGAACAACTATGAACATCTACAGCCTTGAAATTCAAATATTTCTGACCCTTTCAAACAAGTAGCTCGTAACCTCCACTTGCAATTCGTATCAATACATCCCACTGAGAACAAAGATTTCGTCGACTTTTTCACTCTAAACTCTTTGTTAATTCTCATCGCTGCGATGGACAGTTTCATCGACAAATCTTTTTTTGATAGAAAAATACTCCCCTCTGCAAACTCATCCCCCATATAATTACCATATGACAGCATATCCATTGAAGTTGATGTATTCTTACTTGATGTATTCGTAATAACTGTTTCTTCATGAGATTTACACTTTCCTTTCTTAACATCTCTCCTTTCTAGATTATCAGACTGAGGATGTAAAAATTGCGTTTGTGGAAAAAACTGGTCATCCATGAAAGGCTCCTTATCATTACCTAAATCACACGGAGCAATGTTCTCATCTATTGTTGGGATGGTTGATGAGTTTCGATGGTCATTGGCTAAGTGGTTACTGCCAGAACCAGACGCAATGTACGGATTGAATTGGATATTCCGTTCACTAGTCACATCTTTGGGCACAGTTGATATATACAAGGGAAGTGCAGATGCATCTTCACCCATTAAGAAAAAATTTAGGTCCTCTTCGTCGTTTATGTCGCATGGAGGGGAGTCGATAAGTAACTTGTAAATGCACTTGATCTTAATATCAAACACCTCAGGATCAATTTTGGCAACTGTATACACTCGAACTAGAAATTCTTCGTACGTTATACTTTTAGTTATCGTTATTCCTTTAGTGTTACCGCCTATATACGTGTTGCCATTAGCATCCCATTCTCCACCATAACGAATAAATATTCTTGTCATTGACATCCTGTAAAACAACCAAAACAAAGATCGAGACAAATGTTATATACTAAACCCTTACAAAAAAAAAAAAATTATAGGGAAAAAAACAATGAAATTGGAAATTTAGGAACAAATTTAAAAAACCGATATTAAAAAAAAAAAAAATTACAAATTCGAATCAGGACCTCCTAATCCGGATGCTTGGAGGAGGATTCCGGAGGACCATAAACCCTAAACCCTAAATTGGAAATTCAAAAACAAATTTAAAAAACCGATATTTAAAAAAAAAAAAAAAAAAAACATATTCCGGAGGTCCGGATTCCGGACCTCCGGAATCCGGATTCCGGAGGAGGTACCTCCGGAATCCTCCTCCGGATCCGGATTCCGGATCAAAAATCGAATTTCAAAAAAAAAAAAAAAAATTTCGAGGCAACCCGGATTTTTCTAATAAATGGTTAGAAAGAAAAAGATCAATGTTCATACCTTGAATAATGAAGAGATTGAAGGAATGATGGAGAGAGTTGAGATTGAGAATTTTAGAGAGAGAAATTTTAGAGAGAGAAAATAATTTGTAAAGTGAGAGTTTATAATATTACATATATAAATTTTTAAGGGTAAATTGGACTTTTCATACAAGGATGACATCATCAGAAGGTCAAATAAGGTTAATTTGAAAATGGAGGTCAAAAAACATTACTTTAGGATTTTGGAGGTCATTTAACCCAAATTTCCAGTTAAACCCTAGCGTTTTTGATAAGCTTGGAAAAGAGACAGTAATGGAGGGAAGGAAAAAAGGTAAATCCATGGATTTATTCCCTGAGAAGCTGAGCTTGCAAATACTACAGTCGAAGATGAAGTGCGACCCAGAAGGGTATGAGTCTGAGTTGGTCCTTCTCTATAGCCAATTTAAATCCTCTTTGGAGCTCTTTCAACAACAAGCATCTCTTAACTTTAGCTCCATTGGTGGCATTGGTAGTGATCCTACAGTAGCTAAGGATCTTGGTGACCGGGCCATGTTTTTGGCTCACGTTACTCCCTTTTACCCTAATCATCTTATTCACTTCCCAAAACAGCTAGCCAATTTGCTTAACTTGTCTGCTAGATCGCTTCCTTCAGGTTTACGCTGCCGCATTGCACAGGCACTTGTTCTTCTAATTAATCGCAAGGTAAACACTACTTTTCTACTGCAAATTTCCTTTTTTTCTTTGTGGGTAGATAATATTTATTTTAAACATTTATAAAAATCCAAGCTTTGATAATATAATATGAGATTTTCTCTTATATTTGTTTGTTAGATGGTTGATATTGGGGAAAATCTCGCGATGTTCATGGAGTTACAGACCTTGGGAGATCGTAATTTAAAGAAACTAGCATTTGCTCACGTTATTCACAGCATCAAACGACTAAATCAAAAGCATAAGAATGAATCGAAGAATCGAGCACTTCAAAACATCTTGTTTGCAAAGCTGTAGGTAAATAATACTTTCCATTTCTTTTGCTGATGAGCACTTTGGACTGAACTTGGATTGATAGTTAAATTTGAGTTTTGTTACAGCAAAAGGATGAAGTAAAAGCCAAGAGATCATTTGTAACACTGTGTGAGCTTCATCGTAGAAAGGTGTGGTTTGATGATCGAACAACAAACGCGATATGTACTGATTGCTTTCATTCATCATCGAGGTATTGGAATTTGGATATCTATTAATATTCTTTTTATACCCCCTTTGGAATATTACAACTAAACTTGAACATTTAGGATTATGATTGCTGCTATATCCTTTCTTCTTGATTATGAGAAGATTGAAGATGGTGAAGATGATAGTGATGGAGCGAGCAGTGAAGATGACATGGCTTCTCACACTCCTCAAGTTGTCCTTTGTAAGGAATCTGTTTACAAGGTTGGTGGAGGGGTACATCTAGAAAATTGAATAAATAAGAATGTTGTTTAGATATGCATTAGAGGCTACTATTTTTTTAAACCTATCAAGTGCTGTAGAAAGTTGGGGAATGGATTAGGTTAATGTACAATGTTTTTTTCCTTGGGAAAAGGCACACCATAAAGGTACATCAACTAGCAAGAAGAAAAAAAAGGCAAAACTGCAGCGTGCCGTTCGTAGCATGAAAAGGCAGCAACGTATATCATCAGAGAAAAACAATTCAAATTATTATTCTCCACTTAACCATCTGAAAGATGCTCAGGTAAATTAGTTCCCATATTCATTGTGAGTATTGGTTTTTACTGTTCTCTTTTGCTTTTGAAAGTCTAAAAATTTCTCTGCACTGCACCGGCAGGGATTTTCAGAAAAACTGTTCTCTCGAATGCAAGCCTGCAATGGACGATTTGAGGTAAATACTTATGCTAACTTTCGCTATCAAACATGTTTCTTGTATAAAAATTAACATGTATTCTACTTTTATCAATGTTTAAGATTGTACTCGTGAGGTGCAGTTGCTGTTGATGGAAACATGTATATATTTGAAAATTTTGGATTTACATGTATTCTGTATTGAATTAGATAAAAAAAATATTTATAATTTTGAAACCTGTGTGATTAGAAACATTGTAACAACATAACATTTTAAATATTTTCAATAAAAATGTTAGGTAATCCTAAAAAACCTATGTAAATAATATAGCAAATTTTTGGAAGCAAAAATTTAAATTACCATTATTTGTTTTTTGATAAGAAACCTAGCTTAATGTAATAAACCATGGTACAAATTTAAAATGTACTGCAACTCACTTTAGTAGTTGAATTTAAATGATCTGAATACATAAAATGGAATTGCAACCACTGTCTTAATTTTTTTTATTTATTTTAATATTCGTGAGTGTCCGGGCTAGCTCATGTGCACCTCAATCAATATCACAGGAGAACTGTTTGACCCTACATCATTTAACTTCGGGAAACTCTAGGATAATATTCTTGGTAGGTGGCCACTCATGGTTTGACTTTAAACCCGTGACCTTCCATGCTTGAAAAAAACACTTTGACAACTAAGCTAATCCATGGCTCGTTCACTGTCTTTAAATATGAATCTTAGATTCTTAAACCAAAACCCAAAAGCCTTTCAACTATCTTTCATGGTCTCTTCATTCAGTTTGTTCATCATTGCTTGCATTGTTGTTGTGGGGGTTGAAAGTTTGTTGGCTCTAGTCGGTTTATTATCTAGATCAAAGCCAATTGAGCATTTGTTTTTTTCTAATGAAACTGCCAATTTCGCTAGCAGTTTCTGATTGATTGGCCAAATTTTTTGTCTGTCTGTTTCATTGCACGTACTTTTGGTAGTTTAAAGGATCGATGTCTGTCAGATTGTGGTTAGGTTTAAAGATTTTTCTACTTGCTGGGTTGTTTTTTTCAGCCATCTTTAGGTCAAAAGTTCAATTCTCCCCAGGACATGGCCAGTCTTTTTTTTCCTTTCAACCTCTTTAGTTAATTTTATATGTTTATATTAATAAGATATACAATTATTTAAAGAGTAAGGGATCTTTTGGTTTCTGTCATTGCATTGGGGGGGGGGGGGTTGCCAACACATGAGGAAGAAGGTGAACATGAGTACAACTCGTTGAAATGAGGTATTATTTTCATTGTTCGCTTATTTTTTAAATATCAGGTTAGGATGATGATGTTGAAAGTTGTTGCTAGGACTGTTGGGCTTCATCGTCTGATTCTATTGAACTTCTACCTTTTCCTTTAGAAGTATGTTCAGGTACGTTGCTTTAACCAGTTCGTTGAGGTTATTTATTTGACAACTATTTAGTGTTGAGTTTATTCATGCATCCTCATCAACGTGATATCACAAGTTTACTTGCAGCAGCAGTTCAGACCTGTCATGATATGGTATGCCTGTTTTCCCATTTAATTTGCTCGCTAGAGGTTTCTAGATTATTCTCTTCTGTTAATAATTCCCCATAAGTAATTTAAGCGTCTTTGTTCATTTCAGGTTCCTCCTGATGCAGTTGAACCTTTGTTCAAACAGATTGTAAATCAATTTGTACACGATCGTTCACGAACAGAGGTGTTTGATTGATGATACTTTGCATTGTACCCATCTACTACTTGGAATTAGACTTTAATTGTTCTTTTTACAGGCGATTGCAGTTGGACTCAATGTAGTAAGGGAGATATGTTTGCGAATGCCTTTGGTAACTTCCTGCGAATGCTAATTGCTTTGTGGTATTTCAGATGTTATATATTCACTATATTACGTGGTCTACCTTTCTTCAATAGTTTTGAACTTGTCTATTTCATGTACTGCATATCTACACTTTATTTTTCCTTGATCATTTTACTCATACTATACATCATTTGGAGTTGGCATTTTTGGTTTGATGTTACATTTTCCTCTTTAATTTTAATATGATAAAACAAGTTGAATTTTTAATTTTTTTTTGATGTTATCTCTCTTTCTCTCATTCTTTTTTTTCGTCTCTATATGCTTGAAGTAATATGGAGTTAAGAGCGATAGTAAAAAAAGATCTGTGTTGAATACAGTTCGGGCATGTAGAATAGGGTGCAAAACTTTTTGCATTGATTTCACTTCAAACTTTAATAAGAATTTTTTTTGTTTAAAAGAGTTTAATAAGCATAAGGAACGTTAACATTAGTGGCTGTTGAAGACTTCTTTACATGATTTGTTTGCTTTGGAGGCCTTACATGATCAGAAGTTCTTTTGGAAGGAGGCAGAAGTTTCCAGTTCCAAAAAGCATCAAACAATAGAGGAAGCTTTGTTGAATTGTTTAGCAAATAGCGGGAAGAAATTATTCCTTGCTGTGCCAGTGGAGGAATGAGAGTTAGGATGGAGATCGTTTTATGGATGTTTTTGGACTTTCTAAGAAATTCTCTAAAATTAAAGGGAAAGGAGGAAAGTTTTCTATCTTCTGTAATTGTTGTTTTCCAAGATAATTTTTTTTAAAGGGGCAGTTGTAGAATGCGAGACAAAGCTTTTTTATGTGGGTGAGGCTCTTGAGTGGAGCAGGGTTCAAAGGCCTTGGATAAACTAGGCAGGTCTCCAGTATCAATAGCTTGGGTTAAAGGCAATGGGTATGGGATCAAAGGAATTAAAGATTCTGTTTTGAATGTAAATTAGAAGAGGCTCCTTTGGGGCAGAATGAGGGAGAGCTAAATATGATATGAAGATTGTTGGCTGGAGTATTTGAGGATTTGGCTTCTAGGATGAGAGGAATAATAGGTAATTTATCAGAGAATTATATCTTAATATTGTTTTACTCTATGAATCTTGAAAATGTAGAAGAAAAGGGTAGTCGCTCCCAGGATCAACAAAGATTGAAGGGGGCAATAGTAAAATGCAAGACATAGATTTATGATGTGGGTGAGGCTCTTGAGTGTAGTAGGGTTTTGGAGGCCTTGGATAAAATGGGTAGGTGTATGATGCCTGTAACTTGTGTTGACATAAGGGTCAGCATCCCTTTTTGTCGGGATTGAGAGATTACTGACTCATGCATGTTTAAAACCTGAAAATCTATTTGTAACAATGCATAAAACATCCATAATTATATTTATGAAAGTGTTATCACAAATGAAGCTAATGGGGTCCCTGCTTATTAAAGCATTTCAGTATACATAATAGAGCACAAGTTAACTATACTAATGGTCTATAAAGACTCGTTATACTAGTGGAGTAAAACCCATAGTCACATCATGTGGTGTCTCCTATTACCGGAGTAGCCTCCTATCAAGACACGTTATACTAGTGGCCTATAAAGAGTCAAGACACGTTATACTAGTGGAGTAAAACCCATAGTCAAATCATGTGGTTGTCACCTATTACAAAGTAGCCTTGTCTCATACCCACCAAAATGTAAAAGATGACAATGCAATACTCAGTAAATAGTCTCCCCCTGGTGGGACCTTCTAAATCAAACACTTCACCTATTAGTAATTCACACATATATAAATATATATATATAAATACACATATATAAATATATATATATATAAATATATATATATAAATATATATATATATATATATTACACCCTTTTGTTTGCCTGATTTGCTAATCGCACCCCGTTGTTTAAAAATGCTGGTAAATAACTGGTGTTTTGGTAAATTCCTAAACACACCCATCTGGTTGGTTAGTTTATTGAAATTTCGGACACATGCTTATTCTACGTATGTCACATGTTCCAATTCCATTCAAATAATTAGAAAGTTTTTATAGATGTGTGCCAATTTTTCCCTTCCCGACCAGGTTGCCACCACACAAAAGACCTTAGAAAGCACTAGTGGCATCCCGTGGGAAAGGAGGAATGTCAATTTGAGGAGGAAGTTGAAGAGTTTGCCAATATGCTTTCGATTCTCTCGGCTTTCAAAGTTGACATTGGGGAAAATAGATTGTGGTGGCCTCCCTCTCCCTCTCACGGGAATTTTGGTGTCAATTCTTTGCTCCAAGCCTTCTCTCCAGTGAATGGTTATGCTGGTTTGGACCTAAAAAAGGTGATTTGAGACATCAAACGCCCTAAAAAGGTTCAAGTTCTTCACTTGGTCACTTTGGCATGAGGGCTTTGACCCAATATGATGCCTCTTGGCTGAAGAAACCTAAGAACACCTTTTCCTTCATTACTTTCTCAACATAAAATGTTGGGGTTCCGTTTTGTGTCTAAATCTATACCAATTACTTGGTTTTTTACCTCAAGAGCAAAGGAAAAAAGGCTGCTTTGGGGTTAATGGTGTTAAGAGCTTTTTGATATGAACTAAACTGATTTGGAATTGCTTAAGAACAGTTAACTTTTCTTTCCTTATAAATGGAAAACCGAAGGGGAAGGTTCAGGCCTCACGAGGATTAAGACAGGTTGACCCCCTATCTCATTTTCTTTTCACCCTAGTCGATGTAGTGAGTAGGTTGTTAGATCGGGGAGTGGAGAGAGGAGTCATTGAAGCATTTGAAGTTGGAAAGAATAAGGTTTCATTGTCACATCTACAATTTCCAGATGATACATTGCTATTTTGCTCTGGCAACGAGTTATCTTTCCAAAACTTCTTGGATATAATACAAATATTTGAATGGAGTTTTGGGTTGAAAATTAATAGATCTAAATGCTCCATTACAGGTATCAACTTGGAGGGAGGAAAGTTGAATTATTTGGTGGAATGGTTGATTGTGTGGTGACCCCTCTCCCACTTAACTATCTCGGATTGCCCCTTGGCAACAATCCGAGACGAAAAGATTTTTGGGAACCGGTGGTAGAGAAATTTCAGAAAAGGTTGGCGTCTTGGAAGAAGGGTTTCTTTTCCAAAGGGGGAAAACTCATTCTCATTCAAGCAGTTCTAAGTGGCATTCTGACTTATTACATGTCAATCTTTCGTATGCCGATGAATGTAAAGGAAAGGCTTGAAAAGATCATGAGGAATTTCCTATGGGAAGGTTCCGACAAGGGTGGTGGCTCACACCTGGTTAGATGGCAGGTAAAATCAAAATCGATTGGGGAAGGTGGCTTGGGTATAGATAGGTAATACAGAGAAAAAGAATGCAATCCTGTTAGTTAAGTGACTTTGGCGATTTCCGTTGGAACATCAAAGTTTGTGGCATCGGATTGTTGTAAGTAGGCATGGTCATGGATGGGATATTAAGTTAGTTGTTCGGGGTAGTGGTATAAGTCCCTGGAAAGAAAATCTCAAAAGGTTATCCTTCGTTTTTGTTAAATGGTGGGGGACGGAAACAGAATACGATTCTGGGAGGACGAAAACAGAATACCCTAAACACTTGGATTGGTGACTTGGCTTTCAAAGACTTGTTCCCATTTCTGTGCTCCCCGACTTTGGCCAAAAATAGGCCCATCTCTACTTTTGTGGTTAAGGGGATGCCTAACTTGGACTTGGTGGCTAATTTTTATTTCCATTTTCACAGACTTATTCGGGATAGGGAATTACTTGAACTTTCTTCCTTACTTCTCATTTTGGAGGGCTTTGCCTTAAGGGAGGGTTCTCATGATAGAAGGGTGTGGTCTCTAAATACATCCCTCTCTTGTAAATCTTTCTTTGAGCACATTAACTCATCTGGCCCAAAATATCCTTTCTGCTCTAATCTATGGCAGGCAAAGATTCCGAAGAAAGTAAGATTTTTTGTTTGGACAGTTGCCTTGGGTAAGATTAATACCATTGACTTTATTCAGCGTTCTTCTTCTTTCACTCTTAGGCCTCAATGGTGTTGTTTGTGCAATCATGACTTGGAAGACCACAATCATATTATGTGGCGGTGCAAGTTCTCTAATGTTATTTGGGATTGTTTTTTCTCTTGGGTCCCTTCCATCTCGTTTCGCCAATCATTGGAAGAAATGTTATTGAATCCTCCTTTCAAGGGAAGGGGAGGTGAATTGTGGAGAGCCGGAATATTTGCGATTACTTGGGGAATTTGGCTTGAAAGAAATAGGCGGATATTTAAAGATGTGATCCATTCAACGGATTACGTTTGGGAGTTGGCACATATAAATGCATCTTTTTAGGTGTCAACTACCAATATTTTTTGTAATTACCCTCTTTTTTTATTATTAACAATTGGGCCGCATACTTGTAATTAGTTGGCGGCCGGGGATTGTGGTGGGGGTATACGATTACTTTTCTAGCGTACTTCGTGGCTTCTCTTGTATTTGTTTTTTTCTCCCTGTTTTTGCTTCACTTTCATTATATCAATGAAATGGGCTTATGAGCCACTCTTTTCAAAAATATGAACTAAACTGATATTAGAATTAAAATGGTAAAGGAACTAACAACACTACAAAGAATTCGAGAGGCTTAGAACTCTCCTTTTCAATAGTCTAAGACTACAATTTACATAAAATGGATATCCTAACTCCCTCAAATTCACTCTATTTATAACCCATATCCCCTAACTAACTCTCCCCCTAATTTACTAATCTACCCTTACACCTTCCCTAACACTTTTCTTTGGGGGATTTGGAATGAAAGGAATCAAAGAACCTTTAACGACAAAGGCGTGGAATGGTTTGAGACTACGGATCTGGCTAAGTTCCACGGTTCAAGTTGGTGTACTCTTTCCAATATTTTTTTTAAATTACTCTTCTTGTGTTCTTAACTCAAACTGGGGTGCCTTTTTTGTAACCCTAGGTATTCTTTTTTATTCTTTTCATACATCAATGAAATCAGCCCCTTCTTACAAGAAAAAAAGAATGCACGACAGTTTGATATGAATTGGGTTAGTCATATATAGTAAGGTAAAGAAAAATATCCTGCATTGTGGGCTTCTCTATTATAAAACACAGCATAGTTCTCTAGGTGCAGGGTGAAGCTTTGCTGTGCTCTAGGAGTTATGGTTGGAGTGCAGCAACATGATCTTTCCAGATGCAGGAAGGAAGAGGAATTATGGGCGTTGGCAAATTTGTAGCTTAATTTTTTTTTGTTATTATTCATTTTTTATAATTAATCATCTTCGAACAGTTTGTTTTATTCCCCTAGTATTTATCTCCCTTTCTTTGTTATTATTCCTTTCATTTTTTTTACATCATTTCAGATCAACAAAAAGTTCTGTTTCTTCTTTTTTTTTTTGCCATGATAGATACTATCTATACCTTATTTATTTTATTGGTATTCTATATAAAATATTGAAGTGGAGGTGAATTGAATTGCAATTTTTTTTAACTGTTGGACGCTAGTAGAATGTGTGTTTTTTGCAGCTCTTTTAATGGCAATCCTTTATTCTTGTCAATTAGTTAATGACTGAAGAATTATTACAAGATCTGGCGTTGTACAAGAAATCCCATGAGAAGGCAGTTTCAATAGCCGCACGTTCACTTATTGGATTATTTAGAGAGGTATACATAAAAGTATTTTATATTTCTTGTTATCCTCCCTGTCTGTGTGGTGCTGATAGTTTCTCTGTATGTAGATTTGTCCATTGTTGCTGGTTAAAAAGGACCGTGGGCGTCCAACTGATCCAAAAGCAAGACCTAAAGAATATGGAGAAGTTACTGTACCGTACGATATTCCGGGTATTGAGTTATTACAACACAATGATGACATCGACAACAATAAAAATGAGGCCGACTCTGATGATGACGTGAATGTAATGGTTAATTCTAGTGATGATGAAGAGAATCAGACCTTTGGTGATAGTGGAACTGATGATGATGATGATGAATTGATGGAAGAAGATGATTCAGAAGATGAAGATGATGATTTCAATAACAGTATGGGCGATAACGAAAGTCTCAGGGATTCTAGTGAGGAGTTATCAGAGGTAGAAGAGGACAACAATGTAGAACATGAGGCAGAGTACGAAAAAGAAGATGTCTCAGATAAGATTATTGAGACTGGTTCCATGGATACTGGGACTAATTCTCAAGATTCTACGCTGAAGAAAAGGAAACGTTCTGATTTTGATCAACAACTTATTTCTGCAAATACAAGTTTTCAGGCTTTGAAGAAAAAAGCAGGCACAAAATTGGAACAATCATCAGAATCTGATGATGGCATTCTTTCAAATGAACAATTCAAAAAATTGAAGGAATTAAAGGTAATTCAAAAACCTTTTGAAATTGAATTTTATAGTTTCTTTTGACATCTATTTCGTTTTCCGACTTCAAGTAGATATCTTGGGTAATTATTTAGGCAAAACAAAATTCACAAATTGCTTTGACTCAACATGGGTTGTTAAGAAAGGGTACGGATGCTAAATCAACCACATTTAAGATTCCAAATACTGATGAATTGAGTGGATCCTGCCCAGCTTGAGGTACACAACATTTATACTTGTCTAATGGTGAATTCTGATTTTATCAATGTTCTAAAACCATAACTTAATAACTAAAAAGCTTTGCTTCGTTATTTGAAAGCCAATATATTGACTTGCACAAATATGCTAGGTTCATATCCGGAGAAAACTAAGCAAAGATTAGCATTGGTGAAGGCTGGGAGAGAGGATAGAGGAAAATTTCAAGCTCGTGCTGCTGTCAAACAGAAGAAGGTTTGTGTTTTGTCTGATATTTTTTGTTCTTCCGCGTAATGACTAACTAAACAATATTTGAATAATTTAACTAGCATAAAACCTACCACTAGCACGGTTTAGTTTTTGGTTTTTTGGTAGTGAATGATCTAGTAAAGGTTCATCTTCCAGGATTATCACTTGAGCTAAATTTGCAAGTAGTTTTCAATTTTTTTTTTTTAAGATTTCATTTAAAAAAAAAAAAAAGTGAAAACCAAAAGAAATTGTTTAAAAAAGAATATTATAAAACAAAATTGTTATCAAACAAGTTCGTAATAGTTAATATTTTTTGTTGTTGCTTTGTTTATGGAACATTTGATGTTTTTTTTACAGACGGGAGGTTCAAGCAATCGGCAGAAAAAACATAAAAAGGCGATGCCTCTAGCTGCAAAACGATCTAAAGTAGCAAAATCTCGAGTTGACAAGAAGCGGAAGAATCAGAATTCAGGCAAACAGTTTAGAGGAAAGAAAGCCTGGAAATAATCATTTTTTTGGTATCAAGCTTGGAAATAATCATAAACTGATGAAACCTCTTAATTCATTTTCTGATAGATTTTAAGTTATTCCATTCTTTCTGTTGGATAAAAGCTTGAAAATGATTCGTGCTCATTCTCTTTTTATATTACATTTTAGGTTATGCCAAATTTTGTTCTTATTGCTTGGTCGATACTATTACTGATTCTAGAAGTAATTGAATATAACATGAATTTACTTCCTATTCATAATTGCATTCACCCTTCCGTCAGAATCGGCATAAAGAGCTAAATTAAGGGATTTTTTTTTTGAGATATTACATCAAATTGAGGAGGGGAGACTCGACCTCATACCTCATGGAAAATGAGTGAGTGTCTAACCAGTTGAGTCATGTTGGTAAATTAAGAGATATTTGGATCCGGTTGGCTAATATGTTTGGATATATTCTATAGACGATGAATAAGTTTCATACAAAATATAGAGCTTATAATCAATTGATATTTTAACTAAAAGAGAAGAAAATAACTTTGATATTTAATCAATTGATATTATTTTGAAATGTTTTATATAAAAATAATCTATTATAATCAATTGATATTTTTATCAATTGAATAAGTTTGATATTTTTATAATTGATATTTTCTATAAGATTTAGGAATATGTCCTTTATTAATAATATCCATAAATATAACATTTTCTCAATCAATAATGGTCAACAAATCATTTTTTTTATTACGAGCAAATGTAAATCATACCTCTATATTTTCACATACTTGTAAATCGTATCCTTAAATTAATTTTTTAATATTAGTCACCGTTACATTTTTAGGTAATTATAAATCATAACCATATGGAACTACTCTTTCTCTCTCTCTTTTTTTCCAGTACCAAACACCTTGTATTGAATAAAATCAACAAAAGAAAAACATCTGTTAATGACACCGTTAAATGCACTATTCTTTTTTGAAATCGATTTTCGATGGAGTGGAAAAAGATTTCTTCTTTCATTTAGCATAATCAAATGGATGTAATAACTTAAAAAAAATTGCATTATTTATCCTACTTCCACGTGCACCGTTTAATTTAACGGCGTGATCTAAGAAATGTTTTTAAGTGTGTGGGTGTTTGATGCTAACACATATTGCATGGGTATGATTACCAAGTACCTGAAAATGGAATATGATTTACAAGTATCTGATAATGCATCTTACTCTTTAAAAAATTTCAATAATTATTGATTTTGAATATAACACTTAATTTATTTGTCATTTTTTTTATTAACTTGTATTCTAATTTTTTTTATTAACTTGTATTCTAATTTTTTTTTAGCTTTCCTTATGAAGAAATTTTAATGGGTAACATATTTAAAAAGTATTTACAAATATAGTAGATTTTTTTTTCTTCATATGAATCAGTGATTAACGTGAATCACTTTAGACAATCACTATTGATCACTGATTTACACAAAAAAAAAAACTACTATATTTATATATATTTTTTGAAATTATACTATATTTATAAATACTCCTCAATTTTTATTATATTTAATGTTAGTTATGTTAGATTAGAACCATTATTACCCTTTATTTTACAAGATTAGAATTTAATGAGATATAAGTATTCATTCAATATGGTATAGATAAATAAATGAATAGAGAAGTCTATAGGAGCTCTCATTTTCTATTCTTTATCCATTGTATTGTATCCACAATTTCTTATGATATTTGTTTCCATAAATTCTTGTGGTTTTAACAAAAAAAAAAGAAAAAAAAGGGTGAGCTGTGTTTTATTTGGATGGAAATTGAAACACAACAAGAAGTGATAGGAACATGTCAAGTAGGGTTACATTGCCTTCTATCTGACATTATAATGAAGAAAACACCAATTTCTGACTTTGATGCAGAAAACACCCTTTTCTCTCTTTCCTATTAAATCACACTGTTGGGGATACACCTAAATTTCATTGTCTCAGTTGGCTGACCATTTTGAATTGATCTTTGTCTGTCTTTGCAATTTTAGCCACACAAACCCTCAAGATTGCTCACCCCCCCCCCCCCCCCCCAAAAAAAAAAAAAAAAAAAATTCTGCAGCATTTTTTCTCTCATTTTCTTGGGAAAGAAAGTGGAGAAAAACTTATGGGAATTTTAAATGCAGATTATTACATCAAAATGAGTGGAAAAAAAAAAGAAACCAAAAGTTATTCTTGGAAGATTATTTTCTGACTTGTAGAGATTTTTTTTCCTTAATATTTAAGTAAGGAAATATGGAAATGTTTGGTAGGAGAGTTTGTCTAGTCCGGATTTGTGTACTTTGAGGTTAAGAAACTTGAATTTGTGTTATTTGTATTTAAATACGTGTAGTAGAAGAATGAATTTTATACATAAATAAAAATGAATTTCAGAAACTCGAGTTTGTGATTTTTTTTGTTTTTATAAATCGATGACCATTTATGATTTGAAATCATAGATTTTAATAAACTTAACCTAAGTATTATAAAATCTACCCATTAAATATGGGCCAAGGCTATTTAAAGAAATGTGAAGAAGTAGAAAATGTATAGAATTTGAGATGATAGCGATTGAAGTTTGGGAAAAAGGAAGCTGAGAAGGCATAATATGTTCTTCCTTCCCATAAATGTATCAAGTGTCATATCCATCTCTATTTCTCTAAATTGAATAAAGATGTATAGTTAAGAGATTCTACTTGGGTAGAGAATATAAGTTTTTAAATAACATTTATACAATTACCTCATTTTTATATAGGATTATATTAACTTATCTAATCTTCACCTTACCCCATTTAATAATATTTTTAATACGTAATTCAATCGTCGAAGAGGGTGTGACCTTGATATTTAGAATTACAATAGAAAAATATAATACATATATAAACGTCGAAGGAAGAAAAGATATACTCAAATACTATATAGATTGCAGGAATTACTTTTTCTTTTTACAATCGATAAAGGAGAGGATTTTGATAAGAGTGAGCTCGAATCTCTACCTCACAATTTTAACAAGTAGATTTTTGTCACTTCACCACTATATAAAGGGTGATGGATTAAACATACTTTATTATTATATAATTAACGTTTGATATATTTCTTTTCGTCAGTTTGTAGCTCATTGATTACCAAAGAGAGAAAAAGTTAGTCAAGCAATTAAAACAATAGGTTTTATCTGTCTCTCAAGGCTTTTGATTATTAAAAGCAATTCCTAAATTATTAGTTGTTAGCAAACAATAATCAAGCCAACATGAGCATAGCTCAATTGGTTTGACATATACTCTCTTCCCTTTGAGGTCAAAGGTTCGAGTCCCCCTCCCCACTTTGATGTAATCTCAAAAAAAAAAAAAGAAAAAGCAAACAATAATCAAAGGATAAAGTTAGGAAATAATTAGGTCCACAAAATTGACTTATGTTTCTAAAATTCATGTAACCTTTCGCAACCAACACCAACAACCTGGGTCCTTAGTTTTTGTTTATTTTGGGAACTAAGCAAAGTGTGTGAAAGGTACTGTCTTAGAGAGGGTCTTAAGCTTGAAGGTCTCTCTCCAAATGTGCAAAACTATCTTAGCCTCAGACATCACTTTTTTTCCTTCATATTTCTTTTATTAAAAATTATTATTCATTAATAGGACATACATATATATTAAATAGGGCCTAACATGTGAGCAAATTAAAAGGAACTTCTCCTAACTAGTGAGGAGAGAAGTTTTATCCGATTTCAATTTCATCAAAAACACCAATAACTAACCACAAGTGAAATGAATGTTTGATCTACATGCAACATGGAGGAAGTATCAAAATAGAAAAACATTAAATACATACATACATACATATATATATACATACATACATACATACATACATACATACATACATACATACATACATACATACATACATATATATATATATGTATGTATGTATGTATATATATATATATATATATATATATACATACATATATATATATATATATACACCTTGGTTGCTCAATTTCTATGTTCAAACTAGCTTTCAAACTGAGCACAACTCTGATTGAAGACTTTTACCACTAGTGAGAAAATATCTTCAAAGTCTACACCCTTTTTAAGACTGAACCCTTTCACAACCTTTCACAACCAATCTTGCTTTATACCTCGGTTGCGAATTGTTTTGATTTGCTTTCAACCTGAAGACCCATTTGTTCTTGAGTGCTCTCTTGTCCTTAGACAACTTAACTAGTTCATAAGTGTGATTATCATCTAAAGATTTCATCTTTATCTTGCATGGCTTCTAACTACTTTTCTTTCTCAGTTTCAAATTATCGCTTCCTTATAGCTCTCTGGCTCTCCCTCACCAGTTAGTAGAAAAAACTGATATGGAGAGTACATAGTAGTAGGTTGCCGTTCTCTGTTAGATCTTCTAACCTGAACATTTTAAATGGAAATTTATAATTAAATATTATTTAATTGAGAGAAAATATTAATATTAATGATTATTTACATAAAGTATTTTATTTAAATGGTAATTAATAAATAAATTAAAGTTGGACTTGTCATAATTGAGTTTTAGTGTGGAAAGTTTTGTATGTTTTGATGATTTGAAATGTTGTTTTCCAGGTAAAAAAGATTTCCAATAGTGCTTGCGAAAGCATGGATGATTTGTCTAAAATATTTTCTCCAAAGATCTTTTCAGGCAGTGCTGGCTGAAAAGCGAACTTTCCCATGCAGATAATGATTATAGAGGAGAAGCAAATTTGATCGCCTTTTAATAATAGGTTGTAGCCTCTCTATATATTTAATGCTCCTATTTTTTCCTTGAGGCGTTTCTTTCTCTGATATCTAAGAAGATGGCAATGTTTTGAAATAAGATATCAGTGAGTTTTTTTGGCTAAGATTAGAGAATACAAAACTGGGTATAAGTCCTGTCCCCAAACCAACCTTCCATTGCACAACGTTAACATTTAGATATCTCTTTCCAAGCTGGCACCACGTTTGTATCACATCCATTTAAGTGGATCCAATGTCTACTTGCAATCTCCTCAATCATCGGTCTTGATCAGGGCCGGTCCTAAGATAATAGGGGTCCGGTGCGAAATGAGATTTTGGACCCCAATTATATTTTTAATATACAAAAAGTTAGATGTTTAAGAAATATTTTTGGACCATTTTACCCACTTGATTTTAAAAATTACAAAATATGTCATTATTTATATATCATTTACCTTTCATTAAACCATTAATTAACAAAATATGTCAGTGCTATTTAATTACCACTTAAATATTAATTATGTAGTTTTTAGTTTTTTTTTAATTAATTATCAATTTATCAATAATTCATTAATAAAATAAATTATTATCATTTAAATAACATATTATAAATACATATATCAATATTTATGTATACATTGTTTTTGATAATAACATATTATCAAAAAAAAAAAAACATATTATCAATACATATACATTGTTGATATTAATTTGAATTTTCATGTATATTAAACGTGAAGATATTAAAATTTATGTTCAAAATTTACGAATATTAAAAACTATATTTGAATATAGTTATTTATCAAAATTTTATAAATATTTAAAATTTTACTGTTAATCATTTAACATGTACACTTTTTTTAATTAAAAACATTGATACTTTGCCGTTCAAAAACTTGTTCTTTTTTATAATAAAAGAAACAAAGAATGGAAATAAAAGCAAGTAAAAGAAGAGTAAAAAAACAAAATCGAAAATATGAAACTGATGACGATAAATTTTTTTTTAGATTAAAATAACTTTTACAATATATTTATCTAATTATCATTTTTTTTAAATTAACATAAAACTAAAAATATGATTAATTTTTTCAAGAAATTAAATACATTAAAATAAATTCATAAACATTAGGAATAAGTTAGCCTTAAAGTTAGAAAAGAAAGAAAAAAAATGTAAGTTGGCGAGAAAAAGATTTAAAGAAAAAGAAGAAGAGTTAGTCGTAACCTGACTTAAGGAGAGAGAAGGAAGGAAAAAACAAAAGATAAAGCGCTACAGCCTACAGTCAAAAAAAGAGAAGAAAAAAAAAAAACAAAGATGGGGCCCTATAATTTAGGGCCCCGTGCAAAGGCCCTGGACAATTCACCAAGTGAGATCCTTTGTCTTCACCCAAAGGAAATTTCTTATTACTATTCCCATTTTCATCAATATAGGAATGAAAAGAAGGGTCATATATTTTTAATTTCGAGTATTTTGAATTCACTTGTGTCTTTCATATTCTGTATCATGGAGTAATGAATGTTTTGATACTATTTAGAACTATTTTACATTAATGATATATTTTTTAAAATAACATTGTAATATGATTTTCTATATAAAAATAGAGGGTGGTTTACCCAACCCTTATACTTGATAATTGAAAACTAAAAATATCAATGTATCCTAAATGTTAAAACATATGATTATTAAATTTTATGAGTGTATTATCATTTTATGTGTTATGATTTTGAATTGATGATGAGTTTCAAAATGATTGAGTTCCTTGGTAAAAAAAAATACAAATTCATATCTTTTTTAGATACTATAAGCCAAAAGCAAGTTGGGTTGGGATGGATTTAATTGCAAAATTGACTTGTTTAAGTTGTCTTCAATTTTTTTTTAATAAGAAACTAGATTTTTCATTCATGAATAAAAAGGCCAAAACAGGTCAAAAGGAACTATAAAAAGACCTTCTAATTGACGGATAATTACAAAATAAGTTACATTTTACACTTTAAATGGGACTAAATCCCAAATATTAGTCCAAGATTTAGAGATGTTCACAAAAATTCTCCTATTTTTTCCACAATTTCCTCACTTGAATTTTCATGTTGGAATTAAGACCACCATTGATAATAGTCCAAAGGAACACTTTAAATATTTTTTTATACTCACTCTTCCAAATGAAATTGGAAGAAATACACTTTCTCACGACTCCAAAGTCTCACATCATTCTCATCATTAATGTGAACCACCTCCAAAGTTTAAATTATACCCTCAATTTTTTAATTCGTTTGAAAAAACCATTCTTTTATATTTTTTTTTGTTATAATTAAAAAAAAAATAAAAACATGAGGATGTTGATATAATATAGTTTGAATTTTACCTTTAACATTTTAAAAGTTTTTTAAATTTCTGTTTAATTTATTAAAATTGTAAATAATGGTACTTTTGAAACAAATTAAAAAGATTTAAGGTATTATTTTTTTACTTGAATTTAGGTTTTAATTAAAACTTATAAAACATCAGTGGTAAAATTGATACTAAACCTAAAGATTTTTTTTTTTTTTTATAATTGAAAAAGGGTAAATTACAAATAACACCCCGTGGTTTTGATCAAATTTATGAACAACGCCTGTAGTTTAAAAATGACAAATTAGACCCCCTGTAGTTTCAAATTATGCCAATAAAACCCTTCCCCTCCAATTTTGTAAAGGTTCTTTTAGTCATAACTTCTTCGTTTGAACTCCGATATAAATGATTCAAGATGTTTTGGAATTCTCATTTTGAGCTCTACGTTATTGTAACTTGAAAACCTCTAAATAATTAGTAAACAAAGGGGTTCATGACTTCAATCATACCTAATATTTCGATGATGATGATAAACTCTTTTATTTATTGATAATACTGAAATTTTGAAATGACTATAACATAGAGCTCAAAATGAGGATTAATCTTGAATCATCCAAATTAGAGTTGAAATGAATAAGTTATGGCTAAAAGAAAGTTTATAAGGTGGAAGGGGAGAGATCTTACTAACATAATTTAAAATTATAGGGGTCAAATTTGTTATTTTAAACTACATGATTTGTAGTTATTCATGAATTTGACCACATAGTGTTATTTGCAATTTATATTAAAAAAAAAAAAATCATAATTTGCCATCTGAATTAGAGGTGTAAGCTAAAACCAAAAAATGACGAAACTGAAAAAACCGGTCGAAACCGACCAATTCGGTCGGAGTCGGTTTTGGGTAATCTAAAAATCGACCATGGTTGGTCGGTTTTAAAAAACTATGATGGCCTACTCAGACCGCCCCGACCGACCGATCAAATAAAACCGGCCGATCGATTGGTCGGCCGGTGCCAAGCCATTTTTTCAATTGCTCGGTCGGCGGGGGTGGTGAATGTTTTTTGTGCAAAACCGACTAGAACCGACCCCAACCGATTTACACCCCTAATATGAATACATCTTTTGAAAGTTGGTGGTGGGCCTAGCGTAACCCCTTTCCGTACACAATCCCAATCCCTAAAGCCTTCTTCTCCAAGCCCAGCATCCCACCGCCGAAAACAGCTCAATTTTTTTCAAGCCCTAAATACAGCTTACCTTTCGTTCTTCTCAGCAAACATTTTTACACCATTTACGATTTTCCGTCTAAAACATCTTTTCTTGCACAATCCTTTCTGACTTATAGAGGTAAATTTCAAAGTTTTAATTTTAATTTTTAGTGTTTAAGAGCTTGGGAACATATTAATTTGTGTGTTCTTGAATCGATATTTATTTTCGATTATAGGCTGAGATCACCAAGAGTAGTTGTCTTTGATGTAATTTTTTTTGTTGGAGCAATGTTGTGATTATTAACATTTTGGCAGGGATTGTTTTATTTTTCATAATTAAGGAGATGATTTACTACTGATTAACGATTACTTATAAAATTGTTTATCGAATTTTCCAAATATTTTTTGCTGCAGATGATGTATGAGATAGAAAATTGGTTTTGGTCAATTTAAGTTGTTGTAGGAGACTATATGATAGTGACCGTACTATTGAACAAAATAAAAAGATAATTGAACAGATGGTTGCTTTTTGGCTTTGTGTATCAAACAATAGCCACATGCTGTTAAATTTCAGTAAATAGCTCATGAGCCCACTTTTTCAGAATTTCCATACCCAATATATCCCCAATATTCATGATGAAATTGGATCCGGATTTCAAGCCACCATACGCTGAAATCCCCGAGCCCTATTTTCTTTTCGTTATCCAAGGATAATTCTGACCACTTTTCTTCTCACATCCCTTCATACCACATCATATCTCACCTACCTTTCCTTTCTTCAAAATTTTCGTAATTTCATATTTCCCCCAATTTTCATTTACGTCTTTAGGTTACATGATATCATTATGATATTATTCATCCATTATATCATTCTCCTCATTTTTATTTCGTTGTCCTTCAAGTACCATTTAGTTTGAAGGTTCATTAATGGCTAGTGGTGGTAATTCATTTTTTCCCTATAGATTTATTGACATTTGTTTATCCTTGTGCGAAAGTTTCCAAAACGAGCGTGGTCATGTGTTTTTATTTTGTATATAAGTTTCCAAACTGAGCATGTTCATGTGCGAATATAACTATGTATGTCTTTTCCATATGCAGGTTCGAAAACGAGCATTGTCATTGTCAAGTATGATGGGTACTAGAATGACGAGGAAGAGTTTATTGGCTTTTTGTGTGGGTTTGTCGAGTTTATAGAGGAGAAGACTGACATCCTTGTGCGTGTTTAAGTTTTTCGTATGTTCATTGAGATGATTTTCGACTGTAATGTCGTAAAATGCACCCCTTTTGACAAAGATGAAGACTACATGTATCTTATTGAGTGTATGATTGCCAAAACTTTATCATGTGCGATTGTAATAGAGTATGGTGCAAGGGAGGCCGTTGTTGATGATGGTACAGAAATGCAGATCAATGATATACGACCAGTACTCGACTGCCATTCACCTGAAACTGTCGAAGAGTATGATGAGATGGATATGGATAGTCAGAGTAGCGATAATGTACCAGTCATACATAATATACAATATTCGCCAAATCTACCGACGATAACTGAAGAAGATGAAGGATATCAAGAGGATGAGATACGATACGAGGGAGGGAATGAAGTGTAATGGGTGAACGTGGTTTTTGATAATAACATGCACGAGCCTGATGGTTTGTATATACCCGACGGGTACCAATATATTGATAGACTTGACTTACAAGACTATCGTGTTAACTTCAATGTGTTTATCAACGATATATATGCGTCGAAGAAGTTACTAAAGCAAGCCGTGAAGGTGCTCGCGTTGAAAAATAATTTTCAAATAAGCGTTGTCCGGTCGAATTCATCTAGAATTTACATTGCATGTTTGCATGACAAATGCGGTTGGAACTTACGTGCGTCTAGGTTCAAGAAGTCTAGTGGATTTATAGTTCATACATTGTATGAAACACATTCATGCCCAATTGACTTTGTTAGGAATGGTCATAGGCAAGCAACATCAGATATTGTAGTTGAGTTTATCAAGCAATTCTACCCACCAGTCCATGGTTAAATCATGAAGCCATATGACCTTATCAAGATGATGCGCTGTAACCACGTCATATCAATTAGTTATGTGAAGGTTCATACTGCGAGGGACATGGTTTTTGATGAGTTACGTGGCAGTCTTGAATCATCTTTCACTCATTTGACGAGATTTTTGCACGAAACCGTGGAGAGGAACCCTGGCTAGTGTTTTGCAATTTTTGTTAAATCTGTGATATTTTATTTATACGAATTGTATAGTTATTACAACGAGTACTTATAATACTTATTTTACATCGTCTGGATTAACACAGATACACTCAACGTACAACGCATATCATGTATACGTATTTAATTTCTGTAGTTTTTTGTTTATGCATAGGGACATACATAAGATACGAGCATGACGAAGACTTCCGGTTCAAATATTTGTTCATGGCATTGGAGGTCTCTATCAAAGGGTTTCAACACTGTAGACCGGTGTTGTCTGTAGAAAATACCTTTCTCAAGAATAAGTACGGTGGTACAATACTTACGACCGTGTGCATGGACGCAAACAATCAAATCTTCCCTCTATATGTTGCCATTGTAGATTCTGAGAACGACCTTTCATGGGAATGGTTCTTCGTTAATTTGAAGGAAGCGCTTGGTGATGAAGACCGTAGGCTTGCAATAATTTTTGATAGACACCGAAGCATGAGGAAATCATTGAGAAGGTATTTTCGAGAGCTGATTATGGCATGTGCATGTTCCATCTCTCAAACAACATTAAGAGTAGATTTTGGAAAAAGGTTTAAGTGACGTTTTTAAACGTGCTGCATATTCCTTCTCGGTTGAAGAGTTTGAGCGTCATAAGGATGAGATGTATAGGATATAACCTCGATTGGAAGGCTACCTGGAAGGTATAGGGTTGTCAAGATGGTCGCGTGCGTTTTTTAATGGAATGCGCTTCAATATTATGACAACTAATATTTCAGAGAGTTTTAATAACACGATGACTCCGTATCGGGAGTTGCCTCTTATCTCTTTTATGGAGAAAGTTTTATTGAAACTCCAAAGCTGGTTTGTAAGACGAAAGGCTGCTGTTGCAAGGTATTGAAAAACACAAATCAACCAAATCAAATAACCATTTATTAAAATAATAACTCCGGAGTTATAATCTTTAAAACAAAAAATAAAATAAAATCAATAAGCTAATCCTTATTCTTAAATCATTCAAAAATAATTTAAAACAAAATCCACTAACTCAATAGTTAACTCAAAATCAATAAAATCTCATTATTTATTCATTAACAAAATGAATAGTAAAATGCATAAAAGATAGGTGGCCACCACGACATGAACCCTCATCTCTTCCACTTCATCAACCGCTACCTCTCGGTCCATTGTTACCTGAAAAATAGAATTATAGCACTGTGAGGCTAAAGCCACTGAGAAAACAAACTAACTAAAGGGTAAGCTTTGAAATAGGCTCTAAACAAACCAAACCGAGTCCCAACACTCAACACTCTCCAAAATCTCTTACGCTCAAGCGTCACTTAAAACTCAATCTCAATGTTTTACATGAATAGGCAATTAATCCAAAATTCTATATTCAAGGCCTCATCACAAATACTCTTATTCTCAACCCGACATCAAAACATTCTAATTCATCGATTAACATAAAGCTTATATTAAACTACACTAGCATGCATCACTAAGAAGGCGGTCCCTCGGGACTACTAACACTTCCTAGTACCCGGTTATAGAAACATCTATAACTATATCCTCTAATAAATCATTCTTACGAGCAATGATTATTAGCACTTGGTTATGAATCTTTTTCATAACTGAAATAACATAGTATTAAGCTCGTAGCCTTAATACTAGTAAGCACAATCTGCAGACATTCAATTATCCAACATACTCAACAACAAACATACATGTCATGCTCTTTATAAACATTATAAAATTCATAATTATGAATCAAAACGCAGCAGCCCAATCAAAATTACAAGCAAAACACAAAAACTGCCGAAAAGCTAAAATTCACTACAAATACTTTCCAATCGATTCTCTTGACCATAAACAACCTTAAACTCCAAAATAATCCCAGAATATGAAAGAACATCCATCAGAATAGATTTAAACAAAGAATCATACAATTTCTGCCAAAACTTCTAGAATATTGATAATAAATATAAGAAAACATTTCACTATGGTTTTGGCTTTAGATTTCTCCAAAACCTTAACCGTTAATTAATCCGTTAACTCACCTCGAAATCCCTTAAGTCCAAAATCAACGCTACTTCCCTTGACGAATCAGACCTGAAACGAAGGTCCTAAAATACTTAAAATACAAATTTAAATATACTAAATTTATACAAAAGGTTTGGGGTTCGATGGATCAAGGAACGGAAAATAAACGACGAAGGGAATTGGCTAAAATTTGGGGGCGTGGGTGGTGTGTGGGCCGCGGCAGGCCATGGCCTTCGGGTAGTGGTTCGGTCGCGGTTTCATGGCTATGGTGATCGAGCTTGATGGTTCTAGGTATAAGGATCAGTAATCAAAATCGATTGGGTGTTTGGCCATGGTTTGGAAAATTGACAATTATGAAGGTTGGATCAAGGGTTAGGGTTCTTGGTGTTCATAAGAAAAAATAAATAATTAAATTCCAGAATTTAAATGATTGATAAATCAATCATGAATGCTTACCCGTTACTTGAATTTCAAGAAAAGGGCTTCCGATTTTCCCTCTTCGATTCCGTGCGATTCCAACGATCTCCTAATTAACAAAATTGATGAAAACTCATCAATTTCTAACCCTAGGCTCCAAGGCAACAAGAAGAAAAGAAAAGGAGGGTTTTTGTTACCTTCGTGTCCAAAATTGATTCCCAAAACGCTTGAATTCAAAACCCGATTCACGATCAAACGAAGAATGAGACGAAATGACGGATCTTTCTTCTCTTTCTTTAAAGGGGGCGGCGGCAAGGGGTGTGGGAAAGGAGGAGGAAAATTTTCTTCTTCTTTTCCTTAGTTAAAATTAGGTTTTGGGGCTAACTTGCCACATCATCAACTATCTCCTATTCCAAGACACTTCACTATTTACAAATGTGACACTTATCATAAAGTGTCACCCAAAAGCCTAAATAAATAAAAACAGATTATTTATCAATAATTCCAAACCCATTAATTAAATTAAAGAAAATTTTAATTTAATTCAAAATGAATCTTACCTTGTAACGGAGCGTTACAGAACCTCCCAACTAACAAGGCTTTTTCGTCCTCGAAAAGCTTCACCTCTCAAGAAAAAGATGAGGGTAGCTAGCTCGCATATCGTCTTCCCGTTCCCAAGTGGCTTCCTCTGATGAATGATTTCTCCAAAGAACTTTAACCAACTCGATGGTTTTATTTCTCAACACCTTCTGTTCCTTTGCTAAAATCTCAACTGGCTTCTCTTTATAAGACAAGTCCGCCTCTAACTCCACTGGTTCATAATCTATCTTATGTGTAGGGTCGGTAATATACTTCCGAAGCATAGACACATGGAACACATTATGAACACTAGATAATGCTGGTGGCAAGGCCAACCTATAAGCAAGCGGTCCAATCCTCTCAAGAATCTCAAAAGGCCCGATGAATCGAGGACTCAACTTTCCTTTTTTCCCAAATCTCATCACACCCTTCATCGGTGCAATCTTTAGGAAAACATGATCACCTACTGAAAACTCAAGATCAGTGCGTCTCTTATCTACATAACTCTTCTGCCTACTCTGGGCAGTCTTCATTCTTTCTCTAATCACATTTACAGATTGACTCATTAACTGCACAAGTTCAGGTCCCAATAATTTCCTCTCCCCAACTTCATCCCAATGAACTGGCGATCGTCATTTCTTCCCGTACAAAGCCTTAAAAGGAGCCATCTCGATAGTAGCCTGATAGCTATTATTGTATTCAAACTCCACCAAATAAAGTTGATCATCCCAACTTCCTTTAAAATCTAAGGCACAAGCCCGAAGCATATCTTCCAAGACTTGATTAACTCGCTCAGTCTGACCATCCGTCTGAGCGTGGAAAGCTGTACTAAAATCCAATCGGGTACCCATAGCTTTCTGAAGACTTTGCCAAAATTTAGAGACAAAGCGCGTGTCCCTATCTGATACAATACGAACCGGCACCCCATGCAAACGCACTGTTTATCTCAAATACATCTGAGCCCAAGTCTCTACTGGATAAGTCGGTTTTCCAGGAAGAAAATGCGCCGACTTTGTCAATCTATCAACAATCACCCAAATGACTGAATTACCTCGAGAAGTTCTAGGTAATCCACAAATGAAGTCCATAAAAATTTCTTCCCACTTCCATTAAGGAACACTTAATGGTTTAACATAACCATGAGGATTTCTTCTCAATGCTTTTACCTGTTGACAAACTAGGCACTTGCTTACAAACTCAGCTATATCTCTCTTCATCCCTGACCACCAATAATGCATTTTTAGATCTCTATACATTTTGGTGCCTTCGGGGTGAATGGAGAACATCGAACCATGTGCCTCTTCCAACAACTCCTTCCTCAAGGTTTCATCCTTGGAAACACATAATCGACCCTTATAAAGTAGAGCACTGTCTCTAGCAAAAGAAAATACTCCCGACATTCGGTCTCGGCATCAAGAAAACAACCAGCTAAACTGTCATCTGCTCTCTGCGCATCTATAATCCTCTGCCTCAAAGTCGGCTTCACTGTCAAACCAGCCATACTAACTGTCATCTCAGCTGTCATCTCAATAAGATTAGCCCTATCCATTTCCCACTGTAACCGAGGATGCCTAGCCATAATCGCCGCTGAATGAACTGTTTTTCTACTAAGTGCATCCGCCACTACATTCGTCTTTCCAGGATGATACTGGATATCGTAATCATAATCCTTCACTAACTCTAACCATCTCCTTTGCCTCATATTTAATTCCTTTTGAGTGAAGAAATATTTGAGACTCTTGTGGTTAGTGAAGATTAAGATCTTCTCACCATAAAGATAATGCCTCCAAATCTTTAAGGCATGAACTACTGCTGCAAGTTCTAAGTCATGAGTAGGGTACTTCTTTTCGTGCTCTTTTAGTTGTCTAGAAGCATACGCTACTACCTTACCATGTTGCATTAAAACACAATCTAATACCTTTTTCGATGCATCACTGTAAATTGTCAAACCACCTGAGCCATCAGGGATAACCAAAACTGGAGCAGTTACCAATCTCTTCTTCAACTCTTCGAATTTAACTTCACATTCCTCATTCCAAATAAAAGCCACTCCCTTTCTAGTTAACTTGATCATTGGAGAAGCAATTCGTGCAAAATCTTGCACAAACCTCCTATAATATCCAGCCAGACCAAGGAAACTCCGGATCTCAGCCACACTAGTAGGTCGTGCCCACCCACTAACTGCTTCAATTTTTGAAGGATCAACTGAAATACCATGTGATGACACTACATGTCCCAATAAGGCTACTCTCTTCAGCCAAAACTCACACTTGCTAAAATTAGCATAGAGTTTTTCATTTCTCAGAATAGACAAAACCTTCCTTAAATGCATGGCATGCTCAACCTCATTCGTAGAATACACTAAATGTCGTCAATAAATACAATAATTAATGTATCTAAGAACGGTTGAAAAATGGTGTGCATCAAGTCCATAAAAGCTGCCGGGGCATTAGTCAATCCAAAAGACATGACAATGAACTCAAAATGTCCATACCTAGTCCTGAAAGCTGTCTTTGGAATATCAGTCTCACGGATTCTCAACTGGTGATATCCTGATCTCAAATCTATCTTCGAAAACACGGTGACCCCTTTCAATTGATCAAACAAATCTTCTATCCTAGGCAAAGGATATTTGTTCTTCATAGTTACCTTATTAAGCTCACGATAATCTATACATAACTTCATCGATCCATCCTTTTTCTTCACAAATAGGACAGGTGCACACCACGGTGATACACTTGGGCGTATAAAACCCAAATCTAGAAGTTCTTGTAACTGGGTCTTAAGCTCTTTTAACTTAGCGAGAGTCGTTCTATAAGGTGCTTTAGAAATAGGGGCAGTTCCAGGTACAACTTCTATTTGGAAATCCATTTGCCTAGGTGGGGGTAATCCAGGTAATTCATTAGGGAATACATCAACGAACTCCTTCACGACTGACACAGAATCTAAATTGACCTCCTTGACATTAGTATCAACTACATTAGCTAAATATGCCCAGGCTCCCTCATCAATCAATTTCTTAGCTTGCAAAGCTGAGACAATCACTGGAGTCAGTTTACTACTACTCCCTTTAAACTTAAACTCTGCCCCACAGGGACTTTTAAAATTCACTTCCCTCTTATGACAATCTATAATGGCGTAGTTGGCACACAACCAATCCATTCCCAATATAATATCGAAATCAGACATTTCAAGCACAATCAGTGTAGCATGCAAACATTTCTCAAGTATACACAGTTCATCAGTTCTAAACATCCTATCAACACAAACTATTCCACCAACCGGTGTCTTAACATTCAAATCAAAATCCATGGGCTTAGTATCAAAAACAGCATACTTAACAAATTCAGCAGATATAAAAGAATGCGTAGCACCAGAATCAAATAATACATAAACAGAATGGCCAAGAACCGATAAAGTACCTGTGACCACATTTTGTGCTGCCTCAACCTTGCCTTAGTAGTAGCAAACAACTTCGTTTGTTGAGGAGCCTGTTTCTGCTAACCCTGATTAGTAGGCCTATTCTGTCCTCCATCCACAGGTGCTTTCATGTTCTTCCTACAGTTAGCTGAGATGTGTCCCTCCTGATGACAAATAAAAAACATCCTAGGCTTATTACAAACCCCAGTGGGCCTTCTACCACAGTTCCTGCACTCAGGAATATTAAACTGCTGTCTACCACCCTGATTCGGCCTGTTCTGATTGAACTGCCTATTCTGTGATGACTGTTGTCCCCTATTACCACCCTGATTTTGTTTCTGCTGAGGCTCAGTCTCAGCTTTCCTCTTCTGCCTAACTGCAGTCTCAGTCGGTTCTTTTTCTACAGCCTTGCCTATACTCTTTTGGATCAAGAGATATGGCAATCTTCAAAGCAGAAGCATAGTCTGTAGGCCCAAGAGCCTCAATCTGTCCCAGCAAATCATCATCTAATCCCATCATGAACCTATGCATTCTCAACTCAGGAGTAGCAACCTGATAAGCAGCAAACCTCGAAAGACGATCAAATTCTTTCTCATACTCAAGCACAGATTTGTCCCCTTTCTTCAAGGCCAAGAACTCGCACTCCTTCTGGCTCCTATACTTCTTAGTATAATATTTTCCATAGAAACTCTCTTGAAATTCACTCCAAGTCACCGGAGTAGTAGATTCCTGGGTATTCAGTGTGGTCTCCCACCAATACATAGCATCCCCCACCAAAGAGAAAGTCCCACAATGAACTTTCAAATGCTCGGGACAGTTAACAACCTTCAAAGCTCTCTGAACTCTAGTAAACCAATCCTCAGCTTCTTTAAGATCAATAGACTTTCCATTGAATTCAGCTGGTGCATACCTCTTGTATTCTCTCAGCATCTTGGCCTCTTCAGTGACACCACCAACTCGAGCCAACGCTCTATGCATTTTATCTAATTCAGCCTGGGGCACAAACTCGCCCTGAACAACTGGTGGTACCAGGGCTAAAAGAACATCCTCCTGTTCATCCATCCCAACTGGGTCCACATGCCCATCAACATTCCCCACAACAGGGGTAGCATAAGAGTTAACCTCATTCGACGACTCGGTGTCACTCTGGTACTCGGGGTTGACACCACGACCTCGACAACATCCACCCCTACCCCGGCCTCTACCACGGCCTCGTCCTCTTCCTCTTCCAGGAATAACCACAGGAGGCATCCTGGAATACACAAACACTATAATTATCGAGATTGAACATTTAAGCTTAAACATTAACTGTCATACAACTTGGCAAGGTATGAGTTTAGAGACTAGTATTAGAGATACCTGGCGTCGATGAGTGTGGAGATGAGGTTCATGTCAAAAGAAAAGTGTATGTTTAACATACGGTCTTCAGAACCAAAAGGCTCTGATACCAACTATAAAGACCCGACTTTTCAGAGTAATAAATAACATATTTTTTTAAGTAGCGGAAGACTCAATAAATATCATTTATTGAAAAACACAAATCAACCAAATCAAATAACCATTTATTAAAATAATAACTCCGAAGTTATAATTTTTAAAACAAAAAAAAAAAATCAATAAGCTAATCCTTATTCTTAAACCATTCAAAAATAATTTAAAACAAAATGCACTAACTCAATAGTTAACTCAAAATCAATGAAATCTCATTATTTATTCATTAACAAAATGAATAGTAAAATGCATAAAAGATAGGTGGCCACCACGACATGAACCCTCATCTCTTCCACTTCATCAACCGCCACCTCTAGGTCCATTGTTACCTGAAAAACAACATTATAGTACTGTGAGGCTAAAGCCAGTGAGAAAACAAACTAACTAACAGGTAAGATTTCAAATAGTCTCTAAACAAACCAAACCGAGTCCCAACACTCAACACTCTCCAAAATCTCTTACGCTCAAGCGTCATTTAAAACTCAATCTCAATCTAAAATTCCATATTCAAGGCCTCATCACAAATACTCTTATTCTCAACCCGACATCAAAACATTCTAATCCATCGATTAACATAAAGCTTATATTAAACTACACTAGCATGCATCACTAAGAAGGTGGTCCCTCGGGACTACTAACACTTCCTAGTACCCGGTTATAAAAACATCTATAACTATATCCTCTAATAAATCATTCTTACGAGCAATGATTATTAGCACTTGGTTATGAATCTTTTTCATAACTGAAATAACATAGTATTAAGCTCGTAGCCTTAATACTAGTAAGCACAATCTGCAGACATTCAATTATCCAACATCATCAACAAAAAACATACATGCCATGCTCTTTATAAACATTATAAAATTCATAATTATGAATCAAAATGCAGCAGCCCAATCAAAATTACAAGCAAAACACAAAAACTGCCGAAAACGGGTAAAAACTGCCGAAAAGCTAAAATTCACTATAAATACTTTCTAATCGATTATCTTGACCATAAACAGCCTTAAACTCCAAATAATCCCAGAATACAAAAGAACATCCATCAGAATCGATTTAAACAAAGAATCATACAATTTATGCTAAAAAGGCCTAAACTAGTCTTAACCGAAAAATTAGATTTCTTAATTTATTTCTCATACTTCCATTGATCCAATTCAATCCAAAACTTCCAGAATATTGATAATAAATATAAGAAAACATTTCATTATGGTTTGGGCTTTAGATTTCTCCAAAACCTTAACCGTTAATTAATCTGTTAACTCACCTCGAAATCGCTTAAGTCCAAAATCAACGCTACTTCCCTTGACGAATCAGACCTGAAACGAAGTTCCTAAAATACTTAAAATGAAAATTTAAATATACTAAATTTATACAAAAGGTTTGGGGTTCGATGGGTCAAGGAACGAAAAACAAACGACGAAGGGAATTGGCTAAAATTTGGGGGCGTGGGTGGTGTGTGGGCCGCGGCTGGCCATGGCCTTCGGGTCGCAGTTGGATCGCGGTTTCAGGGCTATGGTGATCGATCTTGATGGTTCTAGGTATAAGGATCGGTAATCAAAATCGATTGGGTGTTTGGCCATGGTTTGGAAAATTGACAATTATGGAGGTTGGATCAAGGGTTAGGGTTCTTGGTGTTCATAAGAAAAATAAATAATTAAATTTCAGAATTTAAATGATTGATAAATCAATCATGAATGCTTACCCGTTACTTGAATTTCAAGAAAAGGGCTTCCAATTTTCCCTTTTCGATTCCGTGCGATTCCAACGATCTCCTAATTAACAAAATTGATGAAAACTCATCAATTTCTAACCCTAGGCTCCACGGCAACAAGAAGAAAAGAAAAGGAGGATTTTTGTTACCTTCGTGTCAAAAATTGATTCCCAAAACGCTTGAATTCAAAACCCGATTCACGATCAAACGAAGAACAAGACGAAATGACGGATCTTTCTTCTCTTTCTCTAAGGGGGGCGGCGGTAAGGGGTGTGGGGAAGGAGGAGGAAAATTTTCTTCTTCTTTTCCTTAGTTAAAATTAGGTTTTGGGGCTAACTTGCCGCATCATCAACTATCTCCTATTCCAAGACACTTCACTATTTACAAATGTGGCACTTATCATAAAGTGTCACCCAAAAGCCTAAATAAATAAAAACAGATTATTTATCAATAATTCCAAACCCGTTAATTAAATTAAAGAAAATTTTAATTTAATTCAAAATTAATCTTACCTTGTAACGGGGTGTCACAACAAGTGTCCAGTTACTCGCTAAGATTGCGTGACCAGGTACTGTACTCGGACTGCGTGCCTAAGTACTGTGCTTAGACCATGTACCCAAGTACTGTGCTCAGACGATGTGCGTAGACATTTTTACTAAGTTGTAAGATTTCACGTGTTCTAATTTCACCCCACAATAGAGCCCCCTACTCGGACTGCGTGTACTGTACTCGGACTGCGTGCCTAAGTACTGTGCTCAGACGATGTGCGTAGACATTTTTACTAAGTTGTAAGATTTCACGTGTTCTAATTTCACCCCACAATAGAGCCCCCTACTCCCGAGCTGGGTTGAGATGTGAGTTCAATGCTGTTTGAGAGTATTCTTTCTACTAGGTGCTGCTCGTGCGAGCCCTGCACTCCCTAGTATACTTAGAATTTTTTGGTCGTTTTAAATTCTTCTACTAGGTGCGAGCTCTGCACTCCCTAGTAGACTTAGAATGTTTCTGTCGTTGTAAATTCTTCTACTAGGAGCGACTCGTGCGAGCCCTACACTCCCTAGTAGACTTAGATTTTTTTTTTTCGTTTTAAATTCTTCTACCAGGAGCGACTCGTGAGAGTCCTGCACTTCCTAGTAGACTTAGAATTTTTTATCGTTTTAAATTCTTCTACTAGGTGTGGTCCGTATGAGCACTGCACTCCTTAGTAGACTTAGAATTTTTTGTCGTTTTAAATTCTTCTACCAGGTGTGACTCGTGAGAGCCCTGCACTCCCTAGTAGACTTAGAATTTTTTCTCGTTTTAAATTCTTCTACCAGGTGTGGCTCGTGAGAGTCATGCACTTCCTATTAAACTTATAATTTTTTGTCATTTTAAATTCTTCTACCAAGTGCGGCTCGTTAGAGCCTTGCACTCCCTAATAGACTTAGAATTTTTAATTAGCTCTTCCACCTTGGCGAACTTAGAGCTTTTTGGTAGTAGGTTCATGTAGTTGGCCCCCACCCGAGTAGAGTTTTATGTCTTGAAATCTAGCTCGAGTATAAGAGTTCTCAAATGATTTAACTCTCATAGATGCAATTAGTGGAAAAAGTACAATCTTATTCATTTTATTGTTGAACCTCTTACAATAAAAAAACTTTATTGGAAATGAAAACTGCAATAAATAAAATTGCTGAAATAAAATCTAAGTTGCTTGATATCTTCATAGGTATTGTAGAGCCTTTTAGATGAGTTAATTAACGCATTGATTCCTTAGCCAATACCTCAGCGACCTAGCATGGTTATATTTTTCAAAGATGGTTCTTATTTATCCATCTGGAAAATCTTGATTATCACAGTCTTGATCTTTCTTATCTCCTTTACTCTTCACGAATTCTTTCAAGTACCCTCTTTGAATAAGGGTCTCAATTTCTTTCTTGAGATTGAAGCAATCAGAGGTGGTATGGCTGTGGTATTTATGGAAGAGACGATACTTGTCTTTGTTCCTCTTGTTCACTTTCATCCCAAGCGGCCATGTTTTTGTCTTTGATCTTCAAGAGTAGTTGTTCAATAGGGACCGTAGTGGCAGTGTATTTTTCAAACTTACTAAGAGGAAGACTCAGCTTCTCAAGTCGATCTCCCGATTTATGTCTCTTGTCATCCTTCTAACAATTAGTCCCCAAGACAAAGTCTTCTATTTGATCTATCTTCTTGTGCTCTGATCGTTTACTACTACCTTCTTCATCTGAAGTATTTCTTGCACTAAGTAACTCTCCGACACTCATATATTTTTACGAACTAGCGAGGAGCTCAGTTATGTAGCAGGCATATTTTTTCCTAGTGACCACAATAATTTTTCATCTTTCTAACCGGCCATCACAGCAGTAAGAGCTATGTCGTCACAAAAACCTTCTACCTTCAACACCTCACTATTAGATCTCACTACGTAGTCACGGAGGCTCTCATCTGACTTCTGACGCACAATCAACACATGTGTAGCTGGTTTTTTGTGATCCGTTCCACCAAGAAACTGAGTTACAAAAGACCGAGTAAAGTCTTTAAATGAAGAGATAAACTTTGGATTGAGCTGTCTGTACCATCCGCGTGTAGGGCCTCCTAATGTAAGGGGGAATGCCTTGCACTTGATAGCATCTCGAACTCCCTGGAGCTCCATCAAGGTCCGAAACGTATCAACATACTCGATTGGATCATTTGAACCATCATATGTGGTTATAGTTGGTATTTTGAACTTGGTGGGAAGCTCCACCTCCATTATATCATTGGTGACTGGTGACTCAGTTTGCTTGAGGAGATTTTCTAGTACAAGATGAGACTTTCCTCGATATCGTTTCTTCATATGACCAGGTTGATCTTGGAGCTTTTTCAACTGTGGTTCCCAAGGCTGTGAACTTTCTGCAGTAGACTTCACAACATCTATATATTCTTTTCTTTTTTGATTGAGAACTTCTCTAAGGTTGGACCTTCGTTTCTGACTAGGATGTTTGTTGTGAGGAGAGTTATAAATGGAAGAGGAATTGTCCTGGATATTTAGCTTTGACTTCCACTTTGAACCACCCTTCTCATGATTTCGCGATTCATGTATGTGTTCTATAAGTTCTTTGTCTTTCTTGGATTGTACTTCCTGGTTGTTAGCGGGGGTTTGTTAGTTAGACTTCTGTGTGAGAATTTCGAGTACTTTAACAAGATGTCGATTCACACCTCTCACTTGCTCTTCTAGGGCATCTACCCTATTTTATGGCATAGGTGCAACCCTTACGAATTCTTGGTTTTCATCAACTTGTTGTAGCTCCCTAGTGCTACGAGTTTGATATTTCGCATTACGAGGGTTACGATTTTTATCGTCTTCTATATAATCATCGTGTTGCTGACTTCTACGACTCATCCTTGATGGTAAATCACTTAGTTATATACTCTCCCCACAGACAGCGTCAAATATTGTTGCCTAAAAATGGAGAGCTTTCATGTAAGAAATGAACTTAGAAGATGAGATTAGTCAGAGGTCGTGCACTGCACTGGAGGTGCTACGTAGGCGATGTGCTGGATAGTTGACAAACGTACCTGCACAGAAAAAGAGTAGAGCACCGATGTAGTGCCGGCTTAACACCCTTCGATGCTTAAGTCAGAGCTAGTGTGTCAGAGAGAATTAGAGTAGAATTAGTAGAAATCAGTTACCTAATGAATGAATTTATTATCCTATTTATAGGAGAAGAAGTTGATGACATCATCATGTCACGTGTTGCGTCGAGATTGAGACTTGTGTTGCTTCTCAATTACGTATCGGTTGCGGGTTACACAACGTGTCATTTTCTAAGTGGATACTTGTATTCAAACTCAAATATGTAGGTCTGGGCTGGAGATTATATAGTCATGTCTTGTCAGGTGCGTAGACTTTATGACAAGGCACTATGCTTAGACGGCGTACCCAAGTACTGTACTCAGACCGCATGCCCAAGTACTGTGCTCAGACGGCGTGTCCAGGTACTATGCTCAG
The DNA here is from genome assembly GCA_028015215.1 of Gynostemma pentaphyllum. Taxonomy (NCBI): domain Eukaryota; kingdom Viridiplantae; phylum Streptophyta; class Magnoliopsida; order Cucurbitales; family Cucurbitaceae; genus Gynostemma; species Gynostemma pentaphyllum. The sequence goes on from CM051354.1 coordinate 16,413,238, forward strand.
ACCGTGTACTCAGGGACTGTGCTCAGACCGCATGCCCAGATAATGTGCTCAGACGATGTGCGTAGACATACTTGCTAAGTTGTAAAATTTCACGTGTTATCTAATTTCACCCCCACAGTATGAATTGATAGGGCTTGGTAATGTTTTGTCATACATATTTGTTGCTGGAAAATTAAAAAGGAACAAATTTACTGAATGAAATCTGGGTTGAGTCGCGGACTAAGTCGCTTTCTTTAAGACGTTTCGCGGCATTGCCCAAAGTTTGTGCAAGCAGACTATCAGCCTCGTTGTCCCAGGGATAAAACAACCCCGTAATATACTGTCTCAAACCTCCACTTCACCGTAGAAGAACGGAAATAACCACACCCAAAAAGCTACTGATCAAAGGAAAAAATTAGACAACAAAATTATAGAAATTTTTGTTGTTTTAATTTTTCTATATATCTCTTCTCTTGCAAGATCATTCTCTTAAATAGAGAACATATTCACTTTACAAGAGAAAATACAAAGAGAAAAGAAGTTTTAGAGATCGTGAAAAAGTTGAGTGAAAATAGGAGAAGAAGAAATCAAGGGTTTACCTTTTCAAATCACCTCTAACTAACTTAAAAGATATTTAATAAAATAATGAGATTTTCCTCTTTTTTTTTATTAATGCATTTAAAGTTTCAACTTTTTTAAAGAATCAAGATTAAAGCTCCTATTGAGAAAACCTTTTTCATAACATAAGGTCCTTTTCTAGTTTGGGGTCCAATTACCTTGATGATCCTTTTGATATTGTAGGATCCTTCTTCCCCTAAATCTACTCCCTGAATGCTCGAGATTTAACATTTTTATCAACATAAATTTGACTTGTTGTATTTTTTTTTGTATAAGAATGCAATTTGTCGTCATGGTTATCCATTGACAGCTCCCTCTTAAGACTTGTCTTGCCATCATAAGTTCGTTTGAGTGTGTATCACAAACTTCTTCATGTATTTGTTCTATAATATTGTTGGCTTATATTGCATTAACACACCTGAGTAATATCATATCATGATTCATTTTAAAATACTTTCACAATTTTAAAAAATTTCATGGATCATCTCCTAAAGGAGCGTTTTTCATTTTCAGAAATTCCTGATGGATATTCCCTAAACTTCATGAACTACTTGATGTCATGATATCATGGCTTCTCATATATATATATATATATATATATATATATATATACACACACACACAGATATATATATACACATATATATATGGAGAAAAGCTTATGCACGCCAGCCAAGGTGAGAATTATATATATAATTATTCATTATTTATTTTCCTTTCTATATTTAATAATTATAATTTTATATATTTAAAATTAGAAAACATTAAATAATTTATTCTAATTGAACACACTTATCTGATAATTAATATATTAATTACCATTGGATGCTATCCTATCCTATCCAATTAATTAATTATTTATTTTGTGCCAAAACCAATTTGTTTCATAAAAACCAATTGAGTTTATTTCTCTCTAATATTCATTATTAAATTAACTAAACTCGTTATGAAATTAATAATATTAACTATTGATTTCCATTTAAATAAACTCATTATTTACATTTTTTTTAAATAAGCTATTTATTTAAACAATTAATTTTGCCTTAAAATATTATAATTGTTATAAAATTAAGGAAATAATAAAAAAGAACACTAATTGAAAGAGATTTAGGCACAAAGTAAATAGAGAGAGAAAATTATACGAAATGATTTTGAAGCTTTTGTATGTGTCTTTCATTCTTTTAACCATAGCCTTTTATATGCCTTTGAGAATTACAAAACTTCCTTCATAATTAATTCAAGGAGTTTCTAAGTAATTAACATGATTTAATTCTATAGTTAGTGGTGGCATCCATTACTCCATAATTTCAAGTTCATAACAATAATTAATAATATTATATTAATTTCCATTTAAATAAACTCTTTAGTTAAACAATTAATATTGTCTTAGTATTAATAATATTAATATGAATTTTCATTTAAATAATCTCATTATTTAAATAATTAATATTGCCTAATTTGAAGTAAATGAATTACTTAAATGATTTGTTCTTCATTAATAACTCAGTTTTGCTACAATAATATTTGGGCTAGCATAGGAACTCGATGGACCTATAAATCATGAGCTTCAATAATAAGTTAATTAATTGATTAAACTCATGAGATAATTATCTAAATGACACATTTTCTCCTCCATTTTTCATCAATAGCCAGTCTTTTATTTATTTTTTAGTTGATAACCACATACACAAGTAAAAGTACTAAAATACTCTTACATCAAATCACCTGCATCAAATCATATTAAAAAAAATATATACTCCCTCCCTCCCTCCCTCCCTCCTTCATCAGATTCCCTCCCACTCTCTCCCCATCATTTTTTTCACCATCCTTTTATTTTCTTTCATGGCTCTCTCCCTCTCTTTTTTTTTCTTTAAAAAATCCACCTTTTTCCTCTATTATATTTTCTTTCTCGTTTTTCATAATTTTTGGATGCCATTATTTATAAAAAAAATCCATCATTTTTATGTTCTACAAACTCTCCATCACATATTTTACGAATCTACTCTTTTTTCTTATTTCTTTTCTTCATAAAGCATGTTATACGTTTTTTTGTTCATTTTTATCCATATTTTCCTCCAAAATATTAGATCTTGTGCTGTAATATACGTATAATATTATCTGTAATATACGTTCTGTCTGTTTATCTAAATATATATTATGTAATATTCGTAATGTACATAAATGACAAAATGATCAACATACATCTTTTTTTTTACCATGACTAATTTTTAAATGTATAGTTTTGTAATATACGTAATATACATAACTGTCTGGTTTTCCTCATTTCGCACGGTTTGTTTTACTAAATGCACATTCTGGAATATACACAATATACAAAAATGATGAGAGGTTGATGTACACACCCCCTTGTTTTATGTTCTTTTTTTTATCAGCACATTATGTAATATACTTAACATACGTAATATACATTGTTTTGTCTGTTTGTATATTAATTCTTTTTTTGTATATTAAGTATTGTGTAATAACACTATTTTGTTTTTCATTTGCAGATTAAATGCATGTATATTTCGTATACTACAGATATGTTATATTTTCTCAAATTTGTTAGGAATGGTGTCATAGAACTTGTAATTATTTAATAAAGATAATTTATTTCGAATAATTTAAATAAATAAACATAAGTTCTTTATATTATCTAGATTGATTCAATTGACGATATTAAGGATATATGGAAATATATTAATATCAAACATTCAAATAGTAAATCCCTAAGTTACTCTTATGAAATCACGACTAAGTATGTGAGAGGATTAAAGTTGAGATGAGTAACTATAAAGACCCGACCTTTCAGAGTAATAAATATACTTATTTAAAACAGCGGAAGACTCAATAAATATTCTTTATTGAAATACGTAAATTTACTAAATTTAGAGCACTTAATTTCAAACAAAACTCCGGAGTTCAAACTCTTAAACAAAACAACAATCCAAAATACGTTCTCAAATAATAAAATATTAAAGACTAAAATAGTCTCAAATCCCATAAATCAAAATCAAATAAATAAAATCTCATTAACTCAACAAAACCAAATAAATTCATAGGTGCCACTGCGACATGGACCCTCATCTCTTCCACTTCATCAATCACCACCTCTCAGTCCATTGTTACCTGAAAAAAAAAACAACAGATAACACTGCGAGGCTAAAGCTAGTGAGAAAATGACTTAATCAAAGATGAAGTCTTAAATAGTTTCTAACAATTCAAACCGAGTCCCTAACGCTCATCACTCTCCAAAAACATCTAAGGCACAAATCACTTAAATTTCAAGTCTCAACTCGCTTACATGAATAGGAAATTCTTACTAATTCCATATTCAAGACCTTTAACCATCAATTCTTCTTGGTTCATCAATCCTTCTGTTCTCATAACCATAGTAAATATTCACAGTTCTTGTAATCTCATTCTCATACATGAATAGACAACACTTCCGGATTCCATATTCAAGGAAATATATAATACTTCCATACATGAATAGGCAACACTACCGGGTTCCATATTCAAGGTATAACTCACTATATTAACTCTAACTCAATCTCATGAGCTCAATTAATTCAACACGTAATATCCATAACTTCTCAATAACAAACACTTAACACATCCTGAATATTAATTATCACTACAATGACTAACAACTAAGAATTAGCACACAATACTCTCCAAAATCTCTTGCGCTCAAAGCGTCACTTAATCTCAATCTCAAGTGTTTACATGAATACACAATTAACTTAAATTCCATATTCAAGGTTTATCAATATTTCTCACTTTACATGGATAGACAACTCTCACTAGTTTCTTACCCAAGACATCTCATTCACAAACTCCCAACATCATTACCTAATAATTTCAGATAACTAGATAATTCTAAAAATAGCAAAACTATTAATTAACATACAACACTAAGAAGGCAGTCCCTAAAAACTACTATCACTTCCTAGTACCCGGTTATAGCCGTAACTATAACTAAATTCCCTAATGTATCATTCTTACGAGCAATGATCATTAGTACTCGGTTATGGACTTCTCCATCACTAAAATGACTAAGTGTGAGCTCGAGCCTCGACATTAGTTAACATATTCTGACAGGCCATCAATCTCATCATTATTAACATTATACACATGATAATGTTCAATAAAATTTAATATCAACATTAAATTACAAAAGCTCAATAAGATTGCATTCAAAAACACAAAAATGCAGAAAAACGGTAAAACTGCCAAAAACTCCTGAAATACCAATTATTCAATTCTTTCACTTCTTAAACCAATTATTATGGAAAATGATCATAAATAACTTCCAAAAATCCCAGAATTAGATTCATAAACAATCAGAAGCATTTCAAATCTAAAAACATCAAATTCCGTCGAAAAGTTCCTAAACTAGTTCTAACCGAAAAATATTTTCTCCCGAATGTTTTTCGGTGTTTCCAATAACATTTCTCATCCTAAATTTCCAGAATTACATGATAAAATATTTATAATTGAATATGCTATAGTAAGAGCTTTAGATTTTTCTAAAACCTCACTGTTAATTAAACCGTTAACTCACCTTGAATTTCGCCAAATCCAATTTTTCGTGCTACTTTCCACTACGGTCCAGACATGAAACAGACTTCCCTAATTAATTAAATTACATGCTAAAACAGTTCCATAATACCTTTTTTGAAACAACATGATATTTTTGTTCTAATTAATCGATCAATCCTGATTAATATTATTTAACAAAATAATATTGATTTTTAACTTTCTCGTGATGAGGCGTTATAGTAACTTAAAATTTTCTACAGTAAATGTATAATATTTGAGAACCTTATCCTGATAACACTGTTGATAGCTTCATATGTTGTTTAGAGACAAATGATCTAATCCTGATCATTCATGTGGGTGACATAAAATGAAAGTATCATATGCAATATTGATTGTATAAGAAAAGACCACGATGTTTGATCAAATTTCTCATTAGTACCTTTTACGAGAAATGATCGAATATCAAACTAAGTTTATCAACCGTGATAGATCTCAATCTTGAGTGAAATGTGGACTCCTATTTATGAAGTTATGTTTTTTGATTCACATGGTTGAGAGCGATCTGTAAGAACGCTCAATACACTCCTGCTTTGGGAACATAACTAGATAAGTAGCTGGGAATACATTTTCACAAGATGGAATTCATAACTTTTCTATAAATTAACTGTGTCAGTGCGATACCCAAACATTTTAGGAATTTTAGGAAACTCCCTTGATGTACTGATTCGAGACATGAACAAGTGACTTCTATTGATCACAGAAGTACATTATCTCTAGTTCGACTGAAGATAAAGTTCATTGGAGAATCAGCGGGAACACGAGGATAAAAAGGCAATTACATGGGTAAAACGGTAAATTTAATCCGCATGTAATTATGAGGGTTCCACGTGAAGGATATATCACAGATATAAATAAAGATAAACTAAATAGACATAACTCATCTATAGTGATGGAAGTTCAGCTATGAATCTATAGTGGAATTATTCATGGTTAGATAATAAGTAATTAACTGATTATGAGTTAATCACTTAATTGACTAAATTAAGCCCATGATCTATAGGTCCATTGGGTCCCTATGCTAACCCAAATATCGTAGTCGTGAAATCAAGTAGAAGAAATGAAAATTTTAAGTAAAGTGAATTATTTTAAATAGACAATATTAATTGTTTAAATAATGAGTTTATTTAAACAGGAAATTAATAATGAAATATTATTAATTAGTCATTATTAATTATTCAAATATATATTGAGTATATTTAAATGGTAATTAATAATTTGAAATTAATTGATAATTATTAGTTGTTTAAATAATTAATTTTATTTGAACGAAAATTAATAATTAATAATTACAATTAATTAATTAATAATAAAATATTATCAATAAGAATGATTAATTAATTAAATAATGAGTTTATTTAATGGAAAATAATTATTTAAATAATTATTATTAATTACTTAAATAATGAAAATTATTTAAATGGAAATTAATAATTAAATATCGATTGATAATATTTAGTCGGGAGAAAATATTAATATTATTAATTATTTAAATAAAGTATTTTATTTAAATGACAATTCATAAATAAATTAATTAAGTTGGACTTATTAATTTAAAAGAGAGTTTCAAGCCCAATTGGATTATTGAACCTAATTGAATTTGACCCAAAATAATTAAGTAAATAAATTGTATTTATTAATTATTTATCATGTCATTTTCGGCCATGGCATATTATTTAAGGAAAAATAATTGTTTGAATTATATCCTAAAATAATTACATATATTTGTTTACACCCAAGATAAATTAAATTAAATAAAAGAAAAGAAAAATATCCTCTTATTTATCTATGGAAATTTCGAAAATGCCAAGATAATGGAAAGAGAATATCTTTTTCTTTTTGTATTTTTCTCCATGGAATATCTTAATGAGATTAGATTTTCCGTTACCCTATAAATAGGAGGCTTGGGTCATTCATAATTATACAATTCAATTCACAAGAAATTGAAATTCTCTCTTCCTCTCCTCCCTCGCCTTTGCCTATTTTGGCTATTAAATTGGGAAGAAAAATTCTTTTTCTTCTTCCTAATTACTTATAAAGTTCGATCCCACAATCGGATTTCGTTTGATCGATCGGGATACAGCGTAGAAGATCCGGTGTGCTGAGGATTTGATGCTGTAAAGAAACCTCCAACCATATTTTCCATTTACTACTCAATGTAAGTAAAGGGCTTTTATTTTCGAAAATAGCATGAATCTACATGTATTTTATCACAAATTGCATGATATTAATAGATCGTTAATTAGATTATTAAATGAAATTCCGCTAATTGAGTACATCAATCCTTTCAAAACGCACTTACAAAATCGGAGGACGATATACCCAATATATATGAAGACAAACATATTTAAATGAGAGAACGATGTATCCAATATACTAAAAACAATATACAAAATTGAATTAAAATCAAAAGAGGTAGTATAAAACATTTACACAAAATTATTGAAAATGCACAAAATATACTGAATGCAATAAAAACTATGAACAATATACTGAATATACCAAATATTGGGAAAGAAAAAATGTCAGAAGTGTTAGATATAGATAATATACGAAATTGTCAGACTGTCAGACGTGACAAACTATACTTGATATCCAGAAAGGGGCAATTTTGATATGTTTAAAATTTGAATAGTAAAAAGTGCCTACTCTTTTAAATTTTAAAAAAATGTGGTTGTTTTGTTAAAAGTGTCCTCAAAAGTTGCTAGTTTGATTTTCCCCCTAAACTCATTAATCTATTAATCACTATTATTAACTATGAGTAATTTTACTATAAACCTATAGTTGAACTCCCCTCACTATATATTGGTTATGTCCATTAGTTATTAAGTATAGTTGTGATGTATCCTTCTCGTGGTAGTTGTGAGGTATCATTCATGTGGTAAAACTCATAATTACAGCTGGGTTAAATTATCATTTTACCCATGTGATTATCTCTTGTTTCATTGTGTATGCGATGATTTTTTAATGAACAATTTTTATAGTACAACTATAAATTATACTTCCATGATCAGTGGAAGACGAGATGTCTCTTTATTCAAGTACCAAATCACTACAATAAGAGAGTTACTTAAAGTTCTTAAAATAGTGAAGTGTCACACTGACACTGTCGTAGTAGGAAAATTGTGAATTCCATCTTGTGTAGAAATGTTCCTAACTAGTCATTTCATTATGTCCCCAAAACAGTAGTGTATTGACTGTAATAACAGATCACTCTCAACCATGTGAATCAAAAGACAGAACTCCACAAGGAGAAGTTCATAATACACTGGAGAAGTTCATAATACACTTAGGATTAAGATCTATCATGCTTGATAATCTAAGTGATGTTTTGATCATTTCCTATTTAAACTTCATTATTAAGAAATTGATAAACATACTGGTCCAGTCTTGTACAATCGTTATTGTAATAAAGGATACCTCCACTTTCATGTTACTCACATGAATGTTCCTGATAAAATCATTTGTAATCAGTACAAACGAACTGTATCAATAATGTTAACAGGATAACGTTCTCCAATTTTATCCATCTACTATAGACTATTTGAGTTATTATTTCAAATGGATCCTCGTGTATGACTCACATACCCAATTAAGATTACATCTAAGCAACTTAAGGGCTTTTAGGTAATCCATTAAATGCATTATATTGAATATATACGACAACACACATATTCACTCAAAGAATACAATTTTATTCATATTAAATTTATTCGAAATAAATAATGTTTAGTTAAAATTACAAGATCTTGGGCATTAATACCAACCGATCTTTAAGTACAATCTCCATTGACAGTTTGTCCCTACTATATTTGATCACAAATTTTACCTCCTTATATGATTTTGGTAGTGAATTCAGTAATATAACAACCTGATTCTTTGAGTCAATTCTTTCACCAATGTTGATAAGTTTAGATGTTATTTTGTTAAATTTATCAAGATTATTGTAAATACCGTATTTTGTCCATACCAAATTTATTAATTTTTTATTTTTAAAATAAAGAAAATTGAAATAAAAAATAAAATTTGATTGTTTTAAAAATAAAAGTAATTTTATTCTCAAAAATAAAATTAATTTTATATTTTAAAAATAATTAGATTTTAATTTTGTTTTAAATTTAAATGATAAAGACAATTTTTATTTCAAAAATAAAATTGGCTTTTAATTTTAAATATAAAATAATTTTCGATTCTATTTATTTTAAAAATTGTTATTTTGAATTTTTGTAGAGATAAGGTAGCTTTTTTTTAAATTAATTTGAAATGGTCAAAGATAAATAGGATTTGAGATAGATTTAAATAATTTTGTAGAGATATTATTTGATTTAGATTGAGTTAATCTCTAAGTATTATCTGTTATTATCATCAATTTATCTCAATTTATTTTAGATGTCTCTAGTTTTGGCTATAAATAAGAGCCCTCCCTCCTAGAATAGGTCATTGGTAGAAACACAGAAAAACGGTAGAGATCACGTATCAAAGTTTGGGAGAGAAAACCAAACAAAATTTCTCAATCTCATTCTCTCCTAAACAAATTCATCTTTTTCCATCTCTTCAAGGAATCAAGGTAAGTTCGTCTTCTCCTTCAAATTATTTCCTAGTCATATGAGTCTCTTGTAATGTGTCTTTTGTGGAGTTTTGGCTTCCGTGTATGATGCATGAACTTTCTCACTCTGTGTCTTTCGTGGAGTTTTGGCTCCCGTATAGGATGCATGAACTATCTCACTCAAATTATCTATTTACTAATTTTCGTGATTCTTAGATACTGGTTTTTATTATGTGGTTAATTTTATTTGCAAATAGACTGATAGACGAAGATATAGGAAAAAGAATCAATCAATTTCGATTTCTGGTTTGAGAGTTATGATTTTTTGAAGTTGAAGGATTTAACGGGATTTACTGTTTCTGGAAAAACTGTAGCATTTTTTATTATGAATATTTTCGGTGATATTTCTCTGATGTTTATCTTAAAAATTTATTTTTCTTTGAAGTTAGACTGATAAAGGAAACTTTAGGAACAAGAATCAACTCGTTTGGATCAGTATATAAAAAGATATGATTTTTCAAAGTCGATATAAATGCTGCAGAATTTTGTATAATAGAAAACGTGATTGAGGTATTTTTTTACATAAATTCGGATTTTTATTTATCAAATAAATTTATTTTAACATTATAGGTCAATGATAGATTAATAAGACGCGTTTAAGAGAAAGAATCAAGTCAAAATAAATTATGATTAATGAACTATGAATTTTTGAAGTTTAGACTTTGATTTGAAATAATTGCTCTATTTTATTTGGTTTGTTATATTAGTATTTTAAAAGATGTATTTTAAATAAAAAATAATAAAACCTTTTAAAATATAAATACAAACCCGATGATGGGATTTTGAGAAGTAACAATTCTCAATTTCTCTAGGTGAGGGATTTTTCAATTTCGATACTTGTTCAATTAACGGCCATAACCCCGCTCAATTAATCTTTGAACTTACATCATTCTTGATGTTAAGAGAAGATTTAAATGAGACATTTGTTTTTACAAATTAAAATCAATCTTTTCACCAATTAGTTTAATTAAGGACCAATAATTTAAAATTAGATAGTATAAGATAAGATTAGGGTAACCGTTTTTTAAATGGATGTCGTAGGGTGCTAATACCTTCCCTATGCATAAATGACTCCCGAACCCAATCTGGTTTTTCGTAGATAATTTTTAGTAATTAGGTGACCAATCACACCTAAATTTGGTTGGTGGCGACTCCAAATTTTTGCTTTTCATGAAGAGGCTCATAAATTGGACGTTGGCGCTCCGCGTCGCAATTACGTTGTGACAATTATCTTCCAAATCTTTGGCTGGATCCATTCGAAATCCAAAGAATCACTCATTATGGTAAATCTTATATGTAAGCGACCAAGACTGATATATTGCTCCAAGTTTATTTCAAACCTTGATAGCAATATCTTCCTTAGTGATTTGTTGCATTACGTTATCAACTAGATAGAGAATCATTGTACTAAATGCTATTTCTGTCATTTCCTTCTCCTCTTCTTCTCTCATTGTTGAATGATACACTACTTCAGCACAAGAGTCTTCATGACTTTCTGTTGAACTAATAGAGTTTTGATCTTCTTCTTTCAGATTGAGAAGTCTCTTTTATACCGTTAATTTTCTCAACATACTCATTTTCTTGAATCTTCAGCAAACATAGCAATTGAGAATAAGAGAAAAATAGATAAAAAAATTTCCACCTATTTATAATTTTCATCTCGAGAATGAGGTTTTATGGGTGTGATTGGGTTCTTGATGAGCGTCTCTTTTGTGGTTGTGTATTTTTATCTTCAAATATTTTCTCTTTTATTAAAGAAACTTATATCTAGTAGATTAGCTACTCAATACAACTATTAGATTAGGTCCTAAATATAAGTTTCAAATAATCAAACCTACATACATTAGTGCTGCAATTTAGTTATAAAAAATTAGTAAAGCATGTAAGAGCAAGAAGGGCAATTAGTTGCTTGCATGGCATGAGATAGGGCAGAGCAGTGGTAAGAGCATGCAAGGATGTGTTAGGCACATGGTGCATTGCTTAACCACACTCTATTATATAATCACTCCCACTTTGCCTTTGGATCACTCCTACCCCTTCAAAATGCCCATAAGCTAGATTCAATCTTCAAAGAGAGATGATTATGATGCATCCTTTTATGTATCACCTTTTAAAAAAAAAAAAGTTATCTGATTCAATAATGAAAAACCTACATCACAATGCATATATATATGTAATGTGATCATTGGTGATGAATTCTAATATTTATTTAGTTTTTATTTTTTTTCCCCTAAAAAAAAGAGATGATTGCAAATTTTCAAAAACAAATATTTATAAATCTAGTTATTTTTAAAAAAATATTGTTATTGAAAACACTCAATTTGTGATTACTAATGATTATTGTTAAGTAAAACCTTAATGAGTCCCTAAATAATGTAAATCAATTGTTATTCATGTGATAATTACCAATGATCATAAAAAATCAGTATTTATCTCAGTTGATAAGAAAATAACTTGTTAAATAGTTTTTTGGTACCAACAAAAAAAAATTCACTTTTAAAAATTAAATTTATTCACCAACAACTTCATGTTAATTTTTCACTTTTAAAACCTGTTTTGATATCTTAATCAAATTTAAAAAACAACCAGTATTGACAGCTTCATTTCTGTTTTTTAAATTGATTTAAAAATGTTTTAGTAAGTTTATTAAAAAAAAAAACTTGTTAATAAACAAGTTTAATTTTTAAAAACAAAATATAAAATTTTCGGTTATAATCTACTGCTTCCTTTCTATTTCTTAAAAAAAAAAAAAATTACAAATGATATAACCGTATGCTAAAATTCATAAATTAATAGCTCTTATTTATTTTATTTTTTTTCTAAACTAAGAAAAAAAAAATTAAGGGAGAGTAAGTTGTGAGTGTTTTTTTTTTCAAAAGGTCAAGATAGGGTGAAAATAAAATTGTAAAAATATATATTATTCTTTATATTTATAAGTTCATTAAACATGATTCAAGTGGTTAGATATCATTTTTTTTCTGAAAAAAAAAATAGTGGTTAGGTATCCGCTTTTCTATACCGTTGAAAGTTCAAATTTGCAATTTTCTAATTTGAAGTAATAATTATAAAAACTAGAAAAAAAAAATTATAGTCCATTTTACTTATATTTTTTATATTACGTTATGTGATTTTTTAATTACATTATCAATTAAGGGTGAAGATTCAAATCTATTATGAAAACAAAAATAGCTCATCATTTAAATCATGATCAAATCATCGTTGTTGAAAGTGGAGGCAACGGGGACACATTGGCCAACAGGTCTCCCCTCTCCTTTTCTTCAGCTCATTTTTTTTAATTGAATAAAAGCAATAACTCATAAAGTTTCTTATGATTAGTGTTGTCATTTACACTCAATTTTTTTTTATATCAATTTGATCCCTTAATCGACCTTAATTTATTACTTTTGCCACAAACTTTGAAAATGTATATGCACAATAAAAACAAGTACTTGACACATAAATATTTTGTAAAAAATGGATGGAATACTTGGGTTTTTAAGGAAGGTAGTGAAGGTTAAAATTGAGAGAAGTTATACATTCACATTTAAAATGAAAAATAATCAAGCCGGTTTAAGAAATAGAAATGATCTCAAATAACATACATTTTACTACTAATTACTTGAAATGTTTCTTTTTTTTTTTTTAAATTACCTAAAAAGTAGTTAAATAATGCATTGAAATCTAAGTTGATGTTTTTGTTCACTATTCTTAAAATCTCGACAATTTATAAGTGTGATTTGATTGTTGCAACTGTGCTCCTGGTATCGATTTTTTTTGTCAAACAATCAATTCATATTTTTGCAAGTAAATTGAGATAAAGAACGAATTATTGAATTATACAAGATTTAGTTCACTTATAATGAGTTTTAACAGTTACTTTTATTTGTGATTTTTTTTTTGAAAGATTGCATCTATTTACTAAATAGCCACCTTTATTATCTTGTGGCTTTTTATGAAAAATTTTATTTGTTTAAGAAATAACAACTTTTATGAAAGCTTGTATTTTCTTTCAATAAACAACTACTTTAATCAACCGACACAGCTCAATAGTTATATGGTATTGACTATATAACTACGTATCCAATAAAGACATCCCTTATGTGAAAAGTCACAGTTGTGTTGAAATCCATTCATTTATATCCACCACATCCAATAGTTACATCCTAGTATCACAATTATTGACGATATATACCTCCGACCAACAATTAAAAAGATTCACTTTATCATCCAATTAACCTTCGTTACATGTGATTTATTCTAGGGCCATTTCGAATATCAATCTCACTTAAATTGTCGTTTAATTATTTTATGAACGATTGAAGTTATAAATTAAATAATTATCAACATAGGTATTTTGGAATCTTATTCCTACGAACCCAAACATTAATGATGTTTTTCCAACACTAACTAGGAAAGAAGAATTTGTGTATATCTTTGAAATCTTATTTGTCCAAAATTATGATAGAATTAAATTTATGGGGCAAGGGATTGAAATAATGTTAAAAAAGAAGAATTTCATTGGGTGACAGATTTTTATGCAATATTTATAAAAAAATCAACTCAAAAAAGTATTTGTAAATATAGCAATTCTTATCATGTATATCAGTGATTAACAATTATTTATGTGTTTATCACTAATAAACTTAGTGTAAAAATATGTAATTCAATGTTTATAACTGATAAATCAGATCAAAATTTGCTATATTTGCAGATAATTTTTGAGCTTTTATTTTTATAAATATTACTAAAAAGTTTGCTTGAATTGTAAATACCCCTTAAAAGAATATGTAATTTCTCAAATAGCAACATAATTTACAATTTATTGATATTAAGTCAATAAATTATTGTATGACAAAAAAATAAAAAATGTTATTGATTTGTTATTATAATTTTTTATTTTACGTTGAGTAATTATAGTTTAAATGAGTTTATAGGAGTCAAAAATTTTTTATTACAAATTAAATCATTAATTTAATTTAAAATTTTCTTATATCAATAATTTATAAATTTTTTTGCCTAAGTATATAATTTATAAAAAAAATCTAACGAAAGATTGAATTAATATATATTTTTAATTTCTATGACCGATCTCAATATTTTTTATGGCATTTGTTGATATATATATATATATATATTAATATTATACGTTTATGAATTTTTTTTTTCATATAACTAATGAATGTTAAAAGAGTGACATTTAAAAAAAAAATCTATTACATTTGCTATTTTTGAAATTCATTATTAAAGAATTGCCATTTTTTCCCAAATATTAAACATTTTAAATTTTCCATAAACTATTACAACTGTTTCATGATTATATCGAATTGATAAATTATATCTTGAATTAAAGTTGAAGTTCAATATTTTTCTTTCCTTTTTCTCCAAAACTAAAATGCAACAAAACCCCAAATCATATCAACTTCAAGTATAAAAAGACCTCCTTAATGCAAAGCTTGAAGGTAGTCTCATCACTCAAAATGTGTTGTGAAGGAAACCTTTTGGTCCAAAAGGTTTCAGAATTATACCAAAAAATCTCATCCCTTGAGAGTCTCAAACCTTCCAAAGATGTAAACTTTCTCTTCACTCAACTTGTCCTCATTTGTAGTTCTATCAATATTCAACCTCCCTTTGATATCACCAAAATGAGCAAAGAAAATCAAGAAATGAGGTCAAAACTCATCAAGCTTTGTGGTGAAGCTGAATCCCTTTTGGAACACCATTTCTCTTCCATTCTTTCTTCTTTCAAAACCCCACTTGAGAATCTCAACATCTTCCCTTACTACTCCAATTACCTCAAACTCACCCACCTTGAATTCAACATCTTGAAACAACACTCCTGTTTTCAAAAGCCACCCTCCAAAGTTGCCTTTGTGGGTTCTGGCCCACTTCCTTTCACTTCAATCATTATGGCTTCAAAACACCTCCCCACTACCCAATTTCACAATTTTGATATCGACCAGTCGGCCAACTCGAAGGCCTCTGCCCTTGTCGCTGCTGATCCCGACATGTCGAAGAGAATGTTCTTCCACACGGCGGATGTGATGGACGTGACGAGGGAGCTAGAGGAGTTTGATGTGGTGTTTTTGGCAGCCTTGGTGGGGATGGAAAGGGAAGAGAAAGTGAGAGTGATTGATCATTTGGCTAAGTACATGGCTGCTGGTGCGTTTCTGATGCTGAGGAGTGCGCATGGGGCTCGGGCTTTTCTTTATCCTGTGGTCGAGTCTTGTGACCTCCGAGGGTTTGAGATTCTTACAGTTTTTCATCCCACTGATGAAGTTATCAATTCTGTTGTATTGGCTCGTTTATGATCAATACATTATCAATTGACTGTTTCTTAATAAATTAAATTCATATTTCATATCGATTTTGTTTTATGTTGTTAAAAACAATTACAAAAAACATAATTGTTATGAGATGAAAGTCTTAGCTTAAAACGTTTTCTTTTATTTTATAATCCACTTATTAAAAAGTATTTTTGAAATCTTATTCAATTAATTTCGTTCAATCACTACAACAAAATACTTGATACTTGACCATTAAAATGTGTCAAGATTCAATAAACTTGACACTTTTTCTAGTGTCAAATATATCAGTGTCAAGTATAATTTTAGTGTCAAGTATAATTTCAATGCACTTGACCCATTAGAAGCGTCAAAATTAAAACTATTTGACACGGTCTTCGCGTCAAGTGATAAATATAGTTGACATTTTTTAAGAGTCAAGGTTACCTTTTTTTACTTGACCATTTTTAAATGTCAACGAACTTAGATTTTTTATAAAAAAAAATGTAAATTATATATCAATGATTTTTTTTAAAAATTTAGCATTGTATTCAAAGCTTTATACCTGCTCACAATTTTATAGCATATTTACCTACTCATAATTTTAATGAAATATCATAGTAAAATTATATTCAAACTAAACACAAACATATAAAAGAGATTTCATAGTAGCTAAATGTTGGAAAAGGTAACAATTTCTTAAGGTATCATAGTTTTTAAACAAATCCTAACATATAAGAAGAAATTAAACTAACAAAAAAACTATTAACCGAGTGTCATAGTTTCCAAATCTATATAACAAGGTACCAAAAGTTCCGCCCACAAAAAAGAATAAAGCAAATGTAATAAATTCTAAAATAAACAACCTAAAAACATAATTCCAACCGATAACAAAAGTAATTTGTCACGTGTCTAGATAAATTGTGCCAAAAATTCATCACACTCGATCCGTACCTCATCAATTTCATGTTGAGAGTAGGCAAACCTTGTCTCGATCTACATGTTTAAAAAAAGACCTTTTAGTATATAATTTTGACAACTTTTTAAGTACAAAATGTTTAAAAACAGTAAAAAAAAAAACAAATAACACCATACAGCTAAAAAACAGTCCAAAAACACGTGAATGGAGCTATGTAATTTTCTATGTAGGTAAAAAACTATGAATAATGCCCAAAAAGAGCAAAAAGAAAACAGATCAAAAAACTGTCCAAATAGGTATAAGGCTCTAAGAACTGCTAAAAAATCAGTCAAAAAACAACAGTCAAAACAACCTAAAAAAGAAGAGTACAAGATTCTTGCAAGCAAAATGAGAAAAAAGAGTAAAAACAAAAATAAAAAATAGCCTATAACATCTCAAAAAAAGCATAAACAAGTAGTCAAACTTCATAACATAAAATTGTTAAAGATTAGTTTCGATATTCTTTTTTCTCTCCTTTACTGATAAATTCTTTTGCAACATTTTCTAATAATTGGAATAGTAGACACATAGATTAAATTGTGAAGTTAATAAAAATGGTCAACAAAGTAATATATCAATTATTATAATGATTTGAGAAAATATAAACACCTACCCTATATGACAGAAAACAAAACATTTGTGTCTGTGGCTTAAAAAATATTATGCCATAAGCTATTCGTTCATTTGGAAATCTCCAAAGCCGTTTTACAAATAAAGCCATGTTCTCTAATGCAAACTATTATCTAAAATTCACAAAAGATGATAAGATATCATAAAAAAGAATTGAGGTTTCAATTCCAGCAAAATAAAAAAAATCAGCATAACTCAAATGCAACTTGAAAGTGTGTGGCTTAAAAAATATTATTTTTAATAAATGTAGACAGATATTTTGGGTTTTACTGCTCATTTCTCACATGGATGAATCAACAAATTCAAACATGATAGATGGTGAAATCTAAAATGTCAAGAAAATAAAGCCTAAGGATAAAGATGTTGGGATGACAAGAGCATGATCATTTAGAGAGGATAGGCTCGAAGTGCATAGGGTAAAACCTTAACATCACCTTCAAAATTCATCACCTACACACAAAAAAAAAAGTTAAGAACTTATGTTAGCAAAAGCATGTTAAAATAAAATAGTCTTCCACAAAAAAATAATCAAGAAAAAGCAAGAAGATTGTATGCAACATACCATCTTAAATGTAAGAGATGATAACTAGAAAAATCGTGAAACCAAAAACCAAACACATAAAATCGTTGTGATGAATCAAAGTCTTCAATCAATTAATATTGAAGATTACCAATAAGATGTTGAGAGTTAGATGAGATGTTGATCAATCGTCCATGGGCTTTTAAGCTAAACCAAGAAGGCTTCATTTGAATAGAGAAGAAGGTAGAGATGGACAAATTCTTCTAGGGACCGAAAAAAACCTCTGGCGTTCTTGGTTAATTTATTTGGGCGGCATTCTTGAAAGAGTGAAATCGCGTTTAGAAAGAGAAGGGATAGACAAGATGATTTCAAGAATGAGAAGAAGGGATAGACATGGTGATAAAATCGCGTTTAGAAAGAAACAAAATCATTCAGTAATGAACAAACAATATTAAAAAATAAAAAAACCTGGAAAAACTCTCAGGTTCGATTGCTTAAGAAACTAGGGCGATGGAGAATACAAAGAGTCGTTGGCTTGGCGATGGAGAAGATGAAGAGGCTTGTTGGGTTGGCGATGGAGAAGACGAAGAGGCTTGTTGGGTTGGCGATGGAGAAGACGAATTTCGCAATGGAGAAGACGAAGATGCAGGTTCGTGATGAGACGAGAGGCTTCTTGGGATGGAGAAGACGATAGGCCGCTTAGCTAGGGATTGAGAAGACACGGGAAAATTTAGAAAACACAGGAAAAAACGAGAGGCCGCTTAATGGGAAGATATTTTTAAGTTATTTTAATTTTTGCTAAAATAATACTTTTCTTTAGTTTTAAGGGATTTGATAATTTAAAAACGTCAAGGGTATAGGTTTTAAATTATAATTATATTGACTGTTTAAAATAGTCAAGATACTATGATATTTGACTACTTAAACACGTCAAGTATATAGGTTTTAAATTATAATTATACTGACTGTTTAAAACCGTCAAGAATCTTTGACGAATATTTTTTCAAAAAATTCACGCCTTCCCGTTCATGTTTCTAAATTATTCTTGACATTTCAGTCTTAAAAAATTATTTTCTTGACCATTTTTATTCAAAGTGTCAAGAATTTATAAATATCAAGTGTCAAGTATGAGTGATATTGTTGTAGTGAATAACATATATAATACGATTATACAATTCCAATTTATATCTCAGGGATTTCAATGAGACGAGAAATAAAGATAAATTTTTTTTAACAATGAATAACTCTGAAGGAAAAAAAGTCTCGAATCCATTGATAAAATACGAATTAGTTGCACTTCAATAGAAAACTTAAATAAAAAACAAGGATCAAGAAAAATCCGTTTTCATCCTTCTTGTTGATGTTTTTCCAAGTTGTATTTCATTTTTCTTAGATTTCACCACAAGCTCCCTTGTGATGAAATAGATTCAAGAAACTGTCACAAACTTCTCTTGTGATGAACGACTTCAAGAAACTCCCTTCCTTAAATGATCAAGCTATCTTTTTTCTGTTAAAAATCCTTCTAACCTTGTGCTTGATAAAGTTGATGGTTTGAACACTTAATGCTCGCTCACTTGAACAATAAGAACTTGCCTCAAAATAAGTTAATGAATCAAACAATAATACAATATGCAAAACAATATTCAAAATGCTTAAGAGAAAACCAAGCACCAACCTTTGTATAAATTACAATTTCGTAATCAGCTACCTTAGAAAAGAAAACAAAGAGAGAGGCTCGAACGGGCTACGGCCAGCTCAGGCAACTAGAAGACTAACTCAAGATTTTAATTGGAGTTAAGAGGTCAGGGATTACATACCAAAATAACATGAAGTTTTGAATGGTAGTTCTCAACCAAGTAAAGCATTGAAAGTGGAAGGAGGATAAAAATGAGTGATTTCATAATTGAATTGATAAAACACATATTGTAACAACCCGTTATCAAGTAGAGTATAAAAAAAATTGGATTTTTTTATACTTTTCTCAAAATGATACTAATGAAGTTGGATTAATGAATTTGGTGAAAAATAATTTGTTATCTCGTAAAGGTACTTTGGTAATTTCCCCAAACCTCAAAATTAAAACCAAAAATATAATTTCATTTTTTTGGATGATGTTGATCGTCTCATTATTACGATTCCAACATAACTAACAGATCATCATTCTGAGTCCTGGTGAGTGAGTTATGATCTTTTTGTTCAGTGGCATTTTTTGTAAATAATAGAACACGAGATTCAACCTTAAAACCTTCTTCTTCTTCTTCTTCTTCTTCTTCTTCTTCTTCTTCTTCCTTTAGCCGAAAATCAATCCCCCATTATCATCAATTCTCCAATTTTTGCTCAGAGGTAACCTCAAGAAGTATTTTTGCCATAACTTCCTCATCCGGACTCCGATTTGTGCAAGTAAGTAGTCCATTTTGATCGTTTTCCGTTATCTTTCCATTGGTATTGGTTTTTTAGCAATATAATTACTGTTTAAAGAGTTATAATCCAAAAACCATTTGGGTTGGTTATAGTTTCTTCGACTTTTGATCGATTTTTCTTTGTTAATTCATCGTTGTAGGTTGTATTCATCTTGGTTCTTGAATTGGATAAATTTTTGAAAAAGTGGTGATTATTTCCCTTAGATTTTGAAAGGTTGTGGAAGTTCTTGGAATAAGGAAAATTCAAGATCTTAAAATTTTGCTTGAAGGGGAGTAGAACTTTGTTAAAAATTAAATAGTTTCGTGTTTTGTTTTCTTTTTCTTTAAAAGTTATCAATCTCTAATTTTGAGAATTTGAATAGATGATTGAATGCATGAAACAAGGATTTTGGGGCTGAATTTAAAGTTATGAGAAATTAGATTAAAGTATGTAGAAAATTGGGACCAGACATGCATATTTTTTTATATCAATATCGTATGATTGGGAAACTGAAATTGTGGAATTATATGGTTTTAATTGGATGTTTAAGCTTGTTTTTGGATGTTTAAAGTTGATTAAATGTTGCTGATTGTGATGAACACAGTTTTCTGATTAGTGCCCATTAAGTCGAAAACACTAGCTTGGGTGGTTAGATAAATTAGTAATTGAATCTCGAATTGTATGTGAGGTATTATGGATGTTTAAGAGTGACTTTGGGAGGGAATTTAGGATCTTTATGCTGCTGATTTATTAGTAGGAAAATATTTATCTTTAAGTGCCTGAAAAAGGAGTGAAACTACATTAGTTTAGGTGAGTTTTGCTTCTAGTGTTGGGTAATGTTTGGGTAACCATTAGAAGTGATCTAAAAGTAATTTTTGGTGATTTTTGATCATTCTAAGACTGTTATTGAGATAAATGACAAGAATTTTTAATTTTGGAGATTAGGCCTAGAAAAGAGCGTTTATGTGGAAAAATAGAAATTCTAGGTGGAGAATTAACCCATGGCTTGTAAAACATCTTGAGTAATGATGTTTTTATTTCTCGTATTACTTTGAATACCTTGGGTAATATGAGGGTAGATTCGTATCAAGCTTGGCCTTGCTTAATGAAGAATAAGCCGTTAGGGGGATTATTTTAGTTATGCATAACTTTAATAACACCTAACGGGGAAGGTTCATTCCATATGTACAAATGGAAAAAGAATATCTCGAAAGGTTTTAAATTTTGAAAAATAGTGATTAAAATCCTTCTCGAGCGTAGTCTCTCTTTGTTTGCAGACAAAGAGGAGATTAGAGGTATTGGGATAAGTTGTATTTATCTTGAAAAATTTTAAATTGTGAAAAAGAGTGTTTAAAATCCTTTTTGAGCATAAACAAAGAGGAGATTAGAGGTATTGGGTTAAGTTGTATTCATCTCAAAAGTTTTAAATTGAGAAAAGAGTGTTTAAATCTTTTTCGAGTGAAATCTCTCTTTAATTTGTGGATAAAGAGGAGATTTGAGACGTTGAATTAAGTATCAGTTTGAAAGGTACGAGTGAATTGTTGGAGGTCAGTCAGGCCGATTATGGACTTAATGACTTAGGAAACCTCTCATGGCATTATTTTCTTTTAACATTATTCTACTCATTCGGTGTAGCATCATGATGCCACAATATTTTTTTCAGGTAAAGAAAAGAAGAAAGTTGGCGATTGATGACGTTCAAGGTGAGTAGATTGGTTGGTATGGATTTACACGCTGACACTCTTTCGTCCTTATGTTCTAGATTTATTTGGGATGAGATTTGAAAAAATTTGTTGTTACTTTCTTATCTATTATTTATTCGGATTGTGTTTCCGTTGATTATGATTTTAATAGTTCGATTGTTTTGAAACAAGTAAAGTGTTGTTTTTAGTTTTCGAAATAAGATCACGATCAATGATTATGACTATTTTCATTGAATTTTGAATGAAAATGAATTGATGTTATTTGATTTATGCTTCCGTTGTTGTTTATGTAATTTCCATGTTTTGGGAAATTCTGGGCTGCTACAGTTGGTATCACAGCCCTAATGGTTCTGAAGATCGTAAATCTAGACCAATCGCCACTCCACGAACTCATCGATGTCAGGTTTCATTTTCTTTATTTTGTCATTAATGAGAGTTACTAAGTTACTTTAAGCCATTTAGATAAGATGTAACTGCCAGATCCAGTAGTTGCTCAAGTACTGTCAGTTGCTCTGAGGGTATATATTTGTCAAGCTAAGTACGACGATATGCAAAAAGCACTTGGTAAAACTGGAGGTTTAACTGAAGAGGTCCGATCTCTCAGTGTATAAGAAATACACAATATGTTTATTTGATGGAAAACATGTGTACCTAGATGAGGCTGGGAAATTGATTTCTCATGTGCACTAAGGGTTGCATTTAATAATCGGACAATTTAAAGGTACACTGTAGCATTTACTCCTTAATAGATAATGTCTTGTATTGATGAGAGTATAATGTTAAATCCGTGGAGCAGAAAGAAGTAGTAACTTTGAAAAAAAAATGAAAAAACAACAAAATTTCATAACTATTCTTTGAGAAGTACTATTCCAAGAGAGATCAGAACAGGAAGGAGATCTACCTAAGACATCTTTTATGACTCGTAATAGTTATTTCGAGTTTTTGGTGATTTATTTTGTGTTGATGTGTAACGACCCGACTCAAAATACCAATAAATAAATAAATAAAGACTCATTTTAAATATAAATAAATCAGAGTAAAAGCCAAATAATTACGGAAGCATTTGTTTAATAACCAAAGAAATATTCCAAACAAAACCTTTATTTTGGTGCCATTTTAAATAACCAAAAACAAATGAATTAAAAACAAATAAAATAAATGAAAATTTAAAATCCATAAATAAACTGACAAAATAGTTAATAAAATGAAATATCCGAAAAGAAAGTAAAATGAGTAAATGACACATCCTAAGGGCTTTTAAGTGTAGCACCATCCTTGTCAATCGCCATGGTTCCAATACTGTCAATATTACCTGCAAAATAAAAGTTTGCAGGGCATTCAAATACCGTGAGTTTTTAGCTCAGTAGATTAAAACCAAACTCAAATAAGCAAATTAAATTCAACACATAATCTCATAACTATAATAATATATGGATACTCGTCCATGTCCACCATTTAACATTTATTAGTAGGTACTTAGCCCACGACATCTCTTTGTCATTATTAAACTTGCATGACATGCGCTTGAAAATACGATCATGATGCCTTATAACCCACCATGATACGTGCCATAGCATCCATTATTAAATTACTATTAAATTTGCATATATGTATCATAGTGGAGTATAAGGCCACTGATGATACGTGTCATACTATACACTTGTAAATATTATCATAGTGGGGTATAAGGCCACTGATGATACATGCCATGGTATACGCTCTATAAATTTAATATGGGTTAATTATTATGTTATTTTAAGCTCAAATCGCTATTAGACCCTAATTATAGCACATAATCAACTAACGAACATAAATTAAATAAATACAATATTCGCAAATCAAACGAGCACATAATAATAATAGTTAAAATCAATAAAGTATCTCCCAAGACATCCTAATAATCATACAATAAACAAGCAAGCACAAGGAATTTAATTTAACTTCTAAGTAGGAATTAACCTACCTTAATTGCAAATTGAATAAGCAAACAACCTCGAAATAACGCCAAATAAAATCCTAACGATGCCCAAGACCTGAAATAATATTAATTTAAGGTCAATTTTGAGAGAACCGAACTAACGGGATGGAAACCGGCTCGAATTGAGCAAAGATAGCCTCTGGACCAGTTGGACCAGCTGAACCGGTTCAAGTGAACCAGTCCAGCCAGTCCAACTGGATTACTTCTCCTTCAACAAGTCTGTATAGCAAATTAACGTAAAAAAAAGAGGAAGAAACAAAGAAATAAGAACGCATAGCTCACCCTCCCACGACAGCGACAGAATCAAGCGAACAGCGGCGAGGAAATCAAATGGAATCTAAGAGAAATTGATTTGAATGAAGATCCATCGTAAACAAGCCCCCAAAACACAATGAACGGCCACGGAAAATTCCAGAATTCGATGTGGAAAACCCAGAATCCGAGAAGCCTTAAAATTGATGAAAACGTAGAGAAAAACACGATCATTCACCCTAAACGCTATGCGAAAAACTGGGTTGTTACCTGATGAATATACAGAAAACTTTTATGAATGTGATGAATACTATATTTCAGAGATTACTGGATATATCATGATTGTTTTCAATGACGACTTTCTAGTTTATTTGAGAATAGAGGAATAACATACTCAACATTTCAGAGTACTCCTATTATAGAATGAATAATTTTACGCCAATAAATGTAAATTTTGGCTAAAGAGAGATGCATTTCTAGGACACGAGGTGTCAATTGATAGTATTTCAATTGATCTTTCCAAGATAGAAGCAATGAGTAGTTGGCCCGACCAACTATTATTGTAGAGATTTCAAGTTTCTTAGGTTTGATAGGCTACTAGTGTAGATGTGCTCAAGACTTTACAAGAATAGCCTCGCCAATGACCAAGCTTCCTATAAAAGGGAAGAAGTATGATTAGAAATCAGATTGTGAAAAGAGTTTCTAGGAACTCAAGATGAGGATTGTATCTTGCACAAGTTCTTGTTACACCAGATGATTCTTAGGGTTTGACTATCTAAAGTGATGTGTCAAAGAAAGGATTGGGTTGTGTGTTAATGCAACATAGAAAGGTGATCATCTATACTTTGATACAATTAATGTAGCATGAAAAGAAATATCCAACGCATGATATAGAATTGGCATTTGTGGTTCATGGTTGAAAGATTTGAAAATACTACTTATATGTAGAAAGTATTTTAATCTTTACAGATCACAAGTCTCAAATATTTCTTCTTTTAGAATGAATTGAATAAGAGACATCGTAGGTGGTTGGAGCTTTTGAAAGATTATGATCATGACATACTGTACCATCCGGATAAAACTAATATGGTGGCAGATGATCATTCTTCTGCTATTA
Source organism: Gynostemma pentaphyllum (assembly GCA_028015215.1). Classification (NCBI taxonomy): domain Eukaryota; kingdom Viridiplantae; phylum Streptophyta; class Magnoliopsida; order Cucurbitales; family Cucurbitaceae; genus Gynostemma; species Gynostemma pentaphyllum. Next base: position 16,438,882 of record CM051354.1, read on the forward strand.
GGGCCTGTCAGTGTAGACTACAATTGAAAATGGAATGAGCTGAGAGGTCATCAATGACTTTTGAGATGACTGCTAGTTTGTCTAGATCAATGGTAGGGCATACTTAAAGACAGTAGATCATTGATGCACTGTAAGGACCTGAGGTTTGATGTTGGGTAATTAGAAATTGTTCTTATTGGTTGTTTTACTTAGTATTTTTAATTAAGAAAAATTATTTGCTAAGTGCATTTTGGTTAATTAGAAATTAACCATGTTTAGTTTAATTAGAGATGGAGACTTGTTTTTAATAAAAGAATTACTAACTATAGTTAGTTTGGAAGGGGGTGAGTTAGCAATTGATTAGAGTTCAAGGATATTTTCGCAAGGGAAAAGGGGTGAGGGGTTTGGTAGTTAAATTAGGAGGTGGAGGGATTAATGGGTAAATACATTTTTGTTAATTTATTAATTTTGGAAAATGGTAAGTATATAAGACATAAGAAAAGGAAAAAAAAAACAATTTGCTTCTTCTTCTTTTCTCTTCCAACCCGTCGCCCCCCCCATCTCTCTTGACCTTTTCTTCTTCAGTCCTCCAACAGCTTGTGATCCTAAGCTTAATTAAAGTGGGAATTGGTAGATTGATGCTAGTTTGTTCATCCTAGGAAGCTTGAAGTAAGGTTCAACAAGAATCATCAACCACAAGGTGAGATTTTATATGAGGGGAATTCTAGGTTTTATGCGTTTTGGGTTTTCTTGTAAATTGTTGATTAGAAGCTTGGGGTATTAATTTGTTTCATTTTAAATTTCTGGAAATCTTTTTTTTAAAGTGGTAGTTATAAGTTTTAGGTTTCATTGTTCAAAGGATTTTGGGGGGATGTAAGCCATGGATGCTTGTAAGCTTTCAAAAACTCCATTAATGGTGGTTTTCTAAGCTTCTAGCTTTTACAAAATTTGAGTTTTCTTGACTTTTATTGAAAGGTTGCTAATTCTGGAATTTTTGAGTGTTTATATATATATATATATATATATATATATATATATATATATATATATTTTACACATGAAAAATGTCTTAGGAAAGCAACCCAATGAATTTATGATAATTCTCCTTTTGGCCAAAAAGTTCATACTAAAAATTGCTTGATTTTGGGTGTTTTCTTAATTAATTTTAGGGAGTTGCCAAATCTGGTAAGCTATCGAAACCATGATAAACACTGTTTTTGGGCCGAAAATTATACCCATTTTGAGCGATGAAGAAAACAATTTGCTTCTTCTTCTTTTCCCTTCCAACCCATCCCCCCCCCCTTCTCATCTCTCTTGACTTTTTATTCATGAATCCTCCAAGAGCTTGTGATCCTAAGCTTAATTAAAGTGGGAATTGGTAGATTGATGCTAGTTTCTTCATGCTAGGAAGCTTGAAGTAAGGTTCAACAAGAATCATCAACCACAAGGTGAGATTTTATATGAGGGGAATTCTAGGTTTCATGGGTTTTGGGTTTTCTTGTAAATTGTTGATTAGAAGCTTGGGGTATTAATTTCTTTCATTTTAAATTTCTGGAAATCTTTTTTTAAAGTGGTGGTTATAAGTTTTAGGTTTCATTGTTCAAAGGGTCTTGGGGGGATGTAAGCCATGGATGCTTGTAAGCTTTAAAAAACTCCATTAATGGTGGTTTTCTAAGCTTCTAGCTTTTACAAAATTTGAGTTTTCTTGACTTTTATTGAAAGGTTGTCAATTATTGAATTTTTGAGTGTTTATATATATATTTTACACATGAAAAATATCTTAGGAAAGCAACCTAATGAATTCACGATAATTCTCCTTTTGGCCAAAAAGTTCATACTAGATATTTTTTGATTTTGGGTGTTTCCTTAATTAATTTTAGGGAGTTTCCAATTCTGAAAATTTTGGGTGTTTTTAGGTGTATGTTCTACAAAGAAAACGCCTTGGAAGAGTAAGCTATCGAAACAATGATAAACACCCTTTTTGGGCCAAAAATTATACCTATTTTGACTAGTTTTGGATTTTTCACCACTAATCGGGTTTGAGTCTCATTTTGTTTACTTTGGGCTGAGTTAAATGTGATACCTTAACTCTAAATATGTGTGGAATGTTTCATTTAGGATAAGGGGCAATATCGAGCTATCGAGAGCCTTTCAAAAAGGTGAGAACACAAGAATTTGGCGGTGTTGGTGATTTGGTGTGACTATCAGTGATATGGTTGTGGTTTCTTGTGAATGGTGCGAAGTGGTTTTAGAATTTTTATGGCTGGTAGTTGGGACTTTGATGTTGGAATACAAAGAGGAAATGAGTATTGTGAAGAAGACGAACTAGACTTGACAAGTTATCGAGTTTACGGAACAAATGACTATTAACTTGCACCTATTTGTGACTTGTGTTTTTCTCTTACATATTTTATTTGCATATTCACATGGTCAAGTTAAAGATCGAGTCATATACTGAATTGGGTCATATTTATGCATACTTGTCATGTTTACGGGCTTTGCTCAATGGTTGTTATGAAAAGTTTAGAAAGGAAATTGCTTGAAATGTGCACGAGGGATTATGCGATTTTGAGCCTATTGCCTATGGTGATTAAGATTTTGATACACGATGTTTACCAAAATCAAGCATGCCAATCTCATTTCATCTCATAATATATCACTCATGCATATCATGCAATCGGTTGTGGCCATGGGGTTGTAACCCGTGTAACGGTGTGTTGGTTGTTGGACGTTACACGTGATTGCCGTGGCGGATGTGGTGTAGCTCTGAGGCGCTGTGTGGTGGATGGCCTGGATACTAGAGTGGTTATTACGATAACCTGGAAGATTATGTGGAGCTACGGTTCGAGTGATGAATGTGATAGTATGTGTAAAGTGAGTAATGAGATGCGAAAATGGTAATTGAAAGAGTCTGTTGTTTGAAAGATTGTGTGGAAAAGAAACGTGAAATGGTTATGCTTACTTGATAGGGTTTTGAGAATGGAACATTCACGGGTTGCTTAACATACATGTTTAAGTTTTCCATTGCACATCTTATACATTCATTGATAACTGATTTCTTGCGCATAACATCCCGAGCATCACATCTCATCATTTCAATTCTTTCTTTTCACTGTGTGTCATGCTCAAAGGTGCTCTATATCACCTTTCAGGTACTCGGAGAGGATGTGGTAGAGGAGCGGCAGATGGTGCTCGTTGACGCTCGAGACGAAGACTTTTGGATAGGCCCCGGTCACGCGAGCCTTGCTTTCTGGGGTTGTTATCGTTTCTTTTGGGTTGTTGTGTTTTTTTTATTAAGGGTCGAGACTTAAACTTTTATGTATATATATTATGTTTATATAACGGTTTTACTCTGGTGTACCATACTTTGTTTTGAATTTTCACTTATATAATAGTTTGATACGGCCGACGAGCAGAGTTTATTTGATAAACAGGTTTCATGATTTAGCGTGTGTTTATTGAATTTATGTAGACATCATGCTGAAATTTCAAATGTTTTGCAAAGTCATTTGGTTTATATTTTAAAATCTTTGCTTCTGTTTGTGTACTCACGTCCCAGATTTGAATCTCGAGTCGGCCTGTCACTGTTGGCATTAGAGCCACTTGGCTCTAAGTCATGTCTAGTATATGAGTCGGTTGGTTGAGTCTAATCCAAAAGTCATCTCGAAGGTCAACGGTACCAGGTATGCCGGTAAACCTCAGTATTTAATTTATTTTAATATTTGTTTATTAGTTATTTTTGTTACTTTGATAAAGATTAGTTATGGAAGTTCCGTTTGAATTACTCACGGGTTGAATGGTTGTTTGATATTTAGGATGCCTCGAGGAATTGTAACCGGTCGAGGAAGAAGTGCAAACCCTGCATAGGGTCGTGGGAGGAACTATGCTGGAGTACCTGAGCCACCACCGCCGATGGAAGGAGTTTACGAGGTAGGTTTTGTGAATGTTGAAAACCCGATTAACCTCCAGGCGAATGTACCACCCGAATGAGGGGTGATACCTCTGGCTGGGTGTGTAGTGCATGATGGTTGTGGTATTACTAGTGCAGCCAAGATATTGAATGAGTTTAGGAAGCATGCCCTAAAGGAATTTGATGGCACATCGACCGACCCGGGAGAGGCGGAAAGATGGATAGCAAAGGTGGAAAAGGCTTTTGGTTACATTGCTTGCCTCGAAGATCTGAAGGTCCACTGTGGGACCTCTTTGCTGACTGATGATGCTATGAACTGGTGGGATTCTACCTCACAGTCCTTGACCCCGACTGGGCAAGTGACGGGGGAGAGGTTTCGTGAGAAATTTTTCGAGAAGTATTACCCGGAGGATACCCGCGACCAGCTAGAGGTAGAATTTTTCTCGCTTAAGTAGAGGGAGAGATCTGTAGTGGAGTATGAGTGAGAATTTGACAGGTTGTCCCGGTTTACCACAGGCCACGTAGCCACCCCTAAGAGTAAGAAAAAGCGGTTTATAGTGGGTTTGAGGGCTGAAATATGGTGGCAAGTTCAAACTTTGCGCCCAGCTACATATGCAAATGCTTTAGATTTTTCCTTGACCCTGGATCGGCTGACAAGAAGGCGGAACAAGTATTGGTGGGGCAGTCCTCTTCGGGAAGAGGAAAGTAGACGAGTTTGCTTAGGGACGTTATTACCAACAGCAGACTCGTACCATTTCCAACAGAGGCGGGGGCCAAACTTTCCAACAGAGAAACCCAGTGAATGCTTTACCTTTCTGTCAGTTGTGTGCTGGGTACCACTCAGGGGAGTGTTATAAGCTAATGAGATGTTATAAGTGTGGTCAGCCAGAAGACATTGTAAACCTGTGTCAGGCTATGCAATTACTACCGTAATAGGGGAAGCAGACTCAAGGTCGGGGACAGGATCGGGGTCGCGGCCAGGCTAGGTCTACCTAGCAACAACAGTAGAGACCTCCACCCACTCCTCAGCCACATCATGCTCAGCAACAGCAGGGACGGGTCTATGGCACGACTCAAGAGAATGCCGAGAATGAAGGTACTATGGTTACAGGTACTTTATATGTATCTGGGCATTCTATTTATGTATTATTCGACTCGGGGGCTAGTCATTCTTTCATTTATGCGGATTTTGTGGAGCAAGCTACTTTAGAGACGGACCCATTAGAGTATGACCTGAGTGTGTCAACTCCAATTGTACGATCTCTGGTTGTTAATCTGGTTGTGTATGTTGGGGAACTTGGCATATCAGGTTTTGATACTCGGGTTATATTGATTGTGCTGCCCATAACTGATTACGATGTGATTCTAGGGATGGATTGGTTGTTGGCCAATCAGGCTACACGATTGATTGTGAGAAAAGGAAAGTAGAGTTTGTAAGTCTAGAGGGAGATCGAGCGTGTTATCGGGGCTCTGAGGGTAAATTGACGTTAGTCGTGATATTGGCCTTGCAAGCAAATGCCTTGATGCAAGAAGGCGCTTGGGGTTATCTGGCGAGTGTGGTGTATACCTCAATTGAAAAGATAAGAGTGAGCACGGTGCCCATTGTGCGGGGTTTTCCAGATATATTTCTCGATGAGTTACCAGGTCTACCTCCGATACAGGAGATGGATTTTCGAATTAAATTACTTCTGGGAACGGCGCTGCTATCTAAGGCACCTTACCGAATGGCACCGGCGGATTTGAAGGAACTTAAGGTGCAGCTTCAGGGGTTGCTTGACTTGGAATTTATTCGACCCAGTGTTTCACCTTGGGGTACACCGATGTTGTTTGTCAAGAAGAAAGACGGGACTTTGCAGTTATGTATAGACTATCGTGAGTTGAATCGGGTAACGGTGAAGAATAAATACACTTTTAAGAAGATTTATTTGACCAACTGAGAGGGGCTACGGTATTTTCCAAGATCGACCTTCGATCTGAATACCATCAGTTAAGGATTGCCGATGAGGATATTTCGAAGACGGCTTTCCGTACTCGATATGGCCATTATGAGTTCGTGGTCATGTCGTTTGGCCTGACAAATGCACCTGCTACATTCATAGATCTTAGCATACAGTGTTCCAGAAGTTCTTAGATCTTTTTGTCATTATTTTCATTGATGACATTCTGGTCTATTCTAAGGATGAGAAGATGCACGCGATTCACCTTGAGAAGGTTTTAGCGACGTTGAGAGCCGAAAAACTTTATGTAAAATTTTTAAAATGCGAATTTTGGGTAAAGCGTATTCGTTGATATGGATTTGCATGCCGATAATTTTTTTTTTTTTATGTTCTAGATTTATTTGGGATGAGATTTGAACAAATTTTGTAGTTACTTTCTTATCTATTGTTTATTCGGATTGCGTTTCCGTTCATTATGATTTTAATAATTCGATTGTTTTGAAACAAGTAAAATGTTGTTTTTAGTTTTCGAAATAAGATCGCGATCAATTATTATGACTATTTTCATTGAATTTTGAATGAAAATGAATTGATGTTATTTGATTTATTCTTCCGCTGTTGTTTATGTAATTTCCATATTTTGGGGAATTCTGGGCTGTTACACAAATGTATGTAGACAATTAAAAAAAAATCAAACACGTTTTTTATAAACTAACTCCCCTTTACAAAAAAAAAAATTCTCCCCCTCTAAATTTAAAATGTAGCAAAAAAGTTTACCTTTTAAAAAAATAACAAGTTCAGGTAAGAAAAAAAGTGTGACAAATAAACTAAATCACATTTTACGAAAATGAAAGCATAAAATAAATTGTAGCAATAAAATCTACACAACTAAGTATTCAAATAAAAAAATTCAAAAAATTGTGATTGAGATGGATTTTCAATTCATCTTTTATATTCTTTTTGTTTTTGCACAGAATGTTAAAAATTAAACGTATTTTACTTGATATTTCTTAAAAATAATTTTAATTTAAACAATGACCTAAAATGTCTATAATTTCCACAAAAGTAGCAAACAAGAATGTAACTGGATTTTAGCCCCCGTTTGGTTCTCTATAATCTAAGATTCCCTTATAAGGGGCATCTAATTACATTGTTTTTTTGGGGGTTATGTAAAAATATCCCGGTACTCTGAAATTCCCGAAATCTATATTTCTCCAGATATGAGGGTATTTGATTACCTTCGAATGAAGTTGTTTTTTATGATTCCCACAAGAAGGTAATTTTTATTTTTACAATTTTAACTCTATTTATTTAGGAAAAGAACCTATACTCACATTTCTACAAATCTACTTTCTCTAGTATCACGTTTCCACAATGTGATTATATAAAGGTTCTTTTTCAAATTAAAAAAATTGGGTATAATTGATTTTTATTTATCATTTGATGATCGTTCTTTTTTTATTTCCTTCATCTCTTTTTTGTTGGTTTCCCAATTCCCAATGCATTTTTATTTTAATTATTTTGTTAAATTAATGTATAAATTGTAAATAAGGGTATTTTAGAAAAAAGAACTGAAAAATATCAGATTTCCCTATACAATTTCGATCAAACAAAACATAGTAATCTACAAATTACAAGACATTCTCATATTATTATTGAGTTAAACAAACACAATAATCTAAGATTCTCAGTTATAAAATACCCTGGCATCAGATTCCCATGTATTAATTTACTGGAGGTATCTTACATTACAACGAACCAAACGGGGGCTTAAATGAACAAGTTTACCTCTATGGTGGTTGATAGTATTAGCATATCAGGCGTTTCTCCATGTGTTCATGTGTTTAATTTGAGGAGTGTGGTTTTACCTCAATGATTTTCCACTATTACAACATTTTCTACTTTGTTTTTAGATTTAACAAAAGTTGTAGGTTGCTTAGACGATTCTCTTTTTTTTGTATTTTTCAACTTTAGTTTGACGTCCATCAACTCCTCATCCTTCTCTGTGAGCAATTTGACTAGCACTTTGTTGTTGAGAATTTTAAGGGTTTTTAATCCTAAGCTCCCTAATCCAAGATCGATAAAATATCCAATAAAAAAAAATAATAGGATATAGAAAATAACACCATAATTTATATTGGTTCATGTTCCACAATAGAATTTGAAGATTACATCAATTGACACGAATGCTCACAATTATACCTAACCCTTAAGAATCCAACAAAACAGTTGTGCCCTCTCTAATTTCTTTCAATACAATGAACAACTGTAACATCCTGAGTTTTTACACGTAGATTTTTTTATTTGTCTCATTTATTTATTTAGGTTAATTAACTATAGTCTTAGTCATAAGTTTGACTTTTAATTTCTTATTATTAGTTAATTATTTCAAAAATCGTTATTTAGAAAAACAAGTGAACTAAATACTATGAATAGGCCAATTAATACTATTTAGATTCACTTCTAGCTAAACTAAGTGCGTTTTGGTATATTTGATTAGAGGATTTGTGGTTAGATGTACATGGGGTTAAGTTTAAAAGAAAAAGAGAAATTTGGGATCTTTTTAAAGAAAATCAAAAACTTTCATCAAACTAGGGTTCTACCTTCTTAACCCATTTTGACAAAAGAAAACACAAACCCCTCCCAAAATCTGTCAAGATAGATGCCCTTCTTACCCTCAACAAGAGTGGGTTTTATTCATTTCTACTCCGTTTGGCTCGATTCTTGGTGTGTTGGAACGCTCTTGCAAAGAGGATCCATTCTATCTAACTTTTCAAACTTTTCCCCATCTTCAAGAAAGTTTCAAGCGTAAGGACCTCATCTTTTTCAATGAGTTTTCTTTCTCTTTTACTTTAAATATAAATTTAGTTGTAAAACTTAAAATTCCACTTTTTGAAACCTAAAAATTACAAATTAAAGTTGCATTTAAACTCATTTTATGTCATTTCTTTGGCGCTGACTTCAAAATTTTAATGAAAAATCCCCTAAGAATTCTTGCTAAAACCATGGCCACCCTTGTGAGTTTTCCCTTGATATTTTGTAATTTTTCTTTGATTTGGGTGACTAAATTTTGTCTGAATACCCTAATTAAGTTTACTCATTTGTTTAAACACCCAAGAAATTCACCAAAACGAACCCATATAATCCAAAAAATGCCCAAGAAGCTGAGACACCCTCTGTTTTCCTTTGTTCGGCCATGAGCACCAAAGAGAGAATTCCCGGGCTGTTTACGAGTTCTTTTGTTTTAGTTGCTAATTTTTGTTTGTTTTTTTATATTAGTATGTTTAATGCGTAATTGTTTATAGGTGGTACTTGACGTCTTCATGGAGGAGCATTCTTTCTTGTGTATTTACTTATGAATTGAAAGGTGGGGATGAATTGAAATTTGGGTAAATTGAGTAAAAGTTGGAATTAAGAGAAATTGAGCATGCTTGACTACTTTGTTTAGACTTCAGGAGTATAGAATCGATTCTTGGCTTTTGTTTATTTTTGGGTTTTGTAGTTTAGTTATGGAATTGTGTAATGTAGAATGTTTAAGCTTATGGTCTGCTTATGGGCTTTCTGAGTTATTCTATTTCTGATGATTCTGAATGGTTCTGTGATGTTGGAAATGTTTTGATTAGAACCCTTGAGTTTTATTATGTAAGGATTGTGGGCACCTTATATGATCTTAGTTTACTTATGGCGAACGTATTAATAGGAGGGATAATGAGATAATGCATATGATGTATATTCTGCATTATCTGATATTATCCATGCTTTTATGTCTTAATGTAATTAAGATATATAAGGACTGTTGGCACCTTATATGATCTTAGGTTACATTCGCTGGATGCATTAATGGGAGGGATAATGAGATAATGTATATATAGTATGTTCTTTGCATTATCTGGTATTATCCATGTTTTTAATGATGTGTATGTTGCAAAGTGATTAATGAAACCTTGTCTATGAGCTTTGATGTTATGTAGACTAGCTATGGTAATAGCGAGTTTTGGGATGTAGTTATCATATCTATCCTCCTTGTGAATTTGGAAGTTTGATTAAGAAAGTATACTTAGTTATGAGCTAGCATGATGTAAAGTATGTATCATGGTTTTGGGTAGTAAAGAGTTAATAGGAACTTTAGACACAAATTCAGATGTGAATTTTGAACACAAAGTTAACTTTTTTTTTTTTGTGTTTATCTTCACTGGGTGTCTTTACTCATGATATTACACTTTCAAGTGTGAGATGAGATCATGGTCGAGTTTACAGAGCTGGTGTTGTCTGATTTGATATGACGGTGTTAGAGATGGACTAGTGTCGTTTGTTAAGTCCATGTACTAGTTTTATGTTAATTTGTTGAAAACTGGATCCACTTTTGCATTTAAACTATTTCTTGACTTCGAATTATGGATTTGTAACATAATGAATGTTTGAAACTTCTTTTCTATGATTACAACAGATGTGCATCCCGATTGACAAAGATATGAGTTTTACCCAAATATGCCTATCAGGTGTTTATTTACTTTAAAAGTCATCTGCTTGCGTTTATTCTGATTTTAAATGAAAATAAAGAGTTCGGTCTTTATAACAACTAAAATTACCGTCTCATAAAACCCCCCACACCTCTCTCACTCTCTTGAATTTGCCTCTTAATTCTCAACGAAACAATATGGCACCATCGTTCGTATTTTAAACAAAAAATATCACTGCAGATGTCTCTCTAATTTAAACCCTTGCTAAAGAAAGTTTAACAATGACATAAGGTTTACTTAGCCATTGGGCTTTTAAATTGGGTCATTGACATATATAAATTGTGCTTCATATTTTTGTTGGGCTTTGTATATCTGTTTCCACTGAATCCAACAATCTCCCACTTTGAAACAAATCAAACTTCTTCAACTCCCACTATATCAACAATTCATTACTTGTTTTGGAACACCAAGGCTCCTGCAAACTCAAACAAAATTGAAAAATTTACTTGTTAAAATCCACTAACATAATTGGCCCCTGTAAGGCCTTCCGCTATGAGCTATCTCCCAGGCAAGAAAATATACTCAAGCAACTCCCACACCAACTAAGTAGCGAGATCTACCACCTTACCCATTATCTGGCCACCTTCCACGAATCTTGAGAAAATAATTTTTCATCAAAGGCTTGACATTTGCATTCAAGCCGGTTGTTAAAATATAGATTTCAGCTCCAACGCCTACACCCTCCTTGACTTTGAATTTAGTTAAAAGTGCATTATTTCGCTCGAGCAACTTCACCAATTCACAAAACTGCCTGACAATTGAGGCTTTTATCCAACTGCTTCCAAACTTTCCTAACTATTCTTCCACTTGAACTAATGGATTAGGAGCTAACTATCTTTTCAGCGTTGTTGGCTCACCCCTCCCATATGAGGGAACATTAACAACTCTATGATTTTACACTTTGTGTGTATAACTCACTTATTTGACACCATTAAATAATTGATAGTATTTGTTTGTTCTAAGCTTCATTATTCATGTCCTCTTACTTCTCTCCCAAAGAAAAACTACAATTTTTTACTCCTCAAACTGCATCATCCAAAATGAAAAATTAGAACCATCAAATTTTTCGATCCCAATATCCTTTATGCAATCCATCAATCATTTTCACAAGTATTTTGAACCTCTGATAATAGCTTTTGTTGAAAGGTTGTCAATCCTAAACTCCCTAATCCAACATAAAATAAAATAAAATACAAAGAATAACAAATAGGGCAGAGAAAATAACACTATAATTTATACAGGTTCACCACAATGGGCTACATTCTGTTTTCTGCACACTCTATAGGTTATTAAAGTTGAAGATTACATCAATTGAGAAGAACAGTAAAAAGTGTACAATTGCTCACAATTATACCTAACCCTACCCTCTTGAATCCACGCAAATAGTTGACCCCCTCTTACCTGCCTAAATACAATGAACAACCAAAATTATCGTCTCATTAAAACCCTACCTCACTTTCACTCTTAGTGAAGGGAAAAAGAAGCAGCCACTTTTTCAATTTGCTTCACAATTCTTGGTGAAAAAAATATGGCACCATCACTTCATATTTAAACAAAAATATCACCGCCACTAACTTTCTAAGTTAAACTCATGCTGAAGAAAAATAATAAGATTCATATATTTTTTTCTCTCATCCATGTCAAACATCTTACAAAGGTTTGCTTAGCCAGTAAGCTTTTAAATTGGGCCATTGATATACATAAATTATGCTTCATATTATTGTGGGCTTGGTAGATTTGTTTCTATCAAACCTAACATTTGTTTTGTTCACTTAAAATTTTGTTTGCCCCACAAAACATGATTGATTCATCATACAAGCTTGTATATGTTTCTTCTATAGTTTCACCATTGTCTTCACTTTTAAAAAATGTCATCTTTAGATTCCCTGTGACATGGTTCTTGCTCATCCATATAGTTTAAGCTATATTATTTACCAAATTTTCCTCATGTTCCTTCTCAGGTTCATCATCACTCCACGTCAAAGTTATTGCCTTATTCTTATTGTTCAAGGTGTTTGCACACTCAGCTTGAATGTGACCAACACCCTCACATTCTTCTACACTACATTCTCTTATTCTTTTCTAATGGTTTTACAAATCCAATGTTGTTGTATTTGAAATATTTTTGTATTCCCTTTGTTGTATTTGTACATAATCCTCATGAACTTGCTGGATTTTGTTTTTAATCAAGATAGTCTTTTGACCTTCATCTACATCATCTTTATCTTGATGACTGTTTGTCCTTTGTCATCTTGAAATCTATAGATTTTTCTTATTTCTGGTGGTTCAAGTTTAACTCAAAACTTCTCAAAGAACTCATTTCTTCATCTACACACAATATCTAAATTTTTACTCTACTTTATAGCGGTTATTTTCAATTAAAATCTCTTAAGAAATGAACTAAAAAAAATTTGATTCAGACATCTATTCACCAAAACAAATATATCATAAAACTTAGTATAAAAATCAAACAACGTTGCAATATCAATTATACATAAATTTTTGAACCGTGAAGTTAGCATAACTAGCTTTGTATGTTTTACATAAATTGTTCCTTCACATATTTTTTGAAGGATCTCCCACGGCTCTTTAGCTGTTTTACAGCTGGAAATCATTTTGATTTGCTAAGAATCCACTCATCCAAAAATAGCATTCAAAGTTTTATTGTTGTAATTTGAGACCCTATCTTGTTTTGCATACTATTCAATCTTAGATTTTGAAAAGATGATCTTTGTAACTTTGTCTACTTTTTAAGGTCACGTCCAACCAATAAGAAAAACTTTTCAATTCATCCATTGCCTTGATGTATAATATCGTTCTGATTTTTCAATAAAGGTAGTTTCGTCCATTTAACAAGTGAGGTCTAGTACTGGAAACTCCTTTAAATATAAAAATAAATCAAACACAAAGAAATGTCAATCAACTATTAATAAACTATATGATTTAATTTAATTAATTTTTTTCAATATAACAAAGTAAATATGATTATACAATATCAATTTATATTTCTCGAACTTCATTGTAATCAAAGAGGATGTAACGGGCAGATGGGAGACAAAATCGTGATGAAAAACCTGAAGGGTAAAAAAAATCTCGAATCCACTGGAAAAAATGAAGCAAATACATGTCAATATGAAACTTAAATAAAAAAATTAAGGATCATGAAACTCCCTTTTCATCCTTCCTTGTTAATACTTTTCCACGTGTATCTCGTTTTGTAATATTTTGTCACAAGCTTCTTTACTGATGAAATAGATTCAAGAAACTTTGTCACAACCTCTCTTTGTGATGAACGACTTCAAAAAACTTACTTCCTTGAATGATTGAGTTGCTGGACTCCTTTTGTTAAGACTACTTCAACCTTGTGCTTGATAAGGATTGATAGTTTCAAAATTTAGGTGGTGTTTGGTAGAGTGAAAGGAAAAGGAAAAATGAAAGGGAATGCCTATCATGTGTTTGGTTGGTCAATTTCTTAAAGGAATAATTTCTTTTTGGTAATTTTTCCTGTACAATTGATGAAAAGGCTTTCCTTAGAAAGTAAGGAAAGTCTTTTCGTTCCTTCTTCGTTTCCATTATTTTTTTATTATTTAATAAATATTAATATTAATAAGAGTAAAATACCATTTTGTTCCCTGAACTTTCACTCCAGTTTTGTTTTCGTCCCTGAACTTTCAAAAATGACCAATTTCGTCCCTGAACTTTCCAAATCATTTCATTTTCATCCTTTCGTCGGTTTTTCCTTCTGGGAGAGTAATGGGGGCTTACGTGGCTTTCATTAATTGACGTTGCATTAAGTATGTGGGTAATTGTTATAAATGACGTGGAAAACCAAGCTGATGTGGTATTTTATAAATGATGTGGCATAATCTGGACCTTTAAGACCACCTAATCAATCTGTACCATCCACTTGCTTGAGACGAAGGAGAAGCGAAGGTGAACGACGTGAAGGAGAAGTGAAGCCAGTTGCGAACAAGAGTTACGATTTGTGTTTTCTAGTACACAAGTTTGTGAAGAAAAAATCCCAAAAGAGGTTTAAAAATTCTTTACCTTACACTCACACTAGAAAGCCCTAACCTTGTACAACCCTAACTTATGCATTTGTCATCCTTGATTCCTTCTAAAACCTAAGTGCTTTCTGTCTGAAATTTGGAGGGAAAATGGTAGATTTGCAAGATTGCTGTTATCTAGTGATACATTACAGAAAATGTTTAGTATATACACCGAAGTTTCCCTATGTTGGGGGTGTTCAAGAAGTTGTAACTTACGAAGTGGATAAACTGTCTATTATAGAGGTGGGAATGATTATGGTGAAGTTGGAGGTTTACAATCATGTGCTGTTTCATTATGTGAAACCTGGAATGGACATCAGTGTCGGACTACATTGTATATTAGTTGATGAGGACATTCCTAAAATGGTGAAGCTGATTCCAGAGGACAGGTTCATACACATTTATGTTGAACACAACCCATATGAAGTGTTCTATGTCGTAGCAGAACCAATCACCACAATTCTTCATGTACCTCTTCTGGGATGGCATGATACTGAGTATGATAATATAGATGATGATAAAGTGGAGTTGGATGGTTAAGATTGAGAAAATGTAGGAATGACTGCCCCAGATCCAAGAATTCCTACACAAAGTTCCCCTAGCAAGAAAGACACATAACAGGGTCTCCTCCCCATTTATCCAATGAAGAAATGACGTGGTCCCCTCCCCGTTTCTCCAATGACGACATGCCATGGTCTCCTCCCGTTACTCCAATGAAAACATACAATTGTCCCCACCCAATTCAATGAACCAAATTTCTCCATTAGTTCCCCCCCCCCAATTTCACAAATGAATGCCTCAATCAACCCTCCCCCCCCCCATTTCCCCAATCAATTCCCCACTAATTCCCCTCCGCCCCCCCCCCCCAATTTCCTCACTAAATTCCCCACGAATTTTCACAACCAATTCCCTAGGAGATTGTGATGATGGTGAAGAGAGTGGGCTTGTAGAAGGGGAAGAGGGTGCTGAGGTTGAGGCTGAGGAACAAAGTAATGAGGCTTAGGCGGCTGTCCGTGAAGAGGGTGTGTCTGAGCATGAAGAAGGGGAGGAAAATGATGAGGGTGAAGAGGCTGCCTGTGAGGATGAAGAGGTTCTGTCTGAAGATGAAGAAGGGGAAGAGAGTGAAGAGGTTGAGGTTGAGCATGGAGAGGCTGATGATGAGCATAAAGAGTCTGATGATGAGCATGGAGAGGCTGTGGATGGGTATTAAGAAGCTGTGGGTGAATATGATGAGCCTGACCATGAAGATTAGGATGAATTTAATGCTGAGACTGACCATCAAGAGGGTGATGTAGCAGTATCTGATTGCTTTGTGGAATCTGAGGTTGACTTGAATGATTGTCTGAATTTTGAAGGTGGCGTTGAATCAAATTACGCACCATCAAATGAATTGAACACACCTCCTAATTCTGATGGTGAGAAAGGACCAAGTTGTAAATGGTTTAATCCATGGGCTGATATGGAAAAGGTAGAATTTACGATTGGGAAGAAGTTTCCCACAAGAAAAAATTTGAAGACGACAATTGAGCAATCTGCCGTGACTGGGGCATTCAATGTCAAGTTGGTGAAGAATGACAAAGAGTGAGTTCATGCAGTGTGTTCTGGCGAGTGCGCTTCGAAACTTCATGCCTCTTGGGTGAAAACTGAGCGTGAGACTTTCTAAAAAAAAACGTATTATGGCGAACACGCATGCCCCAGGGAATTCACTAATCAAAATTTGACTTCTTCTTGGATTGCGAGGAAGTACATAGATAGGTTTCGTGTCCAACCAAAATGGTCATTGAAGGAAATTCAAGAGACTGTAAAAACAAAATTATTTGTGACAATTTCTAAATAGAAAACATATCGTGCACGAACAAAGGCGTTGGGAAAAATTAACGGAACATTAGTGGAACAATTTAGGAGGCTGTGAGATTATTGTGATGAGTTGTTGAGTTCAAATGTTGGATCAACCGTGAGGATTGCAACAGATAGGTTGGATGCTGAGAGTCCCCTAATTTTCAAGCTAATATGTATCTGTCTGAAGTGTTGTAAGGACAGTTTTAACTACTGTCGCCCAGTTATTACACTGGATGCCTGCCACTTAATTATATCTTCATGAGGTCAATTAATGGCTGCCATGGGACTAGATGGCATTGATGGTATTTGTCCTATTGTGTGGGCAATTGTTGAAGCTGAAACTACGGATTCCTAGAGTTGTTTTTTGAATTTATTTCTATCATTTTTTTAAAGTTTCACATTTGGTCCCTCAGAAGGAATAAATGTGAAACTTCAGAGTTTCACATTTAGTCCTTTTGAGGGGCCAAATGTGAAACTTTCAAGTTTCAAATTACTCACATCTAAACACTCATATACAGGGACTTATACCTGCTGTTGAAGATGAGTACCCTGACATTGACCACAGATATTGTGGAAGACATCTCTATGCCAACTACCAAAAACAATTCAAGGGTTTGCAGCTGAAAAATTGCATATGGAATTATGCGATGGCAACTACAAGGGTTGAATTTGATCGTTGCATGGAAAATATAGCAAAGTTGGATGTCAACGCCTTTCAATATCTGAACAATATCCCCGCAAGGTATTGGTCTAAGCACGCTTTTAGGATAGAGCAACGACGTGATATACTGCTGAATAACCATTCTGAGAGTTTTAATGCCATTATAACGGAAGCTAGAGATAAGCCTATCATTCAATGTTTGGAAATTATTCGGAAGCTCGTAAACAATAGGATCACAAGGAAGATTGCACAATATTCTTCTATGAGAGGACTTATTGGGTCTAGGATTAAACAAAAATTTGTAGAGATCACCAAGTTGTCTAGGTATTCAATTGCTACATGGTATGGAGACCAAAGGTTCGAGGTTGAGAAGTTTAGAGAATAATATGCAGTGGATGTGACAAAAGCAACATGTACATGTAGGTCATGGGACTTGACTGGGATCCTATGTGATCATGTCATACCTTGTATCCTGTTTCTGAAACTTGTTCTAGAAGACTTCATTGCTAGCTGCTATCATAGACAGACAATAATAAACACTTATTCGTGCTTTATGTTTCCAGAGGACTGGATCTGGAAGAGAACCAAGTCAAGAGGATGACACTTGATTTTCTGTTTATTGTTTTAGGGTTTGTAGACTGTATTTTTTGTGCACTTATATGCATATGTATTAGGTGTACTTGGTAGATGAATGCGGATGATTTTTGTGTACCTATGGTTTGTTTTATCAATGTACATCTGGTCCTTATTTTGTGTAAGAGATTCCTCATAGTTTAGAATTTAAAAATATTCTCTTTTGTTTCCATCGTCTTCCTCAAGATTTACAACTTCAAAAAAAATAAATAATCCATTCACAAAACAATTTGAACACAAACTGATAACTATGAATTCATTTCATTCTATTAATCCAACTGATATAATACAAGGGAACAAATGACTGTTGTTCGTATGGGCTACAAAACAAACCGTCCTTTTTAGGGACTAAAATTGAAAACTAGAACCATTTTGACTTAAAATGCAATTCATGCTACCTATGGATAGACATTTCCAGCTTCCTAAGTACATGTGCATAATCAAACCTATAACTAAAATCATTGATAAGTAACAAGCCCTATTCCACTTGAGAAGCTTCCTATTCTTCTTCTTTAGCCTCTTAACAACATATTTTTGTCTGTTTATGACCATCATTTCATGATCTGTGAACTCTGCATCATACCTGAGGAAAAACCCACATCCTGACAAACCTCCCTATGAAGATAAATGAGTAAAATAACATATCAGATTAAAATCATAAAATAATTTCAAAATGAGAGAAAAGAACAATTTGTATAAATCTAACCTTGTAATACGCACAACCAATGAATCTACACTCTGGGTTTGCATTTGTCCATGATGTCTGCAACTTACCATGGAGTCCACAGTAGCACAACGCCACAGTCTGATTTTTGTTACTTCTCCTCAATCCATTGTTAATACTCAGGTTTAAGTTACCTAAACTGTTTTCCCTCGACATCTGTTACGAGTTACCAAGTTGCTTCTCAACGTCTTCTTCTCCTTTTCATCTTATCCTCTTCGTCTCTTCCACTATGAAGTGTGAAATCAAAACTAGGTTGCCCTAATTTTTTTGGGAAGAAAACAACCTGCGATCAATTAGAGAAAATAGTAAAATGACTAATTAACCCTTAATCTTTTAGTCATATAGGAACAGATGATGCCACATCAGCTTGGTTTTCCACATCATTTATAACAATTGCCTACATACTTAATGCCACGTTAATTAATGAAGGCAATGTAAGCCACCGTTACTCTCTCAGACTGAAAAACTAACTGAAGGATAAAAATGAAACGATTTGGAAAGTTTAGGGACGAAAACGGTCATTTTTTAAAGTTCATGGACGAAAACGAAACCGGAGTGAAAGTTCAAGGACCAAAAGGGTATTTTACCTTATTAATAATTTATTCTTTATCAAATTAAATTAAATAATAAATTAGTAATATTTTTGTGTTAATTATTTATGATTATAATGAACAATTTAAAATAATAAAAAGAAATATTTATAATATTTAATTAGAAAAAAAAAAATACACAGTTAAAATGATTATTTCAAACAAAACTAACAATTAATTTGATTCTTTGAAGAATAAATCATCAATTCCTTACTTAAACCAAACAAAGTAATTGATTCATGTACTGAATCCATCACTCATTCCATTAACTGTGCCAGATAAAGTAATTGATGTTGATTCGTTTTCCCTTTCCAATTTCTTTCTTTTCCCAATTCCTTTCATTTCCTTTCAAGTGAACTAAACACCACCTTACATTGTGTTTGGTGTGGTGAAATGAAAGGGAATCCTTTCCTTTGTTTGGTTTAATAATTTTATCAAGGTTTCCTTTTCTTTTTCCATTCCACCATTTTATAGGAAAAGCTCTCCAAGCCAAATATGAATATTAATTAGTATCCTATTATATTTTAATAGGCTTAGATAGTAATTAATATTTAAAACAATAGTACAATATGTAAAACAATATTCAAAATGCTTAGAGAAAACCAAGAACCATAAAAATTCATAAGCTGCTACACAAGGAAAGACAACATAAATGGAAGCTTGAAGGAGCCGTTGCAACAGTTAGCTTAGGCCATCAGAAGACAGCTCAAGATTTCTATTAATTAAATCAAGAAAAATAATTCTTACCATTGGAGTTAAGATGCCAGAATTGAATTCCTTTTGTGGGTAAATTATATATCAAAATAACATGAACTTTCCATGAAGAAGAAATGAGTCAAATAAAAATTGCATTGAATGAAGTAGAGAGAAATCGAAAGGGGATTTTAAAAAACGAGAATCTTGCTTTCTTAAGAGGAAAATAAGCCCATTAATACATAGCCGATCATAAGAAAATGGAGGTCCCGTATGAGAATATAATTTTTGGTCCCCGGTCATATAATATTTAACATACATAAAATCATAAAATATCGTGAACTTTTATAATAACCAAAAATGGATTTTAGAAAATTAAATTTAGAAATATATTTTCCTAATCCACATAAATAAAATGGATTTTTTTAATGATATTTCATTTAATAAAACTTAATTTTGGACACAAACTATCTAGCATTTAGGTTTAGGAGGCGTATGATGATTGACACACGATATGGATACATATATAATTATAACTATAACACATACATTTAAAAAATAATAGAAAATATATTTAGAAAAGAAACCATAACTTTTTAAGAATGTTATTAAATAATATTTTTTTTTTTACATTCACAAAGAAAAAATAAGAGTAATAAATTTATAAAAATAGTTAAAACGAACTCACTTGAAAAAAAAATATTAATGAATTTTAATTCAAAATATCTCAATTATAATAAAAAGAAAAAAGAATAGGTAAATCATCAATATAAGAGGAAGTATGTTAAAAATAAATTAAAAATTCACTATATTAATAATTAAGGTTAACCTTAATATTGGACGTAATTTTTCATTCTAATAACTAAAAAGGTTATTTTAATGATTGATCAATAATATTTATCTGGTAATTAAATTAAATTATATAATTTTTGTCTCAATTTAATTTAAATTCATTCATTTTTTATTAATAATATACATATAGGACAAATAATTAAAAAAATTAACTAAGATTAAGATAAATATTTTTAAAAGTAATTTTCCAACCTATTTGATAGAGATTAGGATAGATTAACATATTGGGGATCATCACCGTATATTTTAATTTTTAATTTAGGAGTCCCGTTATCGCATACGATTAACAACCCCGTTTCTACTTTATAAACCATGCCCATTAAAAAGTCAATGAACTTTATTTAATATATCATCTAATCACCCAATTAAGTGTAGAATTCATCATATGTTTTTGTAATTTTTTTTTAACATGATTTTTTATTCTGTGATATGGTTTGATCAATCTATTTTTGTAAGATAACATTCTTCCAACTATATCAAGGGTAAATTGCAAATAATACTCCTGTGATTTCGATCAAATTTATGAACAACCCCTATAGTTTAAAAATGACAAATAACACATTTATAGTTTCAAATTATGCCCATAAAACCTCTCCCTCAAACCTTGTAAACTTTATTTTAGCTATATGTTTTTTGTTTGAACTCTGATTTGGATGATTAAAAATATTTTGGAATCCTCATTTTAGGCTGTATGTTATGGTAATTTTAAAACTTTTAAATCATCAGTGAACAAAGGAGTTAATGGCTTCAATCATACCTGATATTTTGATTATAATAAACTCTTTAATTATTGATAATTTTGAAGTTTTAAAGTGACCATAACGTAAAACTCAAAATGAGGATTCTAATACATCTTGAATAATTCAATTCGGAGTTCAAAATAAGAAGTTAAGGGTAAAAAAAGTTTACAATGTTGTAGGGATGGGGTCTTATTGAATAATGTGGAACTACATGGGTGTGATTTGCTATTTTTAAACTACAAAGGTTGTTCATGAATATGACCGAAACCACAGGAGGTGTTACTTGCAATTTACCCTTATATCAATGGTTGAGATACATTCTAATATCAGGTGTCTAAAATTATAGCTATATCATATTTGGGATTTTTTTTTAGCGTTGAATCTATGATCAAATTCAAGAATGAAAACCAAGAAAGAGATGGAGAGGAAAAAGGAGAATTTTATTTTGATCAATGATGAACAACTAATAACAACAACCTACAATTAGTTTTAGCTAGAGCTTTTATAGTAGAAGCTAAACACACATTAATCATTAGCAACTAATTACATCATCAGTAACTACCAATCATTTTAATCCTCAGCTAACAGCTTCCCACGTGACACAAGCTGACAGCAACTTGGTCCTAACTACTTGAAACAAATTGATAATTAGCAGTAGTGAATGATAGCTTCAATTGAGATTACTTTTATCGTAAATATTCAATAAATCTCCACCTTGATAATGAAACATTGCATCAACATTTGATCATTTATAAATGACTCCTTCTACATAACCTTTGCTAGCCATGATCAGCAACCACTCTCAACATTTTCATGAAGCCATTAAATCTATCAATTCTTAAAGGTTTAGTAAAGGCATCAGTTGGATTTTCTTCTGTAGCAATCTTCTCTAGGCTCACCTCTTCTAAACTCACAACATCTCTAATGAAATGATACCTAATATCTATGTGTTTGGTGCTTTCATGATGATATAGAGTGCATTCTGACTGTCACTCCAAACTGTTGTTTGACACACCTCTCCATGCAATTATTTGACCAATCCTTTGAGCCATATAGCCTCTTGATCACCTCAGTGATGGCTATATATTCAGACTATATTTTTGGCAACTATGTGTTGTTGAGTGGATTTCTAACTTACTACATTTCCAAACAACTTGAATACATACCCTGTCAAGGACCTTCTTCAATCAATATATGCTGCATAATCTAAATCTACATAGCCAACAATGCAGGAATTGTTATAAGGTGATTTTAGATAGCTCAAGCCTATAAAATCATTTCCCTTCAAGTATCTCAAAACTCATTTTACAGCATTCCAATGTACTTTCCCAGGCTTTGGCATGAACCTACTAATGAAACTCAAGGCATATGCTAAATCAGGCCTTGTGAAAATCATGGAGTACATTATGCTCCCCACAACTCTTGAATATATGACTGATCGATTGCCAGTTTAAAGTGTCTAGCAAGAAGGGTTGATGTTTTTTTCTTCAGTCATGTTGAACCTTTTTAGGAAAGATTTCACATCACTGGATTAGCAAGATGCTCTTTTCAACATTGTTTCTTATAATATCCATGCCCAAAATTTTGTGACCTTGCCCCATGTCTTTCATTTCAAATTCACATGACAACTGAGCTTCAACTTGTTAAGTTCATCTAGATCTCTTGAAACAATCAATATATCATCTACATACAGGAGTAAATACAAAATTACTAACCTTGTGATCTTCATCAAACATACACAATGATCGTATTGACTCCTCATATAGCCAATTGATTGAATGAAGCTATCAAATATCTTGTTCCACTGTCTTGGGGTCTGTTTCAAGCCATATAGTTGTTGGGGTTTCTGCCTTATATCTTATGTAATCCATTTAAAGTATAAATAAATAAAGGAATTATTAATTAGTAATATTTACATTGTCATTTATTATTGTCTAATAAATGTAATCCATCAAAAGATTCAGAGTTACTTATGATAGCTTAAAGTGAGCATGTGATGCGGGAAGATTCACTTAAGTTGTAACTCAAATAATATGTGGTATACGAATAAAAGTTGGGTGCCTTATTTCTGGTAACACCACTAACACGGCCCACTTGTGAATTGGCAAAAGTGATCTCATTTAGATCACTCATGTAGAAACAGGTGAGTTGGGGTGTTGCTTCCATAGAGATTGTAGTAGATTGGACTAAGATATTCTTACTGTCTTCTGGGAAAGCCATTACATAAAGACACTTTGTATATCAATCTGTTGATCATGTACTATTGATCTTAATCCTGAGTGGATTACGAACTCCTGTTCGTAAGAGACAACCCTTTGATTTGCATAGGTGAGAGTGATTCGATATAGTTCGCTCAATATGCCTCCCACTTTGGAGATCGCTTCTTGCTTATAGTTGGGAACGTAATTAAACAACAATGGAATTCACTCTTTTCTATATAGGAAAATAGATAAGTAGTTCCCATATGGACTGATTCGGTGCTTGAATAGCGGGGTCCTATATTCCTTTGATCAAGGAAAAAGCAAAGACGCATAATGGAGATTATGTAAGGTTATTCATTAGAGAATAAGTTGGGCTTAAGGAATAAGATGTATTATGGAGGTTAATACGGTAAAATTACCTAGCCATGGATACGAACTACTTGTGAAGGATCAAAATGTAGTTAATGATATTAGCCAATGGACATAACTGTGTCTATAGTACTAAGAGTGCAACTCTAGATAATTAGAGGAGTTATCTAGGAGTTAATGAATAAGAATTAATTGATTGAAGACGTTTGATCAATGTAATCCTAGATCATTGGAGCTTAATCCTATAGATTCATTAAGTTCGTCGAGCTAACGCATGTAATTTAGCACATAAATTAATATGGATAATTTCTTTGGTAAAATGGTTATTAGTATTTGATTTGAAGTTGTCAAATCCATTAAGGCAAATACAAATAGATGAGTCTATTTGATTATTTAATTAATTCTGAAATTAAATAGAAAGGTCTATTTAATTATGTATTAGAGAGATTAAATAGAAAAGTCTATTTAATTAAATTAATTTTGCAGCTATTTAAAATTAACGGATTTTTAAATAGATGAGTCTATTTAAATATTTAATTTGGGGAAGTCAAATTAAAAAGGAAATAAATAAAAAGAGTTTTATTTATTAATATATTTAATGTAATTTTCTATTAAATAAAAAGGAAAATAAAATGAGCAATATTGTCATGGAGATGATGGTGTGGGAGTGTAACCTATAAGTAGGGTCACACGCCACCTTGGTTAAAGATAAACTAATTATTTGTATTTTATTTTATTTAAAATATATGTGATATCTTAATTTAAATTAATGTGATTAATTTAAATGAGTATGATATGGAATAATTATTTTAAATTAATAATGATATGGAAATATCTTATTATGAAATAAGATATTACATCTTAATTATTCAAAATATATTTTATAATATCTCTATTAATTTATTGATAATTAAAAAGATACTCAAAGATTTTATGAGGCCTTAGTTTTTCTATAAATAGGAGCCTCGGGGGACCCCAAAACACACAACTAAGAGAGAAAAAAAAGGCTCAAGAAAATTCCTCTCCTCCCTCTCTCTCTGTCGTCGCCGCACATAGGGTAATGGATTCTTCCTTTTTCCAAATAGAATAGTGCCCACGCACTGATTTTCTTTTGTGCTTGGTGAGGAAGATCTTTTTGGTGGTCCCAGGATCGTAACCAAGAACGAGGAGAAAGAGTCAGACACTTCTCTATTAAGGTTAGTAATTCTTGTATGCATTTGTTTTAATTATATTATACTGCATGAAAATATCCTTGGGACTTCCGTTTGAACTCTTTTATAGAGGTCTCAATCCCAACAACTAGTTCGGAGTAGTCTTGTATTTATAATATTTTCAAAAACTTTGATGGGAATTGAAATCTATTTTAAAAAGAGTTTTAAAATATGTGATTTGCGTTTTGGTTGAACTAGGTTTTAATCATATGTGATATCGAATGAAACAATAGAGGAAAGAAAAGCGAACTGGATCCCGTCCGGTATCGAAAAAGTCGGTACCGCGAGCTGCAGGTGGAGAGCACCACCATGGCTGCCACGCATGTAACGTCCCGTTATTTTGAGGTGAAATTTTTTATTTTATTTTATTTTAATTATTTATTTGTTTATTTAAAGTATTAAAGATAATTCTAGAATTAGTTATTTAGAGTGAAATAGTTAATTTCCTTCGGAAACCTTTTTAATTGCTTAATTAGCCTAAACGAGTTTCGATGGTATTAATAATTTTTAATAGGCCAATTAATAATTATTAATCACCATTGGGCTAGTTTAAATGCTTCGGGTTTTATTTTAAAAGCTTAAGGCAAGAAAAGGACGTAGGCGTCATTTCCGATTTCTTAAAATATCTAAAACACTATTCATTCTCTCCTTAAATAAAAGCCAAAATTAGACAAGTCTTCATATTTTCATCTCTTCTTCTCCTTGGGACCGAGAGTATCAAAGAGAAATTTCCAAAATTTGGTTTTTCTTTGATTCTTGGCGGATGGTCACAATTTCGGTTGCGTTGGATAGCCACGGGCCCGAGCATCATTTTCAACCTAACAATCAAACTTTTCATCCTTTCTCTCAAGGCTTTAAGGTATGTTAAAGTTCAAAACCTAAAACTTCAAATAGTGTTTTAATGGTGATTTTGGTTTTAATCTTCTATTTCTTGCTCGGGAACTCGGAGATTTAGATCGAGGGAGTTGTTTTATGTATAATTAGAACTTTCCCTAAACACTAGAATCAGGTTTGAGCCAAAAGCCATTTCTTTTAGTTTTTCTCTTGTTTGATGATGCTTAGGTTTTTTCAAATGATATGTTTTTATGTTTTTCTTAATTGTTCGGGATTGAACTTTTGACCTAAACCGTAAATCACATTTACCTATTGATGTTACCAACCTCCAAAGTGCCCGAAACCAACTCGAAACACTTTTAAAGTACTTAAAATCCGGAAAACCATATCCAATCCCTCTTTTCCATTCTACCGTGGGCCTCTTGGCTTTAACCCGGGCTGTTTTTGTTCCGTTTATTTAGTTTGTATCGATCGTTGTTCAATTCGGTTAATTAATATACTTTAGGTGTATTTGAATTATAGGTTTTGTGCATCGATCGTGAATTTTGGTCAACCTGGTGATTAGGAGTTGACTTCTTTTATAAGGTGAGTTTAAAATGGTTGTGATTACTTTTATGTTTTCGAATTGCTTGATGATTATGTTCGATCGAGGTTAAGAGGGTTATTAGATTTTAGAACTTTTCCAAGAATGTATATAATTGGGAGTTAAGGAAAGTGTATAAGGAAAATTAGTTAAGTTTTGGTGTTGTTAAAAGTGAGATATTATTGGTGGATTAAGTTGTATTCTCAAGGAGAATTAGGTTCCGGAAATTGGAGAAAAGTATTAGATTTCTCCGTTTATTTCGAGTGGTTATAAGATAGTTAAAAGAAAACTTTGGAGAGATTCACCGTGTAGATTTGAGTTAGTATGATGTTATTAGCGATGGGATTCGCTATTTAGTACTACCAAAGGGGAGTAGTACGTATGGCGTTATGATACGCGTGATAATGTGTTTGGTGACAGTGAGGTCACGGTATGGTTTGTGTTTGGTGACAGTGAGGTCACGGTATGGTTTGTGTTTGGTGACAATGAGGTTACAGTATAGTTTGAGTATGGTGACAGTGAGGTCACGGTATGGTTTGTGTTTGGTGACAGTGAGGCCACAGTGTGGTTTGTGATTGGTGACAATGAGGTCACGGTATGATTTGTGATTGGTGACAATGTGGTTACGGGGTGAATGTGAATGGTGACAAGTGGTCACGATTGAATTGTGAAATGTGACAATGTGGTCACAACATGAAATAACGTGTGGAATGACATAAATGATAGAAATTTACTTTGTTATAACTTTATTATTTACTTTGTTATGTTTTAGTACTTTATTTACAAGCTTAAATGTTTACTTTTCGAAATTACGATATAGTAGAATGGGATTGATTTTCTTATGTAAAGTACTTGGGAATATTGAATGGGTAGTAAGAGCACAATAGGATTTTTGGACACATTTTTCGATATGGGATTCGGTCCATAGAAGTGCTTGCATCCATCTTATTCTCACTGGCATTTTTATGCTAATGTTGCTACACATAAACTTTTTCAGGTAATACTCGTGCGAGAGGGCGAGGTCGTGAAGGTGGTGCTGCGTGATCGCGAGTGGATGTCTTGGATACTTGGACTAGAAAAGGCATATTTTGGAGCATTTCAGAAATGCTAAATATAAACTTGATATTATTGTCTTTAAACTTATATTTTGTGGCTCATGAGAGCCTAAGACTTGTTGTACATATTATCGAGTTTATTTCCTTTGATTTTGTCATGAAATGAAGTGTGTACTTCTTCGTTTTTACTTTCTCTAAAATGGGCCCATGTAAACAGGTTTTGGTAGTCCATATTTTAAACGGATCCACGCCAAATTTTTATAAAAATAAAGTCTTCTGCTGTTTATTCTTATTTAAAGATTTGAGAAAATTCGAGTCTTTAAAACGCAGCTGCTACATACAAAAAAAATAGTTTTTTAAAAGGGGCGGCGACGCCATTTAAAACCCTAGTTGCCCCCCCTTAGTTTTTCAAAGATGGAAACTTTATTTGTTCAAGATTAGAAGATAATAATTTATATATACTAAAACCGTTAGTATGTGCAACACTTTATAATACTGAGTTGTTCCAGACTCCAAACTGCAGAGTCTAAAACAAGTAAGGTAGAATTTCTAAAGATAAGACCATTCTATGGCATCTAAGGCTTGGTCATATTAACCTCGACATAATTTAAAGACTGGTTGAAAGTGGATGTAAGTAACTTGGAGCTTGGTACACTCTCAGTATGTGAATCCTGTATAGAGGGTAAGATGACCAAACGTCCTTTTTCAGCTAAAAAAATAAAGCCACAGAACCACTAGAGCTTATTCATTCAGACCTTTGTGGTCCGATGAACGTATAAACTAGAGGTGGATATGAGTACTATGTGTCTTTTATAGACGACTACTCAAGATATGGGTATGTTTACCTGTTGAATTCAAGTCTGAAACTCTTGAGAAACTCAAGGAGTTTAAAGCTGAAGTTTAAAAGCAACTTGGTAAATCTATTAAGACACTTCGATCTAATCGTGGTGGGAAGTATATGGACTCTGATTTCAAAGACTACTTGGTAGAAAATGAGATTACAACTGACCTTTCAGCACTTGGTACACCTCACCAAAATGGTGTAGCAGAAAGGAGAAATAGAACCTTACTCGAAATGATGAGATCAATGATGAACTATTCATCATTACCAGAATCTTTCTAGGGTTACGCATTGGAGACTACGTTATACATCCTAAATAGGGTACCTTCTAAAAGCGTTTTGGAAACACCTATTGAGTTATGGTCGGGACGTAGAGTTAGCTTGCGTCAATTCCCAGTATGGGATGTCCAGCACTTGCAATTAGAATTACGGTCTAATGTATGGCTTTTTGTAGGCTACCCTAAAGAGACTCGTGGCAGGTTGTCTTATAGTTCTGAAGAGAATAAAGTATTTGTGTCAACAAATGTTCCATTCTTGGAAGAGGACTATATAGGAAACCACAAATCTCCTAGTAAATTAGTACTAGAGGAGATGGTTCCAAGTGAAACCACTAATGAGCTAACAATTGTTGTTGACTTGCCTAGCTCTTCAAATAGGAAGAGAAATTCTAGTCAAATCCAGTTAAGTCCTCGTCGTAGTGGAAGGGCACCCAAGTTTCTTGAACGACATTTGGGATTAACTCAGGTCAGTGAGGGCAATATTGACTTGGAGGATCTATTGTCTTATAAAGAAGCAATCATTGATGTTGACAAAGAAAAATGTCTAAAAGCTATGCATCTTGAGATGGAGTCCATGTACTCCCACTCAATCTGGGAACTTATAGATCAACCAGTTAGGTAAAACCCGTTGGCAACTGGATCTATAAGAGGAAAGGATGAATCGATGTGAAAGTAGAGACTTTCAAGGTTAGATGGTAGCAAAGGGTATTCCTAAAAGGAAGGGGTTGACTATGAAGAAAACTTCTCCCCTGTTGCTATGTTAAAGTCTATTAGAACACTTCTATCCATCGCTGTCTGTTTCGATTATGAAATTTAGTAGATGAACGTCAAGATAACATTTCTAAATGGGTATCTTGACGAGAGAATCTATATGCTCCGACCAGAAGGATTCATTGTTCAAGGTAAAGGACAAAAGGTTTGTAAGTTGCTAAAATCCATTGATGGATTAAAGTAAGTTTCACGGTCTTGGAACAAGAGATTTGACACTACAGTCAAATCATATGGCTTCGAACAAAATGGTGATGAGTCTTGTGTCTACAAGAAGATACTCAACAAAGATGTGATTTTTCTCATTTTATACGTTGACGATATCTTGTTATCGGACGTTAAGAAATGACTAGCTAACAAATTTCAAATAAAGGATTTGGGAGAGGCTCAATATGTTCTTGGTATCAAAATTATAAGGGATCGAAAGAATAAAACATTAGCGTTGTCTCAGATATCATACATTGACAAAATAGTTTCCAAGTATGGGATAGATAAGTCCAAGAAATGAGTATTACCTTTCACGCATGGCATTTATTTGACTAATGACCAATGTCCTAAGACTCCTCAAGAAGTTGAGAGTATGAGACAGTATCCTTATGCATCAACAGTTGGAACTCTCATGGATGTGATGTTGTAGTAGACCAATCATCTATTATGCAGTAGGGACAGTAAGCCGTCATCAATCAAACCCTGGTTATGAACATTGGGTTATAGTCAAGAATATTCTCAAGTATATTCGGAGAACGAGGGGACATATGCTAGTGTACGGTAAAGAGAATTTGATTCTCTAGGGGTACATATATTCTAACTTCCAGGCAGATAAGGATTCTTGGAAATTCACGTCTGGATCAGTTTTCACACTTTGTGGTGGAGCCATTGTTTGGAGGAGTATAAAGTGAAGTTGTACTGCTGACTCCACAATGGAGCCCGAGTACATAGCTGGTGAAGAGGGTGTCTGTCTTAGGATGTTCCTAACCGATCTGGAGGTAGTACCAAACATGGACAAACCCATAACACTGTTTTGTGATAATAATGATGTTGTGGCCAACTCCAAAGAGCCTAGAAGCCACAAACGGGGAAAGCACATAGAGAGAAAGTATCACCTAATAAGAGAGATAATCCAAAGAGGAGATGTTGTAGTGACAAAGATAGCCTGTGAGGATAATATTGCTGATCCATTTACAAAAATGCTTCTGGCTAAGGTGTTTGAGTGCCATATGGGTAGTTTATGACTACTAGATAAATCTCTGTAAAGCTTTAGTGCAAGTGGGGATTACTAAAGTTTCTGCCCTAAATCTTATATAATTCATTTAAAGTATAAATAAATAAAGGAATTATTAATTAGTAATATTTACATTGTCATTTATTATTGTCCAATAAATGTAATTCATCATAAGATCTAGAGTTACTTATGATAAGTTAAAATGAGCATGTGATGCGAGAAGATTCACTTAAGTCGTAACTCAAATAGTCTGTGGTATATGAATAAAGGTTGGGTGCCTTATTTCTAGTAACACAACTAACACGACCAATTTGTGAATTGGCTCAAGTGATCTCATATGGATCGCTCTTGTAGATATATGTGAGTGGGGGTGTTGCTGCAATAGAGATTATTGTACACTAGACTAAGGCATACTTACTGTCTTCTGGGAAAGCCGTTACATAAAGACACTTTGTATATCAATCGGTTGATCATGTACAATTGATCTTAATCCTGAGTGGATTACGAATTTCTGTTCGCAAGAGACAAACCTTTGATTTGCATATGTGAGAATGACTCGATATAGTTCGCTCAATATACCTCCCACTTTGGGGATTGCATCTTGCTTATAGCTGGGAACGTAATTACACAAGAATGGAATTCACTATTTTTCATATAGGACAATAGATAAATAGTTCCCTTATGGACTGATTCTGTGCT
The DNA here is from genome assembly GCA_028015215.1 of Gynostemma pentaphyllum. Taxonomy (NCBI): domain Eukaryota; kingdom Viridiplantae; phylum Streptophyta; class Magnoliopsida; order Cucurbitales; family Cucurbitaceae; genus Gynostemma; species Gynostemma pentaphyllum. The sequence goes on from CM051354.1 coordinate 16,470,070, forward strand.
TGAACAGTGGGCCCCATATTCCTCTAATCAAGGAAAAAGCAAAGACGCATAATAGAGATTATGTAAGGTTGTTCATTAGAGAGGGCTTAAGGAACAAATGTATCATGGAGGTTAATACGGTAAAATTACCTAACCATGGATATGAACTACTTGTGAAGGATCAAAGTAGTTAATGATATTAGTCATGCAACTCTAGATATTTAGTGGAGTTATCTAGGAGTTAATGAATAAGAATTAATTGATTGAAGGTGTTTGATTAGTGTAATTCTAGATCATTGAAGCTTAGTCCTATAGGTCCATTAAGTCCTACGAGCTAACACATGTAATTGAGAACATAAATTATATGGATTAATTTCGTTGGAAAAATGGTTATTAGTATTTGATTTGAAGTTGTCAAATCAATTAAGGCAAATACAAATAGAGGATTCTATTTGATTAATTAAATTAAATTAAATAGATGAGTCTATTTGATTATTTAATTAATGGTGAAACTAAATAGAAGAGTCTATTTAATTATTTATTAAATAAAAGAGTCTATTTAATTAAATTAATTTTGCAGTTGTCCAAAATTAATTGGGATTTAAATAGATGAGTCTATTTAAATATTTAATTTGAGGAAGTCAAATTAAAGAGGAAGTAAATAAAAGTAGTTTTATTTATTAATATATTTAATGGAATTATTCTATTAAATAAAAAGGAAAATAAAATGCCCAATATTGTCATGGAGATGATGATGTGGGTGTGTGACCCATGCGTAGGGTCACACTCCACCTTGCTTAAAGATTAACAAATTATTAGCATTTTTATTTTATTTAAAATATATGTGATATCTTAATTTAAATTAATGTGATTAATTTAAATGTTTAAGATATGAAATAATTATTTTGAATTAATAATGATTAATTTAAATAATGATATGGGAATATCTTGTTATGGAATAAGATATTATATCTTAAGTATTCAAAATATATTTTATAATATCTTTATTAGTTATTTGATAATTAAAAAGATATTCAAAGATTTTCTGAAGTCTTAGTTTTCCTATAAATAAGAATCTTGGGGTGACCTCAAAACACCCAACTAAGAGAGCAAAAGAAAAACCTCAGGAAAATTCCTCTCTTCTCTCTCTCTACCGCTGCCGCCAAGGGTAAGGGAAGAAAAAGTTTTCTTCCCTCTTCATTTTTCCAAAGAGAATAGTGCCCACGCATCGATTCTCTTTTGTGCTTAGTGAGGAAAATCTTTTTGGTGGTCCCAAGATCATAACCAAGGACGAGGGGGGAGAGTCAGACACTTCTCTACAAGGGTTAGTAATTCTTTTATATATTTATTTTGATTATATTATACTGAGGAAAAATCCTTTGGACATTCATTTGAGAACTCTTTTATAAAAGTCTCAATCCCAACATCTATAGTAGAATCATTCATAATTAGATAATAAGCAATTAACTGATTATGAGTTAATCACTTAATTGACTAATCATTAAGCCCATTATCTATTGGTCTACCGAGTCCCACCCAAATATCCTAGTCACAAAATCAAGTCATTAATTTGACTATTGAAGAAATAAACAATTTAAATAAGTTAAGTTACTTAAATAGGACATATTAATTATTTATATATTGAGTATATTTAAATAGTAATTAATAGAAACATTTAATTGTTTAAATAAATAGTTTATTTAAAGAGAAAATTAATAATGAAATATTATTAATTAAACATCATTACTTTTTTAAATATTGAGTAAATTTAAATGGTAATTAATAATTGAAATATTGTTAATTGGTAAATATTAATTGTTCAAATAATTAATTTATTTAAACGGAAATTAAAATTATTAATTAATAATAAAATATTATCAATTAGTATTATTAATTAATTAAATAATAAGTTATTTTTAATGGAAATTAATAACTAAAATATTTATAAATATTATAAATTGTTTAAATAATTAATATTACTCGATAATATTTAATTGGGAGAAAATATTAATATTAGTAATTATTTAAATAAAGTATATTATACAAATGGTAATTAGTAAATAAATTAATATTAAAGTTTATAATTAATTCATTTGGATTTAATTAATTTAAGAGAGAATTTCTAGCCAAATTAGTTTAATGAACCCAATTGAAAAAGGCCCAAAATAATTAATTAAATAAATTGGATTTATTAATTAATATATATTGATATTTTCGGACATACATGTATATTTTAGGAAGATAATTGTTTGAATTATATTCTAAAAATATTTACGTAGATTTTACTTACCCAAGATAAAGAAAATGAAGAAAATCAAATTTTCCCTTTTTCTTATAGTTAATTTCGGTTAAGGGAGATAAAGAAGAGAAAAAGACAATCTTTTTCTTTTATATTTATCTCCATGGAATTTTCTTAATTTGATTAGATTTTCCAGTAGCCTATAAACAAGACGTTTGGGTTATTTATAAATAATGCCAATTCAATTCCTCAAAAATTTAAAATCTCTCTTCCTCTCAAAAATTTAGTCTATTACAATAGGAAGATTTTTTTTTATTGAAGGGACTACTTTACTAAATTAGTGGACTTTATTTACTAAATTAATTAACATTTAATTTAGAATCTATTAATATCATGCAATTGTGATCAAACCTTAAACTGAAAACTTAAGGTGGTTCAGTGGCAGGCTGCTACGCTATTTCATGCTATCGAGGATGAGGGCAGAGGTTTGAATACTTCAAAAGCACCTTCTTGCCTCTTTTTTAAGTATTATTAATTGTTTAAATATTGAGTATATTTAAATGATAATTAAAAATTGAAATACTACTAATTGGTAATTATTAATTGTTTAAATAATTAATTAATTTAAACAAAAATTAATTATTAAATTAATATTATTAAATAATAATAAAATATTATTAATTAATTCAATAATGAGTTTATTTATGTAATTACCCATGTCTTCAGTAAGTATTTTAATTTTGAGATTTAATCTTTTTTATTTTAAATAATATTAATTAATGAAAATCCCCTAAGTTTTGCTCTTAGAATAATTTGTGACGGGTTTTATTTATTTTTTCGAAGAGCCTTGTCATCTTATTTTGGATTTAAAAAAAAAGGAAGAGGTCTTTAACGTGAAGCTCAATTACAGAACAAAGGAATTAGGTTTTCTTCTTCTCTTCTCTTTTCCTCACCAAGCCGACGCCCCTATCCCCATTGTTGGGTGATTTTTTTCAATTTTTTCCTCACATCATTGTTTTAGGCATGATTAAAAGAAGAACAGAGTTTGGGTTCTTTGGATCGGATCTCGACTCAACTTCACGAATTCGAGAAGGTAAGGAATTTATTTTTTAAGAGAATTTCTATAAATTTAATCTTCCTAATTCTTGTTCAAAATTTTGGCTTCATTCTTGAAGAATCTTGAATTCTTGATACAAAACCCAGCCAATCTTTATTGAAACCTAAAAGCCGTCTACATCTAATCCAATTTTGAACTCACCCATATAAAAACCATACAAAATTCCTCCCTTTTTACACCCTAAAGTCGACGCCACCATGATTTTTCTTTCCCTTTATTTTTCCTAAAAACCGTGGATATGGGGGAGGGTTTTCAGGTCGTTTTCGCTTTTTCCTTCGATTACCCGTTGCATAGTTTGATTTATTTTGTGTTAGAATAATTTTAATAAGCTTTTAGGACCTTAAATTGCAAGTTGTGGGCTTTTGTGAAGAAGTTATATTTTTCCAAACCGGAAAGTCATGGTGAGTAAGCAATTTCGGTAAAAACGTCATGTTTTAGTGCCCCTAGATTTCATTAACTGTTTGGATGTTAAGATTATGTTTAGGATGATTCTAAGGATGATTTTATATAATTTTATTGATAACAAACACTGCTGAAATTTATTATGAAATTATTATTGTTTAAGATTATGAGTTTTGTAGGTTTGTGTGATTATTGAAAAATTAGCATTGGGTTTTATGGGTAGTTCTTGGATGGACGTTAGGATGGTCAGTGAATAAGGTTGTTAAGGGGCTATTTTGTTGAGGTTGTGAAATTTAGAAGTCGTTTAGATAAGTATCGACGTGATCGGTTAGTAAAAAGCGATTTTACCGTTTTTCATGTAAACTAGTTTCTTCTTGTAAATTGTGTGTGCATGTGCATGGAAGGTTCATATTGAATGATGTGTCATTGAATAGAGGATATTTATGGAGGTTCATTTTAAGTTTGGCCACTTAAAATAGAATAATATTATTTTAAAAAAAAGCTCTCATCATGTACGCACACTTGGTATAGAGTTATGTGAAGGTTCATATTGGTAGAAATATTCAATAGTGAATCAGTTATGTGCTGTGTGATATTATGGTTTGAACGGATTGTTAAGATGGAAATTGTTGGAAGTGGAACACATAAGATTTAGTCTAATGAAACATATAAAGGTTGTATGGTTTGGGTGTTAAAGCTTTGTGTGATAGCTTGTTGTACTTAATGTCATCGTAGGTGTTCTTAAAGCATATTATTTTTATTGAAATTGTTTACTCATTGGGCGTAACCTCATGATGCTACTTTTCTTTTTCTTTTTTAGGTTCCAAAGGGAAAGGAGCTGGTAAACGTTGCGGAACTCAAGGAATGAAGAAGAGTTGGGATATTATTATAGTTATTGGAGCCGAGTCTTTGAATTAAAGAAATTTTGTTTTGAACTTGATGTCTTTTGATTTATTAGTTTGTTTTTGGTTCAAATGTCGTTCTTTAATCTGAATTCTTTGGTTTTGATGTTTGGTATAAAGCTGTTTCTCGAATGATGTTATCATTTGTTATAAAATAAAGAACATGGCCATGTCGATTTGAATTGATTTTCCAATAAAAGATTTGTTTTCTCCAAGTTTCGTTCCACTGTATTTTTTTATTGAGTTTATTATTGTATCTAAAATGTCGGGTTGTTACAATTTAATGAAAATTAATAATTAAAATATTATTAATTGTTTAAATAATTAATAATAGTTAAATAGAAATTAATAATTAAATATTATTAGATAATATTTAATTAGGAGAAAATATTAATATTATTAATTATTTAAATAAAGTATTGTATTTAAATGGTAATTAATAAATAAATTAATATTAAAGTTTATAATTAATTAAGCTTGACTTATTTAATTTATGAAAGAATTTCTAGCCCAGTTGGTTAACTGAACGCCATTGAAAATGGCCCAAATTAATTAAATAAATAAATTGGATTTATTAATTAATATATATAATATATATATATATATATATATATATATATATATATATATATATATATATATATATATATTTCACCACACATATGTATTTTTGGAAGATAATTGTTTGAGTTATATTCTAAAAATATTTACATAGATTTTATTTAACCAAGTTAAAGCAAATAAAGAAAAATCAAACTTTCCCTTTATTTTATAGTCAATTTCGCCTAAGGGAGATAAAAGAGAGAGAAAAATCTTTTTCTTTTATATTTATCTCCATGGATTTTTCTTAATTTGATTTAATATTCCATTAGCCTATAAATAGAAGACTTGGGTTATTTATAAATAACACCAATTCAATTATTTAGAAATTGAAAATCTCTCTTCTCCTCTCATTGCTGATTTTAGTCTATTAGAATAGGAAGAATTTTTTTTCTTCTTCCTAAATTTTTTCTAAGCTCGATCCCACAATCGGGTTTTGTTCGTTCGATCGGGATATAGTATGGAAGGCTTGATGCTGTAAAGATACCTCTAACCAATTCTCCATAATTTACTCAATGTAAGTAAAAGGTTTTAGGTTTTCAAAATGCTTACCTTTTTCAGTTTAAGGTTTGATCACAATTGTCTGATATTAACGGATCCTAAATTAAATATTAATTAATTTACTAAATAAATTCCGCTAATTTAGTAAAGTAGTCTCTTCATGATAGTCACTGATACTATTATTAGTCAATTCAAGATGCTCATTTTGATCAAGGATTGGTTCATCGGGTGGTGAAGCTGGTAGTGTCTCCTGGAAGTGGAAACTTTCTTTCGTTGTAGGCTCCACCTTAATTTCAAAACATTGGAAGTCATTTGAAAGTGATGCACCAGTAAATTTGTATCACATAACTTCTTCATTAAAAGAACATCCTTGTTGATGATTGACTTTGATTCATTTGGCTCTAAGCACCACAGTTTGTATCTATTTACCCCCACTAGATAGCCAATATATGAATGCATCTAAGTGCCCTTGGCTGCTATTTATCCCTCTTGACATGAGCATAAGCCGAGCAACCATATATCCCTAAGTTGTTGAGATCAGGGGTCTCATATGTCCATAGTTCCCGTGGTGTCTTGAACTCGATAGCAGGTGATGATGATTTATTAATTAGGTAACAAGTAGTCATTGCAGCTTCCCCCCAAAAGCTATCAGGTAGATTTATACTCGATAGCATGCTTCTAATCCTTTTCAAGATGGTTCCATTGAACCTTTCAACCAGACCATTTCGCTGTGGAGTCCCTCTTTCGGTAAAATGTCTTACTGTAAGGGTCATTGTCTGCTCTTAGTTTGTTGACCTTCTTGCCTATTTGGTTTTAAACTAAGGTCTTCCATTCCTTAAACTTTATAAATATATTAGACTTGAACTTAATGATATATATCTACACCTTTCTTGAAAAGTCAACTATAGTTAGGAAGTACCTTGCTCCACCATGTGTGTTTGTTCTTGCTAGACCCCATAGATCAAAATGGAGATAGTCAAGTTTATTCTCAGTAATATGCTTGGAAGGTCCAAACTTGACCCAAGTCTATTTTTTCAAAATACAATGTTCACAGAAGTTTAACTCAATGCTTCTTGTAGTACCAAACAATCCCTATTGTGCTAGCACCTTGAGCCTTTTTCACTCACATGAGCAAGCCTTTTGTGCCACAAATTTGCCTAGTTCTTTCCTTTAACATCTATAATTGAGGCTTCTCCATCAACTGATTTTCTTTCAAGAACATATAAAGCATTTTTCAATCTTCCTTTGAGCTTCAGACTATAACCAGTTTTGTCCATAACACTTAAAGAGATAATGTTTCTCTTTAAGTCTAGAACATATCTTATATTGATAAGAATCCTTTCTTCACCATCATGAAGAATAAACCTCACTGAGCCAATTCCTTTGATAGTGCATTCACCATCTGTTTCCCATCAGAACATTTCCTCTATTGATCTTCTTGAAGTCTCTCAACAAGTCTTTATTTTGAGTCATATAGAAATAGCACCCCGAGCCCAGAATCTATTTTCTGCCTACATCTCTGTCCATCACAACCAAGACTTCTGCATTTTCATAACCGTCAGTTACATTTGCTGTAGCAATGTAAGGCTTCTTTTAGTCACTCGATTTTACTTTTCCTTTATTCTTAGAACAAAATCTGCTGAAATCACCCTCCTTCTTACATGTATAGCACTTCTTCCTTTTTGCCTTTGACTTATTAAACTTGTTCTTGCTTTTGGAATTTTATTTCTAATCTTTCTTCTCTTGCTTGCTTCTTGCAACATCACATTACCATCACTCTTGTCATCAAGATGTTCCTCCAAGTCTCTTGTTGTATCCATCTTGAAACTAAAGAACTTCTCCTTAAGATAAATCTTGTTGGGAAGAGTCTTGGTAAGGTATAAAGTTTCAAGTTTGGTCCATAGCTTTATGACACTGCCTTCTTTATTCATTTACCTAAGCACATTATAAATAAGATACAAATGTAACGTCCCGTTATTTTGAAGTGAATTTTTTTTTAATTTATTTATTTTAATTATGTATTTAAGGTTAATTTAAAAGTAGTAATTTCGATTTTAGTAGTTAATTTCGCCCGAAATTCTTTTTAATCATTTTAATACTTTAAATTTTGCTTCGGTGACATTAATAATTATTAATAGGCCAGTTAATAATTATTAATCACCTTTAGATTTATTTAAGAGCTTCAGGTTTCGAATTATAAGTCAAAAGTCATTAAAAGAGGCAACCGTCATTTCTAATTTCTTTAAAATATCCAAATTACTATTCATTCATCTTTAAATATACCCAATTGACCAAAAGTTGACCAAATCTCTCATTTTTTCTTCTCTCAAGGACGTAGCTCTCATGGGGGGGGGGGAAGAGGGATTTTTGGTTTTTGCTCGTTTCTCGACGGATCGGCTTGATTTCGGTTGCATCGGAAAGCCTTCGGTCCTAGGATTCTTCTCCACTTAACAATCGTGCTTTCCATCCGTGTTCTAAGGACTTCTCGGTAAGTTAAAGTTCAAACCCTAAGCTCCAAATAGTGTTTTAATGGAGTTTTCATTTTGATTCTTCGATTTCTTGCCGAGGAACTCAATGACTTTTATTACGGTAGTTGTTTTTAGTGATTTTTGCAACTTTCCCTAAACCCTAAAATCGAGTTTCAGTCGAAGCCCTTCCCGTTTGAATTTTTCATCGTGGGGGTTGTCTTGGGGTTTACTTTTATTGAAATGATGTTTATTGAAATTAAATTCGGGGAATCGATTATTGTTCAAAAACCCGAATCATCGATACCCATTGAAATCAGGAACTTTAAAATTTCTTAAAACCAACTTGAAACACCTCTAAAGTACCTAAAAGCCGGAAAACCAAACCTGAGACCCACTTTTCATGGGGGGGCCGAGAGCCTCATAGTGGAGTTTATAGGGTTTTTCGTCGTTTTGAGCTTTTAGATGTTAATTGATCGATGTTTGATTTATTAATGATCGTTAGATATACTTTTAAATTGTAGGTGTTTCGGATCGTTGATTTATTGTGCTTCGGAGACTTGGAGCAAAACTATTGGCTAAGGTGAGAATAAATTGGATTTAAAGTAACTTTAGTAACCGAATAAGTAGAACGGTTTGTAAAATCGGAGGTTAAGAATAGGATTCAAATCTAAGAGTAAAAGAAAGTGAGCTAGTGCCCTTAGGATTAGGAACTAGTTCTTTGAGTGAAAACTTTGGAGTTTCTCGAGGGAAACATTGAACTTTAGGAAGTTCTAAGTTAGAATCGTTTCGGAGATTAAAATGGATCATTGGAAGTTAAAAGATCCAAACTTTTAGATAGAATGGTTAAAGGAATTCGAAAATAGAACTTTGGATTTTAGTTGGAAGTTTAGAATCCTTGGAAGTGTAAATTACTTATTTAAGATAAGATCTACTTATTGTTCTTCCAGAATTCCTATCTATTTACTTTATGCATAAGGACATCTATGATCCTTTTACTTATGTCCCTTACTTTATGCCCCTTTACTTTATGCTTGTTTCGGCTACTTTAATATTCACACTTTATTTTATTTACTTTTGCAAGCATATGCATAACATCTCGCATCATTGAAAGGAAGGGGATAATGTTGGACCCTACGGGGAATGTCTGCATCACGTTCAGAGAAAAAGAAAAGAAAATGAGAAAGAGAAGAAGGGGAGAATAATGGATCCTACGGGGAAAGTCCACATCACCTTCAGAGAAAAAGAAAAGAAAATGAGAAAGAAAAGAAGGGGAGAATGATGGATCCTACGGGAAAAGTCCACATCACCTTCAGATAAAAAGAAAATAAAGTGAGAAAGAAAAGAAGGGGAGAATGTTGGACTCTAAGGGGATTGTCCGCATCACCTTCTTCATTCATAAGGTTGAATGTTGGACCCTACGGGGAATGTCTGCATTACCTTCATTCATGCATAAAGGGCGAATGCGAATCCTACGGGATGTCCTCATTACCTTCATGCATATGATCGATGGAAATATATATCGTGGATAGAGAATCGAGATGTTATATTTATGCAAAGTTTATTTACTTTTTCTTATGTGTTTAAATGAGTTAAGGGATGAGATTTAGACTATGTGTGCTAGTATTATCATCCTATAGAGATTATGACTATGAAAGTTAGTTTTCTAGAGTTTAGAGAACTATAGAAAAGATTATGTAAAACGTACATTTCTAGAGAGTAAAGAAATAAAATTGATGTATAGCCGAGTGCTATAGGAAAAAGGAATGAGAATGAATTGGATAATGAGAGAATATACAAGGGTGTATTGAATCTTGCATAATTATTATGTGATACATATGTAAGAGAATTAGTTTCTCAATAAATTACATTTGTAAGAGAACTAGTTTCTCACTAAATTGGAAGATCTCACATTTGGGAGATTAAGATTTGATGTAAACCTAGTATATAGTATAAATAAAGAAAATGAGATATAAATGCTATATGCATTTATGAAACCATACCCAGAAATGCTTGGAATGTAGTTCCACGATTATATTGGAGAATTAGTAAGTAAAAGTGGGACTTTTGATATAAAACTCTTTGAATGTATTGATAGCAAAGAGTAAGTATGTTCTTGGACACGAATCCGAATACGGATTTGGGGTCTAACTTTACTTTTTATTCTGTTTATTCTCACTGGGCTTAGTTGTTAGCTCATGATATTACAAACATTTCAGGTAATGTTTGGGGTCGTGGGAGAGGAGCTGGTGCACGCTTGATCGAGAGGATGATGACACAGAGATGGACTAGACATTCTTTTAAAAGACCATGGTCTCATTTTGTTAATTTGTATCTTATGTTATGTAAATTTGTATATAGCTCTTTACAGCTTTTGGTTTACTTTTATGATGTACTCTTTTGAACTCCTGAAATAGGAATTTAAAATTCCTTGTGTTTAAATTTCTAAATTTAAAATGTAACAGGTTTGGCTAGCCAATTTTCAAACATAACCACGCCATTTTTTTTAAAATATACATACTTCCGCTGTGTTTTATATTTAAATTATTTTAAAAGAGTTGGGTCGTCACAACAAAAGAATCATACTATAAGTTATTTCTGACATTTCTTGCCTTTGATCTTCAGTAACTATTGTAGGAAGTATCTTTGAATCATCAAGGGCCTTAAACACCTTCTATTGTGGGAAAGAATTACTCTGATATCTTCTCCATAAGGTAAAATTCCCTTTGCCATTGAACTTCTCAACCTGGAATTTTACCGCCATATTTACTCCTTGAAGAACTCACTTCTTTTTCAAGAAATCAGAAATCAATTGTAGTAGAAATTCTTCTTCTTCAACTCTTATCACTTTGCAATAGCACAAAAGGATCTTCTTCAATGAGCACCAAGCTCTGATACCATTTGTTGAATCTAAGATCGAATTCAAGAATGAAAAATAAGAAAGTGATAGAGAGAAAAAAAGGGAATTCTATTTTGATCAATGATGAAGAACTAATAACAACAACCTACAATTAGTTTTAGCTAAAGCTTTTTATAGTAGCAGCTAAACTTACATTAATAATTAGCAACTAATTACATCATCATTAACTACCAATCATTTTAACCCTCAGCTAACAGCTTCCCACATGACACAGGCTGACAATAACTTGGTCTTAACTATTTGGAATAGCTTGCCAATTAACAGTAGTGAATGATAGCTTCAATTGAGATTACTTTTATCATTAATACTCAATATCGAGATAACACAAGCTAAAAAGTAAAATATTTCTAAAGAAAAAGAAGATAATAATTTGGCCTTAGAGGAATGATGGACAAATGTGGAGATCTTATAGTTATGAAGAAGTGGACAATATGATTGGGAAGATATAATAAAATGTCCTTTCAGGTATATGAAAGTTGAGGCCATGTTTGGGATGCATGAGTTTTTGTGTTTTTGTTTGGTAATAATGCCATGAAATGTCAGACTCAAATCAAAACCTTCTCCCATCACTCTCAATGCTTGTAGGCCACATTATGGGGTGGAGTGTGGCTTCCACATACCCATTGGCACAAGTGGATTTTGCTGCAAATTTTGACTTCCATTTATGGCCAATCAATACAATTTCATTTGTTGTTTGTTCTTTGTTTTTTAAAACTGCCATGGAACCAATTCTATAAGTTATTCTAGTTACGAAAACGATTGAATAAGATTTCAATATTGTTCAAGAATTTAAACAACTGATTAATTTATTTAACAATGATATTAAAATTGGTGATAGATTGGAAATCTAATAAAATTGATGTAATATTTATAAGAATAACATGCTTCAAAAATATTTGTAAATTATAGTTAATTTTGATTGTGTTAATCACTAATTAATACAATAAAATTATTATATTTAGAAATAGTTAAATAAGGATATATTTATAAATCCTACATAAAATTATACTATTCTGTGAAATTTCCATTAAAAATGTGAATTTAGGCCTGCTTCTAGTGTACCTTTCTATATGAGATTTATACGTACTTATGATATATATCACTTACTATAAATTTTTAAATTATAACAAAAAAAAACATAGAAATTATCTAAAATAACATATTTTGGAGGTATATTTATTATACAGTCATTTAATTCTAAAATTATTAGCAACTTGCACATTGGGATTCCTAAGTGTTTTGAGCTTAAAATCTGTTAATTGAGTAAAATTTAAATGAGTTGCTATTTTAGTAATTGTCTCGTTTTAATGGAAAACATTTTTTTTCTCATTATATAATGAAAATTTATCAAAATCCTAAGAGTTACAAAAATTCATAAAAAAATAATTAAAAACATCCCTTAGAAACATAAAAAACAACAATATGATATGATTATTCAATAATAAAAAATAATAAAAAGGAAGTCATTAATTTTAATAAAAACAATTTTTTGATTAATAAAAGCAAAAGATACCATTTTAAAAAAATAAATCAAACCTTGTTAGTTTTTAGGGTAAACTGCAAATAACACCCCTGTGGTTTCGGTCAAATTCATGAAAAGTCCTTGTAGTTTAAAAATGGCAAATCACACCCCCATACTTCCAAATTATATCAATATGACCCCTCCCCTTCAATGGTGTAAATTTTCTTTTAGTCATAACTTTTTCGTTTGAACTCCGATTTTGATGATTCAAGATGTTTTGGAATCCTCTTTTCGGGCTCTACATCATGGGTATCTCAAACATTCAAAATTTTCAATAAATAACAGAGTTTTATTATCGTCAAAATATTTAATATGATTAAAGTAATTAACCCCAATATTTACTGATGATTTAGAAGTTTTCAAGTGACCATAAAGTAGAGCCCGGAATGAGGATTCCAAAACATCTTGAATCATCAAAATCGAAGTTCAAACGAAAAAGTTATGACTAAAAGAAAATTTACACCATTGAAGAGGAGGGGTCATATTGATATAATATGGAAGTACGGGGGTGTGATTTGCCATTTTTAAACTACATGGACTTTTCATGATTTTGACCGAAACTATAAGGGTGTTATTTGCATTTTACCCTAGTTTTTAATCTAAAATAGAAAATATTATTATGGACTGTTATTTTTCAAATAATAAATTGTTGGTTGGTTGGTTTTTGAACTAAAGAAAGAGAAAGCATAGTTCCACAAAACATATATAATTGTAATTGAAGTTAGGTAAATAATATATTGTTTCGAAACCTTTAGTTTTAACGGATTTTTTTTATAAATAAAAGTAGATTTCAAAAATTGATTTGTTTTCTTTTTAAATGACTAAAATTTCTTGAGAGCTTTTTAACAAATAGGAAGACAGACAAAGGTATTATTAACCAACGAGTACATGAGATTTACCGAACCGTCACCAAATCCACGAACACTTATATGAGATTCAACGATGGTCGATGTCCTAAAAACAAGTGTTCACAGCACCAGTCATAACCAAATCTCGTATAACAAGTTTTATATTTAAAGATAAAAACTAAAATAATTATCAAACGATGACTCAACTATTCATTTGTATTATTCATCCATCTCAGTATATAAACCAAAATATTTCATTTTCATTAATTAAAAAAGATTCTTTTTTTTTTACAAAACAAAGCTTCGAAAATGACCTTTGCTTAAAAGGGCATTGTTCTAATGCCAATGAATAGTCGCATTACATTAGTCATTTTCTTGATGGAAGTTGCCAAAATATATAGACCTCAAAATATATAAATTGTGTGTTTATTCCCTACATGATATCTCTTTGAATGAAGTATATGAAGTAATTACATATATGGTGGAGATGTGTTTTTTCGATTCCTAATTTTCCTTCAAGTACAATAACGAATCTGAAAATTATCTGTCTAAGAATCAAAGAATCATGTACAAGAGAACTAACAAACTTCCTTTATATATTGTAATTTAAAATTTAAATCCTCTCATCTCACAAAGATTAAAATTAGACATTCAAGCTATTTTTCTTCCATTCACATTATTAGACTTTCTATTAAGATAAATGTATCGTTCCTAGAATATATCGTTCTATCAAAGATCTAATCTAATGGAGCGGAAAGAGAATTAATTGATTTAATTAAATAATTTAATTAACATGGAAGAGTCTGACCTACTTTTAATATTATACAAAATTATCTAAAAACACATAAATTCATGCTTTTTTTAAAAAAAACTAGAGATTAATTACTTACATTGAGTAAAGAGAAAATGCACAAACCACCCCTAAACTATAGACATTGTAACACTTACATCCTTAAATTTTTAAGTTGAGCAATCGGCCCCCTGAACTATCCATAGTGTTAAAATAAGACCCAATAAAATTTAATTTATCAAATTATCCCCTTAATTATTATAAAATCTCTATAGGGTCGTGTCCCCGAGGATTCCTGTCCCATCCCGGCCTCGTCCATGACCCTGAATGCAAAACCCTTACGAGGTCGGCAATGAAAATTTTTCTTGGGTCTCACCTTTCCCCGCCCCGTTAATATTAGAGATGTATTCTTTGTCTCAACGATGATTTTTTAGGGTTTAATTTTAAAATTTAACGAAATAATTTGAAAAATTAAAATCTATTAGGCCCAATTTTATCAATGTGTAAAGTATGGGGGGTCAATTTCTCAATTTGAAAGTTTAAAGATGTAAGTGTTACAACTCATATAGTTCAGGAGTCATTTGTGCAATTTTCCTTTGAGTAAATATGGAGAATAGGTTGAAGGGTTCCTTTAACACTGGATCTTCTATAAAATATCCTGATTGAACAAGCAAAACTCAATTGTGGGATCGAAGTTTAAAAGAAACTTGGAGGAAGAGAACAGAATTTTTCTACCCAATAATAAGGCCAAAAATCAGAAAGCAAAGGGAGAGAAGAGAGTTTTCAATTTATTTAGAATTGAATTGTGTGAATTATGATTTCCAAACCTTCTGTTTATAGGTTTTTGGGTTTTCTAATCACATTAAGAAACCCCACTAACGATAAAGAGATAAGGAAAATATTTTCCTTTTCCTTTTTTCTTTAGTTGGCAGAATATGTTAAGATAAATGTAAAAGAAAATTCCAATTTTTCCTTTATTTATTTTATCTTGGATAAATATAATTTTTGTAATTATTTTAGAAATCAATTCAAGCAATTATTTTCCAAATATTATATATGTTGGCCAAAATTGACATATTAATTAGTTAATAATTCAAATTTATTTAATTAATTATTTGGACTAATTTTCAATTGGTATAACAACCCATTACCAAATAAGACTATAAAAAAATTGAAATTAATATTATTTTCTCAAATGATATTAATGAGGTTAAATTGATAACTTGGGTATGAAATATCTTGTTATCTTGTTTTCTCGTAAGGGCATTTTGATAAATTTTCAAACCTCAAAATTAAAATCACAAGTTTAATTTAATATCTTTAGATGTTGTTGATCGTCTCGTTATTATGATTCCAACACAACTAACGGATCATCGTTCTGAGTCCCCATGAATGAGTTATAATCGTTTTTATCTAGTGGCTTTCGTAAATATTGGAAAATCGGAATTTAACCCTAAAACATTTTCTTCTTTCTTCATTCAGCCAAAAACCAGCCAACTTCTAATTAATTCTCTCTCATTTTCGCCTAAAGGACATCTCCCGAAGTATTTGCTCTATAACTTCATCATACGAGCTCCGATTTGCGCAAGTAAGTAGTCCAGTCTGACCGTTTTTCTGTTATCTTTCCATTGGAATTACTTTTGTAGCAATATCATTACTATATAAAGATTTATGACCCAAAACAAATTCGAGTATGTTATGGCTTCTTCGACTTTTGATCGATTTTTCTTCGTTAATTCATCATTGTAGGTTGTATTCATCTTGGTTCTTGAATTGGATCAATTTTTGAAAAAAATAGTGATTATTTCCCGTAGATTTTGAGAGGTTGTATGAGTTCTGGCAAAAGGAGAATTAAGGTTCTTTGAAACTCAAAACACAAGGTGAGTAGAATTAGTTAAGGGTTAATTACTTTCATGTGATGTTTTTCTGTTTTATTAAAAAGTATTATGTAATTCTGATTTGGAGTATTTAGGAGACATTTTAAGTATGAAATATATGATATTGGGCTGAATTTAAAGATGTTGAATTATGAAAATTAAAGGATGTTAAAAAGGGCGAAAACATGTATGTTAAAGGACTAATTTTGCCCATTAGTTGTTATAATCATTTGTGATTAATTCTAAACTTTTGTATGATATTTAGCATGATTTTTATTGAGGTTTTAAGTCTTATTCAGCTGTTGGAACTGTGTTATGTTTTGGAGAATTAGTGCCCATTAGAACCGAAAATAGCCTAATAGTATGCTCATTTGTGTGAGTTTAATTGTGAGGTATTTTTGGGAGACTTCTAGGTGTATTAGAATTTTTTTAGAAGTGGTATTAGTACCAAATAGATGCTATTTTATTTAGAAAATTAGACCGTCACCTAGTGACCGAAATTAGAGCAAAACTACACTAGTTTAAGCTAGTTTTTCTCTTTTGATTGAAAATTCGTTGTGAGTTCCCTTTTGGAGTTGGGCTTGTAATCAATGCTAAGTTTGAGAAAATTCTATTTTTCCATAATTTTTAATTTGTGAGTTTAAGCCACTTAAAAGTCAGTTTTAGTATAAACAGGTTTTCTAGACTAGAAACTGGACCTAGGCTTGTTAAACCATTCTGGTAGTGATTATTTTAGGTAATCATGTTGTTTTGGTACCTTAAACAACATGGTTGGAGGTTCGCACTAAGTAGGGCCTTACTTAGTGAAGAATATGTCGTTAAGTGGATAGTTATAGCTGCGCACATCATAATATCACTTAGCGAGGCAGGTTCTTTCCATTTGATCAATGAGAAAGAATATACAAGTAGGTTCGCTTGTGTGTCTTGAAAACACATAAGAAGAATACCTCAAAAGGTTGAAACGTGGAAACACGAGTTGATGCTTTTGAGAGAGAAACTCACTTTTGTTTACGAACAATAGTTGAGTTAAGGCATTATATAAAATTGAACTCTTTAGAGTTGAGAGAACTTGTTGGGAGTTGTGAGGTCGATTATAGACCTAATGAACTTAGGAATATTCTCATGACATTACTTTTCTTTTAACTTTTTCTACTCATTGGGTGTAACCTCATGATGCTACATTTATTTATTTTTTCAGGTAAAAAGAAGAAGAAAACCGCATTGATGTAGTTCGTGAACGGTGGATGGTTGGCATGGTTTTACATACTGGCGTTTTTATTTTCCTTCTTCTCTTAGTTTATCTAGTTGGGTTGGATTAAAATAATTATGTCGATACATGTTATTTTAAGTTTTTTTCGTTATTTTTACATTTAATTTGATGGGTATTTTGTTTGAGAATTTATAAGTTTGTTTTGAAATAAAATCGATCGATCCATAAACTGAGTTTTGAGATTTATTTGAAATGAAAAGAGGATTTTAAACGTTTCCACTATTTAATATTGTATTTCCACGTTTTGGGAATTTTGGGATTGTTGCAATTGGGTTCATTAATCCAGTTGGGTTAAAAACTCTCTCTTGAATTAAATAAATTCAAATTAATTAATTTTTAAATTTAATATTAATTTAATTATTAATTACCATTTAAATAAAAAAAACTTTATTTAAATACAATATTAATATTTTCTCCCAATATTTAATTATTAATTACTATTTAAATAATATTTATTATTTAAACAATTGATAATATTTTATTATTAATTAACACTACAAAAAAAAGGCTAATTGTGACCAGACGGTCGTTTTTAAGGTAAATGCGACCAAATAAGTGACCAAACCTGGCGTGGCAAAAAAGCTGGTCGTCCAGGACAATTGTGTGTCCACGTGATCACCAAAATACGACCAAACGTATTTGGTCGCAAAAAAGTCAACATTTGGAAAAACGACCAGACAGTCGCATAAAATAGTGACCATCTGGTCGCAATTTAAGTTGTAGACAAGTGACCAGTTGACCCATAAAAAGTGTGACCACATGGTCGTTTATATTGGTGACCAAATGGTCACCTTTTTAAGTGACCATTTGGTAGTTTGAGCATCAGCCCAAGGCGACCATCTGGTAAAATAAATTGCGACCAAATGGTCGTTTTATATTTTGAAAAATGGGACCATGTGGTCACAAATGTAATTAATAATTTAATTAATTTCTAATTTAATTGTTTAAATTAAATTATTTAATTTGTAAATATTATTATTTTTATTTAATTGTTTAAATTAAATTATTTAATTTGTTTATAGTATTTGTATTTTATTTAAATTTATTTCTTTATTTTAATTAAATAATTATTTATTTAAATTAAATAAAAAAATGGAATTAAAATAAAAAAATATATAAATAAATTTCCAAAAGAATGTACTATACAAGAAAAGAAATCTAAACTACTACGGAGGAGCAAGGGGAGGTGGAGGGGTCGCCGAAGAAGTTGAACCGGGATCTCGGGATCCGAAGTACGCGGCCAATGCAGCTGTGACCTGTGCCTCCACCTGGGCCTGCACCTGAGCATGAACATCCTACTGAATCGCAGCGACTCGAGCATCGAAGTTGCTGCGCATATCGTCCAGCTCGGTGTGCAGCTGCTGAACCTCATCTCGCAGCTGTTGTTCAGTCGGTGAAGTACCCGAACTGCGCTGAGGCCGAGGCACGTCGGCGTATAGTCGTTGCTCGTACGAGCCGAGCCTAGGAACTGATCCATCAGGCCGAACCCCTCCAGCAGCCTCCAAGAGCGCCTCTTTACGGTCGTCTTGAGTCGGTTGCGAGTCTGGTGTTGGCAACCGCTGACTCAACGACTCCTTGAAACGTTCCTAAACATTTAAAATTTAGAAAATAAAATAGTTAATATTTAAGTTAGAAAAAATTGTAAAGAAAAAATAATAATTGAAAAAATTATTAAATACCTGAACTTCTTTCGCCTTCCCATCGACGATCGTCCCGTCCTTCTTCGTGTGAAGAACGAGGTGCAGCTCATCGAGCGGGACAGGGAGACCGTGCTTCGCTTCCTAAAAATATTAGAGATTGAAGAAGAAAAAATAATAAATTAATAACTAATTGAAAAAAGAAAACAAGAAAAAAGTAAGTAAAAAACTAAAAAAAAAAAAAAAAAACTTACCAATCGACGATGGTGGTCGTCGTGGGTCCAGGCCCCGCCTGTGTGTTTAGTGGGATTCTTTTCGCGGCTGGCCTTATTCCTCCTTGACACTTCCTCTCCCTTGGGGGTGTTCAAGTTTGCAATAATCCGTGCGTGGTCCTCCTCGCTCATCCATACGGCGCGGTTTGTTGCTTGCTTTCTGCGCGCCCGGTAAATGAGGCCCTTGAATCAATCCCGGATGTGATTGTCACATAGGGGGAACAATCTACCGTTCGTGATATCGGGATCGATAACAGGAAACTTGCCCTGAAAAAATTGAAATAAAAAATTGTTAAAGTAATAAAGTAATAAATTTATTTTTAAAAATTTCAAAATTAATTAATTATAAAAATAAATGATGTTTTTTACCTTCCAATTGTCGTACATCCGACGTTTCTCCGTCGTCGTAATCTTCTGCCAGCGAAGCTCGCTAGGTAGAGGCATGCTCCGGAGGACTTCGCGAAACTGTTTCGAAACGGTTGTATGCGGCTGTACTTTGCAAAAACATAAAAATTATTGTGATATTAGAAACTATTAGTTAAAACAAAACAAAAAACACTTTTAAAAATGTTTTAAAGATTTAAAAATTAAGTAATTAAAACAATAAACAAAATTACTTACGTATTCCCTTCAATCCGAAGGGTAGAGTCTGCAGCCCGAGGAGGCTGCGTGCCTGAAGTGGAGGGTCCCGCTGGATCGGGCTGTGATGTTGACCCTGATGCTCCCACGGAAGTCGTGGCCTGGGAGTCCTACGCCAAGCGTGGTGTCGCAGGCTGGGTCTCAGGGACTGCATTATCGAGAGTTCCAGCAACTCCCGGCTCATAACCGAAGAGGAGGCTGTCCAACTCCTCTGTAGTCAGGTCCGCATCAGGAGCAGCGGCAGTAGGCGGCTGCGGAGTCGCCTCGTCAATCTCTTCGTCAGGCTCGTCTGACTGGGGAGGACGTCGTCTGCCTGTCATAATCCTACAACTAAACTAAACTAATTTAATACTAAGTAATTAAAATAATGATATAAATTAAATTAATTAATTAATGAAATAATCTGAATTAAATTAATTAATAAAATAATCTAAATTAAATTGATTAAATAATGTAAATTAAACTAACATAAATTAATTAACGAATTTAAACTAAACTAATTAATTAAATTAAATTAAAGTAAATTAAAATTAGATTAATTGAATAAAAATGAATTAATTAAAGTAAACTAAGTACTGAAGAATTAAACTATTAGATTAATTAAACTAAAATTAATTAAATTAAAGTAAATTAAGTAATGAAGAATTAAACTAAATTAGATTAATTGAACTAAAATTAATTAAATTAAACTAACATTAATTAATTAAAACTAAAATAAATTAAACTAATTAATTAAATTAAAGTAAATTAAAATAAGATTAAGTGAACTAAGTAATTAATTAAAGCAAACTAAGTAATGAAGATTTCAACTATTAGATTAATTTAAACTAAAATTAATTAAATTTAACTAACATTAATTAATAAAAACTAAACTAAACTAAACTAATTAATTAAATTAAACTAAATTAAAATTAGATTAATTGAACTAAAATTTATTAATTAATTAAAGTAAACGAAATTAGATTAATTAACCTTAAGTAAACTAAGTACTTAATTAAACCAAATTACATTAATTAAACTAAAATTAATTAAATTAACAAAATTAAACTAAAATAATTAATTAAAGTAAACTAAAATTAGATGAATTAAACTAAAGTAAACTAAGTAATTAATTACACTAAATTAGATTCATTAAACTAAAATTAATTAAATTAACAAAATTAAACTAAACTAATTAATTAAAACAAAAAACTAAAACTAAGTAAACTAAATTAAAACTAAAACTAACTAAAAACTAAAAATTATAACTAACTTAAAAATTAAAATCTATACGAAAACTAACCTCGTAATAGAAACCGAGGTTGGAGGTTTAGGGTTTTTAGGTTTAGAGTAGGAACGGGGAATGAGAACAAGGAAAAAATAACGGGGAACGGAACGGGGGAAAGAGAGAAAAGAAAGAAAAGAGAGAAAGAAAAAAAGAGAGAAACGGGGGAAAGGAAAACGGATCTGAATTTAAATCAGATTTTGTTACCAACTGGTCGCAAATATGTAATCATGACTAAAAACGAAAGGTCGCGCGTGCTGGGGAAATTACGACCACCTGGTCGCATTTTTACACATATTTGCAACCACCTGGTCGCATTTATTGAAAAAGTGACCATCTGGTCGCCAATTTGCGATTATCCACAACAGCTGTCATATCACACGTCCTATCAAAAATTGCGACCACCTGGTCGCAATAATGAAATTCACCGCCAAGGATTGCGACCAGATGGTCGTAATCTTTAAATTCACCGCCATAAATTTCATGAAAATTTAAATTTACCGCTTGGATTTGCGACCAGATGGTCGCACTTCTGAAATTAACCGCCAAAAATTTCATGAACATTTTAGAATACCCTTTGAGTTTTGCGACCAACTGGTCGTAATTTAACTTATATTTTTTGAAAAACATAATTCTACTTTTCCACAAATACAACCAACTGGTCGCATTTCACTTCTAAATTACTACCATGTGGTCACCTTTTGTGTTAAATTACGACCATATGGTCGCAAATATTAATATATATATATATATATATATATATTTTATCATTCATTAAAGAAATAGTTTTAATAAAACATACATAGTGAATCACAAAGTTACAAAATGTCTCATTCATCATCCTCAATTTCTTCAGTCGTCGCTTCTTCTTCTTCTTCTTCTTTTGTTTCTTTGTCGGATTCATCGTCTCAAAGAAGTCCCTCACATAAAGTCGTCTTCTTCTTCTTCTTCTTTTGTTTCTTCATTGGATTCATCGTCTCGAATAAATTCAACATCAATGTCACGTACGTGAGAAGTGGAAGCATTTGTATCATCATCATGCAATGTTATCGTTCCATCGTTCAAAGGACGAACAGTACTTGCATTCTGACCATCGTCGATTGCACGACATCTTATCTCATCTTCTTGAAAAGCAACAACTTCCTCTGCATGGTCGTCTTTCTCGGACAAGTTTTCTTCTACCTGGCGTGGTTTAACTTTACAAACAACTAACCAATCTGTCAAATCTCATCTATCAATCGGATAGTTCAGGTAATAAACTTGAATCACCTGTGAAGCCAGGACAAACCTATCAGCGGTGTGCATATGCTTAAACTTGTTAACCTCAACGATTTGTAAATGATCAATCTTACGGACTCCGCCTCATCTGGTTGTCTCGAACCAAGTGCAGTTGAACCGAACAATGCGTTTTAGCATCGGACTTGCGTATTGAATCTCAAGAATCTCATCGATTACTCTGAAGTAATCGTCTTCGTTTATGCCGAACACATGACATTTTATTCAAACACCACTGTTGTTTGTTGCCCTGTTAACTAAATGCGCCTTCGTTTGAAATCTGTAACCGTTACCAACGTATCCAGTATGCGACCTTGGAATCCGTCTAGGTCCCTTTGCTAAAGAAATAATGTGAGGATCATCTACAGGTAATGTAGGGGAGTCAACCTGTCATTGTTCATATATAGTAATGTTAGGAAGATATTAATTTTTTCAACAAATTGCCACAGTTTTTTTGACAATTTAAAATAACTCACGTATGCAGTGAACCAAGAACGAAACTCTTTGTCGATTATTGACCCCTCCTCAGCGGCTGTAAGACCAATTCGTGTCATTCGAACGTATAAGTTTAGAAATAATCTGTATGTTACAAAATAGTTAGCAAATAGTTTGTAATTGTTTATGCGATGAAATAATGTTAAGTTACGAACTCACTCCATGTAAGGCTCCATCTCTGCGCAGTTGCATAACACGTATGTCTGCATTACGTGATGTCACATCCGATGCATACAACCATTGCAGACGTGGAGTCAGCGGTAAATAGAACATGCGGGTGTACGGAATGAGGTTGTGTTTCCCTTGTTTATATCTTGGAAGAAAACAGAATTTGCAGTGATGCAGGTCCTCATCCACATCCCAGTAAAGCTTGCATCCATTTCGACACGAATCTTTTTTCTCCACGGGTAATCCAAGTCCCTCCACTAGCTTTTTCGTGTCGTACAAACTGTTGGGCATATATTTTCTTCTGGAGCGCATCAACGCAACCACGATGCAATCAAATCAAATCCCCTAGCAGGTATGTTGTACTGCGCCTTTATATTTAAAAGTTCTGTAGCAGCAGCAAGTTGACTTATCTGCACCCATCGTTCAATGGTCGGCTGGCTGTCTTTAGCATCTCGTGCATCTTACGTGCTTCCGGATTCATTTCCTCTTCAACAACCCATTAATCTTCGTCTACGTTTAAACTTTCACGGAAATTTTCATTGCCCCCATACCCTGCACCATCAAGTATCATTTGTTGCATCTGACTATACTGTTGTTCATCATTCCATTCTTCCGCAACAACCTCTATATTCGAGCTGCTACCTTCGTATTGTCTCGATTCATGTAATGCAGCGTCGAACATTTCCTTTGTTTCCCCCTGAAACACCTAGTGGTAATAATTCTGCACAAATCTCCGACTATAAAGATGAACTTTCAAATCTGTAACCGGTATGATTCTGCTATTGTCGCATTTCCAGCACGGGCAACGTAGCTTTCCACCATACTTTTCATAATAGACAGTTGTCATGCAAAACTCAACAAACTGTTCAACCCTGGCCACGAACTCATCGTTCAAATACCCGTCTATCAAACGAACATACATCCACTATCTCATTTTCTATTTTCTTAATGCTAACAAACAATGGGAGGAGGGGATTTTATAATGGACTCCTCTGCTCATTTACGACTAGATGGTAGTATTTTTGCTACCAACTGGTCACATTTTCCCACCAAAATTTCCCGTCATTTTCCTCACTACCCCAGGTCACATAGTGTCACAACATTTACGATCACATGGTCACTTATTTTGGTGTAACGTCTCGTTATTTTTTTAAGTGAATTTTTTTATTATTTAATTTAGTTATTTATTTATTTTAATTAAAGTGTTTAGTTTAATTTTAGAAAATTAGAAATTTAGAATTTAGTAGCTAATTTCATCCGAAAACCGTTTTAATCGTTTTATTTGCTTAAACTTGTTTTGGTTGTATTAAAAATTATTAGCGAGCCCATTATTTATTGTTAAATACTTTTAAGATAGATTAGAAGTAATTAAGTTGAATTGGAATTAGAAACGTGAAATAACGAGCACCCGTAACAAGCTTTCTTAAAGAAAATAAGAGGAGGGGCAATATCGTCTTTTACCAAAATTTCTTTATATATATCCACTTAATATTTTTAAGGATAAAGATAAGAAAAAAAAAAGGAAAGGTGAAAATTAGTCCCCAAACCCGTAGCTTAGAGAGAAAAAAAGAGGAGAGAAAGAAATTGTCGCCCCGGCTTCGTTTCTTGACCGTTTTCATCGTGCCTTAGCTCGTTGGAAAGCTCTCGAGACGTAATTTCTACCCATCCCATCAATCGAGTCAATCCATTAAAGATCCAGGAGATACAAGGTGAGGAAGATATGGGTTTTTGGGTTTTCTTTATTTCTAATCTTGTATGCAAGCCTTGATTTCTTTTTCCTGGTGTTGTTTATGAATTATAGTTAGGAAAAATCACTTTGGATGAGGTTGTTGTCTTGGACCTAAACCTGAGTCGAATGAAAAACCCGTTCCGTTTGTTTTTCTCTCACACTTGGTGATGGCTAGGGTGTTTAGTTTGCTATGATCTTGCGTTTTACTTAATTTTTCAGAAATCGATTATTATGTAAAACCCTAAAATTCGGTGACCCATTGATATCGCGGCTTCCAAAGTATCCGAAATCAACCCAAAACACCTCTAAAGTGCATAAAAGCCGGAAAACCGAACCCGAGCCCTCTTCCCCTTGTTTGGTCGTGGGCTCCATAGGGCTTAATTCTGAGTTTTTCATTGTTTTATGCTTTTAGATGTCGTTTGCTCGATTTTTCGGTTAATCAATGATTGTTAGGTGTAATTGATTTGTAGGATTGTGATTGCTCGTGTGGTTTTCGACCTCGGCACTTTGTAAGCTTGAACTTCACAATCTAAGGTGAGTTTAAAATGGAAGTTAGTAATTTTATGAATTATATTTCATTACGATATTGTTTATCGAGGTTAAGAGGGGAACTAACTTCCAGAAGTTAATGCTTGGTTGGTGACTTTAAACTTGGAAGTGAGTGGAGTGACTTTAGAGTTCTTATGAATTTGGAAGTAATAGATAGGATTTGAGTGGTTTGGAAGTCTTGTAAGATTGATTGAAGAGTTTTAGATGAAATTGGAGATTTTAGATGAAAATGGATGTTTAAGGAACTTTGAGTGATTCGGGAGTCAAAGTGGCTTAGAAGTTACACTTGAGTGTTGACTCGTGTAATTCAAGCAGATTATGTTCTTTAGTACTTGAGTAGAATCTCTTCTAGAATATCTAACTTACTAGGGAACTTGATGATTTGTGATATGGTAAGACCGTACGGGCTAGTATGTTGATGTTAATCTATACGATAAACCCGTTACGATGATTTGTGATATGGTAAGACCGTACGGGCTAGTATGTTGATGTTGATCCATACGGTAAACCCGTTACGATGATTTGTGATATGGTAAGACCGTACGGGCTAGTATGTTGATGTTGATCCATACGGTAAACCTGTTACGATGATTTGTGATATGGTAAGACCGTACGGGCTAGTATGTTGATGTTGATCCATACGGTACACTCGTTACGATGATTTTAGGTAATTATTGATTGCTCGCTCGAATGTTCCATTGAGATTTTGATTTCAAGTTAATTGTCAAAGGTGAGGATAAATAGAATTTTACAGTAAATTTAGGAACTAAATTCTTGAACGATTTGTATGATTCAGAAGTTAAGTTAAAATTAGAATTAATTGATTTGAGCATGCTAATTTTATGAATTAATAGGAATCGGAAGTATAGAATTGATATTGGGAATTATGGATTTTTCATATTCTTGGAAGTTAAAGTATGAGATTACTGGGTTCGAGCATGTTTAATTCGAAGTATGATTTATATTATGTTTTGGATGATTTTATTTTCGTTTTCGAGATACTATGATTACTTAGATCTTTTTACTGAGACTGGGCCTTCCCAGCAATGGTTATCTCATGTTACGATATCGAGGTTTTCTTATTACTTTGGGCTTTTAGTGAGACTAGGCCTTCAAGCATTAGTCCTTAGTACATAAGTCATTTGATGATTTCAGGATTTTTGTGATCGATAGAGTATGGGCTTATGACCCTACACGTTCTCATGTAATTGATTATTATTTCTCTGATGATATGTTCTAAAATTGGTTCTCTGCTTAATATTTGATTCTCGAGTTTCTGACTCTATATTATCACACTTGTTTGCATGGTGATGAATAATGAGATAATGCCTAGAGTACGTGTGCTTGCATTGTTTGGTATTATTCATGGTTCAATATATATATCATGAGGAATGCATAGACTACGTGATCTGCATGAACGAAGGAGATGAATAATGAGATAATATAGTTGTGTGAGCTAGTATTATCTGGTATTATTCATAATTACTATGATACATATATGTTCTCGACTACTATACTACGTGAGCTATGCATGTCATTGGTGAGATAATGGGATCGTGCATTGACTGCGTGTGCTTGCACCATCTGACGATTATTCACCCAGGAGATTATGGTTCTAGTTCTGGTTCTATAATGCAAAGACTACGTGAGCTTACATTTGTTCTTGATAAAAAAGTAAAGGCTTCGTGAGCTTTACTTGATATTGGAGTGAGATAATGGGATCGTGCATAGACTACGTGAGCTTGCACCATCTGACATTATTCACATGTTCTATGTTCTATGTTCTATGATCTATGTTCTATTTTCTATGTTCTAAGTTCTAAGTTCTTGGCTCTATGATCTTGATCTTGATCTTATTCTTAGTTAAGACTACATGAGCTTAACTCGTTCTAGATATCTTCCCTGAAAGTTAAACGTATGATTACGTGTTCTGTTTACTAAGAGTTCGGGAGACTTGACTACTTGCAAGATCTTCATTATTGTTCTTTATTTTTATGTTCTTGGGAGAAATGCATGACCTTATGTTCGGAAGTCTGTTTGGGTAGTTAAGAGACAATAGGATTCATTGGACACAAATCCGGATTGGATTTGGGATCTAAAGTTACTTTCTATTCAATTTATCTTCACTGGGTTTCCCGCACATTATATTACACTTTCAGGTACGGGATGAGGTCGTGGTCGTGGAGCTGGTGCAGCGTGATTCACAGATCGATGATGATGGATGGACTTGAGTCGGTGTAGTCCATGGACTTGTTTTTCTTTATTTCGTTTTGTTCTTATGGATTTGTTGAGCTCTTTGAGCAACCCTATTTATGATTACTTGTCTTTATGGGATATCTTACTTTATGTTTGAACTTAAAAAGGGAAGCGCTTCCCATCTTTAAATGTTAAAGATTTCGGATTTTATTTTGAAATGAAAGATGATATTCTTCGATTACATGTTTTAAAATTTTATTTCAAGTCTTTCACTTGCGCTATTATTAAATTCTAATTTTAAAGAGTTGGGTCGTTACAGTTGGTATCAGAGCTTAACAGTTCTATAGACTTCGTGCATCGCACGTTTTGTTTTGTTTTCTATGTTTTGTTCTAAGTCCATCATCTAGTCATCGTCTGAATCAGCTGCACCAGGTATTCCTATACCTTTAACTTTAGACTTTAGCTACTTACTTATGCTTTAGTAGTAGAGTAGTGAGTTCTTTTTTTTCTAAGTGGTGGTGATAGGTACTTTGCTGTTTTGGGACATTCTGCTGTTGTATTATTTGTTTACTTAGAAGCACTTTTAGGGGGTGAAAAGTCTTTTAAGGTGGGTAGACTGTAACGTCCCGTTATTTTGAGTTAGAATTAATTTTTTTTATCTATTATTATTCCTTTATTTATTTAATTTAAGTTTAATTAGTTTAATTCCGGTAATTTAGAATTTAGAAGTTTTAATCTTTATTTGGTAATTTTATATTTCAAGTAATTATTTGAACTAGGTGCATTAATTATTATTAAAAGGCCAATTAATAATAATTAATTACCTTTTAGCCTAGATTAATTGTGTTGATTAAATTTAAGAGGTGGGTTATGTTTTAAGAGCATGGGGTAATTTTTAAAAGAAAAGGAAAAGGAAAAGTGTCTTTTTGCAAATTGAAAAGTGCACCTTCAAGTTTAGGTGTCTTCTTCCTCATTTTTCATTTGGAGCAAAAGAGGAAAAATTAGAAAACAATCTCTCCCAAACCCTCTCTTGCTATAAACCTCTCAAGGCCCGGGATTTTCCCATCCCTTCTCCGATTAGGGTGTTTTTGGGTGCGTTGGATAGATCGGCCCCCGATCTATCTTTTGAACTAACCTTGGAAGCATTCCTCCAACTTCCAAGAGGCCTAAGAATAAGATTACTTGTTTTTCCTATTGAGTTTTTATTTCCTCTTTTAGCTTTTTGTAAATTTGAGTTGAAATCTTCATATCCATTCCATGGAACTTGAAGATTTCAAATCAAAGTGTGTTTAAACTTGCTCTTGGGTAATTTTGGCTTAAACATCAAAGAGATTCACACAAACCCAAACCCTTGAATGTAGATTTGGCCAAAATCCTCTTCTTTTTTTTCTTGGAGTGTAGTTAAAGTTTAAAGTAATTTGGTCATAACTTCTTCGTCCGAACTCCGTTTTGAACCCGTGAGCTATCAAACTCTTCATTTTTCCGAGATATATCTTTTGAATTTAATTTCATAGCCATCCAAGTTCTGTGGAAAAATTTATCATCAAAATATCTCTCGGCCTGTTGGGGGAAAAACCGGGCTTTTTCTTCGTTCGTTTCGTTTTACGCTTCATTTGTTGTTTGTTTGGTAATTAATTCAATTAATATATATTTAATTGTAGGTAATTATTGATTGCTCGCTCGATTTTTCGATTGAGATTTTGATTTCAAGTTAATTGCCAAAGGTGAGGATAAATAGAATTTTACAGTAAATTTAGGAACTAAATTCTTGAACGATTTGTATGATTTGGAAGTTAAGTTGAAATTGGAATTAAGTGATTTGAGCATGCTAATTTTATGAATTAATAGGAATCGGAAGTATAGAATTGATATTGGGAATTATGGATTTGGCATACTCTTGGAAGTTAAAGTATGAGATTACTGGGTTCGAGCATGTTTAATTCGAAGTATGATTTATATTATGTTCTTGGATGATTTTATTTTCGTTATCGAGATACTATGATTACTTGGAACTTTTTACTGAGACTCGGCCTTCCCAGCAATGGTTATCTCATGTTACGATATCGAGGTTTTCTGATTACTTTGGGCTTTTACTGAGACCTGGCCTTCCAGCATTGGTCCTTAGTACACAAGTCATTTGATGATTTCAGGATTTTTGTGATCAATAGAGTATGGGCTTATGACCCTACACGTTCTCATGTACTTGATTATTATTTCTCTGATGAGATGTTCTAAAATTGGTACTCTGCTTATATTTGATTCTCGAATTTCTGACTCTATATTATCACACTTGTTTGCATGATGATGAATAATGAGATAATGCATAGATTACGTGTGCTTGCATTGTTTGGTATTATTCATGGTTCAATATATATATCATGAGGCATGCATAGACTACGTGAGCTGCATGAACGAAGGAGATGAATAATGAGACAATATAGTTGTGTGAGCTAGTATTATCTGGTATTATTCATAATTACTATGATACATATATGTTCTCGACTGCTAGACTACGTGAGCTATGCATGTCATTGGTGAGATAACGGGATCGTGCATTGACTGCGTGTGCTTGCACCATCTGACGATTATTCACCCAGGAGATTCTAGTTCTGGTTATGGTTCTATAATGCAAAGACTACGTGAGCTTGCATTTGTTCTTGATAAGAAAGTAAAGGCTTTGTGAGCTTTACTTGATATTGGAGTGAGATAATGGGATCGTGCATAGACTACGTGAGCTTGCACCATCTGACATTATTCACATGTTCTATGTTCTATGTTCTATGATCTATGTTCTATTTTCTATGTTCTATGTTCTAAGTTCTTCGCTCTATGATCTTGATCTTGATCTTATTCTTAGTTAAGACTACATGAGCTTAACTCGTTCTAGATATTTTCCCTGAAAGTTAAACGTATGATTACGTGTTCTATTTACTAAGAGTTCGGGAGACTTGACTACTTGCATGATCTTCATTATTGTTCTTTATTTTTATGTTCTTTGGAGAAAAGCATGACCTTATGTTCGGAAGTCTGTTTGGGTAGTTTAGAGACAATAGGATTCATTGGACACAAATCCAGATTAGATTTGGGATCTAAAGTTACTTTCTATTCAATTTATCTTCACTGGGCTTCCCGCTCATTATATTACACTTTCAGGTACGGGATGTGGTTGTGATCGTGGAGCTGGTGCAGCGTGATTCACAGATCGATGATGATGGATGGACTTGAGTCGGTGTATTCCATGGACTTGTTTTTCTTTATTTCGTTTTGTTCTTATGGATTTGTTGAGCTCTTTGAGCAACCCTATTTATGATTACTTGTCTTTATGGGATATCTTACTTTATGTTTGAACTTAAAAAGGGAAGCGCTTCTGTGACAACCCGACATTTTAAATAATTTTAAATCAGATTGACAGGGGAAGACTTATTATTTAATAAAATTTGGCGTGGATATGTTTATGTAACGTCCCGTTACTTTTGGGGGTGAAATTTTTTTTTTATTTATTTTAATTAAAGCTTTTAAGATTAGTTTAAATTCAGAAATTTCGATTTAGCAGTTATTTTCGTCCGAAATTTTTTTTTAAATCGTTTTAATACTTTAAATTTGTTTTGGTGACATTAATAATTATTAATAGGCCAATTAATAATTATTAATCACCTTTAAACTTATTTAAGAGCTTCGGGTTTCGTTTTTTTAAAGTTAAATCAAAAGAGGGACGTAGGCGTCATTTCCCAAATTGTTAATTATCTAAACACTATTCCTCCTTCTCTTTAAATAAGCCAAAATTAGACAAATTATGAAATTTTCTTTTCATTTTTCATCCCAAACCCGTAGCTTAGAGAGAAAAAAAGAGGAGAGAAAGAAATCGTCGCCCCGGCTTCGTTTCTCGTCTGTTTTGCGTGATTTCGGATGCGTTGGAAAGCTCTCGCCGAGACCTTTATACCCATCCTAACAATCGAGGTTTTCGCTCGTTTTCTCGAGGCTTAAAGGTATGTTAAAGTTTCTTAATTTTGATGTGAATAGTGTTTTAATGGTGGATTTGAGTTGTAATCTTCGAATTCGTTCACCGAAGCTTGAGGGTTTCATTCGGGGAAGTCTTTATAGTCAATTTTAGAAACTTTCCCTAAACCCTAAAACCGAGTTTGAGCCGGAAACCCGCCCCTTGTGATTTTCCCTCTTTGGTCTATGTTTAGGATGTTAGGTTCTTTGTGTTTTTGCTTTTTAGTTAATTTTTCGAAAATGGATTAATATGCAAAACCCTATTTTTCGGTTACCCATTGTTTTTGCAAACCTCCAAAGTATTCGAAACCAACCCAAAACACCTCTAAAATGCATAAAAGCCGGAAAACCAAACCCGAACCCCTTTTTCCCTAGCTTGGCCGAGAGCTCCATAAGGGTAGAATCC
The DNA here is from genome assembly GCA_028015215.1 of Gynostemma pentaphyllum. NCBI lineage: Eukaryota > Viridiplantae > Streptophyta > Magnoliopsida > Cucurbitales > Cucurbitaceae > Gynostemma > Gynostemma pentaphyllum. Next base: position 16,502,128 of record CM051354.1, read on the forward strand.
GGGATTTTCGTGGTTTTATGTGTTTAGATGTTGTTTGATTGCTTTTCGGTTAATTAATGTAATTTAGGAATAATTCGTTTGTAGGATTGTGAATTGATCGTTAATTTACAACCTCGGATTATTCGGAGCTTGTCTACAAGCTAAGGTGAGTTTAAAAGGGAAGTTAGTACTTTTATGAATTTAGTTTCGTTATGTAATTGTTTATCGATGTAAAGAGGGAGATAACTTCTTAGGATTAAGTTTGGTTGGAGACTTTAATTCGGAAGTGTGTGTGGAGAAAATTTGGATTTATGGATAGTTCGAGGATTAGAGAACTTCAGAGAGGTTTGGAAGTATGGTATTGTGATTTGGAGATGTTAGATGAAAGTGGAAATGGAAGTTACTTTGGTTGATTTGAAAGTTACTTTGATGGATTTGAAAGTTACTTTGATGGATTTGGAAGTTAAGTATTTAGAAGATGCACTTGAGTGATAACTCGTGTAATCTAGTTAGTTAGGTTTCTAATTAGCTTAGTAGAATTCTTTGGAGTTTAGCTAACTTTTTGGGGACCTACGGCACATTGATTCTGCACGTGATAGTATGTGATTTTGATCCATATGTAATCATGGTGAGATGATTTGTGGTGACCTTAGGCACATTGATTTACACATGGTAATATGTTGATTTTGGTCCATATGTATCATGGTGTGATGATTTGTGGGTACCTTGAGCACTTTGCTTCTGCACGTGATAGTATGTGATTTTGATCCATATGTAATCATGGTGAGATGATTAGTGGGATAGTACATGGTAGTATGTGATTTTGATCCATATGTAACCATGGTACTATGGTTTGTAACTAGCACATGATAGTATGCGATATTTATCCATATGGTATACCCGGTACGATGGTTGTGATATGGTAATACCGTACGGGCTTAGTATGCGATATTTATCCATATGGTATACCCGGTACGATGGTTGTGATATGGTAATACCGTACGGGCTTAGTATGCGATATTTATCCATATGGTATACCCGGTACGATGGTTGTGATATGGTAATACCGTATGGACTTAGTATGCGATATTTATCCATATGGTATACCCGGTACGATGGTTGTGATATGGTAATACCGTACGGGCTTAGTATGTGATATTTATCCATATGGTATACCCAATACGATGAAACTGGTTTGGTAATAATGAATGCTAATGTTACAATTACATATACTCCGGTACTTTTACTTTAAGTCTTTATTTCTATCTCTTGGTTTTGAATGACGTGTACGGGTGGTATTCTACTATCGATTGATTGTATGGAAATGAGAAGTGTGGATGTGGGTAGTTGTGAGCATTATAGGCCTTTGGACACGATTTCGGTTATGAGATATTGTTCATAGGATTACTTGCTTTCGTTTTACTCTCACTAGCATGTTATGCTAATGGTGCTACACTTACAATTTTCAGGTAAACCTCGAGTTAAGAAGCGTGGTAGAGGAGGTGGAGCCGCGTGACTGATCGAGATGGTGTATGGACAATACTAAGAACTCATTTTGGTTTAGCATTCATTGAAATGCTTGTAAATTATTCCATCTTTACATACTTGTGTCTTTTTTAGCCCGAAAGGGTATTTGTGTAAAATATGTCAATGTTTTATGGTCTAAATGTCTTTTGGAATGCGAAATTCCCGATTTATCGCTTTTTCTGGAAATTTGGGTTGTAAACAGGTTTTGGTTATTCAATTTTTAAACGAACCCACGCCGTTTTTCTTTAAAAATCGAGTCTTCCGCTGTGCATTTGAATTTAAAGAATTTAACGGAAAGCGGGTCGTTACAGTTTAAAACTTGGACTATCCACAACCTGTATACATTTTCACAATCAGAGAAATTAAAAGTAAGGAAATACAATTCCTTTTCCAAAATTAAAGGAAGATTATAACCATAAAACTTAAGACGAAAAGCTCTTAAGAGCTTATAAACAAATTTAGATCTCAAAGACCGAAATCAAAACAAAATAAGATAAGATAAGCCCTAGGACTTTTAAATGACATTTGTTCCTTCTCAGCGTCTTCATCATCTTGATCAAGCCGCACCAGCTCCTCTCTCAATGACCTAAACACCTGAAAATGTTTGTAATATCATGAGCTAACAACAAAACCCAGTGAGAATAAACAGAATAAAAAGTAAAGTTAGACCCCAAACCCGCATCCGGATTTGTGTCCAAGAACTTACTTACTCTTTGCAATCAATCCATTCAAAGAGTTTTATATCAAGTGTTTCACTTGTACTTACCAATTCTCCAATATAATTGTGGACTACATTCCAAGCATTTCTGGGTATGGTTTCATAAATGCATATAGCATTTATATCTCATTTTCCTTATATACCTTATACTATATATAAGGTTTACATCAAATCTATTCTCCCAAATACGATATCTTCCAATTTTATTGAGAAACTAGTTCTCTTACATATTTTTCACATAATGATTATACAAGGTTCAATACACACTTGTATTTTCTCATTATCCAATTCAATCTCATTCATTTTTCCTATAGCACTCGGCTATACATCAATTTCATTTCTTTTCTCTCTAGAAATGTACGTCTTACATAATATTTCATGTCTTTTCTCTATAGCAGCTCAGGCTATAAAAGTTTACATTTTCTTATCAAAACCTCCAAAACTCAAGAATAACTTATGCTAAGCTCTCCCGGTCTTAACATATTCAACTAAAAATAGTTTTGTGATGAATGATAATAATAATAGCTCTCGCAGGCTATGTGTAAGCTCCCGCGGGCTTTGTGATAGCTCTCGCAGGCTATGTGATAGCTCCCTCAGGTAGCTCCCACAGGCTATGTGTAAGCTCCCGCAGGCTTTGTGATATGCTATGAAAACTTTTTCAATAACAAGTAAAATAAATATAATCATTCATCATAATCGAAAGAGCATAAAAGTAAATAGATTGTGATGATGCAATATGATATGCATATGCTTTCAAAAGTAAATAAATAAAAACTTTCAACATAATCGAAAGGATATAAAGGTAAAGTGCTTAAAGTAAAGTGCATAAAGTAAAAGGATCATAGATGTCCTTATGCATAAAGTAAATAAATAGGAAATTTAGAAGAACAATAAGTAAATCGAATTCTGATAATTTAAATAAAGTAGATCTTATCTTAAATAAGTAATCTACACTTCCAAGGATTCTAAACTTCCATATAAAATCCAAGGTTCTATTTTCAAGTTCCTTTAACCATTCTATCTAAAAGTTTGGATCCTTTAACTTCCAATGATCCATTCTAATCTCCGGAACGATTCTAACTTAGAACTTTCAAAAGTTCAATGTTCCCTAGAGAAACTCCAAAGTTTTTACTCAAAGAACTAGTTCCTAATCCTAAGGTCACTACCTCACTTTCTTTTACTCTTAGATTCGAATCTTAATCTAAACTTCTAATCCTACAAACCGTTCAACTTATTCGGTTTCTAAATCTACTTTAAATCCTATTTATTCTCACCTTAGCTAAATTAGCTTCGCTCCAAATCTCCGATAGCACGATCAATCAATGATCCAAAACACCTACAATTAAAAGTATATCTAACAATCATTAATAAACCAAACATCGGTCAATTAACATCTAAAAGCTCAAAATGACGAACAACCCCGGAAAAACCCAAGGGTGCTCTCGGCCCCTCTATAGAAAATGGGTTTCAAGTTCGGTTTTCCGGATTTTAGGTACTTTAGAGGTGTTTCGAGTTGGTTTTAAGTAGTTTCGAAGTTCCCAATTTCAATGGGTATCGATGATTCGGGTTTTTGAACAATAAACGATTTCCTGAATTTAATTACAATAAACAATATATCAATAAAAGTAAACCCCAAAACAACCCCCAACGATGTAAAATTCAAACGGGAAGGGTTTCGTATGAAACTCGGGTTTAGTGTTTAGGGAAAGTTTCCAAAATCACTAAAAACAACTCCCGTAAATAAAATCATCGAGTTCCTTGGCAAGAAATCGAAGAATCAAAATGAAAACTCCATTAAAACACTATTTGGAGCTTAGGGTTTGAACTTTAACTTACCGAGAAGTCCTTAGAACACAAATGGAAAGCACGATTGCTAGGTGGAGAAGAATCCTAGGACCGAAGGCTTTCCGATGCAATCAAAATCAAGCCGATCCGTCGAGAATCGAACAAAACCCGAAAATTCTTCCCCCACTCCTTGAAGCCACGGTTTGGAGAAGAAAATATGAGATGTTTTGGTCAACTTTGGTCAAATGGCAATTTGAAGAAGAATATGAATAGTGTTTTGGATATTTTTAAGAAATTAGAAATGACGGTTGCGTCCTTTTATGACTTTTGACTTATAAATTGAAACCCGAAGCTCTTAAATTAATCTAAAGGTTATTAATAACTATTAATTGGCCTATTAATAATTACTAATATCACCGAAACGAATTTAAAGTATTAAAACGATTAAAAAGAATTTCGGGCGAAATTAACTACTAAATTCTAAATTACAAAAATAATAATTAAACTAAATACTTAAATTGAAATAAATAAATAAATAATAACATTAAATAAAATAATAAAATAAAATAAAATAATTCACTTCAAAATTAATGGGACGTTACAGCTTCCCATATTTAAATGTTAAAGATTTCGGATTTTATTTTGAAATGAAGGATGATATTCTTTGATTACATGTTTTAAAATGTTATTTCAAGTCTTCCGCTTGCGCTATTCTTAAATTTTAATTTTAAAGAGTCGGGTCGTTACAATATATGGCTCTACTTCCGCACAATTGCATAATAAATAAGTCTGGACGACATGGTACTCCTCATCACTAGGGGTGAACATGGGGCGGGGTGGGGCGGGGTCGAGGTACCCCGATTATACCCCGACCCCGTTTAAGCAAAAAAAAGACACCCCGACCCCACCCCATTTAACTGTCGGGGTCGGGTACCCCGACTTCACCCCGTTTAAAAAAAATTGAATACAAATCGGTAAGGGTGCCAGCGGCATTTGACAGTAGGGGCGGTAGAAGCGGCGACGGAGACCTTCGATGGCAGGGGCGGCAACTATAGTGGTGGTGTGGTGGTATTTGTAAGGTTTTGTGAGAAAAGACAAGGGTTGGGGAGACTGCAGGTAGTGGCTATGGTTTAAGAAAAAAAAATGGCAGTATAGTAGAGAGAAGAGATGGAAGAAATCGTGAGAAAAAAATGAAAGAAAGAAAGAAAAAAAGAAAAAGAAAAGAAAAAAAGAGGGAGGGAGGGAGGGAGGGGTGGGTGGGTGGGGGGGTTCTTCGTGGGAGGGTGGGAGGGAAATAAGGGGATGCTGGGGAATTAGGAAAAATGGAAAAAAAAAAAAAAAAAAAGATTTTAATCGGGGTGGGGTCAGGGCCCCGATGGGGTGCAATACTATTACCCCGACCCCGCCCCGTTTAATAAACGGGGCATTTATCCCGCCCCGACCCCGACCCCGCCCCGACCCTGACCCCGATTAAACACTTAAACGGGGTGGGGCTGGGCTGGTTCGCGGGGTAACGGGGTGAGTGTTCACCCCTACTCATCACTTAAGTTTCTCCGCATAGATTTACCTAAACCTTTCCCCGGTATGATAAACATATCTAGGTCGTCCAAGTCTACACCTTTTGAAAGATTGTCAACCACGTTACAGTTCACTAGGCGAAAGTGGTCGGCGATATGTTGATCGAAGTAATAGGAACAGAACGTAGTTGTCTCGTGTACCAGATACGCATTACAAATCGATCCACTCGTGCTTTATTTCCAATAGTTTTCTTCAATCTATGCAAATATCTAGAATCCGTGCAGTAAAATAAATCTAAAATTTAGCATCATATATATTTAAATATATTAAAAAGGGTAATTACCATAATAATATTTTACCTTTCAAACAGGTACATCCATCTGTATTGAATTGGGCCCCCAAGTAGTGCCTCATACGGTAGATGAACAGGAAGATGCTCCATCGAATCGAAAAATCTGGGTGGAAACATTCGCTCCAGTTTGCATATTATAACTGGAATCTCTCGGTTTAATGATTCGATTGTCTCTGGTGTTAAATCTGCGCATGTCAAATCTTTGAAGAACACACTTAACTGCGCCAACGATTCCCAATGTTTCTGTTCAAGGAACGGTCTGAATGCAACAGGCATCAATCGTTGCATGAAAATGTGACAATCCTGAATTTTCATTCCAAAAACAGTGTGACTCTGCACATCAATGCATCTCAAGAGATTGGAAACGTAAACATCGGGGAACTTAATCGATCACATCCATTCAAACAGTAATTTCTTCTCTTCTGTATTTAACATGTACTTGGCATAGGCGTAGTGCCCATCTTTATCCGACTCTAACTCGGGGCGACGACATATTTCTTGGATGTCATACCATGCCTTCAGGTTGTCTTTCGTCTTATTAGGCACATTTAAAACTATATTGAAGACATTGTCGAACACGTTCTTTTCTATGTGCATTACATCCAAGTTGTGCCTGATTAGTAAATCTCCCCAATACGGTAAATCCCAAAATATATTTCGTTTCTTCCATCCACTGTTTTTACAAGCGGCCTTGTTTGCAACCTCAGCACCTATTTCAGTAATTTTTTTCATGCCAATAGAATCTAACATGTGTAATATTTCGACTCCACTATAAACTCGGGGCGGGCCTTGGTTGCGTGCATTACAACCCTTATACCAATCTATCTTGTTTGATCGAAACAAATAGTCGCTGGGTAAAAATCTTCTATGACAATCGAACCAACACGTTTTCCGTGTATGTTTCAAAGAGAAAGCTCCAGTATCAATTATGCAATGAGGACAAGCAAACTTTCCGGATGTGCTCCAACATACGATAAGTTTAAATTAATTATACATATTATTATGCAATGAAAATAATTTATAATTAATAAGCTATCGTGCTTACCAGATAACATTGAATATGCCGGGAAGTCACTTATTGTCCAGATTACTGCGGCTTTCATACATAAATTTTGTTTTCTCGATACATCGTAAGTCAACGCTCCATTATTCTAAAAATTAGTCACCTCAACAATAAGAGGTTGGAGGTAGATAGCTAACCTTTGTTTTGGACTCTTTAGACCCGGTACGATAACCGTTAAGAATATCACAGGATCTTTCATACACATCGATGAAGGGAGATTATAAGGTGTCAACATAACAGACCATACAGAGTATTGTGCACCAGAAGCGCCGTATGGGTTAAAACCGTCAATACATAACCCCAATCTCACATTTCTAATCTCACTTGCAAATTCTGGATGACAATGATCCAAATGCTTCCACGTGTCAATATCATATGGATGTTTTATATGATCATCCTCTTGAGAATGCTCGTAATGTCATCACATATGAGAAGCCGTGACTTCCAATGCATACAATTGTTGAAGTCGATGAGTGATCGGTAAATAAAACATACGAGTATGTGGAATGAGAGTGTGTTTACCTTGTTTATATCTCAGATGGAAACAGAATTTACAATTATGAAGACTCGAATCTCCATTACCCCAGAATATCATGCATCCATTCGGGCAACAATCAATCTTCTCAACAGGCAACCCGAGACCCTCCACTTATTTTTTCATGTCGTATAAACTTTCTGGCAGCATGTTGTTCGCAGGAGCGCAACGATGAAACCATTGTGCAATCGAATTAAAACCTCTCTCTGGAATATGATATGCCGATTTTATATTTAGAAGCTCCGTAACTGCATCCAGTTGACTGACATCACAACCCGGGTATAACAGCATACTTGCTGATTCGAGCATATGATATATTCATTGCGCTTCTGGATTCATTTCCTCTTCCTCCTCCTCTAGAATAGTTTGATTATTGTCTTGAGTATGATTAAACGTACCTTCATATATCATATGTTGCATTTGTCCATACTTTTGTTGTCTTTCATCACGATCTTCTTCCAAATTCGGTATAGCATTTGAGTTTCTTCCTTGGTACAACACGGCTCGCTCCAACGCCGCATTATATTGATAGTCAGATTCCCCTTAATAAACCCACTTGAAATAATTCTCCACAAACCCACGACTATACAAGTGTTTCTTCACATCAAATGAAGAATATAACTTCTTATTTTTCCATTTTCTGCACGGACATCGTATCATTTTTCCATTATGATCAAAATCCTCCGTACTTTCACAAAACAAAACGAACTCAACCCCTGCTACGAACTCATCGTTCAAATAGCCTTCTAAGAGATGAACATACATCCATTCACGCATTGTTTTATGCAGTAGAAAAAAACGAAAATAAATAACAAAATGTTTGTGATGATGAATATTTTTCATTGCTCAGGATGTTTGCCTATATAAGCTGTAAGGTAACGACGGATTTCGTCGTTCATATAGCGGGAAACTTTCCCTCCATAATCTATAATGTAACGACGGATTTCGTCGTTCCGATAGCGGGAAACGTTCCCTCCATAACATGGGGCAACGGAATCTGTCGTTCATTTTTCGCGGGTAGTTTCGCCCCAAATATATACGACGCACTGCATCGTTCCATTTATCGCAGGAATTTTTTGTGCCAATTGTAGCGACGGAAGCCATCGTTATGTTCCTATTACTTTTTCCCGCCAAATATATCCTATCAATGAGGCGACAGAAGGCATCACTGAAAGTCAACTCTCCACACGGGCGATGCATTCCGTCGTTACATTGAGACGCATGCGGCTTTCATCACTACACCTCCGTCGCTATTCTGGCAGTTTCTTGTAGTGTGTGTATGAATTGCATCAAGGAATTTTGGAGGCAATTGTATGGTTCCATCAATGAATGCTTCAAGTCCATTGGATATTATAACATTGAGTAGTTGGTTTTTTCATAGTAGATAGTTAGAATCTGTCAATTTGACAGTGAGAGAGGAAGCACCAAGGTTGGTGGGTAGTTGATGCATAGTATGAGGTTGGAAGATTTGGGGATTCTGGGGAAAGGTATTCAGTGGTGTGAAGTTTTGATTAAAACCTAAATAATACCCAGGAAATTGAGTTCCATTGTGGGTTCCAAAATTTAGTAAAAAGGGTTGAGGATTTGGTGCTGCATTTTGGGTATGAAAGGTAGGATATCTTTGGGCTATTGGAGTGGTTAACTGAGGAAACGCAGCTGGTAGAGCACGAAAGACAGGAATTGGTGTTGGTGGTGTATTCACGCTTGAGATAGCTGGTGGTTGGGAGACATTTGGTGGTTGATTTTCTACTGTGGAGGACGTTGATGCCCCAGAATTTGTTGCCATTGAAGGCTTTTCAAAGCTCTGATACCATAAAGTAAAAGCTGTAAGAGATAGAGAGAGGGAGAGAAAGGAAGAAGAGAAAGGGACAAGTGAGCCGTTAATGAGAGGACAATTCTTGTATTCATTACTGAGAAGGGAAAGGAATATAAGTAGCAAAGTATATTGCCATATGTCATACAATGAGAGGCTAATCTGTAACAGAAAAGTAAAGAAAAGAGAAGGAAAGAGAATACAAAACTAAAACTAATACACAAATTAATTATAAAAATAACTAAAGTTAAGTTTCCTTAATCTCTTCATTAACAATAGGGAACAAATTGCCATGTGGATGGGATATTTAAAGCAACCTCATTAACATCCACCAGATGACCACCTATCTAATATGTAATTGTATTAGGTTTAAGAATTCTATCTAAATAACGTTTGTATACGATGTTTTGTTTGACAATAGAATTACTATTATTAAATTACATTTTTCAATTGTTGGATTATGTTTATAATTGTTTCAAAACAGGTTTAATTATTGTATGGAATAATTGCACATTTTAAAAAATACTAGTACTGACGAAATTCATCCACAAAAACCTTAATGCTGACAAATTCCATTGACAATGGGTACTCAATGCCTATGAATTTTGTCGGCGATAGATTACCTTTACCGACGACAAATACATCGTCGGCATTAGTAACCCATTGCCGATGAAAACTACATCATCTGCATTGGTAACCAATTGCCGACTATATATATTGTTCATCGATATTAGTCCACCAATGCTGACGATATATCATTTTTGTCAGTAAAGGGTAAAGTCGACGACTGTTTACGAAGATTTTTTTTCTTTGGCAAAGAGTATTGCCGACGAAAATTGGGTCTTTCCCACGAATCTAGTCGTCAAGAAAGACCTTTTTTTGTAGTGTAACTATGGTTCACTATAAATCCATAGTCGAACTCCTCTCACTATAGATAAGTTACGTTCATTAGTTATTAAGTTTAGCTGTGACATATTCTTCATGTGGTCAAACTCACAATTATAATTGGGTTATGACAAATTAAGAGAAAAAGCGAAAAGTAAAAGAGAAATGGAAAGAGAAAGGGAAAATAGGAAGGCTCAACATGAAGAGTGTTGAGTCTCAAATTTCATTATATTTGAAAATTCAATACATGTGTCATTACATGATTGGTAGATAAAATAACAAACATAAAGTAAAATTAAAAGTTCTAAAATAAACCAATCTCTAAATTCCTATTAACTCTAACAGGTTAAAATTACAGTTTTACCCCTATAATTATATCTTTTTTTGTGTTTCCCTCTCTAACAATTTCTATAATCCAACTACAGATCAATACTTCTATAATCAACACAAGATATGAAGTCACTTGTTCAAGTTCTGAATGAGTTCAGCAAGAGAGTTATTTGAAGTTCCCGATATGATGTATTATAATATAAAAGTTGTGAATTCTATTTTTTTTTTTTTAAAGGAAAATTACAAATGATCGTATCCAAGCACGTTATTTTATGTAAAAGAATTACAAAATTTAGAAAAATATTATCAAATCGTTTTTTTTTTTAAATCAAGAACGTCATCATCAAATACGTTCCTTACAAAATAAAAATGATATCAAATAGATGGCTGATAATTTTTTTTAACTCCAACATGCTTTGTACATAATGACTTGCTTGTTCAGACAAGTAACTAAATGATGCGACCAAAAAAAATATCGTGTGGGAGTGGTTGTGGGTCACCAAAAGAGAATGAAAATTTTAGACTCTGTGAAAGCAAAGTAAAGTAAGAGATTCTTCTACCCCATTCCCATCACAAAAGACTTGAAATTCTATTATTTTTTTTTTGTTGTCAACTATTTTTTAAATGTACATTGGTTTATCAACATAAATCTCTATTCATATAATCCACTTATTAAAAAACTTTTTTTTTTTTTAATTTCAACTAATATTTCAAATGCAATTTAAAAAGTGGTAAAACAAAGATTAATATTTCGTTGGGATAATAGTACATTGAACATTTTTTTATAATATTTTCACATGTGACATTTTCAAATATAATTATAATTTTAACCAGTATGGGTTGACCTAGTGATCGAGGGGTTATTTTCTAACTTTGACATCATAGGTTCAAACAATGCTTGTCACCTACCCTAGAATATTATCCTACGAGTTTACCGAAGGCAAGTGTTGCAGGGTTGTGTTGTTATCCCGTGAAATTAGTCGAATTCCGCGTAAACTGGCCTAGACACTTACGGTATAAAAAAAATATAATTATTATTTTTTTGAAAAAAAAATTATTATTTATAGATATCAACATTATTATTTGAAGTGATCGTATATTACATCAATTAATTTATCACATTCAATCAATGATTAACTTTTTTTAATATCATATTTGAAGATAATTTTTAAAATTATTATATTGAAAAATATTACAAAATATTTTACCACCATATCCCAATTTAATTATCAAACAAGATTAACTTAATAAAAGAAAGTTTAAAATCAAATCATTACTAATCGACCCATATGATTCCAATGAAAAATTTCATCACCACGAGTAGTGGTATCATTTTATCACAGTGGGCATTATGTCAGGTTCGAATTATACCCAAATTAAAACATAAAACTATAGAATCGAAGATTGAAGATCGAAGACGTAAAAGTTTACAACAAAATTATAACTGAAATTTAATTGGGTAGTAGATTGTGATATATATAAATATATAATTATTTAAATTTATTTATAAATATAGTAATTTTTACTACATTTATTAGTGATTAATATTGATTAATGTGTGAATCAGTGATTAACTTATTATAAAAATATGTAATTTAAACCTGCTCAAAAATTTGTTATATTAGAGCAAGGAGTTGATATTTTTATAAATATTAAAAAAAATTGCTAGATTTCCAAACATCCCTTAAATTTAACTTAATGTTTATCTAAAACTCAATATAGCATGTTATTGTAATTGTAAATATGCAATTACGAGCTCATATAAATGATATAGGGATTTAAATCCTAAATTAATTTCCTAATTGCGATGTAATTAGAGAGATTACACCTTTTTTTTCTTAGAAAAAATAAATAAAAGAAGAAGAAAATGACAGGAGTTGGAGCAACCTTTTGTATCTAGTTTATGCCTGATCACCTAGAACTTTTGGGGTCATTTGACTTCATAAATCGACCCCTTGCATATTATCATAATATTATTATGGGTCCCAAAAAACCCTAATTCAATTTTGAACATTAATTTAGTTTCATTTTGTTTTTGACTTTTATCATAACTAATTTAAAAGGTAGGGTGTTATAAAAATAGATTTTTTTTAAAAAAATATTAAATATAATTTATAGAATATGTGTAAATCAATGATTTATTATAGTTATTGTCTCCATTCGTAATTATGTAAAATCAATTGATTATCATGTGATCAAACATTACTTTTTATCAAAGTTAATTGATAATTAATGATTTTTGTTTTAAAAAAATCTATATTTATTTGAGAAATTTCCCTAGAATTTTTTAAGTAGTATTTATAAATATTATATTTTTCAAAAAATATTTACAAATATATCATTGCTTAAAAATATTAAAATATTTGTAAATATACAATTTTTACTTTCCCAATCAATGATTAGCATCAATTAACTATTAATAATAAAGTCATTCTTTGAAATATGTAAATAAATGATAATAACTTAAAGTGATTATCATATATCACAGTGAACCAATGATTAATTAGTTATACAAAAATCTGTAAATCAATGTTAATCACTGATTATTCGCTCAAAGTTTGCTATAATTTACAAATATTTCTTTAAAAAAATTATTAGATTTGCAATCATCCCGATTTTTAATTACTTTTACGTACATATATATTTACAAATATTTTAAAGGAAAAAAAAACCCTGAACCATATTAAGTTGTGACAAATACCCCAGAATTAATATGAGTTGTAACAAGTACCCTTTTGTATACACCCATACACCCATTAATTTGAAAACATATGATATTAAAGTTTTAGTTTAACATTAAAAATTTATCTCTAGAAAACAAGTCACACAACGAAAAAATTAAGGGTCTGTTTGGTAACCTTCCTCGTTTCTATTTCTTGTTTCTTATTTCTATTTCTTGTTTCTTGTTCCTGTTTTTTTTTAAAAGAGAAATATAAACATGTTTGGTAACTGTTTAGGGTAACCTTCCAAATTTCTGTTTCTTGTTTCTATTTCTCATTTTTTAAGAAATGAAGTTGTTTGGTAACTCTTTCTGTTTCTTGTTTCACAACGAAATTAGGAAGGTTACCAAACGGGCCCTAAATGGCGGGAACTCTTATAAAAGTTCAGGGAGGTATTTATTTAAGAGAAAAGTTTAGGATACTTAACACAACCTGCATAGTAAAGGAGTATTTGCTTACAAAAGATAATTTTGAAGATTTTTGTCACAACCTGGTTTTTACTTTTTTCCCTATTATAAGAAATAAACTACTTACTTTCATTTTTTTTTTTTTTTTTTTTAAAAAAACTTTATAGCACACTAGATTTTGCGAGATATAATAGTTTTAAAATCAATTTTATTTAGTTTTTTTTAAATAAGAGAGATAAACAACGACTTCGTGAGCCAAAATTAATAGTAGTATTATGTTTCAAATAGAATCAATTGAAAAATAGTTGCATTTTACCAATATTATTTTCAATTTGTTATTGAAATAGCTTCGTAAATAAATAAAAACATATGAAAACTTGCAAGATTCAGACTATTGATCCATTCCTAAAGAAGAAAAACTATACTTGAACGATTAAATATTCGCAAGACATTAATGTTCATATACATCAAAAACTGCATGAAACACGCCATTTTGATCTCTCCAAATGCTATAATAATAAGCTTTTCTCCATTGTAGGTTTGAGTCGTTTGACTAAGCTTATACACGCTAGTAACGACTAGTTAATTAGGGCCCGTTTGGTAACCTTCCTCGTTTCCATTTCTTGTTACTTATTTCTAATTCTTGTTTCTTGTTCCAGTTTTTTTTAAAAAGAGAAACAGAAACATGTTTGGTACGGTTTCTTATTTCTTGTTAACGTAAATGTGTTTGGTAACTATTTCTTGTTTCTGTTTCTCATTTAAAAAAAATAAAATATTTTGAAAATTTTACAATTTTAAATGATATATTTAAAAATATTATATTAATATAATTTTTGTATATTTATAATATATTTTATAAGTCAAAACTGGTCAACGTAATAATTCATCAATGTGTTGAAAACTTTGTAAACAAGAAAGAGAAATAAGAAACAAGAATTTGTTGTTTCTAAAATTTCTACACAATTTTGAGATGTGTTTCTAAAAAAATGAGAAACAAGAAACAAACAACTCTATTTCTTAAAAAATGAGAAATAGAAACAAGAAACAAAATTGGGAATGTTACCAAACCGGCCCTTAGTTACAATACCAAACTAATAAAAAACTAACAGTCATTACAATGATAATAATAAACTATCTAATGGACAAGCGCCAAAAACTCTATTAATTCATCCTTGATAAACATCCACAAAAAATAACATAAATATCATCTATAAATTCCAGAATTCATAATCTAAAACATCTAAGCATACAAGTACCAAAAACTTTATTAATTCCCTTCATAAACCTTGTCAGTTCCCTTTATCTTTCCGATCTGAGATTCTCAACATGCCCAGGTTCCTCTTTTGTGCTCACCATTTTTGGGTCAGGTCCCATTTTTGGACCATTTTTGGGTCAGGTCCCATTTGGGTTTGTTGGGCTCTGATACCATCTTGATAATCATGGGCATTCATCTCAAAATGAATTGATAATGAGAGGAGTAGCTCATGATCTTATAAACGTTGTGAGTTCCCTTCATCTTTTCGATGTAGGATTCTCAACATACAATAACGTTGAAAAACTCCAAATTCGGCAAATTAGCTAAAACGATAGTTTTTTTTTCACATTAACTAATATATTATAAAATCCACATTGTTCCCCATACTTCCAGAAATTTAAACATCAAATAAAATCATAAAAAAATCTATGAATAATCCTTTAGATTTCCCCATACGATTACCCAAAATTAAAGAACGTTCACTCACCTCGACATCGAAACCAACAACTTGCAAGCATGAATCCACAATCTGAAAATAATTCTAAAACTAATTAAAAAGTATTCTAAATATTTTTAACTAAATTAAAACGGATTGGGTTCAAGGTTTAAGTTGCGAAAAAGAAACCAAAAACCGGCCGAGATGGTCTTCGTTTTCAAGTTCAATCGTCAGCTTCATGGGACTTCTCATGAGGTCTCGGTTTTGGTGAAATTTTGGCAACGAGATTATTGTGTTTGGTCTAAATTTGAGATGGGTTGATTTTATCAATTTGGTTTTAGGTTTTTAGCCTTGAATCGATAACACGAGTTAGCTCACCTTCGTGGGATCATGACCCTTTGTCCCGGCCATTGTAGCACATGTATCGCCCAGGGCATGATGACTTGACGTCATCCTCACCTTCCTCTGGCTTATCACTGGGCAGTCTGCTCAGGGTTCCAACTTTCAACGATGGCAACTAAACACGAGGGTTGCGCTCGTTGCGAGACTTAACCCAACACCTTACGGCACGAGCTAATGACAACCATATGCACCACATGTGTCTGCGTTCCCGAAGGGCATTCCCCTCTTTCAAGAAGATTCACGGCATGTCAAGCCCTGGTAAGGTTCTTTGGGTTGGGATTTTTGGGTTTCAAACATAAATTAAAGAAGTTAACACAACAAACAAAAAGAAAACTTAAACTAAATCCAAATATGATTTTTAAGAAGGAAAATCGATTCTTACCTTTTCACGAACTTGAAAAACCTCCTAAACGATCCCAAACAATTTCTGATCACGAACACTTTCGAATATATATAACCAACGCACATAATCTAATGCAAACAAGCAAGAAATTGAAGAAAAATATAGCAAGTCCGAAAGTTATTTCTCTCATAACTTTTCTTAAAGAATTGGGATTGCGGTGAAATTAAAAATCAATGGATAGCTATTAAAAAAACGATGAGAATAGACATTTTAACCACGCAAAAATGAGTCGGGATGAAGTTATAGTGACAATACTCCATGAGATTTCTTTTAGGAAAAAATGGGAGAAAAAAATGATGAGGATATCGGATTTGCAACTGAAGGAAGAAGAAAATATTTTAGGGCTCCAAAACCGATTTCTAAAAAATACGAAAAAAATGTCATTGGCCTAAAACAGTCATAACTTATTCACCAGAACTCAGAATGATGAGCCATCATTTTCGTTGGAATCGTAGTAACGAGACGATCAGTATCAACCAAAAATATTATATTAAACTTGTGGTTTTAATTTTAAAGTTTGGGAAATTACCAAAATACCCTTACCGAAGGAAAGAGTTATTTTTGTTCTAATTAATCAATCCAACCTGATTAATATTATTTTAATAAAATAATATTAATTTCAAAAAAATTTGTTGTTCTACTTGGTAACGGGTGATTAAATTTTATATACCATCATTCATAGTGTACCCCTCCTAGATTCGAGTTTAACTATTATCGACTACTTCGTGTAATTAGTTATTATTTTATAAGGTGGTGCTATTTTCAATATGTTTGAGCTCGATTCCATACTCTCATGCAAAGTCAATTAAATAATTTTATCTTAGCCAAAGCCTAGGTAAAAATAAACATAATTCTAATTATATTACTCATTTACATATTCTCTTCCCCCAAAAAAAAAATTGTAAAACATATATTAATGATAATGTAATACGAACAAATATATTTTTTTTTAAATGTGGGTCCCATAATTGTCCATAAATAATGGCCAAACCTCTAAAGATGTTGTCATAGGGTATAGAGAGAAAGAGATAGAAAATTTCATCAATACCCTCTAAAACTAAAACTCTTTCCAATCTCCATTACCCCCATAACTCAAAAGTGTCGACATGGTTTACCAAGAAGAAGTTGTGTTGCAAAAAGTATGTGAATTATACGAGCAGATTTCGAGCCTCAACAGCCTTAAACCAAGTAAAAATGTCGACATGCTTTTCACTCAATTGGTTCTCACATGCATGCCTCCAATCCCAAGCCTTGATGTCACAAAACTCTGTCAAACCCTTCAAGAAATGAGGTCAAAACTTATCAAGCTGTGTGGTGAAGCTGAATCCCTTTTGGAGGTTCATTTCTCAACCCTTTTAGCCTCTTTCAATAACCCACTTGACAACCTCAATCTCTTCCCTTACTATTCCAATTACCTTAAACTTTCCCTTTTGGAATTCAACATTCTTAAAACTCACTGCCCTTTTTCACCCACCAAAATTGCCTTTCTGGGTTCTGGTCCACTCCCTCTTACTTCCATTGTTTTGGCCTCAAACCATCTCAAATCCACCACTTTTCATAACTTTGATATTGACCCATTAGCCAATTCCATGGCTTATAGACTAATCTCGTCCCATCCCGACCTTTCGAACCGTATGTTTTTCCATACTGCTGATGTTTTGAATGTTACTCATGGTTTGGAAGAGTACGAGGTTGTTTTTCTTGCTGCTCTTGTGGGTTTGGATAAGGAAGAAAAAGTTAAGATTTTGAATCATTTGGCTGAGTTCATGGCTCCTGGTGCTTATCTGATGTTGAGGAGTGCTCATGGAGCTAGAGCTTTTCTTTACCCTGTTGTTGATGTTTGTGATCTTTCTGGTTCTGGTTTTGAGGTTCTTTCTGTGTTTCATCCTACTGATGAAGTTATTAATTCTGTTGTTATTGCTCGTAAACTATTTGTCGGAAGAAACTTCGTCGACGATGATGACCATAACGATGACGACGATGATGAAGATGATGATGATGATGATGATGAAAAGGAGGGTGTCATCAATCCCATTTTATTGGCTAACAAGTGCTCTGGATTTCAGACCTTCAATCCCATGATTGAGGAGTTTGCCATGGAAGAACAGCTCTCATGAACTTCTCCAAATCAACTTGGATTAAAATCATATAATCTCCATCTATCTTTTATTTGTTTTTTTTTTTACTTGTTTTACTTATTTTGTGTTTCTGCATCTATAGGAATATATCCCTATAAAATGTGACTAGAAATTCCAATAATTCCTTGTCTTGATTTTCAAACATTTATAGGTTTTGGAAACTTAAATACTAATTTTAAATTTTTATTCCAATCTATGTTAACAAATAAGAGAGTTTATCGAATAATTTTAAATTCGCAAATAATAAAATTCTGTAATTTAAGTGGTCGATATTGATGTATGTAAAATGTTAAATCACCATTAAACTTTAAAAAATATATATAAATTTATCGTATTAAAGCAAATTTAATATTTTTAACATATCCTCGACATAAAACAATTTTTCTAAAAAAAAAGAATTGAATATGTTTGGTCATTGAGATGGCAAATTTTGATATAGAAAAAGAGTAATTTGGCATTCCTGATGTTATTCCTTTTTTCTGACAATTAATTAAAAAAAGAAAGAAAAAATATGGACTTCATTTTTGGCTTATCTTCTTTAATTTTTTTAATTTTTTTTCCCTTTCTTCGTTGTATGACTTACTGAAAAAGAAAATTGTTGCTTGTGTAAATTATTGGATGGATATCTCATTGGAAAGAGGAATGGAGTGGATAATCAGAAAGACCGAGAAAACAGAGACTATTTTTCTTGTATGACTTTGACTGACTAAATTGATGAGAAATTTTGTGTGAATATTATTTTCTTTCAAAAACAATACAGTTCTATATGTTAAAACAAAATAATATTTCAAAGGGGCTGTCTTCATAGATTTGAAGCAAGACAATTTCATAAATCAAAATTGACATCATCTTTAGAAGAAAATGAAATAAACACTCAATTGATATTTTGGCCAATTACATTTTGGTCCTTACTTTTCTTTTTTGATAGCTACAATAATCAATTTCATAAATCAAAATTGACATATATTTGGGCCAATTACATTTTGGTCCTTAGTTTTCCTTTTTGATAACTACAATAATAGAAGCTGACAGAAAATTTTTTATTTTTATTTAACTTTACCATACCATTAATGTTGCCGGGGGTAAGAAAATAATTTAATTATTTATGTGGTAAAAAATTAAGATGAACTACACAAATCACCTAGAAAAATATTGTTGTTGTTGCAATTGCACCCTTGAATTTTTAGACTTTGTTTATTTATCAGGAATTAAAATGAAATTAGTTGAAATGAGAGACATTCTATGTTATTTATTTGAAATTGTCTCGAGTTGGAATTAGATTCCAATCATGTTATTAACTAGGAATTATGAATATGAATTGAACATATTATAACTACCATAACATCCTTTCCACACACTAATCAATAAAAATATGCAAGTAAATTAATATCACATTTTTTGCTATTATTTTATTTAGTAGTAATACATTTTATTTAAATATTTTTTATTTGAAATAGAGAAACAATAAATAATTGACAGATAAGCCGGGGATCTTGCACATATAACAAAATCAGGTCCAATATTTATAAATACAGCAACCAAAAACTTAATTGTAAAAATAGAAAAAAAAAACTCAAATTCGCGTCTAAAATATTACAAAATTGTCATTAGCTTTGCATAAGTAATCAATGATTTCCACGTAAGTAATCACTGATTCCGCACATAGGTAATCACTAATTTTACTTATTTTTTGTATCAACTTATATTTGTGCATGTAATAATTGATTACATAATAAATTATCACTGATTAGCTTATAAGTTATCAGTAGTTTCTCTTATTCACATGAATGAGGGTTTTTTTTAAAAACTGTATATTTACAAATATTTTTTTCAAATGCTATATTTATAAATATTGCTGAAAATTTTATTAGCAAATAAAATTCCCCTATAAACTTATTGTTTAAAATTAATTATTATTAAATAAAATTAGGGTGTTCATGGATCAATTAATTCGGTTGGTTTACCATGTTGTTTTAATCGGACTCTAAACATTAGTTCTGTAAGATTAGAGATTTGAACCCCAAGATTAAAATAACAAAAACGGTTCTTGAATAGTGATAAGATTTGTATAAACGTTTTTCTCATTCATTCTCATGGTCAAAGACCCATATTTATACAAGAAAATTAGGGCAAGCTTTACAAGGAATAAAATATATAAAATCTGAATTTACAAAAATAATAATCACCAAAACAGGCCACCGCCACGGCGGTGAAAGCGTACACTCGAAAAATCCCTAGTTGGTCGCCGCGACGCCCACTCTCGGGTTTCTTGGCTAGGGAATCCAAATTTTGGATTCAGACTCACCGCCGCGGCGACAGAAGAATTTCTACAAAATGTCTCCAAATGCCCACCTTGCCAATACGCCCCCTCAAGTTGGAGCATGTAGATCACAAATGCCCAACTTGCCAATAAGAAACTGAAACTGAGCTTTACCGAGAGCCTTAGTGAGAATGTCTGCAAGTTGAAGATCAGTTCGAAGATGTGTCGCGCGAACAAGACCAGCAGAAAGAGCATCACGAACAAAGTGGCAATCCATCTCAATATGCTTTGTTCGTTCATGAAAAACTGGATTAGCAGCAATATGTAAAGCGGATTGACTATCACAATAAAGCTGAATAGGCTGCGAGTGAGTTATACCAAAACAGGATAACAAAGACTTAAGCCATTTTAACTCACAGATCGTAGAGGCTATAGATCGATACTCCGCTTCAGCAGAGGAACGGGACACAATAACCTGTTGCTTAGTCTTCCAAGAAATCGGGGAAGAACCCAAAAGGATATAATAGCCAGTCAAAGAACGCCGAGATAAGGGGCAGCTAGCCCAGTCACTATCACAATAGGCAGTTAACTGAAAATTACACTCATCGCGTAGAAGAATACCTTGACCAGGACATCCCTTCAAATAACGCAAAACGCGCAGGCCCGCATCCCAATGTTCAAGACGAGGATTTCCCATAAATTGGGCCAAGATAAGAACTGAATAACTCAGCTTCGGACGACTTATAGTCAAATAAATAAGTGTTGACTTTTAGGGTCAATTAATCTTAATTAACCTTGTTTTGATGATAACAAACATATTTTAATTACTAATCAATTTTTGTGTTTAAGTATCTTATTTTGTAGAGCATAATTTTATGAATCCAACTCAATTTGAATCGCTTCAATCGGACGTCAAATGCTCAAGATGTTGATTTTAGAAGATTGAAATTAAATTAATTATTCCGTTCGGATCGTATATGGCGAGCTCACTTTATTTTTTCATGCGCTCAAATTTCCAGCCGTCAAATCAGATTGTAGTTGAGATGGAAGGTCCAGATTGATTCAGCTTTATAAATTAAAGAAAAAGAAATTTTTAGAATTTATGCAAGCCATCAGATCTATTTGCCTTTTGAAAGCAACGGCCCAGATTAATTCAGGGATTTAAATAATAATAATAAAAAAAGGACGCAACAGTCATTTTCGGATTTCCAGGCGTAGGATGACGTCAGCTTGATTTTTCCGTCCATCCCAGTCGTTCGTCTTCATCCATCCAGCCATCCTGCAGCGTCCACGTATGCGTGTCTTTATGTCCGTTCGATTGCGCTTCATCAAGCGCTCCGGTTCGCTCCACGTCTCAGATCATCTCCAGCCTTCTGATTGAACCAGATCGAACGCCTCACATCTCGCCAGCGTGCATGTCAGCGGGGGAGCGTGTCTGGCAAAATAAATACCCGTGGGCCCACTATCATTCATCTCTCCAATCAGAATTAATTAAAGCAGATCTCCTCTCTCTCAGAGCCATGTGCAAGACCTAAAATGCCCTTACTTTATGGTTTGTCTTTTATGGACTTAATTGGAAATCACGCACAAGCTTTAAAGGTCATTATTGTCCAAAAATGCCATCAGAAAATTTAGGATTATTTATTTAATCCGTAAATTCAAATAATGAAGCAGCCAATCATATTTTGACACGTGGCCCAACGGTAACAAGACTCCTCTCCCTCTTCATATTGGCCGAAAATAGCAGATTTTAAACAAGGAAAATTTGGGAAAAATCATCATCTTCTTGCTCTCGGGTCTAGCAAATTGTCCACAATTTTTTAGCAATTTTTGTGAGATTTTAAAGTGTAATTGATTAAACCATTGTAAGGGTTTTATTGGGGAGTGACTTCTCCATTTTTGTTGTGAGATTTAAACTTGTAAATCTACTCATTTAGGAGAGTTTGTAATTTGTGTGAAATTCTATAATTCACATTTTGGGGTTGGTTTCCTAGCCCGTAAAAATAGGAACGATTATGGTGTTGTTCTTGAGCCCGGAAAAAGGATCGGTTTGTTGGGGTTTGATCTTGATCCCGCAAAAGTATTGGGTTTGCACTTGCTCCCGGAAAAGGTGTTAATACAAATTCCCGAGAGGCGCTCGGGGAGTGGACTAAGCCGTGTTTTTGGCCGAACCACTATAAATTTCGGTGTCAATTTCTCTAACTCTTACTCTTTTAATTATCGCACTAATTATTATTGATAGTGTTTATTGAAATTCTATATTGTTTTACATATTTATTGTATGAATTAAATTAAAGGAATTTAGGTTGTTAAAAATTGATCTTGATTTAAATTATTCCCAATCTTGTTAAAATAGAGGTTATTTTGTTAAAGAGAATTTTTAGTTTAAAATTCACATAATTCTCTTGAGTTTAAAAAGACAAATTAAATTACTAATTGAACAACACATTTGAAAAAGATATACTAAATTTTAATTAAACCCTATTCACCCCCCCCCCCTCTAGGGTTGCCATCGATTCCTACAATAAGACGGCCAACGAGACGTCTATATTTCTCAGGTTCATCAAGAGATTTGCCATTGATAAGAGCAAGTCGGTGGTTTTGTTCAATAGGAGTAGAAACATGTTTGGCTCCAAGTAAACCAGCCCCTCCAATAATATCAAGAGCATACTTACGTTGAGATAAATAAAGCTCATCGGTTCCACGAGCTACTTCAATACCAAGAAAGTATTTCATTGCACCCAAGTCCTTCATATGAAATTTGTCACTGAGTTGCTTCTTGAAAGAAGCAATGGCCTTAGAAGAACTGCCAGTAATAATCAGGTCATCAACATACAAGCACATGCAAAGAAACCAAATTTTTCGAGTAGCTGAATAGAGAGTAATCTGGGTAAGACGGAACAAAACCAATATCTTTCAATGCGGAAGATAATTTAGCAAACCAGTTGCGAGGAGCATGTCGAAGGCCATATAAGGACTTACGAAGACGGCAAACTTTACCAATAGCAAAAGAGGCCAAAACCCGGAGGCAATTTTATATATACCTCTTCATCAAGATCTCCATGCAGAAACGCATTGTGAACATCTATCTGATGCAACTCCCACTTCCGAGCAATAGCAATAGAAAGGAAAGTCCGAACAGTAACCATTTTGGCAACTGGTGCAAAAGTTTCATTGAAATCAATGCCTTCAATTTGTCGATTTCCATGAACCACAAGATGACCTTTCAATCTTTCGACAGATCCATCAGACTTATATTTGATCTTATACACCTATTTGCAACCAATAGCACATTTCCCAAGCGGAAGATCTTTCAAGGACCATGTCCCGTTACGTTCAAGGGCATCAATCTACTCTTTCATTGCTTTACGCCAACCGGCATCCTGAACGGCCTCGTGAAAAGAGATTGGTTCTTTTCCTGTAGTAATGGCAACCAAGAAACAAGAATGCTTGTGCGAAAATCTATCACAATTTACATAACAAGCAATACGAAAACGAGTACCTGAGGATGATGATGAAGCGCAAGAAGGTGATGTGACGGGGTTTATAGTGCGAACGATATTTGTAACATAATCTGTGAGTCTCGTTGAACTCTTCTTAATTCGATGTCCTCTTCCAGTTGGAATGGCATCCGGAGAAGCATCAGTAGATACATTCGAAGAAGAAGAATTAGTAGGCACGTCACCAACAACATTAGAAGTATCAATAGGAGGCACCAATAAACCGCCATCATCTGGCAAAGTAGATGGTAAAGTCTCACTACTAACAAGAGTTTCTTCTTGAACAGGATCATCATAACCTGGGTTATTATGGGAGGAAGATGATAGGCCTATGTCGGGAGAGGAAGCATTATCTAGGAAGGGAAAACTTTGCTCACAAAAGGTTACATCACGTGAAACAAAGAATTCATGAGTTTCAAGATCATAAACTCTCCACCCTTTCTTCCCAAACGGATATCCCATAAATATACACTTTCGAGATCGAGAACCAAACTTATCTTTAACACGAGGTTGATTTTTCACAAAACAAAGACAACCAAAGACACGCAAATGGGTATAAGACGGGGAATTATTAAATAAAATTTCATATGGTGTCTTGTTGTGAAGAATGGGAGTAGGGGTTCGATTAATAAGATACACAACATTTAACCCAAAAAGAGTAGTAGGAAGGTTAGCTTGGAAGAGAAGAGCCCATGCAACATTAAGAATATGCCTATGTTTTCTTTCCACTCTCCCATTTTGTTGGGGTGTGTCAACACAAGAGGTTTGGTGAAGAATATCATGGTCCCCATAAAATTGATGTAGGGAGGTAAACTCTCTACCATTATCACTTCTAATAACTTTCACAGTTGTATTAAACTGAGTTTGCACCATTTTACAGAAATTTCGCAATAGTTGTGGAACATCAGATTTGACAGTCATAAGAAAAACCCAAACTGCTCGGGAGCAATCATTTACAATAGTAAGAAAGTAATGTGCCTCACAACTAGAAGCAGTATTATATGGTCCCCAAATATCACAGTGTATCAAATCAAAAATAGCAACTGATTTATTAAAACTCAAAGGAAATACACTTCTCGTTTGTTTCGCACGAAGACAAATATCACAAGATTGATGCAAACTAGTGTTTTTCTTAATAATGCTAGAAGAATAAAATAAACTAGATAAAGAAGATTCAACACATCTTGAGGGATGACCAAGGTGTCGATGCCACAATTCACTATTAACTGTCACAACTGTCTGATTCACTTGTTGATGTTGAAGCGGACAAAACCAATAAACCTCATCACATTGATCACCCACTCCAATCATTATCCTCGAACCTCGGTCCTGAATAACACAAAACTTGTCAGTAAACGTAATAGCATAGTAATTATCGTTAAGCAGTTGAGAGACGGATAAAAGATTGCAAGTTAAATCTGGAATATATAGCACACGATCTAACTTCATATTTTTGCTCAAAGTAACTGATCCCCGTTTTCGTGCCAAAGTCTGCTTTCCATTAGGAAGACCAACCGAGATAGGAGAAATATCAACCAAATTATAAAACAAGTGAGCATTACCAGACATATGATTGGAACATCCAGTATCGATGATCCACAAACCTGCATCAACAGACTTACCATTAAATTTCTCAGTGGTAGAGGATTGACCTTCGAATTCAACATATTCACCAATGTAGCCCATTGATCATCAGAAAGGCCATGTAACCCGCTTCGATCAGTAGCAGTACTAGGTGTTTGTTTCTCACAATTTGTTGTGATGGCCGCATTCACCACTTGCCCACGGCCACTACCACATCTTCCTCCACCTCTACCAGATCGTCCTCCTCCTCGTCCTTGCCCTCCATTAGAAGGCCACCAATCAGGATACCTATGCAACTGGAAACAGGTTGTATTGTCATGTCCTAATTTAGATCAATGAGAACAAAATAGATTAGCTTTTGATTTATCTCCACCACGAGTCTGTGGTTTTCCCTTATTCGAGGCTCCTTGCATAGCAAACCCAATTGCATCTGGTTTTGGTTCTTGAGAACGAGCAATTGTATGATGTCTTTCTTCTGTGACTAACTTGCCAAAAACGACATTTAGACTCGGCAAGGGTTCCATCATCAAAATATTTGATGCTGTATTATCGTACAAGGTCGAATCTAACCCCACAAGAAAATCATGTACCTTTTCATTTTCCCTCTGTTTAGCCAAGATTGTCGCCGCCTCACACGTACAAGTTGGTACAATTGTGTACCCTTCTAGTCCATCCCAAATCTTCCTCAGTTCATTATAGTAGGCAACTATCGTTGTGCCTCGCTGCTTACACCCACTAAGGAGTGTTTTCAATTCGTGAATCCTTGGTCCGTTTCCAATCGAGAAACGCGTTCGAATATCGTCCCACATATCCTTCACATCATCAGGTTGAGGGACAGAAGATCTAAGCCCTGGATCCAAGGTGTTGTGGATCCACCCTACAAGAGTTGAATTCACCGTCACCCATAAGTTCTCTTCTGCATATCCCGGCTCTGGTTTCTTTATGGTTCCATCAATGAAACCCAATTTGTTCTTTGCGCGAAAGTTATTTCGCATCGATCGGACCCATTCATTATAATTCTCACCACGCAACACAATTGGGCAGATTATGATTTGCGGTCCATCAGAAGGATGCAAATAGTATGGAGAAGATGAATCTAACAGAGGTTTGACAGTCCCCATGTTAGATTCGATTTTCTTCTTCTTTTGTATTTCTTCTTGCGAGGTCATTGATTAACCTGCTCTGATACCATGATAAGATTTGTATAAACGTTTTTCTCATTCATTCTCATGGTCAAAGACCCATATTTATACAAGAAAATTAGGGCAAGCTTTACAAGGAATAAAATATATAAAATATGAATTTACAAAATAATAATCACCAAAACGGGCCACCGCCGTGGCGGCAAAAGCGTACACTCGAAAAATCCCTAGTTGGTCGCCGTGGCGCCCACTCTCGAGTTTCTTGGTTTGGGAATCCAAATTTTGGATTCAGACTCACCGCTGCGGTGGTGAGGACTCCACCGCCGCGGCGGCAGAAGAATTTCTGCAAAATGTCCCCAAATGCCCACTTTGCCAATAAATAGTCGGTCAACTGAATGATTAAGAAAGGGTTAGAGAGTTTTATCTTTAATATTTATAGTAGTGGTCAATTCTGTTTTTCAACTGTTGTTTAGTATAATAACCGGATCAAAACCAGTTCACTAAGTTGTTTAAGAAATTAAACTGAAATCCCGTCGATTTTTGTGAGATCTAATCCAATACGACCGAATATAATTAGTTAATTACTTAAACCATTTAATTAACTTATTAGTCTCAGATCAACATCATTATCATGCTAAATAGATTAAATATGTTACTTTGTAAATTATATGATTTTCGTAAGTACGTATATAGTAGATTTAATGGAGAATGGTTGGAGGTTTCTTTAACTTCAAGCTTTCTACACCATATCTCAATCGATCAAGTAAAACCCGACGGTAGAAATCAATCAAGAAGAAAATAATTTTTATTTTTATTTTTTACTATAGCAATTGGCAACTAGAGAGAAAATTGAGAATGAGAGAGCTTTCAATTCTTAATTGAATAATTGTGTGGATAATGAATACCCAAGGTTCCTTTAAATAGACATTTGGTTTCCTAATCACATCAGGATGTCCTAATATTATTACATAATGGAAAAGAATTATTTTATCGTGTTGATATTGATGAAAAAGGCTCTAGCTAAATGTACAAGTCAGCATCTATCTTTGATTTTCATTTTGTTAAGTTAATTAATAGAATGTGTCATTGTAGCTTGACTATAAAATCAAGATACTGTAATCGAGGATGAGATGTATTGTATTCTTGTGTTTTATGTTTTAGTAAGAAAATGCCAGCCTTCATATTCTTCCAACTCTCTTCTTCCTCTTGTATGAACAAATAATTGTGTTCTTAGTTTAAAGTTTAATTCTAACAAATGGTATCAGAGTCATGCCCCGATCCTAACCATGGGAATGGATTCTCAAAGCCGAACAAAGTGGTGAGCCTCAGGGAAACTCGATCAGTGGTGGGCTTTATTGGACATACAGTGCACTCAGAAGATAGGGGGTTGGCCTGAATAGAGTAGACGGGATGCTCGATAGTTCTTTGTTCGTGGGGCGGATTGTTAGAGTGCGGACAAAATCTCACATTGAAAAGAGGGGACGATCAAGGGTATATGAGGGAAGAGGCACATTTTCCATTGGTATGAGGTCTTTTGGGTAAAACCAAATGTAAAGCTATATATGGGCCCAAAGTGAATAATATCATACCAATACATAGATTTTAGAGGCCTGATTCCCTAACAAGTAGTATTAGAGTAGTAAAGACATTGAAGAAATTGAAGCAGTAGTGCAATCTTAAGGTTCTTTCATTAAGTTTCTTAGAGAAGTAAAACTATGGCAGCCAGATTTGAGCTTGAGAAATTCAATGGCAAATGAGGATTTCGCTTTGTAGATAAGAAAGATAAGAGCTCTACTCGTCCATCAAAGGTGTCTAAAGCCCTTGATGATCCAAAGTTAATTCCAGAATTTGTCACCCAAAAATAGAGGCAATACATGGCAGAAACTGCATATAGTACAAATCTTTTGTATCTTGCTGACAACGTATGGAGACAATTGAATGATGAAGATAATGTTTTGAAAGTGTGGAATAAGCTGCCCTCTACTAGACAAAGATCCTTCCCAACAAGATCTATCTTAAGGAGAAATTTTCCACTTTCGAGATGGATGCTTCGAAGGATCTTGATGATAACTTTGATGATTAAAACAAACTTATATATGATTTTGCCAGCGGTGGTGAGAGATTTGACTCTAAGAACCAGGAAATAATCTTGCTACATTCATTGTCAGATTCATTTTGAAATATCAAGACAACCAATCATGTATGAAAATAGAAAAGATGGTTTAAACATTAAAATGGTCTTGACAGCATTAAGATCAAGAGATCTGGGGAATGATAAAGAAGAGGGGATGTAATGTTTGCAAGAGGCAGACATGAAAAGAAAGACGGGAAGCACTAGAATTCAAAAGATAAGAATAAACTCAAGTCGAAGAATAAGGGAAAAAGTGCTACACATGCCAGAAGGTGGGGCATTTCAGTATAGATTGTCCAGACAATCAAGGGAAGGATATTTTATATATATTACAGAATACACTATTAGCAAAATTACGTATATTATAGAACTCATTAAAGAACAAAAAAAATCTGAAAATTTATGAGATAATGAGAAAAATTCAGAAAACTCGGGAAAAAAACAATATCTTTTATTAGATCTACGTTTTTTTTTTTTTAGATTTTCAAGATTCTCAAGATCTAAGATTTTGGAGAAAAATAAGAACAAAAAATGGTGAACATGGTTTTTGAAAAAACGAGAAAGAGAAGAGAGTGGATTAAAAAATTCTTAAAAAAATATGTGAGGGAGAGCTTGTAGAATATGAAAATTGTGGATTTTTTAAAGAAATCAAAAGTGAGGAAGAGAGGGAGCCATTTATGTGAGAAGAAATAATAGAGAATGAAAAAAAAATGAGGGAGGGAAGGAGAGAGAGGAAATGGTGGCAATATTTTGAAAAAAAAAATTCTAAAGAGAGAGAAAGGGAGGAGAGTAAAAATATATTAAATTATGATTTGATGTGGATGATTTGACATGGGGACATTTTAATATTTTACTTTTTTCACGTGGCTATCTACTCAACTTTTTTATTTTGGTGGCTATTTATTAAAAGGGTTAAATGCAAAATACACCCTTGCATTATTGGTTATTGTTAAATCATACCCCTACACTTTATTTTTGTTTTAAAATACTCCTACACTTTGATAAAATTTTAAGTCACGCCCTTCTTTCGGTTAGTTTTAATGAAATTGAGATATATATATATATTTTATGCATGCCACGTGTTCCAAAAAAGTTAAAAATAATAAAAAATTTGAACATTTGAGTCTGATTAATAGATTTTATTTCTTATTAATATCATGGTTTATTCTAAAATTCAACACATCTATCAATTTTTTTTTTTTTTTGTTATTTTTTATGAAATTAAAATACATGACATAAGTAGAGTATGAATGTATCTCAATTTCGTTAAAACTAATTTATAGAATGGTGTGATTTACAATTTTACTAAAGTGCAGGGGGTATTTTAAAACAAAAATAAAATATAAGGGCATGATTTAACAATAATCCAAAGTGTAAGGTGTATTTTGTATTTAACCCAAAAGTGAAAGGAAAAAGTGGCCCTAGAGATTATGGGTGAGATTTAAAAGTACAAGAACAAGTCGATAGAAGTGGTAAAAGTATAAAAACTAAAAACAACTTTTAAAAATACATGACCAAAGTACAGGGATTAGACATTAATTTGACACAAAAAAATATCAATCCATTGTAAAAATAAGTTATTTGATTAACACTCAGATGCTATGGCCACCAATGCCTGTGGGGTTTCTCCTCTTGACCCTCTTCCTCATCATTTCAGCCCACCTTGCGATGACACTGGAGGCTTCAAATTTACCAGAAAACTTCATCTTTTGAGCCAACTCTTCAAGTATGTCAGGTCTCCCGGCTCTCGAGAAATCAGCAGCAAATTTGTTGTAATCAAGCTGAGGAGCCTTCATTCCCTTTTCAATCATTTCCACCAGAAATTTGCAAGCTTCACCACATCTTCCCTGACTTATCAGCCCTCCAATCAACACTGTATAGGAGTTATCATCAGGGCAGCAGCCCTTTTGTTTCATCTCATCCCAAACAGCAGCACCCATTTCATAATTTCTGATTTGAAAATAAGACTTCATCATCATGTTATAAGAGTGTATTGTTGGTTCAATGCCACTCTCAATCATCTTATTGTATATCCTGACAGCATCGTCGGGCATTCGCCTATTTGTCATCAATTTAATCAAAGCATTGTACGTCTTCCCATCAGGTGGACAACCTTTTGCTTTCATCTCTTTCAGCAGCCCATAAACCATATCCATCCTTTTCTGATTCCCGAACCCCGAGATCAAACATGTGTAGATTCCAGCATCTGGTTGACATCCAGCTTTCAGCATTTCATCAAAATATCCAACTGCTTCTTTCATCTTTATTTGTTTGCAGAAATCTCGAACCAAAATTGTATAGCTTTTGACATCAGGGAATGGGCCTTTGGCTTTCATAACCTCAAACAGCTTGATCGCATCAGACCTTTTCTTACACCTTAACAATCCTTCAAGCATGGTATTGTGAGCAACAATATCAGGCTTAAAACCGTCATCAATCATCTGATTCCATATCTTCCCAGCCTCCATTAGATTCCTTACCCGACACCAACCATTGAGCAAAACCGTGTAAGTTTGCAAATTGGGTGTAAACCTACAATTCAACTTTTCAAAAAGTGTTTGGGCTTCTCTACCAAGCTTTGCCCTCCCTAGACTATCGAGCAAGCAGTTAATGGTATCCACACCCACTTTATACTTGTGTTTCTTCATCAACTCAAAGATCCCAACAGCTTTCTTCCTTTCTTTGGCAGCTGCAAATGCTTTGAAACAAATAATGAAAGTTTCCATTGTCAAAAGCTCTTTTTCACCCATTTCTTCAAGCAAGGACACCATTGTCTCAAACTGTCTGGTCTTTCCCAATATAGTCATCATCATATTATAAGTCTTCAAATTATGCGCATATCCTGGCTTCTGAGCTGCCCAACAAAAGAACCGAAACGCCGGTTTTCTAGCTTGTTTGAAGCGTGCCAACACGTCCAAAACCAAGTCATGAGACAATTCTAAACCACACTCATCAAGAACAGCCTCCATGTTCCTATCCAAAGAAAACAATTCGTCGATCACCTTGCAGACACGATCAACTTCAACCAAATCCGCCCTCGAATCATCTCTACCACATTCATGACCCTCTTCACCCTCACTCTCACTTGCATACACATCATCATTGGTATCCAAATCTTCCTTAATAAGATCAGAAAAGCCCCTAAAACTAGGTAATAATGAAATTCTAAAGTTGATGGGAAAGATCAACAATTTTTCTTGAAAAACAAAGAATGAAGAGGGGAATGACAGAATAAATGGAATTTGAAAATGAGGAGAATGAAAACGACGATGAGGATAAGAATGAAGCATACGAGACAAGGGCAGAGAGCTACAATTAGGAAGGAAAATTTGCTTTCCGGGACTTGGTCTTTGTCGTATCTGAGAATAGTAGACTGTGGAGGAGGAGGAGAAGCCGCCATTGAAAAATCTTGTAGATTGAGAATGAGATTGATGAAAAAGAAAAGTAGAGAAATATGAAAGTGAAGGGAATTTTATATAGAGAGAGAAAGACATGATGATGGATCTGCCATTAATAAACCAAGAAGAAGAAGAAGGAAATTACAGGTTTCGTGAAAAATGCGACAGACCTGATCGGCGCTTTACTTCCGGTGGTGTTATCTTCCTCTCTCTCCTCTTCTCTTCTCTAAGAATTCTTTGGATTTTGCTTTTGAGTGGATTTTCCTGCAAAAAGCTATGTGTGGCAAATTTTTGCAATACTACCAATTTAGAGATTTTTTTTTTTCATTTTTAATTGTGAGTTTAAAAAATAGTAAAAAAAAAAAAAAACAAAAGAAATTTTGGCACTTTTTTTATGAGTGAATTCAAAAATAGGAATTGTTTTGAAATATTTCAAAAATGGTATTTCTACTATTGAGATTCCATCAATCTCAATATAAGACGGTAGAAATGTCATTTTTAAAAAATTTCATAACTTCTTCTATTTTTAAAAATATGAATTTTTAAAATACTATGGAATTTTAATTTAAAACTACTTTGACATTCTTTTTTGTACAATACAAAGGAAGAAGAAAAGTTAATATAACAATCACTAATCAAAACTTCCATGGTCTGGTGTTTGTAAAACTTCCATAGAAACTTCTAGTCATGCTATTTGGGGTTGCCCAGTCGCTAAGAAAATCTGGATGACCCTTTTCCCTGAAGCAAAATTCAATTATCATGAAAGTTGGCTTCCTGCAGACTGTTTATTTTGGTTCTATGAAGTTGATCGACCCCACTTTAAGAGACTTCTGATCACAGCTTGGCACATATGGAATAACAGAAATTCCTGGATTTTCATAAACTTCATCTTAGCTTTCAGGAGTCAATAAACAAAATTTTGGTTTGGGAAGAGGAATTTTTGTCCTCTCATGTGCACTCTTCTCCTACCTCTTGTGATGCTTGTCAGTCTACTGGCTCCATTTGGTCCCCTCCTGAGGTGAATTCCTTGAAACTTAACACGGATGCAGATTTCAATGTCAAACGTAATAGAGGAGGGATTGGTTAGATCTTAAGGAATCATGAAGGTTGTGCCATTATGGCTGGGTGCAAAGAGATAGACTTTTCTCATTCTATCAAGTTTTTGAAAACCCTTGCAATTAAAGAAGGATTGCTCAAGTTGGAAGCTTCTGAGAAAAATGTTCTTGTTGAATCGGATTGTCTCTCAAGGTCATTCGTCTCCTTGAGAATAAATCCATTGATCTCATAGAGGTTTCTCTTATTATAGCTGATATTTTGTCCATGGTGGAGGGAAAAACTATTTTATCTTTCAATCATGTCCGTCGTGCTGGAAATCTTTAAGCTCATCGTCGCGAAGGAAGCGGCCAATGGTTGTTTCACAGGTTGTTGGAAAGCTCCCTTTCCTCCTTTGATTCATAATTTTCTTTAATGTTTTGCTTATCTCTATTTGTTTGTTGCTAAAAGAAACAAATTCATTAATTGAATGAAAGCAAGTGTTATTTTTTTTTAAAATAAATCAAACTTTTACTATTTTTCAATTAAAATAAGAAAAAATACTATTGGTTGTAATTACTCCTTTTAATATATAATTTTCTAAAATGTAAAATATCTTAAAAATTACAATTTTTAATATTTATTAATTAATGAAAGATCAAAATAGTTAAAACTTAAAAAATGACGGAGTTTTTAACCAAAACGTCTCAATAACTATCATAAAAAACAATTAGTATAAAAATTCGTTATTCTACAATATGAGAGGATAAAATTAATTAAAACGAATTCATTATTATTATTATTTTATAAAGAGAATTCATTAATTTAATGAAAATAAGAAGTGTTATTTTTTAAATAAATCAAATTTTACTATATTTAGAATTAAGGTGGATAAAAATGCTATTGGGAGTAATTTCTCAATAATAAGAATTATAACGAAATCTGATCATGTAGTCAAATATCAATGTTCTTTTTTCATTCCATGGGAGAATTGAATTTTTCCTCTCTTTATTCCATATGTAACAGAAAAAAAGGTCTATATTACCAAAGTAAAACACCTTTTTTACCTAATATTGACCTATGTCTGGACCAAACGGTTTGAGAAAGTTAAGTTGATACAAAGTGATCAATAAGTAAATTAAATCGTCAACATGAGCAATGGTTAAAAATCTACTCTGTTTTAAATTTAACATTTGAGTCTCCCATTCCCCAAATTAATTTAAAAATACTATAAGAGACGTGTAATGCATGTACTCGACAACTAGTTTATTTAAATTATTATATCAATTAAGTTTTTATATTTTAAAATTTTTAATTAGACCCCATAATTTGAGGTATGTATCAATTTAGACCAAAAAAATACTCTTATGATTTAATATAAATTTTTTAATTAGACCCCATAATTTGAGCTATGTATCAATTTAGACCCAAAAAAAATACTCTATGATTTAATAAAAACTCACAAAATGTCACTATTGTTATAAAATAAAAAAAAATAAAAATTATAGATGGCTTACATGTCAAAGTCTGTAAAATAAATAAATAATAAGTAAAGAAGAAGGAAAGTGGGCGGAAGCCTCATCCTATCCTTTTGTATTTCCTTAAAAAAGAAATTCTATAATTAAAATTTAGTTAAGAAAAAAAAATGTGACTATTGGCCATTATTTCTGTTACTACATGAATAAAAAAGGCCATTTCATTTTTCTTAGAGCCATTTTAGTTGGAAATTTTAGCAATGATTTATTAAGCCAACTTGACTACATTTCTTGGCACTGGATTAATTCTCCATAAATAACTATAAGCTACATTTGCTTGCAGTGATATAACTCTATGTTAATAGTGACATTCCGCTACATCCCAACGACAAGGGCAAAATCTAATAACAAGCAAAAAGAGGTTGGATGAAAGCTTGTCTATCTTGAGACAATACATCAATTTCGCCTTGTTTAACATCAGTTTTATTTGGGAAAAACAGTTTAAAAAACAATTTGGAAAAGGATAGTATTATTGAGCACTTAAATCACCATGCGCAAATTTATGATTTTAGAAAGGAAAAATAAATATAAGCTACTACTAAACACGGCCTTAGATTTCTCTCCAGTATATGTATATCTAAGTATACGAAATAATTTCAGCACGGTTCACTAGTTGAACAAGAATAGTGTATCATGTAAATCACTGAAGTTAAAACAACTTGAATAAAAGAAGGGAATATCATTTAGAGTGTATGTATGAAATGGCCTCTAGTAGGTTCTCTTTTCTCAATGGCTTACCTAAATGCACATCCATTCCAGCCTCAATTGTCTTATTCACTTCCTCACCTGTTGTATGAGCAGTCAATGCAATTATTGGAATGTGAGTATTGTAATATCTTTCCATCTTCCTTATCTGTTTAGTTGCTTCATATCCATTCATTATTGGCATCTGTCAAATTCAAATCCAAAAAGTGAATAGAAGCATGAAACAAAATCTTGTGTGTATATCTAATTTACCAAGTGCATACACTTCTAAAATTGAAAATATAAACGGAAAATAGATTATCAACGGTGTCTTAACAGCCTTGGTGTTAATTTTCTTCTTTTTTCCATATATATATAAAGATGTGGGATGTTAACAGTTAGAAATTCTCATAAAAACTTCTTACCTCACAGTCCATTAGTATGTAATCATAAGGAACGGTATTTGAGGCACCAAGTTTCCGCTGATTGCCTAAGGCGTTGCAGACAAGTTCTAAAGCTTCCTCTCCATTTTCACAAATCTCAACAGTTGCCCCAAGTCTTACAAGGTTCAATGTAGCTAGTTTGCATAACACAGCATTGTCTTCTGCAACCAAGATTTTCTTCCCACTTAAAGGTTTTTCACCACTTAAGCTTTCATGTTTCTCTTCTTTCATTTTTTTGTGTTGACTTTGGTGCCCACCAACTGGTGAAATTCTTGACTTTGAACTACTTGATTTGGTTTCTTCTTGTACTCCAGGTGAAACTTGGTCTCCAAAAATTGGAGAATTCCCCCTCTTGATCTTCATATGAGATTGGTCTAGTGGTGAACTTGGAACATTTCCAACCTGAAATAATCTAGTGCTCTCTCTGCTTTGTAATGTTCCTCCAAACTCTGGAAGAAGTCTTATCACTTCATACAAACGAGAACCATGAAAAGGTTTGGATAAAATAACATCATTCGGTTCAAAAATTTCCGAGTCTAGCCCCTTATTATTGATGATCTGAGACATTTGATTTTCGAGCAGCCAAACAACCTTGCAATAAGCATTGTGAAGTCCCCTTCTAAAATTAGCCACCATACTGCATACTTCCTTGAATGGCCCTACATTGGCATCAATTATAATCAAAATGAAGCTAATTCCACCTTTGAGTTTCGTCTTCTTAAATACAGAAAGTAAGTAATTTCTTCCATCCTGTATTGCACTAGCAGACGCATCCATATGTATTCCATTGTTGGAGTCTCCGGGCGTTGATGGTCTTAAGCAATCACTTGGTGAACTCATATCTGACTTCCCTCTTGAGCAATGCCATGAATGGTTCTGTTTATCCAATATTTTTTGTAGAGTAACAAAAAGATGCTCCCTTTGTTTCATTGCCAATACTCTTACACCAAGACTTTCCATGAATTTTACGGTTATCATTCTTCGCAGATCATTTTGAAGTAAGAGAATGACACGAGATGTCTCAATTTTGGGACTGGAAGTTCGGATTACTTCCGGGGAGTGGAGACTTGGACTTGGGATTTGAAAAGTCATTCTAGAGATAGGTTGTGTCTGCAATGTATCATCACCAGACCTGATGTTGCCCTCTATTATATCGTCTCTTGACATAGTTTCTGAGATGGTGAGAAGAACACTGAACTTCACGCACATTCCCTTTTCTCCAATCTCTTTATCTAAGATTGATACATCTCCCCCCATCAAGCGTACCTACAATAATTTAAACAAACATTAACCATTTTGTCTATTCAAGTTAACAACAATTATCTCTGAACAAGATTACTTGTATGATTAACATGACTTCTACGGCAATAAAAGTAAATAAGCCAAGTATATTTATATCTTTATGAGAGTATATTTTACTATAGAAGTTATGCGTAACAAATTAATTTATATAGACCCTCAAAGTAATAGGCACCCTATAGTCTATAGAGAATGTGTATTATATAGGAGGAATATTAATAGGTTATTGTAGAAAATTTGTAGCTAATTATAGAATTTTGCAATGCCCACGGAAGCTTGCTTTTCAGCAACTTCAAAGAACCTATGGTGAATATACTCATTTTGGCAATGCCAAATTTTGCTAAGCCCTTCATTATAGAAACATATGCATCGGGAGATTTTTTCATTAGAGTTGAACAATGGTTTTTACGTGTTGTCAAAGAGTTGAACAATGAAAATAGATGGCAGGTGCCTAATCGAATTGATCAGGTTATAGCAGGAGCTTATTTTAATGCAAGACCAAAATCTCATTGCATTTTTCAATCATGCCTTGCCTCCATCATATTGCTTCAAGGCAGTTTATGACCATGAGTTGATAATGGCAGAGTCTCAGATTACAGTTAGAAAAGGGATTATTTTAAGTGAATTATAAGTTGTGGATGAGTAAACTTATTGGATATAATATTGAAATACAGTTTAAACTGGGATAAGAAAACAAAGTATATGATGCCTTATTAAAGCTACCCATTGAGATAGAATGCAACCACTTCTTAGTTGCATGGGGTATTAATCTCAAAGAAATCATAAACCAAATAGACAACAATGAAGAGCTGAAGCTCATCGGGATAGACCTAGCAGCCGACCCAACTAAACACCAAGTTTATTCACTACACCAGGTGGAACTTGTACTACAAAAGCCTCTTGGTACTTTACCATACTTTGCCAACAATTCTCTTGTTGTTTTGCTACATGAATTTCATGATAGTGTTGAACATGAAGGGTATTAAAAACATACTCACATATGGCCAAGGAAATGCTTCTGCAATATGTCAGTGTGTGCGCTATCTGTCACCTTCACTTCATCCCTTGTTAGGAACTTCCCATACCTGAAAGAGTTTGGGAAGACAATTAATTAGATTTTACTTATCAAGGGGATACCTAAGGCTGGTAGTTCTAACACTCTGCTAGATTGAAGTGGACAGACTGAGCAATTCATTGATGAATGAAAAAGCCAAAAAGGCAAAGATGAAATTACAAAAAAGTCTTCCAGTTTAAAGCTATAGTGGAGTGGAAGGTGCAAAAAAAAAAAAGACTTCCAATTTGCACTCCAACTGAAGGCATTAAGAATACTTAGCTCCCATATTTTCTCCCCAGATTTAGATTTATCCTCAAAAAGTCTCCTATTCCTCTCTATCCAAATGTTCCATACAATAGATCTCACCGTATTATCCCACAATATCCGTCTTCTATCATGAAGCATAGAGCCTCCCAACAGACCTAAAGCGTTAGACTTAGTATCTCTATGGTTAACCCACTTCATGTTGAGGGCTTAAGAGAAGCTACACTCAAAGAGGAGGTGCCCCGTGGTATCCGCATTGTTCTTCCACAAATAGCAGCAATTAGGTTGAAGAGCAATCCAAGGCTTCTAGACTGGATTTTTTGGTTAGAATTGATGCCATCATTGATAACAAGCCACAATAAAACTTTTTATCTTTTTAGGATATCTACTTTTGCAGAAAAGCACGTTAGAATTGTCTCTGTCCACATCATTTGGAATCGCAAACACAAAAGGGCTCCACAAGAGCCATCAAATTGATCCACTCCACCGCCTCCATATCATTTAAATTCCTTCTAAACTTAATAATCCAAGAGTTCATCTCCCCATTCCAGAAATCACCAATAGGATGTAGTTCTTTCTTTGCAGGATTGAAGAGATTTGGGAATTTGGATGCGAGAATGGCATCCCCTATCTAAATGTGCTCCCAAAACAGAATATTGTCTCCCCTGCCAGCCGTAAAAGAGCAATTGTCATCCATCATGTACTTGAGTTTATAGATATGCTTCCAAGGGCTTTTATTGATATTATTGGACTTGATTTTAGAGCACCAAACCCAAGTCTTCAATACCATGGATCCCAACGATAACCTTGTGTCAAAGAAGATGAGCTTCAAGAGACTCCATAACGACTTCAATAGGAGACCGTCATTTTTCTTCTCCAAGCCACCAAAATCCAAGCCTCCACTACTATAGGGAGGAGGGAATTATTTTTACTATTGATACTACTGGACTTGCTTTTTGTTGTTTTTCTTGTATCTTCTTTCACTTATCAATGAAATGGGCTTTTCAGCCGTGTTTTTTAAATAAATAAACAAAATGTATGCAGAAGTTGTTGTAAACCGTTCAAGTGAAGGAAATATATGATAGGAAAAAAAAAAGGTCAGTTACATCTTACATACCAAAGATTGAACAATGCCGAGCCCCAAGCCAGTTCCTCCTTGTCCTAAAGCTGTTTCTCTTACTTGGACATAGTTCTCAAAAACCAATTTTCGCTTCTCTTTGGGAATGCCTTTCCCTGTGTCATCTATCTCAAATATATACTCCATACGATCAAGATTTAAATGAACTTCATCATTCATGTCTTGAAGGTCTCCAAACACTTGTGATTTATTGCAAAACAAGAAGGATATGTGTTTCATTATTTCACCATTTTGATTGGAAGCCATCATCTTATTCTGCAGACTAGGTAATTTCTCAACCCGAGCTCGAACAGTTACATGCCCTTCAGAAGTGAATTTCACAGCATTGCTCAATAAATTACACAACACTTGTTTAAGTTTCCCTTTATCACCCTTCACTTGGGAGAACTTGATGACTGAACCATCACAAGGATCTAACACCACGTCAATTCCTTTCTTCATACCCAATGGATGATACAAATCTACTACATCTTCAAGAAGTTGACCCAAATGAAATTCTTCTTCCTCAAGCTGTATCTTCCCCGCTTCAATTTTACTTGTATCAAGAACAGAGTTCAATATGCCTGCAACGGTTTATAACGCGACATTATACATTTGACAATCAAGGACAAAAGTATTTAAGTTTTGAAAGTTAATTACCCAGTAGGTCCCTTGTACAATCATCCATTTGTTTGAGGTTTGTGTTCAATTCAGAACCCAGGACAGCTTCATCATGGCATATCTCAATCAAACCAATAATACCAGCCAAAGAAGCACGAATGTCATGACTCGCACTTGCGAAGGCAACACTTTTATTCATACTTTTTCTCTCAGCCTGCCGAGTTGATTCCATTTGTTGTATAAGTTTGGCACATAAACACATCTCTCGTTTCGCTGCTTTGATGACTGTGAAGACAAAAGTAAGAATTGAGATGATTGTAGTAGCCATTATTAGTATGAGAAGGATTACTGACACTCTGCTACTCTTATGGATAAGGCTAGCTAATCCTTTCTGAGGCAATACCAATACATAGACCTGAAACAAGAATATAGTAAGACATTGACAATCTAATCCTTGTGTGAGCCACACAACACAATCATTAAAAAAAATTATCTTCAGAGTTGATAATTTTGGTAAACTGAGAAATTTAAGTAGGTCTAAATAAGCTCTTTGACTTTTATGCCATATGATTAAAAAAACCAATATCATATCTGCTAA
This sequence comes from Gynostemma pentaphyllum, assembly GCA_028015215.1. Taxonomy (NCBI): domain Eukaryota; kingdom Viridiplantae; phylum Streptophyta; class Magnoliopsida; order Cucurbitales; family Cucurbitaceae; genus Gynostemma; species Gynostemma pentaphyllum. Next base: position 16,543,056 of record CM051354.1, read on the forward strand.
GCCCTTGAGAAGAAAGTGACCATTTAAGCAACCTGAACGATTGTATCCTTCAATTTTAGATGGTTTTTTTTAAGCCATGTAAATGCCTCGAGAGAATAAGAAAAAGAGAAATATTTGAGTATGTTTAAAAGAAAAATAAAATACTGAATGAAATACATAATTAATACATTGAAAGAATATGACAGTTATAAACATATGAAAAGCAGAAGTATTATCATCACTTCTTTCCTAGTTTTTATATTTGCATGATTAAAAATGTGAACTTCTTCATATGACCATCAACTTTTTCAGAATATGATTTTGTTTAAGCATGACAACTTACCAACTGCACACCCAATATTTCAAGTGGAGAGCAATGTATAATATAGTTTGTACTCAGAATATTGAAAGAAGCATTTGCATCAATGCCTTCTCTTCGGGGCAGACACGAGACATTCCCGATTTGAGTAATCTGATCACCATTTGGCTTCAACAATTGAAATGAAGCTGATCCATTATTAAGGACCATCTTAACGTTGCGAAGCCCTTGGACAAGCAATTCCCCTTCCATAGTGGCAAGATACAATTTTCTTCCTTGATGTTCAATGCTCGTTAAAAAATCAACAAATGCTTTGACAGAAAAGCCTAAGGAGATAACTCCATTACTTCCATTTATTCTCGCTGTGTTGAGGAACAAATAATCGTGATCGTTGCTCCATTTTGTTCCTATCGATGCACATCCATGGTTACGGTTCATGGCCTCTTGAAACCAGCTTGTGTTGCTAGTGACCAAGGGGAGGGCTTTAGACATATTCCCATATAATTGACCTGTGTTACGGTTTACCAGTTGAGTGAGCCAGATGTATTCCTTCCTTGCTTGTTGGATGGGATGGGATTTGGCAGTAAATGTAGAGTTAGCAAACACTGCAAAAGTTTGGTTTTTTTCAGTGTAGTATGAGAAAAAGAGTCCATCCATCCCAATATAGGAAATTTGGGTCAGGTATGGAATGATTGAAAATCCTTCAAACAATAGAGGAGCAATCTGAAAGTAAAAGAAAGACAATAAATAAAAACTTAGATGCTATTTACAATCAATCGATTTCAATTACGGTAGAGAGACAATAATCTAACCTTAGACTTCACTTCAAAGAATGAGATTTGAGTTCCATTGAAAGATGAACTAAGAATTCTAGCAAAATTTGTGACTGACATATTTATCGGTCGTAAGAATGTCGATACTTTCTCTATCTCCAATGGCATGTCAAAGCCAGCATTGTAGTTATTCATGAGATAAGAATAAATCTGTTTGATCACGCCATACCAACATGGAATCAACAAGCTTGGAAGTATAAGTACCACAAATACCTGCATTGAGATTCTGTTATTTCATTTTTTTATCCAACAAAGATCATTACTAGAACAATTTACAATCCATTTTGGAGCATTGTATATATATTAATTGAAGAATTACCACTAAGATGGAGAATGAAATAGGTCTGGAAATAATCAACAACCTCAGCTTCATGGTTGTGGTCTTCTACGTGTGCTTTTCCAAAGTCTATCAGTGAGATTGGACCATCAATTAAAAAAGAGAAAAATATATCTTTTTAGTCCTTGTAGGTTCGAGAAATGATTATGTTTGATTCCTATAGTTTAAAATTCAACAGTTCGACCTTTGAAGTTTTGAGGGAATAAATTGGGTAATTGATTGAAACTTTGACCCAAGTCTCGTGTTCACTTTTTCAGTAAATGAATGTAGCCAGTTATATTCAGGGACAAGCTACAGTACTTTTATGAATATGGAAACAAAAAAGCTATCATTACCAAAACTACAGCATAAACATAGCATACAATAAATTTACCCAAAAAAAATCAAACAAAAACTTCAATATAGTGGCTACAATAACACACACTTTGCCGTGTAAAATCAAGCCATCTCTAACAAAGCAACATAAACAATAGCATTAAGAGGGAATTATCATTTGTCCCGCTAGGGTAGGGAATAGCATCAGTTGCATCAAAACTTCACAATTCACGCAAGGGAAAACTCTTTTAAGTAGAGTAAAAAAAAAATTGAAAGTAACAGCTCAAAAGCCATTTCATTGATATAATGAGAAATAAAGTGGAGCAAATTCAGTAAAAAAGAAAGCTGCAAATATCGAGAAAGCTGCTATGAATCTTTATTTAGATATGATGCAAGAGAGGTTAAATAGTAATTCCATTTCAACATTGCATACTGCAACTGCCTTCTAAAATTTCCATTCAAAGATGTTTTTAGTAAAATTTTCTAGTATAATCGTTAGAAACCAACCGGAATATGAAAACATAGGGTCATTTCTGTTATCAATGAACAATTGAACATTGCTCCAAACAAAAGAAATTCTGCAAAACCTTTTTGTAAAAATACAACTAGATCCAATAACTAGCAACTAAAGATTTTATTTAATGTAAAAAAAAACATGTTTTTTTAGCAAACTTCCAATCTCCTGCAGTTCAAATTCATTGAAGTTAGAAAAATCGGTTTTTGATGGAAAAAAAACATGTATACCATAATACCACTATATAATATCAAAATCAAGCCCTATAAGCTTAATGTTCTTGAATATGAGACCACGGAATAGCCATTGTTTTGCTAGTTATGGTTTAGCCTAATTAATTACTTATAAAACCAAAAAAACAAAATCCGAATTCGAATCCGAATCATATCATATTGTACATTCAAAAATTGAAAGATGAAACAAACAGCACACCTTAATGATATTTTTTAACTTATGAATTCCTTAGTGATAATAATTAATCTCTATTTAACATACACCAAAACACACAAATCGAATCGCCTACACTAACTTGCGAAACACGACTATGGACCGCAGTATTCGAAACCTTTTAAAACGATAGATAAAGCTTAGAAAAAAATGGAGTATTTAAGTTTAGTTACTCACAGATTGAAAAATTGCAGAATTCAGATGATGATATCTCTCTTGAATAAACCCTAAAACACAAATATCAGATACTGGAAATGAAATGAAAAAAGAAAAGATTTGAAAAGTAATAAAACCATACTTGTTCAACTTCAAAGTAATCAGAATAAGAAAGCAGATCATGGAAATGGAAATGGAAATGGAAGTGGTTCCAAATCGACGCTGGAAAAGAGTAATTCCTAGAAGGGATCTGCATTATCAGTTCTAATATGTATGGAAATTTCATGAAAATGGGAGTCTAAGGGGGGGAAATAGTAGTATTGCCATTCCTTAAAGATTCTGGTTTTATATTTATACCATATGTGGGCAAGAATCGTGATTTCCTATTTAAGTGTTGTTTTTTAAAATGCCGTCGTTTTAAATCTAAAATATAAATATTTAAAGGTTTAACACAATTTTTTTTGTTTTATTAATTTTTTAATTATTATAAGGGTTATTAAATTCTATTTAAAATTTAAATTATCATATAATTTACTAATTTAATGAATTATATGTATTTGATTTTCTTTTTATTTGAAGTGATTTTTTTTAACTTTTTTTGTTTGGTTTTTCTATACTTTTAAACTGTTTGTTCTAAACCTATATATATATTTCTTTTTTTAGTTAATTTATTCATTTCTAAATTATTTATTTCTAATTTTATTTATAATTCAAAAAATTATATTAGTTGTTTCTGTTTAATTTTAAATTTTTAAAAATATTTTTTATTAAAAAAGTTAAAGTTTATTTAAATATTATAAACTACTATACTCTTACCAAGTCAATAAATTATAGTGGTTTATTTTTATCTTAATTATTTTTTTAAAACAATTATGTGTTTTTAGTTATTTTAAAATCAATCACCATCACCTTTATTGAATAATTTAATATTTAAATACTTCAACATAATTTATTTTCCATAAATGAGTGATAATCCAGACAATGAATAGTTATCATTTTAATATCACTTAATCTTCATATGTTGTACTTAATTTTTGTAATTTAATGTTATGAAAGCAATAAAAAGCCAAATAATTTATTTTAAAAAAATTGACCATTTCTTATCCATTGAAAATAAGTATTTTAATCTTATTATATAAAAAAAGGTCGTAAAAAAAGAGGGATAAAATTTCAAATCACATTAATATATAAGAAAAATATAAAATGTAAAACAATTATTTTTCACAACTCCAAAATTTATTTTTCTAATGGTGTATGAAATGTAGTCTAAAAAAGGTAAACGGTCATCTAATAGAAAGTGAAGAATAAATAACAATGGCATGTTTAGTAACTTAGAGGTTTTAAAAGGGTATATAGAATGGTATGTGTAGTAATTTTAATATTTTACAGAGGGTATAATAGTCTAAAATGTTTCTCAAACATCGCTTCTTTTATATATTAGGAATTTCAGAAAATATTGTCGTTTTGTTGGGTGGAGTAAATCTTTGTTCAATACACGATTTATCTTCAATTAAAAGACAACCTTTTTTCTAGGGATTCCTTAATTAATATACACACATTTTCATCAGATACTATTTAAATATAATATTACTACCTTAAAAGAGGTTAAAAGTGGACAGACTTTGTGTTCCACTTTTAGCCTTACTTTTCTTTACTATACCCATATTATCCTGAACTTTTTATGCCTCATCCGCCTGAAATGATGAATCTAAAAAACTCATTAATCGTACATTTTCCCAGTACTTTAGAAATTGATTAGTCATACCACTTCCCCAATACTTATTAAGTAATATATTATGAAACCATTAGAGAGTATTTTGCTCGTATCATGAGTATATATAGCAAATAAAATGAAGAGCAATGGAGAGCAGATGGAGGATATCACTATTAAATTGTAGAAAAAATTCTTCCAACTCTAACTGAGAAATTCAACTGTGTAGTTTTCTTAGTCGAGGAATCAAAGGATATTGACACAGTTACAAAGTTCACTCATCGTGCATGAGCTGAAGTTTCAAAAGAACGATGTCGAGGAACAGAATTTGAAGGTAACTATGGATGACAGAAATGGAGGTAGAGGCTGAGGTAGAGGTCGAGGAGAGGAGGTAGAGGCCAATAAGTTTTAAACAATAATTGAATGCTAAGGGTGCCATAAACTTGGTCATTTTTAGTATGAGTGTCCAGCTTCGGAGAAGGAGGCCAGCTATGCATGCAGTCACAAAGAGATGCTCTTGATGTCCTATATTTTGGTTCAATGAAGAGGATAAAATTATTTGCAAAGGTGTCCCTACCTTTCCCTATTTCTTTTAAAAATTACCCCACACAAAAGAAACACTAATTACTTCTACAAATTAACTAAAATTAATTAATCTAGGTAAAAAAGTGATTAATGATTATTAATTGGCCCGTAAATAATCATTAATACGTCTAGTTCTAAATTAAACTTCTAACGGAAATAAAAGGTTACTAATGAAATAAACTTCTAAATTTTAATTAATAACTTAAAATTAAATCTAAATACTTTAGTTAAAAAAAATTACCTTGAACAAAATAACGGGATGTTACACTTTCATATGTATTTTATTTCTATTGGATTATAAAAGTTAGTGAAACCCACACATTTAATAAATATAATTATATTCAATAAAGAAAACTTGAGGCTGGTGACATTTGTTTGCCTTTTGTACCATCATCTTCTTTAGTCTTTACATACAACTGATTTTTTTATGAATGTGTGGTTTAAACAAAGTTTTGAATCTTGTATTAGCAAGTTGGGTTTAATTAATAATTTCAAACCAACTCGAGGGAGAGTGTTGAAATATAGATTGTTTGTTTCAATATTTTTACAAATAGATTGTATAGTTATTTACTTTTGTTATATATTCATTTTATCCTTATTTAGGTCAGCTATGTAATCTATAAATACTCAATGTCTTTTTCATTTTATAATATAGAGGAAACAAACTTACAATCATAATGATAAAAAAAAATGGAGAGATTGTAACCTTGAATTTGATGAACTTCTATCATACCAAGACTATGGATCTCCACTATTAAGGTCCATCAAGGTTTAGCTTGGAAAGATGATTCCAACTCATCATGAAACTCTCAAAACAGAGGTCTAAGGAAGTTACTAGCAAAACAAATTTGAGCAGTAGGTTGATACCTAAACTTGGATGGGGTATAACTTTCTCGTTTATTCTCTAATTTGAACGATTCAAGATGTGTTGGAATCATCAATTCAAACTCTACACTATAGACACTTTCAAACACTTGAAATATTAATGAATGAATCATTGCATCATCATAAAAAAAGGTTGATATTTAGCTTTATGGGCTTCTTTTTTACCAAATTAACCTTTGACTATCATCAAGTATCATAATAAATTTTTAACGGTAAATTATGATGCTTCTGGTTCTTGATTTGTTCAATTGAAAGAACTGGGTCTTCAAGTAATTTATGAAATACTTGGATTAATCAGTTGAAAAGCCATTTAAAGTTGTATGAAATTGAAAACCTTCACCTTTTAAAAGGTATATCTGTTTTATCACTCATTAATCATGCATTGCTTGTCTTGTTACCAAGCAATAAAGAAGCCTTCAGATACTATATTATGTATGTATGTATGTTTTGTTAAGTTAGAGAGGAAGTGGAAAGAAATTCAAGTGTTGTCACAAAGAAAAAGAGATGTACAGAATCTCGAAAAGTACCTGCTACGAGTAAGTAAATCAGACGACATGGAATGAAACTAAACTAAGAAGCCATATCAAATTACATGGCCATCAGTTTCTCCACTGTTGTAAAAATTGGACCCATCGTAGGTGTCACCGGTACCGTCCATGAGAGCGAACCTCATGTCTTCAGGCGGCTTCCAATGTCGCTTCCTTTGGTTTATGAACCAGTTATTGATCTGCTTCTGGTCCAAACCAGTGATTTCAGATAGTTTGGATTTCTGCTCTTCCTGTGAATCATTTTACTCTTTCAGCAAGCAGACATGACAAAACATAACATTAACAATCGACTCGGAACGTAAAACTAACTATGCATGTTTGAGAAGAAAATTACTGTAGGATAAGGCCATTTGTAATGAGTGTTCCACCAGTCAAATAAAGCCATCCTTGCATCCTTTGGAAGCTTCTCCTTCTTTCTCTTTTTCAAAAATTCCTTCTTCAAACTGCTAAGATAGCCACTGTATTTCTTCAAGAGCATTCCTTTGATGTCTTGGTTAGTTTTCTGAGTGCAAAATGGCTTTTGACTACCACGAATTTCCACCTCCTCATAGCTTGGTTCTTCCTCAGAAGTCCCAGTTAATTCTTCTAAAAAGTAAAAAATAAACCGAACAAAAGAGCAGATAAAATATGTTAGTGCGAAATCGGGAGCAAAATGTTTGAAAATGAGGATAATCTAGAAACTTGGGATTTGAATGCAATTAGAGGAGTAATAACACACTAAGTTATACAATGCAGCAGCAGCCTGCACACAAAATGAAGTGCCATTTATCCGTTGAAACATTCTTAGCAAGATGAAGATGAATTAGGATACTGTCAAAATTTGACAAAACAAATAGCAGTCCAACTTTCTGCTATTACTTAATTTGATGTCCTCTTCATTCACTTCGAACATTGATGAACAATGAACCGCTTTGATTTAAATATCGATATCTTGTATTCTAACAAACTCGAAACTCTGGTTGCATCTAGCATGCCTTCCTACTTAAAGATAACATTGCTAAAGTGAATCTTGTACTTGGAAATGACACCACTCGACATGGTTTTTACTTTATTTCCGTGCAATAAACCTCATGGATATCACGGAAGCCTCTTGTCGGTGATACATCACACTCCTCACAACTCAAGTGGATAATACACTTGGATTAAATATCTATCTGAAACCTTCAAAATACAAGGAATCTCACAAGTGAAAATGTCATTTGCAAGAAGGCAAAGCAAGGTAGATAAGTAAAAGTATCTGAAGCAAAGTTGTAGATGAACAACAGAAGAAAGTACCATTCATAGCAGAGAGAGAATCTGATGTTCTGCTGAATGATCCTTTACAGAGGTTGCTTAGCTCCAATTCAATGTTGCTCAAGAACATGGTCGCTTCATCAAACGGCTTGGATAGCTCATTCTTATATTGATGAAGAACCTCACAGTATGACTCCTTCAAAAAAGGCGGTAGATAGAAAGATCTCAAATTCCATACCATTAAATATAAACAAGAGAAAGACAAAAGAAGGCTCCATGTAGATTGAAACAATCTAACAAACAGTTTCCCAAGCTTTCATTTTCTATAATGGTTAAACACACTAGTGATCTTCACCTGGCTATATATCAATTATCATTCTCTTCTTCAAACTTTTATACATTTAACTTATGACCATTAATTATGTCTCTACGATAGGTGTTAAATCACCGCTAACCCGAAAGTTTAAACCGTCAGGTTAAGGTACATTTAATTTTTTTTAAGGTATTCCGGACACACACCCTCATGTGGGGGCTTGGAATTTAATAAAGGTTCAACATGTGAACAAATAACACGAAATGGAAGCAAATGACACAATGGTGATTTGAACCAAGGAACTCCTGCTGAAATACCATGTTAAAAAGATCCAAAAGCTGGAATATTGATTCATTACTTTATAGTCAAATGAAACTGAATGCAAGAATAGTGTTCATAAAGTGGAGGAGACAAAAATAAAAGTTGATACACAGCTCAGGCTAATAGTTCATTTACAATTTCTTTAAAATTCCTTGCAATGTAAGATTATAGAGTTTCAGAAAAACAGTAATAAAAAATGATAAGTTAGAAAAAATACCATAAAGTTATCCAGTTGAGGATCAGTTCCTAACTCAATGCAAGAGCTAGAAGGGTAGTTTTCTCGGCCAATTTCTTCAAGAAGAGAAGCTACTTGAGGTGGAGCACCAACCTTTATTATAAGTACAATAAATGAAGTTCAAAGAAAAGGCAGAGGAAAAAAAAAGGGTAAAATGACAGAAAGGTATAAAATTTTATTTTTACTTTTTGGCATTCAATGTAAGCAGAAACCAAATCAGGATAAAGAGGATGATTGACAATCTGAGTCTTGATCATGTCAGACATGTTCAATCCCAAAGTTTGAACTTGTTCAAGTTGAAGCATATCATCATCCATCATCATTGCTCCATCAATCCCACAACTCATGCTTGAAATCACTTCATCAGTTGTTGGGTATGATATAAAAGGATTGTTAAGCCTGTAAAACTCTTCCATTTCCCCAATTCTTCAAAAGCAAGAACAGAAATTTTTATATTACACAAGCTTCTTCAGAGAGAGAGACTGGAGACAGACATGGCTGAAAAATAAAGTAAGAACATTAAAAAAAAAAAAAAAATATAGCTTATAGAAGAGATAATGATATTTTAAAACTTGCATTATAAATTTATTTTCAAATTATAATAATAATACTGTATGTTTGCTAATCCTAGCTAGTGAAGGAGAGAGTGAGAGAAAGTTTTTGATAAGTGTGGCTGAGAGAAGGAACAGTTGATTGAAAGATTTGACAAGGCTAAGGCTAAGGCTGAGGCTTTATAGGTAGCCCGTATTTGTAGAGGTCAAATTTATAGCACTGCCTCTTCAAAGACAAATACAAGTCTGAAATGACATTCCTCCACCTTTCATAACCTCATTGGCTCATTTTACTGCTACCATTTTTTCATTTAATTCTACTTTTGTTTACTGTTGTAGTTTTTTTCTTTTCTTTTTCTTCCATAAAAAGAATGGAGAAATTATTTCCACTCATTGAAAAAACAACAGAAAGAAAGGAAAGAAATTTGAGTTTCTTTTACTCTTGCTTGCTGATTTGTCAGTCAGGTTATATATATATATCATGACATGATTCATGAGAGATCACATTGTGTGGAGTTTTATCTATAACCTGCAATCTTTCATGCTCAATTTTAGGCTATTTTGTATGGTTGAGATTTAATTTTTTATCATGTAAAGTTCTTGAGTAATGGTATTAACAAAAAGTCTTTAATATTTCAAATATTACTAATAATAATCTTTTTAAAAGCCTAACATCTTTATCATCAAAACATGAGAATATATATACAACAGAATAAACTATTTTTTTAAATATTCTTAAACCTCTTCTCTAACAATATCACTCTTTGAATCATTAGTCATTTGATGAAGAAATCATGGCTATTGTATTGGACGGATAGTTTCTTCTTATTTCTTGTGCAATAGTACGAATTATTGTATCTATGGATTTTAGTTTAATTTTCGTGTTATTGAATTCTTTTAAAAATATTTAGTGAACTTGTGTTTATAACTCGTGGGTTTAAAAAAAATCAAACATAAGATTGATAAACCTGGCTAACGAATTACTCACCCCACCTCTCCCACTAAACGGCCCTAGTGACCAAATGTACAAATTAATTAAGGAAATAAAGCTTACCATTGCTTGAATTTAAGGTGAGTGCTTGAGTATGAAAGTTTTTATTTAGCATTATCAACAATATATATATGTTCAAATCTGGATGCTCTTCTTTTAGCTAAAATATAAAAATACTATATAATCAGTACCTAATGGAAGTTGAATAAAGTTAATCAGGCAAATCTTTGACTCTAAACAAAATGGTTTTTCCCTTTGTAAATTGATTACCAAATGGGGTTTGGTGATTCCCCATGTCATAATTGGAAATGCAGTTTTTTTTTTTTTTTTTTTTTTGCTAAATAAGAATTTGAGTCAAAAAGTTAAAGAGTTGATTTGTTTGTTACTTTTTTTTTTTGGGGGGAAATGAAAAGTTTGATTATCTCATATTAATTTACTCCTAAATGATAGACTGTTGGAGATTCTAATTTGGGTTGTCTGCTGCTCTGCTAGCTCCCACTAAGATATAGCAGCTCTGCCTTTTTAGTATATCAGATTCATTGCTTTAACTTTGCCAACACAACAAAAAAAAAAAACAATTCTTTCATGATTGAGATTGAAATTCTGTTAGGCAGTTAGAAAATAATTTCATATCTGTTGGATTCTGGAAATAATACATGCACAAATAGAGAAAGAATTGTGCTCTAGTTCAATGAGTTTCCATTCTCCCACCACTCTTTATACCTTTAATATGTATAGATTATAGTTCATACATTTTGACAACTACATTTATACCAATTAGTGATGAGAAAAGTAACTCGTGATGTTATAAATCTCGTTAGCTCACTTTATCAGTCTGATGTTCCTTGATATTGTTTTTTAGATAATACATCAAATTAGCGGAAGAGAGACTCAAAACTTCGATATTGAGGGATGAAAGTAGATGTCTAACCACTGGAGTTATGTTCATACTGATAGGATCCTTATCACTTATTAAGACCAGATGAATATGATATCTCATAACAAAGTTTTGTTTTGCTAGATATTCATGGGGTGTTTTATATTTTAAATACGTTTTAAACATATGTAAAGTTCATAAGTAAATTTTGAGGATTTATTTTTTGAAACAATATTAAAATATTAAAATTAAATGAAAAATTAATAGAAACAAAATATTGTTTTTAAAAAAATATATATATACTCGGTTTTATTAAAACAAAATAATTATCAAACCAGTTCTAAATTTTCATAGGTCTGTAATTGGAAGGAGACTAAACAACATATATTTTAATTTCTCAACATGAAATGGATTAGTTGTATCCTAAAAATTAATATTTCTTTTGAAAATAAAAATAAAAATTGACCTTGTGTTAGATAACATGTGTTTAAAACCAAAATCATATTAGTTGGATCCTTGCAAGATGCCTCCAATTTATTTTTTATCTTCACTTTTCATTTCATATTAGAAAAGGGATTAAAACACAATTGCTCTTTATGCTTTTAATATGTGCTTTTTACTTTTCAAAATCCCATATATTGAATTGAAAGTTCCACTTTTGTCCTTATGCTACCATATTTTTTTATGGTCTAAAATATTTTTACTGGCTCAAAATCAGAGAAAATTTATTATTTCTTAACAAGAGCTATTGAAGTAATAATTGTGTTATTTAATAAATTTAAACTTTTGTTTTTGAAGAAAAATTTTAAAACTTAAACGTATAGAACTCGACTCAATTATTTACTTCAAAAATTATAATTCAATTGAATTCATCGATTAGACTGTAAAACTCAACCTTCACTTGTTTATTCCTTTCAAAATCATATTAACATTGTTCCCTCAAAATATACATTGAAAATTCAATTCCTATAAAAAAATTATTTATTTTCAAGTAATTAATTATATCAAATATACTTCCACTAAATTTTATAAAAGAAAATAATCAGTACCTTCTTAAATAATGGTATTTCTTTTCCCTCGGCTCATAGCAAGCATGGAACTCAACCCATGCGTTCTTTTTCTTTCAAAAAAAAAAAAAAATCAAAACGTTGACTATTTATAAAAATATATATTTAAAAAGTGTCATACAATAAATTTTCTCAATTAAAAAACAGAGAAATGGATGGCACAAAGACCTTTGAGACTTTGTGACGTGTCATCTTGAGCTACAATCTAACTTTTGGAAATATAACCATAAAGACAAATGCTAAAAGCCTAGAGGACATCATATCATTATTTACCTTGAAAAATAACTTCAAAGTCAAAGATAAAATCAAGGGTAAAGTACCCTTTTAGTTCCTGAGTTTTGGGGCTTAGTATCTACTTGATCCCCGTTTTGATTTTGTGTCTATGTTGTCCCTGAGTTTTATTAATCGTGTCTAAATGGTCCCTGAGTAACAAATCCGTTAAATAGACTAATGGAATGCTGATGTGGCGGTTGATGTAGAATTTATTGACTAATTTGATGATGACATGGCTGTTGAGAAGAATTTTAGACAAATAAAAGAATTGAAAAAAAAAAATAGTGAAAAGAGAGTTTAGTGCGTGGAAAAAAAAAGCAAAACTAAAAAACTACCTAACTGGTTTGAAAGTGAAAAAAACCAAAACAAAACCCTCTTCGTCTCTGTTCGAAGAGTAATTCATCTTTCCTATCTTCGTGTTCCAAAAATTACAACAAATCCCTTAAATCATTCACAAAGCAAAATACTCAAATCAAATCATTATGATGACAATATTGTCCGACGATTTCGACGAATAGTGAGAAGAGATGAAGGATCTAAGGGGGTGTTTGTTTGAGGGTTTGGGAATGGGAAATGGGTGTGGGAATGGGTTTGTGAATCCATTCTCATGTTTGTTTCACCCTTCTTTTTACATGGGATTGACATCTCATTCCGATTATTACTATTAGATTTGACATCTCATTTCCAACACATTCACATTATTTTCACTATTCATTCTCATTCTCATACAATTCAAACACATTATTCACAAACTCAGGCATCACAAACCCACATTTTTCTTTCCCAGGCATCACAAACCCAGACATCCATTTCCCAAACCCTCAACCAAACACCCCCTAAGAGATTTCTATTGTAGAAATTGGATTTTTTTTTTCTTTTCAGATTTGATAGACTCAGGTGGTAGTGAGGATGAGAACCTAAGGAGAGAGAAGAGAAGCACAAAAACAAAAACAAAAAACTAATTTCGATTGACATCTGATTTTTTAAAACTCAATTAAATCGATGCCAGAAAATTCCTACAAAGTTTCTTTTTTCTTCACAAATTCGAACTCCATTGAATGTATTTTATAACTTTCCATCAAATTCAATTGCAATACCATCATTCAATTCAATTGAAGCTTTCTTTAAGGTTTCAGTCATGGTGACCATCGATTACCTTCATCATCGGGACCCTTTTCAAAACACAACTCATAATCCAAATAACACAAACTAAAACACATGAGAGAGAAAATCCCAAGTAAAATCCTTAATTAGTTTATATCCCAGATTAGAACAAATCCTATATGTCAAACTCTTGAAGATTTGTGCAAATGAGATTGTCTTAATAATTTTAGGGTTTTGTTAAGAAAAGGATGACGATGAAGCAGAAGGGAGACAAAGAAGGAGAAAGAAAGGGGAATTGATGGAGAAGAGATTTTTATTATTATTATTTTAAATATTGGTCACCTCATTTTAAAAATACCACATCATCAATTAAAAATAGGGAAATTTCATTGGGTAGCAGATTTTTATGCAATATTTGTAAAAATATCAACTCAAAAAAGTATTTGCAAATATAACAATTTTTATCATGTTTATCAGTGATTAACAATGATTTATGTGTTTATCAGTGATAAGCATAGTGTAAAAATATGTAATTCAATGTTTATCATTGTTAAACTCGATCAAAATTTGCTATATTTACAAATATTTTTTTGAGCTTTTATTTTTACAAATATTACTAAATTTTTTGCTAGATTTGCAAATGCTCCTTAAAAATATTATTTATTCCATGCCAACTTTCCGTTAATGATTTTAACATATCTGTTAACAGAAGGACCATTTAGACATGTTTTTCAAAACTCAGGGACTACATAGACACAAAATGCAAACCCAGGGATCAAGTAGATACGATGCCCAAAACTCAGGGACCAAAAATGTATTTTACCCTAAAATCAAAGTATTCACGTGGGTGAAAGCTTAGATATTCTTCAAACTCCTATGGCCATGACAAGTTAAGTATGTGTTTGAATATGTTACGGTTGCGACTTAACCTATGTTTATGTAACATGTGTTTGATAGATAGGTGTAAATATAGATTTATGTTATTGAATTATTTTTAGGAGAATTTACAAGCTCACTTTTTACTATTTAAAACTCATGGGTTAAGAAGACTAAACTTAAGGTAATAAAACTTACCAAACAAACACGAGTTAGACTAATGAAACCCACCCCCTTTTATCAGGGGATGTTTGGAGCCTATATTTGGTAGATAGGTTTTAACTGGTATGTGTTATTTGAATTCTTTATGAATGGTTTAGTGAATTCTCGCGTTTTAATGTTTGAAACTCATGGGGTTAAAAAAACCAAACTTGAAATAATTAAGCCTACCTAACAAACATGGGTTAAAATCCTAACCCACCCCTTCTACTAGGGGATGTTTGGTTTGACAAGTCGTCAAGTTTGAGTTTGTAAAGCTCGAGCTTGGTAGCATGTGTTTGGATGTGATGGGCAATAAGTTTAAAAACTTGAATTTATAGAGCATGTGTTCGTTAGATAGGTTTCAACATGGATATTGTATTCCGGAGTAATGAAGTCTACCTAACAAGCATGGTTAGGTTAATGCAGCCCGCCCGCCCACCCCTTCTACCAAACACAAAGGATTCAAACTGATTAAACCCCAGTCTGATAGAGAAAGAATGAAGTTGAAATGAGTCCCCATGAAAGTGAATTGTGATGGTGGGTCCAAGATATGACCTTAACAACAGGTTAAGAGAGAGAAGAGTAGTGTTCCAGCACTAATCACATAAAAGAAGACCATAGCTTAAAAAGAGGTTAGACATGACTAGAAGAATTCACAGGGAGGGGCTATGAATCTCAGACAGAGACAGTACACAATTCCACCTGATTTTTACCAGTCACTGTTTAATGGGTATTCCTAGCCTTAAAGTTATGAAACTCAGTTTCAGTTTCTGAGAGGTCCCCATCAAATGTTTCCTGAATTGGTCCAATGAAAAGAATGGAAAGATTCTAGCTTTCTGACCCATATTGATTATTTAAAAAGAAGGGGAAAAAAAGCAGCAGCAGTTCCCTCCGAGGGATGGGGAGAGAGACAAACAGAGATTAAGATAGAGAGTAACATTTCCTTGGTACAACATAATGTGTTACAATGCAGGGAAGCTACCAATCTGAGGTTAAGGGGTTAATCCTATCCTAACTACTGAATACATCAAAGGTTGAGTTAATAATCCTAACAGATGCAATTGTTTGAAGGCTTAGCTGTCGTTCCTAATACCGAGCGCCTTTATACAAGAAGACAATATAGTTATGTACTTCCATTAACATCCAGCTGCCTTGAGAAAGTTGTCAAAGGGGCTAGCAGGAGGCAGCCTCATGGCCAACCATTGGTCTGCATACACTCCTCCGGCTCCAGTTCCACTAACACGCTGATCATCTGTCATTATCTGCAACAAAAACGAAGTGATTTGATCAATTTTAAAATTTAAATGACCAGGAGAATCATTTCCATGTTGCATAGAAAGAGCCATTTAACACCAAAGGATGCTTGATGTTCAAGAAAAAAAAAAGCTGACTGAGCATTATTCATTCAAAACGCTCTTTCGCAACCATATTTGGAGCTATGATAAATAACAAATAGTAATGAAGCAAACCTTTTCAACTGCAGAGTGGCCAATCACAGGAAATGGGGGACCAAATCCATAAGCTACTTTAGTCTGGTGATTCTCGTGGGCCAACCAATTGGATAGTTTCTTCCTAGTGCCAGTGCCAAGCGCTTCACACTGGCTAGCTATGATATTGTAAGGGAGAGGTGAAGAAGAAACCGATGTTCCAGCCACCTGACCAGCTACCTCGAGTGCCTGAAAATACATTATTATGAGTTCACAATGGGGAGGGTGCTGGATTCCAGAGATGGCCCGGGAATTCTTTCCCAAGTGACATAAGCACTGTATAGGTAATAAATAAAAAGAACCGCAAAAATGTAGTTGATACAATTTCCTGTCTTGCTTTAGTCTTAAATGCATGACTAATGTCTAATCCAAAGATTTCATCGTCAAATAATAAAAAAAATTGAGTTTAAACCCATTAAAAATAATTGGAGTATGCTTAGTCAAACTTCACATAAAACAACTGTGCTTCAACATAGACACGGAAGAAGGTATACCGATTCTAAAAGCTGACCAACGCCCATTATGTGAGATATTGAAGGGGATGGAGGTACTCTTGGAATGAACCTAGCAATGTCCACAACAGATGCTTCACTTGTCAATTCATCCTCAACCAGCAAGTTTGGAAGATCCTGCAGAACAAGATTACATGATTTCATATTTGAGTGTTCAAATTGGCTGTAGTAGTTGCAAGCAAATTGATGTAACAATTACTTATAAGCATTCAAAATACATTTTCAATTCAAAAAAATATGTACCCGAACTTTCAGCTTTATTAATGTCATCTAGAAGAATTTAACAGGATAAAAAACTGATACAAGAAACATACCCCATCAAATGACAATGATTCCTTAGAATGGGAAGCTGATTTATTTTTGCGGAAATCCAGCATAGATTGAGGACCAAACATGAACGAATCATCAGGTGTAAATGCCTCTGACAGTAGCTTAGCTAGTTCAATTTTGTCCAGCTAAACCACCACACCAGAAAGAGAGTTTTAAAGTGGGAGCTTGATTTTGAATGAAGATAAATTTGCTTATAATAGGAAAAAGAAAATAACCTCGGTAATTACAGATAAGTGTTGAGCTAAAATATCCATGATGACACTGTCTGCTTCATATATTTTGTTCCGCAATTCAGAGAGATATGATGTAGCTAAATCATTATCGACAACAGATCCATATTCTCTCAATTCTGTCTGAGGCTTTAGATAAATGCGAAGATCTTCACCAATGACCAAATATGGATCAGCCTAAACATGCAAACATAAGTTCAGATTAAGACTTCAGTCAAAAGTTGATGTGAACAATAAAATCATCTTCTAGAAATTTGTAGTCTTTATTTACCGAGTGTAACAAAAAGCATTTAAAAAAAAGTTACTTTTAATCTGTAATTATAGAAAAGTTGTTTCCATCAACATGAAGAGAGTAAAAACTCACATCAAAAGGCACCAATGACTTCAGTAGATGGTTCAGATGAGGAATGTGATACAGCTTAGCAGCAAACATCAGCATGCCCATAGATAAGATGAAGATGGACCTCTGATGTGAAGGATGTAACGTATCTGTCAAGCAACAAGAGAATTATCATTTCTGCATTTTACTTTCATCTTCACTAAAAAAAAAAAAACATAGTAAGAAGGTTTTTCTTCTACCGTAGTTAGGTTCCAGGGATATATTTCTCAGAGACAGTGGAAGTTGGAAGAAGCGGACTGTAAGATTGTCAGGAGAACTCTGCAAAAAAAAAAAAAAAAATGTTGCAGGAAGAATGTCAGAACCACACACTTACTTGAAACTTATCCTGTAAGATAAAATCAGGAAATTATTAATACGGAAAAAAAAAATTGTGTATAGAATTGACTCAATTGAGAAATTTGAGAAGTCTAAAAACAACCATTGGAACAACAATCCATCATTTTTAATATGATCTCGTGGTACATAAGAATTTTCATTCATATTTATAATTTGCAAATTTTTAATTACACTGCCAAGGTGGAATATTTCTACGTGCTGTGTAATATGCTCAACTATCCATTACATGAAAGTTTTTTTTTTTTTGATATCCGTGAGTGTCTGGGCCAGCTTATGCGCACCTCAACTAATCTCACGGGACAACCACACGACCCTACAACACTTGGCGTCGGGAAACTCCTAAGATAATATCCTAGGTAGGTGGTCACACATGGGTTTGAACCCATGACCTCAAGGTTTGAAGGAGAACCTCTTCGCCATTGGGCCAACCCATGGTTGGTTTATCCATTACATGAAAAAATGACTTGATTTTTTTTAATAATAAACTGGACTTGAAAAAAACTTGAATGGTTCCTTTAAAAGAGGATGAAAAATGATAATACGTCATATTCAGAATTTAAAATCGTCCAAAAGTATATGATTTTTACCTTGAGGCGTGCAGATATTAGCGTTAAAACAAAAGAATTAGCCATCGCTTCAATATTGGCGGGCAAATTATCCGGGAGATTGGCTTGAATCCAGAATGCTGATAACAGTTGTGATATTTGATCTTCACTAAATTTCATAATATAAGGTTCCTGGATTTTAAAATCAAATCCATATTTAGACTGATAAATCACTCAAGCATCCATGAATAACTAATTTATTATGTGGTGAGTTGGCTTACTGCTTCAGTCAAGCTTGAAGATCCAGCATTCCTGTCAATAATTGTGTTGATTTTGTGAAAAGTAAGACAGTTTCTGCGGCAACGTCTCAGCTTCCAGTCTTCTTCTAAACAGCTCTTTTCTTTTAGATTATCATAAACATTACTTCCAGGCTTTTCTTCTTTAGTCCCATTCTTTTCTCTTCGAAGTTTATCAAGTAGAGCAGTAACTGAAGCAGATGTTGATGCTGATGCCGCATTAGAATGCCACAAAGTTGGCTTGTGAAGAAAATCAGATTGCACTGAAGAAGCTTCATGCTGGTGGCAATTAGAACTGGGACAAACAAGAATAGAGAATATTTGATGAGCTCCAATGCGTGTTTCAACATCGGGATGCAACATTGCTTTCAGGATTTGGACAAGAAGGGCTTCTGGAAATATCTATACACATGTACTATAATTAGTGAGCAAGCAAAGTAAAATTAGAGGAAAATTTGACAATATTTCAGTGTACAGAAGAACATGGGCAATAAAATGTGAAAGGTGATGGTGAAAAAGTTCAACCTCAAATCAAATGGATCAATGCCAAATAGGAAATTTTAACCACAACAACTCAGCTAAATGCACAAAATCAAGGTTAAACAAAAATCAATTTCTGTCATATGAGTTCTGTTAGAAATTTTAGTTTAGGCATTTTATTTTGGCAAAAACACATTTTATTATATTGTCATGTTTTTTTGGTCTTATTTTGAGGAAGTATATTGAAACTCGTATTTGAATTGTAGACCATCTATATTTTCATTTGTTCACCCAACTAAGTTAAGATTGCATATGCACATATACCCAAAAAAAAAAAAAAAAAAAAAAAAAACCTGAAAACAGTCCTACCAGTTTAGGGCTTACAACGAGCCAATGATCCTAAAGCCCTAACAGAAAAATAAAAGCCAAAATTTAAATCTTTGATATTTCTTACCCAAGAGTAGGAAAAGAGAAGATTTTGTTCCCAAATCTCATGTATCTCACACTGTTTATCATTAAAAAGACGATCATTTCTTTCTAACCAAAGAACCCACAAAGTGGCAGCAACCACACAATACCAAAACTTCAGGTTTTTCTTCCCGCTTTTGCCAAAAGGATCTAAGGATAACTGGGGAAAATATCTTTTGGAAGTACTCAATTTCAACCATGTAAGACACGATGTTTCTTTAAAAAAATTCCTCAAGTTTAAAACCAATATTCTAAACAATAAACTTGTTCGAAAGATAACATCGGATTGGAGACTGAAAAAATATTAACTTTAATTTAGTTGTTACTTCCTACGTTCCAATACACAGAAACTACAAAACATTATGAGCAAACTATTTGTAAGCAAGCCATTCCTGCTAAAAATTACTATAAACTAATATTAACCTCAAATGAAAACATCATCGTAATTATAATAGAGCAAATGACATTATTGCCTCAACTTTTTTGTAATTGCTAGTGAGCCTTTTTCACTTATCAATGAAAGAGCTCAATTTATTATCAAAAAAATAATAATAGAGCAAAAATGACTTTATTTATTAAGTATGGAAAAGTAAAAAAAGCAGTGCAACATTAAAAAAACTTACTCACCTGTTGTGAGTCTGAAGAGACTGATGCTAAGGAAATCATGTTAGCAAGAATCATTAAGGATCCAATGGTGGCCTTTGCAACAGCTCCAGAAGTCAAATTCTCCAAAGATATAGCCATCATGTCATACAAAGGACCTGCATCACCAATCTAATAAAACCACAACAAGTTCAATCCACCCATTAACATGATGAACATCAATAATAACAATGGAACAGTGCTTAAACCATACCCCTTTGGCAATTTCAAGTAAGCAGCCTTCAATAGAATTTTGAAGCAAAACATTCAAATCTAGTTCACGCTCTCCAACTGATTCAGCTGTGGCTTGAAGACTCTTCCTAAGATGCCTACACAGATCACAGACATATCCAATTTCTGCCAGCACAGTTCCTGATCTAATTTGTCTAGCTATACTTGAGGCAACTTGAATGACAAAGGATTTGAGTTGAGGATCATGTGAAACATTCTTGTGGTCCAAATGACGTATTACAGAAGCTAAAATTAACTGTTGGTTCCCTGAGTTGTAAAAAACTGTTTAAATACCATTACCAACGCGCTATTCATGTTTTTTGATACGACCTAAGTAAAAATGGAAAGCATTATGATGAAGGGAGTTAAAACACCTGAACTCTCCATGAAGTATAATATATCAGACAAAACCATCAAAGCAAGCCCTTGTTGAGGAACCCAGTGCCTTCCAGAGTCAAAGTAGATGAACATTGGATCCAGTACACGGCGCATTGTTGTACTCTCCTTGGCCAATTCAACCATTCGCTGTATACAAATCTGAGCCCATACTCTCGGAGTCTCCATCTCTTCCCTAAACAAAAGCAGATAAATTTAAGGAAAAAGTAAATTTTATGCTGAATAACATCCTTAAAAATTATAAACTTCAAAGATTATGTAGTAACTAATAGACCACATAACTGAATGAAAATACCTAGTAAGTAGAGAAGGATCCTTCTTTTCCGGTCTTGGCCTGATGATTGTGCAGTAACCACTAGCATAAGAACCAACAATTGTACCACATCTTCCTTCAGACCTGACAACTTCATTCAGCCAATTATGATTTGGCTCCACACTATCATCAGAATTTTCATCATGAGCTGGCTCATAGTTTTCAAGAGTCACACGAACAATCTGACATTTGAAAATAAAAAATGTTTAAATTTAAAAGAATTTAATTTATTTTATACGCATCAGTAAAATTCCAATCATGTTGCTCATGATCTATAAAATCTTGTGGTATTGTTTACTAAAGAATCAACATAAAAAAGCAGAATGTGTATTCCTATTTCTGCAATAAAAAAAATTATTTAGAGTTTAGATTAGCTTATATTTTATTATTTTCACAAATCTTGACATCATTATTCAAAATAAGAGGTTTATATGATGCTTATAATATGCTTTTTTATATCAATAATTATTTAGTTGTCTTGGTGCCCCCCTAGCAACCCCAAGGAGACCATGGAGCAGTTTTTACTTGGCACTAGCCTCAAAGACAAAGCCCGCACCATTTGGCTCTTTGCCGTTAATGCCATTTTTTGGAAGATTTGGCTTGAAAGAAACCAACATATCTTCAGTGATTCCTCCAGGGATTCCAACGATTTCTGGCTTTCCACTAGATTCCTTGCTTCTCAATTGCAGTCGCTCCTCTTCCTTTTGCAATTACAATACTACTACTGTTTTTGCCAACTTGTATCCGTTGACCAAATAAGAGGTTTGAATCCCCTCCCCACATATTATATTAAAAAAATCACATCTCTAAATAGACAAGTAAGATAAATTTTAGAAAGTTGTATAACAAAACTATTACATAAACTATATCTTCAATATTAACAATTCTTATAAAGACTGAGTAAAAAAAAAAATCTGTTATGTTTCATCATCGTCACTATCTATTCAAGATAATACTAACAATATACATTTATGTATCGTTTTGAAGTTAAAAGGAATATTTATCTAACATTCACACTTAATATACAATATATATATATATATATATATATATATACCATAATTATAAACTGATTACATACATAGATACTTCACCAAAATTATTGATTGTAGAAGGTTGAAAAATTTAATACGAAATGTACACAATGAAAGAAATGCCTCAAAAATGAAACCAAAAGGCTTAGAGACATCCAATGAAACATACGTTTCCCTCGGAATCAATCGTAATAATAGTGATGATTTGTGACTAGTAAATTAATTATCGATTGACAGCTCTATATAATTCAACTACATTTCCAAAAACCATTGAAAGAATTGCTCGTCAATAAAGTATTATAAAAAAAAATTAAAAAACAAGTTCCCTTATAATTGTTCCATTTTAATAAGAAGATGAAGAGAAAATCAATTAACATTTTATACTAATTCAAAGGAGGGATTACACTATTCCTGCCTCTTTTTTTTTTTGGTAATAAACAAATATTTTCATTGATGTATGAAAGAGTCAAAAAGACCAAAAGAAATTACAAAAAGGCCTTCCAATTGGATAATGGAGGGGGAATAGTTATAAAAATATTTACAATTTGCACAAAGAGGCATTGAGAACACTAGACTCCCAAATAACTTCCCCAGACTTACACAAGTCCACAAAAATCTTCCTATTCCTTTCAAGCCAAATATTCCATAAAATCAATCTCCTCGCGTTGCCCCATAAAACTTTACTCTTGTCAAGCAAATTGGAGCCTCCCAAGAGAGCTAGAACATTAATTATAGGATCAATATGACTAACCCAGCACATATTGAAAGTATTGAACAGGGACGATTGAATGTTTTGAGAGAAGCTACAGCCAAGGAGCGGATGTGCTCATTAGTTTCCAAAGTCTTCATGCATAAGCAGACCAATTAGGTTGAAGACTAAACCAGAGACATTTTCATTGATGTATGAAAAGAGGTATACAAAAAGGCCACCCAAGGATTACATAAAATTCCTCCAATTGGGGGCAATCATAGAATTTCCTTTCCCACCAAATTAGCCAAAGAAGGGCACTAATACTATTAGACCAAAGAACAAGGGCTTATCCTTTCAACAAAGTACCACATTGACATAACAACCCAAAAACAGCCTGGAATATGTAATGATGGCACGGGCCATCAACGTTGAAGATGTTGAAAAGTTTGTTCCATAAGAGACTAGTAAAAGGGCAAAGCAAAAAAATGTGGCTAGGATCCATTACAAAACACACCGGTTGGGAAACAAGGCCAATCAGTGTCCCAACTTAAATAGGTTGGAAGGCCCGGACACCAAAGAAGATTGAGATAGAGGGAAGCCATTTTAATAAGTTTTCAAAACAAAGGCTGCAAAAGAGCTTGGTTATGTTTTTAAGCACAACAACAAAGCCAAGCAAACATCAAAATCAAGCGTTTGCCCAATTCTTTCATTTTCTTGGAGAGGAAAGACAAACAGAATCAATATTTCATACTTTTTTTTTTAAGGAGCACCTCAAAAGACCATTTCATTGATATAATGAAAGAGAAAATATAAAAAAAAAAAATACAGACACAAAGGAAGGTAGCACAATCTAGCCAAAAGCCACGGATAACAAAAAGTATATCCCCAACCACTATACCCGCACCGCCAACTAATTACAAGTATGCGAGCCAACAATTTATAATTGAGCCTAACGGATAATTTCAAAAAAGGTTTGGAAGTTGATACCCAAAAAGAGGTATTTACATAAGCCAACTCCCAAACATAATCCCAAGATCTCTCTTTTCCCCTAAAAAAATTTCCTATTCCTTTATCTCATACTAATAATATATGCTATCGAAACAAAGGTCGTAGGAGATCGGGTATGTTTTGAAGACCATCTTAATGTTTTTCTTTTTGATAAAGATGGCATACAAGCCTATTTCATTGATATAATGAAAGATATCAAAAAAGAAAACGAGCCCATTTCTAACACTAAGGCTAAGATGGTCAATAAAGATGGCTCCAGTGTTTTGAAAAAGGCACCAAGCGCGTTAGGGCGCTTCTTTTCAGTCAAGCACAAGCCTTTTGGGGTTCTCGAGAAGCATGCCTCACTGAAAAGTGTGCACCTTTTGCTTTTTTTTTTTAATTATTAAGTTTTTTAGCATTTTAAGGGAGGAAATGGCTTGGTATGCCTTAATTTTAAAGTAATATCTAAGAAAAAGTTCTCAATTCTCTAATTATCTATAGTTTTGCTATTGATTATACTATAAATTTCATATATAAAATAATATTTTTTATTTCTATATTATGCGCTTAAAAAAGCCCCAAGAGACTTCATCGCTTAAGTGTGCTTATCGCCTTTGAAAACATTGGATGGCTCACAAGCTGATTTCTAACACTAAGATAGTCTTGAAGACCATCTTAGCATTAGAAATATAATAATCAAATATATCCAAAGAAACTAAAAATACTTGTCTTCATTCATAATTAGATTAATAGTTGAGGGGAACAGAGGGAGAATAAAAAGAACTAGGTTCATACATCATACAAAAGTGATATTCTTCAATTCTTTTATGGATCAAATATAGAAAAACTACAAATTGGAATTTTGTTAGGCTGTGTGGGAAGAAAATGGTGGATTTCATCAGCTACAAATTGGGTAATGGAAGACGAATTCGGTTTTGGCAGGGCAGGTGGATTCATAATCTTCCTCTCATGAGAGTCTTTCCTCGTATCTTTGCTTTAGCCTGTAATAAATCTGTTTTGATCCAGGACTATTGGTTGGACGAGAATGAGGTGTGGTCCATTACTCTAAAAAGACCTCTCCTAGATAGAGAACTTATTGATTTTACTTCTCTCCTTCATATTTTGCAGCAAGCCCGAGTAACTCATAATGAAGATGTTCGCGTTTGGAATCTAGATGACAAAGGTTTTTCCATTGCATCTTATGTGGGTGTTCTTACTAGTAAAGCTGGAACTCTAAATGAGGGCTTGGCCAAAAGCATTTGGAAGTCGGGTTGTCCGAAAAAGATAAACTTCTTTATTTGGCCTCTTTCTGGTGGAGGTTTAAATACGGCAGACGTTATTCAAAAGAGGAATCCGAACTTCTGCTTCTCCCCTAATGTTTGTACTATGTGCAGTCATTTGAGAACCAAGATCATCTTTTTTTCAAGTGTAAGTTCTCTAGTTTTTTCTGGGAGAAGCTGCTTTGCACTTTGATGTTGCTTGGTGCTTGGCAAATTGTTCGAGGTCGAATATCTTAAATCTCCTCACGGGTCATATGCTAAAAGATAAAGCGAAATGGATTTGGGAAACGGCGGTTAAAGTCATTCCGTGGGAGGTTTGGTTGGAGAGAAATAATAGAATTTTCAACAACAAAAGTCATACTGCGGCTGAGATTTGGGATATTCTTCATTACAAAGTGTCACTTCTAGCTTCTTTGTCTTCCTTTTTCTGTAATTATGATCTTTTTTTTATTAAAACCGACTGGAAAATGTTATGTAATCCGGTTGGTGAGGGTTGATTTCTTATCACCCGTTCTTTTGTAACTACTTTTGTTTTAATGAAAATTATCAGTTTCCTATCAAAAATAAAATATAGAAAAACTATAAATAAAATCATAGTTTTTATGAGAAGGCAGAACAAACCTCATCAAAATCAAGAAAAATATCTGAATGCTTAGTCATGAACCAGACCTGGCAAAGAGAAGGTGATAAATTGGTGAGAAGAAAAAGCTCCAGCTTAGTATCAAAAATAAAAATGAAAAAGTTCAATTCAATATTACTAGTCCAGATGAGTAGATGGGATAAACAGAAAAGGGATGATAGCATTACTATGATTTTTTGCTTGGGTGCTGAATAAACCACAAAACAAAAACAATAAACATTAAAGGAAAGCATTGAACAACCATGGCAGAAATGCATTGCAGACTTGATGCCTTCAAGCACTGCTTTTTATGGTCCTCCCCTCTTTCCAAAGCCAACATACATACTTTAGGAACTAAGTTTTCAACATTGTGCACGTAAGTGCCATCCGCCTGACATTTATAAAAGAGAACAAGACTATAAAATGGTATCAAATTTCCCAAGTATGTAGAAGAAGAAGTGGTGCATAGCAACTAAATTTGGTTAAAAAATAGACTAAAAATTAAATGGCTTACTCAGTTCAAGAAAATACATGATGTTAAAAAAATTATCAGACGACATATATCAATAAAATTACAACAAAAGAAGGAATATTAAACCCTAAAAATTTGATGCATCGGTCTTTAATTGCTTCATTCTCAACAAATAATAGAGATCTAATCACATATTACAAGTGGGAACAATGCCACAAAAAAATAAAAAAGCAACACCTATCCTGATCACAATGATTCTTATTTTCAGTGATATAGGGCTACATGAACCAAACATTACCTGACTGTATAAGAAGTTTGTCAAGGTTTGACAACCAAGTATTTGCAAGTCATCGTGCTTAGTGTTGTCTAAAAGTTCGGCAACAACCTTCAACAGACTACCAGCAAAATATGCCCTTCAAAAGTGCAAAAATAGAATCAATCACTGCTGGTAGTAAAACTCAATTATATTCAAATGATGACACTACAAGTGAATCAACTAAAACAGGACTGCGAGAGAACTAAAGCTACAGCCTCAACTAAGAAACATTAATAAAGAACTTCTCAAGCTAAATCCAAGAACATTATCCAATTTAAGAGGAAATATTAGATGAAAGTTAACACTTACATTTGATTCTTACAAAGACAAAGCAACTTATTATATGCATCTGCAATGATGTTGATGCATTTAACTTGCTCACTTCGGAGTTCTTTACAGCATCGTTCTTCAAGATATTTTACAATCTAAGGACCACAAACGGAAGCATAAGTACCTCAGCAACAAAAAATCCTAAGCTAACCCTACTTTTGGGCTTCAACAATTATTATTTTTTTTTATCTTTTGAAGAACATCCGGTTAATTGGGCTTCAACAATTATAAAAACTGCAGATAGCACAAGTACCTTTGGAATGCGCAAGGGATTTTTTGCAGCATATTCACATAACTTGATAATTTTCCTCTCACTTTGAGAACCATCCTGAGAAGAGTTTCACCATCAAAACTCATTCAACGCGACCATTGATTCATAAAAAAATAAAGGTAAAAAGGTCTCATCAACAATGTTTATATACTAACAAATTGGACAAGCTAAGTTGTTCAATTTTTTGATAAGAAACGATTTCATTGATGAAAAAAAAAAAAAAAAAAAAAAACCAAAAAAAATTTAAAAAAATTTTTCCGGTTGGGTGCTATACAAGCTAAGTTGTTCAATGAAAACTCATTTTGGCATTACTGTTAAGTTTGTGCATCAATGCAAACTTCTCCAAATTTCAAATTTAGAAATATATCAGTGAAAGAAATTGTAGCACGTGGTTCTTTTCCATTTGATCACAGACATCATGAAGAAAGAAAAATCGTTACTGTTTAAGAACATCAGGTCATCCCTTGTTCCTTATCATAGTCAAAGTATAAACAAACAAATCAATAAAGCATTTGAAAATCACACACATCAACAGCTTTGTCATTCAAAAAAATCAAAAGACTGGAGAATGCTTACAATCGATTTGGGGAATATATCCGAAAGCAATTTCTTGTAACGCTTAACTGGCTGCCGAGATCTTGACCTCAAAGCAGGACAACATATGCACATGTTCCCGCAGGCTGGGAAGATTTTCCTGGAAATGACACCCATCTCCTGCAAGAAAAGAAACAGCAAGACTAATAGGTTGGGATCATGTCAAAACACATGACATTAAGTGCAAGAGAAAACGTTCCAAATTTTCTAGAACACATTCAACAAGACAAGACAAGAAAAACACTTCACTTGTAAAAAAAAAACACACATTACCAGTTAGAGATAGAATATCCATCCAACTAACACGTTTGAAAAGATAATTACAAGTTTGAAGCCATTAACAACAATGGAGGTAAATGTTCCACATAAGAAAATGAGATGATTCACTTAAAAAAAGAAAGTTGTATATAAGGAGCAAAAGAAGAAATTATAATTTAACGAAGACATTTTTTATTTCAACTTCAAGACAAAGTACAAAAAAACAAGAATAAAAAAACAGCAAAGTAAACTAAAAGTAAAACCCACCAAGAAAATGCTAAAAAAAAATGTCACATTTTAAGCTACATAACAAGAAGAAGAAAAAAAAACTTAATTTTGAGGCAGCACCCTAACTCCAAAGGGTACGTTGCAACAGAATGCTTACTTAACAAGCATCCACAGCACAAACTAAGCTATATCAAAACTGGAAACAGTATAAGAACCAAATGCATATGTGAAACCAAGAGAGAAAAATCTAGAAACAGTCTGGGGAAAAAAATGAACTTGAAACAAACCCAGAAATGAAAAACCATAAAAAGGGAGAAAACACAAAAGAGTGGGAAGAGTAAAAAGTACCTAGCTTTGAACCCAGATCCAGGAAGAAAAAACTCCCTCTTTCTCTTCTCTTCTCTTATCTGGGTTGGTTAATACAATGAAAGAAATAAACAATAACAATAGAAGAAGTAGATGGATATCAAAAACAGAGAGAGAAAGAGGGGGGAAAGGACAATGGGGAAGGAAGAAAATGATAGAATGAAGGAGAAGGAGCACGTGATAGGTGTCAGCGTTTTCACACTGAAGAAAGCGAATTAGTGGTTTTATGTCAGAAATTCAAAAAACAGAACATGACTTGGAAAACTAACCACTCTCCTTCCCTCTAATGAATCAAACCCTTTGCTTTAATTTGAAATTCTGTATAATGGGCTCTTCTTGTTTATGCTCTTGCTTTGCTTGCTTCATTCAAACAAATTCTTGTATACTTTTTTAAGGCAATCTCTCTCTTATATTTATTAAGTTAATAAGTATATCAATTGCCATAATTACGGAAGTTGTTTGATATTAAGGGAAAATGTAGTTACAAAAACTTCAATTTTAAGTTATTTTTAATTTTATTTCAATTTTTGAGATGGAATTAAATAACCCAATGATAACTTTAAAAAAAAAAAATTAACGCCTTATTTGTTAATAGGGGCCTTTGCCTTTGGTATGGTGAATTTTGAATCACACTCGGTGTTTGGTAGAAGGAGTAAGTTAGGGTGGGTTTTGATAATCTAGGGTTGTAAATAGGGGTGAACATGGGGCGGGGTCGGGTACCTATTACACCTCGACCCCGTTTAAGCCAAAAAATGGCATCCCGACCCCGCCCAAATTAAGTTTTACCCCGACCCCACCCCATTTAACTGTCGGGGTCGGGGTACCCCGATTACACCCCAATTAAAAAAAACATCACATCATTGTGTTTCTCTAAATCTTTGAGTTGAGAAAAGAAAGAAGAAAAGAAAAGGAGGAGAGTTGAGAAAAGAAAAAGGGGAAAAAAAAAAGAAAGAAAGGAGGGGGGATGGGTCTGGGAGAAAAACAGGAAAAAAAAAAACTTAATCGGGGTCGGGGCCCCGATGGGGTCCTATCTCATCGCCCTGACCCCGACCCCGATTACACAATTAAATGGGGTGGGGTGGGGGGCGGGTTCATGGGGTATCAGGGTGGTTGTTCACCCCTAGTTGTAAAGTCTATGTTTAGATGTGTAGGGGTATGGGTTTCATAAACCTAGCTAGGTTTTATATAACCTATGTTTGGTAGGTGGTTTTAGTTTGAGTTTTGTGTTCTTTAATTATTTTATGAAGGGTTAGCAAACCCACCAACGCTACTATTTAAAATCTATTTAACAAATATGGGTGGACTATTGAAGCCCACTGCACCCCACCCTAACCCGTCTTCCAAACACCCCCTAGAATCTTAAACTCATGATAGTTATTTAGATTACATCTTAAACTCACTATATATAATAATTAAATATTAATATACTTTCGATTAATTTTTAATTAAACATTATTGTTTGCAAACTCGCTTTCCAAACAATTCTTATGTTTTTTACTAGCTACCAGGTGATTTTACAGTTTTATTTTGATGGTGTATCAATTGTTTGATGAAATTACAAGTTTGGCATTAAAATTGGTACACCTCATAGAAAGGGAGTTGGTGTCTAATCATTTAAGCTATGCTCATGCTCATGCTCATGTTATACATCTCACAAATTAAAGAGTATATATCAAATTTTGGGTAAAGTACTTTTTTGGTCCCTGAGTTTTGAGGGTTATGTATATTTGGTCCCTGAGTTTTCAATTTGTGTCAGTTTCGTCCTTGAGTTTTAAGAAATAACTTTATTTGGTTTTGAAATTTTTAATTTGTGTCTATTTCATCCATCGATATTAACAAATAATATCTCTTTGGTCCATGAAGTTAGTTTTTTCGACCATTAATAAATAAATTTATTTCACTAATTACTTAAAAAAATTAACAATTGGTACCAAATTAATCAATTTCTTAAAATTTAGGGACAAAATAGACATAAATTGAAATATCAAGAACCAAATATAAACGGTCTAAAAACTCAAGGAAAAACGAAAACTTTACCCTTGAATTTTACTTAAAATGAAATTATTTTATTTTAAAAATTGCTAGGTTGTAGTGGTGTGGGAAGTTTGGGCTCTGTCTATTGTCATTTTCTCCAGCTGAAAAGTTAAAAGGCTTTTTGGTCATGCTACTAGAAAACAAAAACAAATGGATAGAAAAGCCTGAGATCTCAACCTTGCAAGACAAACTTGGCACACTCTTGTTATTAAAAAAAGAACTATCATCAATAATAGAGAACAAGAAAAAGAAACAATGTTTTTAAAAAGTAATTTTCTATATTTTAAAATAAAATCTCAATTAAAATATATTTGAACGATAATCTAAAAATTAACTTTCTTTTTTAATATTTTTTTGCAATATTCCTTCCTTTCCATAGTGGCCAAATCTGCATAAAATAATAGGAGAATGATTTATCCAAAGGCCAGCTAAGCTGATTTAGTGTGAGATTCCTTAGTTTTTAATACAACCATGGAAATGGATGGCCTTAAATTCCATCAAAGTATGATTCAACTTTGGACAAATTTAGAACATTAAATTATTGATTAAATGCATTTCTATTTTCACTTTTAAAAAATGCACTTCCATTTTTGCTGCAAAGCTACTCAAAATAGTTTGAGTTCCAGCCTATTGGGTTGCTCTGTAAGTACTCAAAATAGTTTACTTTTCTTTTCTTCAATTTAAAAATGGTTCAAGAATAGCTTTAGTTTAAACACAACTGAATTGATTTAATTTTTAGAAAATTCAACTTATTGCACTTTTTATGAGTAATTACAAAAATAGCAAATGTTTTAAAATATTTCAAAAATGACATTTCTCAAACTAAAAAAAAAAGTAGGGTGTTATTGATTCGGTGGAAGAAAAAAAATCCTCGGAATTCGGCCTCTCAAACCGAAACAAAAACGACTTGGTTTCAATTGGATATCTCAACTATAATCAGTCGATTTGTTTCCCTATTTTACAAAAGTAATCAATGATTGTGATTTTGGCCAAAACCGAACAAAACTGAAACAATTACACCTCTACTTATATGTTTGTCATCTTTTTTGCTATTTTTTTAAATCTTGAAATGTTATAATAGTGTGATCAAGTTTCAAACATCTCCTAGTTCAGTTAAAGTTTAAGTTGAAAATGTCAAATTCCCACATGCAAAGGGAAGTGATCAAATCCTGAAGATGTCTTGTTGCAGTTGCTTAGACAGTTAGGGGGCGTTTGTTTCCGAGTTTGTATGGGATTGAGATGTCTGGGGACGAGATGACCGGGGACAAGATCACTGTGTTTGGTTTTACATGGGGATTGGAATAATAAAATTGTATTATAAATAAATTCTCTCTCTCTCTCTCTCTCTCTCTCTCTCTCTCTCTCTCTCTCTCTCTCTCTCTCTCTCTCTCTCTTTTTTCCCCCCCTCTCTTTTTTTTTTTTTTTTTTTTTTTTTTTTTTTTTTTTTTTTTTTTTTTTTTTTTTTTTTTTTTTTTTTTTTTTTTTTTTTTTTTTTTTTTCTCTCATCCATTACATGGGGTTGATCCAAACCCCATGTGTTTTGAAGGGGTTCCAAACCCCATGAAAGGGGGCTATGGGGTCCCTATGGGGTTTGGATCCCCTTCCATTTTGGCAAAACAAACATGGTGTTGGGGATGGGATCACCATGGGGTTTAGATCCCCATCCCCAAACACTTGAAACAAACACCCCCTTAAAAGATGAAGATCGAAGTTTGTTATTTCAGTTATTAATTAGTTGTAGTTGTTTAGCATAGGAGAGATATATTCATATTTAATACTATAAGCTGAGTTTTAATAGCTTAATAGATGGTTGATCAGTTCTGATTTGTTGAAAGAGAGTTTGAGAGGAAAACTTAATATCTTTTAGGGTAAACTGCAAATAACACTCCTATGGTTTCAGTCAAATTCATAAATAGTCCCTGTAGTTTAAAAATGGTAAATCACACCCATGTACTTCCAAATTATGCCAATAAGACTCATCCATCCAACGCTCTAAACTTTCTTTTAGTCATAAATTCTTCGTTTAAACTCTGATTTTGATGATTCAAGATGTTTTGGAATCCTCATTTCGGGCTCTACATCATGGTCGCCTTCAAAATTCAAAATTTTCAATAAATAAAAGATTTTTATTATCAATATATGATATGATTGAAGTCATTAACCTCGTTGTTTACTGATGATTTAGAAGTTTTAAAGTGACCATAAGGTAGAGCCCGAAATGAGGATTCCAAAACATCTTGAATCATCAAAATATAAATTCAAACGAAAAAGTTATGGCTAAAAGAAAATTTATGGCTGAAGGGGAAGGGTCATATTGACATAATTTGAAAGTACAAGGATGTGATTTGCTATTTTTAAAATACAGGGACTTTTCATGAGTTTGACCGAAACTATAAGGGTGTTATTTGTAATTTACCCTATCTTTTATATTGAATAAAAGGTGTTTCATCTTGAATAAAGTTCTTGAGTTGTTTATTCTTCTAATTCTCTTCCAAATTTCATTGTTCTAAGTTAGGGGTGAACATGGGGCGGGGTGGGGTGGGGTCGGGGTACCCCGATTACACCCCGACCCCGCCCCAATTAAGTTTTACCCTGACCCCACCCCATTTAATTTTCGGGGTTGAGGTACCCCGATTACACCTCGTTTAAAAAAATTAAGTAAAAGAAAAGGAAAAGAAAGGAAAAAAAATATATAAAAAAAAACTAAATGGACTAAGTCCAGTGGGGGTGGGGTTTTGGGGGTGGGTGGGAGTGGGCTGGGTTGGTGGGGGGATTTAAAAAAAAAAAAGAGTCACTAATCGGGGTACCCCATACCCCGACGGGGTTCAATCCCCATACCCCGACACCGCCCCGTTTACTAAACGGGGTTATATTTGTGACCCCGACCCCGACCCCGACCCCGATTAAGCATTTAAATGAGGTGGGGCCGGGCGGGTTCACGGGGTATCGGGGTTGGTGTTCACCCATATTCTAAGTAACCTGGTTTGTTTTCTTAAAATCAAATAGTTGTTATTGTGATTGAGTTATAATATGCAAGTCACTCATCAAGGGACATAGTTTTTGCTCATATATTGCCAAAAATAATATTAATTCCTAATAAATTGCGCAGAGCAAACTATTTCCAGAAATATTGTTCATCGTTTGTTGAATTGGTGATTTTATTTCTAGTTAGTATATGGCATGTAGTTTCAAGAGACGATTTATGGCAGAGGCAAATTGGAAAAATTGAGAATAAAATCGTCTGTTGGCATTAGCAAATTCCCTAACTTGACACAGTTTAATGATCCAATTGAATGTCTAAACAATCAACTTTCTTCTTAAAGCTTTTTCATTACCATTACGATACCACAATTAATTCAATTAATTTTCAATTCCTTAGTTAAGTAATTTAATTTACAATAAGATAGAAATAAAACAACATATATTAGAAGAAAATATTATATATGTCTGAATGTTATATAAAAAAAAAAGTAAAATAACTAATGAGTCCCGTAAAAGGGAGGTCGCCTATTTTAAGGTGGTTGACGCCTTTGTTGTTGGCATCCATGTGGTCTCGGTTCCTCATCGATATAAGAAGGGTCAGCCTTATGTGGCTCTCTAACTATGGAGAGTCCCGCCTCATGCTCATAATTATGATCTCTAATAATGTTAGAACTGAGAGTCGACACCATGAAAATGGGTGAAGAAGGTCATAAAGAGGGATGAAGGCTAGAAGGTGACGAAGAATGGGGTGGAGTACCAGTCAACATCATGTTGTCATACTCCTACTCAATTTCATCTGGCATCTCAGGGTCTACTTCAGAACATTGTCTCATCCTCCGCATAACTAGTGCATCAGACACCCTATATAATCAATGCATTTCACTAAACATGGCCAAATATTCGTCACATAAAGCAAGGATCTAATTGATGTTCGTGACACCTTGAATACGTGTAAATCCGGATGCCTAAGACAGAAATATGAGACAATAGTTATACGTTGAATTGTATTAACGTGTAAAATAAAAACACAACACCATTACCATGGAGCCAATAGTCGTCCTTTGATTAATCAAATATGGTCGGGTGATAGTATGATACCATGTCATATATCCCGCACCAACATCTGAGTCACCATCAAATGGATCACCGAGAAGAAGATGATCCCGACGAGATCACCATTGTTGAACATACTGATCATGTTCATTCCTCCAATCTATAACACAAGTGTGAAGATCCATGACGTGCAAACCTTCTGGATTAGTGTTATATGGTTCAGACATCACCTGTATGAGGCTAAACTGTAGCATGACCTGAGAGGTAAACATAAACTCTACAATAGAAGCATATTAGAATGCACATTCCCCGAATAAATGCTTGCATAAATCCACCTATTTTATGACGCGGCCAATCAAAGGCTCTCTATTTACTGGAAGACCGAATTGGAATGCAACATTCTGCAGTGTGATAGTGCATTCTTCCACTGGTAAGTGGAAGGCGTGAGTCTTAGAACGCCATCTCTCTACTAGTGTGGTGATAAGACTCCAATCCAAGTGTATAAAACCTAGATGAGCTACACTATGAAATCCCGATGCACACAGATGAGGCTCGATACGAGGATCTAGCGTCTAAGATCTGCACGTTTGATAAAGTAATACACACAATGGTAATATGTGAGTTGAACTAATGCGGTGATATGTAGCGCTTGAGCCCGTATTCGAACACCATTAATGCATTTTGCAACATTGATAGTCACGTGCCCA
Source organism: Gynostemma pentaphyllum (assembly GCA_028015215.1). NCBI lineage: Eukaryota > Viridiplantae > Streptophyta > Magnoliopsida > Cucurbitales > Cucurbitaceae > Gynostemma > Gynostemma pentaphyllum. The sequence continues at coordinate 16,578,615 of CM051354.1, forward strand.
TACCTATACCCACCACCATGTGTCGTTGTCCACTTTTGAATTGGAACATTGTTAAACCATAACAAACAATCTTTATTCAATAGTTTAACTTCATCCATGCACATCTCAAACTTATAAATCTAACTCTTACTTCACGATAAACTAGATTCTTCAACTGCTTATTTTTGAACTTGTCATTGAAATTATTAACAACATGTCTCAAGCAAAGTCTATGGTATGCCTAGGGTTCTACCCAACCATTATTCAGGTCATTAATAGCGGCTAGGACACCTCCATGTCGATTTGAAATCAAACATGTACTTTCTTTTTGTGTAACCCTGTTTCTCTAATGATACAGAAACCACCCCCATGTGTCTCTACTTTCCTCACCAACAATAGCTCATGCTAGAAGAAATATGTGTTCGTTAGAGTCAATATGCGTTGCAATCAATAACTTTCTCGTATACTTACCATATTGGTGTGTACCATCTATTTGAATGACAAGCCGACGAAACTTGAATCATTTTATAGATGGTCATATGCCCAAAACATGCATTCAAAAAATTTATTGCCACTCAAATTAGTGTTCCTAAGTCTCCACTCAACCTGAGTCCCGGGGCTTGTTTGTTTAAAAAATATGCATCCATCTAGGGAACAATTGATAAGATTCTTCCCAATTCCCGAAAACTCTCTCTATTGTTTTTATTTTTCCTTCCCATACTCGTCAATAATGTATATTATATCTAAAAGTACTCTTCAAGAATGCTTGCAATAGTACAATTTTCATAGTTGTATCCTTTTTTTTAACTGTAGACACCCATTTTCGTCCGACACTATTCAAAAATTAACTATTTGGTTTCAATTAAAAAATTATTTTGGTTTGGTTCAATTTTATTCCAATAATATAGTTGGTGGGCGTCGAATCCACCAAAAATAAAAGTCTCTACTTTCGGATTTATGGATTTGTAGTAGTGGAAAGTAGGGTCGAATCCACAGAGATTGGTGAATTAAAATTGGGGGGTTTTTGAGGTTTGTTGAGAAAAAAATTGAAGAAAACAATAAAAAGTTTAAAAGAGATTCAATGGGAGAAAGTCCCAACCAAAGGTGCAATCATCGTTTGATTTATATTATTTGATCATTGATTTTCTAATGAAATCCTAACTCATTCTCTAAATTGGTTATGATTATTAAGAACGTCTTATTAATCTATCCTTCCTTAGTTTATCGGTAATTAAGATACGATCATTAATTACTTCCCTAATCAATGACAACCCTAGAGTACGACAATAGAATTTAATCAATGACAGCAATAAGATGAGAAAGACGACCAATTCTAGCCAACAAATGCGAAACGTTCGATCTATTTAGACTAGATCCTATATTTTCATAGCATGAGATGAGAAGACTTATTAATCATTCATACTAATTGTCACATGGATTAGAATGCATAAACAATTACGGATTTAAACACTCTAATTGACGATCTATCAAATTGAAGAATGATCAAAGGGCCCTATTTGAACAATCAAACAATGTGATATTGAATGCATAAAATAGAAAATATAGAAATAGAGAAGAATTAGAAAGAAAGATGAAGAACAAATCTCACAAATATAAAAATCAAACTTTGATTAACCTTGCTTGGAAATCGGGTGTTTAGCTAGACATGGAGTTCATCATTCTCTAAGAAAACCTAGGGAAAAAACGTTCTCCCCCCTATTAGAAAAGAAGTATCCTTTTATATCTTGAAAACTAGGGTTTAAAACAAAAGATAAAATATTCTATCCTAAAAATCCGAACTGGCGCCACGGCGCTGATTTTTGGGCGCTGAGCAAAAAGACTAAAATCTGGAAATTTAACGCTTTCGGTGCTATGGCGCTAGAAAATCAGCGCTGGGGCGCCGAACTCTCTGGAATTTTGGCTTGGAATCAGACTTTTCCTTGTGGCTGCGGCCACTAAAAGTTGTTGTCATGGCGCCGAAGTGTCAAGAAAGCTCCAAAATGCAATTTTAAGCCCTTTTTCATCCCATCTTCTCCAATCTAGCACATAAACACAAATCAAAGATAATTAATTAGTTCTTAGGCTATTTAATCATCAAAGTATGAACAATTAACACAAATTTATATGCTAAAATAACGACTTATCAATAGTTTTAAAAATAAGGTTTAAAAATGATTTTTAAAATAATTCAATTTTGAAATTTGTCATAAATTTGGTGAAAATATTAGAAGATTTGATTTGGTGTAATTAAAAAAACAATTTTGGAAGGAAATGATTTGACCACAAATTTTTAGCACAAATTTGAGAAAATTAATTTGAATGAATAATTAAGGTCACTAATTTTGATTTAATTAGAGCAAATTTTGGTAGTGATTGATTTCATTTTAACCTTATTTTCTCTCCTTTTTGGCTATAAATAAGACTCATTTTTATCAATAAAAGGACACAATCGGATCTCACCTCATCACCTCCTAACCTTCCCACCACCATCGAAACACTTCGTCGCCACTTCCATAACCTCACGATCTAAGGATCTGACTACTTTACCTGAACAATTCGGGGCAGAAAAAAGACACTAACGACTAGACCCATTCTAAAAAAAGAAGGTTTCATTCTCTCTCGATTTCTTTAATCTTTTAATCTTTATCATTTAGTTAATTCAAAATGATTGGATAAAGCCGCTGCTACTGTTTCATTCATTATGTAATTCTTTTATTGCAATTTCCCTTCACCGCTTGACTTAGGTAATTGACAACATTTAATGAGTTTGCTTTATGAATATCTATTATTATATATATAGATAATTGAATTTTATCATGGATGGAGATTTTGTCTTATATGCTTGCAAGTGATTGTATTTATTTTCTTTACTATTTGGATGATTGTACTGATAGTAATCTTAATTTCTTTTTTTTTTGTCTTATTATTTTTACATGATACTCCATATATTGGTTATTCATTATTTGAAGATGGTTTTGCTTATCTATTTACAATTTTAATAATAAATCGTAGGATAAATGTGATTATAAATTTTGATTTTGATTTTTTTATTTGATTTGAAATTCTGTTTATTACCCCCAATGGATTTTATTTTTTTAATGTCTTCTTTATTTATTACAGTTTATCAAACCTAATAAATTTGTTTTTTTTTTATAAATTGGTTCCTCATTTTTTTTAAAAATAAAAAAAATAAATGGATCTTATTATTATTATTATTATTATAAGAGTAAAATAATACGTTTGTTGAAATCTCGATAGGTACATGGAAATCATCACGTTTGTGAAAACTGCGTAATGTGCTTATCGATTTTTTTTTATATAAGTCTACGAAAACCCTAAAAAAAATATATTTTAGAAAAATTCTTATGAAATAAACAACATTACATATATTATTTTTTAAAAGAAAATATTTTAAATAAATTTAAATATTATTTCAAAAATAAAATGAGAGTATTTTAAATATTAATTTAAAAGTAAAAGAAAGTATTTTAAATAAAAAATAAAAATATTTTAAAATATAAATACAATTCCTATGATGGGATTTTGGGACGTAAAAAAACTCTCAATTTCTTTAGGTGAGGAATTTTCTAATTCCAATATTGTTCAATTAATGGCCATAACCCCGCCCATTGTAATCTCAATTCTTACTTTATTCTTAAAGTTGAGAAATGATTAAATGGGATATTTGTTTTCATAAATTAAAATCAATTTTTTTAATTATTTAAATAAGGACCATCTATTAATTAGGATAATATAAAATAAAGTATGGTAACCGTTTTTAACGGATGTTGTAGGGTGCTAACACCTTCCCTACACACAAAATGACTCCCGAACCTAATTTGGTTTTTGTAGACCGTTTGTCATTTTAAAATCAATTTGGTGATTAATCACACCCTAATATGATTGATGGCGACTTCCACTTCATTTTCATATAAGAGACCTAATACATAGGATGTCGGCCGCTCCGCGTCGCAACCACGTTGTGACAGCTTGGTGACTCCACTGGGGATACTTGAGAGAGTCAAGCCATTTATTTTAATTTCATATTATCCTTCTTATTTTATTTTGGTCCATTTCACTTATTTAACACATTAATTGACTTGTTTTATTTTTCTTAGCTTATCATGTTTATAGTACTTTGCTTGCAATATTCAATTGTTATTTATTTCATATGCACATGCATTACACACACTTATTCACGGGCCTCCTACCCGAGTTCTACCCTGTAAGATTAGACCGAGGACTGAGTATGTAACGTCCCGTTTTTTTGAGGTGAAAATTTTGTTTTTATTATTTTATTTATTTATTTATTGAATTAAAGTGTTAAAGATAATTTTAGAATTTGTTATTTATAAGTAAATAGTTAGTTTTCGTTCGGAGACCTTTTTAACTGTGTAATTAGCTTAAATTAGTTTCGATGGTATTAATAATTATTAATCACCATTGGGCTAGTTTAAGTGGTTCGGGTTTCGTTTTAAAAGCTTAAGGCAAGAAAAGGACATAGGCGTCATTTCCGAAATTCTTAAATATCTAAAACAGTATTCATCATCCCTTAAATAAGTCAAAAATGACCAAAAGACTTCATTTTTCTTCCCTTTTCTTCCTTCAAAACCGTGGGGTTCATTTGGTGATTTCCATTTTTGGTTTTTCTTCGATTCTTGGCGGATCGTAATAATTTCGGTTGCGTTGGATAGCCACGGGCCCGAGTATCATTTCCAACCTACCAATCGAACTTTCCATCCATTCTCTCAAGGCTTTAAGGTATGTTTAAGTTCAAAACCTAAAGCTTCAAATAGTGTTTTAATGGTGATTTTGGTTTTAATCTTCCAATTCTTGCTCGGGAACTCGGAGATTTAGATCGAGGGAGTTGTTTTATGCATATTTAGAACTTTCCCTAAACCCTAGAATCGGGTTGAGCCAAAAACCTTTTTCCTTGAGTTATTCTCATTTTTCATGATGGTTAGGGTTTTGAATTTGATATGTTTTATGATTTTACTAAATTGTTCGGGATTGAACTTTTGACCTAAACCCTAAATCATGTTTACCCATTGATATTACCAACCTCCAAAGTGCCCAAAACCAACTCGAAACCCTTTTAAAGTGCTTAAAAATCCGGAAAACCAACTTCACCTCTATTTTCCCTTGGGCCGTGGGCCTCTTCGGGGCATTTCCGGGGTGTTTTGTCTTTATTTCACTATTGTGACGATCGTGGTTCAATTCGTTAAATTAATATACTTTAGGTGTATTTAATTATAGGTTTTGTGCATCGATCGTGATTTTGGTCAACCGGCGATTAGGAGTTGACTTCATCATTAAGGTGAGTTTAAAATGGTTGTGATTACTTTTATGCTTTCAAATTACTTGACGATTTTGTTCGATCGAAGTTAAGAGGGTTATTAGATTTTAGAACTTTTCCAAGAATGCTTATTATTTGGGAGTTAAGGAAATTGCATAAGGAAAGAATTAGTTAAGTTTGTAAGATGTATTTTGGTGGATTAAGTTATATTCTCGAGGAGGATTAGATTCCGGAAATTGGAGAAGAGTATTAGATATTCCGATGAATTGAGTGGCCATAAGATAGTTAAAAAGGAATTTGGAGAGAATTCTTGTATTGGGTGACAATGTAGTCACATTGGCTTTCGGGTCATACTATGGTTTGTATTGGGTGACAATGTAGTCACATTGGCTTTCGGGTCATACTATGGTTCGTATTGGGTGACAATGTAGTCACAATGGCTTTCAGGTCATACTATGGTTCGTATATGGTGACAATGTAGTCACATTGGCTTCCGGTCATACTATGGTTCGTATATGGTGACAATGTGGTCACAATGGCTTTTAGGTCATATTATGGTTGTGTATGTGACAATGTGGTCACAAATGTGAAATTTACTTTGTTAATTACTTTGTTATGCACTAGTACTTTATTTTACGAGTTTAAATGATTACTTTCGAAATTTCGATATAGTAGAATGGGATTGATTTTCTTATGCAAAGTACTTGGGAATATCGAATGGGTAGTGCAAGAGTACATTATGATTTATTGGACACATTTTCCGATATGGGATTTGGTCCATAGAAGTGCTTGCATCCATCTTTTTCTCACTAGCATTTTTATGCTAATGTTGCTACACTTAAACATTTCAGGTAATACCCGTGGGAGAGGACGAGGTCGTGGAGGTGGTGTTGCTTGATCTCGAGGGGATAGCTTTTGGGACATTGACTTGCATGTACATTTTGAGAGCATTCTACGAATGCTTGATAAAAATCATGTCATTACTTTTAAACTTGTATTTATGGCTCATGAGAATTTAATAACTGTTGTTTATTATTTCGTATTATTTTCTCTGATTTTGGGTATAAAATGGAGTGAAATGTCGTTTGTTTTAAATTCTCTGGATTGAGCTCATGTAAACAGGTTTAGGGAGTTTGTATTTTAAACGGATCCACGCCAAATTTTTGTAAAAATAAGTCTTCCGCTGTTTTACTCATGATTTAAAGATTTGAGAAAATTCGAGTCTTTACAGAGTATCTGTCGCCTTCGTGGAGTTTCGACTCCCTTGCAAGCGGTATGAAATTCCTTACTCAAGTTATCCATTCACAATTTCAATTTGAAATAGTATTACGGGTAATTTGGGAGCTTTTATCCTTTTAAGTTATTTAGAACCTTAACTTTACACTCATGACTATGTTAAGCCAATATATCGTTTAGGTTCCCTTTTCTAATTATTATAATTTTCTCTTACATTTTATGTCATTATTCATCCATTTAGAAAAATTAAAAATCATTTTAAAAAAAAAAATTCTAACATATTCATGTTTATCATTATTTTTGTTTTTACACACTTATCTTTAAAAAAAACAAATATTATTGCTTTTTCATTTTTTATACATGAAAATATTTCACACGCATTAAAAAATAGTACATTCTGCATTTTACAAATTTCATTACAATAGTCATGCTTGTCTTTTTCTTATTTCTAATAAAATTTATTTATTTTCCTTTTAAAATACAAATTGAAGGTTTTACAATAAAAAAATTGATCACCCAACTCAACATCGACATCCTTATCGAACAAGAGCACAAGTTAGAATCATGAGTGAACAAGAGAATTCTTTAGTTCAAAGGGTTGAAAAAGATGTCGATACTTTAAAAGAGCAGATGGCACAGGTTATAGAACTACTCACAGCTTTACGCAAGGGAAAGTCAGCAGTTGAAACCTCACAATTAAATAATGCTGCTCAAGAATCGTCTTCAAACGACATACCACCTGGTTTTAACCCTGAGTCTCATAATGGATTCCCTTATCCAAACCCAATGATCCATACTGGAGAAAGGGTTGTTATAAACTCACCATCACATCAAGTCCAACGTGCAAAAGATCCAGCTTATACTCACCATATTGCCAATAAGACTAACACCTTTGAGAAGGAGGAGGACCATTTAGCAAAAGGATTACTAGAATATCTGGAAGAAAGAGTCAAAACAATAGAAAGAATTGATGTATTTGGGAACATCGATGCAAGCCAGCTTTGTTTAATACCAGATGTAATAATTCCGCCAAAATTCAAAGTACCTGATTTTGAAAAAATATGATGGGACATCTTGTCCAAGAAGCCATCTAGTAATGTACTGCAGAAAGATGGCTGCACACATAAACGATGAAAAATTATTGATGCACTATTTTCAGGATAGTTTATCAGGAGCTGCATCACGTTGGTATATGCAGTTAGATGGTAATCAGGTGAACAAGTGGAAAGATCTTGCAGATCTATTTTTAAAACAGTACAAGCACAATCTTGATGTGGCACCTGACCGTTTTGATCTCCAACAAATGGAAAAGAAGAGTATAAAAATTTTCAAAGAGTATGCTCAAAGATGGAGAGAAACAGCTACTGAAGTCCAACCTTCTTTAACAGACAAAGAGGCAGCAGCGATGTTCATCAATACCCTTCGATCACCCTATTATGATCGAATGATTGAGAATGCTTCCACTAACTTCTCAGATATCATTATGATGGGAGAGAGGATTGATTATGGAGTGAAACACGGAAAAATTTCTAATACTGCAGTCGACTCAAGTTCAAAGAAGAATTTCACTTTTAAGAAGAAAGAGGAGGATGTTCATCATGTTGGCCACACTCATTGGCCGATGTTTGATAAGTATGTTGCACCACAATATCATCATGTCAACAACGTAAACAAGGGCTTTCACACACCTCAGTCTGCTCCAAGGACCGGGTCAGGACAAGATAATTACCCTCAAAATACGTATCAAGGAGCTCAAAATCAGAAAAATACGAGGAATAATCAACAATATGTTTCTTTTGATCCTATTCCTCTGTCATACACTAAACTTTTACCACAGTTAATTGAGCAGCATCAAGTGGTACCAGAACCTCTAGAACCTGTAAAGCCACCTTATCCAAAATGGTACAATCCAAATTTACTATGTGATTATCATGGTGGAAGGATTGGACATTCAACGGAAAATTGTTATACATTCAAGAAAAAAGTTCAAGCGTTAATGAAGGCAGGATGGTTGAGTTTTGAAAAGGAGAAGGATGCACCTGATGTCAACATGAATCCTCTTCCTCATCATAAAGGTGACACGGAAACTTGATGATTCGTTTGTCTTAAAGAAAGCAAGTGGGGACGAGTCCATTTGTTCATTTAATTTAGTGCAAAAATATTTTTTCTGCTTTGATGTTTTATCCTATTAGCTATGCCTAAGGCTATAGGAATTTTGAATAATGGGCATCAGTTCCTTTTTCAATAATAATAAATTTTTCAATGACCCAGAGTCTTTATTTTAAAGATGAGATTCATAATGTTATCACTGCAATGTTTAATGTTAAATTATGTAAAAAGGTAATAAGTTAACAATGACTTACCATTTGAAATATAAAAAAAAGGTATAATAGTGATAAATTTCAAGGAATTTCTCGTAAGTCCTAATGATCCTAGTGTCGTATTACTCAGTTTGAATGAAAATTACTATAAAGAAAATTTTAGAGTTACTAAAAGTTAAATGAGTTTCCCATCTTGCATAATTTGTATCGAATTGAGAAAATGACAAATAAGATGGACTGCTCACACACACACGTGCATAGAACTTTAAATACGGTAAAACATGTTTTATAGTCAAATTGATTAACATTGCTAAACATTTGACATTTTTCTTGAACTTTGAAATTTCTATACTGAGATCTTATCACACTGGGGCAATTGAGATTATTATATCCAATGCATTTAAATTAAAAAAAAAAAAAAGATCAACCACATGACAAATAAATTACTAAAGTTGCAAGGAAATTAAAAAAAAAAATTTACGTCTCATCTTTGGAAATATTTGTTTTAAAAATGAACTCTTGGTCTTTTCATTTTACATTCCAGTATATCCATAGTCAAAACTTCATTGTCTTATTGAAATAAAAAAAAAATATATCTCTTGCACTAATTACATGAGGAACGACGAAGATAACAAAAGGTTGAACTTTTCATGTCCTCCTAGAGCATCAAATACTGGGGCAAAGACGAAGTTTAGCCAAACCATAAATTTAAAAATTATACACACTAGGGACAAAGAGGAAGTTTGGTTCCCACCCATAACAATGAGAATCTTTTGGACTTCAGAATATCAGAATTATCAATGCTGGGGCAAATTTTGATGTCTTTGAATGGCTGAGATATTTTGCATACTCATGATTCAACCTTAAGATCTTGATTGAAAGAGATTTGGATGTTGGGATGAAAGCTTGATTTCAAAATTTAAAATGCTAATTTTTTTTAAACTTTATTTCATAAAAAAATACTTGATTATCTTTAATCATTCATAATGATTTTTAAATTGCATTCATATTTCTGGTCAAATCAAATCATACCGAGATATTTGTAATGGTCATTGCACTATAAAATCAAGTCTCTCATATCATCAATCAAACAATGCTTGTATAATCCTTGATTGTGCATAGAATCAATATTTGGAAGGTGCTTGTTTATCCCTAGCCTCCAATTTGGATGACGTTTGTTTATCCCTGGTCTCCAATCTTTTTTTTTTACCTGGAAGATGCTTGTTTATCCCTGATCTCCAGTATTAAATCTACATCTGGAAGGTGCTTGTTTATCCCTGGCCTCCAATTTGGATGACACTTGTTTATCCCTGGTCTCCAATCCTTACTTTAATCTGGAAGGTGCTTGTTTATCCCTGACCTCCAATATTAAATCTACATTGGGAAGGTGCTTGTTTATCTCTAGCCTCCAATTTGGATGACGCTTGTTTATCCCTGGTCTCCAATCCTTACTTTAATCTGGAAGGTGCTTGTTTATCCCTGACCTCCAGTATTAAATCTACATTTGGAAAGTGCTTGTTTATCCCTGACCTCCAATATTAAATCTACATTGGGAAGGTGCTTGTTTATCCTTGGCCTCCAATTTGGATGACGCTTGTTTATCCCTGGTCTCCAATTCTTACTTTAATCTGGAAGGTGCTTGTTTATCCCTAACCTCCAGTATTAAATCTACATTTGGAAAGTGCTTGTTTATCCCTGGCCTCCAATTTGGATGACGCTTGTTTGTCTCTGCTCTCCAATCCTTACGTTAATCTGGAAGGTGCTTGTTTATCCTTGACCTCTAGTATTCAATCTACATTCGGAAGGCGCTTGTTTATCCCTGGCCTCCATTCTAAACGACACTTGTTTGTCCCTTGTCTCCAATCTTTACTTCACATTTGTAAAGTTCTCATCAATCCCTGACATCCAACCCAATTATGCATACTTTTAGTGAACTTGTTTACTCTTAACATTTCACTAAACAAATCATTTTTATCATGCTTGATTAATTTTTAAATAGTATCGAACAAATTAATGTCTACACCTTTGTTCACCTTATAATTCTAAAAGGATGAACAAAGGGGGGCAAAACTGTAGACACCCATTTTCGTCCGACACTATTCAAAAATTAACTATTTGGTTTCAATTAAAAAATTATTTTGGTTTGGTTCAATTTTATTCCAATAATATAGCTTTAAAAATAAGGTTTAAAAATGATTTTTAAAATAATTCAATTTTGAAATTTGTCATAAATTTGGTGAAAATATTAGAAAATTTGATTTGGTGTAATTAAAAAATAAATTTTGGAAGGAAATGATTTGACCACTAATTTTTAGCTCAAATTTGAGAAAATTAATTTGAATGAATAATTAAGGTCACTAATTTGATTTGATTAGAGCAAATTTTGGTAGTGATTGATTCATTTTAACCTTATTTTCTCTCCTTTTTGGCTATAAATAAGACTCATTTTTATCAATAAAAGGACACAATCGGATCTCACCTCCTAACCTTCCCACCACCATCGAAACACTTCGTCGCCACTTCCATAACCTCACGATCTAAGGATCTGACTACTTTACCGCACAATTCGGGGCAGAAAAAAGACACTAACGGCTAGACCCATTCTAAAAAAAGAAGGTTTCATTCTCTCTCGATTTCTTTAATCTTTTAATCTTTATCATTTAGTTAATTCAAAATGATTGGATAAAGCCGCTACTACTGTTTCATTCATTATGTAATTCTTTTATTGCAATTTCCCTTCACCGCTTGACTTAGGTAATTGACAACATTTAATGAGTTTGCTTTATGAATATCTATTATTATATATATAGATAATTGAATTTTATCATGGATGTAGATTTTGTCTTATATGCTTGCAAGTGATTGTATTTATTTTCTTTACTATTTGGATGATTGTACTGTTAGTAATCTTAATTTCTTTTTTTTTTTGTCTTATTATTTTTCATGATACTCCATATATTGGTTATTCATTATTTGAAGATGGTTTTGCTTATCTATTTACAATTTTAATAATAAATCGTAGGATAAATGTGATTATAAATTTTGATTTTGATTTTTTTTATTTGATTTGAAATTCTGTTTATTACCCCCAATGGATTTTATTTTTTTAATGTCTTCTTTGTTTATTACAGTTTATCAAACCTAATAAATTTGTTTTTTTTTTATAAATTGGTTCCTCATTTTTTTAAATAAATAAATAAAATAAATGGATCTTATTATTATTATTATTATTATTATAAGAGTAAAATAACATGTTTGTTGAAATCTCGATAGGTACGTGGAAATCATCACATTTGTGAAGACTGCGTAATGTGCTTATCGATTTTTTTTATATAAGTCTACGAAAACCCTAAAAAAAAAATATTTTAGAAAAGTTCTTATGAAATAAACAACATTACATATATTATTTTTTAAAAGAAAGTATTTTAAATAAATTTAAATATTATTTCAAAAATAAAATGAGAGTATTTTAAATATTAATTTAAAAGTAAAAGAAAGTATTTTAAATAAAAAATAAAAATATTTTAAAACATAAATACAATTCCTATGATGGGATTTTGGAACGTAAAAAAACTCTCAATTTCTTTATGTGAGGAATTTTCTAATTCCAATATTGTTCAATTAATGGCCATAACCCCGCCCATTGTAATCTCAATTCTTACTTTATTCTTAAAATTGAGAAATGATTAAATGAGATATTTGTTTTCATAAATTAAAATCAATTTTTTTAATTATTTAAATAAGGACCATCTATTAATTAGGATAATATAAAATAAAGTATGGTAACCATTTTTAACGGATGTTGTAGGGTGCTAACACCTTCCCTACACACAAAATGACTCCCGAACCTAATTTGGTTTTTGTAGACCGTTTGTCATTTTTAAATCAATTTGGTGATCAATCACACCCTAATATGATTGATGGCGACTTCCACTTCATTTTCATATAAGAGACCTAATACATAGGATGTCGGCCGCTCCACGTCGCAACCACGTTGTGACATTAACCATATCATTTATTTCTATGACAATCAATGTAAAGTCAAGTTGTGTGTGATTTTGTGTTAAACGTGAATAAACACAAGTATGTGGCCCGACATACTTAGTAATCTTAAACAACTGGTGTGTCTTTTTTTTAATACTACAAAGTCTTCACAAAAGCACCTGTCGACCCAATTATTATACCTAACAGCCCAAATAGTAGGTGTTGACTCTATTACCTCAAATTGATTATTTTTTTATGGAGTAACGTTTCACTCTATGTTTTAAATCTTTCTTACTGCGACATAAAAATTCTTTATACAATTCTTCATCACTCCCTATTATTCAAGGATAGGCAATCGGGTCATGTTCAGGGATATAATTCATAACATCCACGTTTAATTTTGAGAATGTAGGTGATGAGGCATCATATTCGGACAATCAACACATATACACTCAAATTCCTCATTTGTCAGGGTACTTACATCAATGAACTCGTTTCCAGGACGTATAATTTCAAACTCATCAAAGGGTAACATATTTTCAACTTCATTATTCTCACATATTTCATTTGAGATCACTCCCGAGCCACTACAAACAACACTTGGATTTTCATGTACTAAAACTTGAGTGTCATGCCCTATCAAATTATCATCTCTACTCCTAATGGACACATAAATATCTATTTTATTTGGAGGAGGCAAAGCAGTAGCAAAGATGAAACTCAAATTTGAATCATTACCGATTGGAAAAGAAGAGAACATAATTGATACATCAAACAATTGGGTGGGATACCTTCGCTTAAAATTTTAATATTTTTTTCTTTACTTTTATTAAGATACAAATGAGTTGGAATAATTTTATAACCATTATACCAAATTAGGGAGGAAGACTCAAACCTGTGACATCATAGAAAGGAAGCAGACGCTTCTAACATTATCCTTTTATGTAGGGGTGAAAGCTAAAACCCCGACCCCGCTTCCCCTCCCCACTTCCCCTCCCCGCCCTTGCTAAACCCGCCTAATAAACGGGGTGGGGGGGGGACCCCATTTACACCCCGCCCCGTTTAGCTACTTTAATTTTTTTTTTTTTTTGTAATTTAAATTTACTAGGTTTATTTTCATATGAATTATGATGGAGAGTTTTATTTATTTATTTTTATGCACTATTATCATTGAAAAAAATTGAATTTTGAATAAAAAAATATACGAAATCATGCATTTTTAACAATTTTCTCCACTCCGTTTAGCCCCCGCCCCCGTTTATTGAACGGGGAGGGGTACGAGATGGGGGATAAAGTTAATTGGGCCGAAGCGGGTGGAAAAAAAACCTTAAACGTGGCAAGGTATAAACGGGGTACCCGTTTACACCTCGCCCCGCCTATTTACACCCCTACTTTTACATGTGTCCAAACCAACATAATTGTTACCTTTTTTTTTCCTCTTTTAATGAAAAAGGGTAAGTTGGAATATACAGATTTTTTCTGAATTAATTTTTGGGAGAGTACGAGGAATGCAATCCCCATCCTTGATCTAAATCTCGTTCCTGAACTTTTTATTTACATTATATAAAAATTATAATTTTCTTTTACTAAGTTAATAAAAATAGGAATATATGGTAATTAGATCCCAAATACTTCACTCCTCATTTCCATCCTAAGTAATGCTCACATAGACATCAATACTCTTTTTTCATAAGATTGAAGGTTTAAATCTCCATCTCGAGCAAGGACACATGGTAGTTAGATTGTCAAAAATCCTAAAAAATCATAGTGACGGAAAAAGAATAGTGACAGCAATGTGGTGGACACCCCCCATGTAATCAATCAAAATAGAAAAGATACAATACATAATGATTTGTGGAAAGACATTTTATACTATGGACCCCAACTTGATTATAAATCCATAGCAAAGCAAAATAACAACCAACAGAAAATTAGGAAGTCCTGTAAAGACTCTTTAAGGATGGTCCAGAATAATCAAATGTGGCCCATTCTCCATGTTGCAGTGAACCACAACACATCACATCACATCATATTGGTTAATTGAACCATGTCCAATTTCTAACTATCATCTGATGAAACCTACTTAATTTAAAATTTAAATTTTCATCTTGAAGAGTGCCATCAAATTGGAAGCCATGACTTTTCATATAGCCATTGCAATAAGTTTGGTGTCTGAACAATGGCAGGGGAGTATAGAGAGAAGAGACATTTTCATTACATCACCTCATTGGGTGGCTTACAAATGTTGCAACTTGCCAAAATGAGAGGAGCATTTGGATACTTTACACTGAAAATCTGGGGCTAGGTTGGGAGAGCAGAAAAGTTTGGGCCTCAATCTCATTCAAGAAAGAGAAACGTCTGTCATTGTCTAGCGATATACTTGGAACGCAAGTTATCGAGCTTTTCTGCATACTTCATGGGAACAGCCTCACCACAAAATACTCCATCCCAAATCTTGAGGAGATCTGTATCACAAACCTTTGAAATTAGAGGGGAAAATAATAATAAATAAAACACTTGCAAAGTTCAGCCCTATGGTTAGATAATTACAGTGACTATTTTGGAATTCAGATTCTAGACAAAATCAAATTTCTGGCAATTCACATCCTAATCCATTTTACTTTCAGAAAAAAGTAAACACATCAATCTCCTAAGGTTCTATTGCATTCAAGTTCAAATAAATTAAAGCATTTTGCATGTTAACATCTTAGTCCGATATTTGAGATTGGTTGATTGATAGAGGCACGTTTAGAACTTGGAAATGTAAAACTAGATTACTGCTCCAAAAAGAAGGCATCTGCTGCCATTCAGTATCCACGCCGTGATTCCTGCTTTTGTTTTACTATTAAATTTTTATTTTGAAGAAACAACTATATTAAATTAAAAACATGTATAAAGAACTGGGTAGAAAAAGAAATCCACCAAAGGTGCCAAAGGGATTCCCAAAGCTCCCCAATTGGCATATCTAGTAGAGAGATAGAGTAGGTACGAAATCTTAATAGTATTTTTTATTAATATTTAAATGACCAGAAGGCAACCCTGGTACAGAATGAATGTTCTGCGTCGTTTAAGGGACATCTATATCTGTGTGGCTGATGCGCAGATAAGATTTATTTATTTGACATAGTTATGTGGGATTAAAGTGCCCAAAAAAAAGGAGCACACGCATCATGCTTGAACTATAGGAAAAAATTTACTCAATAAAGGTTACCGTGTAAGTATTGGGGGGGGACTTACCAGACTTATCAGAAGATGGAAGACACATCACAAGTATACTGAATCTCGGGACCTGGGCTAAATTTTCTAAAAAGTCAACGGCCAGCGCCATCTCTTCACTGCAAATTGATAATTGAGTATGGTCTATAAGTGGTTCATGTTCTAAAATAAAAACTAGTCCACTCGATACAAACTAAAACTTCTAGACTTACGTGAAAAAGGTAGCCACACACTTGATGATGTCTATTAATATTGGACCTGTTAGTGCATTTTTGAATAACTGAGGCAGCATAGCTGGAGAGATAGCCTAATAAGGAACACAATTGCGTTAGTTTCTTTTCCAAGAAAAGGTCTGTGCAAATGGGAAGAAATAAATGCCATCTGCATTGGGACAATCATTCGTTCACATCCAGTGAGTGAAATTATTTGTTACCATGTTACATGCAGAGTGCTCACAACTACGAAATGAAAGAACAGTTCTTTTATACCCAAAATTTATTAACCAATCAATAATTCAACATTTACGCAACTAAAGAAACTTGTAGCCAAAACTAGCATGTCATTTCACACACTCAGTAAATAGCCTAGGTGGTTTCCAACAAAAAGAAAATTGATGATCAATATAACAAACAAAAAAAAATCGAATAAATGGCTCACAACTCAGTCTTTAATATGGCAGCATGCTTCTAATTATTTGTCAATCAACAATCTACATACATGTGTGAAAAAAATTGATTCATGAAATCATGGATATATAGCCCGAGAACAAAATACACTGACACCATTAATATCATCAGTCTATATCACAGACCTTTAAGAGGTGAGCCTGCAATGCTCGATCACCAGAGAATCCTCGCCAAGAAACTTCAAACTGATAGGCAGTAGTTGGGGCAATGATGTTTTTTGCAGCTTCAACCATACTTCTTGAAGTTGCTCGAGAAGCAAGTTCCTGCACTGTTGGCTTCACTTCTGGCTTTCTAGTAACATGACTTCTCTGTGAAAATGTTGGCCATATAGCAGAGTACAGTGAATAAAACAGAACTTAGAGCAGCAATATTAGGCTCTGTTTTCAAAAGTTAAAAAAAAAATGTAGCTGATTTCTGCTTTTTAGAAAGAAAAAAAAATCGATGGAAGTTTGGTTAGATGGTTCTCCTATAAAAGTTGTATTCTCTCGTTTTCTTTTAGTTTTTTCATGGATGACCTAAATTGTTTTTAGAAAAAAATGTAATTATTTTTCTTCCCAAAATCATAGATTTGTGAATGGGGACTCCACACTTACAAATATCTAACTATGGAAAATGCTGTTCTTAAGATGTTTTAAAAACAAAAGCAGAAAACAACTTTTAAAAGATGTATCAAACAAAGATTTACCGTGAGTAAAGGAACTAACGTCAAAATAATACGAGGGATAGGCTATGGCATATAAATGAGCTCGAGTTCATAAGATGGTTCACGAATCAATATAGGTGACAACAAAAAAGAGGTGGGTAAAGGTGAAGGCCTTCCATCTCTCCCCTTGCACTATTTATCCTACAATAATGGCCTCTTAGAACTTTAGGGATGATCTCCAAAGTAAGGTAGGTTCAGAGTGTGGGTTCTTATGAATAGTCTCAAATAAATGTAATCTGTAATCACCAGAAAAGTAAGAGAGAGTTTAAGAGAAAAGTTACTTCTACTATTCACATAACTGTGATATATACACAACTACATTTATCAAAGAAAGATATATACACAACTACATGGAAGCCCTAAAGTCATAAGAGATAAAATTACAATAAAGGGCATATTAATAAACTAGTGAATAGATTCCTACTAACTCATATCTTAACAATAGCGTATATATTATAGCACCTAACGTACATCAATCAATCAATATTAGATCTGGAAGTCTCATATAAAAGTCACTAAGGTTGTGACTTATTTTGTGGTACCGGATGGGGAGGGGACTATCTTTTTTTTTGTTGGTAATAAACGAAGCTTTCATAGATATATGAAAGAGCCAAAAAAGCCCAAAAGGAATAGGACTTCCAATTGGAGGCAATAATACAGGAGAATAATTACAAAAATATTTACAATTTGCACTCCAAAGGGAGGCATAAAGAACACTAGCCTCCCAAATCTCATCCCAAGATTAACAAGAGTCCACAAAAATCCTTCTATTCCTTTCAAACCAAATATTCCATAAAATCGATCGCACCGCGTTGACCCATAACACTTTACCCTTGCAAACAAAGAGCTAAAACGTTTATTTTAGGATGAATATGACTAACCCAACTTATATAGGAGGGTGACTATCTTTTTCCCCCAGAAAAGGAGAAAATTCTGCAGGGATTGGATATAGGATGGGTCTATTGGAATTTGAATCTTAAAGATGCATGGGCACATGAACAAGGGTTGACTCTGGAGTAGGGACTTAAATAAATAGGCTTGAAAAGCTCTCCGTCAAGCTTGGTCCCAAGTGATTGGAATCTTGCAAGCATAAGAAATAACCCGAAATGGAATTCTCTGAGTGATGTATTTCTTAGATTTTCTCAAGACAAGTGGAGCGTTCAGCTAAAAATCATTGTTGAAAGATGTCATGATTGACTACCAGAACCTTGACCATAAAAGGACTCTTAAAAATGAAAATGTGAGAATTAAATTTTTTTATTTAGGAACTCCTTATGGGCGGCAGCAAAACCCGTGAGAAACTTCAAAGAAATAACCCCAAAAGCAACTTATCACCAAACTGGTATGCTCTGTGGCAAAGCCAGTGACGAAATTCAAGATCGTCTTCACATCGGTTGTTCTTTGGCCTCTTAATTCTAGCAATCCTTACAAAATTCTATCAATTGGTAGAGTGCTTTTCCCAACAACATCAGAAGTCTCCATCTATGTTTCAGTGGTATCCCTTCAATAGTGAAGCTAGATTTTATGGCATACTTTTTTCAAAGCTTTTTTTTAGGACCTTTTCGTAAGAAAGAAATCATAGAATGTTTTAGGGGAAGAAAGATTGTTTCCTGTTTCATGGGATCGTGCTGTTTTTGTGGCTTTGACTTGAACTTGGTTCAATTTGTCCAAATCCTCCTGTAAATAATGAATTTATCTACTGTGTTAATTGGAGGGCTTTTTTTTGGTAACTTCCTTAGCTTGAGTTTAGGCACATCTCCCTCAATCTTTAGTGCATTCCATTTTATCAATGAAATAGTTCCTTATATAAAAAATATAAAATTTTATGAATTCATAACAATAATATTAATGACAAGAGAAAAATAATGAGAAATCTCGAATACAAATGCAAAAGAGAAAAAACCAAGAACAAAATTATAGGAAAGAAATCCATGGTAAATACAAAGCTGAGAAGTTCAAACCAAAATCTAAATGTATAATATTTTTAGACCACATATAAATGAAAATAAAATTATATTCCAAATGTTGTGCATATCTTAAACAAAAATGGTATCGAATGTATGAAATATATAAATGCCAAATGGAATCAATGAGAGCAATAAACTTCATTCCTAGTCCATTGTTAAGGAGGGAAAAAAGCGTTTAAAATAAAGAAACCTCTAGTGCCCCGGAATTTAAACTTGGAATAACATTTTTATGCAAGCCATTGACTGCTTCTATTTTGGGTTTGATTTCAGCTCCCACGCTTCTGTTCTGTATTTCCTCTAAAGATATCGATGCCTTTACGGCTCTCTGCCTACCATTTTCCTGAGAGCAGAGTTCAAAAATTCAAACTTTAGATGCCTAACACGTGTCACCTAGCTTTCAAAATAAGCAGCATTTTCTTCAGACTCCATTAGAAAAGTGGTGGTGAATATGCACTCAGTTTTCTTTAACCAGTTACTTATATGAACATTAATGAAAAAACTCCAAAATCTGAAATGCAAAGAAATCCGCCCTATTTGTATTCTAGGAAACAAACTAGGTCATTACAAATGACTTAGCAGTGTAACTATAACTAGTGGCTTCCATTTTTCTCTCTATTGAGTATTTCAACAAAGGAATTAACTAAACTCCAGTCCCACAAAACAAGAGTAGGCCACTGGAGTTGTATAACAGTCCTACACTTACATTGATATTCTTTTATATTTAGACAATATATAGTTTACAAAACAACTTGGGAAAGAAGAAAGTGATCTATTGTATATCTATCGATAGCAATTTTAGTTTGTAGTATCAGACCTTCATTGGGAAAAAAAAGAGAGAGAATTGCAAGGACAACAAAAAATTAATGTTCCTTACTTCAATGTGTTCTTGGGCTGAAGGTGTCTTCAATGTGCTGCTTGAGACAGGATGGACATCCTGAATTCTCGCCTCTACGTCAGATTTTCCTAGTGTCTGCATATCTTGTGCTGAGCTTCTCGAAGCACTAGATGCCTTCTCAAGGATAGCCTAATAGGTTGAATACAA
Source organism: Gynostemma pentaphyllum (assembly GCA_028015215.1). NCBI lineage: Eukaryota > Viridiplantae > Streptophyta > Magnoliopsida > Cucurbitales > Cucurbitaceae > Gynostemma > Gynostemma pentaphyllum. The sequence continues at coordinate 16,599,045 of CM051354.1, forward strand.
TTGTAAAGGCAAAAAAAAAAGTAAAATCAACCAAACTATATTTGATAGCAATCCAAAAGTTATTTGATGAAGAAGTCAATGAAAAACAAAAAGTGAATAATTTTTTTTAACCAATTAGAGCGCTACAAAACATCAACAAAGTTCATGATGAATGTTCTGTTCACGAAACTCTAATTTCATATTTAATCAACTCCCATTTTTCACTCTGCTATCCCGTCCGAATTCTATAAAATGTTATAACTTTACAATACAAATAAAGGGGAGACTCGAACCTATCATCAAAGGGGAGGGAGTACTAATGAATGACCACTTATACTATGCTCAAGTCTATTCAATAGGACACTCTTTATCAACATAACAACATCAGCATCCATCAAAAGAGGTGACATAATAACAACTCTCTCCCTCCACCAATATATGTATTGTCATGACCTCTATACAGTTCAAGTGATCCAGATATTTTTTTAGATGAAGCAAGAGATCCATATAATTAAAAGAGAGTGAGAGTCATTAGAAATTTGAGGGTGCAAAACTTATTTTTTTTTAATAAGAATGAGGGTGCAAAACTTACTTTCCCAATAAAAGATCTGATCTCAGCATATTGCTTCTTGATCTCTTGGTTGTGTGGCTCCAACCTTTGAGCAAATTCAGCATCTTCAATCAGCCAAATCAAACATATCAGATGAATAAAAATCATAAAACGATTCATACACAATTAACATATTTCTTTTTATACCTTCTAAGGCTTCTTTAGCCTTCCCAAGTTCCTTCCTGGCTGTTGCTCGGCGTGAATATGCTTTAATGTATCGATCATCTAAATTTAAGGCCTCTGTACAGTCATCCTCAGCCTCCTGAAATCTGTCTCAAGAGAGGGGAAAACAAAAGAGTAATGAGGAAAGTAACAATTGAAACACTTTCAATGCTCATAAGTTGTTACATAAAGAGTAGAGGACTGATTGATAAGTAAAGCACAGCTTATAGCGAAAAAATTGCTTAGAATGAATGGTGTAAAATTTCAATTCAAGAAAAAACAATAAATGGATTGCATAAGTATGCATAGAACTAAAGGAAAGTATTAAGCACTTGAATGGCACTTGCCTTCTGATTTTTAGGTAGGCCATGGCCCTGTTTGCAAAGGCTACAGCTGTTGGCGACAAAGCAATACTTCTTGAATAGCAGTCAATGGCTTCTTTGAACTTTTTTTGCTTAAAATACTCATTACCCTGGAACATTGAGATATATTATGCACACAATGTAGTTCAGAATCAAGTTGTTGCATGGTTGCACTTGCACCTACCGTGCCTCTCTCATAAAAATGTAAACAAAGAACAAATTATACCTGTTCTTTCTCTGAAGCAGCATCAGCAAAACTCTGTTCAGTCTGGAAATTACTCGATAGGCGACTAACTGCATCGTAGTGCTTCAAATAATCAGCTGCTGGAGTTTTTTCTGCATGCACACTACCTCGGCTAGCCATGATATCACTCTAAGGTGGCCCTCAAATAATCCATAATAGTAAAAAGCATTTATTATAATTAAAAAAAAAACACATAATAGCATAATTTTCTAAAATTAAACTTTCAGAAATAACACCGAAAACAGGCATGCTTTTTCTACATAAAACATCTATTTCAGTACAAGAATATAAAAACCATGATTAGCTAAGAAGCACTGACACGACACGATACCGACACGGTAACACGTCATTTGCTAAAAAACTAGGACATATTGATTATAATAAATAATTAGATATACTATAATATTTTTAGACATGTCAATGATTTTTATATTAAAGTTTACTTTAGTTTATGATATTTATATTAGAAAGCAATAACAAAGAAGTGATAGAATAAATAAAGATTTGGGTGGACATCCTGATTGCTCGAATATTGAATTTTAAAAATTATTATTCTAAATTATATTGATTTTAAGTTTTGGTTTGCTGATTGCTGGTTTTTAACAAACAAACAACGGAAAAATCAATTGGTTATAAAAAAAAAAAATGTTATTCAGAACCTAAAAATTTAAAACATGAAGCGAAATAGTTATCAAATGAGCGGTTAAGTAAACATACTATAGACATCCAAGATAGTGCATTCTTATTTTTAAATGCACATTTTGTATACTATTAAAAAACATGGAAGTGCCAGAATATGGGAAAAGGTACCTTCTTTTCTTTAACATGAGTCTGTGGCTTCAATTTCTTGTCTCTTCCCTTGAGAGAGAGTTCCCAATCCTGCAAGTCATTCAAAAATCCCTGGAAATCCTGGGGAAAAGAAAAAGAATGCCAAAAGCCAACCAAAGAAATAGTATTCAATAATAAAAGCATTCACAAATACATACTACAAACCAAGAGAAGTGATTTTGTAGCAAACAGAAAGAATAGTCAGTTTCAGATTGACGATTTATAATCTCAAATCTAAACAAACTCAATCAATGTATTGAGCTTAACGCCAGGTGAATCAAAAACTGCAATAAATTAATGTTCCATAGACAACAAAATTACATAGTTCTTCTTCCTATGAATGCATAAACAAACAGAAATTCGATGCTCAAAGTTTAAAAAAAAAAAAAAAACTAATGAGTGAAGTAGAATAGAGAAGGATATTAGAAATAGAAATACCAGAGACTGATCACGCCCGTGCTTGCCAGAGGACTCCGCCATTTGTGACCAACGAGAAGAAGAAGATAGACGGTAATTATAGCTTTGCTGGGTTTGTTGGCTGATTTTGTGTGTGTGTGTGTGTGGGAAATGGACTTCGCTAATTGTTAAAGAAAACGAGGTTTCGTGGAGAAGGAGGCTTGAGAATCGAAGGGGGAAAGTGAATTACTCCATGGAATCGAAGATAAAGAAGGATTATGAATCTTGCCGGAGTTTAAATTAAGAAGCTTGGGTGGTTCATTGAGCCGGGATGAGTAAAAATGGGTGTTACTTATACTATGGGTTATGTAGAGGCGGCAGACAGATTTAGGGAGGGAAGACTCCTGAAAAAAAAGGGGGCTTTTTTCCTTTTTCCATATTACATTAAATTGAGAGAGATAAAACTCAAATTTTCAATTACATCAAATTGAGGGAAAGAAAAAACTCAGAATTTTAACCTCATGAGTAAGCAGAGGGATGACAATGGGGCGGGGCAAGGTCGAGGATATACTTCACATCCCCTAACTCGTAAGGATTTTTAATCCCTATACCCTACCCTATAATCAAAAAATCGAGGTCGGATTCGGGGATTCTCGTTCTACATTTTAATTCTTATTTAAAAAGAAATATACATTTTTAAGTGGAAAAAACATAATACTAAACATTTTACACTTTATTAGTTAATATAATCATATTTTACATATATTTTTCAATAAATAAAGATAAAAAAGTAAACAAAATACATATAATATTCTTAAAAAATGGGGTTAGGGGTCGAGGGCAGGGCGGGGGATGCATTCCCATACCCGTACCCTATAATAAATCGAGGGAAATTTCCCACCCTAACCCCATACCCTTACTTATCTAAGGGACGTCTTTGACCTCCTGAACAGGAAGCAGGAACTTACTTATCTCAGGAACGCTTTTTTAAGAACCATATAAAGAGTCCTTTTTATGTGAAAATATTTGAATTGTCTTTCTTAGGTCTAGAGTCATTACACTTTAAATTACTACAAAATCTTTTAAAACATGATGATAGAACTTTGTAGAATTAATAATCTTCCATTTTTTTATGATGACAAGGCAATATTTTAATATTAGCTTAAGTGTTTGAAAGTGTTTAGAGTGGTGGTCAAAATATAGATTTCAAAAATGATTCCAACACATTTTGAACCACTCAAAATGGAGGTATAAATAAAAAGATATGAGCAAAATAAGATTTGGCCATGGAGAAAAAGAAAATAGAAACAACCAAGTTAAAATGAGTGAAGAGAAAGGGGAAAAAGATGAAAGAGAAATAAAGCTATGATAAATCATGAATTTACACCCAAAAAGGTCGTTTGTATTGTGTTATTTTTTCTTACAAAACGTTCCTTAGACCTCTTTTTTCCGTTCCCTCTACAAAAAGAAAGCCCTTTAACTATTTAAATGCTAAAATACTTAAATATCCTTTTTACAATTTTTTTTTCTTCCTTTTTATTGCTATTCTTACTCTTTCAGAAAAGAAAATTAATAAAACGAAAGGGATAATTAGTAGAATATATATTTGATTTGTAGTTTTTTTTATACAAAATGTTAAAGGTGGAACTACATGCCTTAAATAATATGTTATGCCCTGATTGACAATTGGACTTATGGTTAATTAGTAGAATATAGTTCTTATTTGAATAAAAAAAAGAAAATTATTAAAATGAAAGAGATAATTACGCTTGTTAAACCAAAAGAGTGAAAAAATAGTGAGATTGAAAGTTTTGAAAAACTCTCTAAATAAGAAGTTTAAATGTGGAAACACAAGATGGAATTTTCCTGGGTAATATATTTATTAATTTTGTTCAAGATATGTAAAAGATGTCACAATTGACTCCCAGATCCTTGACCATAAGAAAGCCTCCGTCTATGTTTTAATGGGCATCTCTTTAAAGCTACAAATTTTATGGCTTGAATTTTTCAATGCTGTTTTTTGACCTTTTGAAATAAGATTTTTGTCCAAGCCATGACTCCTTTCTCTTTAGGGTTTGATTTTAGGTCCCATGCTCCTTCTGTATTTCCTCTAAAGATGTTGATGCCGATGTCGATGACTCTACAGCTCTCTGCCTACAATTTTTCTGAGAACATAGTTAAAAAAAATAATAATCAAACTTCAGATGCCTGACACGTGAGAAATTTCACTTGATGACATGTTTTGAATACCTACTTTAAAAATAGCAAATATTTGAAAATGTTAAAAAAATGACATTTTCTTAAAAGAATGTGTGGAATGTGTGGTTTCACACTTATTGAGTGACGGAGGATAAAAATGCTACTCTTGAAAATTTTCAAAACTCTTGTTATTTTTTAAAATATCAATTCATAAAATATTACTTTTGAAAGCGCCCCGTTATAAAGAACGTTAATGAAAAACTTCATCTAGGAAACAAACTAGGTCACTACAATTGGACTGAAGCAGTGTGTAACTATAAGTTATTGTTTCCATTTTTCTCTCTATTGAATATTGAAGAAAACAAAGGAATAAATTAACTCCAGTCTGTAACGACCCGGCTTGTAAAACAAGCCTAAGCCGCGAGCACGCAAAGCGGAAGCGTAGGACTTTCACATTTAGTTTAGAACAAAACGACAAAACAAAACCTGGGCATGAAGTTTAAGTAAAATCTTTATAAAACCCTGCTTAATAATCACATTCGGCTCGTCAACCGCTTCAAAGTAATAAGTATATTTAAAACACATAAAGTACGTGGTGCACCGAAGACATAGTTTTTACAACAATTTTTAAACATTCAAAGTCATTTACAAAAGTTTCAAAAGACTTGACTTCAAGACGAGATCATAAACGACCCACAATACTACTCCCATAACTAATGCTTTGCATGACCGGTGGCCTAACCCAAAAACTTCCATCCCGAAGCATCAACAAGCATCATCTGCCGCACCTCGGTCACATCCCCTACCAGTACCTGAAAGGTGATATAAAGCACCTTTGAACATGTAAAACTCGACCTTTCAGAGTAATAAATATACTTATTTAAAACAACGGAAGACTCAATAAATATCCTTTATTGAAATATGCAAATTTACTAAATCAAGAAACATTTAATTTTAAACAATAACTCCGGAGTTCAAACTTTAAAACAAAACGATGATCCAAAACATGTTCTCAAATAATAAAATCTCAAAGACTTTCAAGATTGTCTCAAATCCCACAAATCAAAAACATATAAATGAAATATCAATAACTCAATAAAATCAAATAAACTCAATACTTTATTCGAAAATAACAATGAATAAATAAATCAATCGGCACCAGCGTGACATGAACCCTCATCTCTTCCACTTCATCAACCGCCACCTCTCGGTCCATTATTACCTGGAAAAAAAACAACAGATAGCACTGTGAGGCTAAAGCTAGTGAGAAAATGACTTAATAAAAAATGAAGTCTTAAATAGTCTCTGAAAATTCAAACCGAGTCTCAAACGCTCATCACTCTCCAAAAACATCTAAGGCACAAATCACTTAAATTTCAAGTCTCAACTCACTTACATGAATAGGAAATTCTCATTAATTCCATATTAAAGACCTTTAACAATCAATTCTTCTTGGATCATCAATCCTTCTGTTCTCATAACCATAGTAAATATTCACACTTCTCGTAATCTCACTCTCATACATGAATAGGCAACACTACCGGGTTCCATATTCAAGGCATAACTCACTATATTAACTCTAACTCAATCTCATGAGCTCAATTAATTCAACACGTAATACCTATAACTTCTCAATAACAAACACTTAACACATCCTGAATATTAATTATAACTACAATGACTAACAACTAAGAATTAGCACACAACACTCTCCAAAATCTCTTACGCTCAAAGTGTCACTTAATCTCAATCTCAAGTGTTTACATGAATAGGCAATTAACTTAAATTCCATATTCAAGGTTTATCAATATTTCTCACTTTACATGGATAGACAACTCTCACTAGTTTCTTACCCAAGACATCTCATTCACAAACTCCCAACATCCATACTAACATTTTTGATTACTAGAAACACTCTAAAATAATTATTTTAACAAACCACTAAGAAGGCGGTCACTCGGGACTACTATCACTTCTTAGTACCTAGTTATAGCCTCAACTATAACTGAAAATCCCCTAATGATTCATTCGTACGAGCAATGATCATTAGTACGTACTCGGTTATAGACTTTTCCATAACTAAAATGACTAAGTGTTGAGCTCGTAGCCTCAACACTAGTAAGCATATTTTTAACCGGCCATCAATCTCATCAATCACAACATTATACACATGATAATATTCAATTATATTTAGATATAAACATAAAAATACAGCAGCCTTAACTTATAACATTCAATTCTCAAAATTGCCGAAAAACGAAAAAAAGTGCCGAAAACTGCTGAAATACCAATTATTCAATTCTTATACTTTCTAAACCAATTCTCATGGAAAATGATCATAAATAACTTCCAAAAATCCCAAAATTAGATTCATGCACATTCAGAAACAATTCAAAACTAAAATCATCAAATTTCACAAAAAAATGTCTAAACTAGTTCTAACCGAAAAGTTAATTGTCCCAATAGATTTTTCGGTGTTTCCAGTAATACTTCTCATCCAAAAATTCCAGAATATCATGATTAAATATGTAGAATATATTTAGCTACGGTAAGAGCCTTAGATTTCTCTAAAACTCCACCAATGATCAAACCGTTAACTCACCTTGAAATTCGCTAAATCTGAACTTTAACACTACTTTCCTCTACGAAACCAGACTTGAAACAGAGGTCCTAAATAATTAAATTACATGCTAAAATAGTCCCAAAAGGTACAAAAAGGTTTGGGGTTCGACGGCTCGAAGAACGGGGAAAAACAACGAGGAACGGATCGTCGTCGGAAAGGGGACAGTCACGGCGCTGCTGTCCCCTTGCCGTGGTTGAACCGTGGCCTTCAGGTCATGGTTTGGTCACGTTTTCAAGTTTCGGGTGATCATTTTTTAATGGGTTTTGGTTTTAGGCGAAGGAGATCAATACCGATTAAGGTTTAATTCAAAGGTTGGGAATTGGAAAGCAATATGGAATGGGTTTTAAGGCAAAGTTCATGAAATTCATAATTTAATATTAAACTAAAAATTCCAGAATTTAAAGAGAATAAATATTGATCCAAATCACTCACCCAATGATAGGAAAACACGGAATCAGACTACTATTTTCACCTATCAACTCTCCACGATCAAAACGAACACCTAACATCAACAATTGACGAGCCAAACGTCAAATTCCATGGGTAAGGGGCAGCGACAATGGGGAATTCAAAAAGGGAAGAAAATTTTACCTTCTTGATCGGAAAGACGATCCCAAACTACTCCAAATCCTAAATCAATACGCGGAACGACGAGCAAACGACGACCAAATGAATCGGAACCCGTGTTTTCTTCTTGAGGGGCGGCGGCTTGGATGAGGAAGAGGAGACAATCTAAAAATTTGAGAATGATAAATGGGAAGTCATCTTAGATTAGAAATCCCGAGTAGCCATATTTACGAAACTGACACTCACCTTAAAACGTCTATATCTTGATCATCGGGTCTCAGAACGACAAAACGTCAGTTGCGTTGAAATCGTGACATCAAGACAATTAATTTCATGTCAAAATATTAATCAAATTACATGGTTCAAATTTCAAAGTTTTTAGGAAAAATACCATAATACCCTTTTTGAAAGAACACGGTATTTCTTCTCTAATTAATCGATCAAGCCTGATTAATATTATTTAAAAAAAATATTGATTTTAACTACCTCGTAACGGGGCGTTACAGAGCATGACACTCAGTGAAAGTAAAAAGAATTAAAACGATGATATGCGATGCTCGGAATGATATGCTCTAATGGAACCAAACACTTATGAATGCATAAAAACGTGCTAGAAACCATAAACATGTATGTTTGATCAAATCATTGGCATTTCAAACTCATAACCAAGTTAGGTAAAAAACAATCTATCTGATACCCCATTCCGTTATACTTTCCAATCCAACATTTACTTACGTTTACATCTCTCGCGTTTCACTACGCGCATTTCACAAATCATCACATAAATCACTCGAGCCATAACTCATTTGTTCTTCTAGGATATCGTAATAGCCACTCTAGCATCCGAGCCATCCACCACACAGCGCCTTAGAGCTACATACAATCCGCCACGGTTTCATATGTAACGTCCAACAACCACTCACCATTACATGGGTTACGACCCTATGACCATTCAACAAACACATGATATGCATGAATGAAATGAAATGTAATTGAACATGTTTTCTCTGCAATTCTCATCGGAAATGAAACTTTAGCACATCGAACGCAAGTAAGAATGATTCCCAATCAGCATATGACTCTATCTTTCCACTTGACACTTTCCAAAGTACACATCAAGCATATAAAGTCACACTTCAAGCATTATACCTTAACATCTCAACTATGCATTACTCGTCAAGCAATAATCTGAAACATATCGAGCATAAATGAAAATAAATCTCAATTCAGTATATGACTCGATTTTTAACTTGACACATGTATGAATGCAAATAATCATGAAGAATGGCTTAAGTAATATGTAAAAGCAAAGTTGGTTCAAGGTAAATCCGCTATTTTCTGAACTCTCAATGACATGCCAAGCTTAGCCCTTGTCTTTCGTTCCTTTCACAACCTCTGATTCCCTTTTATTTCATACACCAAAGAGACCTCAAACCAATCATGATCATTTCTAATATTCAACCCACACCATTCCATTAACAACCACAACAACACCTCCATCACCGCTTTGATTCTTTTTGTTCTCACCTTTACAAACAACCTCCAAATTTACTTATGCTTGTCTTCCTCCTACATCAAACCATTCCAAACTCATTTAGTCTTTAAATAACATTAATAACTCATTCCATAACATATATTTAAAGTCCCAAACCCGGTTAGTGGAAGCCCATTTTAAGGTTAAATTTTCAGCCAAAAGGAGATTTATCATAAAATCATTGGGTTGTTCTTCTAAGGTGTTTTTCATGTGTAATACACACACACACACGCACACACACACACACACACACACTCATAAATTCCAGAATTGAGAGTTCTTAAATTAAAGGCAAGAAAACCCAAAATTTGAAAAAAACTAGAAGCTTGGAAAATCACCATTAATGGAGTTTTGAAAGCTTAAATCCATCCATGGCTTCCATCCTCTAAAGAATTCTAAAAAACAGAAACCTAGAGCTTAAACTCATCCTTTGAACATAGATTTCCAGAATTTTAAAATGCAAGAAAACAACTCCCAAAGTGATTTTAACAACAACTAAGAATAACCCAACAACTTTATGAAAAAACCTAGAATTTTATATTTTAAATCTTACCTTGAATTTTATTGAAACCAATTGATCCTTGCTTGAACCTTCCTAGGATGATAATTCTATCACAAATCAACAAAATTCAACTTGATTCAACTAGATTTCAAGAGAAATTGAAGGAGGAAGCAAAAATCACCATTGAGAGAGAAGGGGGGGCGACGGTGGGGAGGTAGGAGAAAATGAAATGAGATTTTTTTTCCCTTTTTTATTTACTTATCCTTTTATATGTCTAATTTCTGAAAATAAAATTAACTAATTGCAATTAAATCCCTCCACCTCTTCACCTATCTTCCAAAGTCCCTCCACTTATTTCTTTTGCTAACTAACCATTGCCCCAAATAACCATTGCTAATTAGCCCTTCTTCTAGACTAACCATGGTTAATAGCTCCCTTTTAATGTAATCTTCCACCCTTAGTTAGTTTTTAACTATAGTTAGCCAACAAATAATTAAATAAAAGATAGAAATTAATTTCCTACTTGCTTAACACCTAACACACAAGCATACTACTTATAAATAAAAATTTATTTAACCTCTTTTAAAACCCGAGGCCTTACACAGTCCCTCAAAAAAAGAGTGGGCCACTAGAGTTGTATATGTTAAGGATCCCACATCGGAAGATACATGGGATATTCTTTTTATTATCATTTGATTTTGAGATAGGTTTCTTACATTGATATTGCTTTAAAGAAGTCAATGAACAACAAACAGTGAACACATGAAACTCTAATTTCAAATTTAATAAACTCCCATTTTCACTCGGTTATCACTTCTGATATCTATAAAACATAATACGACCTTTAAAAAAAATGGGAGACTCGAAAAGTCAAACCTGAAGGGATGATTTACTAAATTAGCGGAATTTTGTTTAGTAAACTTATTAACATTTAATAACGGATCTATTAACATCATGCAATTTGTGATAAAACATGTAGATTCATGCTTATATATTCGAAAATTAAAACCGGAACTTACATTGACTGAATAATGGAGAATCGGTTGGAGGTTTCTTTACAGCTTCAATACCTCAGCAACACCAGATCTTCTACGCTATATCCCGATCGATCAAACGAAATTCGATTGTGGGATCGAACTTTAGAAGAAATTGGGAAGAAGAAAAAAAATATTTTTCTTCCCAACACTATGAGAAAATCGGCCAAGGGAGGGAGAGGAGGAAGAGAGAGTTCCAACTTTCTATGGAATTGAATTGTGTGATTTATGAATGACCCAACCCTCCTATTTATAGAAAAATAGGAATCCTAATCACATTAGGATTAATCTATAGAGATAAATACAAAAAGAAAAAAAAAACATTATCTCTTCTTTTTATCTTGCAATTTCGAAAATGCATAGATAAATTAGAGATTATTTTCTTTTCTTTTATTTTATTTATCTTGGGTAAATAAATCTATGTAATTATTTTAGGATATAATTCAAACAATTATCTCTTCCAAATAATCATATATGGCCGAAATTTACATGTATTAATTAATAAATAATTCTAATTTATTTAATTAATTATTTTGGGCCAATTCCAATTGGGTTCATTAATCCAATTGGGCTAGAAACTCTCTCTTAAATTAATAAGTCCAACTCAATTAATTTATTTATTAATTACCATTTAAATAAATATTTAAATAATTAATATTTTCTCCCGTCTAAATATTATCAAATTATATTTAATTATTAATTTCCATTTAAATAATTTTCATTATTTAAATAATTAATAATAAATATTATAATTATTAATTTCCATTAAATAAACTCATTATTTAATTAATAATTTTATTGACAATATTTTATTATTAATTAATTAATTTTAATTATTAATTTCCGTTCAAATAAAATTAATTATTTAAACAATTAATAATTGTTAATTAATTTCAAATTATTAATTACCATTTAAATATACTCAATATTTAAATAATTAATAATATCTAATTAATAATATTTCATTATTAATTTCATGTTTAAATAAACTCATTATTTAAACAATTAATAATGTTTATATTAATTACCGCTTAAATATACTCAATATTTAAACAATTAATATTGCCTATTTTAAGTAATTCACTTTACTTAAAATTTCCATTTCTTCTACTTGATTTCGCGACTACGATATTTGGGCTAGCATAGGGACCCGATGGACCTATAGATCATGGGCTTAATAATTAGTCAATTAAGTGATTAACACATAATCGGTTAATTACTTATTATCTAACTATGAATAATTCCACTATAGATTCATAGTGAACTCCCCTCACTATAGATGAGTTATGTCCATTTAGTTTATCATTTATTTATATCTCGTGATATTATCCTTCACGTGGAACCCTCATAATTACAATGGGATAAATTTACCGTTTTGCCCCTGTAATTACCGCTTTATCCTTGTGTTCCCGCTGATTCTCCAATGAACTTTATCTTTAGTCGAACTAGAGATAAGATACTTCGTGATCAATAGAAGTCGTGACGTCACTTGTTCATGTCTCGAATCGAGACATCAAGGGAGTTTCCTAAAGTTCCTAAAATGTTTAGGTATCGCACCGATACCGGTTAATTTATAGGAAAGTTATGAATTCCATCTCGTGAAAATGAGTTCCCATCTACTTATCTAGTCATGTTCCCAAAACAGTGTATTGAGCGTTCTTACAGATCGCTTCTCAACTATGTGAATCAAAGAATATAACTCCACAAATAGGAGTCCGCATTTCACTCAGGATTGAGATCTATCACGGTTGATAAACTTAGTTTGATATTCGATCATTTCTGTAAAGCTGGTACTAATGAGAAATTTGATCGAACATCGTGGTCCTGTCTTATACAATCAACATTGCATATGATACTTCCATTTCATGTCTCCCATATGAATGATCAGGATTCGATCATTTGTCTATAAACAAAATGCGAAGCTATCAACAATGTTACCAGGATAAGGTTCCCAAACGTTATCCGTTTACTGTAGACACGTTTAAGTTACTCATCTCGACTTTAATCCTCTTGTATGACTCACATACTAAGTCGTGATTTCATAAGAGTAACTTAGGGTTTACTATTTGAATGTTTTGATATTTATATATTTCCATATATTCCTAATATCGTCAATTGAATCAATCTAGATTATATAAAGAACTTATGTTTATTTTTTTAATTTATTCGAAATAAATTATTATAATTAAATAATTACAAGTTCTAGGACACCATTCCTAACAAAACCTACCATCACAAGTGTAACAACCTGGTTTTTCGCTTAAGGGTATTTTTGCCTTTTCACCAAATTTTGATTTAAATGGTTGTATTTTGGGTTCATTGCAACCGCCATAACGTTACGAGTTCAACATAATTGACCATTTTTAAATCCGAGCCTCGAGTAAAAAGTTATAATCTAAATACCGTTTTTTCCCTTAATTTCTATTATTTCAAAAAGGGACTTTTTGTCCTTTGGAATGGCAATCTGAAGCTTTAATTGGCAAAAAAACCCTAAAAGTTTATTTTTTTTAACTCTTTTTTTACTCTCCCAGTCACCCTGTCGTGACCCTTGCTGGAATTCCTCATTTTCTTTACCCTTTTTGTTTATTTCTTCAAGGTAGTTTGAATAACATTCGTTTTCATTGATTTAAACCTGTTATAATCATTGATTTTCCAAGCTTTTTCACCTCTTGATAAACGCAGTCGTCGTGTTTCACGAATCACCGTCAAACCGTGAACCCATCACCATTTTTCCTTCGTTATTCATTAAGGTATTTGATTCATCCGCGTTCTTCAATCTTATATCAAATTTTGCAAGAATCGCCCTTGTTTTTCTTGTTTTTGTTGGATTCAAAGCTTCGCCGAATTTTGGATAGTTTTTCATCGGGTTCATCATTACGTTTCTATCCTTGAGGGATTTGGTCGTTTCCCAGTTGGTTTCCTCGTCGCCACGAGCCTTTAACTTTGCCTGACACTGTCGCTAGGAGTTAAGGTCGTCGCATGTTTTTTTTCTCTTATTTCGTTCAGAGCTGATGCGTTGGGGAAGAACCGGTCTAGGGTAAATTTTGGCTTATTTTAAGTCGGTTCTTTTCCGTTAGCTCGGTTCTCGCCTAATTAACTTTAAATTAATATTATTACAGGTCCAAGTAATATTGAATTATTTTGAGGCCGTTTGTTAGCTCAATTCGAAATTAAGGTAGGTTAAATCCCTACTTACAAATTTAAATCCGATATTTTGTGATTGGTTTGTTGATTGATTGGTTTGGAGGTCCTTAGGATTTGTTTTATTTTTCATTATTTTCGAGAGTTAAAATTTCATGGTTATTTTTATCTTTTACATTGATTTTAGATTTATTAATTGTTTTATTTCGTTTTATTATTTCGAATTATGATTTAAAACGTTGGCACCACAAATACATGTTTTGTTTTGAACATCTTTTTGGTTATCAAATAAACTCTTCTACAACTATTTGGTTTACTGTGATTTATTTTTATTTTTAATGAGCCATTATTTATTTATATATTTATTTTTGGTTATTTTGAGCGGGTTGTCACACAGGGGAGGGAGTTGTTGGGGTGCAAACAAAATCCCACATTGGTTAGGGAAGGGGATGATAATGAGTGTATAAAGGGAAGGACACATTTCCATTGGTATGAGACCTTTTAGGTGAACTCTAAAGTAAAACCATGCATACCTTGGCCAAAAGTGGACAATAACATACCAATGTGGAGTTGTGGTGGCCCGTAGTCCCTTAACAAGTGGTATCATATCCATGCCCTGATCCTAACCATGTGGGTGGAATCCTCGGGCCCCGAACAAAATGAGGAGCCTCGGAGACCCGATCTATGGTGGGCTCTATCGGACAGGCACTGTGCTCCGGAGAAAGGGAATTGGCCTGGATAGAGTTGATGGATGGAAGGGAGGCTCGGTGTATATTTGTTCTAGGGGAGGATTGTTGGGGTGTCAAAAAAATCCTACATCGGTTAGGGAAGGGGATGATCATTGGTGTACAAAGGGAAGAACACATCTCTATTGATATTAGGCCTTTTTGGGTGAAACCAAAAGTAAAACCATGCGGGCATTGGCCCAAAGTGGACAATATCATACCAATGTGGAGTTGTGGTGGCCTGTAGTCGTTTAACAGCAGCACCTAATTACCACTTGTAACTATGCTCAGGTCTATTCAATTTTCAATACGTCAAATGAGGGTGACATTGTAACATAAACATCCAAGATAGCGCATTCTTATTTTCAAAATGCACATTTTGGTATTCTATTAAAACATGAAAGTTCAAGCAAGAATATGGAAAAAGAAAGGCACCTTGTTTTTAATAACATTAGTCTATGACTTCAATTTATTGTCTATTCCTCGGAGAGAGTGTTCCCAATCCTGCAACGCATTACAAAATTCCTCGAAATCCTGAAAAAAAAAAGAATGCTAAATCCAACCTAATAAATAAAATTCAATAATAAAAGCAATCAATCAATCAATCACAACCCTGAGATTAAACGAAACAAGGGTTTAATCAGTGAAGTAGAGAGCGAATTATAAGAAATAGAAATACCGTAGAATTATCACACTTGTGCTTTCTAGCATATTCAGCCATTTGCGACCCAACAAGAAGAAGAAGACGATGACAAAGATTATAGCTTTGCTTCGATTCTGAAAGATGTATGAGAAATTACAAGCGCGGACGGTGAAAAATAGGGATGTTAAAATAACTCGATGACCCTAAAAAACCCGATAACCCAACCGAACTCATTCGGTTTGAGTTGGGTTATAAACTTGCTTGGGTTGGGTTGAGTTCAAATAATTTAACATTTTATAGGTTGGGTTTTGTTCAGGGTTCTCTAAAATTAAGTTTGGGATGAACAGAAAAAATTCGAATATATTAACTAGAGTACAAGATTGTGGCATATATGTTTGATTCATAGTTGGTGAAGAATTTTGTGTTCTAATTCTTCAATTTAAATCTAGAGGAAATACATGAAGTCGATAACATTTTTTCAACAGTGTCCTGGGATATTACAATGAGTGCGATAGGTCTATCCTTCTTGCAAAAACGATCTCCGTTATTTCCAGAATTTCCAGAGTTGCCAGATAATTTCTGATGTTGATGATTGACAACAAATGCTAAAGAATCACCAAAAGGATTCAAATCAAGTAGTTTAATACGTTTTTGTCATTTCTCATGGATTGCCAATGCAAAGGTTTTATTAATTGGTGGAATAGGATCCATGAGTAAAATTTGAGATATAACCTGAGCATAGGATTCATTCAATCCCATTAAAAAAACGAAGAACATATTTTCCCTGATAGAAATTTTCCATTGTTTTCATTCCTCCACAATTACAGATACATTTTGGCAGATATTCTGTGAGTTCTTGCCACAAGGTTTTCAGTTTAGTAAAATAGAAACTGGCAGATAAATATCCTTGATTGATGTTTATTAGATCACGACGAAGTTGAAAGATACGAGGTCCATTACCTTGTTGAAATCTATCCTTCAAATCTTTCCAAATCTCCGTAGCTGAATCTGTATAAAGTAAACTCACAGAAATCTCCTTGATTGTTGAATTCGAAAGTCAGGAAACCACAACATCATTGTCGATTATCCATGATTGAGCTAGATTTCCCGTAGTCGGACAAGGCAAGGTGCCATCGATAAATCCAAGCTTATTTTTTATGGACAAGGCCAAACACATGGATATACTTCAAGAGTAAAAATTATCACCATTTAACAAAGAAGAAACAAGAACAATTGATGATCCATCACTGTGATGAAGATAATATAGATTTCTCTAATGATTATTAGTAGAATCAGAAGAATTCAAAGAATCAGGTGAAGAAGCCTGTGAATCAATAGAAGTTGTAGTCACCATTGATGAAATGAAAATTGAAGATTGCAGAAAAGAAAAACCTAATTGCATGTAAGAATCAAAATGCAGATAGGAAGAAAAAGAGAAATCTAAAGGAAAACTGATTGAGAAATGACAAATGATTGAGAAATGAAATTGAAAAGAAAGGTTTGGCGGTGCAGTCAAGAAAATGGCGCGGAAAAAGATGATAAAGGAGAGAGAAGCTGAATGATTACGATACCATATTAAATGAACTCTCTTATATTATAGGTAAAGTTTACAAGTATATATATACAAGCTCAATAATAAAGTTACTCTAACCAACTAGCTTGAGAAACAAACTAAACTAAAGTAACTAATCGTAACATTTATATATAACCTAAATACTTTTTATGTCTATGTTAATTTTATATATTTTACTAACCCTTTGAAATTTTCATATTCTTTCTTTTGAAATAATTAGATTAAGTTATTGAAGTATAATTTTTCATTGAATAGTGTAATATTGAACTACTACTTCTAGTTTAATATATAAAAATATGTTTATAGATCCTAAAATAACTATTATTTCACACTTTATTATTCAAATTTCTAAAATAAACAATCTGAATAACCCGAACAAACTCAATCCAATTTTATAGGGTTCATTACTTGATAAGGTCATTTGAGTTATACTAAATTGTAACCCGAACAATTGGGTTGGGTTCAAAAAGTATCTCAAATTGAACTGAAGTGAACTAAACTCACAAACACCCATAGTGAAAACTAAGGGGGGAATTGAAATAGTTTGAAGAACATATATATAATTTCTCAAATAGAATAATTTTAAAAAATTTATTGAAAATATATTTTTTTCTTTCAAAATCAATAAATTATTGATTTGTTAATTTTAAATATTTGTTATTATAATTTGTATTTTAGAGTGAATGATTATCATGTGAATTAGTCTTTTATGAACTAAAACTTTCAATTTATTATAAATTTAATTTTGTAATCTATTTCTAAGTTTATAATTTATTGACTTGATTTTAATAAATTGTTGAATTATAAATATACTATTTCATAGAAAAAAAAAACTAAAAGTGTTGGCATATATGAGCATATGAATCTAAAATGCGTCGTTTGAGTCAAGATGAAGAGACTAAAGTTAGAAGTTTAGGATTTTGTCACTAGCGATCCAAACATGATTTGTCTTAAAAGGTAGGGATTTAATTCTCTTTCTAGAATTTGACTAATATAGAGTTTGTTCTTTGTTAACGTACATAATTTGTATATTCATGAGCTGTATATCTCTATCAATTAAGCTTTCAATTAGGGTGAATTAGGGCTATAAATTAGGCTAGACTTTCCTTGTTTATTCTTTCAAACTTGTATAAGAATATATGTAATTCTTTCAAATCAATATAATTCAGAATTAAATTCAATACATGTAACATGGTATCAGAGTCACAATATTGAAGATTTTTTTCTTCCTTGTCTTTGAATCTCTGTTCAAACTTTACGCTATCTCTATTCATCTCGCCGCCATCCCTTACCTCTGACCTTCCAAAACTTTTTGATCCACCATCGTCAGTCACCAGCTCTCCCATCACCCCATCAACTAGATCGCCAACAGCTTTCCCACGCCGCACTTGGTTGGCTCGCCTCGCCTTTCATGGTTTTGATAGATTCGAGCCCCCCCTCCTCAATTTGATGTAATTATCTTAACAAAAAACTATTAAATAGAGAAAACTTCAATTATAGAGTAGAGAATTTTCCAGTTTAATTTGTATCCCTACTTTTAAATATTATTTCAAGGTTGCCATTTATAATTATCATTTAATTTTAATTCACTTTCATATTTGAATCAATATAGATAAAGATCATATAAAAATAGCAAGAAAATTGATAAATAGTATATTATTATTAAAATTATTTATAAAAAATATAATTTAAAAATAGTATGAAAATTGATTAAATAGTATATTATTTTTTTATTTTAAAAATAAATTTTATATTTGAGATGCAAAAAATTGTTTTTAAAATCTTGACATTATTTTTTTAAATTTTAAATATGAATTTCATTTTTTTCAATTTATTTTAAAATTTCCTTTTTTAATATTTAAATAATTTATAATAAAAATTCAGTGAGTATTTTTCAAAAATGGATTCTAATAATTTCTTACAATTCTTTTTTATTTAAAAAAAATATTTTTATAGGAATAATTTATAATTTTTTTAATTTTTTTATCTGAATCATTTACGAAACTGTATTTTTGAAAAATAAATAAATACAATTAATTTATAATAAATATTTAGTGAGTACATATTTGAATATGTATTTTTCAAAAATTGTTTCTAACCATTTTAAAAAAATTCATTTTATATTTTTTATTTTAAAAAATATAGTTATAGTAATTATTTATTAAAAAAAAACAAATTTGTTTTTCAAAATCTAAATAATTTATAATAAAGATTTAGTGAGTCCATATTTGAATGAGTATTTTTCAAAAATTGATTCTAACCCTTTTTCCCAATTTATTTTAAAATTTCGTTTTCATTTTTATTTAAAAAAAATATTGCTATAGGAATTCTTTATAATTTTTTTTTTAAAAATATTTATTCGCATCATTAAAATATCTTTTTAAAAAAGTCTTTACGCTAAACCATAAACATAATTTAGTGAGTACATATTTGAATGAGTATTTTTCAAAAATTGTTTCTAATCATTTTTCCAACTTATTTTAAAATTTCGTTTTTTCCCTTCTCTTTTTGACTTTTAAAAAAAAATATTGTTATCAGAATTATTTATAAAAATCATTTTTTTTTTAAATCTAAATAACTTATAGTAAACATTTAGTGAGTACATATTTGAATGAGTATTTTCAAAAATTGTTTTTAACTATTATTTCCAATTTATTTTTAAAAAAAAATTGGTTTTTTTTTTCTTTGCAATTTAAATAAAAAGACATTTTTTTTATTTCAAAAAAACATTGTTAGAATCTTTTCCCAAAAACAAATTTGTTTTAAAATACTTGACATGATATTTTTTTTGTTTCCATTTGACATTTATTGCAATAGATTTATAATCATCATCTTCCCATTTTAATTATAATTTTATATTAGGTCAATTATGTGTTCTTTTTTCAAATTTTATTGTGGTTTTGAATAAGATTTGAGTAGATTTTATTTAGTTTCAGCCATATTGATATCCAGCCGCAAATACCCAAAATTGAAGATGATTGAACTTCACGGTTTCTATTCAAGCAAGATCAAGAATTTTTCATCAAACAGTGAAGATTGACTTCTATATGACATTTGGTATTCATGCTTAAGAATTGAAGGAAAAGAAGCTTTAAAAATTTTTTAAACTTTAGTTTCCCTTGACAATTTAAATAACGTTTCAACATTTATTTGTGTTGATCGTTTGAATTGTAAGCTTGCAAAACAACATGCTTTATCTTTTTCTAATTCTTCATCTTCCTCTGTACTCCTTTTGGTTTGATTCATTATGATATTTGGGGTCCTATCCCTATTGCTACTGTTAATGGTTATCGATATATTGTTTTATTTATTGATGATTTTTCTCGTTTCACTTGATTTATTTTCTCAAACATCGCTCTACCTAATCTCATACTTATATTGATTTTGCTAATATGATCAAAACTCAATTTTCCTGACCAAATAAAATCCTTCAAACTGACAATGCGATGGAGTATAAGGATTCTAGTTTTCTCTCATTTCTCACAAAACATGGAACCCTTGTCCAACATTCTTGTCCTCACACCTCCCAATAAAATAGACGAGCAGAACGCAAACGTCGTCATATTTTGGATTCGGTACGTGCTCAATTTCTACCATCTGATCCTTTCCTTATCCCTGAGCTTGATTAATCTATTTTTGTCTCTGCTCTCCCCGCTCCACCGTCTGCCTATCCTACAGAACCAGAACCTGTCATTCCTGTTCGTCACTCCACTCGGGTAAGAGACCTTCCCCCATCATCTCCAAGATTATCATTGTTTTTCAACTATTGTCTCTTTAGTTGAACCATCTTCTTATCATGAGGCTAGTACTAACCCTGTCTGGCAGCAAGCAGTGAATGAGGAACTATAGGCTTTAGAAAAGACCCATACTTGGGACTTTTTAAATCTGCCCCCTGGTAAACGTCCTATTGGCTGTAAGTGGATTTACAAGATAAAAACATGTTCTGATGGTTCTATTAAACACTATAAGGCCCGTATGGTTGTGAAAGGATATTCTCAGGAATATGCCATTGATTATGAAGAGACTTTTTCTCCGGTAGCTCGAATGACATTTGTTCGTTGTCTATTAGCAGTCGCAGTTGCCAAACAGTGGCCCCTTCTCCAGATGGATGTTAAAAATGCCTTTCTGAATGGCACTTTATCAGAAGAAGTGTTTAAGTAAGAAACAGAAAGTCATCTCTCGTTCCAGTATTAAATCTGAATATCGCGCCCTTGCTGATGCTACATCTGAGACTATAGCTTTGCCGGTTACTTATAGAACAAACTGCTACATTCTTTCATTGTGACAATCGCAGTGCCATCCAGATTGCTCACAATGATGTTTTCCATGAAAGAACTAAGCACATTGAAATTTATTGTCGTTTTGTTCGCCACCGCCTTCAGAGTAATAATCTTGTTTTACAATCTATATCTACTATAGATTAGCCAGCCGACATCTTCATTAAAGCACTACTACCCAACCGTTTTACTTAACTACTTGACAAACTCAAGTTGGTCTCTACGCTACCACCTTGAGTTTGAGAGGGGGGGAGGGGTGTTAACGTACACAATTCGTATATTCATGAGTTGTACATCTCTGTCAATTAAGCTTTCAATTAGGGCTGAATTAGGGCTATAAATTAGGCTAGACTTTCCTTATTTATTCTTTCATTTCTTACAATCTTTTTTATTTAAAAAAATATATTTTTATAGGAATTATTTATGATTTTTAATTTTTTTTTTATCTGAATCATTTATAATTTGTTTTAAAAAATCTTAACGTTAAAAAATAAAAGTAATTTATAATAAATATTTAGTGAGTACATATTTGAATGTGTATTTTTCAAAAATTGTTTCTAACCATTTAAAAAAAATTTGTTTTTTATTTTTTATTTAAAAAAATATAGTTATAGGAATTATTTATTTAAAAAATAACGAATTTGTTTTTCAAAATCTGAAGAATTTATAATAAAGATTTAGTGAGTCAATATTTGAATGAGTATTTTTCAAAAATTGATTCTAACCCTTTTTCCCTATTTTAAAATTTCGTTTTCATTTTTATTTAAAAAATATTACTATAGGAATTGTTTATAATTTTTTTTAAATTCGTTATTCGCATAATTTATATATCTTTTTAAAAAAGTCTTTACGCTAAACCATAAAAATAATTTAGTGAGTACATATTTGAATGAGTATTTTTCAAAAATTGTTTCTAACCATTATTTCCAATTTATTTAAAAAAATTGGTTTTTTTTCTTTGCGATTTAAAAAAAAAAGACATATTTTTTATTTCGAAAAAACATTGTTAGGAATTGTTTATAAAAAAACAATTTTGTTTTTAAAAAACTTGATAGTATTCTTTTTTATTTCCATTTGACATTTATTGAAATAGATTTATAATCATATCTTCTCATTTTAATTATTCTTTTTATTTTAAAATCTTTGCATTATTCTTTTTTCAAATTTTATTGTGGTTTTGAATAAGATTTGAGTAGATTTTCTTTTCTTTTCAACTATATATGATATGAAATCATCCCAACCCCAAATGCTCAAAAATTAAAGGGATTGAACTCCAAGGTTTCATTCAAGCAAAGATCAAGAAATCGAAGACTAAATGAGTGAAGATTGACCTTCTCGGGCATCTGCAAGGGATATTTGGTTTCATGCTTGAATAAGAAAGAAAAGAAGATTTAAATGTTATTAAACTCAGGGGAGATTTGCTTTAAAGAGATCCAAAGAAAACCATGCATGAAAACATTCAAACGATTGAAAATGACATAACAAAAGGACAACTGATATTGTTGTTTTTGTCTATTTCAATTCAATTTCGAGTTTTAGCATCTTATTTGAGTTTTATTAGTTTATATTGATTTAATATTATTATTAATACTGTAATAGGGAAGTGTTTAATTTGTTTCCTTAGTATTTTAAATTTGGAGCCCAAGTTTAGAAGATTAGGAAAACTCTAATTTGAATTAAGAAACTCTAGTTTTTACCCTTTTTTTTAATCATTAGGTCTTTATTGCCTTCATAATTTCAACCAAGGCTACGGTTTATTGGCTATTTAAAGCCTCATTTGTAAGGTTTACAATTAGAATATCAATGAATGAAAAAAATATTTGTTTTGGTTTAAGCTTATGCATCTTTAGAGTCATTCAAGTTCAATTGATCATTGTTCTTGTGGAGTGTCTCAATCTTGATCTCAAGGGTCTCTTTTCTTAAATCAAGGTTTCGATCGTTTAGGTCATCATCTATTCCAACCTCACCTAAGGGTTGTGCCATTGGTGGATTGTCTAAAAAGTTAAAATTCAAGGTTTCTTTGGGATGAGGATCTTGAACCATAACGCTTTAAGAGTACATATCATTTGATATCAGAGCTTGCTCTGGGAGAGAGTTATCAAAGATAAATAACTTTACTTCATCAACAACGTCTTCACCTTTTTCTAATCTCCTACTAAAACCATTTCATTAAAAAAAAAAAAAAATAGAATTTTCTAGAATTTTTAATCATCTTGTACACTTGTTATTGATCATGTCCCTTCATCTTTTTCCAAAATAATTTTTTCAACCTGTTTAGATTTGAACCCTCTACAAACCCTATGAATACATCATATCCAAAAAAGACTTACAACAACTCTTACCATCACCAAAAACGTATGGGTATCAAGCAATTTTTTTTCCATAATTTTTCCAGAAACTTGTTTCTATTTATATGTCACTTATTAACCCTGTCCCTTCATCTTTTCCTACAAATTTGTTTTCAAGTTGTTTATTTTTGGACCTTTTACAAAACTACAACAGACACCAAATCCAAAACCTGATGGTAGACCCCACAAAAAGTCATTCTAAACTTCGAACAACAAACATTTTTTTCTTTCAAACCTCAATCAATTTGCAACCAAGAAGAATCTTCCATTATGCCAACATGTACTAGAGATATCAAGTGTATGAAATATCATGGAAGTGGCCATACTTGGGAAGTGTGTACTAACACAATAGATTTGGCCCTAAAAGGAGATGAAACTGAAAAGGAAGAAAGAGAGAGATTGAAGATGACAGAACAAAAACAACAAAAACGAAGAGAGAGAAAAAGGAGTCGATGAAGAGAGTGAGAGAGAGAAATTAGAGAGAGAAAATAAAAAATAGAAGAGTTGAGAAAATTGATGCAAGAAAAACAAGTTCTAATAAGAAGAATGGAGAGGAAAAGGAAATTATTGGCCACAACACCCCTATTTGCACTTTTTCCAAGAGTTTGTTTATGAATTTTTTTAGGAAGAATTTGAGAATAAGTGCCACAAATGCTTTAACAATTGACTGCCTTTTCAAGGGAGACTCCACCATGATCAAACTTTTAGATTCCAGGACAAATCTTTTCCAAATTGGAGAGGATTATATGAATTATTCCAGCCCCAAATGTCCAAAAAATAAAGAGATTGAACTACAAGGTTTCATTCAAGCATCTGCAAGGATATTTAGTTTCATACTTAAATAAGGAAGAAAAGAAACTTAAAATGTTATTAAACTCAAGGGAGATTTGTTTTAAAGGAGATCCAAAGAAAATTGTGCATGAAAACATTCAAACGATTAAAAACGACATAAAAAAGGACAACCGACATTGTTGTTTTTGTCTATTTCAATTCAATTTTAAGTTTTAGCATCTTATTTGAGTTTTATTAGTTTATATTGATTTAATAATATTATTAATAATGTAATAAGGGAAGAGTTTAATTTGTTTCCTTATTTTTTTAAACTTGGAGCCCAAGTTTAGAAGATTAGAAAAACTTTCTTAATTTGAATTAAGAAAGTCTAAGTTATTTTACCTTTTTTTATCATTAGGTCTTTATTGCCTTCATAATTTAGACCAAGGTTAGGGTTTATTGGCTATTTAAAGCCTCATTTGTAGATTTACAATAAGAATATCAATGAATGAAAATATCTTTGTTTTGGTTTAAGGTTATGCTTTGAAAAAACTCCTTTGTAATTCATGTTCTTGAATTGCATGTTTAGAGTCAATCAAGTCCAATTGATCATTGTTCTTGTGGAGTGTCTCGATCTTGATCGCAAGGGTCTCTCTTCTTGAATCAAGGTTTTGATCGTTTAGGTCATCATCTACCCAACCTCACCTAATGGTTGTGCCATTGATAGATTGTCTAAGGAGTTAAAAGTCAAGGTTTTTTTTGGGACGAGTATCTTGAACCATAACGCTTTAAGGGTTCATATAACTATAAATCATCCAAATATTTCAATTTTTCAATATACTCACAAATTTTTAAATGTCATCAAGTTTATTATTTTGTTGAAGCCATAAAATCGTAGTTTTTGTTGCACAATCTTGAAATTCATCTTCCATCTTCATAGATGAATTTAGTTGATTTTAAAAAAAATTATTTGTTAGCTTTCTCTCTATATAGTGCAATATTCATTTTTATTGCTTGCTTTGCTAACATAAACATTTAGGAGCCATTGATGCAAGGTTTACATTCGTTCAACCGAATAGACGGAAGGAAAACATAAATCCTTCAGAATTCGTTTTTTCCCCCCTGAAGCGCCAAATTTGTGCAATTTTTTTATAGTAGAAACATTGATTTTCTCATAACCACTCGTATTTATCAATTTTAAAAACACAACTTACTTTTTTTCTTTAATTCATTTAAGATATATTTCTTCAATTTCAGCTAATACAAATATTATAAAGTATATAATTACACTAAAAAATATAAAACATTGCACGTACTTAAATGAATAGTTAATTTATAAAAACATATATCATATAAAATTTTAGGTTATCAATTGACATTCAAATATACAATATGAAAATTCATTAAACATGTCCAAAGCACGTATTGACCCACTAGTATTTAAATGTAGTGATATACATATCTAAAATCTGTTATTTGAGATATTTTGTTTGAAAAAAGATCAATAAATTGAATAATAATAAAAAAAATAAAGAGTGAGAGAGGGAAAATAAATAAATTTGGAAAATAATTATCTAAAATTTATTTTTTTAATCATAGATTAAAATAACCATTCTACTATCAATTAATTAAAACCAATATTTTCTAAATTTAGATAATAAGTATCAACATCATTTTATTCAAGTGAAAATTTGCACCCCCTATTTTAACACAAAACCCATTAACCAAAAGCAAGTCAAATCCAAATACAAAAAGCCCAAACAAAAGGCCCATAACCCACCTCTCAAAATAAAAAATTTTAAAAAATGAAAGAAAAGGCCACGTGGAGGAAGGAGAGGAGAGTGGGGGCAAAAAATAGTGAGGAAAATGAGATAAGAAGCGTACGATTAGTCAGAAAGGATACGTGGATGACGCAATTAGAGAAGAGATGGGAAGGTCAGCTGTCACATCGAAAGGACGGGTGACATTAGCCTATCTCTCTTTCTTTATTTCTTTCAAAATAAATCAATCAATGAATGACGTGGCAGACAGATCAGACCCCTGACAGTGACCCCTTTCCCTTTATTTTTGACACATCGACAGTATCGCGCGCGATGCGCGGGAGCTATTTCCTCGTGGGTCCCTTTTTTTCTTTTTTACCTTAATCTTCATTACTAGTACAAATCGTGGGACCCTTATCCAACAGTAAATCAACGTCGTACACATCTTTTTTTTTTTTGAATTTTCCCTCAACAAATATAAATTTTATTATTCAATTTGGATAGTTTCATATGTATTTAATATTTAATTTAAGTTATATATATATATATATATATATTTATTTATTTTATAGGCTAAAATATACAAATACTTGTAACTTATGTTGATTGTTGTTTCAGTTTCACCTTTGATATTTTGAAAATTTTATTTTTATTCTCAATTTTTTAATTTATTTAAATAATACAACTGATCTATAGAACAGGGGCTACATAAAACTTAAATTTTAAAAACTCATCCCAATACATCTAAATACAGACTACCTAAATGGAAACTTAATAACTTTTTTTTTACTAAATATAAGTGTAAATATGTAAACCTAATCTTTACTCAATCTATCCTCCCATGTATGAAAAAGAAGTGTTAGATAAGAAATGGAACCTTGTAATTTTTTTTTAAAAAAAAACCTTGTTATTTGGAGTTTTTTCTTCTTCTTTGTTTTTAAAAAGTGTGTTTGATTTATTAAAGTACTCTTTGATATGATATTCACAATGTATTAAATAAAATTTATAAAATTCTAAAAAACACACTTTTAGACAATATATTATATTATGTTTATGATTAAACCAATTTTTTTGAACAAATACTTTGAGAAAGAAACACTTCACTAAAGAACTAGAGTATTCTTAATGTGATTATATGATAATGTAAATGATTGACAAATGAGTTCGATTCTTAATACAAAAATGAAAACAAAATGGTTTATTCTAAATGTTGTAATTCCTAGAATTCAAGATACAAAACTGTGTTTACAAACTTCCCCTCTCTTTTTTCACCCTTCTTCCTTTACTACTGAAAGAAAAGGAAACATTATGTTTTTACACATTTTTATGGTTGTCATGTCACAAGTCAAGCACTCAAGCTGAGCCATTTCCAGGTCCTCCTAAACTTAAAAACATACCCTGAAGATCATCTCTAAGTTTCACTGGTAATGATGATGTGGTAGTAGGTTTAATGGTTCCAACTGGTGGACTCAGCTGAGCTTGCCTAAAGCTCTGAGTCGACTCGGCCATCGGAACCAACACTCGATGCTGCAAACTCTTGGCGGGTTCCACTTGATTCGAGTTTGGAAATGGCTGTGCATTTACAGGTGGATTTTCTGAGACAATGCTGGCTCTTGAGAAGACCCCATGTCCCTGATTGTAATTAGAAACTAATTAATAATACTTGTGGAAAAGTTTTGAATGTATTAAATATATACTAACAAAAAAAGTGATCCATGGAAGGTAAAAAGTTCAATTTTTTTGTTTGTTTGTAGAAGCTTACAGGTGTGAACAGGACACCTCTGTATATCTTTCCATTGACAGTTGCAGTCATCAGGAAGCCAGAGTCAAAGGCCCCATCAACTCTTCCTCTCACTTCAGCACCAATCTGATAAGAACATGACAAGAGGAAAATCAAAAAGTGGTAAAAAAGAAAAATAAATAAAAGAATATATTGTTGGCAAGTTGCTCGTGGCGATTTGTGTTTCGGCGTATTATTGAAGTTACCAACCAGGTTTTGGACAAGCCCAGTCTCCAAGGATTTGTGTTCTTTCACCAGGTGTTGGGATCCTTGTTTACTCGTGTGGACGACATGGAGAAGCTGCTGTTCTGGCTTTAGCTGGTT
Organism: Gynostemma pentaphyllum; assembly: GCA_028015215.1. Classification (NCBI taxonomy): domain Eukaryota; kingdom Viridiplantae; phylum Streptophyta; class Magnoliopsida; order Cucurbitales; family Cucurbitaceae; genus Gynostemma; species Gynostemma pentaphyllum. Next base: position 16,627,427 of record CM051354.1, read on the forward strand.
GTGTTGTCCCGAGTATGGAAGGTCGCTTTGAACCGCATTTTTGAACTCGCTTTGGGTTCTAGAAATGCTGTAAGGTTGGCTGGTTGGGCTCTGATTCATATGCTTGAGAAGTCGTAATCCTTGGGAACTTGTTACCGAGTCGGAAACTTTTCGAACTGGAGTCTGTTCTTGATCAGATTGTGATGGAGATGAATGCTGGGATAATGATAGAGAATGCTCCTCTTGCTCGGATTCAACCTCCCAAACTTTTGGATTTGTGGTTCTCCTCCTCTTTGGATGCAATGTCTCTATAAGCATAACAAAATTAGATTGTATTCGGTCAAATTTGTAATTGATAATGTGAGGTTGGCTTCAATTATTGATATCTTACCTGAGATGAACTGAATAGAGTGTTTTGTTTCCGGTTTAGGTTCACGATCTCCCCTTCTAACTAGCTCTATGTTGTTCCCCATAAGCTTAGTCTTCTGCTTCAAAGAAAAACTAAAGATGAAATACTTTTCAACTAATTACAAAACATAAAATTTTTTTGCACTTTCTGTTGCGGATTTCATACCATGCCACTCCGATCTTCTCCTCTAGAAGAGCTTCTCCTTCCGCTGTTCCAATGGTTTCCGAAAGTTTTGCACATAGAAACATTATAACGGCCATTTGGATGCTCTGCCCCAAGTTGCAAGACCAACAAATCATTGAGAGGCCGTTCATCCTCCCCGCACCTGTAAATTCAAATAAAAACACAGGAAACAAGTCAATCAAGGAACATGGCTTGATGTCTTTCCAAGTTTTATGCTAAATTACCCTCCATAGATGACAATGTCTGAATCCGCAACCACAGCCGTGTGAGAAAATCGCCCTTGAGGTTGTTGCCCACACGTATCGAGTTCAGTCCATGAGCAAGTACATAAGTCAAGCACCCAAGCATCATTGTAGTAGTGTCTGTCTCCAACTCCACCCAGGATATAGACCTGTAAATTAAAAAGATAGGCCATGATCTCAAAAGGAACAGACAAAAATAAATTTCAAGATTCTGATTCTTTTGAGTGGTGTATGGCTTATATTAATCTACTTCCACACTAATTTTTTTTTTTTTTTTTGATAAATACACAAGATTCGATATCACTTGCCTTCATCGCTATATTAACAGCAGCATGACCTGCCCGGACACCAGGTGACGATCCTTGGACAGACAACTATTGACAAAAAAATGAAACAACCATTGAGCAAAGTGCCCTATAATTCAAGCATTGAAAAGGTTAAAAAGAAAGAAAGAAAGAAAGAAAAATCATGTGTCGTTATAAAACCAAATAGTTCAAAGAAAGATCAATACCTGAGACCAAGTCAGTGAATGCATATCAAGCATATCGACATCCCCTTGATAACGATCTCCACAATCCCCACCATAAACAAAAAGCTTGTGACCAACTGCAGTAGCAGAGTGGCTATCCCTAGGGACTGGAATATCACCCCTGACCTCAGAACTAGTCCATACCATAGTCTTGAGGTCTAGAATGTGCAAATCATTCAAGTAATTCGATTCCCCCTCTCCACTTCCTCCAAATACTACTAGTTTTTCCTCTCCAACAAGTGTAACAGAGTGACTTTCTCGAGGAGAAGGCGGATTCCCTTTGCATTCAGGTTGAGACCATTCTTTGGTACTAAGATCCAGTAAGTGGAGATCGTTTACCTTCTTAGAGCCATTTGTGCCACCAAAAACCATCATCTGGTTTCCAACAATTACAGCACCATGACTGTCTCTCGGGCCTGGACCTTGTCCAGTAGTTACCATGTTGGTCCAGACCATAGTATCAAGATTTAACACAAGAACATCACTGAAATGCAACCCTCCGCAGCATCCCTAGTTCGCAAGACGCAACGAAGAGATCATAAATCAGTATGGTCAATAGAAAGCAGAAAACAAGTCACCATGAAACATACACTCGCAAGATTTTCTCTTCTCTTCTCTGAATCTTGAAATGGTAATTTGTTAACCAATTTAAACTAATAAACCAACCAAGTTCAATACCGCGTTAAAATTTCCTTTCGAACACAACTGTTAGATTAGATGTATTAATTTAGGCAGGCAGATGAGTGTTCAAGATCACAAGGCAGGAACCTCTTCTTGTAAGGAGTTTACAAGCATACTAACAAGATTTTGTAATATCATTATTTAGTTTATAATTATATAATAAGAGGAGAAAATCAAACAGCTATTTCTAAAAGCAGAAGATAAAATCTACATGTACATGTCTATATTATTAAATTAAGCCACCATATGAAGGAAGCTGGAGGAGAATTTTTCAACTACCAATAATCTGTCTATACTAATTTAAGAAAACTATAACTAAAACCAGAGTTCAAAAACAAGAAAAGAAAGAACAAAGTCAAAAGATTGATGAAGGATGCATAGTTTAAACACTGTGATCATAGAAAGCCCAATAGCAATATTGCAGATTTACTTGATGAAAGTAATGAGAGAAAAAAAAAAATTTACCCCAAAGACATAGACTTTGCCCTGATAATAGCAAGCAGAATGCCCCCATCTCTCAGGAGGACAAAATCCCATAACCTTTGGATAGAGCCACATTGCTTTCTTCTTAGAAGTTTCTCCTCCTCCCAATCCCATAGACCCCATTTTTTTTCTTTCTTTCTCTGTTTTTTTTTTCTCTATCTTCTGAAGTTAAAGATAGATATAGATATTGATATCAGTATTATTTACTTTACTTTAAGTTAGTCCAAAAACAGTGATTGACAAGGAATGAAGAAAGAGAAGAGAAGCAAATAGAGGAGTCAAAAGAGAAGACATGAACAAGCCAAGTGATGTATCAACTATCAGCGTCAATAGACATGAAAAGATGGGAGCTTTCAATTCCAAATCACTGTGGCACCCAACAACAACAGAACCTTGTGATGACCACAACAACAACAACAACATCATCATTTTCTTTCTCTACCTCTACTCTACATATCCCCAAAAAAAAAAAACAAACCCTTTTTTCACATAGACAATATATCAAATATAAGTTAGGCAAGGCAAATAACTGTGTGAGATTGCTGACTAGACACACAAATATATATAGTATTATTATTAGAGATCAAATATGTTTAATAAGTTATATAAAATCTAGCATAATTTAACTCGTTAGGTACCAGTATATCATTATTCACTTTTTTGTCGTTGGAGATTTAAGTCTTCTCTCTTAATTTGTTGTAATATTAAAAAAAAAAACTGATGCAATGTTACTGATAACTTAGTTGTAGAAAGAGAGAGACTTTTGTGGGGTTTTTTTTTTAAGGGCATTAGTTTCTTTTTTTTTTACTTTTTTTCATAATTTTCTAACTGAAAATGATGGATAGAGTGGGGGCATTGGGTTGTGGGAAATGATGTGTTTTGTTTTGAGTTATTTGATAGTATTATAGTATAGGTTAGAGAAGGTTGAATCTTTTTTCAAAAGGCTCACATGGTTTTCTTTTCTTTTTATATATTATATGGGGATTGATGGAAATGGGAAAGATAACTATTTCTCTCTAATTTTCTCTCCAAACAGAGATGGGAGAGAGAGACATAAACACTAAAAAAAAAAAAAAAAACCCAATTTTCAAGGTGGGCATTGATGTGGATCTAGAAATGTATTTTCTCAAGGGTGTTTTTGGGGGTAAGCATGGGGCTTTGGGTTTAGTAAAAAATTTTTTTTTTTTTTTCTAGTTTTGGGAAATGAGATGGCATTCTCACAAGTTACCTCAACCCCCAAAAATAAATTTAAAAATTTTACTTTCTTTATAAAAATAAATAATTTCCAATACTACAAAAATAAAGAAAGTTATAATTCCCAAGAAGAATTGGAGTTTTTATAGTAATATACTTTTTTTTCCTATGTGAGTTAAATATGTAAATATATGATTAACTGAATATAGTTTAACCGATTAGATATTAATACACTATTATATAAAGTGGAAGGTTCAAACCTGCTCTCTCATAATTTGATGTAAAATATATTAAAAAAAATCATCAATGTTCTATGCTCTTGGGTTAAATGAATTTGACTTTCAAATATCAATATTGACTTCAAAATGAAAACCCATTTTATTAATTTCTTCTAAATTAAAATTGATTGTTTTTCTTTAAAAATGACTAGGAAAAACTAGTTAAACTTAAAAATAAATAATTTTAAACCCACAATGGACCAAAACCAACCATAAAAATAGTGATTCGAATTCCAAACTTTGAGAAAGAATTGTTAAATATTAAAACAAATATCTCAATAAATGAAATATATAAAAATAGAAAGAAAAAAAATAAAAAGGTCAATTGTCAAAGTGAAGTGAAAGATGGAGAGAGAGAGAGAGATTGCACGCGACAAACACGGGAGGATTTGTTATGTGGGATGGCGGTAGTGACCCCTGGCTTCTGCCTTTGCTTTCTTTCACGTGATTTCTTTTCTCTCCTTCTCTTTCATTGTAACTTGAAATCTCTCTCTCTCTTCTTCTTCTTCTTCTTTCTCTTACTTATTTATTATCACCTCTCTCTCATCTTTCTTTTTTAGAAAAGGTAGCGAAAAACAAGGGACTCCAACTTTTTTTTTAAATGATATTTTTTAATTTTCAAAAATTGAATTTCTTTTCTTTTTAAATTTTAAAAATAATATTTTTTTTATTAAAATAATGAAACTACCTAAATTAAAAATTTATTAAGTTTTAATTGAAACGTCTCTATTAGAACATTAAATTTCACGAAAAAAAGACATTTTTGGAAATTGTCAAATTTTTAATGTCTCAATTTAAACCGTGTCATGTCGTGAAATTTCTGTCTTTTTTCCCACTATTCTTTGGTCCTTTGTTCAAATAATATCTCAAATCTACAAAAGGATTCCTTCCATGATTCCTAAAATTTGATGGAAAAAAGTTTGGGTAGTATAATTTTATCTAATGTTTTCAAATATGTTAAGTTAAAAAGATATTTATAAATATAGTATTTTAAAAATAAAAAAACCCTCACTTACATAATTACTAAAATCATTGACTTCAGTTCATGGTGAATTAGTTATCTAACCAATTAATACTGTGAATCAGTAAAATCAATGAATACATGTGTAAAATCAGTGTTTACATGGGGAAAACTAGTGAGAAGATGAATTAGGAGGAAAGGGAAAATAGAGAGAGATGATTTAGACTTTTCATAATTATTTTCTGAATTTAAGTTCCCAACAAGCTTTCAATTTTTTCTCTATTTATTTTATAATTTTTTTTAAAAAAGTAGGTATATAATTCTATTATATGATAGATTACAGCTTAACTAAGCTATTATATGAAAGTTTCATTTAAAAATTAAATAAAAAATCACATATATTTCCATCATTTTCGTGATTTTTTTCGAGAATGTTCATTTACGTAAATTTGAATCTCAACATTCCCGTCGACATCGACATTTAACTTCTTGCTCTCTCCCAACCCTTCCTTTCACAAAAAACTCATTCTCTGTTATAAAACAAAAAACTCATTCTCTCTTCAAATTAAATCAAAACTCTTAGTTATTTCTCAATCTCTCTCTCTTTTTTTTTATTAATAGAAATTTAAATAATAATAATAAGAGTTTTCTTTTACCACATTCAACAAAGTCTTTTAATTTTATTTGTAGGGATGAATGTAAATTAAATTTTTATATTATTTATAAAAATAATATTTTTTAAAAAAATTATAGATTCTATTTAGTTTTAAAAATATTTATAAGTATATTACATTTTGAACGTACCAATTAGCTATTAGTATTAATAATAATTAAGACAAATCATTGGTTAAGACATTCAAAATGTGCTATATTTGTAAATAGTTTTAGCTTTTAAGTAACCTACCTTTCAATCTTGAATATCCTATCACCATATACAAACTATTTGTAAGCGATAAAAATTTAAATTAGTAAAAAAATGATTATGTTATTATAATGCCTCTAATATATTTCTTTTAAAAAAATCTCTTAATATTAGTGTAAATTTTTTTATTAATGTGAAAAGAAACCATAATTTAATATTGAATTTAGATAGATTTTATTGTAATTTCAACCTTGTTATGTTTAGTAGCATAATTTGTAGGTGTATAATTCCATAATATGTTAGATTTTGACTTAATTAAACTATATTGAACTTTTCATTCAAAAATTCCAAAATATCACATATATTTCCATCGTTTCTATGATTTTTCAGGGAATGTCCATTGACATCGATATTTTTGTAATTTGAACCTCGACATTTTCGTCGACATCGACATTTAACTCCTTGCCCACAACTAATTTACTCCTCATAGAGTAGTTGTCCCTACATCACCAATCACAAACATAAAATTATAAAAAGGGAAAAAGACACTTTCGGTCCCTGAGTTTTGAGTTTGTTTACCATTTGGTCCCTGAGTTTTCATTTTGTTTACCATTTGGTCCCTGCTGCCAAAACTCTGTTAAATACTTAACAGAATGCTGATGTGTCTTTATTTTATTAATTTTATATATTTTATAGACTTATGTGGCATTTTTTAAATGATGTGGCAATATTTATTTAGTTTTATATTAATATATATTTTTATATAATTATCTCTCTCCCTCTTCCATGTTCATCTTCTCCATTGTTCTTCATCTTCTTCCCCTCACCCTCTCTTCATCTTTTGACTAAAAAGACATATATTTATGAAAACACCATCACGACGAAGCTCCATCTCTGACAACGAAGCTCCATCTCTCTACCTCTTTCTCTCTCCTCTCTTACCCACCGCCATTGTCATCTTCTTCTTCGACTCCATCTATTTGTAAAACAGCCATTAATATCGCCATAAAACTCCATCAAAACACATAGTGAGTAAGAGATGGGAGAGAAAGAGGTAGAGATTAAAAGCATAAACATTGTTGATAGATCTTGGATTTTTTAGAGAGAAAAAGATGGAGGAAACCCAGTTAACCAGTTAGAAAAAAATCCTTTCTCTATTATCTTTTAATGGTGGGTTTTCACAAGATCTTAAGCTACTTTAGATCTGAGAAAAATCATGGGTTTGTCATTTTAGATTTGAGAAAATTTGTGGGTTTGTAGTTGTAGATCAAAGGAGGGGTTTGGTTTCATCTTCAATAAGCATTCCTTCTTCAATTTCACCATCCATCTATGAAATTCTCTGAAATCAAAACTTTTTTGGTGGGTTTGTTAAATGTATGAAGAAGCGATTTTACAGATCTGAGAAGCGAGACGTAGATCGATGGTCTGTGCAATTTCACAATTTGTGATGAGAGAGAGGTAGTTCAAATTAGAAAGGGTTTGAGAAGTTATGGTCTGTGCAATTTTCGAATGGTTTGCTTTGTTGAAGAAGAGTTATTCGTTAATGGTTGCCTTGATTAGACAATGATATTAATTTTTGGATTTTTATTTTATCAAAGGAAGAAAAGAAGTTGGGGGGAGGAAGAAGCAAATATGAAACTTTTTTTTCTCTTCTTTAAAAGAAGATGAGAAAAACAAAAACAAAATCAAAATAAGAACTTCAACTTTTTCTGGAGAAGATGAGCAGTTTTTAATGGAGAAGATGAACAAGAATGAGAGAGATAATGAGGAGAAGAGAGAGAATTAATTAAAAATATATTATTTAAAATTATTAAAATAAAACTAATTGAATATGCCATGTCATTTAAAAAATGCCACATAAGTCAATATAAAACATATAAAATTAATAAAATAAAGACACATCAGCATTCTATTAAGTATTTAACAGAGTTTTGACAGCAGGGACCAAATGGTAAACAAAATGAAAACTCAGGGACCAAAAAGGTTGGTTTTGAAAACTCAGGGACCAAATGGTAAACAAACTCAAAACTCAGGGACCAAAAGTGTCTTTTTCCCTTATAAAAATTGAATAAACAACACTAAATGTTGATGTGGTTAAATTATAGGGATACCTACTCTTACGAGAGTAGCCAAGTTTTATCCAAATTTTATTATCCACCACACAAAGAAGTTGTAGCACTATTAAAATAAAAATGAAGTTGTTTATGTATAGAGACCTTTTGGTACGCAGGAATGCGAATGTGTAGTCTGAGATTTTTATGAGTTGAAATGAAGTGATTGAGAATAAGATATAGATGAGGATGCAATGAATGTGTTTGCATTATAAATCAAATGAGACATGAGATGAATTTTCTAATAATAAATAATAATAAAATGATATTATTATCAATAATAAATGAGATACTTAACAATCAAATATTAAAATGAGTTTCATAAAATAAACAACCCCATTTGTTCATGAAATGGCTTTCAATTCAACAATTGTTTAATTACATATATAGTTAGAGGAATTAGATAATGATGCCCATTGCACATATTCACTATATTATACGTTTATAATGTTTTTGTTCCCTCTTATCGTACATCTATTCACATCAATAAGCAAACAATATGAGAGGATAATAATAGATAGGTAGAGTTAGTTCGCTAATATTGTAACTGTTTAAATAATTATTATCAACTGTAACCATTATTACATGTAATAAATTCGTGTTTGATTTTTCGAAAAATGGATTTAAATTATAAAAATAGGGAAAAAAGCATAAATTACCCTTGAACTATGCAAGTTGTGACAAATACTCTTTAAACTATTTTTTAAGCAAATACACCCTGAACTAGGGTTAAATGTGTATATACCCACTTTCACCCTAAAATAAAATCAAATACCCACCTCCTCTAAAATAAAGCCAAATACCCATCTGGAGAGAGAATGAATGAATAAAATTTCTTTTTTACCCTTCTTTGATAGCCGAGGTGACAGTTTTGGACATTAATTTTGAGATGCAAAAATTAAAAAAAAAAAAACTCTCTAATTTTGATTTTCCATAAAACCTCCCATCTCCCCATTTTCTCTCTCATTTAGATTTGCAAAACAAGTGATATGGATCATGGAGGCACTTCCAAATATCCTAAGCAAAGAAGGTTCAACAAACTTTTATTACACACGTGCAAGGATGGCTAGGCTCGGATTAAGCTATATTTCCAAGTGAGCAGTCCATTTCAGATGAAGACTTGACATATCCTTCTTTGAAGATCAATGTTTGCAACTTACAAATCCATAAGGAAGATGTCTATAAAGATGACCTTGTGCAAGACTCATTAAACATGCTAACTATGCATTAAGTGGAAGATTGCAACATCAACATGACAACTAAGCAAATCAGATTTTTTTTATTTAAATTTAGACAATGTTTCCTAATTTTTAGCCTGGTGCCTTTAAGGCTCTAATTTCCTTTTATATTTTGCTTTTCCTTTTGTTATTTGAAGGCTATAAAAGCCATGAAACTCAATGTAACAAATCAGATTATTATTGAATGAAAAACAAGTCACTCTTTGAGAGTTTCTTTTGAAAACCAAATAGAGTTTTCAATTTCTTGCAATTCTTGTATTTAGGGTTGTTGCTGAATCATTCAATTAGGAATTTATCAATTTAATTGTGGAGTAATTCAATCTAGAACAAGAAATCTCATTTTTGTCTCTAGATCATTGATCTAAGAGGTAATCTCATCTAGCCTTAGTCTCATGGTTGATCCGGTTAGTTAAGGAGGTTTTTGTGCCATTTTCATGCTTCAAAGGTTCTTGCAAACAAATTGCAATGGGTTTTTGGACTTGAACACAAGGTTGCCTTATCATCAAATATCATAAAAGTTATTCTCTCTCCATCTTCTCCCCCACACAGATTTCTAAAACAAATCTAAAAGAGTTCCAGAGCAAGAAAAAAAGCTAGAAATTTAAAAACTTCTTCAAATGGTTTGGAAATTTTTCCAAATGTAAATATGTCCAAAGCAACCCAAACCCAATAAATAAAGGTAAATACTTATTTTCAACTCCAAAAAACCTTAAATTTCTCAATCTGATTTTTGTATATTTAAGAACAATTTTTTATGTGAAAGTATGTTTAAGAGATGAAAAAACCAAAGAAAAATACATTTTTTTAACTAAAAACGTATATAAGAAATCATATTATACTATATATATATATTATCTTAAATTTAAAACGTATAATTTTTTTCTTAAAACCCTACAAATTTCACGTGGTATTTGTTAAAGCCTGGTATAAAACATGGTATATTGTGTACAAAAAATATAACTTGATGTAAAGATTTACAACCCTATTATAAATGTTTTTTCGATATATGAAGCCAAGATTTTACTATGTGAAATATTTTTTTTATTATATTTATTTTGACAAAACTTGTTTTTCCTTAATCATTTTTTTTTTAAAAGGAATATTGCTTTCACTTCATCATTGATAGATGGCTTATAATTTTTTTGATAATGAAAGTTGAATTTGATTATGAGATGTTTGAGCAAATTGTGGTTCTTATTATATAAATTCATTCGTTTATGGAAGCATGGCCTTGGCCATTATTTACTCATATAAGGTATTCTTAGCCAATTAATTCACCAATATGTGTGTGATTGATTGATTGTGTTTTGATTATGGAAACTCTTAAGTATCCTTAAGAAAGAATTGACCTTTTGAACAATAAACAACCCAATTTGGAAGAATCAAATGGAAAATCTGTTTAATGAAAATATTTTGTCGGATTATTTCGGGACAATACACGTCTCGACAATGAATTTGAAAGATTTTTTGAAAATTCAAGGGCCTATAAATTGAAGGCTTCTACATTAGCTTGAACAACCAAGCTTTTGATATTCTCTCTCACTTTTCATTTAGCCAATTGAGCTTATTGTAATATTAATTGTGAAAGTTTATTTTTTGTGAGAATTATTATTTCAACACACTTTATATTGTAATTGCTTGGAGAGCGATTTGATTCTTCGGGAGGAAGAAGTCATCTTGCTCATACATCAAGGAAGGGAGTTCCTTGATCCAAATCCGCAAGGGGAGCTTGTGGTATGATCAAAACAAGAACGAGAGGTTCTTGATTCAATCGTCAAGGGGGAGCTTGTGATCAATCCATCTTAGACGTCATCGTGAAAATAAAATCCAAAACAAGGGGAGTTCTTTTTTAAATTTTAGTAAAATCCAAACCAAACCAATCCATTGTTCACCCCTAGTCCCATGGTTGATCCGGTTAGTTAATGATGTTTTTGTGCTATTTTCATGCTTCAAAGGTTCTTGCAAACAAATTGCAATGGGTTTTTGGACTTGAACACAAGGTTGTCTTATCATCAAATCTCATAAAAATTATTCTCTCTCCATCTTCTCCCCCATATAGATTTCAAAAACAAATCTAAAAGTGTTCATATCCGAGGGTGGGAAGATTAAGCCTACACCAAGCTAAGAAAATTTAAAATCTTGAAAGCCATCTTCTAAGACGATATTAAAGAAATCTTATCTCCAAATGTCAAGAAGTAATTTAATGAATTTAGAAAAGCATAAAGATAAAAATCTCTTGAAGGGAAATGAAAAATGTGGAAAAAGTTAAGTAAAAGGCTCGATATGAACAAGTCCTCCAAAAGGGTAGGTAAAATAATATTTATGCAAATAAATTTAACTCCAAAAAAACCTTAACATTTCAAAAAAGGAGAAAAAAGCATTCATATTTCTTCCATTGATATTTTTGTGGATATCTTGTCAAGAACAATTTTTAAATTGAGTATTTTGAATAAAAATATGTCTTTGAAGAAAGGATGAACTAACCTAAGGTAAAAGGTTTTTTAAGAAAAATACATTTTTTTATAACTATGTTAAAAGTTTTTTTTTAATTGTTTGTTATATAAGAAATCATATTTTTCTTGTTTATGCTTTTGGTTTTCTATTTTTAAAACGTAAAAAAAAAAACTTGTTTTTTTCTTTATTTAAAACCCTACAAATTTGAGGTGGTTTTCATCTCTCTCATACCCTTTCTCTCTCCATAGCATGGTATAAAATATGTTTAAAAAAGCACATCTCCTAGATTCACAAAACCAAAAGTTAATCTGATTTAGCTATCCATCTCGGATGTTAATATATGTACAATTACTTTTGATTAATTTTAAGTGTTTTTATTTTTTTCCTGATATTGGCTAAGAAGAGTAACAAAGCTGCAAAATAAAGTGGATCAATGTACTATGTTGAAATATTTGTTTTATAATTATATTTATTTTGACAATAAACTTATTAAAATTTCCTTAATCTGTGCATCCATTTTTTTATTTAAAAGGAATAGTTGTTTTCACTTCATCATTGATTAGTTGGCATTGATTAATTTATTTTGATTATTAATTGATTGAAAGTTAATTTGATTATGAGATGTTTGAGCAAATTGTGGTTCTTGATTGTATAAAATTTCATTTGTTTGAGAGAGAATGGATTATGTTTAGTTTTAGGAAGAAGATAAAACATAAAAGGTAAATAAGTTGGGGGGGTTTTTTTTTTTTTTTTTTTTTGAGGGAGGGGTTTTTTTTTTTTTTTTTTTGTATATATATATTTATTCTTGGCCAAATTAAAATTTTACTCATATAAAATATTGCTGCTTTTAAATAATTAATCAAGTTCAAGCCTCCAATTAAAAACAAACCAAAATGTAGTGTGATTGATTGATTGGTTTTGTTTTTATTTTATGGAATCTCTTAATTTAGGAATTGTTTTTTTTTCTTCATTTTTTGTGCATATTGAATTGTGCTCTTTTGAACATTAGCCAGTTGTTGTAAAGGAGAGTTGTTTTTGGATTTATTATCAAAATATCAAATTCTTTTCCTAATTGTGAGTTAATTGTTTTCCCTGTTTTATTTTCTTAAGATTCCCTTTGTATCAATTGCATTTCATTTGTCTTGTGCCTTATTTTATTGGAAAATACATTATTTACATTTGTTACCGATTCATCGCTTACTTTTTTAATTGATATTTTTTATATTGCTTCCGCTATCTTTGTGTCCTTATCTCTTATTATATTTTTAATCAATTTATTTGTCTTTGCTTTGTCCAAAACGGGGGGAGAATTTTTATTGTCATTTGAAAAGTTTTGATTTGTTATCTCTTATTTAGGGGGAGATTCCTCTTATGGTTTTCAAATGATATTATTAAAATATGTTTTATGCCTAATCAAAGCCAAAGGGGGAGTTTGTTGGAAAATTTAAATGTATTTTTTCTTTCTTATTTGAAATAAATAGTTAGCAATTTAATTTGACAAAAACCTATTTTTTGTTTTGGTGGTATTTTTTAATTTGAATCCTGGAATGGCGTTTTGTTAATTGATTGAGTCTTTTATGGATGTTTTGTTTATATGGAAAGTTTGAGCAAATTGTGGATCTTGATTGTGAAATTTGTTTATTTATATGGAAGGCTTTTTAATGGACTTTTGATAGCTTTTTCCAACCCCAATTTGACTATTTTATAGCAGCCAATGCAAATTAAAATGAATTAATTTCGGATTTAAAGTTTTTATATAAGGAAAGTTCAAGGTTGTGGGAATGACTGTTGCAAAAGAGTTGGCAGATTTGAATTTGACATATTTCTTTTTTTTGAAGATTTAAGGTGTTGCGTGTAAATTGAAGGCTTCTACATTAGCTTGAGGAACCAAGCTTTTTATATTTTCTCTCACTTTTAATTTAACCTATTGTGCTTATGTTATAATTGATGTGAGAGTTTATTTGTAAGGATTATTATTCCAATTCTTTATATTGTTATTGCTTGGAGAGAATCGATTTGATTCTCCGGGAGGAAGAAGTCAACTTGCTCATACATCAAAGAAGAAATTTCTTTGATCCATATCCACAAGGGGAGCTTGTGGTATGATTAAAACAAGAACGAGAGGTTCTTGATTCAAATCACAAGGGGAGCTTGTGATTAATCCATTTTAGACGTCGCGTTGTAAAGAGTAATCAAAAACAAAAAAAAAGAAGAGAGTTCCTTTTATTTGTGCTTTTTGATTTAAATATTTGTATTGAACGACTAATGATTATAGTGGCTTTTTTTTTTTTGAGCGAGGCCCGTGAGTTTTTACTAGTTAGAGGTTTCTTATGTTAATCACTTCACAACGTTTTTCTCTTTTCTTTATTATTTTGTCTTTTACACTTAAAAGCTGCAATCAGTGTTCTAACAGTCAAATATGTGTGACAGAAATCATTTTTGGATAATATTATTAATTTTTTATTCTTAAACAAAATTAATCGAAACTAAAGTGAGAATTAGGTCTAACATACTAGAATGGATCCGTAAGACATTTTAATATTTTATATATTTAGTATATACTGTATATAAAGTGTATCAATGTATAATATACAAACTATACATATAATATTCTTCAGGATTGTCAATAATAAAATAAGAGGAAAAAAAGGTGGTAGTGGAATATTGAAGAAAAAGAAGAGGAAAGTCGTGGAAGAATGACCTAGTTTTGACATTAGACTAACATATGCCGTGAGGAAGAAATTAGAAACTAAATTTTGGGTTGTTTGTTTGTGAATTTAAAAAACATATTTTTATGGGTTTAGTTTGATAATTGATGATTTTGAATTTGGGTTGTTTGTTAGTGATTTTTTTAAAAAGATGTTTTGTTTAGGATTATGAGGTGTTTATGATTAAATTATTGAGTGAATTCAATATTTTATATTTTAAAAAATTATTTATTTATGCTTATCTTGAACTTCTTTATATCAAAATCTACATCAATATAAATAAATAGAATGTGATCGAATCCGGTTATATATGATATATAATTGTGTAAAATACTAAATGTACGCAATATATTGCAGTTAAACACATTAACAACAACATTAGAAAAAAAAAATAGAACACAATTTTATAAAACCAATTTATAGAGATAAACTTAAAAGACACTATCACGTGCAATAGAAAGTTGATTTGATGATGGTGAATTTGTTCTATTATCTTAATCTTTAATACGTACAATCGGTATAATCTCTATAAAAATTGATTAATATATAGATGGTACGATAGCCAATCCTAGGGTGGATCTGTTCAATCTTCATATCTAGAAAAAAAAGAATGATACTGTGTATATTTAGAAAAATATCCCGCATATACATGATATATTATGCTTTATCATATTCAACTTCATATTTTTAGGACCTTAAAAAACATATTTTTATAATTTTTCACAAAGAAAATCACTAGAAACAAGAAAACTGCGATTTTTATATTTAAAAAAATCAATTTTTTTTACTTTTTTCATTTTTAATAATTATTTCTCAAAATAAATCTTATTGAAAATGAAAAAATTGAAAATATGAAAGAAGTGTATGATACTTTTAGAAGAAATCATTTTTAAAAAAAAATTTAAAGTTTTTTTTTTTGTTTGAAACTAGAAAAACTAAATATTTTTAGCGTTCTTGAACAAAAAAAAAGAATCTTCAAGGGTTTTATTAAATAAGAAATTATATGAATTGATGAGAGAAGGAAGAGGAAAAAAGGAAAACAAATGAGAACATTAATTAGTTAGAGAGAATGATGGAGTAAATTAAACAAAAGAATTTAAAAAAATAAAAAAGCATATGATGGATTTCATGGGAGTGGAAGAGTCATTTTTAGAAGTTGCAAATAAACAGCCAACACATTTAAAAGTGCAATAAAAGTGTCAGGTGAGGTATATTTAAGATAATAAATGTGTCAGGTTAAGTAAAAAAGAAAAGAAAAGGGGCAATTCTTGAATAATTAAGTACTTAATGTGTTGGAAATTGGTTAGGTGAGTAAAACCTTTATTTTTTAAAGATGTGAGTATTCTTCATTATGAACGATGGAAAAGTGGGTATTAAGCAAATTCCCCCTGACTATGCAAGTTGTGGCAAGTATCCCCTAAACTATTCTCTTAAGCAAATACCCCCTCTGAATTATGTGAGTTGTGACAAATACCCCCTCGAATTAATTCTTTATAGGCAAATACCCCCCTGAATTTTTATAAGTGTTTAAAATAAACCCTTTTATTTAAACCCGTTAAATTTTTTTTATTCCTCTCATCGCTAGTGTGACTCGTCTTCCAGAGATAAATTTTTAATGTTAAACCAAAAATTTTATATGTTATGTAATCAAATCTAACGGGGTAGATAAAATGGTTTATTTTAAACACTTGTAAAAGTCCAAGAGGGTATTTGCTTTAAAAAATTAGTTTAGGGAGGGTACTTGTCACACCTTACATAGTTTAAGGGGGTATTTGCTTAAAATAATAGTTTGGGGGTTATTTGGGTAAAAAAATAGTTTAAGGAGGTATTTGTCACAAGGAGCAATAGTTCATGGGTGGTTTTTGCTTTTTTCCCTAAAAAATGTTGGACTTGAAAATCAGAAGGGTAAAATGCAAATGATACTCTTATAGTTTTGGTCAAAATGCATGAACACTCTCTGTGGTTTAAAAATGATAAATGACACCCCCGTAATTTCCATATTGTGCCAATGAGACCCCCTCCCTCCAATGTCGTTAACTTTGTTTTAGTCATAACTTCTTCGTTTGAACTTTGATTTGGATCATTTAAGATGTTTTGGAATCTTCATTTTTTTCTTTATGTTACGTCATTTCAAACCTTTGAAATTGTCAATAAATAAAAGAGTTTCTTACTATCAAAACATTAAGTATGATTGAAGCCATTAACCTTTTATTTACCGATGATTTAGAAGTTTTGAAGTGATCATTACGTAGATTTTAAAAATGAGGATTCTAAAACATCTTGAATCATCCATATCAGAGTTCAAACGAAGAAATTATGACTAAAACAAAGTTAACAACGTTATAGGGAGGGGTCTTATTGGCACGATATGGAAACTACATGGGTGTGATTTACCATTTTTAAACCACATGAGATGTTTATGTATTTGACAAAAACCACGAGCGTCTTATTTGCAGTTTCTCAAAGCAAAATTATAACAATTAAGCTTTGAGTTTTGATACTTAATTTTAAAATCTTTCATGAGATGATTGTTTATAATTACATATAGTTTATGTTAATGTACTCTACATTATTGTTAAAAGAAGAGAAAACAGTTATTATAATAAATTTGAAATAAAACAAAAAAGGAATAGCTGATGAATGAAAAAATAAAATTTGTAAAATTGATAGAAATATACAGATTTTTAGTTTGATTTATTTTCAAAAATAGCAAATTTTCATTTCATTCTTTTTTTCTCTTTTATGTATTATTGAATGTTCAATCTTATTGTTATACTGAGATGTTTTAAAACAAAATCCATAAAAAAATTTAAATCTGATTAGTTTTTTAGATTTGTATTCTAATTGAGAGTAAAAAAGTTTTAAATCAAAAATCCAAAAATTTGTTTTTTTTAAATTTTACAATTTGAAAAGATTACTATTTTTTTTTAAAAAAAAATACTCATTTAAAATTTCTACATCATACTTGATATGTAATTTATTATAATAATGAAAGTTAAAAAAAAAATTCCCTTTTTAAAAGGGGGCGGAAATCCTCTAAAAACTTTGCTATTAATTTAAAAAATACAAATTTATAGAAAATTTTAAAATACTTAAATTTTAAGTCCAATTTTATGCCAATTATTTTATACTTTAAAAAAAAAATTTTAAAAAATAAACAAACCTCTTTTAAATTTAAAAATAAAAACTCAATATTCCATTATTATTTTATATTTTTTAAAGGGAAAATACATCAATCTAATCGTTGAACCCAGGGCCCCATCCCATCTCTTTGAACAGGGAATTTAGCGGGGATGGGGATGAGGAATTTGAACGGGGGGGGAGGGGGGGAGGATGCATTCCCTCCTCAAAGGTGAACACTCCTCTCTAATTCAAATTTCCACCTAAAACAACTCAACTACAAATATGTTAACACGAGCATAAATCAAGTGGTTAAACACCTGTTACATTCTCATGAGATCGAAAATCCGAGTTTCCTTCTTCCAATTTGAATTAATATCTAAAAATATAAAAACTATAAATATATATGGATGATAGAGTATCTGTTATCTATTTATTTATTTTTGGGATTTTATCACGTGTTTTTGGAAATACATTAATTATAAACGTAATGAATAATTTGACTCGAATATTTCAAAGAAGCTAAACATAGTTTAATTAGTTAATCATTTATATTCCTTTCTTCGAGATAGTTGAGTCTCATTTGCCCCAAATCTACATGGTTTAGTGGTAGAGTCATCCCGATCTATCAAAAGGTTCGGGTTCAAATCTCACTCTTATTTTCCTATAATGTAAAACAATAGATTTTCAAGATATAGAACTAGAACTTCAAGCCGTTATCAATTTTGAATCAAGTGATCGCCAAGTTGGTTGATGACAAATTCAGCAATGTGTTTGTAGGCGGTTTCAGTTGGATGAATGCTATCCCAAAACACGAATTTCGACGAATCTTCACACGTCGAGCTTTTTACATTACATAGCGGTCCTGCTTCCGCCAATCCAGTTCCGCAACAACCTATGTTTACATGCTCATAACCTGTTTGATAAAATGCACCATATTAAGTATTGAAACAGATATTTCTTACTGTACATTGATCTAAGAAATATAGGAGTCCATAATTCAAATTTGACCGTTTGGTAGATTGGGTGGGGTGAGGTTAAGTGAAATTTGGGTTAGTAGAGTTTACACAAATTCAAGAACCTCACCCTTTGAAGCGGCATTTGTCTGTGTTTAGATTGTAGAAAACAGTTGGTTTGTTAAGTTTGCGGTTATTATAAAATGTGTTGAAATTATAAAAACGAATGAGTTTGTTAGAGATGATGGGTTAAAAAACCCACCATTTTGAGTTTTAAAACTAAGAGATAAACGCTGGTTAGGTTTGTGTAACCCCAACCCCTTACCCGAACCAGGGAGCCAAACACCCCCTAATACATTAAACAACAACTTCTATGAAACGGCATTTGAGTTTACTATACACCTTCAGGACAAGACAGAAAAAGTTATATATCAATCAACTATATACGTTGCAGAGCACTGACCATATTTGAGAGGATTCTTGATCATGTCAATCAACGGGCTATAAATATCAGCATACAGAAGTGTGCTTCCAGGGAGTAATGGCTGCAAATTGTTCAATACTTTTGAGAGTTTCTGATTGTAAACTTGAGAATCTGAATTTTGGTCTTCCAAACATGTTCGATTGTTGGGATCTTTAAATGCTAAGGTTTCCTGAATTGGAAGACAACCAATTGGAGGAAGACCGGCTACGACTATTTTGCGGCATCCGAGTTGGTAAATTTCCTTTCAACGAAAAACGAAACAGTTAACAAACGAGGCCTAAATTATGGAAACATATACCCCTTACAAGGGGCAAAGAGGTGTAAAATTATGGTATACCTTGATCAAGTTTTGTAGCCTATTTTGTAAAAAATCTTGATATTCACTAATAGTGAATTGCAATTGCCTAGTGGGAAGGTCATAATAATTGATATTGAAATCATTGGTTCCAGCACTAATAATAACCAAAGCCTTATCAAGAATCTCCACACTTTCTTCTTCACCAACAATCCTTTCAAGCCTAGTAATATAATTCTTGAAAAGATCAATTTGCTTCATGACAGGAATGACTTGAGTTGAAGCAGCAGTCAGGTCGTCAAACCCGGTACCAGCGAACGCGAAACTAACGCCAGTTTTCACGTCATAATCGGAAAGCCGTGGATCGAAAAAAGGAGGAACAAGTTCCTTAATCCCAAATGTAGAAGCTACAATATCTGGAATGAGTTTGCCATCACTGAATCTTCCAGTAGGAATGTGGCCTGGAAAATCTTGACCATATGGAGGGTAGTTAGCTTTGAAAATTGTGGGGATGAAATTATTGTTGCCTGTATCAACTGTGGAATCACCAAATATGAGAATGGCTGAAAAATTATGTGGAGATTTAGAAGATTGAGGGGCTAATAAAGCATTGCATTTTGATGGTAATTTGATGAGAAATATCAAAATTATTATTATTATTGGCACTGATGATGGAGAAATGAGATTAGTTAGTGCCATTTTTTACAAATAAATTGGTTCCAAATTTTGCAAATTAGATTGATGTGTATTTATAGGATTATTGCAGGGTTACACAAAAAGAAATGTTAAAACAGTCAAGACGTTTCTTGGATGAGTCACATTAAATTAAATTAAATTGTCAATAAAGTTACTAAAATAAAAATAAAAAAATAACTAAAGAGACTTTAATTCCTGAAACGTTCTATTTATTTAATTATCAAGATATATAATACTCAGTTTTTTTTAGGGTCTATTATTAAAATAATATATTTTTGTATACTAATTATTGAAATGTTGAAAACATTTTAAAAGTTACCCAAATATCAGTTTGATAATTTATTGCACTATTATAAATTATTGAACTAAAAAAGGTTAAAAAAAACCAATAAATTAATTGAAAAGATCAAAATATTTCAATAAATTATTAAACTATAATTCACTAAATTATAGAGCTGCTACTTAGATAATTTTTAAAATGTTATATTTCACTAATTAGTATGAAGAAATATGTTATTTAAGATCATTCCTATAGTTTTTTATTTTTTATTTTAAAGATATTACGTCAAATTGATGAAAGAAACTCTAGGAAGGGAGCATTGATGGAATTATCTCAATGGTTAATTAGCATGATTGCTTTTATAATGAATATATAGATGTTGATCATTTATGTACAAAAATTTAGTTTATTTTTCAAAGAAAATGTTATTATCTTTATTTACAAACAAAATGACTTTTTAATTATTATATTTTTTTTATCTTTAATAAATAACAATGATAAAATTAAACTATACATGAGTTATCTACTTAATTTTTTTTACTCTTATGTAATTTTCTTTTTAAAATTTTAATTATATTTCTACTATCTACAAAGTAAAATGCTATACAATGTAAAAGGCACAGTTATAAACATAACAATGAATACTGTTGCAGCATTTAAAACCAATCTTAAATAGTATTAAAAAAAAAAAACCCAATCTTAAATAAATAAGAGGTTTCTTTAAAAAAAAAATATTAATAATAAATAAGAGGTTTGATATTTATTGAATGTATTTATTTTGCAAGTACCTTTGTTTTGTTTTGTTTTTTTTATAACGCCTTGTAAAATATGGAGAGGGTTATCAAAAATGAAGTTTTAACGCCTTTTAATTAATTGTATATGTATAAGTATATTAAAGTAATTTGCAGAGTGTTACAAAAAAAAATATGGAGGTTTTTTTTTGATTAATTAATTATAAGTGGTCTTAAAACCATAGTCTTTCCTCGTGTATTTTCACCACACAACTTAAATACAATTTTGAAAAAACATATATGATTGATTATATTACTTAATTCTATAATTTGTGAATATGATTTTGAAGGTACATAATTTGTTTTTTAAATTATACATGTGAACTTTTTTTTTTTAGTTTGGGATTGTATTTGTTATTGTTACTATAATTTGAATTATTTGTTTGTTCGATCATAAAAAGATGTAATAATTAATTGAACAAATAACATTGTAATTTATAAATGTTTAATTCATTATATCACACAGTTTAAAGGAAAAAAACCTCATTGAAAATAAGACGTTAATTTTGATTTATATTTACTTTGTCCAAGTAAAGATAAAAAAAATATAAGAATTGTCTCAAATAACATATTTTTACATACTAGTTAATAAAATGTTAGAACTTTTTAAAATTACTTAAATAGTAGTAGTTCAATAATTTATTGAACTATTTTATTATTTTTTATTGTTATTTTCAATAATTTTTTTTGTTTTTGGAATATTTTTTAGTTAAATAAACTATTATCAATAATTTATTGAAATAATTTTGTTATTTTAAATGAATTTATTCGTTTTTTTTTTACTTTTTTAGTTCAATAAATTATTGAAGTGATATTTGAGTAATTTTAATATATAGTATGTAAAAATATGCTATTTCAGTAATGTCCCCTAAAAATATTTATATACTTGTTTAATTTAATAAAAGGATTTGTTTGTAAAAATATCACTTTTATTTTATCAAAAATTATATAAATTCATAAGAAATTGTTTCATAGCATGTTTCTAGATACTAAATACTGAGAAACTTTTAAAATTATTTAAATAGCCGTTAAATAAACTATTGAATTATTTTGTTATGTTTCATTGTTATTTTTAATAATTTTTTTGGTTTTTAGCCCCTTTTTAGTTCAATAAACTATTATCAATAATTCCTTGAAATATTTTATTATTTTTCAATGATTTTTTAAATAAATTATTGAATTATACTTCCATTAGTTTAATAATTATTGAATTGCTATTTGACTAATTTTCAAAAAGTTATGACATTTTAGTAATTAGCATGTAAAAATATGTTATTTCAGTAATAGCACCTAAATTCATTATATTATAGTTTTTAATTAATTTTCATTTAATTAATTATAAATAATATAACTAAATTAACCTAATAGAATTTTATTGTAATATTCATTAATTTATTTTTAATTTGTTACTTATAAAATGATGATTAAATGAGAGTAGGGGCACATAGACTTTATCTAAAATATTGAGTTAAATACAAAACATACCCCTACATTTTAGATTATTGCTAAATCATACCACTACACTTAACTATTTTAATTAAACAACTTGCACTTTAGTAAAATTGCAAATCACACCCCTCTATTAATTACTTTTAACAAAATTGATACACATCCATATTATACGCATGTCACGTGTTCCAATACCGTGAAAAATAACGGGAAATTTCAATATATGGATATGATTAATAGATTTTAAATTTTACTAACATAACAATTATTCTAAAAAATATACACATGTTCAAAATTTTCAGTTATTTTAAATGATATTGGAACACGTGATATGTGTATAATATGAATGTGTCTTAATTTTGTTAAAAGTAACTGATAAAAGGGTGTGATTTGTAATTTTACTAAATTGCAGGGTGTTTAATTAAAAATTTAAAGTGTAGGGGTATTATTTAGCAAAAATCCAAAATATAGGTGCATGTTTTGCATTAAATTCTTAAATATTTAAAACAAAATCAACTTTTTTTCCCTAGCCACTTTTAAATAGGGAAATTTCATTGGGTAGTAGATTTTGATGCAATATTTGTAAAATTAGAAACTCTAAAAACCATTTACAAATATAACAATTTTTACTATATTAATCAGTAATTAACAACGATTAATGTGTGTATCAGTGATAAATTTAGTATAAAAATATGTAATTCAATGTTTATCACTGATTCACTAGATCAAAATGTACTATATTTACAAATATTTTTTAGAGCTGTTATTTTTACACAGAAAAAGAAAAAACGGTGCATGTGTGGATGCATGCCAGGGTTTAGATATACGAGGACGAGTTATGCGTGACCACTACGAGCCGCTACTAACCTAATGCCACATCGACCAAGGTATGTCCTTGGTTTTTCTCCAATGTATTTTTTTTTGGGTAAAATATCTTTTTGTTTTGAGTTTCGTGTCTATTTATTCTCTGAGTTTTCAATTTGTGTCTATTTCGTCATAGAGTTTTGATAAATAGGTTTGTTTGGTTTTTGAGTTTTCAATTTGTGTCTATATTATCACTGGATGTGAGAAATAAGACTTATTTGATCCTTGAAAAGTTATCCAACCAAACTAATCTCTTTATCGTAATGAATAAAAGAATTAATAACAGAGATCAAATTGACCTATTTCTCAAAATTTAGAGACGAACCTCAAAGATACTTTACCCTATTTTCTCTATATTCATTTCTTAAGAATATGCAAAATTAGCTTCAATATATATATATTTTTTTTATTTTTTAATATCTTGTGACATTAAACCCGAATCGAAAGCCTCTACATTTTGTAGGACCTGAATGAATTGGGTGATCTATATGCATTTTGATTATTCTCTCTTTAGTTATCAAAGTCACGATTCAATTCCAAATGTCTATGGATTTTAAAGAAGAGATTCGGTCAAAGGCAATAGAATGGAGTGGACTGATCATTAAACACTCTCAGTCAGCTTTCAAATCTCCCTAATGAACTGAATTAGAAAAAGAAAAAAAGAAACTGAGGCAGAAAAGCTAACAGCTTTGTGATTTAACTAAAAAAAAAAAAAAAAAGTAAGGCATAAATGCAAAGAAGAGTCAAGGACAATTAAAGTAAGAGAAGGCACTGTCTGTGTCTAGTACTATTTGAAACTGAGTCTAATTGTAAGGAATTGAATGGCCACTCATCTTTTATTTTTCATTTTTCACAAAGTTGAAAAAAAAATTAAAAAAAAAAAAGCAGAAATCAGGGAAGAGAAATATTTATTACATGGTACAATATAGCCCATTGATGGTTACCATCAGGCAACAGTTTATATATATATATATATATATATATATAATTTACTGTGGAATTGAAGTGAAACTACACCAGCTGAAAAAGGTTCCCTGAATTGCTGCTCTTAACTACTAAAAAGAATCTGAAAATCAGTTTAATATTGGTGACTTCCCCCAAAACTCAAATTTCCCAGTTAGTTTAAGCTAAAACTTGTAGCACGAATAAAAATGATAATATTATAGAATAGTTAGCGTTCGTGCTTTTCTTCTTCTTATACAATAAGTGGGGAGAGGATTCAGACCTCTAACTTGATAGAATGATTATAAATGCCTTACAACTGGTCTAAATGCTGGTTGACCGGCTCTTGCTTTGCTCGGGAAGCAAAACATCACGAGTCATTCATTAAAGGATCACCAACAAGTAGAAAAGAAGTATTCAAATATGTATTTTTTCAATGGAGTTAAAACTCAATAAACTGATTGCTTTACAAGATGAACAGAAAATGTATGTACAAGGTCAGCATTCATATTGAATGAAATCTAGTCTAGCCTTTTCGGTTTCTGTCTACCCTTCTTTCGTATGGTATAAAACATGTCATGGGTTTCACTGTCTATTCATTTACCCACAAAAAAATGAGCACAAGCAAGAGTTAATGATATGGACTAGAGCTTCAAATTTAAACATTAAATTTGTACTGTGTATCAAGAATCATCAAACTCCAGCTATATAGCCTTTTTGCATCAGGGCATCTGCCAATATTGAATAAACTGTCAGCTAACATCAAACAACAACCATATTCTCCAAGTTACTAGAAAACATATTGTTTTTTTAATCAGTATTAGTATTTTTATACCCTTCAATAAAAAAGAGCTGTTGCAATTTTGAAGTGTAGAATTCCATATGCAGTCCTACATGTCAATACATTTTTGTTTTTGAATGTCGTCAACTGTCTTAGATCCACTACTATGTAGGCTCTAAACCTAGCCACAAAACTAATACAAACACGAACCTCGAGTCCATGATTTTACACAATTATATGGCCTATAATATGTATTACATAATCAACTATGAGATGACAACTGAGAGAAACTACTTCAACAAAAAGGCCTTCATACAGCTTGCTTAACAACTTCCCACTCCAGCAAAGTGGCATATTGTTTTTAGACCTGCTGTCGATTTCTTCTCTCTTTTTCTGTTTCCTTAGGTTAGGTATTACTACTAACTTCAGTTAGTTTTTTTCTTTCCAGCATGCACCTTTTAGTGCAATAGTTTGCGTTACTTTTATTTCCCACCATAACCTAAAGGGAGGCAATTTTATTCAGACTAAGAAATTTCAGCTAGATTTTCTCAGAAGTTATGAATACTGCAACCTTCTAGAGCCTCCCATTTCTTTAATCCAGTTCTTCGCTTCTACGAGAGATATAATTAATTTGTCTATGTACAATCTATAACAGTAAATAATGATGAAAGTATTGCATCAGATTTCAGATGAGTGTTTTTACCAACCTTGAACTGAGGGCTAAAGGAGAAAAGTTTTCTTTGTTCATCAGTTGGATTCAACAACCACTGGCAGAACGTCACTGCTGCTCCAACAACAGATAGAAGTGACAACATTGCTAGAAATCCAAAATGTGAAGTATCATTGGCGATTATTGCGACTCCCAACATCACAGATTCTGCTAAACTAGCAACAGAAACCTCTGTTGATGCAATGAGGTTAGTTTTGGATGACGGTATCCCAGTTTGAAGAATCTGTTGCCCTACGACATTATATGACATATGCCCCAGCCTAGACAATACCTGAACAAAGGAAAACGAAATAGGAAAAGACAGATTAAAAAATATATGATGCACAAATCACAATTTAGTCTGTTGTACATAATCAAACACCAGATTGCATCATTTTCCCGGTTATTAACAATTATATATATTACATTGCATCAGATTTAGAGCTCATAGCAGTATC
Source organism: Gynostemma pentaphyllum (assembly GCA_028015215.1). Lineage (NCBI taxonomy): Eukaryota > Viridiplantae > Streptophyta > Magnoliopsida > Cucurbitales > Cucurbitaceae > Gynostemma > Gynostemma pentaphyllum. The sequence continues at coordinate 16,653,564 of CM051354.1, forward strand.
GAAAGCCACGAGAAATGTCTTATGAATGTATAGATTTCACTAACGTCTTATAAACAAGCTGGATGACAAATGTATAAATTGCCTATAATAAGATTACCTAGACCAACTGAAACCAATTTGATATAAGAGTTAATTCTTACAATTATAGACAAGAAGAAAAGAAGAGGGCTCTGCCGCGAAAGAGATCCAGTCCAGTACACAGCAACAGCAACTGTTAGAAGTGTAGCCTGAAACATCAATCCAACAGCTCCAGCCTGACAAAAGAAACTAGAACTGCATGAGACTCTGTCCAAAATAAAATATGAAAAGAAATAGTGAAGAAAATATAACCTTCAGAATTCCGAAATGCCTGACCAAATTTGCAGATACAAAAGTTGCTGTAACACCCATGAAAGCACATAAGCCACTAAAGCCACCAATTATTGATGGACTAAGACCTGTTAACCAAAATCAGTCAAAGTAAGCATTCAAACCCAAAGAAAAAAGTTTCAGAAAGCAGGTCAGGGAATTAAAATAATATTTGGCTGAAACATTAGTTGTGAACTGAATAACGGAATATCAGGTTCTGTTTTAGTTTATTATTTAACGTGTCATACTTTTTTATTCAGAAAACATTCAAGTGGTTACGATCAAGGAGAAAAATGTTGATGTCGACCAAAATGCCAGGTTTTTTTTTTTTTTTTTTAAAGAAAACACCTCAAACGGTAATTTCGTTGATAAAATGAAAGAAACAAAGAACATAAAGTAAAGTACAAAATAAAAGTGGCAAACACAAACCAAAAGCCTCAAAACAAAGGTATACCGTATGCCCCAAACCCAAAAGACCCGCACCGCCACCTAATTACAAGTATGCGGGCACCTATTTATAATTTGTCCTAACAAATAATTACAAAAGTCTTTAGAAGTTGACACCCAAAAGGAAGCATTTACATGTGCCACCTCCCAAACATAAACCCAAGATCTAACTTCCTCCCTAAAAATTCTTCTATTTCTTTGTAACCATACTCCCCATACAATTGCACAACAACCCACAATCCATAAACAATTCCCTTTATAATTAAAAGGAGGGAAGACGGGCATTTATTCTAAAGAAAGGTGAATATATTCATTATTCACCCAAGATATTTCAAAATGCGAGGGTTCCAATTTATGGATATATCAATAGCAATATTGATGTAAATGAAAGTTTTAAGAAAAAACACATAAATCATGGAAACTTGTATAAAAATGTTTGGATTAACCAACGAGACAATAACCCTTACTTAAATACACTAAAAAATTTCATTTTTAATACTCACATCCATACATATGAATCATATGATTAGTACATATTAACTTACATAATTACAAATAATATTTAAATAATATAACTATATTAGTATTATCAGAAATGATAATAATAAGATAAACTTTATAATAAAACTATTATTATTATAAAACTAATACCATTATAATTATAATTTTATAAAAGACAAAAAATAAAAAAGGATCTGGAAAAATAAAAGAGAGAAAAATTGAAAGAGGAAGAAAAACAGAAGAGAAGGAAGAATAAAAGAAATAATCTCAGAGAATAAAGAGTGAGAGAGAGGGAGGGAGACACATTGAAAGAAAATATATAAGAGAGGGAAGGACGAAGAGGGATTGAGGGAAGAAACTAGTGTGAGAAGGGAGACGGCGGAAGGAGGGAAGAGATATAAGATAGGTAAAGGGAGAGAGAGGAGAAGGGCGTGAGAGAGGGAGCACGAGTGGTTCCACATCGGAAAAAGCAAGGGGATGGGAGGGGAGGGGATTTTTTTTTTTTTTTTGCAAAATGTTAATGTATAGAAAGCAATAAAAAAAAGTCTCACTACCGGAGACCAAGGTAGAAAGATGTCCTACATAAGACAGATAGAAAGAAAGACAAACGAGGCAACAAGCAGAAAAACCTAAGCGGAGACCAAGGTAGAAAGACGTCCTACATAAGACAGATAGAAAGAAAGACAAACGAGGCAACAAGCAGCAAAACCTAAGCAAAAACTAAAACTAGACAAAGGCAACAAGCCACGAAAACTAAACAAAGCTAAAGCTAGACAAAGGCAACAAGCCAAATTGCAAAGCAAAGAAAGAAAACCTCAAGCTACAAAAAAGAAAACCTATCCTGAGCCACCAGGGTGAGCAGCAACAGCACAAGCCATCTGTCTTTGTTACTTCAACTTCTACTTCTCTTAGAAAAGCTATCAGATTCCCATCCTTTTAGTTAGGTGATAAAGAACTTCTGGTAATAAGCTTTATGTTTGGTAATGGCCCAAGAGATAAAACTTTAAAATAGTAGAAGTGTGATGTCGACGACAACATAAACGTCATCGATATTTCAGACTTAGCGCTTTTTCACCGTTTAGAATACACCAGCTCCTTAAGGATTAATCCATAAAATAGAAAGAATTAAATTGATTAAGGATATCAATTTAATAATGTGATCTAACTAACGTGTTAGATGGATAACAAAATTAATGGTCCTAAAATAGGTTCATGTAGGAGCCATATCTGTTAGAAAGGCCAAAATTTAAATTAAAAAAGAAAAAGAAACGCAATCACATGGAGAGAAACATTGTGAATATACCATGCTGGGTCAAGAATGCTGTCATCAAACTGCCAGGAGCAAGGACAGCATTGAAGTAGAGGAGCACATAGGATAGGCTTGCAGGAAGAACTGGTTGCTGCATGTACTCCTTCCATCCATTTTTAATAACTTCTATTCCCATATCCACTGAACACAGAAAAGATGGTATCAGAAAAAATTGTAACAGAGCAACCTTTGATCAAATAACATAAAGGTTCATGAAAGCTTTACTTATACTCTCAGAACTAGGTGAAGTTACTCCAATGGGATCTGAGCAACAGTTTTGTGAACATTTTGCACGATCCAGAACACCGGTAGAGAGCTTGTTGGTCAACCACGTGAGTACAACCTGAGAAATTCAATCCAAAAATTAACAACTTCTCAACAATATATAGTTAGCATGTGAAGTAATATTTACCATTACTGGCAACGACCATAACATTAAACCCACAGCAAACTTCAAGCAAGTTACTGGATCATACTTGGAAAGCATAATGCCAAATAAAGATGCTCCAACTATCTGCTGCACGTTAAGACTACTTTGTCAATGGAGTGTAAGTTTGCATATAGATATCTTGACAAAAAAATCAGGAAATTTGTTGTTGCTTAAATGACGTAGGAGACAGATTTAACATGTCCCTGCCTAAATGGTTCTTTTTTTGTTAGAATGTGTGCTTTCTGTGATTAAAATAAACAGAAACTGCAACACCAAGATAACATGTTACAAAAACATTGATTTTGAAATCCCAATTACCTCACAGAGAAGATCGATTCTACTTAAAACAGCATTAGCTTCCGCTAGTGCAATGGGCCTATTCATTCCAGCTAACTGTACATGTAAGGAAGCACATTAATTTATAGGGATGTTTCTCAGATATGAAACACACAAAACTTCAAACAGAAACATACCAACACAACCCAATCACGCTCCACAGCAACCCCCAATGCTACTCCAGATAGCCTCTCAATGGCACCGGCAAAAATCAGTGTAACAAACCAAGGTTGGAGAAGTATGGATGATGCAGCAGAATGTGGAACAGTATGGGCGTAAATTACCATTGAAGCAGATAACAACTGAGCAGCGGCCTGAAAATAGTAGAGAAAATTTAAATTGTTATAAGACCAGGCCAAATTAATTTGAGTTTTCTGGAATATGGATCCTTGAATTTCACTGCATGCTCTCATATCAAACTTCTGATATTAAGTATATTTAAATGTACAAAGATACCTGAACACAATTCAGACAAGTATATGCAGGTACTCGGGGAAAAGTATCCATAAACTTCCCAACCAAAGGGCCTCCAACTATAACTGCAAGCTGTCAACACTAAAATCCATTAGAATCACTTCTCTTGCATCATAATTTCTCATCCAAAATGATAGATTTATCTTCATATACAGCTCAGTACCTTGGTGAAGAATGCTATAACTGCCACTGGCAGAAGACTAGGATGAAGCAATGCAATAGCAGAAGGCCAAGCAAAATTCCAAAGCTGTTCCACCAGATTCCCCGCTATACAGGAGGCATATAAAGCTGAAAGATACAAGTATGCATTTCTGGTCAGGAGTCACTTCTACAATCCAAGCATAGCACAACGGCTGAAACATCACTACGGCAGAAAATAAGTTATATCTTGCACTGAAAGAGGCATCTCCTCATTGTTGCACATCAGGAAATTGAAAAATCATGGGTAACTATAGCACAGCTTTTTAGGACACACAATGGTTAAATGATTTAGATATTTAACTCAGAACTTCATATTCAAGACCCTGAGTTCTCATACTATAAAAAAAGTCCTGTATCTAAAAACTTCGAGAGCATATATTCTAATTGAGGGAGGCCTTCACTCTGATTGCAGGAATCTACCAAAATCAGATTGTGATAATTTTATATAATTTCAAGACTAAAGCAGTGAAGAGGGGGCTCTTACCATATAATCCAGCTGGATGAGCTGGAGTTGCAGCAAGGGTATTCAGCTCCTCCTCAGATAAAACCTGCAATTGCAGAAACATAAGTGATCTGTTGCTGATTCGAACTATTATCCTTTGCCATTAAAAAGGCAAAAACGTTAAAACAAGAAAAAGAGGAACCCCCTAACAACATACAGGCAAAGTCGTCAAAAGACTATCTACGTATGTCCTTTCGGTCAATAAACTCAGAGGTTCTGTCTGTAAAGTCAAAGTATCACTCTGAAGGAAACCAGAATTCAATTGAACAATGGGAAGTGAACAATCAGCTTCTACGGGAGATAAAGCTTCTTGAACATCATCTTCAACCGAAACTTGATCGAATTTTACATCAGAATTGGTTATTGAGCATTTTGAAACTACTCTCTCAAACCTGAAGTAAAAAATTTCCAATAGAGTGGAGGTTCAATCACCAGTTCACACAAAATTCTCAAGAACTGATTGAAGAGAATTAGAGAATAGAACAATCACAATTTTGAAGAGAGATAAAAAATTTGGCACAATGTAGAGAAATTGCTGTAAGCTCACCACTTGATTAAGGGTCCATTTAAATACAGACACAAATAAAAGGTTCATCATTTATCCCACACTCTATTATTTCTCATCAACAAGCACATTCAAACTCTAATACACAGTATCAATTGTTATATAAACAAACAAACAGATTAAGCAACATATACATTGGCTACCCCAAGTTGTTGAAAAAGATAGCAGAAGAAAAGACATTGACCATTACCTGGAACTGGGAGATGCGTAAGGTTGATTCAGAATCAACCGTCGGGGATAAACGAAACGATAGCGAATTCGAGAAGAATGTGACGATAAAGAAGCTTCACGAAATGAGAAATTGATGAATCCGAAAGAATGAGTTTGCGTGAGTGAAAGAGTGAAACCAATAGCCATAGCTGCTTGTTTTGGTTAAAGTTCAAGCTCCCAAGCTTGAAAACACAAATGGGATTTTCCCTAGTCATGCAGTCCCTCAAAAGCTAACCCCATTTGTGTTTTCTTTTCAAAGACATGACGAAAAATTTCACAATCCCAAATGCTTATTCGTAATCAAAACAATATCCCTTGACTCAAATTCTCACAGGGAATGGAAAAAAGTTGGATTTTGAAGCCAACCCAGAATCAGATTCTTAACAAATTATCTTATCTTTTTTTTTCCTTTCTTTTTCTGGGATTGAGGTTGAAAAAATCAGTAGTGGGTATTGGAAGTTGGAATTGAAAGACCAAAGAGACTTCCTTTCCTTATCTTGGTGGTGGTGTCTGATTTCGCTTCTAAAGCGGACAGTTCAAAGATGGTTTGTTGGCGTATTTTTTAGCCTCAAGTTAGGTGTGATTAGGAGGTTCTTGGGGGACATTCTTACCATTTCTAAGACACTGGATTACGTATATCAGTCTTAAGATATTGCCAATTTTTAACAAAGGACAAAAAGAGATAATCCATGGTTTTTTAGCCCATCTCAATTTCTTAATTTTTTTATACCAATTTTTCGTTTCAATTTTTTTTTAAAATTCCCAACTTGCCCATTATTATTTTATTGTTTAAATTATTAAATTCCATGTCAGTTAAGTTTCATTATTTACCCTACTATGAGTTAATTTGGTATTATGGTAGCTTTTGAAATAATTATTACGAGAAAAATCACTTGTATGATGAATCAGATTAGTGTTTATTAAATTCAACTTATGAATTAAATTAGTGTTGGATAAATTTATTTTCTAAAAGTACGGTGAGAGATATATGAATATTTGATAAATTGATTTAACGGTACTTATCTATTTTTATGATGACATAAGTATTGTAAAATCTTTAAATTTTAATTTAAAATCTAATATTTTTTTAAAACATAAAAAATGAAAGTAAATTCGTATCAAACAAATAAAACACAAAATTTTGAATAGATTTTAAATCAAAGCAAACTTTTTTTTCATATCCACTTTGAATCAAATTCATTTTAATATTTATTTTCTAGTTAGGCTTTAAAGTTGGTTCATCTCATACATAACATTCAACAAATGAATAAATTTATCTTCAAATTTTAATTTTGATGATATTGAAGAATACACACAACAAATATAAATATTTTTTATTGAGAAAATATATGAGAAAAAAAGAGCAAATTAACGTACAACTATTTCATAGGAGAAAAAAAAAGTTATCCTCTGTTTGGATCCAAGAAAGTATGAGAAATGATTTTAAATTCTGTGATTTGAAATACTAGAAATGATTTCAAATTCATAATTGTGTTTGGAATCAGTAGGATTTCAAATGATTTTAATTTTAATTTTGTGTTTGGATGTTTGTAGGAAATGAAAGAAAGTAAGGATATTACGAATTTAACAAATTTAACCTTTATGTTTCTAAATAGTTAGTGGGTAGTTAATGGAAGAGAGGTTAGATGAGTAATTTACTTTGAAATTCTTTAAAATCCTACAAAATCCTACCATTTTGGTAAAGAAAATTTTTTACTTAAAAAATGGATTTGAAATCATTTCTGATTTCAAATCCTAATATTTTTAATTGAAACAAACACTGAAATTGATTTGAATTTCTTTTAGATTTGAAATCTTATGAAATCCTGGGGAAACAAACAGAGCATTTTAAACTATAACAAGTCTTTTCCCTTTGTCGAAAAACGTTGCTATCGCAAAAGGATGCATTTTTTGCGATCTATACCGCAATATAGTATAATACATATTGATAAAACGTACAATATTTTATACATTACATATTGTACTCAAAATGCATAGTACATATATTGATACATTTTATCGATATTGTACTATATTGTATGTAATATATAAACATATTATAGTACGTATAATGTATATTATTCATAATATATACACTATTCTAATATCTTTCATTTTTCACTACTGTAAGATATACACTATGTATTGTTCATAATATATACACTACAAATAAACTATATTTTTATACTTTTATATATATATATATATATATATATATTTTGTACCTCATCATTTACTTTTTTTTCTAAAAGTTTTCACATCAATGTACAAGCGTATATTGTACATTATACTATATACTATACAATTTTTTTTTGGTAAATCGTTTTTATAAAATGGAATGAGTGTTTTTTTTTTTTAAATTCTCAGGTGTGTCAATTTTTTGAATTCAAAGTGATTTCATTTTCTCTTCAATGTTTTTTTAAATCTTCATTCTCTCTCTTCCTTCCTCATATACGAATATACAAAATTAAATTAAAAAATCAAAATATGTACTAACAAACTGCATATAAAAATAACGAAAATCTATACATTGAATGGAAATGTAATATAAATGAATTAAAATCTAAATATGAAAATAACTAATAGAGATAAAAAAAAAAGTAAAAATTCCATAAATTATGAGTTGCTATGTAGAAAGGAAAATATGAAATCATGAAAATAAATATGTTGGTACATTATGAATATAAAAACAATAACATGTACAAAAAGTACCACACAATTAAACAGAATATAATTTTAAAAAAAATGTTATGTATCCAATTGGACAGCAATAGTACTTGACATAATGTCCCATTAGCTACAATACTGATGTACAAGATAGATTTTCTTTTAAGATAAAATGATAATAAAAAAAGATGGAAACCCCACTACATGGCTATGCACTCTTACATTTTTGTATGTTGCTATTTATTGAAATCTAGGGGTGAAAATAACTACTTATTTAATTTTCTCTAAATAGATCCTTCATAGAACACATAAAAAGGGAGAGGAAAATATATAGATAAAATCACATATCAAAGTTTGGGAGAGAGAAAATCTATCAAATTCTCTATCTCATTCTCTCCTTATCAAATTTCTCCATTTTCAAGAATTTTTATAACGACCCGGATTACTTTAAAATCCTAGGACGCGAGTACGCAACGGAAACAAGGACCGACCATAGTATAATTAACTTAGCACTAGACATTGAAAATAATGACATGCTTAAAGTGTAAATATAGTACAAGTACAATGTATATGGATGATGTCAATCAAACCACAAGCCTTTTAACCTGTACTTCCGTCAAGCCATTAACATATTTCACATATCACAAATACCATCCTCTTTAGTTTACAAGCTATGCCATCACAACCCGGTGTCTAACTACGCCCTAAATCACATGGTCAATCAACATCCGAACCGTAGCTCTTCTCAATCTCAGGTTACCTCAATAACTACTAGCACCCGGGCCATTCATCATATACCACTTCGAAGCTACACCACATCTCCGCCACGGTAACCACGTGTAACGTCAAACACCCACACACCGTTACACGGGTTACGACCTCATGGCCACAAACTGATTGCATAATATGCATGAATGAAATGTTATGAGATGAAATGAAATTAACATGTTTCCTTTCAACAACATCATATAACGAAGCTTCGATACATCGAGCATAAATAAAACAATTCTTCCAAGCAGTATATGACTTAATCATTATATGCATTATGCTCAAAATTCACATAAACACATGGTTCGCATTTCATGAGTGGTTTTTGTATTTTTCTGGGTTGCAACCTCATTTGATGGTCATCTTCTAAACAAAAGGTCATGTCATGATCCAGCGCAGAATCTTAGTATTGTGGTTTGTCTAATTCAGCTGCAGAAATCGATTGGATTATGTCCTTACTAAATGAAATTGGTTTTAAGTCTACATCACCTCCTCTACTGCTATATGATTAATATCAGTGCCACTTTTCTCGCCACCAATCCTGTTATGCATCAACAAAGTAAACATGTTGAAATAGATCTCCACTTCATTTGGGAAAGAGTCATCTCCAAGAAACTTATTTGTTTGATATGTTCCATATGAAGATCAACTTGCAGATATCATGACTAAAGGCCTTTCTTCTCACCGCTTTGCCAATTTACGAAGCAAGCTCACTGTCCTCACATGTCCTATTAGCTTGAGGGGGAATATTAGAGAAATAGATAATGAAGATTAACCTTTACCTTTATTCCTTTTGCCCTTTCTATTTCTGTTATTCTATATCTAATCAATGAGTGACAAGTGTAATATCTTTAGCTATAAATATATGGTCTCTCATACTCTAGCATTTATGATGAGTATTGTCTCTCTCCTCAGTCTCTTTATATTTTCTTTAGCTTCTAATGGATGAGACTTTTTTATGGGTAATTTCAAAAATTATAAATGTTTTGAAATATTTTTAAAATGACATTTTAAAAACTTTCGAAACTTTCGTAAATTTTCGAAAATTTTGTTATTTAAAATATCAAATCTTAAAATGTCATTTAAATAAAAAACTCCCAAAAATAAAATATCATATGCTACTAGTGACTGACAACTTTTGTAATGGATGTTGTATGAGCAAAGTGTACAAATTGTTTTTTATCAAGGAAAAAAAACAACAACGTAGGGATATAAATTGAATTTTCATTAAAAGGTGAAGGGAAATTTAATTGGGTGTTGATTTTGAAGCGATATTTACAAATATATCATCGTTAATAGCTATTTGCTATAATACAATGTTAATCACTAATTTACCAACTCAAAATTTGCTATACTACAAATCTTTTTAAACCATGATATTTTAATAAATATTACATTTATTAGATTTGATCTAATTTCCATTGCTTTTGGAAGAAAGAAACTAACAAAATTTCCATGAAAATAATAGAAAGAGGGAATAAAAACAGCAAAACAATACTCTTTCACATCAACTTAAAGAAAGAACAATATGGAATTCAATTATCAACACTTGCTGAATGGAAAAGAACTAACAAAGCTAAGAGTAGAAGCTGATGAATTTCAAGGAATCATAGGAAGCCAACCATCTTGATTAATGAAAAATGGAATTGAGTATTTCTTTAATTCTATGGCATTAAGCTTCTTCTCCCATGGAACTCTCTGGGAAGTAGAAGATCCTGGCCCCCTACCATTCACCTCAGCATACACAAAATTATTCCTAAACCAAAAAAAAAAATAGAAATTTTAGTAAGGAAATTTTTTCTTTCTTTCTTTCTTTTAATATCATTTTATGAATTGATATTTTTTTTAAAAAAATAAAGTTTTTAAAATTTTCAACCGTAATTTTTTTTCCTCCCTAAACCCTAAAAAAACCCTAACATTTTTTAAAGGTTGAGTATGGATTGTGAACCAATCCCTACACGCTTTTAAAAAATGTCATTTTTAAAATTTTAAAAAATATTTACTATTTTTTAAAATAGCTATTAAAAAATGTTATACAGTGGAATTTATCTAATCAAAAATAATTTTAGTAAATTCACTATCAAAAATATTTCTTTTGGTTCCTCATGAACTTACTCCATGCCCTTGTAGTTCCAGGCATCCCATCCTTCTGGTGCTACCACTGAACTCAATGAAGTGTCCTCAAATATAACTCTAGAATAAGGACGATACGCTCTCCCAAGAAGAACTTTGCCAGAACCCGTTATATTGCACTTTTTGAACACGAATCCGCTCCGATCTTCGGCGGTTTCTCGACCTTGCGCCGTTATGTATCCTCTTTGTACTTCAGGTAGAGATCCCACATTAACATTTATCAAACATTCCTGCATCGTGAGAACAAGCATTTTTGTGTCTAATGTTGTTGAAAAAAAGCAATGTCTTTTTTTAAATAAAATTTGTTACATATTTTAAATGTTTTAAATATTGGTGTATAAATATAACATTTTTAAAAGATTATTGATAACCTTCGATAAAAAGTTTTCGAAATAGATCAATTTTCTTATAGTGACTGTGTCCATCAAGCATTCAAAAGTTGTCGATCAATAACCAAACTTTTGAATGGTTTTTTTTTCTTCATCATTTTGATAAATTGTTGGCTAAAATAATGTAGAAAACTTTATAGAGTACCTTATAGACAGATTGGCCACCACCGAAAATAAAATCGATGGCGCCTTCGATGTAGCAATTTTTGAAGAGATGTCGGCCTTGTGCATCCCATAATGTGTCTTGAAACCCCATGAATCCGCAGTCGAAAAACGCCGATTTGTCACCGTAAATTCTCGCAGAAACCGCCTGTGTAAAGAAAGTTTCTTCCTCATAATTATACAAATGTTGAGCTGCTGCAAGGTTAAAGGAGTTCTGCAAAAAAGCACCACAAATTTCAACAAAGACAAAAATTCAATGGAGAAAAAAAATAAATTCAATAGCAAAGTCAAAGAAGTACCTGAAAGGTAATGCCTCTAGCAACAAAGTTATCAGGCAATGAAGTAAATGTAGCACTTAAATCTGTTCTTTGATGGTCATCATAGGTGATAATTGTCGTCCATTGACCGTCTCCATCGAGAAAAATATACGGTTTATCCACCGGGATAGTTACCTTTTCTCTGCAAAAAAAACCCCAAATATAGAATCAAAACTTAAATTGAAGATAGAAAAAAGAATAGGCATAAAATAATGTATAGTAGTAAAATTACTTGTAAAGGCCAGATTTGATTTGGATTTTAATCCATTTTTTATTATTTGAAGGAACTGAATCAACAGCTGCTTGAATGGATTGAAAATGGGCTTTGCCAGATTTGTCAACCACAATGCTTGATTCAATATTTTCCAAAACTGATTGTAAATTTCTTGAAGAAGCAAAGAGAGAAGAAGCATCAAAGAAGGTGAGGAGGAAAAGAAATGGAGGGAAAAGCTTCATTTTTGTTTTGGATGAATGAATTGTGAGATGTTGAAAGGAGGGGAAAAGGCCATTTATTTTTATATTCGTATGGAAAGATAGAGAGAAAATCAAAAGACAATAATTATGAGCTTTGATCATGCAAATATTCAAGGAGTTTTTGGCTCACTCTTTCATCTAGGGCATTAAAGCTTACCAAATGTGTGGAGTTTTTTTAGTGAGAAAAAAATCCTTTGTTTTTTAATAACCTAAAAAATCCCACGTTGTTTTTTATTTTTTATTTTTATAGTTTTAATAATGAGACTTGCAGGATATTGGTAGCTAGCTTGATTAAAATTTAGAGAAATTCCACCGCATAATAGAATTTTTGATTCTATTAATAGCTATCATAAAAAAAGAGCAAATGTTTTTAAATTTTTCAAAAATGATATTTTCTTTTAGATATGAATGGATTGAGTTTCACACTTTAGGCGAGTGAGGGAAAAAAATGTCATTTTTGTAAATTTTCAAAACCTTTTACTATATTTGAAAATATCAATTTATAAAAGAAATGATTGCAAATTTAGTATATTTTTCTGAAAAAAATATCATGGTTTAAACACATTTGTAAATATAGTAAATTTTCTGCTGATTAATTGGGGATAAAAATCAAATTATATATTTTTACAATAATTGAATGATTGATTCACACATTAATGATTGTTAATCACTAATTAACACGATAAAAATTACTATATTTATAAATAATTTTATGCAATATATTTATAAATATGGCATCAAATCTGTTATTAAGTAAAATTTCTCTTTTATAAAATGCAATTTTTAATGTTTTTTTTTTTTACAACGTAAAAATCCCAATTTCTGTGTTAGATTTTTTTTGGTAACCCTAAATATTCCCATGTTGTTTTTTTTTTCTTAAATAAAAATTATATAAACTACGATATGTAGAAATAAGGAGATTTGCAATGGGTAGCTTCTTAACGTGATTAAGATTTGCAGAATTTTTTTTAACAAAAAAGTTAAACAGTTATTGTTCATAAAATATAGTAAATACCATTATTTCGTGTAAATATATGGGTAAGGCACTGATTTCTCATATCAATAATATTATATCAATTTTAATATATCTTAATATATCAGTAATTGATTATCACCGATTTAATATGATATAGTATTATTAATATACTATTAGTGATTGATTATCACTGATTAACCAAGATATTATAATTGATATACTATCAATATCAATGATTGCCTATCACTAAATTTATCATAATTGGTACATTGCTTTACTAAATCGGAGATGTCTAGTCAGAAAACTTTGAATTCTCATCGGAATACGGGGGAAATAGGTAGGAAGTTTCAAGTTTCGTCAAATGTGAGTTTGGTGATGAGTTTTTGGTAAAAAAAAAAATCAAAGGTTTTGTGATGGTTTTAGGGTTTCGCTTAGTTCTTGTTGAAATAAAAATCATAGGGTTGAGTTCTAGCACAAAAATTTGGAATCCTCGTAGGATAAAGGGGATAACAAGTTGGAAGTTTTGGGTTTCGTCACATTTGAGTTTTGAGATAACGATGGAAATTGGCCGGGCCCCCGTTCTCGTCTGAGCCCCTATCCCCAAATCTGGGAATTGAGGGTTGTTTGGGGATTCCACGTTTTATATTTTTTAATTTTGTTTAAATATAAAATAAAAATTGAATTGTATATTTAAAATATACACTTTTAGGACAAAATAAAATTTAATACTTGTAACACCCCAACACAAGGTAATTTAAAAATTTTCGAATTTAATATTAATTTGGTTAATAATATTAATGGTTGGAAAATAATTAAGATTTTAAATTGCATCCATAGGTTTCTAGGATGACAATTTTCAAGAAAAGGACTTTTGGGCATTTAATTTGAATTAGAAGGAGTTTTTAATAATTAAGGGAAAAAGGAACGAATGACAAGGGTTACTCTATTGTGTCAGATAAAGACCTAACGTGAAAATTCCTCTTCTCTTCTTACCTCTCACGCCGCCGCCGCCATCCTTGGAGAAGCCGGGAGTTCAGTTCGATTTTGATCGTTGTTCATCGTGTCGATCGTAGTTTTGGTGTAGTAGGGAATTGTCTTTGAGATCATGTGACGACCCGACTCTTTTAAATAATTTAAAATTAGATTGACAGCGGAAGTCTTTAAATTTAATAAAAATTTGGCATGAATATGTTCAAAACTCAGACTATCCATAACCTGTTTACATTTTTCAGAATCAGATAATTTAAAAGTAAGGAAATACAATTCCTTTTCCAAAATTAAAAGATGATTATAACATAAAACTTAAGACGAAAAGCTCTTAAGAGCTTATAAACAAATTTACATCTCAAAGACCAAAATCAAAACAAAATAAGATAAGGTAAGTTCCGGAACTTTTAAATGACATCTAGTCCATCTCAGTATCATCATCCTCTCGATCAAGCCGCACCAGCTCCTCTTTCATGACCCGAACACCTGAAATGTTTGTAATATCATGAGCTAACAACTTAAGCCCAGTGAGAATAAACAGAATAAAAAGTAAAGTTAGACCCCAAACCCGTATTCGGATTCGTGTCCAAGAACATACTTACTCTTTGCTATCAATCCATTCAAAGAGTTTATATCATGGGTATGGTTTTGTAATGCATATAACATTTATATTTCATTTCTTTTCCTATAGCATTCGGCTATCAAAAGTTTACTTTCCGTTATTTTTAATATAATAATGTTAAGCTCACTCAGACTTAACATATTCAACAATCACAAGTTGCGATTAATGACGATAATATTAGTACATGTGTCACAACGTAATTGCGATGCGGGGCGCCAACGTCCAATTTATGGGCCTCTTCGTAAAAGAGAAAAATTTGGAGTCGCCACCAACCAAATTTAGGTGTGATTGGTCACCTAATTACTAAAAATTGTCTACGAAAACCAGATTGGGTTCGGGAGTCATTTATGCATAGGGAAGGTACTAGCACCCTACGACATCCATTTAAAAAACGGTTACCCTAATCTTATCTTATACTATCTAATTTTAAATTATTGGTCCTTAATTAAACTAATTGGTGAAAAATTGATTTTAATTTATAAAAACAAATGTCTCATTTAAATCTTCTCTTAACATCAAGAATGACGTAAGTTCAAAGATTAGTTGAGCGGGGTTATGACCGTTAATTGAACAAATATCGGAATTGAAAATCCCTCACCTAGAGAAATTGAGAATTGTTACTTCTCAAAATCCCATCATCGGGTTTGTATTTATATTTTAAAAACATTTTTGTTTATTAGTTTTTATTCAAAATACTTCTCTTTCAAATTTTAAAATAACAAGTTTGATTTATTTATCTAAAATTTATAACAAAAATCAGATTGGAAAGTAATTCTTTATAATAAAATATTTTAAAACCTGTTTATAAAAGATAATAAAAACTAATTATATGGTAAATTAACAATAGAATAAACTTATTATGTAAATCTTATAATAAAACTAAAACAGATGTATGCAAATAGAGTACGAAATGATTTTTGATTAAAATATAAAAATAAAACATAACACATATGTTTGATGCTGCAACATTTAAATTAAAAGAAAATATTCTTTATAATAATCATATATTGGAGTTTACGATGCATTCAAAGGCATATGCAATTAACTTATTATTTTAATATTAAAATTCAAAATGTTAGACAACAAAAGAAATCCACCGAGTGTTGTATAATATTTAATTCATATGAAAAACAAATACTTGAAATCAAAAGTGGAAATTACCTCAAGAATTCTCAAAAAACTTGACTCGTACTTCTTGATACGGACTCGTGAAGTAATTCAAAGATTGAATTACAAAGATGTAAATAAAGAAAACGAGAGAGGTCGTATTTGGTGGCCACTTCCTATCTATGCTCTCAGGCCAAGTGAAGTGAGAGAGAAATTCAAGAGATCGAATTCTTTGGATTTCAATTTCTAGGGTTTTCTACCGTTTCTACCAATGACCTATTCTAAGAGTGAGGAGTCCTATTTATAGCCAAAACTAGAGACATTTAAAATAAATTGAGATAAACATATGATAATAACAAATAATACTTAGAGATTAACTCAATCTAAATCAAATAATATCTCTACAAATTTATTTAAATCTATCCCAAATCATATTTATCTTTGACCATTTCAAATTAATTTAAAATTAACTACCTTATCTCTACTAAAATTTAAAAAAACAAATTTAAATAACAACTTTTAAAATAAATAAAATCGAAAAATTATTTTATATTTAAAATTAAAAGCCAATTTTAATTTTGAAATAAAAATCGTCTTTATCATTTAAATTTAAAACCAAATTAAAATCTAATTATTTTTAAAATATAAGGTCAATTTATTTTGAGAATAAAATTATCTCTATTTTAAAAACAATCAAATTTTATTTTTTTTTTCAATTTTCTTTATTTTAAAAATGAAAATTAATAAATTTGTTCCAGATAAAATACGGTATCTACAACATGTAGTCTAATCATTATTCATTAATTCGCTAAACAAGTGTAAAGGACATATAACCTTACATCAATATAACTATCACATGCGAATAATGTCAGGTAATGAAGCTCCTGTAGGTCAGTTCATTCACCTCATTATCTCGCTTTCCAAAATAAAATATATGAAGTCCTTTCAATAATATTATTCCATCTCTAGTGAATAATGACAGGTAATGAAGCTCCCGTAGGTCAGTTCATTCACCTCATTAAACTCACTTTCCAAAAATAAAATATACAAAGTCTTTTCTATAATATCTTCCCATCTCTAGTGAATAATGTCAGGTAATAAAGCTCCCGTAGGTCAGTTCATTCACCTCATTATCTCACTCACTGAATACAGGTAATGAAGCTCCCGTAGGTCAGTTCATTCACTTTGTATCTTCGTATATGTATCATAGTAATTATGGATAATACCAGATAATGTGAACTCGCATAGTTCCATCATTATCCCATTATCCATCTCCTCAGATCATGCAAAGTCCCGCAGTTCTTTAGCATTCCTCATGTACATATACGGAAATATAAAACGAATAATAGATAATGCAAGCACACTCGGTCTATGCATTGCCTCATTATTCCTCCCAATAAACGATAATGCAATATGATATGATATGATTTATGCTTTCGAGTGTAAGTAAAGTAAATATAAACATTCAACATAATCGAAAGGGCATAAAGTAAAGGACATAAAGTAAAGTGCATAAGGTAAAAGGATCATAGATGTCCTTATGCATAAAGTAAATAAATAGGGATTTCGGAAGAACAATAAGTAGATCGAACTTCCGTTACTTTCATAAAAGTAAGTTCTTATCTTAAATAAATAATCTACACTTCCAAGGATTTCAAACTTCCAACTAAAATCCAAAGTTCTATGATCGAATTCCTTTAACCATTCTGTTTGGATCTTTTAGCTTCCAATGATCCATTTAATCTCCCGGAACGATTCTAACTTAGAACTTTCAAAAGTTCGACGTTCCCTCGAGAAACTCCAAAGTTTTCACTCAAAGAACTAGCTCCTAATTCTAAGGGCACTAGCTCACTTTCTTTTATCTTAGAATCGAATCTTAATCTTAGCTTCTGATTCTACAAACCGTTCAAATGATTCGGTTTCTAAAACTACTTTAAATCCTATTTATTCTCACCTTGGCCTATTTAGTTTTGCTCCAAATCTCCAATTTCTCACAAATCAACAACCGAGCAAACGAACCTACAATTCATCAATTGCACAACATATTACAACTCATAACTAAGATGAGAACAAGTTTGAATTTTCGGATGAATAGTGATTTCAGATGAATAGTAATTTTGGATGAATAATGTTTTTGGGTGAATAGTGTTTTTCGAAAATCCGAGCTCAAAATCGTCAAATTCCATGATAGAAAAAATTCATGATTTCAACTTCAAAACTCATTTATAATAAAAAACGAACAAAACCATATAAAAAGTTTTGAAAACTTACTTTTTGGGACTTCCCTTAGAGAACGGGAAACTCCGAAAAGGTAGGTTGGATAGGTAGCCCTCGTTCCTACCAATCCAACGCAACCGAAAACACGACGATCCTCCGAGAAACGAAGAAAGGACAAGAAAAAGTTTCTTCTCATCAATGGAGAAGTTCTCCATGGCAATGGCAAGGAAGAGGAAGAGAAAATGTGAATTTTGGTCAACTTTGTGATTTTTAAAGATGAGTAAATAGTGATTTTTAAAGATGAGTAAATAGTGATTTTAGATATTTTTAAGAAATTGGAAATGACGGATACGTTCTTTTATGACTTTTGACTTATGAATCGAAACCCGAAGCTCTTAAATAAATCTAAAGGTGATTAATAATTATTAATTGGCCTATTAATAATTATTAATGTCACCGAAGCGAATTTAAAGTATTAAAACGATTAAAAAGAATTTCGGGCGAAATTAACTACTAAATTCTAAAAAAAAACAAAATAATAATTAAACTAAATACTTAAATTGAAATAAATAAATAAATATATAACATTAAATAATAATAAAAAAAATTAACTTCAAAAATAACGGGACGTTACAGATCAAGAAGGTAAAATTTTCTTTTTCTTTTCCTTTTATTTCTTCAATGCCGCCGCCCCTATGCCATGGGAAATTGACATTTGGCTCGTCAAATCTTGTGGTTAGGTACTCGATTTGATCGTGAGAAGTTGATAGGTGAAGTTTGTAGATCGTTTCCGTGTATTTCTATCATTGGGTAAGCGTTTTGGATCAAATTTTAGTTATTTAATAGTATGGAATTTTTCATGAATTTAAGAGTTCTTGATTTTCAAGAACTCATTTGTGAAACCGATACCTTCGATTCCAAACCCAACCCAAGAGCCTAAATCCCTAATCGATTTTTATCTTCTTTACCTAAAACAAGAAACCCATCAAAATCAATCAACCCTTGAGACAAAAATTGACCAAACCGAAGGTCTCAGTTCAGCCGCTGCCATGACAGCAGCCACGGCGCTGCTGTCCCGTTCAAATGGCGTTTTTTGTTGTTGTTTGGTTGTTCCGTTCTTCGAGCCATCGAACCCCAATTTTTTTATTATTATTTGCTACTGATTTAGGATAGTTTTAAATTAATTTAGATGGTCGTTTCAGGTCTGGACCGTTGAGGAAATAATTCAGAAAAACGTTGACAAAGGTGAGTTAACGGATTAATTAATGGTTTAGGTTTTGGAAGAATCTAAAGCCAAAACTGTAGCGAATTATTAATATTCTCGAAGTTTTGGATTGAATTGGATCATTGGAAGTATGAGAAAGAAATTAAGAAAACTAATTTTTCGTTTAAGACTAGTTAGGCCTTTTCAGTAGAAATTGTATGATTCTTTGTTTAAATCGATTCTGATGAATGTCCTTTTGTATTCTAGGATTATTTTGGAATTTAAGGTTGTTTATGGTCAAGAGAATCGATTAGAAAGTATTTTTAGTGAAATTTGGCTTTTCGACAGTTTTTACCCGTTTTCGACAGTTTTTGTGTTTTGTTTGTATTTTTGATTGGGCTGATGCATTTTGATTCATAATTATGAATTTTATAATGATTATAAAGAGCATGGCATGTACGTTTGTTGTTGAGAAAGTTGGAGAATTAATTGTCTGCAGATTGTGCTTACTAGTATTAAGGCTACGAGCTTAATACTATGTCATTTCAATTATGAAAGAAGTTCATAACCAAGTGCTAATAATAATTGCTCGTAAGAATGATTTATTAGAGGATATAGTTATAGATACGTCTATAACCTGGGAATTAGGAAGAGTTGTAGTTTCGAGGAACCGCTTTCCTAATGTTGCATGTTAGTGTAGTTTTATGTATTCTTTAAGTTAAATGGTCGTTTAGAACGATTTATTGATGAGTTGAGATTGAGAGAAAATGTGATGAATTCTTGGATATGAAATCGGAGAGTTGTCTATCCATGTATGAAAAACTTGTAAGTGACAGTTGAGTTTAAGTGACAGTTTGAATTTAAGAGATGTTGGAGAGTGATGAGTGCTTGGGACTCGGGTTGGTTTGTTTAGAGACTATTTGAAATCTTACTTGTTAGTTAGTTCGTTTTCTCACTAGCCTTAGCCTCACAATGCTAACTTTTTTTTTCCAGGTAACAATGGGACAAGAGGTGGCGGGTGATGAGGTAGCGGAGATGAGAATTCATATTGAGAACGGTCGTTGATTGGGATTAAATGCCCTTTTGCACATTATTCATTCTTTTATTGGAGTCATTGAACTATTATTATTTATTTCTTTTCTGATTTTAGATTATGTTTTCAACTGATGATAAGTCTTGTTATTTCATTCTTTGTTTTTATTTTATTTAAAATAACTCCGGAGTTGGTTTTTATTTCGCTTTGGAATTTTGAGTTAGTCTTCACTACAAAAAAACTGTCAATTTGCGACCACGAAATTGCGACCAAATGGTCGTTTTTTTACCTAAAATGCGACCAAAAATGCGACCAAATAAGTGGTGGCCAAAAAGCGCTGGTCCAGGAATTTGTGCGATTGGATAGTCACAAATATACGACCAAAAATTTTTGGTCGCAAAAAAGTCAACCTTTTAAAAATACGACCGGATGGTCACCTTAAAAGTGACCATATGGTCGTAATTTATCTTCAAGAGAAGTGACCATTTGGTCACATAAAAAAGTGACCAAATGGTCGTATTTTATGTGACCAAATGGTCACTTAGGCTCGATTAAAATACGACCGGATGGTCGCCAAAAAGTGACCATCCGGTCGTAATTTATGTGAAGATAAGTGACCAATTGGTCACATAAAAAAGTGACCAAATGGTGATTTTATGTGACCAAATGGTCACTTTTAGACTAAGTAAAAATACCCAGAGTGGTTGGCGTTTAAAGTGACCATCTGGTCACATTTAAGAATTTTTTTAAAAATTTAAATTTCAATAATTAGTTAATTAATTATTAATTATTAATTATTAATTAATTATTAATTATTAATTATTTATTTAATTAATATTAAAATTTCATAAAAAAAAATGGAATTAAAATAAAAAATATATATATAAAAATATTAAAAAAACGTTTTAACACGATAGAAAATCCTACAAGCAGGCGGGGGTGGGGAGGAGGCGTCGATGATGAAGGGCGCCGCCTGGAGATCTCAAGTGACGCGGCCAAGCGCTGCGACCTGGACCTCGACTGGCGCTGCATGTCGGCCTCAATAGCGGCGACTCGAGTAACGAAGTCCTCGAGCATAGCCTCCATGTCCACGCCGTTATTTGCTCAACCGGGAGAAGAAGGCGGAGCTAGTGCTCGCTCGCTCCGCCGAGGCCGGGCACATCGGCATAAAGGCATC
Organism: Gynostemma pentaphyllum; assembly: GCA_028015215.1. Classification (NCBI taxonomy): domain Eukaryota; kingdom Viridiplantae; phylum Streptophyta; class Magnoliopsida; order Cucurbitales; family Cucurbitaceae; genus Gynostemma; species Gynostemma pentaphyllum. The sequence continues at coordinate 16,675,120 of CM051354.1, forward strand.
GCCCGTCTGAGCCGAGCCCGGAACCGACCCATCAGGCCGAACCCCTCCAGGACCTCCAAGAACGCCTCTCTACGGTCCTCTTGAGTCGGTTGTGAGTCCGGTGTGGGCAACTCGCCGAGTCAAGGACTCGGTGAAACGTTCCTAAACATTTAAAAATTGAGAAAATAAAATGGTTAATATATAAGGTAGGAAAAATTTTAAAGAAAAAATAATAATTGAAAAAATTATTAAATACCTTGAAGCTTTTGCCTTATATTCGACGAACGTCCCGTCCTTCTTCGTGTGAAGAACTCGGTGCGACTCATCGGGACGGGGCGCCCGTGCTTCGCTTCCTAAAAAAATTAAAAGAGTGAAGAATAAAACATAATAAATTAATAAGTAATTGAAAAAGGGAAAGCGAGAAAAAGTACGTAAGTAAAGAAAACGATGAAAAAAATACCAATCGGCGATGGTGCTCGTCGTGGGTCCGCGCCCGTGTGTTTGGTGGGATTCTTCGCGCGTTGGCCTTATTCCCGCTTGACACCGCCTTGCCCTCAGGGAGTGCTCAAGCTCGCAGCGCGCGTGGTCCTCCGGCTCATCCACACGGGGTGGTTTGCTTCTTGCTTCCGGGGGGCCGGAACACATAAGGTCCTTGAATCGATCCCAGGCGTGACTGGTCCCATAGGGGGAACAATCTACCGTCCGTGATATCGGGATCGATAACGGGAAACTTGCCCTGAAAAAATTGAAATAAAAAATTGTTAAAGTAATAAATTTATTTCATAAATTTCAAAATTAATTAATTATGAAAATAAATGATGTTTTTACCTTCCAATTGTCGTACATCCGAACGTTTCTCCGTCGTCGGAATCTTCGTCCGATGTGAAGGTCGTGGGTAGAGGCATGCTCCGGAGGACCTCGCGAAACCGTTTTGAAAGCGGTTGTATCTTGGTACTGCAAAATAAAAAAAATTATTGTGCTATATATTAGAAACTATTAGTTAAAAGGAATAAAAAACACTTTGAAAAATAGTAAACAAAATTACTTACGTATCCCCTTCAATCCGGAGGGTAGAGTCTGCGCCCGAGACGGCCGCGTGCATGAAGTCGAGGGCGGGTGGAGTCCGACCCCGATGGAGGGCGGGGCGGATACCCCGATGCTAAGCCCGAGTCGTGGCCAAGAAGTCCTGCGGCGATCGTGGTGTCGCGGGCTCGGTCTCGGGGACTACATCATCGAGCGTGGCGGCAAGTCCCGTCTCGTAACTAAAGAGGGATGTCCAACTCCTCCGTAGTTAGGTCCGCATCGGGCGGCGCCAGATGGCGTCTGCGGAGCCCCTCGTCACCCGCGTGGGGGGCTGTCTGGGGAGGAGGAGCGTCGTCCGGCCGTCGTAATCCTACAACCAAAATAAACTAATTTAATACTAATTACGTAAGTAAAAATATTGAAATAAATTTAATTAATTAATTAATGAAATAATGTAAATTAAACTAACATAAATTAAGTAAATAATTTAAAAATAAACTAATCAAATTAATTTGAATAAAATTAAATTAAAAATTAGATTAATTGAACTAAAATTAATTCAATTAAACTTAAGATTAATTAATTAAAACTAAAATAAAACTAATCATTTAATTTGAAATAAAGTAAAGTAAAAATTAGATTAATTGAACTAAAAATTAATTGAATTAAAACTAAAAATTCAATTAATTTTAGTTTCAATTAATCTAATTTTAATTTACTTTAATTCAAATTAATTGATTAGTTTATTTTAGTTTTAATTAATTAATCTTAAGTTTAATTGAATTAATTTTAGTTCAATTAATCTAATTTTATTTTACTTTAATTCAAATTAATTGATTAGTTTATTTTAGTTTTAATTAATTAATCTTAAGTTTAATTGAATTAATTTTAGTTCAATTAATCTAATTTTAATTTACTTTAATTCAAATTAATTGATTAGTTTATTTTAGTTTTAATTAATTAATCTTAAGTTTAATTGAATTAATTTTTGTTTCAATTAATCTAATTTTAATTTACTTTAATTCAAATTAATTGATTAGTTTATTTTAGTTTTAATTAATTCATCTTAAGTTTAATTGAATTAATTTTAGTTCAATTAATCTAATTTTAATTTACTTTAATTCAAATTAATTGATTAGTTTATTTTAGTTTTAATTAATTAATCTTAAGTTTAATTGAATTAATTTTAGTTCAATTAATCTAATTTTAATTTACTTTAATTCAAATTAATTGATTAGTTTATTTTAGTTTTAATTAATTAATCTTAAGTTTAATTGAATTAATTTTAGTTCAATTAATCTAATTTTAATTTACTTTAATTCAAATTAATTGATTAGTTTATTTTAGTTTTAATTAATTAATCTTAAGTTTAATTGAATTAATTTTAGTTCAATTAATCTAATTTTAATTTACTTTAATTCAAATTAATTGATTAGTTTATTTTAGTTTTAATTAAGGGTAAAATGCAAATAACACTTTTATGGTTTCAGTCAAAATCATGAAAAGTCCCTGTAGTTTAAAAATGGCAAATCACACCCACGTACTTCCAAATTATATCAATATGACCCCTTTCCTTCAATGTTATAAATTTTCTTTTAGCCATAACTTTTTCGTTTAAACTTCGATTTTGATGATTCAAGATGTTTTGGAATCCTCATTCCGGGCTCTACTTTATGGTCACTTGAAAACTTCTAAATCATCAGTAAACAACAAGGTTAATTACTGTAATCATACTAAATATTTTGACGATAATAAAACTCTTTTATTTATTAAATTTTTTTAATTTTTGAGATCACCATGACGTAGAGCCCGAAAAGAGAATTCCAAAACATCTTGAATCATCAAAATTGGAGTTCAAACGAAGAAGTTATGGCTAAAAGAAAGTTTACAACGTTGGAATGAAGGGGGTCTTATTGGTATAATTTGGAAGTACGGTGTGATTTACCATTTTTAAACTACAAGGACTTTTCACGAATTTGACCAAAACCACAGGGGTGTTATTTGCAGTTTACCCTTTAATTAATTAATCTTAAGTTTAATTGAATTAATTTTAGTTTCAATTAATCTAATTTTAATTTACTTTAATTCAAATTAAATGATTAGTTTATGTTAGTTTTAATTAATCAATCATAAGTTTAATTGAATTAATTTTAGTTTCAATTAATCTAATTTTAATTTACTTTATTTCAAATTAATTGATTAGAATACTTAAACAAAATTATTCTAATTAATTAATCTAATTGTACTTTACTTTAATCAAATTTAACTAAAATTAAGTAATTAAACAATTTTTATTTAATAATTAAACTAAAAATTAATTAATTAAATTAGTGTAATTCATTAATTTAAACTACTTAAGTATAATTGAAGTTAAACTATTTGAATTAATTACCCTACTTTAAATTAATTGATTTAATTAAAGTAATCTAAATTACATTAATTAAACTAAAATTAAAAGTTAAACTAGTGTAATTATAAATTAATTTAGTTTAATTTTATTAAATTAAAGTAAACTATCTTAAATAAACTAAATAAGTAATTAAACTAAATTAGATTAAGTAATTAAATTAATTACTACTTAAATTGAATTAAAGTAAACTACGTTAGATTAATTAAACTATTAGATTAATTAAACTAAAATTACTTAAAGTAACAAAATTAAACTAAACTAATTGATTAGTTAATGTAAACTAAAATGATATGAATTAAACAAAAGTAAACTAAGTAATTGATTACACAAATTTAGATTCATTAAACTAAAACTAATTAAATTAACAAAACAAAACAAAACTACTTAATTGAAAACTAAAAACTAAAACTAAGTAAACTAAATTCTTAAACTAAACTTGAATTTTATACGAAAACTAACCTCGTAATAAAACCGGGATTGGGGTTGAGGGTTTTAGGTTTAGAGTAAGAACGGAAGCGGAACCAGGAAGCAGGAAGAAATAACGGGAACGGGAGAGGGGAAAGAGAGAAAAGAACAAAAAGAGAGGAAGAAAAAGAGAAAGGGAAGAAAAGAAAACGGGGAAAAAAAGAAGAAACGGGGAAAGGAAAGTGATGGGAATTTAAATAACAATTTGCGACCAACCGGTCGCAAATATGTAATAATGAACAGGGGGAAAGGTCGCAGCGTCTTGGGAAAATGCCACCACATGGTCGCATTTTCAGAATATTTGCGACCAAATGGTAGCATTTATTGTAAAGCGACCGGTTGGTCGCCCATTACCATTATCAAGAACAATGTCATATCACGAGTCCCATCAAAAATTGCGACCATCCGGTCGCAATAATGAAATTCACCGCCAAATATTGCGACCGGATGGTGTATTGTTTAAATTCACCGCCATAAATTTCATGAAAATTTAAACTTACCGCCCAGATTTGCGACCATATGGTCGCAATTTCACTTATATTTTAAAAAAAAATATAATTATACTTTTCCAAAAATGCGACTATTTGGTCGTCTTTCTCTCCAAAATTACTACCCTAAACCCTAAAAAACCCTAAACCCTAAACCCTAAACCCTAAAAATGCGACCATTTGGTCGCTTCCTTCTAAATTACTACCATGTGGTCACCTTTTTTGTGAAATTGCGACCACCGGTCGCAAATATTAATATTTATATACTTTTTTTTATATTGGGTTACTTTCGATATTTACATATGAAGGGAACTCTTGTTTCCATGTTGTTATATTTATTGATATTTTTCTTCATGATTTTCGAGATAAATTTTTGTAATTCTTGATTTGGAACTATTTGATTCTATTT